>CM073734.1:12685089-14034673 GCA_037113605.1 Calophaca sinica | reverse complement strand
GCCCAACTTCTCCATCGGAGCTCCCTCTTTACCACCAACCACTACCCTTTCCCCTATCCCCCTCCCCTCCTTATCCTTCTACCCCATCCCGAACCCCCCACTGGTTTCTATAAATCTGAAGAACAATACAACAATATTCAATATAAATACAAGTTTGCAGCAGTAAAACAACCCCACCGAAGATAAGCCCCACTTAGAAACAGAGGAAGGTGAGGAAGAAAATAGAGGAAGATGAGGAACCACTGTAGCCTCCATCCCGTCACATCCAAACACCCACTGTGCTCCAATTTCAACTTCTGCCAACACAAATCAAACACTATAGAGGATTCCACTAGCACTTAAATCTTTCATCATCAAAGAACCACAACCATCTCCCCAATTCCAAAACACCAGAGCCAACCACCATCAAAGTACACCTCCCCCCTTTTCTCTCCAACACCTATGCACCTGCAACCTTCATAAACCACCATAACCAGCTGCGACCTCACCCTTAACCTCCATCCGGAACCCCTTCCAACAATCATCCACTACAACCCCCATCAACGAAGTAGAAAACAAAAAAAACAGTAGCATCATGAGCAGAAAAAGAAACAAAAATCGAAAACCAAAGTGAGTAAGAATGAGAGAGGGAGAAAAGGCAGACGCGTAAGTCTCCCATCGATGGTTGCGAGACCACCCAAGACCTCCTAGTCTTGATTGAGCTCTGCGCGGAAGCCTTAGTCACCCCGTCGCGCACAAGACCCACCTCTGCCACGTCGCACAACTGTCTAGTCCATTCACCATCAACCCAAATTTAGAGGCGGGAGAGAATTAGGGTTCGATAGGAATTAGTTGTTGTTGTTGGTTAAATTTTTTAATTATCTTATTTTTAAATATGATAAATTCCTTTTGTCATTAAAGTATTGTACACATCATATAGTCGTTTACGATATCTGCACCACACGTGCCAAAGTTAACACTATTAGTGTCTATATTGATGGAAATAACTAACTTGAGTTAACAAAGATAACTTAAAGGACCAAACTAACACTTTTAAAAGTTGTGGGATCAAAGTGCACTTCAAAAATAAGTTAAGAAACAAAAACGGTAATTTAACCAAATATGTTAATATTTTCAGAGTCTTAGGTACTTTGATTGTTATTAAAAGATTGAATTGATTTAAAAGTTATTTGACGGTGTTAAAACTCGTTATAGTTCAAATATGGAGGATTCAAGTGCTAATCGAAGTAGAGAGAGACAGTGAGTGAAGAACAACATACCAAAAGTTTGTATTATATCACTCACAGTCTCAATTTTCTGATAGAGTCATCTTCTGTTTGATGATCTTTTGATAGATTCATCTTTTGATTAATCCTTTATATCCTTGTAATGTTGTTGCTTGCTTGAAATTGCATTTCATGTTTGTAACAAATGCTCAAAAGCATTAGTAATATAATATTCATAAGCTGGCTTTTGATCATAAAGTTTATTGTTATTAAAACTTTGATTAAAGATAGCTTTTATCTAAAGATCTATTCTTTTCCGATGATGGCAAACTTAATTGAAGAATAAAGCAATAATGCAAAGCTCCCCCATAATCATACATCTATTTTGTTTTGATGTTAGATACACTTGGTCACATTTTGATCAAAATTTCCATTAAAAGTTCAATTTTTTCATAACAATTTGCATATGTATATCGATCTTGAATAAGTTCTGATTTTGGCTTTTTCCTATAATCCTCATCATTCATAGGAACTTTGAAAATCTTCAAGATTATTAGAGTATAACTTTCCATGTGTTATTTATTTTGTAGCACACCAAAAATTTATTAAAAAATATAAAATAAAAAATACAAAAAAACATAGGGGGACGTATAACAAACCCATGGAGGAATCACTTAAATCTGAAACTAGGAAGGCCTAGCCTATTACGGAAAAAATCCTCCTTAATAAAATTAGGAATTAAATCCCACCAAATGAAACGCTGTGCAGAAGTGCCAAAATCTGCAAGTTTATTGGCACAAGAATTGCATTCTCTTTAAATATGCAAATAGATAAACTTCATCTTCTTAATAAGATGTAAACAATTAAGCTACCTGTTTCTAAGCTTCCAAGGAACAATCTTTCAAGAAGTAAATGCAGAAATGACCAAGGATGAATCACACTCAAGCCAGAAGTTATGAAGCAGTTTTAATTGCAATCATTGCACTAATTAATTCAGCATGGAGAGCATAGGAAACTCCAATATGATAAGAGAAACAGCCAAGAGTAACTGCACTTCAATCTCTAAAAAGACCCCCACAGGCAGCAATACCAGGAGCACCCTTAGCTGCACCTTCTGTATTGCATTTAATCCAATAGTTAATTAGAGGGTTCCAATTAACTTAGACTATAGAGAGAGCCTTGCAACATTTACCAGCCACTGAAAATTGCTTAAGAATTAAAAGATCTGAGACAAAAGATGACAAACAACCTGAGGAGAAATTTGCAGCCAAAGCAACATGAGCATTAATAAAGTTAATTGCCGAGTTGATATGCAAAAATTTGTTTTCAAACCAAATACTATTTCGGTACATCCATATGTCTAAAATAACATAGACTATAGCAACTAACATCACATCCTTAGTTTGAGAGCTTCCAAATTTATTACCAGTTACAAAAACCAAATGAATGGAAGTAGTATCAACCACACAATCCAATTTTGAGCCAAGTCAGTTCCAAATAGATACTACAAAAGAACATGTGTAATGATCCAAAGGTTTGGGAGCCGCCACCAATTTTATTATATTTAGAAAAAATTGGAAAAACCTAAAAAATAATGATATTTGAAAACCATACTGAGTTCGGGAATCGTTATACATGGAGAAAGGTGGAGACTAAACCCCACAACACCCCCAACACGCTTGTCTTATGACAGTTACCAAAAATTAATTGTGCAAACTAATATAAATATTTGTTTCACCCCAAAATAAAATAAAATTAATACTAAGTGTAAAAATGAATTAAAAAAAAGAAACTAAATTAGAAAAATTTAAATTTGACTTGACGGGGTTGACTCGCTCCTACGTATCCTCCGGTGCAATGAGGAACTCAAAAGTCACGTAATTCTTCTAGAAACTATTTGTGTGTTAGTTTGTTTTTAATTTTTAAGGGTTTAAGATCACCAAGTTGTCGCAACTCAGGCGTCTCAAACCGGGGATTAACAAGATGTCACATCTCAGCTGATCCCATTTGTTTTTTTTTAAATGTTTTTTTTATTTGACATAATAAATAAAATGTATGGTTATAATTAGGTGATGAAATTGATTAGGCTTGTCTGTTAACAGTATTTATCAAATAAATAAAACAAAGCAAATAATAAATGAAAATAAAAATAAAAAGAAAGGGGGCTTCATGGAAAGCAAATGGGCAACAGCCCAATACCTTGTTTTTTTTTTTGGGGTCAAAGGCAACAGCCCAACACTTATAAACAAAATAATAAAAAAAATGGTAAATGAAAGAAAACAAGAAAAGGAGACAAAAATGATAAAAAGGGAATGGGGTGTTTTACGTGAATGGGCTGAAGCCCAATAAATAAATAAAAAATAAAATAAAATAATAAAAAAGGGATGGGGTGATACTTAATGGGCTGAAGCCTAACATTCATAAACAACAACAACAACAAAAAGGGGAATTACTACATAAGAAAAAAATAGAAAAGAATTAATAAATAAATAAAAAGAAAGAAGCAGAAATAAAAAGAAGGGGGAGGGGTATCATATGGGTTTCAGAATGAAACCCTAAGATTGAAAATCAAAAGAAAAGCTGCTGGGAGCAGCTGGGAGGGAGAAGGGAATTGAGGGTGCGAGAGAGAGAGAGATACAAGGAAGAAAAGATGGCGCGAAGGAGAGGGAGAAGGGGAAAGGGAGTGCGGCCGTGTAGCCATTGGCCAGCGTCTTCTGCATGAGCAAGAAAAAGGGGGTGTTGGTCACGAACATGGAAGGGGAAAAGGAGGGAAGCGTGGGAGGAGAGGTTGGGGGGAGGACGCGGCGCACAAAGGGAGAGGGGGAAGAGGCGTGCGGCCGCCGCGAGCCAGCCTCTGGCCGCGAGCAAGGAAAGGGGGGAAGGGATGAGGGTGCGACCGAGGGGTAAGAGGAGAGGGAGAGGGAAGTACGACCGAGAGGGAAGAGGAGAGGGAGAGGGAGGTACGAGACTGAGAGGGAGGAGGGAGATTCTACCTTCTTCTTCTCCTCTTTCTTCTTCTTCTCAGACTCTGTTTTCCTCTTCTTCTTTTTTTTTCGTCCTGTTGTTTCTGTGTTTCAGTTTGGGTAAATTAGAGTTTCAATGTGGAGCCTCTAATTCTTTGTTTGGTGATAGAAAATGCCCATAAAATTTTCTCGTTCCCTCCCTTGTGATTCTATTGTTGTTGTATTTATGGAGTTGAGGGGTCCAAATGAGACAATGGTTGCTGACCCTTGTATTGGCCATTTGTTACAGGATGATTGGTGGTGCAGAGGGTGGCTGGTTGTGCAGAGTGGTGCCTGCAAAGCTGCTTGGTTGGAGAAGAAATGGGAAAGAAACAAAGGGACAAGAAGTCTTTGGATTTATTGCTAAAAATGCTGCTGCTTGCTGGTGTTGTTGGTGTTGTTGTGTTGTTGTTGGCAGGGTGCTCGACCCCCCTCTGTTTTGTTTTGTTTTTTTTTTGTTTATTGGGCTTCAGCACATTCACGTAAAACACCTCCATTCCCTTTTTATCATTTTTGTCTCCTTTTCTTGTTTTCTTTCATTTACCATTTTTTATTATTATTTTGTTTATAAGTGTTGGGCTGTTGCCTTTAACCCAAAAAAAAAAACAAGGTATTGGGCTGTTGCCCATTTGCTTTCCATGAAGCCCCCTTTCTTTTTATTTTTATTTTCATTTATTATTTGCTTTGTTTTATTTATTTTATAAATACTGTTAACAGACAAGCCTAATCAATTTCATCACCTAATTATAACCATATATTTTATTTAATTTTATTAAGTCAAATAAAAAAACATTTTTTTTAAAAAAACAAATGGGATCAGCTGAGATGTGACATCTTGTTAATCCCCGGTTTGGGACGCCTGAGTTGCGACAACTTGGTGATCTTAAACCCTTAAAAATTAAAAACAAACTAACACACCAATATTTTCTAGAAGAACTACGTGACTTTTGAGTTCCTCATTGCACTGGAGGATACGTAGGAGCGGGTCAACCCCGTCAAGTCAAATTTAAATTTTTCTAATTTAGTTTCTTTTTTTTAATTCATTTATACACTTAGTATTAATTTTATTTTATTTTGGGGTGAAACAAATATTTATATTAGTTTGCACAATTAATTTTGGGTAACTGTCATAAGACAGACATGTTGGGGGTGTTGTGGGGTTTAGTCTCCACTCTTCTCCATGCGTAATCGATTCCTGAACTCAGTATGGTTTTCAAATATCATTATTTTTAGGTTTTTCCAATTTTTTCTAAATATAATAAAATTGGTGGCGGCTCCCAAACCTTTGGATCGTTATAGATGGCGACTCCACTGGGGATGTTTGAGAATCAAGCCCATTTTTATTGGTTGTGCAAATCTAGTTTGTTTCACTTTTTTACTATTTTCTTATTTTTTATTTTATTTTATTATTTTTTTCCTCTTTGCTTCGTTTTTGTAATTGATTCTTTTTTTTATTATTTGATTGATTTGTTTTTATTTGGTTAATCTGCTTCCTTTATTGGTATATATGTTTGATTTAATGATTAAGTTTATTCTTGTGGGTGCACTTATTTGATACCCAAATTGATTTCTTTTCTTCCTTATTTATATATTTAAATGCTAATATTAATCGATATCTAATTTGTAAATATTTATTTCATTTTTCTCATTAAATATTATTTTATTTCCCTATTTTTTTATTATTTTTTTTTTTATTTTTTTTTATTTTATTTTTTGTATATGTTCCACATGTTTGTATATATGTTTTTGTTTTACTTAATTATTTTTGTGAATATTGAACCCTAGGTTAGAAGACACTTTATATTTTTTTGCTTTTGTTTCATGGATTACATTGCAAGTTCGGGCAGTGTTTTTTTTATTTTTTTTTGTTTTTAGGGTTCGAGGTTTGTATGCTCCCTTCACACACCACACTTACACTTTGAACACATACTTTGAGTGGGGCCCTATACCCGGGCCTGAATGAAGTTTAAGTTAGTAAGAGGTTGTGTAGTGGAAGCCATTTCGGATGCACTTCCTGTGTGGCTACCATGAATTCCTCATCTAGAGTGCGACTCTTTTGTGGGTGCCCACATTTTGGATGTACATCCTGGTGTGGCCAACATCCCGAAAGAGTACTTGGCTCTAGAGACCTAAATGCCTGTAGGTTACAACAACCACCTATTGTGAGTATACACTGTAGAAAAAACTTAAATCCATTAGACTCGGGCCCGTTAGTATGGGTGAACCGATGTAGGTCACAAAGGGAGTTACTCTACCTCTTACCCCCATTTCATTTTTTTTACATGCGTCATTTTTCTTATGATCTCACCTCCCTACAATTATCCCTTCTTTTTCAGGTAAATTTGTTAGAGAATCAAAGTTCTGAATCTGGTAGCGAGTATCTTTGAGTAAAAAAAAAGAAGAAGAGAAGAAAGACATGGAATCCACGACTGAGAAAGGAGTGCCAGCAACAAGGAAGACTTTTAAGTTGAAGGTTCAAGAGCCAAAAGTGGTCGGTTTGAAAGCTTTTTCCCAGATATTGCCTGATAAGACGAGGTCCAAATTCAAGGAAAGATATGGGAAGATTTTGGACTTGCTAAGTGTGAATGTTCAGGTAGAGGCGGTTTCCGCACTAGCTCAATATTATGATCCCCCACTGAGGTGTTTCACTTTCTCTAACTTCCAGTTGGCCCCTACTCTTGAAGAATTTTCTCGAATTGTGGGGCAACCTTTGAATAAAGGGAAGCCATACCACTTCCGAGGAAATTACCCCCTCATCGAGACTATTGCTAAGGCATTGGGAGTTGACCCAAATCAGTTGAACAATAAGAAACCAAACGGGAAAACTCCTAAGGGGATCCCGAGGGTACGCTTGGAAGAACTTATGAACAATTTGGTTGCGAACGAAGACTAGGACACCCTCACAGATGTGCTGGCTCTATCAATTTATGACTTGGTTCTGCTCCCGAGTAGTGGTGACTTAGTGGGCCCTGCTGTGATGGACGTGTTTATGGCTCGTAACTGCAGATGGGAGAACTCAACATTCGCAATCCTTGCAGATGTATACTACACTATGAATTTCAGCCATCAGAAGAAAGGAAAAAAAGATCTTGTGTTGCATACCGATATTGTATTTGTGGTTGACAGCACATGTTTTCCAAAGAGGTTATGAATCCTATTGTCCCATCGTCGATCTGAGGAGGTTGGGTTTAAAGAATCATGACGCTAAGAAATGGGTGCAAGTTTTTGTGACGCTCAAGGAGGAATCAGTGCGCTGGTATCCACAGTGGATGGGAACAGAAGAGGTGATCTGCCAATGTGGTGAATTCCCGAATGTACCATTAGTAGGGACCTTGGGATGCATCAATTACAACCCAAGTCTAGCATTACGCCAATTGTGTTATCCGATGATGGGTCCACCTACTGAAAGTTCGATAATTCCTTTTACGACCGACTTAAAAGATAAAATGATGCTCGATAGAATTTATCAAGCATGGGGAAAAGTCACCCGTAAGGGAAAGAATTTAGGGCGCAAAAGTTGCGGGGCTAAGGATAGTTATAAGCAGTGGGTGCGAGATAGAGTGGAACAAATCAAACTGCTATTTCACAAGCCAGATCCTAGTAACCAACCAGAAACAGACACAGTCCTGGAGGAAAGCGAAGAGATGAAAGAACTGAAGGGGAAGTTGGCAAAGGTAGAAGCCGAGAAGAACACGCTGGAGGTCAAATTAAGAGAGGTTCATTCAGCCTTTGAAGCCTTGAAGCTGGAGCATAAAGAGAAAGCCCAATCATTGGAACAAACAAACAAAAGAGCTAGAATTGAGAGAGATTCCAAGGATAGAACCATGGATTGTCTAAGGTCGGCAAATGAGGAGTTAAGGCTTCGAGACGCGGAACGAGATAGGATCATACGAAAAAATGAGCAGTTGAGAAAGACTCATGTGGAGATGAGACAGAAATTGAACACCCTCAAAAGCCAGCTAGAGGAGCAAGCTACCCAGTTTGAAATAACTAGAAGGACTGATGACCAAGCTTTTGAAGAAGCGATAAGAGAGTATCAGGGGCATCTTGAGAAGAAGCATGGGGAGATAGAAATGCTCTTGAAAGAAAGGGAAGATTTGCTAGAAGAAAACTGGCAACTTAAGGGATAAATCATGAACCTTAAGGAAAGTCACGTGGAAACCCAGCAGCGTCTGAACACCCTCGACATGCAAATGAAGGACATGATTGCTGAATATGAAGCAAGAATCAAGAATGACAAGCATGGGGTCAGGAAGGTGATCAAAATGTATCGGGCAACCATCGCAGAGAAGAATGAAGAGATCAGAGAGTGAGCAATGGAAAGAAATCACTATATGGGGCTAATAAGGAACGCTGAGGAGAACCATTCAGATGCCAGGCAGGAGTTCAGCCATTGGGCTCGCAGGTTGAGGGAAATCGAAAGGATCCCCAGACTTGTCCGCCGTGCAGATGCAACAGTTAACCCTCTCACTACTCCGCACGAAGCAATTGATTTGATTGATGTTTGTAAAAAGTTAGTTAATGAGGTTGAAAAACTGATCATAAGCATTAGGAAAAATTGATGTATCTTGAGTTGTACTTGAACTATGTTCTACTTATGCATGAAATGAAAGTCTACTATGCTTTTCTCCTTCGTGATTCCATGTCTCTTATTCATAAACCTTGTGACTTAATTTTTCAAAGGTCGAACGAAAGATACTCGCTCCAGATTTCAAGAACAACCTTCCACGATTCTTCAACAAATCCATAATAAGGGGTAATCTAATTTTGTTTAAATAAATAAATAAATGAACTTTGTTTTTATGTCTCAGGGATTTAGCAGCCATTACGCGTTCCAGGAAAGTAAAGATCAATCAAACTCGAGTGTACTTCACTAGGAGCTGAGCAAGAATGTCGGGTGATGATGAGTTGCAGGGGAGGAACTTGACTCAAGAAATGGACACAGTAAAAGAAAGAATGGATGAGATGGCCGCTGCTCAGACTCGCATTGAAGAGGCGTTATTGGCCATGAAAGAAGCATTCACTATGTTGACAGCAAATAGGACCACCATGGGAACCCCGAATGTCAATACCTTTGGAATGCCCACTTCTATGGGAGTAGGAGCCCATAACCATGTCAACACGGAAAACATGCACAACCAAGCATTAGGGCCGTTCACCATCCCAATAGGAATGGGATATGAAGCTATGTGTAACACCCTCAAATTTGAATTATTAAGATCCTATAAATTGTGTGCTCATATTGGTAATTTTGTGACAACTTGAGTGTGTCTGCCTTAATAATTAGTATATTTTAATACTATTTTACTATATTTTTATTAAATATTAGTTTTGAATTTATTATAGATATTTTAGAATAATGGTATATTTTAAAAGTTAGTAAGAACATGAATTTCTTTAATTGAGAATAGTTTAGAAAGAATATAATTATTATATACATTATTATATATATAGATATATGGGTATGTAGTGCTGATGCCTTTTTGCATAAATCCCACCAGTCCACGTTTTTTCACGTTTTGTAAAAATGGGCCACGTTTTTTTTTTGTCCAGGTCCAGCACGCCTCTGTTTCGATTATTAAGAACTGTTCATCGTCTCTATGAAAACAAATCAGCCGCGCAGTGAGTGAGCAAACCCTCACTTTGAATTTCTCTGTTCTTGTTCTCTCATCCTAGACCACGAAAAAATCCCAAAACTTACAACCCAACTCGAAATCGACCAAAGAACACGCTTCCGGCCTCTGTTCCTTCAATCGCGGCTTCGTTCGTTGCGTTTTGCTCTGTCGGGTGAACTGTATTGTCACTTTTTCGGCCACCACAGTTTTCGGTTTGAAAAACGGACGCCATTTTCGGATTCCTCGCGTCGAAACCTTCAAGAATCACTACTCCTTTGCTTGATTCGGTGAAGTTGACGCTGGGCCCCTTGTAACCCTTTTGTCTCGGTATGGCGTTCTCCGGTTACTCTTTTTGCTTCCTTTTAATTTCGTTTCAGCCTTAAAAATTCTAAAAAAATATATTATACTAATTATTATTTTTTCCAGCCAGCGTTCGCTTCTTAGAAAATTTTATCCTGTGCTCAGTTGGTGCTCAAATTGTCGTTGTAGCCAGTTTTCTTCGCCTTGGAATACTTCAAACTTTTTATTGAGGTAAGGGGGGTAGATGAATACAAGATTAGTGGGCTCATGGATATAATTAGGCAATAGGGACGTCCCATGGTCCCTAGACTTGGCGCGGTTATGCAAAATAAGTACCCTTGCCATGGTGATGGGGAAATTTCATATTGAATTCTGTCATGATAATTATGTTAATAGAAATTGTCTTATAATGTGTTGCTTGAGTTGATATGTTATGATATGTAAGGATTATATGATGATTTGCTTGTCTTGGCTTGTTGTTGATAAATGTATGTATAAGGTAAATGGGTTGAAATGAGATTACTTGGTGCTATATGATGTTCTGAAATTGTTGTGTTGAGTGAGAACTAGATTATCATAGGGTATGGTTTGTTATACTTAGATCCTCTAGGTGCTATATCATGGTTATGTGAAGGATAAAGTATGGACGGTGGGTATGATTGTTAGGAGTTAACTAAAGTATAATTATGTTTCTTTTGCATTTAAGTTACGGAATAAACAAGTCTTAGGACTAGGATATGACGGTTGACATTTGGTGTTGATAGTTTAAATGCTTTAGAAGTAAGATTTGACGTTGTGAGTATTTAGCAATAGTTGTCCAGAAAAATGATTAATTCTGGGATTGTTTTAGCTAAGTCTTACTCATTTAATTTTTGTAAAATTCAATACATAATAATTACTAACCCAAACTCTTTCGGATAGCGTCCTATAATTTTAAGGGGGAAGTATGGTACGTCCGGTTAAATGAAAAACATAAGTAAGTTGAAACACTTGGGTTAAGAGTTAGAAATTAAGTTAAGTTTGCTTAGACTTAGTGTGGTGAGGCAGGCTGATAAATCGGACTTGTTCTAGGATTGGGGAAACTTGTTAGTTTACTGACGAATAGCATCCTCGTTAATGTTGTTGTAGCCGACCGCTTGATAAGATGGTCGGTGTGCTGTTATGCCGTTGTTGTTGTTATTGTTAGACACTTGTTAGATTTGTGTTCTTGCATCATTGTGTCTTGTTAAGTTAACGTTATTGGGGGTGAGCAACGATGATGCGATATAGTATCGGCCATGATGGGCAAGGTACCCGGCCTTGGGGGTCAATTGGATAGGGGCGTCTTACATAAAGGCAGCGGCTTGCAACCAATGCTGGGGCGTTGACCAATTTACCTGGTTACCCTGACTAGACACTGTTCGTACTCAAGAGTGATGATGTTTTCTCACTCGCTCATCTGAGTTAGTTTGGATCCACATGTTCGGTGAAGTAGAGATTGTCTAGGTTGCATTAGTACTCGTTAAGTTATGCATCCATGTTATGTGTTAATTATACTGAGGTTGTTATATGAGCATTGCTTAATCTATGTCCTTTGCCATTTGTGCTATGATTGTATATGATGTCTAACCCATCTTTACTGTGGCTACTCATACACCATTGTGTATGTTTAGGCAGCAGATTGCAGTGGCGATGACGATGTGGCTGATGAGTGATACGTGGATGCGGTCACCGTAGTTAGGATTTCCGTTGTTATTATTTTATTGTTGTTGATTGTTCCGATGTAAGTGCTTGGGTCAGCTCTGAGACGTTGTGACATCGGGGTGCTTTTATTTTTCTGAACTTGACATAATTGTTATTTGATTTTTCCGCAAGTTTGTACGAGCGTGATGACTCTACCTTCGTTTATGAAAAAATTTATTGGACCGTATTTTTCAGTGGTTATATTTATTTTAATTTATTTCTTTAATAATAACATGCGGGTAGAGGGTGTCACACTATGGGCCACCATGGGGTTGAAAACCAGCATAACGGAGGTGGAGGTGGTGGAATGCCACATGTGGAGTACGACACAGAGGAGGGGCACGCATCAGTGCGGAAAGACAAGGCTAGGGAGCAATGGATGGAAAAGATGGAGGAAAAGATTAAGGCGATGCAGGGGCCTAGTAATTTTGGATCTTTGGGATTAGAGGAACTTTGCCCAACCTCAGAGGTGATAATTTCTCGTGATTTCAAAGTCCCAGACTTCACAAAATACAATGGAAGCACTAACCCCCTACTGCACCTAAGGACCTATTGCACCAAAATGTTGATATGGTCTAAAGATGAAAATTTTCTCGTCAACTTTTTTCATGAAAGCTTGACCGGACCGGCTTTAGAATGGTACATCCAGATAGACCATTCAAAAATTGATGGTTGGAAGGATCTTGTTGATGCCTTCATGAGCCAATACAGGTTCAACTTGGATACGGCTCCGACTCGTGAGCAGTTGGGAATACTGCAAAAGAAGAGCGAAAAGACCTTTAAGCAGTACGCTCAAAGGTGGAGAGCCCTTGCTGCACAAGTCCAACCACCGCTTACCATGACTGAAACATGCTCTTATTTCTTGGGGACCTTGGGGACTCCTTATGTTACAGCAATGGCTAGAGCTACATATAGGGAATTTGCTGACCTTATAGCTGCTGGAGAGAGAATTGAGATGTTGGCAAGAGCCGGAAAGTTCCAGAAGTAAGCCTTGTTCGAGCCACACCAAATTACTCCCACCAAAATCTACAATATAATTATCCACGTCCCATAATGCCTTATCCATCATACCAAATCACCCCAAACACAAACCCATCACCCACACTATCATTTCCCATGAACAACATTCCTGCTGCCTATCCTCAGCCACGTCCAAACTACCAATACAATCGCCCAACCTATCACCAAACCCGACCCCTATACTAAAACTCAGGCCAAAATAGAATATCCAACCTACCTCCATTTCCCAAGATATCCATCACCAATGCAGAACTATTCCAACGTTTGTATGACGCCCATCTGATTGCGGGAATTTCGGTGAAGCCAATGGAACCCCCATTTTCGGCTTGGTATAACCCAAATTTGACTTGTGAATTTCATATAGGAGCCGCAGGTCACTCTATCGAGGATTATGAGGCTTTCAAGACCACCATTAGAAGGCTGATTGCTCATGGGAAATTGGATATCCAAGACGAAAAAGGGCCAAATGTTGTCAACAACCCGCTCCCAAATCACAACAGGGGCAACTCAGTGAGTGTAGTAGGAGAAGACGAAAGGCCTGTCAAGAGTGTTTTGAAACTCCGAACACCCATGATAGAGATATGGGAGGGTTTACGAAAGAACAGGTATGAGACACTAGCACTGGTGAAAGGAATGGTGAGATATGAAAAATATGATGAAGAGGACAAATGCGTATACCACCATGGTTGTGTAGGTCACGACATCGAAGATTGTTAGGATTTCAAGGCTCGAGTTCAAAGTTTAATGTCACTAGGGATAGTGCAAGCCAAAAGGTCAATGCCTCATGAGGAGATCGATGTTATAGAACCATTTGTGCTTAGACTTCCACCACTCAGCCAGCCACTTGAGTCAGAAAAGGTTGTGGTGATTGTAAAAAAACCCACACCCTTTGCTTGCAAAGATACTCATGCAATTCCCTGGAATTATGAGGCAAGAGTTAAAGTGGTGGAAAGTCCTTCAACATGCGAGACAAGCAAGCAGCAAGATTGGCGAGACAATCACCAATATAGTGAGTGTCGGTGGAATAACCCGAAGTGGCCGATACTTTGGCCCAGGAGAGGTTGAAAAGAAAAAGAAAGAGAAAGGGAATGAGGTGGAAGAAAAAGAGCAGCCTGAAGAAGAATTCTTGAAGATAATGAAGCAAAGTGAGTATGATGTGATGGAACAACTGAGGAGAACTCCAGCCCGAATATCCTTATTTTCCCTCATTCTAACTTTTGAGGCACATAGAAAAGCTTTGTTGAAGACATTAGAGGAAGCTTTTGTCAAGCCTGACGTTACTCCTGAAAACATGATAAACATGGTCGATCCTGTGCAGCGAGTTAACCTCATCACGTTCTTCGACGCTGAAATGGTATCTCGAGCAAAAAGGGATAATCGAGCCCTACATATCACCTTGAAATGCCGGGGATTTGTAGTGGCCAAAGTGCTAATCGATGGTGGTTCAGCTTTGAATATCATGCCAACGTCCATGTTGACTGCTCTAGCAATGGGAGAACAAGATTTAACGCCTCAGTCGATGACAGTTCGGGCTTTTGATGGGTCTAAGAGAGGCATTCTCGGTGAAATAGTACTACCATTGGAAATTGGCCCAAGTGTGTTCCGCGTATTGTTCCAAGTCATAGAAATTGAGTCAACATATACTATGCTTTTAGGACGACCATGGATCCACGAAGCGGGGGCAGTACCTTCCACTCTACACCAGAGGGTTAAATATGTAGAAAACGGGTCGGTTATCACGATTCGCGGTGAAGAAGAGATTATGGTCTCAAAACCTATGTCCCTTCCATATATGGATAACACTGATGAAGAAGGAACGAACCTGTGCCACAGTGTCGAGGCAGATAAGCTGGGAGGTGAGGAAAAAGGTTTGCCAGTTGGTAATGTGAATCAGGTGGCAACACGAATCATGGCAAAAAGTGGCTACGAAGAAGGGAAAGGCTTGGGTCGTCACCTACAAGGAATTCGTGATCCTATATTCTTGCAAAAGAAGTCAGACATGTCTGAGATTGGCTATAAATACAACCTTGAAGTAAAGTTCAAAGCTCTGACAATTGGTAAAATGGAGACACAACTAATCCCTCACTTGAAGGATACATTTCCCGCTCCTGCCGAAGTGATTTCACCCGAGAATGCTGCTTGTGCACCAAACCGGCCAACAATCAACATGTTGGAGGATGAAAGCTCAAGGGCATATGGCATCATCCACCCCACCACCAATCAAGAACCGCTGAACAATTGGCAGGCTGAACCAGTTGTTGATGTTGTTGCTTTCATGTAATCGTTTTTCTTGTACTGTATTAGCCGACTGACGCTATAAGACTTATGTTATTTTGCTTGAGACATTAATTTAATGAATCTGCATGCATTCCTATCCATTTGTTCTGTTTTGTCTTATTCCTTCAAAATCCTTACTCTTCAATTATGCTTTTGTTTCCCATTTTCTTTCTATTATTCCCTTTCCGATTTCCATGAATTGTTCTCCAGGGACTCACATTTCACTAAAACTTTGCCTCATTATGGGAATATCGAGAACCTGTTGTTTGATTCCTTTGCGACTTTCGATGGGAATTGTTCTGAGTCGGATGAAGATGACGAAGTTGTCAAAGAGTTCACTGAACTTCTGGACTCAACTGAAAAAAGAGTTTGGTTTGAACGACAAGACAGAGGAAATGATCAATCTGGGGACTAAGGAGGATAAGAAAGAGTTAAAATTGGTAGACAATCCAAAACGTGAAGAAATGATTGCTTTGTTCAGAGAATATCTTGATGTCTTTGCATGGTCTTATAAAGATATGCCTACCTGGACCCGAAATAGCAAAGACATAAGATCCCACTTTATCCAGATGCAAAACCCAAGAAGCAGAAGTTGAGAAGGATGCGCCCGAATATGTCATTGAAAATCAAAGAGGAGGTGGTCAAGATGTGGGAGGCTGGATTTTTGGAGGTTTCAGTACACCCGGAATGGGTACCTAACATCGTCCCGGTACCCAAGAAGAATGGAAAAGTTAGAGTGTGCGTGGATTACAGAGACCTGAATCAGGCTAGTCCGAAGGATGATTTTCCTCTCCCACATATCGACGTGCTTGTTGACAATACTGCTAAGAACCACAGGTTTTCGTTTATGGATGGATACTCTGGATATAACCAAATCCTTATGGATGTTGAAGATAAGGCAAAGACCACGTTCATCACCCCATGGGGGGACATTCTGCTATAAAGTAATGCCTTTTGGGTTAAAGAATGCTGGGGCTACTTACCAACGTGCCATGGTTACCCTTTTTCATGACACAATGTATAAAGAGATTGAAGTATATGTGGATGATATGGTTGCAAAATCAAAGGAAGATGAAAGTCATGTAGAAGTATTGCGAAAGCTATTTGAAAGGCTCAGAAAACATAAGTTGCGGCTGAATCCTAACAAGTGCGTTTTTGGGGGATCGTCAGGAAGGATACTCGGTTTTATCGTGAGTAGAGAAGGGATAAGGGTGGATCCTGACAAAATAAAGGCTATCCAAGAAATGCCAACTCCCAAGACTGAACGAGAAGTAAGGAGTTTTCTGGGGAGACTCAATTACATTGCTAGATTCATTGCCAACTTGACTAGCACGTGTGAGCTTATATTTAAGTTACTAAGGAAGAACCAACCAGGGGAATGGGATGAAGAATGTCAAGTAGCATTCGACAAGATAAGAACATATCTGTCGAGTCCTCCTATTTTAGTACCCCCAACACCAAGACGCCCTTTGATTCTACATTTGACAATGTTGCCATCATCCCTAGGGGCAATGCTTGGACAACAGGATGCATCAGGAAAGAAAGAGCAATCAGTCTATTGTTTGAGCAAGAAGTTCAACGATTGTGAGACTCGCTATGGACAATTGAGAAAACGTGTTGTGCTCTAGTCTGGACTTCAAGAAGACTTCGCCAGTACATGTTGTACTACACTACATGGTTGATTTCGCGATTTGACCCACTAAAGTACATATTTGAAAGTCCTCATGTTTCTCTAAGGGTGTCGAAATGGCAAGTGATCTTGTCAGAGTTTGATATCAAGTATGTGACGCGAAAATCAATTAAAGGGAGTACTATTTCTGATCATTTGGCCGAAAATCCTCTGGAAGAAGGGCAATCGTCAAACCAAGAAAAGGGAGATGAAGAAATCATGGATGTTGAAAAGGAAGACGAAGGATGGAAGATGTGCTTCGATGGGGCAGTAAATATGTATGGAAATGGCATAGGGGCAGTCATGGTATCACCAAGTGGAAAGCAATATCCGGTGGCTATCAAGTTGAATTTCAAATGCACAAGCAATATCGCAGAATATGAGGCATGTGCAAGTTGGCTATTGGTTGCAATTGACCTCGGTGTGAAACGATTGGAGGTTTTTGGAGATTCAGCCCTTATTATTTATCAAGTGAAGGGTAAGTGGCAAACTAAGGACTCAAAATTAGTGCCTTATCAAAAGTATCTAACTCAGCTAATAACAAGGTTTGAAGAGATAATATTCTCCCATTTGACTCGAGATAAGAATCAGTTTGCCGATGCCTTGGCTACTTTGGCGGCGATTGAACATCAATGCCGAGGTTCAACCCATCCACATAAAGGTGAAAGATGAGCCGGCCTACTGTGCTAATGTAGAAGGGGAGCCAGACGACGAACCATGGTATTATGATATAAAACGGTATATTCAGCACGAAGAATACCCAAATGGTGCAAGTGAAATGAACAAGAAAACCATCAGAAAATTGGCAATAACATTTTTCTTGAGTGGAGAAATCCTCTACAAACGAAGTCAAGATGGAACACTACTGAGATGTGTAGATGCTTGAGAAGCCAGGCGAATCATGATTGATGTTCATGAAGGGATCTGTGGGACACATGCGAATGGTCACATGATGGCCCGTAAGATAATGAGAAGTGGATTCTATTGGTCCACTATGGTGACAGACTACATAGCGTATGTGCGAAAATGCCTCAAATGCCAGTTGTACGCAGATCGGTCAATGCACCTCCTTTTCCTCTGCACAACCTAACAAGTCCTTGGCCATTCTCAATGTGGGGAATAGATGTCATTGGGCCAATTAATCCGAAAGCTTCAAATGGGCATCGATTTATATTGGTGGCAATCGATTATTTCACTAAATGGATAGAGGCGTCTTCCTATGTCAGCATTTCCCAGAAGGTGTTTGTCAAGTTCCTAAAAGGGATATTATATGCCGCTATGGGATTCCTGAAAGGATCGTTAAGAAAAAAATAAAATATCCGGTCAAAATTGGGTGTTCACAACATGTGAAGAAAAGATGAGAGGAAGTCTCATAATCTGAACCACAAAAACTGTTTTGGAGACCACATTACTTGCCATATGTTAGTTCACACTTTGTAATTGTAACTAACTGAGCTATTAACAGTTTGTTACAGATTAGTGACAACTCATCATTTCTGTAAAAGCTCTATAAATAGATGTAACCATCTAGTTATGAGCTGAGTTGATCATTTTTTTAGATTTAATGAAATTCAATTACATACTCGTTCTCTGTATTTTAACATGGTTTCAGAGCTTAGATTAGAACCCTAGAAATGGAAACTGAAAATCTTCCTCCTCCTCCATCACCTCCTCCGTATATGAGACGGCTGTTACACCGTCGATCCATGCCACGTCGCTACATCAAACTTCTTTGGCAACTCCTTTTGCTGGATCTGCTTTGTCTTCTACTTATTCGGTGAATTTCTCGTACAAGATTATAGATAAACTTGATGAAAAAAACTACATGCTATGGAGACAACAAGTTGAACTTGTAATCAAAGCCAATCGCCTCTTTGATCATCTTGAAAATCTTGTCATTCCTCCGAAATTTATTTCGTATCAAGATCTGGAATTAGGTTGCATCTCTGAGATCTACAGTGCATGGAAATAGCAAGATCAGCATCTTTACTCGTGGTTGCATACGATTTCGAGTTCCATGCTAAATCGTGTGATTGGTTGTTCGAGAGCATGGCAACTCAGGAACAAAATCATTAATTACGTCCATAGTCACACACGAGCGAAGGCGGGTCAAATTCGATCTGAATTACGAAACACGACCTTAGGGAATCGATCTATTTCTGACTTTCCTCTTCGCATCCAAATTATCGTTGGGTCTTTGACTACGATTGGTGTTGCAATATCGGTTCAGGAGCACTTGGATTTATCCTTGAAGAATTACTTGAGGAATACGAGTCCATTGTGTCTCTGATTTGCAGTAGGTTTGATCCTATCTCTATTAATGAAGTTGAAACACTTCTTTTGGCTCATGAGGCTCATATTGACAAATTTCATAAGAAAAATGCTGCTTCGATTAATCTTGTTGCATTGTTGTCAACCTCCGATTCTTCACGCTCACCTGTTGTGCCTCAAGCCAATCTCGCCTAACAAAGTGATACTCCTACAGAGAATTATTCTAATTCTTACTAGTCTCAGTATACTGGTGGTCATGGACAGTTCAATCGTTGCTGTGGAGGTTTTTAGTGGCCACAGTTCAATCGTTGCCACAAATTTGGACATGATGCTTTTATCTGTTATCACCATTATGAACAAACTATGTTCCTACTATTCCAATGGCTTCCAATCCGCAAAATCATTCAATTTCCACTCCTAGTTTTTCTCAGCAATACTCTGCTCCACAGTTCCATACTTACTTTCCACCTCTATGGATCACTCAACCTTGGGGACCTATGGTTGTTCCCTCCTATCCAGCTTCACAATTTTACTCTGATTCATAATTGCATCCTTAATCTCAAGGTTCACGGCCTACAATACCTGCTTCTGCTTCTGCACCATAAGTTATGCTTGCTGTTGAAAATTCTAATGCTTCAGCTCACTGGTATCCAGACTCAGGTGCTTTTCATCATGTCACCTCACAGTCTCAAAACATTCATTAACTCACACCTTTTGAAGGCCCTGACCAGATTTTTGTAGGAAATGGCCAGGTTTTTCTACTACGGCTTCTGGTTCTACTTCTTTTTCTTCACCTTTCAATCCTAATTTGAGTCTAACTTTGCATCAATTACTCCATGTTCCTTCCATAACCAAAAATTTACTTAGTGTTAGCAAGTTTGTTAGGGATAATTGTGTGTTATTTGAGTTTCACCCTTCCTTTTGTTTGGTTAAATCTCAGGGAACCAATGAGGTCTTACTTAAAGGCTTGGTTGGTCCAGATGGTCTTTATAGCTTTCCCAACTTGATGTCACCTTCTCCCGCATCAGTAGAATCAACTCTTCAGTCCAATCTATCTCTAGTTCTAAGTCAACTATACTTTCTGATGTAAATAATGCTTCTACTTTGGCAATTTCCTTTTCTACTTGGCATTCTAGGTTAGGCCATCCTATTGCTGATGTACAGAAACTTGTCTTCAAACATCATAATTTTCCATTACTTAATAAAAATGTCACAAATTTTTTTGCCTCTTGCTGCATGGGTACATCTTATCGTTTATCTTCTTCCCTCTCTTCTACAGGTAACAATTCTCCTTTTGAACTTATGTATAGTGATCTGTGAGGTCCAGCCCTTTTTGTTTCTTTTGCTTGTTTTACGTATTACCTTTCTTTTGTGGATGCCTTTTCAAGATATACTCCGATAAACTTACTTAAACAAAATTCTGAAACCATTCATGTTTTCAAAGAATTCAAAACTCTAGTTGAGAAGCAATTTAACACTCCTATCAAGTCTTTACAAACTGATTGGGGTGTGAGTATAGGCCTTTTACATCCCTTCTAAAAGAATTTGGCATATTGCACCGTGTCATTTGTCTCATACACACCATCAAAATGGTGTTATAGAATGCAAACATGATATATAGTAGAATTAGGACTTACTCTTTTAGCCCAAGCCTCATTACCTTTTAAATTTTGGGACCATGCCTTTTTAACTAATGTATATCTTATCAATAGGTTGCCCAGTACCTTCCTTAGGTTTCAAATTCCTTATGTTAAACTCTTTAATCAACTCCCTGACTATAGTTTTCTAAGAGTTTTTAAGAGTTTTTGGTTGTGCTTGTATTCCATTTTTGAGACCTTATAACAAAAATAAATTACAACTTAGATCTCAAGAATGTCTTTTTTTAGGGTATTCTACAACTCATAAAGGTTACAAATGCTTATCCTCTTATGGTAAAATCTTCATTTCCAAAGATGTTGTATTCAATGAAATTAGATTTCCTTACCATGACCTATTTCCACTAAGCAGTCCTCTATGCATTTTTCCCCTTCCCCTGTCTCAGCTTCTGTTCCTATTGCTTTCATGCCTGCAATTTCTCCACATAACTCCACACAAATCACTGCTACACATAGTTCTTCTTCTAACTTGTTCCTACCTAACTCTGCTTCTTCTATTTCTCCCAATTCTGTTTAGTTACAGTGTTCTACATCTGCTGCTTCTCTTTCAGCTTCTTCTATCTAGCCTACTTCTGCTTCCCTCCAGCATCCTGTTTCTGATGTCCCTTCCTCTTTGTCTTCTCCTCGACCAGCTTATGTTCCCCTTAATCCTCTTAACTGTCATCCCATGCAGACAAGAGCTAAATCTGGTATAGTTCAATCGCGTTTACATCCCACTCTATTACGTACTCATATAGAATCAAAATCAGTAAAGCAAGCTTTGGCAGATCCAGTTTGGTTAGTAGCCATGAAGGTTGAGTTTGATGCCTTAACCATAAATTGTACTTGGACTCTTGTTCCTCTACCACAGAACCGAGTTTCTATTGGGTGTAAGTGGGTATTTCATGTCAAGGAAAACCTGGATGGTTCTGTTAATAAGGCACGACTTGTAGCAAGAGATTTTCATCAACAATTTGGATGTGACTATACAAAGACTTTTGCACCAGTGATCAAACTAGTAACTATAAGGATTATCCTAACAGTTGCTCTCACTCATGGTTGGTCTCATAGGCAACTTGATGTGAACAATGATTTCCTTAAGGATTTGCTAGAGGAAGAAGTTTACGTGACTCAACCTCCTGGGTTTGAAAACTCCAACAAATCTCTGGTTTGCAGGCTGAATAAGGCTTTATATAGTTTAAAACAAGCACCGCAGGCTTGGTTACAGGTTGAAAGCTACTTTACAGCAATTTGGGTTTCTTTCCAGCAAGTGTGATCCCTCACTGTTTGTCTATTCCAAGAATTCTGTCGTGGTTTATATTCTTGTGTACGTCGATGATATATTGTCACTGGGAACAATTCAGCTTTCATACAGCAATTACAACCTCTTTGAATTCAGTATTCTCTTTAAGGCTATGTTTGGTACATAAAAGAAAATGAAAGGAAAGAAAAGTGAAGGAAAAGAAAGTAAAAGGAAAGAAAGAGAGTAGAAAATGAGATAATTTTTGAGTTGTTTGGTTGGAGTAAAAATAGAAGGATAGAAAAGTAAAAGTTGTCTCTTCCATTGTTTGATTGGGTAAAAAGTGAGAGGAAAGGAAAATATACATTTGTAAAATGACAAAATCAACCTTAAACAATAAATTTAAAAATATTAAATTTAGTTTTGAATTAAATTAAAATTAAAATATACAAATATTTATTTTTAATTTTTTGTAACTAATGATTTTATCCTAAATTATTTTATTTTTTAGTAATAGAAGAAAATAAAAAAATAAAAAAAGAATTAAATTGCATGGGAAATTGAGAATATTGCATTTAAAACAAGGGGTAAATATGTAATTTAGTTAATTCATTCCCCATGCGTTGCTTTTCTCTCCAAATTGGGGGTTGAATGATTGTGGGCCCCAGCAAGCTTTTTTCTTTTCTCTTCCTATTTTGTCATGCACCAAACGAATGAAAGTTTTTCGAAAAACATGTTTTCCTTCTTCAGTTTTCTTTTCTTCTGCTTTTCATGGTCACCAAACTGGCCGTAAAATAGCATGGTGATTTGGATTATTTCTTGGGAATAGAGGTTAAGTCTCTCCCCAATAAGTCTCTTCTCTTGACTCAAAGCAAATATATTTGTGATCTCTTGGCTAAAACATATATGACTGAAGTAAAGCCAATCTCCTCTCCAACGATTGGTGGCTCCAAGTTGTCCAAATCTGGTACAGATCTGTTACCTGATGCATCTTTAAATCGTTTATTTGTGGGCGTTCTGTAGTATGCTACTATTACACGGCCAGAGATTACTTTTTCTGTTAATAAAGTGTGTCAGTTCATGTCTAGGCCACTGGAGTCACATTGGTTGGTTGTCAAAAGGATTCTGCACTACCATAAGGGCACTCTATCATGGGGTTGTGTCTTTAACATGCTTCTGCAGCTACTCCTTTATCTCTGCAGGCCTACTGTGATGCAGGCTGAGGGTTTGATCCGGATGATAGATGCTCCACATTAGGTGCTTGTGTATTTTTTGGTCCAAACTTAGTGTCCCGGTGGTCCAAAAAGCAATCCGTAGTTGCTAGGACAAGCACGAAAGCAGAATATCGGAGCCTTGCCATTGCTGCTGCTGAACTGAGTTAGATTCAGTCCCTGCTGTCTGAATTAGCAGTCAAACACTCAGTCCCTCAGGTCTTCTGTGACAGTCTAAGCACTGTTTCCCACTCTCACAATCCTGTACTCCATGCTAGGACCAAGCACATGGAGTTGGATCTATTTTTTGTCAGTGAAAATGTGCTTAATAAATAGTTACATGTACTTCACGTTCCAGCCACTAATCAATATGCTGATGTCCTCACTAAAGCTTTGCCTCCAACAAATTTTGAGTTGTTTCCTCATGAGCTTTTTGGGGGGGGGGGGGTGTTAGAGCATATTTACTTGCCATGTGTTGATTCACACTTTGTAGTGACAACTCATCATTTCTATAAAAGCTCTATAAATAGATGTAACCATCTAGTTATGAGTTGAGTTGATCATTTTTTCAGATTCAATGAAATTTAGTTACAGATTTGTTCTCTGTATTTCAACAAAGATCCTTGTCGAGATCATGCCATAGGGTGGACAAGCTGTCTTCTTATCAAATACTTCGCAATATAAACTTTTTCTATAGCTATTATTATTTATCTCCAAAATTATTTTGTTACCTTCTCTACCTTCTACATTCTGAAGAGTTTGAATCCTCCTCTCTATTCTTAATTTTTCCTTCCTAATATATAACCAAATCAACTTTGCCCTCATTAGTCAATAGTCATGATTTAAGCAAGTTGCCTAAATGTGTTGAATTGAAGTGGTTTTGCTACAAGCAAAGAATGGGAAAAGGATTCGCAGGCCGAGGCAGCTCTGCCTCTGCAACAATAAGAAAAAATAAAATAAAAAAATTTGGTTCTTTCCTTTTTTTGGTCAACATTCTTTTTTGTTTGTTTTTGTTTTCTCGGGTATTGGGCTCAATAGGCCCAAATTTTCTTTTCTAGATTCCTATTTCCTTATGTTAGGCTTAACGGTTCTATTTTAGACAAGAAAATAACTAAACACCCACCCACCCATTTTTTCTAGATACACTGATCCATCGAAAGTTTATTTTTGGAAGTGTATCATTTTTTCGTCTGAAAATTTATTTTCGGGCAAATCCGAACAAATTATGTTGTCCGGAAATTAATAAATTTTTGGAGAAATTGTATGCTAACAAAGCCGTGGTGTTTTTAGTTATTTCCTTTAGAGACAATCCTATCCGTTCTCTTTTTTCCATCCTTTTGGGATGATTGTTTAATGGATACCAAACTTATTCTCAGGAATATGTAAGGATGGAATAAAAAGTTCTCATATTTGTTACAAGGTATTAAAATATTGTTCTCGGGAAAAACTATACCCAGAAAAAAAAAGTTTCCCGTGTTGATAGGAATCCTCCCCTTAGATGGTGGATAATTTTTATTCCCATGTAGGTGGGAATCATTTTTTTACAAAAAAATACTATACTACCCCCACTAATCCACTATAGGGGTATTTTGATAATTATAATACAAATTCCTAGGAATATGTATTGCAAACCAAGCGTATCTAAGTTATTTTCGGGCATTTTAAATAAAGATTCCTTATAAGATAAAATATGAACCAAACAAATTTTTCAAAACTTACATAGTAGGATTTCCCCTTTTGTATTCTTGGGAAAACTTTTTGAGTTTCTCAGATTTTGTTATCATTATTTATTTATTTTAAATAGAAAAATATATTTAAATTGTTGGGACAAAATTGAGTGTTTACAATTTCAAATTCATATCCTTTTATTTTCCTTTTGAATCTGTTTTAATACTTACTAGTAAGTGCCTGTCTATCCACATTTTTTATTTTGTTTGATGTGTCTATTTTTTTAAATATTCATATTATTAAATAAACTTGCGCCGTAACACTTTAAAATTTGAAGTCATTATGTATCTTGTACAGACTTACGTCTAAGACTTTATTTAACCAAGTGTTCAACAAATTGCATGAGTTTCACAAGTTTTTTGATCCAATTATTTATATATTGGTCTATTTTGCAAAGTATTTTTTATATAATAATAAAAAATTGTAAAGGGTTTTTTTCCGGGCAAAAAAGTGTAAAAGTTAAAATTCCTATAGTGTTCTTTATTAGAAAAATACAAAGAATCTTGATTGAAAAAAGGGAAAAGCATAAAATTAAGAATGTGCGCCTTCACGTTAAAGCACCAAAAAAAGTCATCTGCAAATTGGGATGAAGTGTTGTAGATCACTCGACATGTAGATAAACTAATGTATCGAGTAAATTAAATAGTCATTTTAGTCATTAAATATGTGAGGTCTTGTCGGGGCCAATCCAACACTTATTAAGGTCTAAAACAAATTCTGAGAAACCCATGGAATAATAAGTCAATCATCATTAATATCAAATCTAATATAATTTTAATTTTGTTTTCTTTAGATTTTAACAAAAGAAATTGTACGGCATCACAAATAACAACAAAATATCATGGATAAAAAATTCAAGCCCCATTAAAAACACTATTTGATTAGGAAATATATTTGTTTTGCTTCTTATTTTCCATTGTTAAAAAAAGAAAATATTGACAATGTGTTTGCTTAAACCAATTTTGATTACCAAATCATAAAAAACAATTTATACAATTTGAAATAAATTTTAAGTAATAACGATTTATTAAATTATTTTATTAGTAAAAATATAAATAAAAAATTTATCATATATATATATATATATCCTTAATATTGCAAAAATTATTATATTATTATTTTTTGTTACAACTGAGAAATTTATTATATTATTGATTTATATATATAAACATGTTATTTAAAAAAAATTAAAAAAACAGTTTATAATTACTGTAGTTTTTTTTTTCTTTTCAAAACTGTACATTGTTTTGTAATAACCTAGCCTGGGCATTCGGTGGGACATATTATTATTATTATTATTATTATTATTATTATTATTATTATTATTATTATTATTATTATTATTATAAAAGATCTATATTTAATTGTTTGTAAATTTTTATACAGATAAAATTATTAGCGTCAGAGATTCTGAATTTTAAGTTAAAAAATAATAAAATAATTATAACAGAATTGTTAAACATGGGACTTAAACCCACAAACAAAAGCTTTAGAACCTCGTGCTCCACCAACAGAGCCAAACAGTACATGAAAATTTATTCAATAATATAAGAAAACACAAATTTTTGTGGCCTTTTTTATTTGTTGAACAGAAAAAAATTTGAGGCCTAAAGCACTAACTTTAGTTGCTTGGGCTTTAGGCCGGCTTAGGTTCTGTCACTAAAGTCTTTGAATGTGTTGAAATTTTAAAAACATCTCAGAGTGTGTCTTCTGCTAGTAACTTAAGGACCGAACTGACTAAAAAAAGACATATTTGAGAACCAAGTTAACTAACAAAAGACACATTCAAGGTCCAAACTGACTAACGAATGACCCATTCAGAATTGTTTTTTTTTCCGACATCAAGTCAAAAAAAAGGCTTGATTCTCAAACAATGTGGGACTTTTTGGTGTATCCAGAACAGTAGCCCCCAGTCAAGGCCAATGGGCTAAAGGGCCGTCAGCCCTCGTGTCCGATGTATTGTTCATTTTGGGCCACATATGATATGGGCCCTCATAGTTTTGTCCTTAAAAGACGTCTCGATGGGTTAAGATATGTGGGTGTTTATAAACTCCCATTGGCCTTGATTCCCAAGTAATGTGAAACATTTTGGTGTATACAGAACAAGTTATAATTGATTCTTTCAAAACGTAAATACATGCAAATTTTCTGAATATTTTTTTTTACCTGAAAACAAAAATAATGCATGAATATAAACTACCGAAACTCAATATATACCCATATAAAATATTATGATGAGGGATTGTCAATGTTTTAGAACCAAATATTAACTTAAGATTATATGAGGAAGAACTAGGTCAAAATTTTCTTTCTTTGCATTCTGCCATATGTAGAGTCTGGAATCTGTGCCCCATTAAATTTTATCTTCTTTTTAAAGCTTTGTTATTTGTAATATTGAGATTGGTGCGAAGTATACTAGTGTGTGCTTTTAAATGCTCTAATTTTTTTTTTTTGCCTTTTTAAATTTGATTTATCTGATGTCACAGCTCGCGACATTACCTGCAAGTTGATCGTCCAATTGCATATCTATCTAGGAGCAGTTAGGGCATTCGAGCTTTCCCGTCGCGTGAAATTACCAAACAACCAATCAGTTGGACCAGGACGAGAATGGGGTACCGTACCATGATTCATAAGGTCGATAATATCCCTCGATCGTTGGAGGATTGGCAAAGGTAATAAGGATGGATGGCTCAGTCTAGGATGTATCCCACTGAAAATATAATATCCCACCTAATTTAATTATTTAACTCAATTAATTTAGGCTTTATTATGTCTTAAATGGATGAGTGAGTAATTAAATTGGGTACTATTAATTAATTTAGGAGTGTGTTTAGCAATAGCAAGATGGGAGTATTTGGAATAAAGGGTATGTGAGTACTTTTGTCTTAGGGAATAAGGGCAAGATAGTCTAATTAAGATTGGGACCATTCTTTTATCCCTCTTCCCCTTACTCTCTCGATCTCACTTTCTCATTTCTCTCCTCCCTCTCGTTGCCTCAGCTGAAAAAGAAGGAAGAAGAGGCAAGGAAGAAGGGGTCCAAGTACCACACAAGCTTGAGTCCCTTGATTTTTCCCCCTTCCCTTCCCTCTTTCTCGACAGCCCACTCATTCTCCCTCCCTCTCTTGCTTTGCGTTCTGCTTCTCCAAGGGAAGGAAGGGGAAAAATCTAGGTTTCCAAGAGATTGAGAGAGAATAGAGAGATTCTTGGGTGATTCCTTCAATTTATTGCTCGGAAAAGACGATAAGAGTAGAGATTTAGCATTTGGTGGAAGATTAATTGGTGAAGCCCTAAGTTGAAGAGAAGAGGAAAAAACAAGATTGAAGAGGAGGAGGAGAAGAAGAGGACCAAAGTTTCTTCACATCTTGCTCAAGCTCTTGGGTTGCAATGTGAGTTCTTCCTCCCTTAGGTGTTGAGCTACCATAAGACCCACATTAGGGCTCCCTTTTTTCTTTGATGTTGCGTGTATTCTTTGTCTCTTGATGAGGTTATGGATTGCATGACAATGGGAAATGGGTTTGGTATATGTTGATTATATATTGATGAGTTTTATGGTGTCACTGCAACAGAAAACGAAATAAACAGCGCTTATTTTTTGCTTTCGTCAATGCTTGAAAGCAATGTCTAATCACTCGCTGGTGATTCTGTTTAAAAAACACAGCGTTTCGGAAGCGCTGGCGATGTTGAGAATAGACAGCGCTTCTTTAAAAGAGCGTTGTCGAGGAAGCGCTGTCTAATGCTGATAATAGACAGCGCTTTCTTGAGGAAGCACTGTCTATTCCCTTTTTTTTAAAAAAAAATTATTGAATTTCACATTTCCTCTTTCATTCGCCCTTCAAAAAAGTATAAAAATAAATAAAATATGTTTTTAGTATAAAAAAAGGCTTTCACAAGCAATTATAGTTACATCTAAAAGATCAATAACAAATATTTCAAATATATTAAACTAAAATTATAAAAATCATAAATTACATTAAATTCACAAAAGGCAACAAGAAAATAAAACAAAAGGCCTATATAATTCAAACATTTATACAAAAAGTGAGTCACTATATTGGGCTTTTAATTAATCACTCCTTTATGTAACAGAAAAATGAATTTTCTGGGACAAACTCAAGACACCAGTAGCAAGCATTGGTCAGCCCAATGTAAAACTTGTAGAGTAGAAAAACAAAATCAAAGAGTGACGCTTCCCATAAGCTCATTAAACATGTCTGGATGGCATACAGTTAAGTGCATATGCACCACCAAATAGCTAACAAGTAAAAGTTGGCTCAAAGAACACAAATCTGGATAGATGCTTCACTTATAGATGGACTTAGTTTATCAATAATTATCTCAAGCAGGTTGCTGTCAGCCAACCATTGCATCACATCTATAAAATTGGGATACACATGGTCATCAGCGCCTACTAATCGAACCAAAACCTGTCCAATAAACTTATCTCAGAATGCATTCTAACCTATCAGCAAGGTCTCAGAATTGTTATAATTACTAATAGAAAGGTAAAATATTACCTCCATAATGGATGTGATTCCTATCAAATCAACCAATTGGCAAAAAAACATTATGATGGGCATGCAAAAAGTATGCCAAATCATGAATGACACTGTCTTTTGAATCATTAGGCAAACAACAACCTGTAATATGGCATAGAAATTAGCATCAAGGAAATCATTATAATATAATCATATAGGTCACGTTGGCAAAAATGACATGCAAAATAAAGTTCCAATTTTATCCAGCATATACCTTACTAAAGTAGCCAGCCAGTAAGGCACTATGCGAACGATTAGTCAGCTGAAATTACAAGAATAGGAAGGGGAAATCAATATAGGTAAAGCATTGATACACAACTTCAAGTTTGACTTACTTATGATAGAAGTATTAAATAACTAAAATTAAGCTTATCCAAACAGAACACATTGACTTGTACAAATTTCAGTCTTAATTTACAGGTTTGAGTTTTGGACTTAGACCTGTATAAAAAAATATCTATGGAACTTAATCTACATCAA
Organism: Calophaca sinica; assembly: GCA_037113605.1. Taxonomy (NCBI): domain Eukaryota; kingdom Viridiplantae; phylum Streptophyta; class Magnoliopsida; order Fabales; family Fabaceae; genus Calophaca; species Calophaca sinica. The sequence goes on along the minus strand of CM073734.1, from coordinate 14,004,764 downwards.
TGGCCAAACATGATGGAAAAATTAATCGCTTCACGACCCAAATTCTCTCCTGAAAAGATTCCTATACAATAGTCGTTGGAAGCATGCATATCAGATATGTTAAACTTAAATGAACAAGTATGCAGTTAAACTAACCTGTCTTTAGGAGCTTCAGCACCCTTGTAACTTGACACCATATCAACAAATTCCCGCATGGTTTTTGCTACATCACCAGGATCAAACTTATCAGCATTTGAATCAATATCTTGATCTTCTTTTGCTTTCCCTTTCCTTTTGTGTTTTAAATCATAAAGTTCCATCTCCTTTTGTCTTTCCATAAGAGCAGAATTTAACTCTTCCTCTCCATTGTAAAGCCAAGAATCGTCATCAGATCGATGGAGAAACCTCCTGACCCTTAAATTCGTCCACTGAATAAGGCAAAGCAAGAATTTCATCTATGCGTCTAACAGGAGCGTTCATCAAGTCACTGCAACAAATTATCAACTTAGCAAATAGCAATGAAAAAATAACAAAAACCACTATAAACTGGAGAGCTAGAAACAAACAACATCATCACTATATTATAACCCAGGTAGACCAATCCCTAATGCACCTTCCAACTTCAAAAATAATAACAAGAACACCTACCCATTCTAACCAGATCTCTCACTGAGCCACTCTAAACAAATCATCACCTCAGCAACGATAAAATAACAAAAACTTATAATATCACAAGCTAAAGACCAATCCCCATCCAACTTAAAAAAAATTTTTAATTCGAAACAATGGCTTTCTTCCAAGTCTAAACCCAATGGGATCTTCAATATTGAGCTGAATGGTAAAGCCAAGGAGTTTCCATTATATCTATCTACTCTATCCAATCTAAACGAGTCCTCATACATGGTATATAATGAGTGAACAAAGAGCAAAGATCAGTTCACTAACTTGGCACTGGAGTGCAGAAAAGTGTTCCTATAATACTCCTAAGCATTCTGCATCAACCTCTGATACTCACTGGAACCCGGAAGCAGCCCTTGGAAGTATCCACTCTTCTCTAAGCTCTGCTTAAATGCTTCTCAAGTAGCACCTTTCCCTTCCACCCCAACGTTAACATGCTTCCGTTGCTGATACATCATTTCCATCCCACAAGCAATCTTCAACCCTAGCTCTGCCTCTGCATACTCCTCCCTCCGGTCCCGACTAGGCAGCTCCGGGTACCCTTCGGAGCATAAAACATTTGCTGCACAAGCTGCGCATACATCGTCTCGACATCTTCACTGAAATGCACACCAACTCCTCCTCCCTTCCCTTCTCCAAAAACCTCTCCATCTTGGCTGCGAACTTCATGGCGTCGATATCCCTATCGTAGAACCCTTCCACCGCCAGCGAAATAAGGCACAGCTCATGCTTCAAAACCCACGCCACTGACATCAGTACCCTAACCCTAACCCTACGAATGTCCCTCCTGGCCTGGTCCGGGTAATCCTTGATCCGATTCGTAATTGCTTGCTGAACCGGGTCGGAGGCACGCGATTCGGACTCGAAGGTTGCGAGGAAGTTGAGGGAATCGAGGAGGGAGGGGGAGGGGAGGAGATTACGGGGGATGATGTGGATTTGGCCGTTACGGATGAAGAGACGATGGAGGGAGGTATCGGGGTTGAGCCAACGAGGAAGGTGGAAGACAGCTTCGATGAGGAGGAACTCGCCGTCAGAGTCCCAGAGGCGAATGGAGGAAGCACATATGAGGAAGCATAGAAGTAGAACAGGAACGTCGCTAGCTCCAGACTCTAGAGACTGGCGTGAATGAGGAGGAAGAGTGCATGAAGTCAGTTTTAAAGTTAAAGGAATAGACAGTGCTTCCCAGCCGGTGATATCATGAAAATAAACAGTGTTTCCCCTAGGAAGCGCTGGCGATGTCCTTGCGTATCTTTTTAACAGTGTTTTTTCGAATAAGCGCTGTCTATTTATAAGTTTTAATCAGCGCTTTCCCTAGGAAGCGTTGTTTAAGGCCTTATATGATTTTTAAACATCGCTTTTATTATTTAGCACTGTTTAAGGTGGCGCTTTTTTTTAACAATCTGTTATAGTGTGTTTAAAACATGTTATTGTTCATGATTTTGATGTCAAAGGAGTTGAATCTTAATCTTGTCATGTTTGAGGTTTGATTTTGAGTCTCAATTTGATTGGAATTGGTTTGGATTGGGGAGAAATCAAGGTTGGAAAAGTTTGGAACCCAAAAATTGAGTTTCTACAAAATTCTAGCGCGCCCTAAGCTTGCCCTGCCCACGCCAAAACGTATAAAGATGGTGAGACGCGTGGACGCCGCGCTCGTGCAAGCGAAGCGCAGAGAAAGCGGCGATGTTGAAGCGCGTGACTGCGCTTCAGTAAACGAAACTCTGAGGTTTTGGCACGCCAGTTTATGTAGAAATGTGTTTTTTCACATTTTAAGGGCTTTTAAGGCTATGAATACTTGTTTTTAGTGTTCTAAATCCTATGGGACTAAAGGGATATCGTAGGAATCCCTTAGAAAAATTATTTCGATTTGAGTTTTAGTGAAACGCTTAAAGATACGTCTAGGCCGTGATCCATTATGTTTGTTGCCAATTCCTCCCCTATTTTGGGTGGGTTTGGTTTAAGATCTTGGTTCTTGATCTATAGGATTTCAATCCTAGTTATGATGTAAAATCAAATGAATTGAATTGCTTTAAGTTTGATGCATTTGAACGGTTGTATGTTTAATGCCTTTGATTGTTGAGATTGTTTGTTTGGGGGATGTTTGTCGGTCCGGATTGCTATAAGGTTCGGCGGCAAACCCGTCGGTCCGGATTCGCTATAAGGTTCGGCGACGGGGACCCTCTTGGTTGTTATCTAAACTCTATGGATCTTAACTCAATTACAATTGAGCCAAGTAGGTATATTATGGATTCCTTTTGGAATCGTTATGTTTATGCTCATCACGGATTCCTTTTGGAATCTTTATGTTTAGGTTTATCATGGGTTCATTAGGGAATTGTTATTGCTTGCTTGGGAATATTGGATTCCCATCGCAAGTGCCATGTTCATGCTTATTATGGATTCCTTAAGGGATCTTTGTAAATTATGTTTGCATTGTAGGTAATGCTTTAAGTCAACTTATATTAACTTATGATATTATGTTATTGGGAATAGTGTTGGTAAGGGATCCGTGGAAGACTCACTGAGATTTTATCTCACCCCGTTCCTTTTATTTTAGTAACAGGTACTTGTTGAAGATGGTGTAGCGTCATTGGGACGCTTCGCATTTGGTCAGTGACAAAAGTGTCAAACAATGGTATAGCCGGATCACGAGTCGAGTCTGCATTTATTTGATCTTATGTATTTAGGTTAAGTCCAAGCGATGTGGGGAATATAGTATAAATTGTAATTGCCTTCATCTCATTCTTCTTAATGTAAAGTGTTGTGTTTATTAATAGTAAATTCCGCTTTTCAAAACTCTGACCTATGTATGCTAATTTCAGTTGCGTTAAAATGCAATGCTGAAAAAGATCTTTATGTATTTAAAATTTGTATTTAGTCGAAGCATTGTTCTTCAAAACACTTTTCTATCGATGGTTTATGATTTCAAACAAGAAAATTTTACTACATTTTTAACATATTCTTGACAAGTTGGTAAGTAACGCTCTATTAGTAGCAAATTTGTTGATGATGCCTTATGTATTCAAAGATTTTATTTAGCCAAAGTATAGTATTTCAAAGGATTTACTCTTAAAGTAAATTTTTTTTCATGTCTAACTTTAATTCTTGTTAGTTTTAGTAAGTAATGCTCTAATTAGAGTCGGGACGTTACATAAAACAAAATAAACAGTAGAGATTGATATTATTATTATTTTTGTAAAAGCAAAAGGAATTTTATTGACGGTGATGGATTAGGCTCAAGAAAAGCCTAGAGATTGATATTATTGATTTTTATTCTCAACAGTTCACAAATTTTTTATTATAATCTGACCGTTATTTATAAGAGGAAAACTTACTACCCCTTTAATAGGGAAACCACTTAGAATATGCCGGATTACACATTTGATTAGGAGCGTTAACGTGTGGAGCCGATCTAAGTACTTGAAGTTTGAGCTGTACTTGTAAAAAAAATGCTCAAGTTTTGTTCATTTATTAAAACGAGTCTAAATAAAACTTGAGTTTGATTTGTTAAAAAAAAGTAAAGTTTGAGTTTGACTTGTTTAGCTCATTTAAACTTATTTTTGTATTTATGAAAACTTTTCTTAAATTATATTTTAAGTTTATCAATTTAGTATTTAATAAAGAATCTAAAATAATTCACGAATATCAATAATATCGTGAACCATCATTCTCACTTCCCTAAAAGAGCTAAATTAAAAGTTCTAAGTCCTTGACTCCCCACCAAACGTCGCTCATTTTTTGGCCTAAAATACTTTTCCATTTTACTCAAGCAATATTTCCTATTCGCTCACCCCTACTCTACAAGAAATCTCTTTAAATCTTTTTGATGAAAAAAAATTACATTTTTTGGAGCGTTGTAAAGAGAAAAAAGTGTACCAGTAGGTAAGAAAGAACGAAATTAAGGAGAGTGATTTGACCTCCAAAAGAAATATGTTTGTTGCTCCATGAGGACAATTTGACCTTCTTTTTGTCTAGCACTCCAATTACTTGCTCTTCTTTGGTTAACACGAACAGGGATTTCGACATTCTTAAAAGGCAAATTGATGAATGTATTTTAATGCACCTTTTATAGTTTTTCACTTTGTGTTTTTAAATGTGTGTCATGCTCAATAATTACTTTTTAACATGTTTTATATCTTTGGGCCTTAATTTGGGCTTTAGTGAAATTCTTTGTTAATTTTCGGATTTTGTTACATTTTGACCCATGTTTCTTCTGCAGGCCATAACTTGGGCTATACTTATCCGATTGTAGTGATCTTTGTGGCGTTGGAAAGCTAATAAGCAGAGCTACAACTCTTATGTTGACACCAAAGCCCAGTGCGGACGTTTTGATGGTCGAAAATGTGAATTACTGAGGCTAGCGAGATTTACTGCGAGTTGTGGATCACTTTCTCATATGATTAGTTGTTATTGGGCTAATTAATCTCTTTTGGGCCCTTCTCTTTGGTCATAAACTTCAGTTTACCTAGGTTAACCTAAGGAGACATTATAAATAGGATTTTTAGAGTCTTAGGATTCACCTTTTGATTACTTTTGAATCTTTTACCGTTTTTGAGTTTATGCAATCTTTTCTTCTTCTCTCATTCTTAATCTCGTTTTTGTCAAATCCTTCCATGGAAGGCTAAGACCTTAATTCACTGGTTAGAGGGTTTTTATAAGGATCTTGAGATTTGATTATTATTGTTAATTTCGATTTTCGAATTCTATCTCTTTTCTTGTTGATCTTTCATCTCTCTGATCTTTGTTTGCAAATTCGTTTTAGGTGTTGATGCTTAATCATATCAATTTCGTTTTTGCTCTTTGAGATTATTTGAAATATTTTGAACGCATGTTTTAATCTGTTTCGAATAGAGATCAATAGGATCTACGGAGCTTGACGTAAGTTTGATTGAATTCGGTAGTTAAATTAATTATGTTTTTGTGACGCTTGTTCCTTAATCATGATTAATCGATTCTGTGATGCTTAGTTAATGCTTAATTAATTCTGTATTACAGTAGGAATTCTTATAAAGTTAATTGACGCTTGATTAGTTAATTTTATGGTCAAACAAGAATAGAATCACGAAATAGAGTAATCCTTTGAAACCCCTGATAGATCCAAGTATTAATTATCCTGAACCAGTGGATTAGTCATTTTTATATATTGATATTTTCATCTTTTAAATTCTTTTTCTCATAATCGAAACCCCCCTTTTTTATTTCTTCGTACGTTCTTGCTTTTTGTTATTGTTAATTAGAGATCCTTGTGAGACGACCAAGGTTGAATTGTCTTGTTACTACATTACTGTTTTTAATTATTTGATCTGTGCGCGACAGTGGATCACAAATCTCCTACTTTGTAACTAAGAATATTAAACAACTTGAAAGGCGTTGTATTTGCCATTTGTACCGGGCTGGTGTACCCCTTGTACTCCCTAGATTGTTTTCATACATATATATATATATATATATATATATATATATATATATATATATATATATATATATATTTACTTTGCCATTCAAAAAAAAAACAACTTGAAAGGTAGATCTCCTTCTTTACTTGTAAACAAATTAAAAATAATTTTCAAAGAATTTGAACATAAATTTAAAAGTTTTAATTTATTTAATTTATATTTTTCTTGTTTGTAATTATTAAATATTTAAGGAGATGTATTGATAACTTTACCTTTTCAATGCCCATCTATATATAGATAAAGATGGAAACAATACAAATAAATGACGTGGTTCCTTCTTTGACAAGTTATTTGCAAGTATTTTAATTGCAAATGGTAGTTAAATTAAGCTTATGATCAAATGTAAATGTCGTGACTTTAAAATGAAGCGAAGATCCATTTTCCTAAGCCATTCTCACAAGAAAAAGTTCAAAATTCAAAATTTCATTTTAGAATTACATAGATATTGAAACAAATGGACAAATTGGCAATTAAAAAGGTTCCTTGTATCAACAAGCAAGAGAGGTTTACAAAAGAATATACCACAAAATTTTAGATACAGAAACCCCAATTTGGTAAATTACACTCTACCAACTTGGCCCTTATCTTAATACGACCCCCACATGAAGTTCCTTTAACCTCTCCTTTTGAAAATCCAACCCCACACCACCACCCTCTCTCTCTCTCGCACCCCCACAAAAAATATGTCCAAGTTGAAGCTACTATACTATATAACCCTAACCACATAACCAACCCAACCCCTCCCCCACCCCAAACAAAAAAGTTCCCTTCTTCTTCTTCTTCTTCTTCTTCAACTTTGTTCAAAATCAAAGCCCTTCTAATTAACACAACACCACTCAAACTTGGAAGATCCTTCAATATTCATCATTACAACTCTTTCACTATATTACTATTAGGATCAACAAAATGCTTCAACATCCACCAAACTCTTCTCTCTTCTTCCACAGATCATTCAACCACACCACCACCATCACAAATTGCCATGATCTCCACGGCAACAACACCATCTTCATGAAACCCGCCACCGCCGTCCCTGATGCAGTGGCGCGCTACCACACACACGCTGTTGCGACAAACCAGTGCTGCTCCGCGGTGGTTCAGGAAACCACCGCTTCCATCGCCACCGTGTGGTCCGTCGTGCGCCGCTTCGACAACCCGCAAGCCTACAAGCACTTCGTGAAGAGCTGCAACGTCATCCGCGGCGATGGAAACGTCGGCACTCTCCGGGAGGTCCACGTCATCTCCGGCCTCCCCGCCGCCCGCAGCACTGAGCGCCTCGAGATCCTTGACGAGGAGCGCCACGTCATCAGCTTTAGTGTCGTTGGTGGGGACCACAGACTCTCCAACTACCGCTCCGTCACAACTCTCCACCCCTCCGCTGCCGGAGACGGTGCCGGCACGGTGGTGGTGGAGTCCTACGTCGTTGACGTTCCGCCGGGAAACACCAAGGAGGACACGCGCGTGTTCGTGGATACCATCGTTCGGTGCAACCTTCAGTCACTCGCGCAAACCGCAGAGAAACGAAACAATAGCAACAACAATTATAAGTGCTGTTCCTAAGTTTTCTTTTTCATTTTTTTATTTTTTATTTTTAGTTTTCACATTTATAATTTATAGTGTTAAATATATGTATTATATATGTATATTGAGATTGTTATAAATTACTAGATTTTTTTTTTTGAGGAAATAAATTACTAGATTGTTGAATGTATGAGTTGGCTGCCTGACCAGTTTTTCTGTAATTAATTTATATTGTTTCTGGATTTTTGCTGAAAATGTGAAAAATAAAATTAACATGGATCTCTGTATGGTTGGTATAATCCTAGGTCTTTAATTATTGTATAATATGTTTATGTTCACAAAATTCAAAACCCAATTTGTTTTTTTTTTTTACTGGAAAAACCTAATTTGTTTTGTAACCCATATAATCGATTATCTATGAATAGTTAGTCAATTTTAAAAAGAATGGTGACATAAGGATTGGTAATTAGTAGTTTAAAGTTCATATTCTTTCTAACTGGGGCCTCCTTCTTTTTAAATTAAGCAAGTGGAGGTGGTGTTACGAAGATAATTGCACAAGTGGAGTGTGTTTATTTGATAACTAGCGGCAAGAACGGCACTATCGTGCCCGTCTTTTCGTATTTCTATTACGCTACAGTATAAAATATTTTATCGCATTTTATTGTTTAATGTTTGTTTTAAGAAATTTGATTAAGCATTCCTTATATTTTATTACACTAATTTTGAAAATGACATATTATTATTAATTAACAGTATTTAACGCTTATTGATATGTACACATATATGTTACTTTCTTTTAATAAAAAGAATTTGGATTTGGATTTAACTTTTAGAAATTGATTTAAGATATTTGATTTCACTATGAATTTACGTGTGTATATGTTAACCGCTATCAGGGAGAAGAAGTGAATAAGTTAAAAACGGTTGATATACACAAAAGTAGGGAGAAGTTAATTTATGGATAAGTATAGATAAAAGAGAAATAAAGGGTAAAATTGGAAGGAAAAATGTCTACACCAAAAAGGGATATCCCCTTTATATATAGTTATAGATTTAATTGATGTGGGTTTGTGAATTGAGTATTTAATGCATTTAATTATATATAAAAACTAGTGGTAATATATGTCATGAATTACTTTTATTTTTCAATAATCTCTTGTATTCTTATGAGACAAGTTTTTATGAAGTGCATTTTGAAAAATGATATTATTTTTTTAATACATCAAAAAAAAATTAAATGAAATTAACTACTTTTTTTAATTAATTAGCATAAATTATTTTTGTTACTTATATTCGAAACCGGAGGGAGTAAACTACAGAGACATTTTAAATTGAGTCCCCAAAAGTTAAGGCGGACACGACGATCGGTGGCTATGACCGTGATGCACCTTTCCTTGGACAAAATTTTATGTGAATCTTACTAAAAAATTCTAGTCTCACTCTTTATTTAGTGAGTTTTATATGTCGATGAGTGTCATAATATGATTTCACTTTTTTTCATATCTATATGGAGAAAGAGATCTCAACTATATTGTCACGTCAGACTTTACCGAGCAAAATAATTACTTTTACCACTACACCAAAGGTTAAAGGTTACCACTAACCATCATTATTCTAATAATATAACTTTACTAAGAAATTATTTCTACTCCCTTAAAATTAATTTTGTAGTCATGTAAGTTACTTCTAAATTTATCTTAGCCTATATATTATAAATATGAAAGATAAAAAGAGAAAACCCACAGATCAATAAAAAAGAAAGAGATCAACCCAATGGAATATTGTAGTCTGTAGAGCATGTACTTTATATCAACCAATATTTGTGTCAGCTGTAATTAATACGAACTCTAAATTAAGAAAGTAAATTATACAACAACAAAAAATATGCAAGTTGCAGTATAATAATATTGGTAGAAATAGTAGTAATGTTTTTGCATACTCAAGCTTTATTTTTTTAATTCAATTTGTGCGTGCGTGACTACCGGAAAAATAAAGAAAAGGAATCAAAGCGAAGCATTGAAGCAAATACCTAATTAAGTAGAGGCGTGAATGACGAATAGTACATCGTCCGTTTGTGCAACTTGGTGAGCAAGTGGGAGATAGAAAAACACAACACGAGGAAAGAAAGAGACAAGAGAATGTGTGTGTAGAGAGAACACGCTGTTAAAATATCCCATTGGCCAGCACCAGCCTTTTAATTTGTTTGTCCACTTTTGGGGTTTTGAATTGAATATTGATTCTGAATTCACCTTTCACGCCTTCTTCTTCTTTCTTTCTCATGCCTTCCTTCTATAACATTGCATGGATTTTTCTCTTTTTGTTAAACTGTTATTCTGAAATTGATCACACAAAATATATATATATATATATATATATATATATATATATATATAATTGATCATCTACGTGCGTGTTTGGATTAACTTTTGTCATAGATAAAAGTGATTTTAGATATAAATAATTGATTTTTTTTACATATATGGGTGTTCTCGAGTATATATACTTAATTTTGCTTCTTGAATGAATTCTAATTTGATACTGTAATTTTGAGTTTTTGTCTCTAAACGTGACTTTTAGCATCAAGTTTTCAACTCACTTTTTCATCCAAATGTAAACCACTTTATCCGGCTGAATTTTAACAAAAAAATAATTTTACGAAAACAATTCATTCATAATCAATTTTCATCAACATAAATACTACAAAACCCAAACCCAAGTACTATATAATACTGGTTAAGGCTCATTGAGGGGTGCCATGTGCTAAGGTTGATGTAAATTATGATCTAAGGTATGGTTTGGTATGTGTTGATAAACATAGATATCTATATTTTTAATAGGATTAGAGGTTAAATGGGTTTTTAATTCTTAAAAATATATGAAATTTTTTTGGTCTCTTATTAATTTTCTTTTTGTTGTTTTAATCCATTTTTATTTTAGAATGATACAGAAACAAACTATAGTATTTCATTCTTAATGTGGCTGAGAATACAAGTTGTTATATATGGAACCAACATAAAAACTTGAGGCCTTTACTGAGGCATGAGCCACAGAGTTTGTCTGCCTCATAACAAAACTAACTTGATAGTTTGGATTTTGCTCAAGAAACTCCCTACACATAGCTAAAATGACTCCAAAGTCTAGTAGTCCCAATGCCTCCCCACATATATACTGATGGCAAGCACAATTTCCATATGGTTTTTGCATGCAAGAATTGCCCAACATCATCTCAAAAACTTAATACCAACCCAAAACCACCTGGATCCTGGAAGAAAGCAACATTAGTGTTACATTTTACAACTCTTACATGTGGTTTACTCCACTTCAATTGCACATTAGTTGTCTTTTTCCCCTTTCTCCTCATGATGCCTTACCCGATGAACCTTAAGGTGATCGTTGTTCATAATTTCTTCCATGAAGCGGTGATAAGCTGATCTTAATGAGTAGTTTCGGTTCATACTCCACCCTGAAATTCTCTTATCCTCATCCTTTGTCGATAGTATTGGCATGTGTTTGATTGCATTAACATCTCTCTAATTAAAGACGGTTGATATTAGATCAAAATTCCAACTCCTTGTATTAGTATCTTTGAGTTCTGTTCCGGACTGGGCCGAGGCCCAGTCCGAAGAATCATCCTCCAGCCCATTACCAAAGTCGGTTCCCGCCGCCTTGCCACGAGACCAAATCGACATGGCCGATCCAACGGTCCTCGGCATTCCGACCATCCCATCACAGGTCGGTAAAACGATCTGACGGCATCCCGGGCACCACACGGGAACCGTCCTCACCGACCTTAACTCCTATAAAAGGAGAGTCACTTCAAACGATTGAGGTATTATTATTCATCTGATCACTTCTTCAATTACCTCTTCATACACTGACTTGAGCGTTGGAGTATTTGCAGGTACACCACCACCACGCGCCGTCGTCGTCCGACCTGACGCCACCGTACCGCTTCTCTCCGGTCGTCGTCCTAAAGTTCTGTCCGGAACATTGGCGCCGTCTGTGGGGATCGTTTTTGATTTCATCTTTCTCTGTCGAAGTTTTCCTTCTTCATTCAACGATGACTGGATCGAAGCACCGAGGTCGAGCATCGTGCCGAGACCGCGCGCACGAGCTCGTGGGAAAGCCTTGTGCGTTTGCACAAGCACATGATGACCCTGTGGTCGAGCATCGTGCCGAGACCGCGCGCACGAGCTCGTGGAAAGCCTTGTGCGTTTGCACAAGCACATGATGACGAGGTCGAGCTTCGTGCCGAGACCGCGCGCACGAGCTCGTGGTAAAGCCTTGTGCGTTTGCACAAGCACATGATGACCCTGTGGTCGAGCATCGTGCCGAGACCGCGCGCACGAGCTCGTGGCAAAGCCTTGTGCGTTTACACAAGCACATGATAACGAGGTCGAGCGTCGTGCCGAGACCGCGCGCACGAGCTCGTGGCAACGCCTTGTGCGTTTTGCACAAAGCACCTGTGGTCGAGCGTCGTGCCGAGACCGCGCGCACGAGCTCGTGGAAAGCCTTGTGCGTTTTGCACAAGCACCTGTGGTCGACGAGGTCGAGCATCGTGCCGAGACCGCGCGCACGAGCTCGTGGAAAGCCTTGTGCGTTTGCACAAGCACATGATGACCCTGTGGTCGAGCATCGTGCCGAGACCGCGCGCACGAGCTCGTGGTAAAGCCTTGTGCGTGTGGCACAAGCACCTGTGGTCGAGCATCGTGCCGAGACCGCGCGCACGAGCTCGTGGCAAAGCCTTGTGCGTTTGCACAAGCACATGATAACGAGGTCGAGCGTCGTGCCGAGACCGCGCGCACGAGCTCGTGGCAACGCCTTGTGCGTTTTGCACAAAGCACCTGTGGTCGAGCATCGTGCCGAGACCGCGCGCACGAGCTCGTGGCAAAGCCTTGTGCGTTTGCACAAGCACATGATAACGAGGTCGAGCGTCGTGCCGAGACCGCGCGCACGAGCTCGTGGAAAGCCTTGTGCGTTTTGCATAAGCAACAAACACCTGATGAAGAGATCGAGCGTCGTGCCGAGACCGCGCGCACGAGCTCGTGATGACGTTTACACAAGCACCTGATGAAGAGATCGAGCGTCGTGCCGAGACCGCGCGCACGAGCTCGTGATGACGTTTACACAAGCACCTGATGAAGAGATCGAGCGTCGTGCCGAGACCGCGCGCACGAGCTCGTGATGACAAAGCCTTGTGCGTTTGCACAAGCACCCTGACCGACCTCGTGCCGAGACCGCGTGCACGAGCTCGTGATGACAAAGCCTTGTGCGTTTGCACAAGCACCCTGACCAACCTCGTGCCGAGACCGCGTGCACGAGCTCGTGATGACAAAGCCTTGTGCGTTTGCACAAGCACCCTGACCGACCTTGATGAAGAGACCGACCTCGTGCCGAGAGCCCCTGATGAAGAGATCGACCTCGTGCACGAGCTCGTGACAAAACCTTGCACAAACGACATGACGACGCTTACAGTTCCTTACCGACAAGGACGTTGAACGTCGACATCAACGGACTTCGACAAACAAGTCACCACCTCGACATTCGAGCTAGCGACTTGGGGGGCAACTGTTCCGGACTGGGCCGAGGCCCAGTCAGAAGAATCATCCTCCAGCCCATTACCAAAGTCGGTTCCCGCCGCCTTGCCACGAGACCAAATCGACATGGCCGATCCAACGGTCCTCGGCATTCCGCCCATCCCATCACAGGTCGGTAAAACGATCTGACGGCATCCCGGGCACCACACGGGAACCGCCCTCACCGACCTTAACTCCTATAAAAGGAGAGTCACTTCAAACGATTGAGGTATTATTATTCATCTGATCACTTCTTCAATTACCTCTTCATACACTGACTTGAGCGTTGGAGTATTTGCAGGTACACCACCACCACGCGCCGTCGTCGTCCGACCTGATGCCACCGTACCGCTTCTCTCCGGTCGTCGTCCTAAAGTTCTGTCCGGAACAAGTTCACTTACCCTCATATTTAGCATTGCAACTGAGGGTACTGATTGAAGAAAAGCGATGTCCTTTTGATTGAGCCATGGATCAGACCAAACCTTAATTTATGAACCATTTCTGATGCGCCATATCTATATATAGCTTGTCATCAGATACTACGCCGTGTATGGGTAACTTGGATTGTGGCCAACCTGTGCCTCCAATAAATCCCCTATGGGAAAATATCTAGCTTTTGTAACCATAGCATCTAGGTTGGATAGCAACTTCTAACCTTGTTTTGCTAGAATTTCCTAATTAAAACTTTTTAGAATTCAAGTGTGAGTGGTTAGTCCCACATTGGCTAGGATTGGGCTAAGTGAAGGATATATAAGAGATGTGACCCATATACCCAATGCCTTAAGGTTTTGGGTGGAGATGTGGTGTCCAGGTCTCTTAGTGGTTCTAGTCCTTACCCGTTGTTGCTCTCAGGTGCTTCCCGGACTCCCCAACAAGTGGTATCAGAGCCACTGTGATACCACTTGTCTCACATACGCTAAACAGGAGGAAGAACATGAGTTTATAAGCAATGCAATGAAATGTCTCATTAGTAAGAGACCTTTTGGGGAATGTCCAAAAACAAAACCATGAGGGCTTAAAACCCAAAGTGGACAATATCATACCAATGTGGAGACATGTTACGCACCTCGGTACCCTAACAAAAACAATAAATGTCTTAGAAGCCTGTACCTTGTGGTGTAAGTCCTAGTGACCAATCAGTTTTGAGTGGATTGAGCTATATTGGTCAATCATTTCTGAATAGATTATCATATGTATCATGAATTTAATCATATGTTCAACTCCTGACATATGCATAAGACAACCTTTATTATATCATAGATGGTATAACATAATAAAGTCCTTTGAATTTATAGTTTGTTCACTAGAACATCAAATGTGATAAGGCAAGGATCACCAAGATCATCACACACAGAAGAATAAAACAGTAGAGGCTTCAGTTTTTCTCCCTAAGATAAGGCAAGACTGGGCTATTGAGAAAACTAGATGTGACGGCTTGGTGGATAAGGTTGATGTTGCAGTAAATCAAGAAGTTATTCCTCAAGATCTCAATAAAACTGTCGTTGAGAATGATCTTGATTCAAGAAAAGTGGACTGTGTGATTCAAGAACTCTCCCATGGGAACAAAGAGAGGATACTGATTGAACAGAATCAAGGGCATGATGTAAGGAATATGTGGAATCCATATATGATGAATCAATACATCTGGAATCACCTGTTCTTGCATTTCATTTGTTGAATGATAATTTGGACTTCTCAGGGAATGGAACAGTGCCCAATTCTCCAAATGTTGAAATTGACGTAGCTGATAAGAATTTCACAATTATCCTATCCAAATATCAAAAAAGAAATTAAGGAAGGGAAATTGATTAGCCACAACATCCGATCAAGGACTGCCCCAAAACTTTGCCTAATACAGATAATGCTAAGGGAATTGGGAACCTAGATACTAGTTTGGTCTTAAATAAGTTTATGTGAATAATAAACATTACTTTCTTTTTATTTCATAGCCATGGATTACTCTGAATCAGTTTCCTCAACTTTTTTGGCCCAAGTTGAAGCTGAAACCAGTTATGGTCAATAATAAAAACTCTCTAATTCCTAAGTTATGGGGTTTTTGAGTAGATCATTTTTAAATCCTTCTATCATTGCAGTATCTAGCCAACACATTATATTCTTCAGCTTGTGTGGAAATACAACTGTCATTATCTCAACTATATATTCTAGAACCTCTTATTCTTAAAGAAGAAATTTGTGGTCTGATTTAACTTCTCAGCAGCAGTCTTATTTCTGGCCTTAGTGCTTTATAGGAGATTTCCATGTTGTCCTTGGAGCTCATGAACAAAGGGGCAACATTTTACATTTGCAAATTTCTTATGATGAATTTAAACATTGGTCGGATAGCTGCCAGCTTACTCATTTGATGACAATTTTTTACCTGATCCAATGGTAGAAGAGCCAGTTCTCTAACTAAAAAACAATTAGACTGAGTCAAATACTGTTATATTATTTTATTATTTCAAAAGTTATAAATTAATTTTGATTATTTAGATTTTATTTATTTGATTAATTAGATTTATTCTCAATAATTTAAATCAAATAAAGTCTATTAAATTTGCCATATTACCGTTTATTCTCTCTGTTGGAATTCTTTTATTAACTTTGATATTATATTCAAAGCCATAAACCATATTAAATTATATCTCCATCGGTTTTGTTTCTCAAATTTAGAATATTGCATTCAAATAATTTAAGCTCATTTATATCCCGTTGATCCTCTTTGGATATATATAAGTCTCCTTCTTTCCTCTTCATATAGAGAGATATATAGTTTTTTTACTACTACAAAATACTTTTGGTTACGAGGTACAACATGTGAAGCTCATTTTTTCCTTGTTTCGATTTTCATTTCCTGGGTTAATAATAAAAAGTTTCTTGTAGTTCTGTGACCCGAGATCATTTTCGGAAGAGCCTGTTAAATCCTGAGGGATTTTCGTCTTAGGCAAATAAATCCTTGATATTGTTGAATCCTGTTGAATCTCAAGGATTTAATCTTATTACAGGTTATAAGTTTCTAAATATCTATCTCATGTGGATTTTTAGTTTGTGATGCTTATTGCATTTTCTATAACAGAGGCCTATTGAGTTTTTGATGTTTCTATTTTTTTTTCTGTTATTCACTCACGATGTTCTTAAAAAAAAAATCAAATTCGATTGATATGAAAATAGGTTTTATAATTCACTCATGATCACTTCTAAAAATGTGGGGATTGGAACATGATTTGGAGTCAATGTTATTTTCCCTATTTGTGGCAACATGCATATTTATTTCCTTAAAAAAAAAGCATGCATATTAATTTCCTTAAAAAAAATGCATGTTTATATTTAATTATGTTTGGAAGCACTTTTGTTGGCTCTGTGACATATTTTCTTTTGTTTAGGTAATGACGATGAGATACAATCTTTATATCCTTGTATGTGTCGATACATACCAATCCATTCGTTCTGATGCTTGGTACTTGTGAAATTGAAATAAAGCTATTATAAATTGTATTTGTGTTTAACGTTGAAAACGTGATTATTTCTTTGGATTGTCCCAATTTTTTGTTTTCATGAGTATTATGATTTGTGATCTTTTGAGAGTTGTAATATATATTGGACAAATGATTGGAATGTTTATTCCATATATATATGTGAACCTTAGTGGTGAGATGGCAGTACGTACTGTTTGCCTAGCTTTTGATGAGTGTGTGTATATATTTTACATTATAATTGGGTATTGGGTATTACTTGTGAATTGGTGTTGAGATTCGAGAACCACGTCGACTAAGGTCTAGTGGGCATTGGGTAATTTCCATTATATATGACTTCAAAATTAGATGATGGAATGGGCACTTACTTTTTCTTAAAGCCCTGATTAATTACTTTATGAACTAAGGTTTCATGAATATAACATTTCAAATTTGTGTATTACATATTACATATGTATTTCTATTCCGGTAAAAAAAATTATTTCTGTTCTGTTTTTAAAGTTTAGATTGCAATTTTTTTTTAATTTGTATAACTTTCTAGAGCAATATTTTTCCTACACTTTATGAAAAATTATTATATTTGTTTCTATTACCTTGGAATTTTTTAAACGGTTTATTTGTTAAGCGGTCATTTCATGAATTACCAACTATATTTAGAATTTGTAAATATTTGCTTAAAAGTGGGATGAGTAGAATATATTCAAATCAGGTGCTATTCTAGTTTGTGATGGATATGTTAAAATTATTTATTTATTTGTGTTTAATTGTAAAAGATGTGTAGCTATGATATTGGATGTTTATGCCAGCTACAACTTAATAGATACGTTGATTTTTGCAAATTGCACATGAATATTAATAAAACAAAGCCAATAATTATAGATGCGGAGCTATTAGTCTTGTGTATTCGGATTTTGATATATTTTGTGTTTCTCCATATGATATTATACTTTGTAATTGTTGAAAGCAATGTTCTTAAAGCCGGCTCGGTGATCGGCCCAATCAGGACACTGGGTCAGTGGGTCAGTGGTCCAACTGGCGGGTCACTAGTTGGCCCGCATGATCCGGTCTTTATTATAATTATAAATTATAAAATTTTCTATATATATATATATATATACACACACACATGTATACCACAAAAAATAAATATATATGATCTTTTGTCACATATATCACAAGAAGCTTGAGTGGTGTTTATAAGAGGACACCATTTATAAGCTATTATTACTGCTTCTTTCTTTTAATAATAAAAACCCAACTTGTATTGGGCTAAGTAACACAAGCCCATTATGTCAACGGAAACCCTAAAGCTATATGTTAGTAATGTTATTTAGAAGAAAAGCTATGGCGCTCTCAACCTAGAAGAAAAGCTGCGGCGCTCTCATCTTTCCCATTCTCTTCCTCCACTGAACATCCCTTCTATTCTTTTTTTTTTCGGTCATAATTCTTTCCTTCTATTCTTCTATCTTACCTTTCTTTTCTCTTTAACCTCTGTATATGAACATCATAGAACTCTTCACTGGAGTATTTTGTCACATTTTCGCCATTCTCTATTTCAGATCTATCGTTTTTTCCACTAGAATACTGATGTGTGTGACTGCTTCTTCTCCGATCTTCTCTAATTTTTCTCTTCTTCTTAAAAATGCATATGACTCGGCTGGTTTAACATGTATCCGGGTCACTGATTTTTTTAAAACTCGGCTGAGTTATACCGGCTTGTACCGGGCGGGACGCACAACCGATCCAACGTGGTGCCCGGACCGGCCACATAGCTGGTTCCTGGCCGGACCGGCCGGTCCGAGCCGAGTTTAATAACACTGGTTGAAAGTATATACAAATGTTTACAAATCGGTTAGCCCAATATTTATTAAGCAAGATTTGGATAAGGCCAATGCAAATGTCCAGATGAGAATAGAATGCATCTTATATATGATATGCATGAGACAAATAACTGTTATATATTAGTTTATAAGGGTAGTATAGTCTTTTAGTATTCTACTATATATTCTACTTTTAGCATTGTATTGTTTAGACTTTTGCATTATTATGTTAATGGAACCCTAAGGGCCTCTTTTCCCTTTCCTTCTTCTCTTCTTCTCCTATCTTCTCTATGTATGGTCTCTATCTTTGTTAACATGGTATCAAAGAGCTAATAAGATTTTGGGAAGAACGTTAGCGTGTTTCACAGCTTTTGCGTGATTCTATTCGCAGATTCGTTTTTCTGTCCGACCTGATTGGTTCTATTCGTGGATTCATTTTGCTGGGGCTGTGCTCTATTCGTGGTTCGTTTTTGCTGGGCTTGTTGGGAACGATTTGTGTCTGCTACGCGATTGTGTCTGCTGCACAATTTGTGTTTGTGCTGCGCTTTGTGACTGCTGCGCGATTCTTGTTTGTGCACAATTCTGTTCTGCTGCGTGATTCGCGACTCGGTTCATCGCGGTGCTCTACTTCTGGGTTGTGATTCTGTTTTTTTCTGCGCTGCAATTCTGATCCGGTATTTGATTTCTTCTTTCTGCTCAATATTTGTTGTGGTAGTTCCTTGGGTATTTGATATTTGTAGAGATGGCCACTGAAAAAGATGATTCTCTTCAGTCCATAAGTGTGCAACCGAATGGACAAAATTACTCCTATTGGAGCTATGTGATGAGAAATTTTTTGAAAGACAAAAGAATGTGGAGCTATGTTGATGGTACCACTCTTAAGCCTACTGATAAAAAGGAGTTAGATAAATACACAAAGGACTTAGAAAATTGGGAAGTTAACAATTCGAAGATAATTACTTGGATAAATAATTCCATTTCACAATCGATAGGCATGCAGCTTGCAAAGTTTGACACTGCTAAGGGTGTTTGGGACCACTTGCAACGTTTGTGTGTATAGTCCAATTTTGCAAAACAGTATCAGTTGGAGATTGATATTCAGGCTCTTCAGCAAAATAACATGAGCATTCAGGAATTCTATTCTGCTACGTCTAATATGTGGGATCAATTGGCTCTTACTGAATCTGCTGACCTGAAAAATTTCAAGCCGTACACTGACCGTAGGGAGGAACAACGTTTAGTTCAATTTTTTATGGCTCTTCGAGCAGATTTTGAAGGACTTCGTGGGACTATCTTACACCATAATCCTCTTCCAAGTGTTGATTCAGTGGTTAATGAGTTGTTGGCTGAAGAAATTCGACTCAAGTCTCAATCTAATTCTGACAAAGGACTTCTCTCCACTCCTAATCCATCTGTCTTTGCTGCCCCTTTTAATAAAGACAAGTCTCATAGGAGGGTTGGTTCTGATGAATGTCGCTATTGCAAGGAGAAAGGTCATTGGAAAGCACAATGTCCAAAATTACTGAAACAACAATAATCCCATCAGTCTACTCAATGGCGTCCTCCTTCAAATCAATCCAATAAGAAGAATTGGAAGCCTCCCTCACCAAATGTTGCTGCAACTGCTCCTGCTCCTGCTCCAGATGCTCTTGGTGTTAGACATGTATACCCTCTTGAGACCACCTCCCAGATATCTGATCTTGCCGAGCAATTCCAAAGGGTACTTGCCACTCAGTCATGGGCTATGTCTGCCATGTCTTCTTCTTCCTTTAAAGGTTTGCCTTCCCCTAGCCCGTCAGGTATATCTTCACCCTTATGGATACTTGATTCTAGAGCTGCACATCATATCATATGATGTTAATTCTTTTGTGTCTTTAAACCCTGTCTCATCTATGTCTGTCATGACTGCTGATGGCACTTCCATGCCATTAGCAGGCACTGGGTCTGTTTCCACAGCTAACTTGTCTTTTTTAAATGTATACTACATTCCTAATCTTACATTGAGTCTTGTCTCTGTTGGTCATTTATGTGATTCTGGTAATTTAGTTTTGTTTTCTCTCACTCATTGTTATGTGCAGGACCAGCGATCTGGGTGGCTGATTGGGACAGGCCGTAGGCAGAGGGACTTTACTTTCTGGATGAGCTGAAAGTGCCAGATGTTGCAGCTTCTACTGTTGACTTGTCATCATTTCGGATGAGTTCATCTTCTTCTAGTTTTTATTTGTGGCATTCTCGTCTTCGACATGTTTCCTATTCTCGTTTGAAATACTTAGCTTCTACTGGTGCCTTAGGAAAGTTGCAAACAAATGATATTCCTGATTGTTGTGGTTGCAAACTTGCTAAATTTTCTGCTTTGTCTTTTAGCAAAAGTGTTTCAGTTTCTAATGCACATTTTGATTTAGTTCATTCTGATGTGTGGGGTCCATCACCGATTCCTACTCGTTATTATGTATCTTTCATTGATGATTGTACTCGTTATTGTTGGGTTTATCTTATGAAACATCGTTCTGAGTTTTTCGGTATTTATCACATGTTTCGTGCTTTGGCTAAAATTAAACATAATGCTATTATAAAGTGTTTTCGGTGTGATTTAGGTGGTGAGTATACCTCTAATAAATTCTCTGAGTTGCTTGCTCCTGATGGGACTTTGCATCAAACTTCTTGTACTGATACCCCGGAACAAAATGGCGTTGCTAAAAGAAAACATCGCCATATTGTTGAAATAGCTAGGTCCCTTATTTTGTCTGCCTCTGCTCCAAGTGAGTTTTGGGGTGAGGTTGTTCTTACTGCTGTTTATGCCATTAATAGAATTCCACCCTCTATCATCTCAAGTTTGCCTCCCTTTCAAAAACTAGACTACTACCCGTGCGATGCACGGGGCACCCACATACTCAATTTCTCTGCTTAGTAGTCATTAGAAATTGTAGTGTTTCTCAGAAATCTGACAATTGAACTAATACTACCAAATCCAAAAACCTTATATGGTCACAGTAGGATAATCATTTCATGTACTTATATTACAAACACATTTACAACTTCACAATTTCAAAAATAGTTAGCTTATCAGATAATATAACAACTTAGTATGGCTAACTTAATAGTTTACAAATTTGGCAGTTCGTAATCCAAGTCATTGACAAAAATGGAGCTTGGTTTGCTTCGCCAAAAAATCATGTAGGTAACTATTGATAAATTTTATTTTTCAACTCTCTACAACACTTTTTCACTCTATCATTGCTTTTGTTTTTGAAAGATATTCAAATAAACGCGGAAAAAAGTCGAGGGCATAATGTAATTTAACAAATTGTGCGTTAATCAGACATTGTACGATAACACCTCAACACTCAATAATTCAAAGTACCTAAATAATCAAATAACTAAGAATCCTAATTTAAAAATGACTTGCTATAATCATTGGTTCAGCCTTGGGATCTTCTTCAACATTTTCTTTTAGAGAGAGATGCCATCAACATTCACCCATTATTCATCACAATTCGAAGCCCTAAACCCACCACCACTTATCTTTACAACACAAAGTCACAAACTTTGCAAGAACAAAAACAATGAAAACATGTGAGTCCTGAAGGAAAAAAAAAAGGAAGAACGAAGATGTGTGAGAGAGAAGATGATATTGGGATTTGGAAAATTTTTGAAATTTCATCAAATTGCAGAGAGGGAAGGAAGAGGCTAATGACGGGAAGCAGCAAACACGTTGGCTATGTGCACAGGCTGGTAGGTAGAGGCATTTATTGGGAAGCATTATAATTAATACAAATAAGGAAGGAGTTTGGGCGCCAATTTTTTATGTACAGACCTACCAGCATTTAAGGATAAAAGAAATCTTTACATATTGACAAAATATTCATACATGGTTTGAAAGTGAAACGAGTCCATCGAGATCACTAAATAGCAGAATTAATATGTGCATGGATAGTGCATGAAAATATTGGAAGTGGCTTGGAAAAATTGTGTACATTACTGAAGTGTACATGGGTTTCTTTAAGTTCAATAAGAAAATGACATCGTAATGGACATGCAGGTATCTGAACTCAAAAAAATGGTCATGAACATACATGATATGAGATTCTCCTAAAAAATATATTAGCTTATAAATATAGATCTATGGCAGACTTTCTTAATCAGAGACGAGTAATATAATCATATTGACAGTTATGATTACTTATTTTTAGTGAACTATAAGCTTTAAACTGTGGACATATTTGATCACTAGGTAGTTTGTACTTGGCAAGGGTTTGACACAATTGGGTATAGAAAATCAGGCCATACAACCTGGATAAAATATATGCATTTGTACTTGTCACTACTTATTGAAATTACGTTCAAATATGCATATGGAGTTAGTGAAATTACGCTGGCTGATGTTGGTATGTCATTTTTATATGTACATATTGATACCTGTAATATACACTTGTCCATTGTTTTAAACTTGGTCAAGTAGTGATGCTGTATAAAACTCCAACCTATATGTTAAGAAAATGGCCAAAACATCAGTACTATTCCATAAATTAACATATTACATTGATCTTTTGGAGCCAAATGTTCTTCTATTCAAGCTACATGTGCTCCAATTGTTCAAAACATAGTCTGTAAACACTAACATAACAATGCACGATTTCAAACAAACTTGAAGAAAATGTGACTGGCAGCATCCTTCCTTAACGCCAAAACATATGGAAGTTCCTCCTTTCAACCCTTTGGCCTTGCAAAATGTTAAAAGGCACTTAGATGCATCAATGTTATCCCACAAAATCTTGAAAGTCTAAACTTTGCCAATCTCATCAAATATATTCAACTTACTAGATTTTCGGATAGTTGTAAGTTGAACAAAAGCAACAACCACTATTATTGCTGTTGAGATTCGAACAAGAAAATAATGGAACAAATATCAATGGCAACCACAAACTAAAAATAGCAATCACTTAATCAACACGGTGCAATAAAAACAAACAATCAAAGGAGTTGAGAGTAGAGAAGAAGACACCGCTATTTGGTTACGCAGTTCGGCCCCAAAAAGATTACCTACGTCTGCGGGAGAGAGCAGCTCTTCGTTTCACTATCAAAGAGTCTTTACAAGAGAATACAATTGCTTTGAACCCTTTTCAAATGTTCAAGATGAACAATCCCAAGAGTTCTTACAACCCCTCTCTCTTTCCCTCTATGAAAAACTCTCAAGAACAACAATAGAAAAAGCCTTCAATCCTCCCTCTATAATTCCATAAGATCCCCAGGTGTTTGAATGTGTTTCCCAACCCCTAAAACCTCACAAAAAACACTCAAGAACGGCTGCATACAACCCTAGAAAACTGCTCGTGCACTAGAACAAAAAACAAAATTCTGGTTTATAAACCAGCAGTGGTGAATCGATTCACCGGTAAGTGTGAATGGATTCACAGGTACAATTCCTACGCGTTTTGTGATCCTAAGTTGGTGAATCGATTCCCACTCCTCTAATTCGATTCACAATAAGTCCAAAGCTTCTCCAAGGCTCCAAGACACATCATGAATCGATTCCAAAGGTCCATGATTCGATTCACACATGTTGAAAACTCATTTCTATGACTTCCAATGATCTCTAACATGATTTTAAGTCACATCAATCTCCATAATTCTCCACCTTGACTTCAAATCAGTGGTGATGTTCAACATTTAGCCATCAACCACTTGCTGCTCTCTCCATTACTGGAATTACGTTTCAGAGAAATTCATCAAGTCCAAGCAATGCTTGAACCTTGACCTAGGAAGTGACTTGGTGAAAACATCCGCCGGGTTATCCTCCGATGCAACCTTCTCAACCACAATTTCCTTAGATTCAATGACGTCTCTAATGAAATACAAGTGGATGTCGATGTGCTTTGTCCTTTCATGATACACTTGGTGATTTGCCAAGTGGATAGCACTTTGGCCATCACAATGTACCTTCACACACCCTTGTGTAATTCCTAGCTCCCCAATCATACCTTTCAACCATATGTCCTCCTTCATCCCTTCAACTAGGGCGATATACTCCGCCTGAGTAGTAGATAGCGCCACAACGGACTGTTGATTTTCCTTCCAACTTATTGTCGTTCCAAACAATGTAAACACAAAACCAGACAATGATTTTCTTGTATCCACATTTCCCGCATAATCCGCATCTACATAACCCTCCAAAGCGTCTTCTCCTTGAGTTGCTCTTATGTACCTCAAACCACCTTTGAGTGACCCGTTCAAATACCTCAAAACCCACTTCAGAGCTTCCCAATGTGCTTGGCCCGGATTTGCCATAAACCGACTCATTATGCTAACCGCATATGCTAAGTCCGATCTACTACAAACCATGTCGTACATGATGCTTCCTACCCCACTAGCATATGGAGTAGTATCCATCTTCCTCACCTCCTCTTCGGACTTAGGAGCTTGTGTCACCGAGAGCTTTGTGTGATGACCCAAAGGAGTGCTAACCGGCTTAGCTTCATGCATCCTAAACCGCTCCACCACTTTCTTCAAGTACCCATGCTGAGATAAGAACAATTCACCCTTATTCCGGTCCCTCACGATATCCATCCCAAGTATCCTCTTTGCAGCCCCAAGATCCTTCATCTCAAATTCCGAATTTAGTTTCTCCTTGAGCTTGCTGATCTCCTCTTTGCTAGAACTTGCCATCAGGATATCATCAACATAGAGAAGTAGGTAGAGAACAACTTCCTCACCCCTCTTCAATATGTAAACACAACTGTCGTACCCACTTCTCACAAATCCCGTCTTCAAAAGAAAATCGTCAAAACGAAGATACCATTGCCTAGGGCTTTGTTTCAACCCATACAAAGATTTCTTCAAAAGACACACCTTAGACTTGTCCTCTACAAAACCTTTCGGTTGTTGCATGTAGATTGTCTCTTCTAGGTCTCCATGTAAGAATGCGGTCTTCACGTCCATTTGTTCCAACTCAAGATCGTATTGATTCAGGATTGCCATAAGAACCCTTATGGAACAATGTTTCACCACAGGTGAGAAAATCTCGTTGTAATCAATTCCCTCAACCTATGTAAAACCCTTGGCCACAAGTCTTGCTTTATACCTTGGTTCTTCAATTCCCGGAATGGCTTCCTTCTTCTTGAAGATCCACTTGCATCCAACCACCCTCTGTTTCTTTGGTAGCTTCACAAGTTTCCAGGTCTGGTTCTTCTCCAATGAATTCATTTCCTCATTCACTGCCTCTGACCTTCTTTGCCCTCAACTGCTTCCCTGAATGTCTTTGGTTCTGAGCCTTGCATCTCTTCAGCCGCATTTAGAGCATAACAAATTAAGTCTTCATAGCCGTACCTCTTAGGTGCCACAGTTTCCTTCCTTTCCCTATCCCTTGCCAACTGATAGTCAGGATTCACTGTTGGTTATCTTCCTCTAGAACCTGATGGTGGAGGACTGTCCTCCCTGTCATCCCTGGTCTCACTAGTGGAAGGCTCCACCTCAAACTGAGTCTTATCCACCTCTGTTTCTGAGCTACTATTTTCCAGGTCTTTGCAATTCATCCCCATGCAGGTCTCATCAAAAGTAAAATCTCTGCTTATTATGAATTTTGATCCTCCAGACTCTAATTTCCACAACTTATATCCCTTCACACCTTATGGATAGCCAATAAAGACACATTTCTCAGCCCTAGCTTCAAGCTTGTCTTGTCTGACATGAGCAAACGCCAAAGCCCCGAAAACCTTCAAATTTGAGTATTCTGCTGGTTTCCCACTCCAAACCTCCATAGGTGTCTTGAAGTCTAACGCTGTTGATGGACATCTGTTGATCAAATAAGCTGTTGTACTCACAGCTTCACCCCAGAAACTTTTAGGCAACCCAGCTCCCAAAAGCATACATCTGACCCGCTCCAAAATGGTCTTGTTCATGCGTTCCGCTAGGCCATTTTGTTGCGGTGTGCCTGCCACGGTTCTATGCCACTTAATTCCCTGTTTCCTGCAAAACTCATTAAACTGCTCTGAAACAAACTCCAGGCCACTGTCAGTCCTTAAAACTTTCAGTTTAGTTCCTATTTGATTTCCTATGAGAGTATGCCATTCCTTGAATTTTTCAAATGTGTCACTTTTATTTTTCAAAATGTGAACCCATACTCTCCTAGAGAAATCATCAATCATGGTGAGAAAATAGGAACCCCCCATGAGTTGTCACTCTTGAAGGACCCCAAAGGTCCGAGTGAATATACTCAAAGGGCTTACTAGAATGATGCATGCCACTTCCAAACTTAACCCTATGTTGTTTGCCTAATATGCAATTATCACAAAATTCTAGCTTATCCAATTTATCACTACCTAGCAAACCTTGTTTAGCTAGTTCAACTAAACCCTTTTCACTAACAAGCCCTAACCTTAAATGTCATAATTTAGTTTTATCATGCGGAGTTTGGCTTGCTAATGATGTATGCCCAATAACAGTAGAACCATCTAATATGTATAAGCCACACATTTTAGTCCCTTTAGCAATTATTAATGCACCATTCGAAATCTTAATCATGCCATGCTCAATTCTAGTACTATAGCCTAATCCATCAAGCATGCTTATAGATAAGAGATTTCGTTTGAGTTCAGGAACATACCTCACATCTTGTAAAAGGAATTCGCGGTTGTCATACATCTTAAGACGAATTGAACCCGTACCTTGCACCTTACAAGCTCGGTTGTCACCCAGGCGAACGACTCCACCTTCTTTAAGCTTTAAAGTCTCAAAGTATTCCTTCCTAGGACACATGTGATAAGAACATCCCGAGTCCATGACCCAGTTCTTTTCCGTTTCCAAACTCGACACCACTAGAGCCCCTGCACTCTCATAACCATCCTCCATAGCAATCACAACCTCCACGGAATTTCCATTGCCCCCTCTCTCAGGACAATCCTTCTTAAAGTGACCGATCTTGTGACAATTAAAGCATTTGTACTTTGCCTTATTGTTCCCTTTTGATTTGGATTTCGACCTAGGCTTCCTCCCTTTGTTATTGTTTCCTCTACTCTCACTTCTTCCCCTTGACACACTTAAGCCTTCACCACTATCTTCTACCTTCAAGTCTTGAAGCTTGGTTAGCTCTTTGGTCCTAATTGATTGTTGGACCTCCTCCAAAGTGATAGTGGACTCCTTGCCATAGAGGAGTGCATCCTTAAAGTGTTCAAAGGACCTAGGCAGTGAATTCAATAAGAGCAGATCCTTATCCTCGTCATCGAGCTTCACATCAATATTCTATAAGTCATCAATAATCTTGTTGAATTTCGTTAGTTGCTCCACAATAGATTTGGTCTCTACCATTTTGAATGAGTAGAGATGTTGTTTCAGACATAACCGGTGAGCCAATGACTTGGTCATGTACAACAATTCTAACTTGGCCCACATCTCCGCCGCGGTCTTCTCCCTTGTGACTTCCCTCAATGCCTTATCACCAAGGCACAAGATAATGGCACTTCTTGCCTTATCTATTATCTCATTCTTCTCCGCTTGTGATAGGGTGGCCGGCATTCTTGCCTCACCTTTTAGAGCATCCACGCGTTTCTGTTGAATTAGGATTGCTTCCATCTTCACTTTCCATAGACCGAGTCATTGTTACCGAAAATTTCTCGATGTCCCACTTAGTACCCATGGTGCACACTTGAATGATTTGTTCCTTTCCCACAGACGGCGCCACTTGTTGAGATTCGAATAAGAAAATAATGGAACAAATATCAATGGCAACCACAAACTAAAAATAGCAATCACTTAATCAACACGGTGCAATAAAAACAAACAATCAAAGGAGTTGAGAGTAGAGAAGAAGACACCGCTATTTGGTTACGCAGTTCGGCCCCAAAAAGATTACCTACGTCTGCGGGAGAGAGCAGCCCTCTGTTTCACTATCAAAGAGTCTTTACAAGAGAATACAATAGCTTTGAACCCCTTCCAAATGTTCAAGATGAACAATCCCAAGAGTTCTTACAACCCCTCTCTCTTTCCCTCTATGAAAAACTCTCAAGAACAACAATAGAGAAAGCCTTCAATCCTCCCTCTATGATTCCCTAAGATCCCCAGGTGTTTGAATGTGTTTCCCATCCCCTAAAACCTAAAAAAAAAACACTCAAGAACGACTGTACACATCCCTAGAAAACTGCTCGCGCACTAGAACGAAAAACAGAATTCTGGTTTATAAACCAGCAGTGGTGAATCGATTCACCGGTAAGTGTGAATGGATTCACAGGTACAATTCCTACGCGTTTTGTGATCCTAAGTTGGTGAATCGATTCCCACTCCTCCAATTCGATTCACAGTAAGTCCAAAGCTTCTCCAAGGCTCCAAGACACATCATGAATCGATTCCAAAGGTCCATGATTCGATTCACACCTGTTGAAAACTCATTTCTATGACTTCCAATGATCTCCAACATGATTTTAAGTCACACCAATCTCCACAAATGCATTGACATACTCAATAAATTGATGGGCTGGTTCATTACTTAAATCGTTCGATCTGTTTTGTAAATGCGTACAACCTTGGCATGGCCTTGTATGTAATATGTGTGTGTTATTAATGCCAAAATTTAGGAATTAGATTTGCTTTGATCCAATTTACTACGAATTGTCTCACTCTTCAGTTACATCCTGTGTTTTGTCTAATGGCATTTGTTAATTCCATATTGCTATCTTAGCTTATGTCTTGTAGATCATTTAATACAGAAATAAAAGGACGAAGGATAAAATCCCACTTACTGCATAGTACATTAAACAACGTGGTTTTACTGAAATTTTCCAGAGATTAAAAATAAGAACTAAATAATTATATAGAATTAAACACTTGATTTATGCCATAGCCTAAAATTTTGTTGACCAATGGAAAATCATTTTTATGATGGTTGTCTTACAATGCTTTAGTTCAGGGTTAGCCTTTAAATAGCATGCATTGGAGTTTGCAACCCAAGTTCATTTTAAAAACCAAATCACAAACAAAGCAAGAAGCAACTTAGGACCCCCTCCCCCTTGTCGTCCTAGTTCTACTAATTCTACTAATAGTTGAAAAAGCAACACAACCAAATCAAAAATTCGGTCATACGTTAGCATGCTTTCCTAATACCCACATCAGATCACCTTGAAACAGAGATATTATAAAAATAAAAATAAAAACTGAAATTTAACATGTCAACAAAAAATAAATAAATATTATTAGAATTAAACTTGGTGCCTTTGTAGATGTACAAATGCCGCAAGTATTCCATCAAATGCTCATGGGAAGCATTATGTAGACCTGGATTTGTTGGTTCTTGGACCTTGATTATTCTGGGAAGCTTGGAAGGATGGACATGGGGTGGGTAATACTTGTTCAACACCTTCCTCTCCCATCTTTCTGCTATTGAGAAAGATACACATAAGTTTATGAATTATTCATTGCTATTTTATTAGGAGTCACACATTATTCGTAAAAGAACACAATCAATATATCATTTAGGCACCCAACTGAAAGAGTAACAGTACAGACAAATAATGCTTGTAACATATTATCCACTACAATAAAAGTAGGGGATAATTTATTAAATCGGACGCCAAGTAAGCCAGAGGTCATAGAATTCAATTTCTACACATAAGACTTGTGCAGATAAAGGATACACTATGAATATTATAGAACCTGCATTCACTTGTGCAGATATTCATTACCTCCAGGGGAAATCAAAGTGTTCTTCAACCAAAGATCAGATAATATCCGGAGTTTGCCTTAAAAATCTGCCATAAAAAAAGATTGATTTTTACCAAAATAATTGGAGACAAAGTGAAACCACTGAGTTAGAGAGAGAGAGAGAAAGAGAGAGAGAGAGAGAGAGTTTGTGTGGAACAACTTTTTTTCCCTCACACAACACAGGATCTCTCACAGTCTCTTCCTCTACACTCCCTGGTTCGCTCCTTATCAAAATAGAAGAAACATGATCAATCAAAAGCAACAACCAGTAGAAACCGACTGAAATGAAAAATAAGAACCAATGAAAGAGAGAAGAGAAGCAGAGGGAAGATAATACAATTTTTTCTATTCATATTTTTGTTTTATTAGAAAATACTTCCAATTGAGTAGATAGGCAAAGAAAAACAATCATATAGAGTAGCTAATATGCTTTCTCTTGGTTATAATTGATAAAATGAAGCATCCCAGCCATTTTCATTATAATGAGTAAAGTAATAAATCAATGTGACATTGTCCTTACATGTCCATGAAGCTTCTCTTCTAGTCTTTTCAATGTCTTAGCAACATAATCCTTACTTGCCTGCTATGTGATCTCTAACACATATGAATCACCATATCAATCAAAATATCCAGCACAAATGAAGCATTTATAAATAAATGAACCAACATATCAAACAGGGCAAAGCAGAAAGTACAATAACAAAGCAGAAGGTATACAAAACTAAGTAAGCTATTAAGCTATAAAAAAAACATATGCAGAATCAAGGAATGAAGAATCAAGAAAATCATATGACCAAATATGCAAAATCAGAAAATCAAACCCAACAAATTAACAAAGAAACTCAATAAAGGAAAAGCAAAAAAACAGCTAGAACTACATATGCAGAATCAATGCTTGCCATTATCATCTCTACTTTTTCTTACTCTAACCGAGAGATGATAGTTTGACTCATCCCAACCAAGTTTTATTTTTTGGTAACCATAACCAAGATACTAAGCAAGCTAAAAGTAATGGAAAATGAAAGTTTTAAACTAACCATAACCAAGAAACTAACCAAAGCTTCAGTATCTAACGGTTCCAAAAGTTTTCAAGTTGTAAAGTAAGAAAGCAGGAGGTATACAAAACTAAGTAAGCTATTAAGCTATGAAAAAACATATGCAGAATCAAAATCAGTAAATAAGTAAATCAGTAAGTCATATGCATAATCAAGGAATGAAGAATCACTTCAAAGAATATGCCCAAATATGCAAAATCAGTAAATCAAACCCAACAAATAAACAATGAAACTCAGTAAAGGAAAAGCTATAAAACAGCTAGAAGTACATGTGCAGAATCAAAATATATTTGTGAAAGGAAAAGAAGAAATGAGTAAAGAGAAGTGTACAGGATGATGAAGGTGGTTTAAAATGACAAAGCTTTATAAAAATGGACACTCAGAAAAATAAACAAACCTTAAAACCAAACCTTAAAACTAAAAATAAACTCAGAAAAATAAAAATGGATTTGAACTCATACCAAATGGAGCCATCCTGTGCATGCACTGTGGAATGCTTGATACTTTCCTGCAAGAACCAAAACAAAGATTAGTATCGCATTGGAACCGTTAGATATGTCGGTGTCTAAACTGAAGAAGAAAGCAGAGAACAAGGTAAGATTAACGAAGAAAATGAGAAAAAGATGGACCAGGGGAGAAGCAAAAAAAAAAAAAAAAACTAACAACAACAAACCTTTCTTATTCTATGACAAATCGAAAGTAACATTAGATCACGGAAACCTTGGGGGTGCCAGAAAACTCGATCGGTTGGCGGGACAGGCGAGCAAAGAAACAGAGGCTACATGGCGCGCCCTCCCGGCGAGACTTAGAACAGAGGTAGCGAGGCGGGCGGCAAAGACCGCAGTCACAGATCTAGGTGGGCTTCTCGTGAGGCTCTTCAAATCACAAGAACACACTCCTATTTCTCTTATTGAACCAATATTTGAACGGACAACGTCAGCGAGGCGAGGATTGCTCCTCAGATTCGCACCGTAAGTGGGATCTGGAAGGAGAAGTTGGGCGGGATTTTGAGAAGGTCCGTTGAGAAGGAAGAAGAAGCATTTGACTCAATCAAAGAGTATTCAAAACTTTTTGAATTTGAGAAGAAGAATTAGCGACGGGGAAGGAGGGAGAGATGTTGGTATGTGTTTCAGTCATAAATGAAACAACCTGGAAGTAGGTAAACATTAAATGGGAAACATGGTGGGTATATGGGGTGGGAGTGGATCCGCATCAGGGTATGTGGTCCCTTAATAATTGAAAGCAGATGGTAGGTAGAGTCAACATTAATGCGCAACTATGAGAGATTAGGCGGGATACGAGTAGTAAAGACATAAGCACCTGGAAGTAACATTAAGAGAGATTGGGCGGGATATTAGGCAACATAATGTTCAGTGCAGACCTACTAGGATTTTAGGATAAAAGATTGTATGGTTGTGTTCCTGATTATTCGTCCTTGAGAGTCTTTGATTCCACTTGTTTTGTCCTTCGCCCTCATGTAGAACGTAGTAAATTGTCTTGTCGTTCTACAATAAGTGTTTTCCTTGGTTACGGGGATGGACAGAAGGGTTATCGCTGCTATGACCCTTCAAGTTAAAAACTATATGTTTCTTGTCATGTTGTATTCCTTAAGCACATACTATTTTACTCTATTCCTCCTAACTCTCATGGTCTCACTAGGTCTGATCTCACACGTATTGATCCCTTTTCCATGGATGTTGATGACTCTGATATTGAGAATTGCATGGTTGATGACATTAGTATTTCTGCAGCTCCAGACGTTCTCTCCGTCCCCACGACCCCTCAAGAACCTCTTGTGGTTGTTGATCCAACAGCTACATCTACTCCTCCTACTCCTACTCCTCGGTATCCTCTACGTGATCGTAAGTCTACTAAATTACCAGATTATGTTTACTCTATTATTCCACTTCTTTTGCTTCTTTCCTAACCACTATTCATAGTTTGTCTGAGCCCTCTTTTTATAAAGAGGCTAGTCTTGATCCCCTTTGGCAGCAGGCTATGGCAAAGAAACTTTCTGCTTTACACAAGACAGATAATTGGGACTTAGTACCTCTTCCAACTGGAAAACATGATATTGGGTCTCGTTGGGTATACAAGATCAAAACCAAGTCTGATTGGTCAATTGAGCGTTACAAAGCTCGTCTTGTTGCTAGAGGATTCTCTCAAGAATATGGTATAGATTATGAAGAAACTTTTGCTCCTGTGGCCAAAATGACTATTATTCGTACTCTCATTACAGTTGCATCTGTTCACCAATGGCATATTTCTCAGTTAGATGTTAAAAATGCATTCCTAAATGGTGATATTCAAGAAGAGGTTTACATGGTTCCTCTACCAGGTGTTTCTCATAATCAAGGGGAAGTTTGTAAGTTAAAAAAGGTTCTCTATGGTCTTAAACAAGCTCATAGAGCTTGGTTTGAAAAGTTCTCCACTGTGATTGCTGTTGATGCAAAATCGCAAGTATACGATTTCGTCGTTAAGTAATAAAAGATCGTATCCACAGGGATTGTGACCAATTCTTAACTATACCAACGATGTACTATTTGAACTATCCGACGAAAACTAGTAGTGTTTGAATTGTGTAATTCGTGTTCAACAATAAAATAATGACTAACAAAACAATTAATTTAGATATTAAGGAGAATAGAGTGACTAGGTTTCGAATCCCTTTGTCTCACCCTTTACGCTCTTGAATCCTATTCCAATGCAAGTAATGATTACATATTTGAAGTTCAAATCCTCTAAATTAGATTAACGAAAATTCCTTTCCTCTTAATCCCTTTAATTCAACTAATAAGCCCTAATCCCTCAGGTTCCAATTAATTAAATCAAGCATAAAGGATAGGGATTCATACAAACTCATACCAAAGAGAATTATATCCCTATAACCCAAAGATATGTCAAAATATCCCAAAGCAAGTTTAAAACCTCAACTTTCCAATTGATGTCAAACCCTAGTTCAACCCCATGGTGATCAAGCATAGAATCGCATTAAGAAAAGAGATAATTGATCAAATGACATACATCAAACTTGCATTGCAAATTCTGAATTCAATCACATAAAAAGATCCACAAAGTTCATCTTACCCTAGTACAAAGGAATTAGTTCCTCATGGAAGAGAAGGAACCAAGCAATTGAGATGAAGAAACAGCAAAAGACTCCATTGATTCCTCAACTTTGCCTAGAATCCTTGTTCTTGATTCAAACTCACAAGATGCAAACCAGTCGTCAAAACCCATTTAGGTCAATGTTTCCTCTATCTATATATAGTTCTGGACCAAAAGGGTTGAAAAACATCTCAAAATTAAGTCAAAACGCGCAAAAATAAAAGTCTGGCTGAGACGCAGCACGGCCGTGGAGCCTGGCACGGCCTGGCCGTGCTGCTTTTAAAGCACAGAAAAACATATACGCAGCCCGACACGGGCGTGGTGGGTAACACGGCTAAGCCGTGTTGTTCTCTGGAAGCAGAGGCACGGCCGTGTTGGATAACACGGCCTGGCCGTGTTGGATAACACGGCCTGGCCGTGTTATTCACTGACTTCTAATGCTTGAGTTTCTTCACACCCACCAAGGCACGGCCGTGGCATAAACACGGGCAGGCCGTGTTTTCCTCTGATCTTGCCATATTTTGTGGTTTTGGCCTCCGAGTTGGTTGCAACATCCGTCTAAGTGATCTAGCTCCGCTTTCCTAGGCCAATAACCTTCTTTTCTGCACAATTGAACCCAAACCAATAACCTTCTTTTCTGCACAATTGAACCCAAACCAAGTGCATTATCTGAACCAAGCAAAATGCATGCAAACTATGGGTAAAAAACCACTAAAATGACTACTATGCAATGCAAAACTAACAATGAACCATATGCTATAATGAACGCATCAAATTACCCCAAGCTTAGAATCTTGCTTGTCCTCAAGCAATTGCAGTGACCAAAGATAAGCAAAGAAACAAGAGACGCAACAAATAAGGAACCCGAGATAATAGCACATTCAAGCAATAGGCTAAAGGCTAGAACAAACAATAGGGACAACCAAAATCAAGTCCAAATAGAGAATCAGGCTTTCTGAATTCATGTCTCTCATTGATAGGGCACTCTCCTCACAACTCTCCAAGTGTTTAAAGGTTATGACAAATCGCTCAAATCCATCCATGAAAGTGTTCTACCATAAGCTTGACTATAAACCAAATCTCAGCATACATTTCATGAAAACACACAAGAATCAAAAGGTCTTTCAAAAGGTTGTAACATGGCCATGGGATTTAACTTTTAAGGTAGGATAAAAACAAGAAAAGGGGAAATTCAAGGGCTAACAACATGAATAATTAAAGCAACCCTTTTAAGCAGAATAAGTGGAGCAATATATTTTCCCTTTTTGCTTTCAAAACCTTTTATTTTGCTCCTCTTCTGTTGTTTTTTTTTTCTTTTCTATTTTTTTATTTTTTTATTATTTATTCTTTTTTTCCCCTTCTTTTGAGATTTTGCAATAATTATTGGGGAGGAATTAAACAACAGAAGAGATCCCAAATTTCAAGCACTGCATAATTTACACAAGATTCACAACTAATTGCTCCCTTACACATACTTTAAAAGGTACTGTAACATTTAGCAATCACCAGGGTACCAAGAAAATTAATTTCATTTCAGGCTCAAAAGGGGCAACTAGAGAAAGTTTTCATTCAATAAACAGAGGCTTGAAACATGCCTAAATTGCCTAAATCATATTCAAGTGTGTTGACAAAAATTTTCAAGTTTTGAAACGGTTTCAAGTCAAGTTCTAGAGAGCACAATCAGGATGGACACACTCATACAAGGAGAAGGGGGCATATAAACATGATAAAGTAAAAGCCCCAATATTGAGCTCAAGTCTCACATTTAGAAGTTAAAACCAGTGAGAAACATCAAATCAGAGTGCCACATGCTAATTCTCAACTTATCCAAAGATTATCCCTATGTACATTAAGAATACTGCCTTGAAGCCCATCACAAGAACAAAATAATTGGGTTCCAAATCATGCAATCTCAAATTTCAAAAGGATTGTAGCACACATGCCAAAACACAAGAGGATAGCGTACAATTGGGGGATAAAATGATGCAAACAAAACAACAATTAAAACAAATATGCAAACATTAAACTAAAAATGCAAACCTAACCTGCAAAACTAAATGCAAAAATTTAAACGCCCTACCCCAAGCTTAAGAATTTACATTGTCCCCAATGTAAACAATTAAACTGAGATAGGGATGAGGAGGAAGGAACTCACCGAAAAACTTGGGTTGCCTCCCAAGAAGCGCTTCTTTAACGTCACTAGCTTGACGCTTGAAGGAGTCGATCAAGGCTCCTTAAAGGAGGAAAAGAAGATTGAAGCACCACCTTCCTTGGGAAGATGCACACCCATAGCCCTGAGTGCTTGCATAGAAATCATTTCCCTTTTTGGCATTGGTCTCCTTTTTCTCCTCTTGAATTTATGTGGGTGGACTTTGTCATCCCTCGCCTTTTTAGTGCGCTTTTCATAAGAATGAGTAGGTTCTACATGTGCCTTCTTTGAAATTTTGCAATTTGGGAATTGTTTCCCATGGCCCATATGCAGACCACTCTTTCCTTTTCTTCCTTTTTCCTACACTAAAATTTTTTCCATCCCATCATCCAACTCTTCAGACATCTCCTCAATAGAATTCATTGTCACCTTTTCTAAGGGTTTGGAAGGTCGGTCTTGATCAAGATTCTCTCCAACCAGCTGCCCAACTACATCAATTCTAGAGCACTTTTCGGTGTCATTGGGATGCCTCATAGCCTCAAACACATTGAAAGTCTCTTTCTCATCTTGGAACCTCAAAATTAATTTACCTTGTTGGACATCAATCAAGGCTCTTCCTGTAGCTAGGAAAGGTCTTCCAAGAAGAAGAGGGACCTCCTTATCTTCCTCCATGTCAAGGATCACAAAGTCTGCCGGAAAAAGGAATTTGCCAACCCTTACCAATACATCTTC
This sequence comes from Calophaca sinica, assembly GCA_037113605.1. Taxonomy (NCBI): domain Eukaryota; kingdom Viridiplantae; phylum Streptophyta; class Magnoliopsida; order Fabales; family Fabaceae; genus Calophaca; species Calophaca sinica. The sequence continues at coordinate 13,967,538 of CM073734.1, read as the reverse complement.
CATAACTCCATAAGGGTATTTGATTGACCTATCTGCCAACTGCAGTGTCATTTTTGTAGGCTTGACTTCACCTCCTCCCAGCCTCTTCAACATAGATAACGACATCAAATTGATGCTAGCTCCCAAATCACAAAGGGCTTTGTCAATATTTAAATTCCCAATAGTGCAGGGAATTGTGAAGCTTCCAGGATCTTTCAGCTTTGGAGGGAGCTTTCTTTGAATGATGGCACTACACTCTTCCTCACAAAGCTACAGTCTCATCTTCTTTGAATTTCTTCTTTTTAGTTAACAATTCCTTCATGAATTTGGCATATAAAGGCATTTGCTCAAGAGCTTCTGCGAAAGGAATATTGATCTGGAGGCGCTTGAAGACATCCATGAACTTAGAGAATTGTTCATCCTTCTCCTTTTTCTTGCTCACAGGAGGATATGGCAGCTTCTTATATGGAGGAACAACTCTGGGCTTCTCTTGTACTTGCAGTTTGTCAGTAACAACTCGGTCTTCCTCACCTTCTCTTTTTTTTTCTTTTTCAATATTTACTCTACTCTCATTTTCAACTCCACCTTTTTCTTTTTCAACTTCTTTTTCTACTTCCACTCTCTCTTTTTCAACTCCATCCACTTCACTTTTTTCGCTCTTTTTCTTTCTCTCTACTTCAGACAACAACTTTCCACTTCTCAAAAAAACAGCACTACAATTTTCATTCTTAGGGTTGTCAACTGTGTTAGCAGAAAACTTACCTTTCGATTGCTCCGCTAGTTGCTTTGAGAGTTGCCCAATTTGGTTCTCCAGATTTTTGATAGAAGCCTCCTGGTTTTTGAAATGGGACTCATGATTCTGGAAGTTGGATTGTGTCATCTTCATAAACTGAATAAGAGCTTCTTCTAATTGATTTGACCTCTCTTGCTTTTGCGGTTGTGGAGGGTTGCTAGATGATGGGTTATCTTGCTGCTTCCAAGAGAAGTTGGGATGATTCTTCCACCCTGGATTATAGGTGTTAGAATACGGATTCCCTCCTTGCCTTTGAAAATCACCCATGTAATTAGCTTGCTCCTTGGAGTCTCCTAATGTATCACACCCTCCATTCTCATGAGGCCCTTTGCAGAAGTCACATCTCAAACTTTGATTTACTTGGTTCACCTGAGCAGAGGAAGGGGTTCCCACTTTCAGTGCTTTCAACTCTTTTGTGACAGCCTCCAATTGTTGAGAGACTAATTTATTTTGAGCCAAGAGCGCATCTTGTGTTTCCAATTCTATGACTCCTCTTTTACTCAGTGTCCCTCTATCATTCTGACATAACTGCTCATTGGAAGCCATTTGCTCCACCAAGGTTCTTGCTTTTGCAGCTGTCTTGTTGTTGATTGTACCTCCAGCTGAGGCATCCAACATCATCCTGGTGTTCGGCCTCAAACCATTACAGAACATTTGCATCTGGTTGAAGTCATCATATCCATGTCCTGGACACCTCTTTAGGAGGAGCTTGAATCTCTCCCATGCCTCATACAAGTTCTCACTTTGGTTCTGTTGGAAGCCATGAATCTCACCTCTTCTTTTGATGAATTTAGAGGGTGGAAAAAATTTTGTCATGAATTTCTCCTCCAAATCGTCCCAAGTTGCAATGCTTCCTGTAGGCAAGGTGTCAAGCCAATCTCTTGCTCGCTCCCGCAGGATCCAAGGGAAAAGCCTCAATTTCTTGCTTCCTCACCACTCCACCGACCCAAAGGTGTCACAGATTTCGTAGAAACTCACCAGGTGCTGATTTGGGTCATCAATCTCATTCCCCGCGAATTGGCTTTGCTTGAGAGTGTTCAACAATGCCGGCTTGATCTCAAAATTAGCATTTGCTTCCACCTGTTGGTAGGCGTTGATGACCTCTTGCATGGTTGTTCCGTCTCCCAAAATCACCCAAAGTGCGTGGTTGGTCCCCCATCACTTCTTGAGTTGGGACTTGAGAAGTAGATGCAGAGGATTGTTTTTGTCGTTGCCTTGCTTCCTTAGCCTTCTTCCTTAAAGCCCTTGCTGTCTTTTCGATCTCCGAGTCAAACAACAGTTCACCTGTTTGTTTACCTCGCATGCACAAAACTAAACGGAAAGATCAGTAGCAAAGCAACAGTTAATGTAATAATATTTATTTTTATTTTTTTTTTCAGAAAATAAATAAAAGAAATAGTTCAAAAAGGTACTCGTTTGCCTTGTTAAAAATCGATTCAACAATCCCCGGCAACGGCGCCAAAAACTTGTTGATGCAAAATCGCAAGTGTACGATTTCGTCGTTAAGTAATAAAAGATCGTATCCACAGGGATTGTGACCAATTCTTAACTATACCAACGATGTACTATTTGAACTATCCGACGAAAACTAGTAGTGTTTGAATTGTGTAATTCGTGTACAACAATAAAATAATGACTAACAAAACAATTAATTTAGATATTAAGGAGAATAGAGTGACTAGGGTTCGAATCCCTTTGTCTCACCCTTTACGCTCTTGAATCCTATTCCAATGCAAGTAATGATTACGTATTTGAAGTTCAAATACTCTAAATTAGATTAACGAAAATTCCTTTCCTCTTAATCCCTTTAATTCAACTAATAAGCCCTAATCCCTCAGGTTCCAATTAATTAAATCAAGCATAAAGGATAGGGATTCATACAAACTCATACCAAAGAGAATTATATCCCTATAACCCTAAAGATATGTCAAAATATCCCAAAGCAAGTTTAAAACCTCAACTTTCCAATTGATGTCAAACCCTAGTTCAACCCCATGGTGATCAAGCATAGAATCGCATTAAGAAAAGAGATAATTGATCAAATGACATACATCAAACTTGCATTGAAAATTCTGAATTCAATCACATAAAAAGATCCACAAAGTTCATCTTACCCTAGTACAAAGGAATTAGTTCCTCATGGAAGAGAAGGAACCAAGCAATTGAGATGAAGAAACAGCAAAAGACTCCATTGATTCCTCAACTTTCCCTAGAATCCTTGTTCTTGATTCAAACTCACAAGATGCAAACCAGTCGTCAAAACCCCCTTAGGTCAATGTTTCCTCTATCTATATATAGTTCTGGACCAAAAGGGTTGAAAAACATCTCAAAATTAAGTCAAAACGCGCAAAAATAAAAGTCTGGCCGAGACGCAGCACGGCCGTGGAGCCTGGCACGGCCTGGCCATGCTGCTTTTAAAGCACAGAAAAACAGATACGCAGCCCGACACGGGCGTGGTGGGGAACACGACCAAGCCGTGTTGTTCTCTGGAAGCAGAGGCACGACCGTGTTGGATAACACGGCCTGGCCGTGTTATTCACTGACTTCTAATTCTTGAGTTTCTTCACATCCACCAAGGCACGGCCGTGGCATAAACACGGGCAGGCCGTGTTTTCCTCTGATCTTGTCATATTTTGTGGTTTTGGCCTCCAAGTTGGTTGCAACATCCGTCTAAGTGATCTAGCTCTGCTTTCCTAGGCCAATAACCTTCTTTTTTGCACAATTGAACTCAAACCAAGTGCATTATCTGAACCAAGCAAAATGCATGCAAACTATGGGTAAAAAACCACTAAAATGACTACTATGCAATGCAAAACTAACAATGAACCATATGCTATAATGAACGCATCAATTGCCTCTCTCGGCTTTCATCCTAATGATCATGATTCTGCTTTGTTTCTCAAGTCTACTTCTCATGGTCATGTTATACTCTCTTTACATGTTGATGACATGATTGTTACAGGGAAAGATATTGATGGTATTTTAGAGTTAAAATTACAGTTGGCCAAGCAATTTGAGATGAAGGATTTAGGTCTTCTTTGCTATTTCTTGGGGATTGAAGTTGCCTACTCTCGTAGAGGTTATCTTCTCTCCCAGTCTAAGTACATTGACAACATTCTTGAACAAGCTCGTCTCTCTAATACTCGAGCAAAGACACTCCTATTGAGCTTAATGCTAAATATGCCTTGTCTGATGGTGTTCCTCTACCAGATCCCACTTTGTATCGCACACTAGTTAGCAGCTTGGTGTACCTTACTATTACTAGACCTGATATTGCTTATGTAGTACAACTGTCAGTCAGTTTGTTATTTCTCCTACTACAGTGTACTGGGCAACTGTTCTTCGCATTCTTCGTTATCTTCGAGGCACTCAGTTTTAGAGTCTTCTCTTTCCCTCATCCTCTTCTTTGGAGTTGCGTGCTTATTCTAATGCTGATTGGGCTGGTGACCCCACTGATTGCAAGTCTACCACAGGGTTTTGTATCTTTCTAGGAGATTCTCTTATTTCTTGGAGGAGCAAGAAGCAAGAAGTTGTTTCCCACTCTTCTACAGAAGCTGAGTATCGTGCTATGGCAGACATTACTTCAGAAATAGTTTGGTTATGTTAGTTAATTTCTGATATGGATGTATCTCTTTCTGGACCAACTCCTATGTACTGTGATAACAAGAGTGCTATTCAAATTATTCACAACTCGGTGTTTCATCAACGCACCAAGCATATTGAGATTGATTGTCACCTCACACGCCATCATCTCCAACATGGCACCATTTCTTTGCCTTTTATCTCTTCCTCTATGCAGATTGCTGACTTGTTCACCAAATCCCATTCTATTAAGCATTTTCATTTTTTGACTGACAAACTCTCAATGCTTTCTATTAATGCATCATGAGTTTGAGGAGGGATATTAGATAATATTAATTTATAATGATAGTATAGTCTTTTAGTATTCTATTATATATTCTACTTTTAGCATTGTATTGTTTAGACTTTTGCATTATTGTGTTATTGGAACCCTAAGGGCCTATTTCCCTTTCCTTGTTCTCTTGTTTTCCTATCTTCTCTATGTATGGTCTCTATCTTTGTTAACAATTTGTCGTGTAAGATCATAAGGAAGTGTGATGGCATAATACTATCGCGAGAATATTATATTGAGAAACTTCCTAAGAAATTTGGATATTTTGGAGCTAAACTATTGATACCTCTTATGATTTTAACACTTAAAAAAATTAGAGGTGCTGTTGCTTAGAAATTATCTAAGCAGACATGTAAAATCTATTATGAGATAAAAATATTGCCGCTTAGTGGTCATCTAAGTAGACCTATATAAATATATCATGGAGACTGAGTTTATAAATCTAGACTTGGCAATATATGAGATTAATTGACTAAGAGACGTCTTGGTCAATATTCGTGGCGGAAGAAACGTGTGTCTTCCTTACTTATGTGTTACAGATCTGTAATCTCTAATACATGTGAGGTCAAAAATTTGACCGATTTGCTCACAAAGCAAAAGCTAGTGAGTTAAACAACGGGAGGAATGAGACTTTTAAAGCCAATTGAAATTAACAGTGATGGTAACCCAACCTTTGTGATAGGAGATCCCATGAAGGAGGTTCATATGGGTAAAAACAAGTCATTTGTTAGTTCTGGTAGCACTAAATTTTTTTTGTCCCTTCCTATGGTGTTAGAAGTGCTAGGCTGCATTATTGAGGGATAAGCTTAAAAGCTTTTAATGAATTTCATATCTCTTATGGGTGGCGTATGAATTACAGCATACACTTGATGAAATCACCTATATAAGTGTCAAGTGGAGCCGCTTGTATGAGATTATGACATAATCTCTAGAGCACTCATGAATACCAGGCGCGTACCTATTTGCGCAACAATGCGTCAACAACGAGAATTGTGGGGGTGTAGTGTGATTGGTAGACTTCTATCACACATCAAGTGTTTTTGGTTCATAGAGCTTGCTCCACCAACTCACTGTGTTTTAAGTCTTATTAATCTAGGTCTGTTCATAGTCCAAAAGACACCAGATTCGATGCATTTACACCCATACTGTAAACCCAGGAAAATTGTTTTCAAAATTTTCTAAAATATTTATTTAAACTTTTGAAATATGAGAGATTGTTATATTATTTTATTATTTCAAAAGTTATAAATTAATTTTGATTATTTAGATTTATTTATTTGATTAATTAGATTTATTCTCAATAATTTAAATCAAATAAAGTCTATTAAATTTGCCATATTACTGTTTATTCTTTCTGTTGGAATTCTTTTATTAACTTTGATATTATATTCAAAGCCATAAACCATATTAAATTATATCTCCGTCGGTTTTGTTTCTCAAATTTAGAATATTGCATTCAAATAATTTAAGCTCATTATATCAATCTTTCGGTTTCAGTCTTGCAATATTAACGTTGCAATTATTGATTCATGTTTTTCGTTCTTTGGAAACTTTCAAATGATTGAAACTGAATGTTTTTATTTGTGACCCGTTGATCCTCTTTGGATATATATATATAAGTCTCCTTCTTTCCTCTTCATATAGAGAGAGATATTTTTTTTACTTCTACAAAATACTTTTGGTTACGAGGCACAATATATGAAACTCATTTTTTCCTTGATTCAATTTTCATTTCCTGGGTTAACAATGAAAAGTTTCTCGTAGTTTTATGACCCGAGATCATTGTCGGAAAAGCCTGTTAAATCCTGAGGGATTTTCATCTTAGGCGAATAAATTCTTGAGGACAGTGTGTCTCCACACGCCTCAGGCTATAAACGGTGTCCGTGGTACATGATCGATAAGTTCAATTAATGTTCGATGCTACCTTGTTCATGGTTCGTGATCTATGTTTGTTGTTTGTGGTTCGTGATCTATGTTCATGATTTGCCGAGTTGCTGACCATATTTTCCAACAAATATAATGATGCCTGGCTAGAATTCTTGTTATGTGCTTCCTACTGCATACTCACTAAGAGCAAGTCAGATCACCATCCTCTTCTCTTAGTTCTCAAAAAAGAGGTTTCTTATTATCTGTCTTCTCCTCCCCCAGTACCCCCCCAGTGAGAGTTCATCATGTTCTCAATCTCATCACAAACTGATGGTGGAATTAGATCGAAACCCATCACATAAGAAGGGATAGCTTGCGAATAGACTTAGCCATCACCTCCTTTCCCATCTTAGAAAGAGCCTTCACACTCTAAGAATTTATCTTTCTCCACACCATGTCTTTAATGTATGAGAAGATTGACTTCCTATTCCTCCCCACCATAGACGACAAGCCCAAATATTTTCCAGTTCCCAAGCTAAGCATCAAGACCAAGATTGAGGTAAGGTTTTCATGAACACTATTATCCATGTTCCTACTAAAAAAGCTTCGAACTTATGAAGGTTTATCTCTTGCATGGAAGCCTTGTCATTCGCCTTCAAAATTTGCATCATGCAATTCACCTCATCACTATTTTCCCTGCAAAAATGAAAACAATCATTTGCGAATAATAGATGAGTTAGGATTGGGGTTCTCCTACAAATTTTAACTCCATGAATATCACCACGAGCCTCTTCTTGATGAATGAGGGACAATAAGCTCTCAGCCACAATGATAAAGAGATAATGAGAGAGGGAATCCCCTTGAGGAAGGCCCTTCCCTTATTATATGGGCTTAAAAAGATCATGATTCACAAGCGCTACGTAATTTACAGAGCTGACACAAATCATCATCCACTTAACCCGTTGACTGTTAAATCCTAACTTTAGTAACATACCTCTTAAAATCCCCAGTCAACCCGATCATAGACTTTTCTAATGTCATTCTTCAGGGCTAAGTCTCTCATCTTTCTCTTGCACTTCATAGTATGAATAATCTCAATGGCCATAATAACATTATCTAAAATGGAATGACCTTCCACAAAAGAAAATTGGTCTTCTAAAATGCACTCTCGGAGCACTCTATTCAATCTATTAGCTAGCAACTTCGACACCATTTTATATAAAGCATTGTACAAAGAGATCAGTGAAGCTCATTCATATCCGAAATGCTCTTACCTTTCAAGGTCAAATAAATATTAGTGTCATTAAGAGATATTGGAAAGAAACCTCTGTCAAGCCATTTCTTACAAGTGCCAAAAATATCATCACCACACATGTCCAAGAAACGTTGAAAGAAAGTCGATTTAACCCATCTAAACCGAGGGATTTGACTGGATGCATCTGAAACAAATCGTACCTGGGCTCTTTTTTTACAAAAATGGAGCTAGAAAATAGGTATTATCCACCTCGTTGGCCTGGCTTGGACCGTATTGGGGACTAGACCAAATTGACATTTCTTCCATTTGAACAACTTCTCGAAGTAGACATTTACAACCTGGCACATGTCTTCCTAGTTAGTCTTGAACATGTTATTCTCATCCTTTAGTTTCAAGTGCGTGTTATGTTTCCTTTTAGTGGAAGAAGACTAGTGAAAAAATTATTGTTTAAATCACCATCTTTATGTCAGCAAACTTTAGCATGTTGCCTCCAAAAAACTTCCTCCTGAAATAACAAATTTGAGAGCTTCTCCTTCTAAGAATTAAACCAGACTGTGCTCACCCATCGTTGCAGTTTCTAAGCTCCTCTAAACCACAGTTACACTCAACTATGTCATTCCAACCTTTTAGATTCACGGTTTCTAGACTAAGGTAAGAAGAGAGTGAATGATTCATATGGAAAACAGGTAGATAGAGATTTAAAAGATATGATTGGGGTGTTTCATGACCCCTATGTCTCACACTACTTGTATTTATCAAATTACCATTGCGGGAGCAATGGGAAAGTCTTTTTGATGTGTGTTGTATGATGTTAAGATCCTTGTAAGAGCAATAGGTCAAGTAGTTGTAATATTATTACATTGGTAATTGATAATTGTGCATCCTATATGTTCGTTGCATTGCTTAATTGAGTATGTTGATGTTTTTTCACTTGTTGAGTTATGTGTTGGTTGATTGGTATGATCTAGCTATTGTTTTAGAAATGATAGCATGTTAACTCAATGCAAATACTTGTTGTATCCTGTTGTCCTATGTTGATGTTGTAAATGATTGATGTTGAAAACCTTGGTTTGGCTATTTTGCAATTATGCAGAATTTGTGATATGTTGTTCCATAAGTTTTTGCCTAGTCAACACCTTAGTTATTTCTCTTGAATAGGCCAAGATTAACCTTAAGGAGTTAACACAATTGGACAATGGTTTGGAGGACTTGGAACTAGGCTAAGGATGGTTCAGGAGAAATTGTGCAAAAAATTTCTTTTTGTTTAGTGTTTAAGCTTGAGTTGAAAATTAGTGGTCGAGACTTACATTGATGGATAGTTCTAAGGTTAACCTCAGTAGGTTTGAGGCTTGGAAATGTTTGGTGAAGGATGCTAAGTTGGAAACGACCTAGAATTAGATAGTGCAGAAATTTTAGTTTGAAAACTCAATGGTTTTGGGAAAAAATACACCTATGCTTGTGATTCCAATTGATTGATCCATAGAAGCTAAAGATTGGTAAAAACATTTTTAGCCCTTAATTTCTAGCATATTAGGAGTATTGTGGTACGTCCGTTGGGCCTTGGAACTATCGAAAACGAATTTTAGTTGGGGGCAACAGAGCCGAGGTGTAGGGCGTCCACTGGGCATCCCTGCTTCATCGGGTTTTCGCGTATTCGACTCATTAGGGACCCGAACTAAGTTATTCTCGATATTTTAGTAATACTTAAAGTTTCAAATGATGTTTAATCACATGGATTAGTGGAATGGTCTTAGGATTCAATTCCTTTTAAGTAAAGCCTTTAATATATGCGAAGTTAACGAGATGGAGAGGTTGGGTTGGTACCAAATTGGCTTATGGTTTAGAATGTCTCGTAGGACCGGACGATTAAGCCATGTTAGAGCTACAAAGTTATAATTCCAGAATAGGATTAGTGAATGTTGATTAGAGATGATGATGATCGTTTAGGTTGGTAGTAACTTAAAGCTTACGCTTTGTTACAAAAGGTAAAATTGGACTTGTTCCAAATTAGGAAAAACTTTTCGACGTACTGACAAGGAAGTACTTGTTGATGATTATGGGACTCGTTCCGTGTTTGGGAAAACTCGTCGACGTATTGACAAAGTAGTACCTTGTTGATATTGGCGCGACAATGTGACTGAATGTGGTTCTAAATTGACTACGAGTTGTTGATTGCCACTTAGGCTTGTATGTCATGCATCATAGATGTCATTTCGTTGGGGTGGTGAGAAAATGTCAAAACAATGTGGTGACAGGGATGATGAGCCTAGCTCGGCTTTACGGGTAGAAAACCAGTAGCGGGTCTTACGTAAAGGTGGGGCACTGTTGGGGTGTCCCATTAATATATTGGATCACTCTGACTAGACTTTGCTTATCTCTATGAATGGCGAGGGCACTCCCATTTTCTCACCCAGAGTTAGATGGATCCACATGCATTGATGGAGTAGATGTTAGCTCGAGTCTTGCATTTAGTAGTTGATGATGTAGTAACATGCTATGTTCATGATTATGTGGTGTTTGTAGATGATATGGTGGAACTATGTAAATGGCGATTGCGCATCATGCTTGTTATTTCTCCTGGCATGTGTTTTCTACATGAATGTGATACCTCACCTCTTCATTTCCTTTATGGCTACTTGCACACCACAGTGTATGGGTAGATGGTGAGTCTGCAGGTGACGATGTTGAAGTGGATGCTGAGGAGTAGGCTACTGATGCTGCTTAGCTTAGGATTTTATTTCAGTTGATAGATTATTGGTTATTGGTTTATTTTGATGTAATAAACATAGGGTAAAGCTTTGAGATACATGACATCGGGGATTCAGTTTTTACCTTCGATTGTTTTCTTGGTTTGGATTTCCTTTTATTATTCTGCGGCTTGGTATTTGTTATTGTTGAACATGATATTCTCGTCCTTTGAATTTGATTTAAATAAACTACTATTTTCATGGACATTTCCCCATGATTTAACGCTTATTTCGTTATACGGAGTAGTGGGTGTCACACTCTACATGTTATTTGATTCAAAGAAGAACTAGATGCTTCTATCCTTTTTCTAAAATGTTTTTTTTTTGTTTTCTTTTTAGTTTAGTTATTTGTTTTCTTTTTAATGTCCTTTGTGTTTGGAGCTCAAGAATGGGTCAAGTGGAGTGGTAGGGTGGCTCAAATTCCCATTGTTGCTTGTAGTAATATATGTTGGGTTGATATGAGGAGGCCCATTTATTCCGCTTTTGGATGCATTAAACCTTGGCCCATATTAAAGGCACCCCCACCTATTGAGCACACCCCCTAAATTTATAAATTTTCCAAAATACCCCTACCCAAAATAACAAAATTCCAATTTTCATTTTCTCACCTCACTCTTTCCGGAAATTCTAAATACCAAAACGAAATCCATTGCAGTCGTACCGGAAATTCGAATTTACGGTACGTATTTTTTTTTGCGTTCTGAACATAGTTTCGGAAATTCCAATTTACGGTATGCAATTTTTGTAAACCGTAAATTTGAATTTACGGCAGGATTGCATTTTTACGTTTTTTCATACCGTAAATATGAATTTCTGGTACTCATAATTTTTATTTTATACCGAAAATTCAAATTTATAGTACATATTTTGTTCCGTAAATTATGAATTTCCGGTATAAAATAAAAAAAATGCTTACCGAAAATTCATAATTTACGGTAGATTTTTTTTAAAATTTGTATACCATAAATTATGAATTTCTGGTATGCATTTTTTTTTTATACGGGAAGTTCATAATTTTCAGTATGCATATTTTTTATTTTATACCAAAAATTCATAATTTCACCGAAAATTCATAATTTTCGGTATGGTGTGTGTTTTTTTTATTTTTTTAATGAATTTTAATATAATTTATTTAAATAAATAAATTTGTTTATTTGTTTAAATAAAAATATATTTATTTGATATATTTAAAATAAGCTATCTTAATTTTTTTTAATTTGTATTACTTATTTGGATTTTTTTTATGGTTTCAGATATGCCTAGGTCGAGAGGAGGGAGAAGAGCTTCCACTTCTACCAGTGCACCACCTCGTAGACAGCGGCAGCCTATGACTGCCTCTGAGCGTAGGAGGCGTGTTGATCACAGACAGCCTCGCGACGAGGAACCGCTACACGAGGAACCACATGAGCATGTGAAAGCTCAGGATGAGGTACCTCATATTGCAGACGAGGTACCTCATATTGCAGATGAGGTCCCAGAGGATGTAGCTGGACCAGGATCCCTTTCCTGGGGGACCTTACGATAGGTCATTGCTTACAAACTTTGAGCATCATGTTGCCTATCAAATATTGCAGGGGCAGGTATACATCTGGTTGTTGTTTGAATTTGATCAAATGTTTACTTTTTTGTATGATAAATGATGTTGACAAAGTTTATTTGTGTGCAGAATCGTGATGCGCTTAAGGTGGCCGTGCACGGCCTGAAGTTGCAGAAATGGTTGGGGAAGCGTATACCACTGCCTCTTCAGGTAGAGGAGGTAGTCAGGAGAGCTGGGCTGACATCCTTGATGTACTGCAGCTTCAGGATGGTTGACAAGGTCTTATTGTCCGCCTTTGCTGAGAGGTGGCACCGGGAGACGAGCACCTTCCATCTGCCCTTTAGAGAGATGACCATCACGCTTGATGATGTGTCTTGCCTCCTAGGCCTTACTGTCAGTGGCTCTTTCTATGTATCCCCAGTGATGGATGTAGACATTGTTGTATCTTATATACAGACATTGCTGGGGTGTATACATGCGGAGGCATACAAGGAGGTGCACGATAGGAGGGGTTCTCGTGTGGTTATTGAGTTCTTGGAGGATACATATGACAAGTGCAGGAACGACGGAGAGTGAGACTATGCTGCCAAGGCCTTCATAATGTTGTTGCTGGCTTGTACCATTATGGCAGACAAGAGCTAGGTATACATTGACGTCAAGTACCTGGACTTGGTACGTGACTTACAGGAGGTTGGCAGGGTGTCATGAGCCAGTGTTGCACTATCCGTCTTGTACGGCTATCTGGGTGACGCTAGCCTGTATAACACTAAGCAGATTGGCAGATATATGACACTTTTTCAGGTACGTAGCCTATTTTTGTAAACAATTATTTATTTAAAATATTGGTATGGTGGTTGATTTGTTATTGCTGTCTCAGGCATGGATATATGAGTATTTCCCTACTATCTGCCCCCGGAGGGATCATACGTGTATTGGCTACAACGAAAGCATGACATGAGCCATGAGGTGGTCGCTTGTTAGGGGCAACGGCCAGGTGAAGCCCATCAGGAGAGCACTGGATGCGTTGACACCTGATGATGTTTGTTGGACATCGTGGACTGCCCATAGGACGCAATGTCATCCCGCGTCCCTGTTTTCAGGGTATATCCATTTTGCTTCTTCGTTTATAGTGTCGTACCTACCTGAGAGGGTAGTCAGACAGTTCGGCTATATGCAGGACATTCCCTGGCCACCACCACGACGTCATGCAGCTGAGGAGATTACAGATGCGTGGATATTTTTTTCTCTGCACTCTATCCTTTCGACTGTTGCACTACATGTGGCCTCTCATCCAGCGGACTGCACTGAGAGATACATCGAGTGGTACCACAGGATGTCGCATCCACTTCTGATACCTCCGGCAGTAGATGTCCCAGAGGCTGCACCTGAGGCTGGGCATGAGGCCGCTTGTGTAAGTGTTTAGATATACATTATGTATTTTTCGTATTTGTTTATTTCCTCTGAAGTATTGTTGTAATTTGCAGGCGAGTTGTTATGATATGATGGAGAACCTGAACTCAGTCATCGGCATTCTCCATACGATGTCTGAGGATGAGCACATTCTGGTGATTCCGCTAGGCTTGCTGGGTATATTGCCCAGGCACTACAGATAGCGCAGGATGGGACGGACGCATCCACATCCGGGACAAAGCGTCCACATATGGACGCTAGGATTTTTTATATTTGTTATTTTTTTGTTATATTTACACATCTTTTTTTGTTATATTTTCATTTTGTTATATTTGCACATGTTTTTTGTTTTAATCGTTGTTTAAGTTATTATTTCGTTGTTAAGTCATTATATCTGTAGAAGCTCCTCTCATCATAGACATATCTGAAACCATAAAAAAATCCAAATAATTAGTATTGCAAATTAAAAAAAAAAAACATATCTTATTTAAATAAATCAAATAAATATATTTTTATTTAAACAATTAAATAAATTTATTTATTTAAAAAAATTATATTTATTTAAAAAAATCCTAAATAAAAAATAAATACATTTCATAAAAAAAACACACATACCGTAAATGATGAATTTACGATATAAAATAAAAAGTCTTAGTACTGGAAATTCATAATTTCCGGAAAGCAAAAAAAAAATTTCATTCCATAAATATGAATTTGCGGTATACAATTTCAAAGATGTATACCGTAAATTAAAATTTACGGTATGAAAAAGTTTTAAAATACAATCCTACCGTAAATTCAAATTTACGGTATATAAATATTGCATACCGTAAATTAGAATTTACGGTACAATGAACAGAACGAAAAAAATACGTACCGTAAATTCGAATTTTCGGTAGTAATATTTTTTTTTTGAAAATTAAAAAAAATCAGAATGAGATTTTGTTGTTTTGGGTAGAGATATTTTGGAGTTTTCTGAATTTGAGAGTGCCTTTAATATTGGCCTTAGACCTTGGTTTGAATAATATTTGGGCTTAGAATGATAATTTAAGCTATATTGATCAAATATAATTATTTTAGTGACCTTTAAATTTTATGCCTTTACTAAAAATTGTTTTTTTAAATATATTCTTATGAGGCTTTTTGGGTGTATAGTGTGTCAGTCTCCTTCTGCTTCTTTTAAATTTACATAATATTAAGGTGCGAGAGACTTTTAGGGTGTGACTCCTTGTTAGTTCCCTCTGTCTTTTTGAATTAATTCCCAATTAAACTGTAATTTTGAGAGACTTTTTGGGCGTGATGCCGTGTTAGAACTCTCTCCTAATTAAAATTAATTCTCAACTTGCTTTTAAACAATAAGGAGCTTTTTGGGCATGACACCTTGTTAGTTCCTCTTCTGTTCAATAATACAAAATTAAATTTATTAAGTTTTAATGTTATTTTAATATTTAACTTAAATCAATTAATTGTCAATTAATTTCTAGAAGAACTGCGTGACTTTTAAGTTCTTCATTACACCGAAAGATACATAGAATCAGGATCCACTCTAGTCAAGTCAAATTTTATTTTTTAGTAATTTTGTTTTTTCATAAATATCAATTTTCCAACGTATTTTATTTTATTTTATTCGGCTCTTCTTTATAAATAATCTTTCCTATTTTTTATTTATATTGGGGGTGTACAAATATTTAAAGAACTTATAAGTAATTTTGCATGATTAAATTTATGGTAACCATCTTAAGATGGATGTGTTAGTGGTGTAGTGGAATTAAGTTTTTGCCCTTCCTTATGCATAATTGGCTCCCAAACCTACTCACCAAAGCTAAGGGCAACTCTATAAAAGTATATCATTAAAAAAGATAATTGCGACCTGCCTTAAAAATATAACTATGATATATTGGTGCATTATCTTTATGATTTACCTTATTTTGATTCCTGTATAAGGATTCGATTGATTCCTATATGAATATTCTATAATGAGTTAAACCAAAAATCATGTACAAGAACAATCTCTTATACTATTTTTGTTTAGGGTGATTTAGCAAAGAGTGAAACAAGAGCAGGATAAACTTTTTTTTTTTTGGGTTATGAAAGAAATAGAGAAGAAAGACAAAAATAGGTCAGATCAACGCACTTTCCCTTTATTTGCTCGACGAGAAGAAAATCAAGCGAGATATGCTCCTGTTTTGCCCGTTCCATATTTACTTTTCTATGTCGACATTGAGTAGGGGATTCAACTACTAAGTAGGTCAACAAGTAGCCCATGACACCCTACTAAAAGAGGATATATTGGGTAACAGTTATGAACCGGTAATCAATCTCATTTTTGTTAGCGGCTCTACACTGAAACCACTACTGGTTTACCACATAGAATAGAAATTTTCTTTTGAAATTTCTACTCTTAAAGGCACTTGTAGCATATCATCACAAGAGTTCCATACAAGGAATTTCTATGCAAGGTGATTTAAAAAAAAACATTTTAATTTGCCCATTTAAGATTCATTTCCCGTGTTTATATGAATAAATACTTCCAAAAATATTTATTTGTACAAGAACATGGACTACAGTACTATTGACATAGCATGTCGCTCCAGGATTTCTAGGACCTGAGTTCATAGTGTTTACTGGGAAATTTGGTTTCTAAGTGTATTTCTACCAAATTCAGCAAAGTAACAAATAATTAGTTCAAACGATTGCAAGATCGACGAGTTATGTGGTAATCTCATTTTACAAACGACGGTTTTTGAAAATAACGGTCAATTTCTCGACACGTTATCAGTTTTGTAACATTCTTGGCTTCAGAGTCATTAATTGTTGTGTCTTATGCCAATCTGTATATGAGAATTCCAACTAACAAACAAGTTGTTGTCGAAATGGCAATACGGACTTAACTAAACAAGATTGGCTGTCGAAAGCCAATAACTTGGTTTACAAGCAAATTAAAGAAAAAATCTAAAACAAGAATACACTAATGCAAAGTCATGAGACATGCATTACTGAATCCCAACATGCAATTGAAATTAACGCAGAAATGTAAAAGAAGACAAGTAAATTAACAGAATTTAAGAAACACTGTTAAAATGGCATGAATTTAAATGAAAACATGTAAATGCATGAATTTAAATGACAGAAAAATAGATTGCTGAAAAGGTAAAAGGATAAATTTAAAGAGCATGAAATAAAATAAAAGCGTTTAAATGAACATGAATTAAAAAGAAGGCTTGTAAATGACTTTGAAAGGAAAAGTACAGAAACAGTAAATGACAGGGAATTAAAGAATGTAAATGCGAAGCAAGGAAATGCAAATTGACTGGAATGTAAATGACATAAATGAAAATGCAAAGAATTGAAAATAGACTGAAATTGATTAAAATGCAGAAAGATAGAGTTTGGAAGGCATACGTTGATCGTTTTAGTTAATCTTCTTTAGCCGTCGAGATATTAGGAATTAGATCATGTATCCAACTCCGAGTTACATCGTAGAAACTACTATTTATAGGAAAAATATGAAAAACTACCTAACATCCAACCCGACACGCATTAAGGACACGGGTTGGTAGTTAAGTTTTCACTAAAAACTACCTAATCGACAGTAGCACTTCCTGTCGAGCTGTACATTGATCTTTATTTAATAACTAAGCCTGTTTCGACCATACTCATTTTGACATCTTCGACGCTTCATGCTTTCCGTCGAACAACCTCCCCATCACTTGATCTCTCAAACTTAGTCAATTTTCATCCCTTGTTCTGGTCTCTTACGCCTTTACTTGTTGAATTCATAACATTCCGTCGATCAACCCAAATTTGAAATTTGGCACCCAACAGATGCCCCCCAAATTCTGAGTTGTCGATGCCAACATACGGAGAGACCCAGAATTTTGCTTAACCCTACACGCGACGGTTACCTTTCCGCAATGTCCCATCACAGGTCTGCACTTCCCACTTCCCTAAAAAATAGGACCATCATTACTTCAAAAGTAGGCAGTTACTCTTCCGTTCGCAAGCTTATACTATAAGTAGACTGCAAAACCCATTCAAAACACTTTTCTCCCCTTCTGAGTTTTCTGGAAAGTTTTAACAAGTTCGCAATGACGTCTTCTTCAAACCCAACTCAAGGTACTACAACGCCCCTTCGAAAAACATGGTGCAATCCTGACGTTGATGCATCGATTCCGTGGCAAAAATCTAAGGAATGATACCCTATACGAATGGCTCTTCTTATATTTTGGAACCCCCCGCGGCTCATTTAGGACCAGTGATGACCCTTTCCAACTTCCCTGAAGATTTTAGGGATTCCTTCCCGAATAAAGAAGGTCAAACTGATATTCTTGCTGCTTCCCCTGCCTTGCACATTCATTATTTCTTAAAAAGCTCTATGCTTTTCAGAACACCACCACTCAGTGTAATTGGTTATTCTGCTTGGCTTACTAGGGTCGAAGCTAAGAAAAGTAAAATTTGGAAAAAATTAGGTATTTACAGCCTCATTCAACTTTCCAAGCATACATTTAGGTTAGACCCAACAATGTTGGGAGCTACTGTGTTCTTTTGGAACAAGACTACCAACAATTTTCATTTCCCTTGTGGAATGATGGGCCCAACTCTCTTTGATGTTACTGCGCTCACTGGCCTCCCACCGGATGGCCAAATGATTTACCTTCTTGCCTTGCCTGATAACGTCATTGACGTTTTCAGCAATGAACCACTTGCATTTTTGAAGTACGTTTCGAATCGAATGCAAAGTGACCCTGAGGTTTCTGACGATGAACATGTAGCCTTCCTGTTTCACTGGCTATCCGCTTTTGTTATGTGTAACAAAAATGTTCAAATGTCAAAAACCTTGCTTGATTTGGCAAACCTTCTCCACGAAGGTAAACGGTGGGCCCTTGGCTCGTTCCTTCTGTCTAACCTTTATTCTAGCATGTCGAACTTGAATGCCATGGTGAAAGAAGGCGGAAAGAAAAGTGGAATTGGAGGCCCAATGTGGCTCATGCAGTTATGGTTAAATTCTACCTTTCCCGGCCACACTGTCAATAAGGCACCACCTGAACTTGACATCGACACCTATGGCACACCAGCCATGTATCGCATTCCCAAGCCATTCGACAATGAGCTTGAAAGCTTCAAGTATTTCTTTAGCCTTTTCCATTCTCTTTCTGCAAGTACCCCAGGTATCCGTTTTCAACCCTTTGTTAGCAGAAAGTATGGGCACGCAGTTCACACTCTTTGATCCAACTTCAAAAGATTGTACAAGAGTGCGGACCCGCTTCTCGCTCACAAGTATTCCCCGCAGTTTACTGCTCGACAGACAACGTCGCTTTTGTCTGTTTGCCCAATGCCTCTGCCAACAACATTGGTTTCATGCAATCCATTCCAGGCCCATTCTTTTACAAGAAAGAAGACATACTCCTCGATTGCATCGACTTGAAGCAAGAAACCATTGATGGCATACAGAGAAGAAATGACTTGCAGATGTCTGGTGTCAACTTCACTCCTTTCACCCCTACCTTGGGTGTATCCCAAGATTTTATCACTTGGTGGAATGAATATTACAAACATTTTCATACATCCATTGAAGAATGTATGAACAGACTTGTTGATCCCTCTGTGCAGGAACAGGACCCTTCGACTAAGACCAAAGGTGAGTACTTACAGGATATACCCAGCTTAGAGAAATTTTACAAAATAAAATGGGACCCTAGATACCCTTTTCATATTGTTCGACAGATAAAGGAAATGACTGCCAAATCAAAAGAAAGGCACGAGAACCATTGGGGCATTAAGGCTCTGAAACATCGACAAGAAACAGGTCAATCACTTGTGAAACCCCCTTGTCCTGAACCAGTGTCCTTACCCTGTGCACATTTTGGTTTGGCTGATCTATTTCCAGGGAAACCGACAAGAGCTGGAAACTTCCTTTTCTTAGAAAGATTTGGTTCTCATACTAATGTTAACACTTATGAAAACAATGAAGTTACCTATGCCGGTCGGTTTGCCTCTCGTTTTGAATTTGGACAATATGACGAGGCTGTCGAGGTTATTACCCAGTTTTCCCGAGGTATTTAGTTTCCTTTGCCTTTTGCTTGAACACCTACTCGTTTTATACTTACATTCTTTGCTTTGTTTTAGCTTTGGCTCTAAAAGAGCCTCTAAAGTGCAAGCAAACAAGTGGTAAGGCTACAGAAGTCGAAGTTCAAGAGGAAGATGAGGACGATGAACCTCCTCTCTAATCTAAACCAGCAAAGAAGAAATCTTCCAAATCTGGAGCCACAAAAACCAGTGCTAGCAAGATACCAGCTGCGTCGAAAAAGAAACCAGCAAGATCTAAGCGCTCGACCAATTCCTCCCAGCAAGAGACCACCAAGCGGAAAGTTCAAACAACTGGTGCTGAAGTCAAGTCTTCAAAACGTAGGATGATTCTGCTCGAGTCTCTTTCTCATTCAACACCTCAAACGGTATCCCTTTCTATACTTGTATGGGAATCCATTATTTATTTATGATTCATCAATTAGACATTATCATGACCATTGCACAATTTTCAGGAATCGCATGCAGAGAGATCCGTTTCTGGGAACTCTGAAGAAACTCCAACAGCTGAGTTCACAGTGGTAAACTTTCCTCCACTACTGTCTAAATTGATGGTCCTCCTGTATTCTACAAGGTCTTCACTCGTTTGTTTTTCGACATTTGCAGGAGCCAAGAGTCAAATCTGCGAAGACAGGGGCGTCCGAAGAATGTACTTCAAAAGACCCTATCTCTATCGAAGAAGTTGACTCGTCGAGCACTGATAAGGTATGCCTCTCTGAACTAACTTTGGTTTTTTTTATTACTTTTGGACATTGCCTCATCATACCCGTTTGTCAGGACTCCCCTGAACAAGCAAATGTCGATACTTCTCTACCCTTGCGAACAATCTTCCCAAACACTACTCCCCCTGCCATTGAGGTATAAAATTTCTTGCCATTTCACTGGCATCAGAGCAGTGATTTAGGACTTACATTGATTTTTTTTTTCAAGAAAAACAGGAAGTTCCAGAGACTCAGCCTGAGCATGAAGTTGAAGAACCTTCTGCCATGGATGTCGATGTGGCTCAAACTACCATCTCGACCGCGAATCCAGACTCCACACCCACTCACCAAGATGATCTCACCTTCCAAGTGGGAGCAACCTCTGTGGAAACCCCTGCTGCAGAAACAATCGCTGCTAAAACAACACGCCGCTCTGCCATCAAAAGGTAGTCCCATAATAATCAGGGCAGACAGTGTTGACATGGATCAATTGCTCGACGATCCTACCAATCCTCCCACTCACATCAATCCCACTCCACCAGCTGCGGATATTGGAAAGGCCAACGTTGGGATTGATGAATGGATCAGCTTGTTGTCAGGTTCCAGCAGCAAGACTTCACCCATGTCAGCCCGATCCTCCACACTTCCTGGAGACAATTTTGCTGAAAAACTCAATGGATTGCTTGAAGAGCTAAAGGGCTTCTTCAAGTATTCTTTCGACGACCTTTACTCAAATCAAGAAGTAAGGAACAAGTTAATTAGCGTCGTCAAAGAACTTCAAAACTCCCGCAAAAGGCTGCCACCAATCCATCGAGGGCACATCAACACCCTTCATGAATTTGTCGAAGAATTGATCCCCAAACTGCTTGAACTCGACAGCAGTATCCTCCCATACCAGCAAGCCATCACAACCAAACATGAGCTTCGTGACAAACTGGTGCATCTTCGACAGGGGCAATCTGCATTGGTCGAGAAAAGTACTCCTTACCAGGCAAAGATTCCTGAGCTGGAACAGAACGTTGCTCGCCTGAGACAAGAACTTACCGCTGCTGAAACCCAATTACAAGAGGCAATTAAGGCTTCTTGCTCCGAGGAAATAGCTGCTCTCGACCAAGAAATGACTAGATCTGCAGAGGCGCAAACCATATTGTCGAAGGTTGAAGCTCTTGAAGTCCGTTACGTGAATGCTAAGGGTACAAAAATGGAACTGGCTGCGACTTGGGAAGACATTAGAAACATTCCTTTGTAATTTCCTTTTGTCTTATTTGCACATTAGCCATCTTTGTAATACTTTGTACGCCGAACGCATTTGCTCGACCAACTCTTGTACTTTATTGCAACATCTGCAATATGATTTGACTTACTTTCGATCAATCGCTTCACCGTCCAGCTAGCACGTTCCTTTAACTGCTTTAATTTCAGTTTCAGGCTAATAAATTACATTCAAAGCCTTTGACCAGTCAATTTGACTGTTAAAACTTGAAAATTAACGCCATTTTGCGCTATAAATAGGCATTTTCCATACTTCGTCTCTCGCTCAAGCACAAACATCTTCTGAACTTCTTGAAATTTCTTTTCAAAAAATCCTTAAGAAACTCTTGCTAGCATCACAAGCAACATCCCCAAATCCAACTTGTTCTCGCCCCCAAACTAGCTAATTCTGAGTGCTACAAGTTGCTATGGAAACCTTTTTTATCCACTTCAAACCTTCATTCCCTGGCTCTGCCTATTTCATTTGGAAACCAGGGGCTCCACCTCCCGGAGTCTCTTTCTTCAAGGTTTTTGTCTCAACGGTGAAAGACTCTCTGGGTTTTGGTAATTTGCCTAATATCAACAATGAGTTTTGGTAAGTTGCCTAATGCGGCTTGCCAACCTCGTTGAAACGTGTGAGAAAGGTAAGGCCGGAGCAACTTCTTTCTTCTACTGTCTTGCGCTCCTTCACACCCTCTGTTCGAAATTCAAGGTGTGGGATCTGCAGGCTATTAGGAAAAGTTTGGCACGGTCGGGCCAATTGTAAAGCGCACCCCTAAATCGGCAACTGCTTCTCAATCTGCCTGCTTTACCTTTACTCGCATGGCATTCGACACTCCTCATCGACGTGCCCATGCTTTTAACTTCACGTTCCCGTCGATTTGGGTGTCTACCATCTGAAGCAGCTCTTGCAGACTTAATTGGCCAGATGGTATGCCACGGGAGCCGCTCTTGCTTCCCATGTTCCTCTCTTTTCCTGAATTCTTCCTCAGCATGATCAGAATCCGGAACATGGCGACGCTTCCACAAGTGGATTTATTCCGTAGTAGCCTAGACTTATAGACTTTCCAGTACTTGTATTACCAGGTTGTAAGCCTATTCAACAATGTATATTGTATACTGCCAAATGGCTTTTGAATAGAACAATCCAGTTTACTTTTCAAGGCTGTATTCTTACTTCGCACATTGTTGGTCTATATGACTTTAAATATTTGCCATTAATAGACTTAATCCTGAAACCAGAATTAACTTCAACAAGTGCATAAGCATTTCTTGAGAATATTTGGACAATCTCAAATGGCCCTTCCCACTTTGGGGACCATTTCCCAAATTCTCAACACTTCTTATCCATTGGTAAAATGACTTTCCAAACTAAGTCACCAACCTTGAAACGCTTGTACTTAACTCGACTGTCATAGAATTAAGCTATTCTTTCTTTCTGTCGAACTAAATGTTCTAAGGCCACAACTCTCTCATCATGGACTTCATTCAATTCATCAAACATCGAGTCCCAGTATTGGTCTACTGGCATCTCATTTTGCTTTTGAATTCTTAATGAACCAAGATTTATCTCAACAGGCAACACAGAATCATGGCCATAAACCAATTTATAAGGAGTAGTACCTGACGATTCTTTTGGAGAGTTTCTGCATGCCCAGAGAACTTGTTCCAGAGTCGAATACCAACTTTTTGGATATCTACCAATGTGCTTCTTTATCAACCCAATGATAATTTTATTCATAGCCTCGACCTGACCATTTGCTTGCGCATAGTATGGCGTCGAAGTCACCATCTTTATCCGCCTCGACTCAGCATACTCGACAACCCTCTTCCCAACAAACACAGATCCTTGGTCAGTTGTGATTGTTTGAGGTATCCCGAATCTACAAACAATGTGTTTTTCAATAAAATCCACAATGTCTTGTTGAGTCACTTCTTTCAAGGCCACTGC
This sequence comes from Calophaca sinica, assembly GCA_037113605.1. Classification (NCBI taxonomy): domain Eukaryota; kingdom Viridiplantae; phylum Streptophyta; class Magnoliopsida; order Fabales; family Fabaceae; genus Calophaca; species Calophaca sinica. Next base: position 13,944,051 of record CM073734.1, on the reverse strand, counting down.
CTCTACCCATTTGGAAAAGTAGTCCACCCCTACTAAAATGTATTTATGCCCCTTTGAAGAAGTAGGAAAGATTTGGCCTATGAGGTCCAATGCCCAACCTCTAAAAGGCCAAGGCTTAACGATGGAATGTAACTCACTAGCAGGCACATTTTGTATGTGGCCATGTTTTTGGCATTCTTCACAAGACTTTGCAAACATAATGCAATCTTTAACCAAAGTGGGCCAATACACTCTTTGTCTTCTTAGTACCCATTTCATTTTCTCACCTGCTTGATGAGCTCCACAAATTCCTTCATGAACCTCTGCCAATGCCAAGTAGGCATCCTCTTCACTAAGGCACGTTTCCAAGTTACCATCGACAGACTTTCTATACAAAACTCCAGCAAGCACAATAAACTTAGTCGCTTTGTACTTAACTTTCCTGTCGACATCAGCACTTGGATTTTCCAAATACTCAATTATTGGCTTACGCCAATCAGATGATCTTAATGCATTGGAAACCAGTATATCCCTTTCGTCCAAAGGGTACAGTAACTCACGAACTTTTATGAGTTCTGTCAACACCTTTGAAGATAACTTATACCCGAGGCCAACTGGGCTAACTCATTAGCCTCTTGATTCAGTTCTCTGGGGATATGTTCCAATTCGACACTGTCGAATCGCTTCATCAACTTGCTAGCAACTTGACAATATTTGACAAGATTACGGCTAACACATTTGTATTCTTGAGTTAACTGCCTTATAACCAGTTGTGAATCTCCAAAGACTTTGATAGTGCGTGCTCGCATTTCTATCAAAATTTCCAAACCCACAATTAAGGCTTCATATTCAGCCTCATTATTGGAACAAACATATTTTAGCTCAAACATTAATTTAGTTGGCACACCTAAAGGTGAAACTATCAGGATGCCAACACCAACACCATTTTTGTGTCTTGAGCCGTCAAAATACAAATGCCAAGGCTTTAAATCAACTAGCCCTGTCAGTTCTTTTATTTCTAAACATGGACAGTCAGTCAAAAAGTCAGCAATTGCTTGACCTTTAACAGCCTTTAAAGGTACATATTGCAAAGAAAATTCAGACAATGCAAGTGTCCATTTTCCAATTCGACCATTCAGAATTGGCTGGGACAACATGTACTTAATTACATTTGTCTTCGACATCACCAGGACATTACAAGGCATCAAATAATACTTAAGTTTTGTACATGAAAAATACAATGCTAGACACAACTTCTCTATAGCACTGTATCTTGTTTCTGCATCATTCAGCACTCGACTGAGGTAGTAAATGGCTCTTTCGACATTGTTATCATCCTCATGAGCTAGTAGACAACCTATAGTTTCTTCTGATGCAGAAATGTACAACTTCACTGGTCGATGTGGTTCTGCAGGCATCATGACCGGTGGATTTGTCAAGTACTGCTTGATTTGGTCGAAAGCCTCTTGATGTTGTTGAGTCCATACAAAGGCTTCTTCTGCTTTGAGCTTTACCAAAGGAGCAAACGCCCTTGTCCTTCCTGAAAGGTTTGATATGAACCTTCTAAGAAAATTCACCTTCCCCAAGAAAGATTGGAGTTCCTTCTTATTGGAAGGTGGTTTTGCTTCCAACACAGCCTTAGCTTTGTTCTTATCTACCTCAATGCCTTTCTTATGCACCAGAAAACCCAAGAACTTAGCGGCTGAAACACCAAACCCACACCTTTCAGGATTCATCTTTAAACTGTGCTTCCTCATTTCTTGAAATGCTCGTCGAAGATGGTTCAAATGCTCCTCTTGGCTCTTTGACTTGACAATCACGTCATCAATATAGACTTCCATAAATTTGCCTATCATTTCATGAAAGATAGTGTTCATTGCCCTTTGGTAAGTTGCACCAGCATTCTTCAAACCAAAAGGCATCACCACCCACTCGTAAGTTCCAATGGATCCTGGGCACCTAAAAGCAGTTTTAGGCACATCCTCCTCAGCAATGAAGATCTGATTGTAACCAGCATGTCCATCCATGAAACATAGAAACTCATGACCAGATGCTGCATCTACTAGCATATCTGCTATGGGCATAGGGTACTCATCTTTAGGAGTTGCAGTGTTAAGATTCCTGAAATCAATGCAAACCCTCATCTTGCCATTCTTCCTTATGACAGGCACCACATTCGACAACCATTCAATGTACCTGGTTGTACGAGTGAACTTAGCCTTCAACAAGCGCTCAACTTCCTCCTTAATTTTCAGCACAACTTCAGGAGCAAACCTCCTGTTGGCTTGTTTGACAGGCTTACAATCAGGTTTCAAAGGCATCCTATGTTCCACAAGATCTCTACTCAGACTTGGCATTTCATGGTAGTCCCAGGCAAAACAATCCTTGTACTCAGAGACTAGTTCCACAATTTGCCTTTTAAACTGGTCTGGCAACAAAGCACTAACATATATTGGCCTCTTTCTTCCTTCATCCCCCAAGTCAATCTCTTCCAAGGGATCTTCTAACTCAAAACCATTTTTATCCCCAAGCCCCTTCTCAAATCCCAAAGGGCCATCGTCGAATATACAATCAGCCAACACTCCATCTTCTGAGTTTGGCTGTCGGTCGGCCTCGCAAGCCGACGGTTGCACTTGATTCTCTTCAAGGCTCATCTTTGTCGATTGGCCGATTTCCATCGGCCTCATCCAAAGAAATGACTCCAAACTGCTCTTCCAAGCAAGCGTTCAGAGCATCTTTGTCGACAATACCACCCTGCACAGATATGAGTTTCACTTTTGGATCATATACCTTGAAATCAACGTGCATCTACTGCAGATAACATGGGCTGTCATCAGCTTCAATAATTTCAATATCATCATAAGCATTCCAAAAGATAAGTTTCTGATGCACCGTCGAAGGAACTGCTCTGACAGCATGAATCCAATCCCTACCCAACAGAACATTGTAACTTGACCTTGAAGGAATCACTACAAATAAAGTGGACCTCTCTACTGATCCCACTTGCACATTTAGTATTGCCACACCATCTGTTGGTGCAGATCTACCTCCAAAGTCAGTAACCACTATGTTGGTTGGTAGCAAATCTGTCTCATCTTTCCCTAGCTTCTTATACATGGCTCTTGGAATCAAGTTCACAGATGCTCCTCCATCGACCAACACTCTGTTGACAGGCTTGCCTTCAATCATTGCCTTAATATGCAATGGTCGAAGATGACTTCTCTCCTCATTAATTTGCTTGTCTAAACGAGCAAAATTATCAAAAATGGTAACCATATCCTGCTCGACAAAATGCCAACCAATTGGAAAATCGTCAAACTCCTCCTCATCAGGAACTTCTACAACGAATCCATACTGAGCCTGAAACTCAGTTGGCAAAACTGACACCAAATTCACATCAAGATTAGTGAACTTTTCTTCAGTAGCTATTTCTTCATTTTCCAAATAACTTCCCAACTTCATGCCCTCCTTATCAAAAAGGCATTCTTCAGACCCCAAATCTGACAAGGTTGTTCCCATTGCCACCACCAATTCATCCAGATTTTCGTCCAAATTAGTGTCAGGATCAAACTCTTCCTTGTCATCAAGGCCAATTGGGTCATCTGGATCATTCAATGCTTCAATGACCTCTTCCATTGACAAGTCTGTTTTGACAAGACTTTGCCCTACTGACCCCATGGGTTCATCCAACAAGTCAAAATCATTGGCTATGATCCTTAACTCCTCCATAGAGACATCACTGTTTGTATCCTCAACTGGAGCTACTTGAACACCAAACCTTCTTCGCTCAGAAGCCAGCTTTTTGGCTTCAATCAAACCTGTTGGCCAAGGCTTCTTCCACTGAACTGTCGAAGGAACTTTCGCAGGCATGGCATTCCTTTTGGACCCTGTCGAAAATGCTTGCCCCTGGTCCTGGGACGTTTGACCTCGTTCAAAGTTAGCCCCTTTGACATCGACGACCACGCTCTTTAGTCTTGACACAACCTCCTTAGGCAATGGGACCTTCTGGACCCCAACCATGAAGCAGTCCTCATGTTGAGCCTTGGCCATCTCAGCAGCCTTCAGTTTTTGTTTCTGAGCTCTCCTCATCCTCTGTCGACGACATTTCTGACTCTTCGACAATGGGGCTTTCTTCACTTGATCACCTCCAGGATAAGGTATTCTGCCAAATTGGTAATCTTCATTCCAAAATGGTACTTGTCGAGGATCACTCTTCTTAGCCCTTACCCTATTTCTCAACTCAGGGCAACGAGCCTTGGAAGAATTCTCGACCCACTTGTTCACCACCACATTGGCATCAGGCTTCCAAGTCTTATTCGACACTCGACCAGGAGATAACCCTTGGTTGCTTCCAATTGATTCCCTCGAGGACTCAACCAACCAACCACCACCTGCTTTGTGAGGCCTTTGTGTCGTGGGCCTCCGCACCTGGTTCACTGAAACAGGCATCTGGTTCACTGGAAAAGCCTTATAGTTCCTCCTTGCATATCCAGTTTGCATGTGCTGGTGAGATTTAAGCTTTTGATCATCCTTGGCTTTCTAAGCGGCTTTCACGTCGAAATACCTGTCACAATGTGAGCACAAACTCAGCTGTCCCTTTTTGTTCTTCCTTCTCAGAAAGTCCTCAACAGACTCATGAGGCCTTGGGTAAATGTCGAATGGGTCTTCCACATTCACCACATATTTCTGCTTAGCGCTGATATTCACCATGTTGCAGCTTCTTGCATTATGGCCTTCGACATTGGATATGCCTTGGCCAAATGGATCAGTGTCCACCTTCATGCTAGCCTTTTGCTTGTCAGCAAACCTGAGTCTTCCTTCTTTTAGAGCTTTTTGTATCAAATCCCTGAAACGAAAACATTCATTAGTAGGATGCCCTAAAGCCCCATGGTACTTACAATAATTTTGACCACTGGAGTCCTCAGGCCTTTCCACTTTATGACCGTCTGACAACTTAAGCTGTTTGTCTTTCAATAGAATGTCAAATATTTTATCAGCTTTAGTTATGTCAAATGTATAGGTTTTCGTGTTTGCATAACTCATCTTTTCCTTCCCTTTGGAAGGTACTAAAGCTTGACAAGCATAAGGTGGCCCTTCTTTCAACTCAGCAAGATTTATTTCTTGCTCGGTGTAGCCTCATCCTCACTGTCTGCTTGATCTTGTTCGACACAATTGACTTTCTCACGTCTAATGAATTTCTTATTGTTTTTCTTATCCTTTTCAGACCTGAGTTGTTCAATCTGTCGAACTTTTTCCGCTAGTTGGGCGAGATCGACAATGTGTTGGTTCACCAATTTCTTTCTAATATGGTAATCCAACCCACTAGAGGCCATTTTAACGATTTCAGCTTCTGGAACAGGCGTAAAGCACCTGCTCTTCATGTGTTTGAACCTAGAGATGTAATCATCTACAGACTCATTATACATACGCTTGACGTTGAATAAATCAGTCAAGTTAACCCTTAAGTCACCCCTGAAGAATTGATCATGGAACAATCCCTCCAATTGGACCCAAGAGTGGACTGAATTGGCCCTTAAAGTTGAGAACCAAGAAAATGCATTCCTCGTCAATGAGCTTGGGAAGAATCTCATTTTCAAACCCTCTACGGTGGCCAACTCCCCCATCTCTATTGAGTATCTGGCAACATGTTCGACAGTCGATTCTCCACTGTCACCAGAAAACTTAGACAACTTGGGAATCTTTATTCCCCTAGGCACTTCAGCTTGTTATACCCATTCAGGAAACGCAGATATGAAATATGGTTGATTAGCTTGACCAATATTGAAACCAAGTATGTTAAGCACCTACTCGACAGCCTGATTCACGTTTTGTTCTATCTGGTTTCCCATGATATTGTGCCTAAAGTTGGTTAAACCTTGATGCATTGGGGGTCCTTGATCTTGATTCCTTTGTAGAATTTGAACCTGACCATAAGCCAAGTTGTTCATATTCTGACCAAGGTTTTGATTTGGTTGAATGACTTCATTCTGCACCACATTTTGATTATTCACATCTTGTGGGTTGCCCCCCAAGTATTGTACTTGGGGCATGCCTGCTGGGCCCTGCTGAACGTTGTCATTCATTGGTGTTGCCAACCCTAATGCTTGGTTCAACCTTTCCATTTGCAGAGCCAATGCATCACACGCTTGATTGGTATTCTGCATAAGAGGCGTAATGACCGCACCCATTTGCTGAGTGAACATGTTCACCATCTCATGATTACTGTCATCCATTTGTTGCCGAATGCTTGCCAGCAGTGCAGGTTAAACCCCCATTATTCTGAGGCATTTGTCTTGACATTTCCCCTACACCAGACCCCTGTCGATTGGTTGTGGTATTGGTCATGCCTACCATTCCTTGAGTATTGGAAGAGTTTCCAAAGGGAAAAAAGGGCTGGTTCAGATATTGGTTGAACATGGTCGAACCAATAGCGGGAACTGTCGAATTATTCAAATAACCATACGGCATTCCAAACGGAGGTTGCGTTGCTTGCGGTACAAGCCTAATACTTGAGTTCCTCGCACTTCCAGGCGATGCCTGAATTTCTGGAGCACTCTGAACCACTGGTTCAAATCATCGCGCTTGGAATAACTTCTCCTTGCGTATTGGCCATTGTCATCCCGATTACCGCCCCATCGGTTGTATTACTCATCCGCGGGATCATAACTACCTCTGCGTTCGTACTGGTGGCCGAAGCATTTATATTGCTTGCCGATGCATTCGTGACCGGCAACACTTGGTGTTGTGGCAATCGCTATTAAATCTTGCCACTCATGTTTCTATATTGCGTTACGTTAGAAGCAGTAATCTTTCCACTTCTTAGACGCATAAAACCATCGTTTAAAACGAGTTACTCTAAACTCGTCCCACCGGGCGTGCCAATTTGTTTACTGGGAAATTTGGTTTCTAAGTGTATTTCTACCAAATTCAGCAAAGTAACAAATAATTAGTTCAAACGATTGCAAGATCGACGAGTTATGTGGTAATCTCGTTTTGCAAACGACGGTTTTTGAAAATAACGGTCAATTTCTCGACACGTTATCAGTTTTGTAACATTTTTGGCTTCAGAGCCATTAATTGTTGTGTCTTATGCCAAATCTGTATATGAGAATTCCAACTAACAAACAAGTTGTTGTCGAAATGGCAATACGGACTTAACTAAACAAGATTGGCTGTCGAAAGCCAATAACTTGGTTTACAAGAAAATTAAAGAAAAAATCTAAAACAAGAATACACTAATGCAAAGTCATGAGACATGCATTACTGAATCCCAACATGCAATTGAAATTAACGCAGAAATGTAAAAGAAGACAAGAAATTTGACAGAATTTAAGAAACACTGTTAAAAAGGCATGAATTTAAATGAAAACATGTAAATGCATGAATTTAAATGACAGAAAAATAGATTGCTGAAAAGGTAAAAGGATAAATTTAAAGAGCATGAAATAAAATGAAAGCGTTTAAATGAACATGAATTAAAAAGAAGGCTTGTAAATGACTTTGAAAGGAAAAGTGCAGAAACAGTAAATGACAGGGAATTAAAGAATGTAAATGCGAAGCAAGGAAATGCAAATTGACTGGAATGTAAATGACATAAATGAAAATGCAAAGAATTGAAAATAGACTGAAATTGATTAAAATGCAGAAAGATAGAGTTTGGAAGGCATACAGTGATCGTTTTCCGTTAATCTTCTTTAGCCGTCGAGATATTAGGAATTAGATCATGTATCCAACCTGAGTTACATCGTAGAAACTACTATTTATAGGAAAAATATGAAAAAACTACCTAACATCCAACCTGACACGTGTACGGACACGGGTTGGTAGTTAAGTTTTCGCTAAAAACTACCTAATCGACAGTAGCACTTCCTGTCGAGCTGTACATTGATCTTTATTTAATAACTAAGCCTGTTTCGACCATACTCATTTTGACATCTTCGACGCTTCATGCTTTCCGTCGAACAACCGCCCCATCACTTGATCTCTCAAACTTAGTCAATTTTCATCCCTTGTTCTAGTCTCTTACGCCTTTACTTGTCGAATTCATAACATTCTGTCGATCAACCCAAATTTAAAATTTGGCACCCAACACATAGCTAAATTATACTACACTTCATATTTCGAAACTAGGAATTTCTCCTATGGCCAAGTGGAAAAACTTAAATAATATGGTGATAGTCTTGTCCAGAGATGGTATGTTCCAAGAAGAAACACTTTTAGAAGAAACATTGATCAAATTAGCATAATCAAGAAGAACTGAAGACCTTTATTCATGTGTTCCAATTTGATCCTCGTTTCTTACAAAAGTGGTTGGTCTTGGAACAATTTGATGGGCAATGTTATCACTAGATGCTTCAAGTCATTTTTCTATCCTAGAAGAAATTACTAGTTTCAAATAAAGTCTAATAAAAATTAGGCTAAATTGCACTTTTCGTCCCTTAACTTTATTTTAGTTTTCAATTTCGTCCCCTAACTATTTTAATTTTCATTTACGTCCCTTAAGTTACGAAAATTACACCGCGTTCGTCCCCTAACAATTGTACTTTTCATTTACGCCCCTTAAGTTACAAAAGTTACGCTACGTTCATCCCTTGAGTTACGAAAGCTACGTCACATAATCACATTTGTCCCTTCCGTTTGTAATCCCTTAAAACAATAAAGTCAAAATCATACTCCTATTAGAGTTCTTATTGATGAAGTAACATGATAAATGATAATGGAGCAAAAAAAACATAGTATCAATGACTTATACACACACAATATAGGGATTACAGAGAGAAGAGATGAACGTCGCGTAATTTTCGTAACTTAGGGTATGTAAATAAAAAGTAAAATAGTTAAGGGACGAAATTGAAAACTAAAATAAAATTAAGGGACGAAAAGTGCAATTTAACTTAAAAATTACCTCTACAGGTCTTGCAAATCTTGGAGCAACGTGTTATGATAATAGTGTATGCCATGTGCATGTAAAAACAAAATTTTTAGGAACCATTTAATTTTACAAACATAAGGCATAATACTTTAATAGATAAATTGTAATAAGCTATTTAAATCTAAATTATACAATCACATGACACAAATCTTAACAGGATAAATTGTAATAAGTTGTTTAGATATAAATTGTATAATTACAATACACACACACAAGTGGAAGACATAAATTGGCAACCATAGATGAGTTGAGGAATGAAAATAACTTTTCGACAAGATACCGATATGTAATATGCCACGGCTAAATTATAAAATTGGTCCTCTAAATTTATTTTAGGTTTCAATTTGGTCCTCTACGTTTTATTTGTTTCGTTTTGGTACTCTACGTTTTATTTTAGTTTTCAATTTGGTCCTTTCCGTCACTAAAAGTCAATTGTCCGTAGCTAGAAGTCCATTTTTCAAAATGTTATTTGGCTTTTAGCTACGGACAATTGACTTTTAGTGACGGAAAGGAACAACCTGTTGTAACTTTTAAAACGTAAGGGACCAAAACGAAACAAATAAAACATAGAAGACCAAATTGAAACCTAAAATAAACATAGAGGACCAATTTTGTAATTTAGCCAATATGCCACTGTTTTCTATCCAAAAACTCCTTCTTTAAGCTTTTTTCCATAAGCGCAAATTTGATATGCTAGTTGGGTCTTTAAAGAGGAGATGTATGGACGAGGTTGGATAACGTTCTTGTCGTAACACGTTTAGGTAACTCTTGAACTATCATCCTTAATTTTTAGGTTATATAACCCTAATAAAAGGCAAAAAACGGTTAGGGTTTCATAGAAACCAAGTTAGAGTTTTAGGGAAAATACGAACATAGAACCCCACACAAAAAAACACAAACCTGCAAGGAAAATCTAGTTAGGGAACTTTGCAAACGACAACAAAGATATCTATCGCACATTACGACAGTTAAAATCTTCTAAACGAAGATGCAAAAGCCACATTATAAGGGTTCATAGGGAGCGATAATGAGAGAAAGAGAAGAAAGAGCAAGAGCAACACAGTGGAAAAAGTGAGAGAGAGCTAGAAAGAGTGTGAGAGAGAATGAGATCGAACTCTAAAAAAAATATGGAATATTGGAAATGATTGAAAACCTAACATATCCCCTGGGCTCATAATGCGTCCCTTGAAAAATCTGTATCCCTTGGACTTATAAATCTGCATTGACGAATACACATAGGTAGTGGTTTTGTCCAATAACCACTGCAATATTATAGAAAAATAGTAGTGGTTCCATCCATGAATTGCTATGATGGACGCTAAATTAGCAATTACACACGAATCCGCTACCGAAAACATACCATTTTGAAGTGATGATAGGACATAACCGCAATTTATTTTCTATGGAGATTTTTTTTCTCAAACTGTAATAGTTTCATGTCAGACTGCTACACTATGGCGATATATTATCCATAAAAGATTTTTACAAATTACAAATTCAGTAAAACATGAAAAAACAAACCAATAGAAAATGCTTACACTTTGTTTGGATGGGAAGATAAAGTGAAAGGAAAGAAAGAAGAAAAAAAGAATGTTAAAGGAATGAAAATGAGTAAAAAGTAAATTGATTTTTTGGTTGTTTGGTAGAAGTGAAAATGGAAGGAAAGTGAGAATAAAGAAAAATATACTTTTGTAGAATAATAAAAATATCCTTAAGTGAAAATTGAATATGTTAAAAAAATAATATATAAACACAAAACAAATTTTAAAAAGCATCAATAAAATTTGAAATATTTATTTTGTGCCTTAAAATAAAAACAGATTACTTATAAATAAAACTACAAATATATCTATCAATTAATAATTAAAAGTGTTATTCACGATAAAAAAGTAATGTTTTTTTATACATTTTTTGTATTTAATTATCATAAAATTAACTTCTTATTTTTATATTTTGTTTTAAAATATTATCAAAAAATAAATGGACATTGATTTTTTGGAGCAATTTGTGGTGAGTGAGATTTAACAATCAATAGGGGTGTTTATGTCTTTATGCTTCATTGGCTGATGTGTTGCAACCTTTCTTCTCAATATTGGGCAGAAACATTTTTCAGGTGGGGTCCACATAAAACTTTATTTCCTTCCCTTTTTAGAAGGGAACCATAAGAGCGAAAACTGTCTAATCCACCTTCTTTCGTTCCTCTCCCTTTTTTTCCTTTCAATTTCAGTTGAAGCAAACAATGTCTTAAAGCCATTCATCTGGTACAAAACCTTATTTATTATAAGAATTAATCTTGTCTAGTACATATGAAGCTCACTCCTCCATGATTTGATCAAGTTGCTCCAACAAGTAAGTACTAGTGCAAATAAAATAAAGGTAGACTTCAGTTTGTGTAAGAAAATCTAACAAAGACTGTAAATATATACTAATTTTGCATTTACATACTCTCTTGGAATCATAAACACTCTATGATTTGTGATCTTCTTGCAAAACTTTAAGACGTAGTATACACAATTATTATTATTTTGTTGTTTAGGACTCTAATGGGCTAAGAACGGCGATCCAAACAGGCACTTAATTACTTTCTGGGTATGGTGAACTCTAAGGTTTTAAGGAAACCAACAAAATACACAAGGAAATATTATTTAGATTTAATTGTAAAGATACTTAAATTTACTAGAAAAATGCATATGCTTACTGATCAAAGAAGTTAGTCTTCGTGTGGTTATAGTTTGTGTATCAACATCCATTGTCGCTTATAGAAAAGGTAAATTCGCTATACTAAATTCATATCATTTAGTATATGAATTTAGTATATGAATACGAGACTCGAACATGAGACCTCGTTTAAGAGACATTAGTGTATATTAATAGCTCTATAATTACACTATGATCAATTCAAGGAACAAATTGGATTTCTAATACAAAAAATAAAAATAAAAAATTGCAGGGCTGATGAATGGGGTGGAGCAAAGGGTGAAAACTGTTCCACAGATCTAATCACACAAGAGCAGGGACGGAGCCAGCATTTTGGCTCACCGGGGGCCAAGAGAAAAAATGATTTAGTAAAAAAAAAACTAAAATTTCAAATGTAAAACTTTTACTTATAACTAATATTTTTTTATGATTAAAAGAAATAGATAATTACATTGAGTGAAGCATTAGATTAAGTGGTACCCCTCCATCTATTATTATTTGTCATGTTTGAAATAGTATTTGTTTGTCTCAAATTATTTGTCACTTTATAAATTGAAAGGGTATTAATTATATTTTTTTAACAATACCCTTATTTATTTATATCTCAACTACCCTATATTAATTAATTGATACTTATACCTAACTTCCACTACAATAAGGATGTAGTATTAGTCAAAATAAATTATTTAATCTTGAAAATGAATGCAATCAATAATTTTCTTAAGACATGTGTATAACTTTAAAAGACAAATAATATGAGACGAAAAGAGTAATATATAGAGCTAATAATAACGATAACCACACGCAAAACTTTTGTGGCTCATTACCTGGACCTATTATTGCTTATACCAGTTATTACTTATTTATTATTACAGTCACACAATGACATGAATACATATATAAATACATAGATGGAGTAACATGTATAGTAGAAATAAAAAAATACATAATACTCCTAGTACTTTTTTTTGACAAAATAATACTCCTAATACTTTAGAATTAAAAAAAAAATATCAGGGGCCTTGACCCTTGGTTATCATAATGTGCCTTCGTCCCTGCACAAGAAGGGTATTGGGGGAACGGTTCTGTTCCAAGAATGATGTTAGTAACGGAAAATTGCTACAAGATTTGAAAGGAAGAGTTTTGAAAGTTCAAGTGCTTAACATCACACAACTCTCAGAGTACAGGAAAGAAGAACATATATCAAATCCAAAATCTTATGCAGATATGCATACACTGGTGCCCCCTGGCTCTTTGTGTGTTGTTAACCGGCGAAAATGCTTCCCTAGGGTTGCTAGGGTTTGGTCGGCGTGTACGGCGCCGTGGTGTAGCATAATCGATGTTGTCTCTCGATGCAAACAGCGTCGTTTTGTTTCCCTCTCTTCACTCCTTCTGCGTCGGTGTTGTGATAGCCATGCGAGCCCTGCTTGGAAGCGCCGCCAGGTGTGTTTCAACTACCTCGGCTACTCATCTCGTTCATGGTGGTTGTGAGCCACCATCCCCTTCTTCTGCGGTGGCCACCCGCCTGCCACCAGAACCTCCTCCAGCGCCACCGCCATGTCGCTTTGGATCTCAGATTTGCGCCTCTCCATCCAGTTCTCCATCTTCTGTTCTACATCACCTCCTCTCCTCCGAATCCCACATCTTTCTCTTCCCAGCCTAAGAACCTCTGACCTTCATGCAGTTTGGCCCCATGTAGATTGTGCCCTATTCAGCCCTCTATGGCAGTGAAGATCCAAGACAGGGTAGCTCCATGGCCGATTGGTCATCAAATACGGGAAAAGTTATGGACTTTCCGTCTTTCCTCCTAAGGATTTCAAGTGGGTTGTCTTTGTTCTCTTCTTTGGTGCCTCATTTTCTGCCTAGGTTTGGAGGCCGACGCTAGTGTTCATCAGCATAGGCTTGAACGGCATTCTGGAACCAGGCTGGGTGGAGAAGGCATTAGAGGGGCAAAATGGTCTTTCTACATGAGGGTGGTTGGTAACCCTAATGGGCCAAGCCTAGATTGTGTTCTACTAGTTCTTTGGTTTAGGGCCTGCTAGAATTTAGGTTGTTTGAGCTTTAGTTTTACTTTTTTTGCTTGAGTAGTTGTTAGACTTGATGTCTATTGGATCAGGAGCGACTTTGTACTTAATTGTTGATCTTAGGAGTTTGAATTAATCCTCTGCTGTACCCTTTTAGTGGATTGTATGTTTGCACTTTGTGTAATGTGTTTGAGGCCTTTGCCTAGTTGAATGAATATATTACTTGACCAAAAAAAAACACTGGTGCCCCTTGGAGTGCCTGATACATGGATTGAGCTCCTTTATGTCTATATTTTTCATAGATGACAAACATTTGACACCGGAAAACTTGGAATGTAATATTTTGCATGCCAACTTGTTCATTTTTTTTTTATCTTCTGTTTTTCTCTTTCTTTTGTTTTGGTATCTTTGTTTTCTATTTATGTGGACTGAGGTCTGGGTAGTTGAAGTGTAAAGAATATTGCCTCCCCTAAGCTTCAAAAAGATCATACATATGCTAGTAAATTTTTTATTTATTTATTTTAATGTCTGTTTTGTTATATTTTAGTTTCTTCCGCATGATGCATGATCCTCATTTGTCTTCCTAAGCAAAAAACACTTTCTATATTTTGATATTTTCACCATTTTTTGTATAAATATTTAAAAATAGAAATGATAATTACAACATTTCCTCAACAAATCTTTAAAAATAAGGGAAAAAAATTAAAACAATGTAATCTTGAAAAATTGCCTGAAGTTTCAGTTGAAAAACTGCATTCCTCTGGAACTAAGGTAACTAGAGAAGTTTTTTTGAGGCAAACGAACGTTGGACCTAAATGTTTCTAACCACAAATGAAACATACCATGATATGTTGACTCTACATACATGGGATGCAAATACCATCAAACTGTCTTTGAAAATCCATGAAAGATGTACGAAATACAAAGCCATTAACCAAATACAAAATGTTTAAGCTTGAAATATGTCTATAAGCCAATATCTGCCATCTAATGCCAAAAACATTGGAAATAAAATAGGATAGACATAATTAAATTGCATCAAGCAATGAAACATCAAACTAGGCAGTGTCTGTTGCAGGTTGAGTCACCCCATGCTTCACCAATAGCTTAGTCAGGGAATCTGAGGAGCAAACTTCGTACTTGACTTTTCCAGAGGGTGAAAGGAAAACCTCTGCCAGTTCAAGCTTATCTGAGGTCAAACTTGTGCTGTCCATAGTTTTACTTAAAACCTTCAATGCAAGCTGCACTGCTTCTTCTCTACTGATATCATCCTTGTAGTCCTGTTTTAGTATTGACTGTGCAGCCTGGTTATTTGCACCAATAGCTCCAGCTTTCCAACCACCATAATTTCCACTAGGGTCACTCATGTAAAGCTGAAAGCCAAAATTTTTGTCCCATCCAGCAAACAGGAATGAGACTCCGAATGGTCGAAGACCGCCAAATTGGGTGTAACCTTGTTTGGTATCACAGAGAGATTGAACTAACTGCTCAACTGGCATTGGCTCTTGATAAGCGTAAGTGTAGCGTTGTGCTTGGACCCTGGCTGTATTGATTAGGATATTGGCGTCGGACATTATTCCAGCCACAGCACATGCAACATGATCATCAATCTTGTACATTTTCTCAGTGGAAGTTGAGGTTTGCAGCAGCTTAGATGTGACCTTCTTTTCCCCAACCAGCACAACCCCATCTTTTGATAAGATCCCTATTGCAGTACCAGCATTTCCAATGGCCTCCATTGCATACTCCACTTGGTAAAGACGTCCCTCGGGGGAGAAGATTGTTGTACGGCTGTCATATCTTCGAGACATTTTGATTTCTGACCACTACATTCAAAGCAAAGTAGCAGACACAGAAAATGGAAGGATTTAATAATGTATTTCCTAGTTTAAAATGAAAAGGGGGAAATGAAAGAATCAACATTCTAATACAATTTTTTTCTATATTTGCCTGCAAGCAAAGTTGAAATTTATGATTTTTAAAAGATAGCGTAACAATGGAATGATCATCATCATATTAGTTACCAAAACAACCAACACACATTAGCTTTTCAAAAGAAATATTTTACAGGAATATCAATCAATTGACAATATAGGTTTACATTATTACTTAAGTTTCTAAGCTGTATTAAGGATACAAGTTCCACAAATAAAGGGTAAGAGATATGCCCATGATTTAAGGCCAAAAGTTATAGAGCTTCCAGATGCAATTAGGAAAACTGAAAGTGAAGAAGACAATAATTTCAAGATTGTATTTCAAATTCCATGTATAAAAAAGGAGTCCTTGTAGTATACACTCACAAAACAACACAAATCTGCTACTGAGCTATTCCTATTAGAGAAAATCTGTCATATTGATGGCATAAAAGTAAAACACACAGCCGTGACATCTGAGGCCATTGTAACTTTACATTCCCTTTTTCTGGATAACAAAGCCTTCTCTCTAAAAAACATCATATTGAAATTTGAAAATCACACAAGTCAGATAACTCCATGTTAAGAAAATACATCTTTGAATCTCAATCTTTATTACAAAAATAAAATTCTAAGTGAAGTGGTTATTTGTGGGAAGAGAGAATGGACAAAAAGACAAGTTAAAGTTAAAATTCTGCAGACAAGCCAAACCAGTTCCAGACGGAATTAATATTATTCATTGAATCTGACAAGGAAGGTAGGCTAGCATGCTGGTTTTTTATGTGTTCTACACCTATTGCTCCTGTGCAGGTTCAGGTTTCTCCTTTGGATAAAGCTGTCAATCAAGTAGGAAGCTTACCAACCATAGAGTCCTGTTCTGACACACTCCTGTTTTACCTTTCAGTCCCCCCCCCCCCGCCCTTCTCTTTCTTTCATTATTCAGCAAATTAGACAATATTGGTGTACCTGTCAATATGATTTCAGATGACAATCATAACAGTATCCTCTAAGGCGTCCTTTATACTCCTGGTCAGGAACTTCTAAAATCTAAACTGCTCAACTTTGATAAAGTGGTTGGTTGATTACCCAAAGGAAAATGTTATTCAGCTAAATACTTGAGGGAATGAAGAAGACAATTAGCATACTAATGCTTTGCTCCATAACTTGGGTTTACAATTATTTTATAATATGGAATGTTCATGGTTGAGGTCGAAAACAGGGTCATGCTAAATACATTTAAGTTATCTAATCCAGATTCCAGTAACTTTACATACATAATACAGTTCTCACTATTTTCTGAAAGGTTAAAGGTTCAAGGTCACGATATTTCTCTAAGCAGTGAAGCTGAACAGCATTAATATTTGGTACTAATTATCTGATTGAAATGCTGATACTGAATAAGGTCTTATCTCCAGATGTTTGTGCTATTCATCTTTTTTTCATTGTGAATTAGCTACATAATCAGGCTTACAAGGATGAAGGATCAGCAACTTCTCTACATGTTGAGAAGACAAGTTTTTAAGGGCAGGAAAAACAGCATGAAACTTCCTTGGTCCATACTAGTTGCATGAGTTTCCCAGTGAAAATTCCATTAAATATCTAATAACTATAGAAACTGTTAGGAAACACGTAATAAGAATGAATAGGAAACTGAGACTTTATTGAATTTATGATAGAAAAATCCCCTCGGGTATTGAGTGAACAATGGAAGAAGTTGACCAGTACAAGGAAATGAAGAATGGAATAGGAGGGGAAAAAAAATTGGAAATACTGGATAAGCAGCAATTAGAGGGGCTGCAACCTCCCTTCCTACTGAATACCTCCTCCCTTCCCCTAGCCTTCCCTTACATTTAACCAAATCACCCATAACAAACTCCCTTATCTTCTCACAAGTTCCGTTATAACAATAATCCCTATTCCTAGTCACTCAAACATAAACATTCTGTTACAATCTTATCCTAATCTTGCTCATCAATGTTCCCACTCTCCCTCTCCTTGCTCACGTGCTTCTTCTTCCTATTGTATACTTGGGTAACTGATGGTCTAAAAGAAACTTCAATAGACTGAATTTCCCATTCACTTCTTCCTTTGTCTCAAATAAAAAACGAGTAGAATACATAACAACCATAACAAGGGTAAGGATTGGAATCATAGATTGGCTGGTACGTGGCATGGCTGTTGAAGCTCTTGTTATGGAGGCACTTGCCATCACTACCATAATTTTAAGGGCCAGTTATCTTCTTGTTCCTGGAAAGACTTTGCATTCATGACTTCCGGTGGAGCTGTTAATCGCAGCCTACTATCTCCTTGGTTGTCCTCTTTGCTGTTTCTTGTTGTGGAAATTGAAGAAGATCAATGGGACCCAGATGGAATGATAGAGTCTGAGAATACAGGCCAAAAGAAGATATGGCCAAGTGCTACATCAATAAGCGACGGACCAAAGATATTGAGAGTTTACTCTGGAAGAAAAGAGGAGACATGGGAATCAAATATAAAAGATGGTCGTTATGCTCAGCTGGGAGGGATAATGTCAGAAATGTTATCTTATCGTGGTTGTGGAGGTGGAGGGGGCACTCTAAATACTTAGGGAATGTTTCGGCCATACGCTTGGGCTCATAGCTCTGGGAGCTGAGGGATATTTTCCTTTGCTTTTCTATCTTCCTAGTATTCAAGATATCATATATTGACATTCTGAGAATTGAAATTTTCCATTTTCAGATCATTTGGAGAGTTATTTTTAGTTTATATTTCATTATCATGTTGTATTAGGAAGTTCTTCTGCATTAGGCAGAACTTGGTCATTAATCATTATGCTTCAAGCAATGGATTGCAGTTGATGTTCTTTTGGCTGTTATGTTGCACTTGCCCGAACCTTGAGGACAAGGAGAATCTTTTGGGGAAAGTATTGATAGGCCCATCTCAAAGCTAAGGTGGACTGCAAAAAGAAATGGGTGGTAGGGTAATGCGCACTCCCAAGTTGAATGACAAGAGTGAATCAACCTAGGGAATGGGTGTGACAATATGACCACATGGCACGTTAGACATGTCATAAAATGGAGTTTGTTAAGGTAACAAGATAAAAAGGAAGGAGAGGAAGAGGCATGTAGAAATTGAGAGAGTTTGGGGCCCTTGGACCAGGAGGATGCAAGATACTCAAAGAGCTTGCATTTCTATTTTTCTCGTCCATTCCTACCTACAACAATCCCAACTAACAAGATGGTCTCTTCTTTGTTTTCCCCAGACAAAATACAAAAAATCCCACATAATCTTCGCTACCTTTTGTAGCCAGAGCAGAACTGAACCCAACCCCACCCCCAAAAAAAAACCCAACAAAAAAAAATCAGAAGCAGGACACAGCAGGTTCAGTGTAATGGCTAAAGGGTCAAAATTATCATCCAGATGTAACATCACATAAAAGATAGAAACGAAATGAATAGTTTGAATAATGAGCATCATCTGAACTAATCATCACAGCAAGTGTCAAAAGCAAATGGTACTAAGCAAGAATACGCCACACATCAAAATTCTACATTTCTACTTTCAACACACCTCATCAACTGAAACATACGAGCATGTCCAAAACAGAGTGAAAAAATAAAATGAAAAAAAAAAAAACAGTTTTGCCTCAATCCAAACCCTAAAAACAATTTTAAGTGAGATTGATCTGTTTTAGAAAAATACAGTAATCTTTACAGAACCAGAAAAGCTACCAAAATGGATCAGAGATCCCAAAAACCCTAAAATAAAAAAAAATGTAATTTAGAAATACCTTAATTGTTTTAATAATTGGAAGCACGTTGAATTTCTAGGGAGCTAGAAAAGCAAGACCATATATCTAATTTTTACTTATTAGCATCACTAGTGTAGAAAGCAAGAACCATTAAAACTTACGCGAAATCGGAGGTAAACGGCGACGGATGGAGAAAGAGGTGAACGGCGCCGATCGAGTGTGCAAAGTTGTGAAGGAAACGAGTGAGAGGTGGAAACCTGGAAAGGGGGATTCAATACTCGAGTCACACCCTCTTGGGCACGAAATCTTATAGGAGACCGCTTTTTTCCTTTTTTTTATATTAATAAATTACAATTACAACGAGGGGCGACATTTTTTTTAATTTAATTTATATGCATGACGGTGTAAAAATACTATACACACATGTATTAAATAATGTGTTATAACATCATTTAATAAATATAATATGTTATGTATTTTTAAACTTATTAAATAAAATATCATCATATTATTAGATAGTTGTATAAAATATTTTCGTATAGACGGTATATATGAAAATTAAACTTTTTTTAATACATTTTAGATTTAAATATATGATTTTAGTACCGAGTAATCTCACACCAAATAGATTAGATTGTGAAACCAATTTTCAAAAAAGAATGTGAGATTAATTATAGCATATTATAATATATAATAATTGTAAATATCCGTGGTGCTTAGCACAACTGGCAAAGTATTTGTCGCTTGGACGCTTGGACGCGGGTTCGAACTCACTACGCCCTCCTTTCAGTGCTCTTTGGAGTGCGTAGTAGGCCGTTGGGCCATAAGACCCAAAAAAAATATAATAATTGTAAATATATGATTAGTTATTTGTGTAAAATCTTTTAAGCTATTACGAAAAATATCTCTCATGATATTCTTTTATGTGTTATACACCGTGTACTATTTTTTTATTAAATAACAAAACTATAGTTAATTTAACATTTAATACAAATTTCAGTACAGTAGTGTACAAACAAAATAAATCAAATTCCATTAATATATACTTTTTAATTGATAAGTTAACAAGCAGACAAATTTCTCTAATTATTATTGTCAAAAATATACTAGCCTCCATCCTAGCTGTACAAGTTTGTCTGGGAACAAACAAGTACTTGGGGCTCCCTTCTATGATGGGGAGAAGCAAGAAGACGCAATGTCCAAGTTTATTAAGGACCGGATGTGGAGGAAGATAATTTCTTGGAGTGAGCAGTCTAAGTGCTGATAAAGTCTATACTGTAGTCCATACTGACCTACTTTATGAGCATCTTTTTCAATCCGACTTCTCTCAGGGACGGCATTCATAAGCTCATGAACTCATTTTGGTGGGGCCCCGGTGGAGGAGGTGCTCGTGAGATTAAGTGGCTCTCTTGGTATAAATTATCCATTGACAAGGTCAAGTGAGGTATGGGTTTTCAAAACCTTTATGCATTCAGTCTCCCGCTATTGGGAAAACAGGATTGACACTTGGTTACTCAGTTGCATGCCCTAATCTCAAGGTTGTTTAAAGCAAAGTATTATCCTAATAGTGAGTTCCTAGATGCATTGATTGGGAATACTCCCAACTATGTGTGGTAGAGCTAGAATTTGAAGTTCTAATGTGCTGCTTCAAAAGGGTTCAAGGTGGTCCACCAGGAGTAGCGAGAATGTGAGTTTGCTTATTATATATGTATGTATCAATCAATAATCAAAATATATAATAATTAGTCTTTCTGTCATTTTAATTTTAAAATTTGAAAAAAATATGTTATAACATAATATAAAATATTACACTCTAGGTCATAACCATTATAAAAAAAATGGGTCAAAAGAGTTGACCCAATAATTAAGACTTATTTTGACATCTTTACATCATTGAATATATGAAAATATATTATTACACATTTTTTTCTATATTTTCAGTTATAACTATAACAAAAATATTAATTTTTTTATTTTTACTGTGTCATTATTTTCATGTGTTTAGTATATATTATCTTTTTAAAAATAAAACAAAAATTGTTCTGTTAGTATAAATTCAACATTTTAAACTATAATTTATGAACTCATAAATTAGGCAATTAGTTTGTAATTTATTTATTTACTCATTTTAATTTTTAAATTAAAAAAATATTTTGATAACATAATATAAAATATTACCCTC
Organism: Calophaca sinica; assembly: GCA_037113605.1. Classification (NCBI taxonomy): domain Eukaryota; kingdom Viridiplantae; phylum Streptophyta; class Magnoliopsida; order Fabales; family Fabaceae; genus Calophaca; species Calophaca sinica. The sequence goes on along the minus strand of CM073734.1, from coordinate 13,922,594 downwards.
TAGGTCATCAGCATTATAAAAAAAATATGGGTCAAATGAGTTGACCCAATAATTAAGACTCATTTTGACATGTTTACATCATTGAATCTATGAAAATATATTATTACACATTTTTTCTATATTTTCTGTTATAGCTATAAAAAAATTATTTTTTATTGTATCATTATTTTCATGTGTTTAGTACTATATATTATCTTTTAAAAATAAAATAAAAAAATTTCTCTTCGCATAAATTCAACATTTTATACTATAACTAGTTTATTTACCCGTGGTCGCATGGGTTATCTAAATTTTATGATGCACAAAATAAAATAAATCATTTATATTTTTTGACTAAAAAATAAATCATTTATAAAAGATATAAAATTAAAAGTAATCAAATTTGTATAGTAAAATAATTATGAATAGTTATTGATAATTGACATAATTAATAAATAAAAATATGTTAGTCATTTAAGGGAAAATATTAATGATTTACACTGAAATTATTGTTTGACATGAGGTAATAATGGTTGTCATAATTAAAACAATAACTAAAAAATTAAATTGAATTAGGCAAAAAAATTAATGATTCTTAAGTTGTCATGTGTCTTAGAAAATATTTTGATTAAATTATAAATGTCCTGATATGAGAATTGATTGATTGATATGTTTTATTTATTTATATTTTGAATTTGATTTAATTCAAATTTGATTGAATGGTAGTAAAAATCTATATATCAGCATTAATTGACTTTTGTCTTAATTAATAAAATAACATGAATTAAAACATAAAAAAAATGATTATTATTTTGGCCGGAAAAAAATGAATGTGGAGCTGCCACGTGGCATGAGTCTACGTGGTAAAACTCTATTTTATATAATACAGTAGATTTATGAACTCATAAATTAGGCAATTAGTTTGCAATTTATTTATTTCCGTAAGTATATAAAAATATATTATTATTTTAATATTTATTTTATTAATGATAATGAAAAAAATTAAATTGTTAATTTTTTTATTTTGTCACTATTTTTATGTTTTAAATATAACTAATCTACTAAAATAATAAAAATATTACTCTATGGACATATTATACATGCACTAGTTATATTAACAAGGCTTAAATATTAAATTGTTCTCTCAAAAATTCTAAAAGTTCGTTTTTAGTCCCCAAAAATTCTAAAAGTTCGTTTTTAGTCTCTAAAAAATGTTGTCACATAAGCGCCACAAAACGGCGTTAGCGACATGGACTAACGGAAAAACATTTTCAAATTTGGGGACTAAAAACCTTCAAATTTTTTTGGGGACTAAAAACGAACTTTGCGAATTTTTTGGGACCAATTTCATATTTAAGCCTATTAACAATTATTATTTTATAATAGCATATCAATAATTATTATGAATTGATCTATTATGGAAATTTGGACCATTCTAATACTCTCCCATTTAACAAAAACAAATATCATCCCAACTCCCAACTTCTCTCAAATCTCAACCACCACCGTCCTAAAGAAGACAACTCAGTGGTAAAGTATTGCAGAATATTAAATGCGTGGGTTCAAACCCGTAATGCTCTACTTACCCCTCTCCATCCCCCACCCCGACCATTTGTAGGACCCGAATTCCCTGCATTAGGGAATGACACAGTTACACACTTTAGCAGATTTTGACCATTGACTTAAAATCTATCGACTACAATCAAGTCAACTTAAACAACATCACAAAATACACAAAATATTGTAGCAATCCGATGGCTGAAGGCTGTCACTGCATGGAATCCATTTCCCCATTTGTACCGAGGAGAGAAAAAAATCTCAACCACCGCCAATCAACCCCTACAAGAAACAGTGTCAAATGGTGAAAGTGCATTAAAAAGGGTCAAACTTGCCTCAGCCATATAACTTTGCAATTCATTAATTAAATATTCTATACAAAATGTTGACAATACAATGAACCGCTTCTCCAATTAGCACCAGAAGTTCCCAACTTTCCGCACACTAGCTGAGGGAGGGAGCACTGATTCATTGTTCAAACTTCTCACCCGTCAAAGATTCTCCTCAAAGCCCTCTTTATTACACCCAGTAACGAATTCGAATCTCTTTTTTTGTCTTATTTTTTGTTTTTTGTTTTCAATGATTTAACATATGTTTTTTTCAAATTTAACACACAATAGGATGTCATTTAGAGGGAAAAATCAAATCATGCAGAGGTTGAAATGGAACAGAAAGAAATCCCCTATTTTTCCTTTGCTTGTTCTATTGTTATTGGTCTTCATAGCTTTCTCAACCCTCCACAGTGAGAGTAGCATTCACAATCACATTCACCAAGATGAAGCTTCATCACCTATCTATGTCAAACCCAACCTCTCTGGTCACCTCAAGCAAGGTCAAGGTATGTATGGCTGTTCACTTCACGAACTTGCTTTGTGCTTCAAAGAAATCTGATAACTGAAAAATGTGAAATTTCTAGGTTTGTGGTCAAATTTGTAAGCTTTGTGACTTTGGTTTGCATTGCAATTGTGCCCTTATCTTTGACTTGTTGACATGGTTTTCATTTGATTGGATTTTACTTCTTTTAGAGATTTTGGATAGATTCAGTAGATGCAACTCTACTATAGGGTATAGTGGCCGGAAAATTGCTTGGCATGGCAGTTCCCCGCGGCATTCGGGTCCCCGGAGAGTGAGTGCGGAAAGCTGTGACGTTTTCTCGGGAAAATGGGTGTTTGATAATGCTTCATATCCATTGTACAATGAGTCTGATTGTCCTTTTATGTCTGATCAATTGGCTTGTCACAAACATGGAAGGTCTGATTTGGGATACCAGCATTGGAGATGGCAACCACATGATTGCAATTTGAAGAGGTGCTTTTTCTCTTTTAGCTCCTTTTTTTTTTTTCCCTGTGATTATAGTTAGTTTATGGTTTTGTTGATGGCATGAGTTTGAATGAATGACCTAATTGAAAGTTTTAAGGTTACCAACTTATCATTATTTTGTGAAGTTATTGAATAAACTAGACTGAGTTTAGTAGAATTCCAAGTAGAATAACATTTGTTCAATTGTTCATGTGGATTGGGGAATTGAGGTTGCCGAAATTTTAGGGTCTATTTGATTTGAGAAAAAAATTCAGGTTTTCATTTTGATGTTTCAACTTTTAATTACAAAACTATAATCTTGTTTTCACTTTGTTCCTCATCTTCACAGTTTTCTGTATAAATATTTGAAAACAAGAAACAAAGTGAAAACAAGGTGGAATAGGGGAAAAAAAAAAAAACAGAAAATATTTTCTGAAACCAAATATGCCCTTAATTTTCTGGTGCCTAAAAGATCAGAAAATGGTTTGTAGGTAGGGTAAATTTTTGGGACAAAGTAGGTTCTTTTTGCTAGGCTTCACACAGCTTCACTGATTTATTGTCTAAAACAGGTGGAATGTGAAAGAAATGTGGGAGAAGTTGAGAAATAAAAGGCTAATGTTTGTTGGAGATTCACTGAACAGAGGGCAATGGATATCTATGGTATGCTTGTTACAATCAGAAATTCCTGCTAATAAGAGATCAATGTCACCAAATGCCCATCTCACCATTTTCAGAGCAGAGGTATGAATTGAACCCTATGATGGAAAACTTCTGTATGATGTTTCTGAATGTAGTCTCCAATACCATATGTGCCTTCTTCTGTTATTCCACTGAATTTCTTCATAAACTTTTGATGTTCTAAGACATTGGCTTGACGTGGTTTGGTTAACTAGTAGTACCACCGTTTGAGAGTCTAATTATTTGCACACTGCTATTTTTATGCCAATTTTCAGGAGTACAATGCAACAGTGGAATTTCTCTGGGCTCCTCTTCTTGTTGAATCTAATTCTGACGATCCGGTAAATCACAGACTCGAGGAACGGATAATTCGTCCCGATTCAGTTCTGAAGCATGCATCACTGTGGGAACATGCTGATATACTTGTTTTCAACACATACTTGTGGTGGAGACAAGGCCCAATCAAGCTATTGTCAGTATCAGTTCATCAATATACAAGTTGATTTATTGAAGGGAAATTTATTTACTCTATTATTCTGATTGGATGTTTTGATTTGTACTTTTGTTGCAGATGGAGCGATGAACAAAATGGAGCTTGTGAAGAATTAGACGGGCGAGAAGCTATGGAGTTGGCCATGGGAGCATGGGCAGATTGGGTGTCTTCTAAAGTTGATCCGCTCAAGAAACGCGTCTTTTTCATGACCATGTCCCCAACACATCTCTGGTGAGCTCACAATCTAGATTTTGTATGATTATCTGTTAGGAGGAAATATTTTTGTTTGCATGCTTTCTTGGACATGAACATTTCGCCAGAGGTTATACTAATTCTTTATTAAAATGACATGGTGCATGTTTGATTTGGCGTTTGAAAAATTCCAAACAACGGTTTGGACAAAGCTTGCCATTTGTAGCTTTTGGCGAAACTGTGATTTGGGTGTTCCAATCGCCAAACCGATGCAGTTTGTTGTGCATTCTTAAAACTCATGGAAGAGTCATGTTAATGATTATTGTTCATCTTATATGTTTGTTTTCATTTGCATAACCCAATGCAAACTCTATGTCATTGCCTGTTATAACTAGAGTTTTCATTGTATATCTATTTTCTATTTAAAAAACTTAACTACAATAATGAACATGTGACAACAACGCATTCACTAGAATGTTTTCCACTCAAAATGTTTTCCCGCGCTTTTTTTTCACGGGGAGTTTGTGATGTGTGACCTGTGATTTTCGCACAGGTATATCTGGCTAGCATTGTATATGTCATTCAAATGACAAGATATCTTCTAATATCATGATTGCCACACCTGCTCTTTATAGTATATTAACATCATTTTTAAGGAATCCAAATATCACGTTTTATATTTTCGCACTGAATTGAACATTATTCTCATTCAGGAGCCGAGAGTGGAAGCGAGGAAGTGAAGGAAACTGTTATGGAGAGAAGGACCCCATTGATTTTGAAGGCTACTGGGGAAGTGGTTCTGATTTGCCTACAATGAGCACAGTGGAGAAGATCCTAAGCAGTTTAAGTTCAAAAGTATCTGTCCTCAATATTACTCAACTTTCGGAGTATCGAAAGGACGGTCATCCTTCCATTTTTCGCAAATTTTGGGAGCCCCTTCGCCCGGAACAACTGTCAAATCCTCCATCTTTCTCTGATTGCATACATTGGTGCTTGCCTGGGGTACCTGATGTGTGGAATGAGTTGCTATTCCATTTTTTATAAGAGCAATTACAATATTCAATTTTCTTGATTGGAGCATTTGGAGAGTAGCAAAAGTTGCTCGCTGCTCCTAGTTGTTTGATACAAGGGTGAAGAGAATGTGCTGAAAATTAAGGGCGCCCGTTTGGTTTGCGAAAACATTTCCCATTTTTATTTCTTATTTTTGTTTTCTGAAAATTGTTTTCATTTTCAAAATTTCAAGAATTAGAAAATGTGTTTGTTTTAACTTCTTATTTTCATTTTCAAGAAATGAAAATATTGATGAAGTGTTTAATTTGACCAGTTTTAATTATCAATTCATAAGATATTTTGTATATATCACTTAAAAATAAAATTTTAACAATAACATATATTAAATACTTTTATTAATGGATAATATAAATAAAAAATATGACATATGTCATTAAAGATATTAATATTGTATTATTTATTTAATGATATTATTTATTTATCACCAATTTATAATTCCTTTTTACCTATTGTTTTAAAAGATTGCCATTGATATACATTTTTTAGGTAATTTTTTTTATATTTTATATTACCAAAAGAGAAATATAAATTTTAGTAAAAAAAAATATGGAGAAATATAAACCTAAAACATCAGACGTATAAGGATTTACTTTTACTTATTTATTATTTGTTAATTTATTTTAAATAAAGAGTTTAACGAAGATGTATTGTCAGTATAAATTAGTTTTACACCGATATCTAATGAAAATTTATCATATTGCCATATCAGTACACTTTTTTACTATATTTTAAAATTAACCACAACATAGTGAGTTCTCATTGGACGTCAATGTAAAACTGATTTACACTAACTGTATATATCCCTTTTTCTCTAAAACAAAAGCTGTTATAATCACGGGAATGTCACCCCGTTTTCACTGTTTTCATTTCTAATTTCTGAAAATTAAGGAAAACGTTGAAAACATCTTTATTTTGTTTTGAAAAATGGGCTTCTTTCTAAAAACATTTTTAATGAAAACATTTTCTAAAACTAAAACAAACTGTTTACACCCAAAATATTCATCAGAACCAGTCGAAGCTAGTCTCAGTCGAATAGATCGAATAGCCGATTGGACGTCAGCCGATGTGCTTACCAGTCGATATGGCATGGCAGCTAATAGAGTCGAAAGTAGGAAACCGGAAGCTATACATGGGCTTTGGACTTATTGGGCTTCAAGGAAGATATTTAGGCCCATGGGGATAGCATGGAGTCACGTATGGGATCAGGTTCTTGCTCCACGAGTCGAATGACATGGAAGTAATTTTGAATTAATTAAATATCCAAGGGAAAACCGGTCAAGATTGTTCTCCATGGTTTTAGGAGCTGAGCGAGGGAATCTGAGGAGATATTTGCACAAAGAAGACCGTTGGTTGAAGTGACGTGGCCACAATGCACTAATGCGCCTAGTTTTTAGGATCGTGGTTAGTGGAGCATGGCACGACTCAGCCGAATAACTGCCAACTAGGAATGTATCAGTGTTAGCCAACTGAACGTGGCAGATAGGGGTAGTTCTTAGTTGCTACTATAAATACCCAAGTTGTACATACATTTGAGACATCATCAATCAATCAAACAACTTATAATTTTTGCTCAAGCTTTTATCCGCATTTTAGTTTACCTTTATGTCCCAGTTTTTATCTTAGTTCATCGACTTAAACCTTTCTGGAGTGAGTTAAGGGACCCATAGCTAAGGAACAGAGTTCCTTCCTTGGCGTAATCGCTTGAAGAAAAGGGAATCACCGTTTTGAAAGTTAGCCGATCTGCGGCTAATTGACATTCAAGACAACAAAATTGGCACGCCCGGTGGGACCAAAGGTGAACGAATCAACACGTTCGAATCCCCAGGTCAGGATTACCAGTGGCGTATGCACTTGCGTTCGGGCAAGAGTTTGAGCAATATGACGGCAAAGAGCAATCCCAGAAAACCGGTTGAAGGAAGCCCATCCCGTGGAAGCAATGTTCCACCAGCAGAGCAAGTACAAGCGGAAATAGAGGCTGAAACTTAACCCAACGAGCTCAATGAGACCCCGGTGGTGATGACCACTTCGTTTATACGCCAACAACTTGATTTGGGAATCAATGATATCATGTACCAAGTGTCACAACAATTGGCCGATATTGTGAAACCCATGGTACATAACGAAGTGCAGCAAGCCAGGGAGATAGAAGCCAGGAGGGCTCACGCTAGTGAAGGCTCTATCAATTCTGCTATCCCAACGCAAGTGGGGTACCCTACCCAGGCAGGACTCGTCATCCAGCCGAGTGCAGCCCAGGCGGGACCAATTCAAGTTCAGCCGAACATGACTCAGGCAGGTGCACAGCAAGTTCAGCCTACTTACATTCAGGCCGGACCTACTCAGGTTCAGCTGAATATATGACAGGTACCTTCTAATCCAATTAATTCCCAGCATGGTGCTTTTGCCATGTTGAACACTGGAGGGCAACAGGTGGCGAATGACGCGAACAACCAGGCTAATCTTCATTTTGGACAGGTGCAGATGGCTAGGAGGCCACCGGATGCAGTGGGACCAATTGATATGCCGCAAGCTATGCCATGTGCTCAGCTTTATGGTTCTGCTGTGCAGGCGACTAACCCACAACACACTGGGGGGCAAACTCTTGGTACAGGATTGGGTGGTATACGACCACCTGGGGGATATGCAGGTCAGCAGCCATGGAACTATGTTCCACCTGTATCGGCTAACCTTCCATTCTACCCATCCTATCCTGAAGTATCTGTAGGCGCTCAAATGGGGTCAACTCCTCCAAGGGCATCTGGTTTGATGGCAGAGCAGTCATGGGGACCGATCCCACCTCTACCATTTAACACAAGTGTGCCTGGAACTCAATACAAGGCACCTGGTGAAGGGAACATGGAGCAGCCATGGGGGGTTTACCCACCTCCATTGTTTAATCAACCAGGCTACCCCAATCCTCGTAACAAGCATCTCGGGCACATCCCCAACTTGGAGACAAAGAACCACAGTTTGCTCCCACTTTGGGAGAAGTGAGGCCAGGGGGTCACAGCTGCTAGACCCGGCCGTCATTGCAGACACCATCAAGAAATACTTTGGTGTGCAGCTGAAGCCTTTGGATCGTCCAATCTACAGGAAACCATACCCTGAGTGGGTGGATAGATTGGTACCTCTGCCTAGGGGATATAAGACTCCAGATTTCGCTACTTTCTCCGGGGAAGATGGCAAATCGACTATGGAGCATGTAGGCAGGTTTACTGCCCAATGTGGTGAAGGGAACCAGAATGAATACCACAAATTGCAGCTGTTCCCCTTGTCACTTACCGGGACAGCATTTACATGGTATTCCTCTTTACCACCTAATTCCATACAAACATGGTCAGACATGGAGAGGTGCTTCCATGATTCTCATCGGCCCCAACCTCAAGTCATCGGGCGATCTCATGAACCCGAGACAACGGTAGATGAATCATTTGCCGATTTTGTGGAAAGGTTCAGAAAATGGTGGGAAATATTGATGCGATTCCTGAGGCGAATATGCGACCATGGCTATTAGCAGCATGCATCCTCAACTCAAGGAAAAACTAGTAGGCCAAGCTTGCACTGACCTCAACCAGTTGGTCTCAAGAGCTATGCGCATTGAGCAATTTATCCAGGAGAAGGAAAAGAAGCGAACTAGTAGGGGGAGAGGCCCTCAGTTGGTATCCATTGTAGAAGCTGAAGACTCTGATGATGATTCAGCCGATTCCACGGCAAACATCATGGCAGCCGAAATAGTGAAGGGTAAAGGCTATACTTGCCCTGCCCTAAGAGCTGCCAAAGGAAAAGAGCCAAATTCAAGAGATGGCAGGACAGAATACTCCTTTGATATCTCCAAGGCAGACCAGATCTTTGACTACTTGCTTAAGGATAAGCAAATTCGGCTGCTGGATGGGCATAAAATCCCACCTGCTGAGGAGTTAAAGGACAAGAAATACTGCAAGTGGCACAACTCTTATAATCACGCAACTCTAAATTGCATGGTTTTCAGGAAGGCCATTCAGAAGGGGATAAAGGAGGGGAGGTTCAAGCTTACAGACAAAGGAATCGCGAAAATGGCAGTGGATACTGATCCTTTCCCTGCCCTTGGGATAGGTATGGTCTCATTCTCGGGGCTTGATGACGAAGGGCCCAGCCACAAGCACAGGATATCTGTGCAACAAGTCTGGAGGCCAAAAAAGGGATCAGCCGATTCAACCCATATTGATCGACTGAGACCTCAGGCTGCCAGGGCTTCTGTCTTTGACAGGTTGGGAAAGCCCCAACCAGAGGTAGGACACAGGCAGGGGGGCAAGCCACCCAAACCAGGTAAGCTCACCCAGGAATTAGTGAAGCAATACATTACACATGGCCAGGCCCTAACAGGGAAGCCTGACAAAGAGAAAGGCAAGGTACCTATCGCAAAAAATGGGGGGCAAGATTGGCTAACCATTAGAGAAAGTGGTAGGCTATCTTTACCCAGGATTGATGAGGAGCCTATTCCCAAGGATAAGAGAAGGGTAGCCGAGTTCACTGTAGAAGGAGGAATGTCCTCCCTAAAGATAACAGTGAGGAATGATGAGAAGTTAAAGACACAGAGAATGCTGAAACCCCCGGCTAATGTCGCAGAAGGACACTGGTTCTTGAATAAGTATGCCACAGACAAAAAGGCAATACCAGTCGTGCTGTCAAGAACCCAAAAGAGAAGGATGCAGAGAATGAGGTCTGTCCAGAGGATGAAACAAACTCTGCAGATGATAGCCGACGTAAAGAATAGTGAGAAGAGGGAGATCCCCTTAAAAACTGTTAATGAAGCATTGGATAAGGCTTTCCCAAAGTTAGAGGCTGAAGAGGCTGGGAAAGAAGAAGTACCCAAAAAAGTAGAGCCAATGCGAACAGAACCTGCTCTCAAGCAGGGTCCGATCACCGCATGATCGATGTAGATGAAGAGGCGATCACTATAGAAGGTTGATGATCCCGAGAGATGCACTAGGAACAAGATGATATCATGGAAGACTCCTTGTTGGATCTCTGTTCAATGAAGAGGCCGATGGCTCTTTGGTGAGATAGAGGCTATCAGCTTATTCCCAGAAGAATTCTGGGCAAACAACCCACAAGGAGGTTTGGAGGGGGACGTGTTTGCTGAGGAGACAGAATGGGCTGCGTTAGCCGATACACCGGCTGATGGGGTCACCAAGATAGTGTTTGAGAAACCTACAGAAGAAATGATGAAACATCTGAAGCCCCTTTATATCAAAGCCTATATCAACGGGAAGATTTTTGGAAGGGTCTTCGTGGATGGAGGGGCTGTGCTAAACGTCATGCCTGTGACAACCATGAGAAAACTGGGAAAGAGTCTTGAGGACCTAGTTCCCACCAACATGAAAATGTCCAACTTCCTGGGGGAACCTTCCAGGGCACTTGGAGTCTTGATAGCCGAAGTCACAGTAGGCCCCAAGACCATCAAAGCAGCTTTCTTTGTGGTTGATGGCAAACCTTCCTATAGCGTGATCCTGGGAAGGGATTGGATTCATACAAGTTAGTGTGTCCCCTCCACTCTTCATCAGAAGCTTATGTTTTGGGTTGGAGACAATGTGGAGACAGTCGAAGCAGATAAGAACCCCTTTTCGGCTGAGGTAAAAATGTTGGAAGCCCTATTCTATTCCCCACACCTAGGTCCTATTGCCATCCCAGAGGATTATGAGGAAGGGTGTAGCGACCGCAAAATCCGGAGGGATTTATTTCGAGTTTAATGGAGCCGCCACCAATAATTTATTTTCGAAGGAAAAATATTGGAAAAAACCTTTTTTGAAGAAAAGTGGTCCTTAAGACCGGATTTGGGTTCGGGAGTCGATTATGTGTAGGGAAGGTATTAGCACCCTACAACATCCTTTCGAAAAAGGTTACCTCTAATTAATTGTGCAAATCTTATTAACTTCTAAAAAAATATTTATTTCCCTTTTATAAAAAAAAGAATTAACCAAGATAAAAAAAAGGGACTTAATAAAAGTCGTTTATTTTTGCGCTTGACAGGAGTGGGCTCCTGCTCCTACGTATCTCCGGGTGCAGTGGAGAAATCAAAGGCTACGTAGTTCTTGGGTAAAAAATGGTTGTGTGTTGTTTGATTTTAATTAATCAAATTATGACTTATTTTTTATGATTTGCATAGTGACTAAACCAAAAGTGGATTTGACGTAATCACTACTAATATTTTAAGATGTTTTATTAAGAACTTGTGACGACCAAACCAAAAGAGAATTTGGAGTAATCATTGATTTTAATTTTTTTTTTAAAAGGGGTTTGCATAGTGACCAAACCAAAAGCGGATTTGGCGTTGTCACTACTAATATTTATTCAAGAAGATTGGAAAAAAAAAGTATGGTTAATAAATATAAGGGATGAGTGGAACATTCACATGTTTTTTTTAGGAACCCTAGATTGGGTCAAAACCAGTGGACTAAAGCCAAAAAAGGAAAATAATAATAATAATAATAATAAAAGGGGTTGGAAACAAAAAAAAGAAGGGGGCACGTAAAAAAAAAAAACAAACAGAACAAGGAGAGAGAGAGAAAAAAAAAGGAGGGGGCATAGAAAGTTGGGCTGAAACCCAACGTTTTAAAAAAAATAGTAAAATAATAAAAAAGTAAAAGGTGAAGGAAGCAGCTAGAAACAAAAGGGGAGAGGGGAATTATTTGGGTTTCATTGGAAACCCTGAGAAGCTGTAGCTGCTGTGAGGAAAAAAAAAAAAAAGGGGGGGGGGGCTCACGAATGGGAGAGAGGGAAGAAAGGGAGGAGGGAGATCATGGGAGAGGGAGGAAGAAGGGGATTGTGGGAGGCTGAGGGGGAGAGGGGGGGTTTACCTCCTTGTCTTTTCCCTTCTTCTTCTTTTTTTTTTTTTCTGCTTCTTTTTTTTTATGCTTCTGTTTCACGTTTTTTCTTGTGTCTATTTCTTCTCCTCTTTTTTTTCTGACTTGGTGAATTAGGGCTTCAGTGTGGAGCCTCTAATTCTTTGATTTGTAGTAAAAACGCCCAGAATTTTTCCTCTAAAAATCTCCTCCTCTCTCCCCTATTCTCTCGCTATTTATAGAAAAAGCAGAGGGCTCAGCTTTGTCCACTTAAGGTTGCAACTTGTATGCTAAGTGTGTACTAAAATGATCTTTGAGGAGATGGTAACATGTACAAAGTCCGAGATGGTATCAATGGTTTGAAAAATATTGCAATCAGCCGTGACTTCAACAACGGTGCTCCTCCTTTTTTGATTAAATTGCATTGTTTGTCAAACTTGGTTGGCAGATGAAGAAAAAGCAAGAGGCCTATGAGGGACATATAGCTGTAAGACATAGTTTGTAGAGTGGCTGAGGAGATATGCAGAGGACTTTGGTGAAGATATGCAGACGACTTTGTGAAGGGTGAAGTGTGGAAATCTGACTTTGATTTTCAGTTTTGAATTTTAGGTTTTTTGTTAATAACGCTTGTAATGGACTGCAATTGGGCTAAAATTGGCCCAAAATAATTTATGAGGATTTGTCCGCTAAAAGATTAAAAGGATTTGTCCGCTGCAAAGATTAAAAATTGAAACTTCGGATCTGAAATGATTCTCGGACACACTTGGTGTCCGACATCGTATTTCCAAACGACCTATCCCTAGCTCGGCATACGATCTCCCCAGCTCGGCATACGATCTCCCCAGCTCGGCATACGACCTCTCGACATTTCGGCCGCGTGACCTCGGCTTTCGATGCGCGACCTCCCCGCGGCTCGGCGTCACGACCTCTCAACTTTCGGCCGACGCGACCTCATTTCGATGCGCGACTTCTCCACGGCTCGACGCGCGACCTCGGCTCGATGCGACCTCCCCACGGCTCGGCGTCACGACCTCTCCACGGCTCGGCATACGACCTCTCCACATTTCGGCACCACGACCTCGGCTCGATGCGCGACCTCTCCACGGCTCGGACGCGACCTCGGCTCGATGCGCGACCTCCCGGCTGGCGCGGACAAAAAATGAAAATATGAGCGGACAAAATTGGGGTATAACAATGCCCTCTTTAGTTATATTTTATTAGAAAATGCAAACAACAATGGTTGTTATATTTTTGTCATAAAATAGAGCTAAAGATAAATACACTAATTTTGTCTTGAACTTGGCGTGAGGAATGACAATGAGGGATCAACGCTTGATGCGTTTAATCGGAAAGTGATAAGGAAGGAATACGGCCAGGTCAGTCTTGGCGAGGTAATCTAAAAGCAATAAAGAGGATTAACGCTTGCGCGTTTATCGAAAACTATAAAGAAGGATCTCCGCCAGTGCCCGCATCGACGCGGTGATCGTAAAGCAATAATGAGGATTAACGGCAGCGCGTTTATAAAAACTATAAAGAAGGATCTCCGCGGTCGCAATGACGCGGTGATCGAAAAGCAATAATGAGGATTAACGCTTGCGCGTTTAGCAAAAACTATAAAGAAGGATCTCCGCCAGGTCGGTCTTGACGCGGTGATCGGAAAGCAATAATGAGGATTAACGGCAGCGCGTTTATCAAAAACTATAAAGAAGGATCTCCGCCAGGTCGCATCGACGCGGTGATCGGAAAGCAATAATGAGGGATTAACGGCAGCGCATTTATCAAAAACTATAAAGAAGGATCTCGCCAGGTCGCCATCGACGCGGTGATCGGAAGCGATAAAGAGGTTTGGCGTCAAATAAGGTATTGACGCTGGCCGATGGAAAGCAATAAAGAAGGATCGCCGCCAGGTCGGTACGACACGGTGATCGGAAGGTTCGACGCCAAGTAGGGTATTGACGCGTCGATGGAAAGCAATAAAGAAGGATCGCCGCGGTCGGCAATCGACACGGTGATCGGAAGGTTCGACGCCAAGTAGGGTATTGACGCGTCGATGGAAAGCAATAAAGAAGGATCAACATCAGGTCCGGAACTGATATGTTGGTCAAAAAGCAGTAATGAGGGACTACCGCCAGGTCGGGTACTGACGCGGTGATCGGAAAGCAATAAAAAGGGGTGATGCTCGGCGCATTTATCAGAAAATTATAAAGAATGATCTCCGCCAGGTCGGGTACTGACGCGGTGATCGAAAAGCAATAAAGAGTGAGCGATACTTGGCGTGTCGCTTAGAAAGCAAAATAAAGGACCAATGCTAGGCGCATTGTTTGTAAACGAGAATGAAGGATCAAAATTTGGTGCACGGACCAGGTGTAACAAAACGGCTAAAAGGTGGTGATATGAAGATGATGCACGGATATATGGTATGTGATGCATGTATGCAATGCGATTATTATTTTTACTGATTCCTCGTCCCGTATGATCTCTAGTGCTTAAAGATATGGGACGGACTGAGATTCATCGGATTTAGTCATGCTATGCCTTCGACTGGGAGGGAGCGCAAATTATCGATGCAGCGCTAATTATTTTTTAAAGGTAATCCTTTTGCCCTTTTTGAAACTTATTTGTTGAGGTTTGGCGTTTCCTCGTGATTCTTAAGATGTATATAATAACTGTAATGCTTTCCCATATCATCACATGCTTCACAATTCAGTGTCTATTATCATAAAACAACATTTTGAAATACGAGAACGGAGGTGTTTGGTATTCAAAAAAAAGAGTCATATGTACAAGGACTGAAGTTACACAGACTTGAAGATACATCAAGAAAAATGCAGGAAAAAAAAAAAGAAAAGAAAGAAAGAAAGAAAGACAATAACTAAACAGATATTTTATAGTTTGTGTCTTTGTAGAAACAAATTCCAGCTTCCCATATCCATAACTTTGATTACTCATTACTCTACTTCTGAAAATATATAGAACTGCCACAGTTGGGTAAGAGCCCCTTGATGCGTCAGCCTTCTTCAATGTCCGATTTCAGACCCTAACTTTTGCTTGGATTGCTCTTTCAAGTTTTCAATCCAATGGGTCGCTCTAATTTTTGCCTAGGTCGCCCTTTCAGGTTTTCAACCTAGCGAGCTCACTTTTGCTTGGTTTTTATACGTTTTTTTTTTTAGGCATAATATTTTTTGACTGCATCAGAGTTCACTGGGAGTGGGAGATCTTCACCGTCCATCCTTGTGAGGATTAAGGCTCCTCCAGAAAAAGCTTTTTTCACAACATACGGACCTTCATAATTTGGAGTCCATTTTCCACGAGAATCCTTTTGGATGGGCAAAATCTTCTTGAGTACAAGGTCTCCTTCTTGGAATTCCCGAGGGCGAACTTTATTTTCGTAAGCCCTCTTCATCCTATGTTGATATAGCTGTCCATGACATAATGCCATCACTCTCTTTTCTTCAATGAGATTCAATTGATCCATCCGAGCCTGAACCCATTCTGCCTCTTCTAGTTTTGTCTCCATCAATACCCTTAACGAGGGGATCTCGACTTCAATGGGAAGCACTGCTTCCATTCCGTACACCAGCGAGAAAGGGGTTGCCTGTTGAGGTGCGAACCGGTTCGATAACTGCAAGGCAAAGGGAGCATTTCATGCGGTCTCTAAATGTTACCACCATCTTACGGACAATCTTCTTGATGTTCTTATTCGCAGCTTCAACTGCCCCATTCATCTTTGGGCGGTACGGTGAGGAATTATGATGTTGGATCTTGAAGTCATTACACAGCTCCTTCATCATCTTGTTGTTCAAATTAGTTCCATTATCAGTGATGATCTTATTTGGCAAACCATAGCGGCAGATCAAATCTCTCTTGATGAATTTGACAACCACATTTTTTGTCACACTCGCATATGAAGCCGCTTCAACCCATTTAGTGAAATAGTCGATTGCGACGAGAATGAAGCGATGTCCACCAATGGTAAGACGTCGTCCCAACTTCCTCGGTGATCTAAGGTACACGCTCGCAACAAATCTTCAAGCGATTGGATCGTTCTCTCAGTCTGACCGTCAGTTTGGGGATGATATGCCGAGCTAAGCCTGAGCTCGGTTCCCATCGCTTCTTGCAATTCCCTCCAAAAATGAGACGTGAACTTCGGATCTCGGTCCGACACGATCGAATAGGGTATACCATGAAGTCGCACTATCTCCGCGATGTAGATCTCGGTCAGCTTTTCCACGTTGTATGTCGACCTCACTGGTAAGAAATGAGCAGATTTGGTCAATCGGTCGACAATCACCCAAATCGAATCATTCATCTTCTGCGTCTTCAGCAAACCTACAACGAAATCCATGGAAATACTATCCCATTTCCATACCGCACGCGTCAGCGATTGTAGCATTCCGCAGGTCGTTGGTGCTCCACCTTCGCTTCGACATGTTAAACACGGTTACGTGCTCACCACTTGCTTCTTCATTCAGGACCACCAAAAATGCTTCTTCAAGTCTTGATACATCTTCGTGAACTCCAGGTGAATACTAAAGTTGCTCTTATGCGCTCGTCGAGTATTAACTTTCTCATTTCGGCTCACGTTAGGTACACATACTCGGCCATTGCATCTTAAGATGTCGTCCGTTCCGACTTGGAATTCACGCCTTCCCTTGCGCTATCAATCAACCTTCTCTTGCGTGAGCTCGTCATGAACTTGCCGGGTCTCGGATCTCGCCCAACAATCTGTTAGAAATGGTAAGCATACCAAATCTCAACTTCCCGGTGAAAGTTCGACACGCAACTTCAAGTCTCGGGACCTCTCGAGCATCTCCACCTCCCTGATCATCATTGAGGAAACTAGAAGGCTCTTCCCGCCAATGCATCCGCTACTACGTTAGCCTTAGGGATGGTATTCCAACGTAAAGTCGTAGTCCTTGAGAAATTTCGTCCATCTTGGCGCATGTTGAGCTCTTTACGATCGAGCAGTACTTCAAGCTCTTGTGATCGTGAAAGCGATGAAGAGTGCTCCCATAAAGGTAGTGTCTCCATATCTTCAGCGCAAAAACCACCGCTGCCAACTCCAAGTCGTGAGTAGGGTAGTTCCTCTCGTGAATCTTAAGTTGTCTTGAAGCATACGTGACCACCTTCCGATGTTGCATCAGCACGCATCCCAGTCCCTGATGTGACGCATCACAATACACCTCGTAAGGCTCTTCGGGTTGAGGCAAAATCAACACGGGCGCTGTCGTCAAGAGCTCCTTCAGCCGTTGAAAACTGGATTCGCACTCCTCGGTCCAGGCAAAAGGTTGATCCTTCCTCGTAAGTCGTGTAAGAGGCGCGACAATCTTCGAGAAACCTTCAATGAATCTTCGATAATAGCCTGCTAAGCCAACAAAACTTCTGACCTCGGTAACCGTCTTCGGCTGTTCCCACGCTAGCACAGCTTCAATCTTAGTTGGATCCACAGCTATCCCTTCTTTGGAAATCACGTGACCAAGAAAATTCACCTCTTCGAGCCAAAATTCACACTTCGACAGGTTGGCATAGAGTTGCTTCTCTCGTAATATCTGCAGTACTCGACGTAAGTGTTCTTCGTGCTCTTCTCGGTTCCTCGAGTAGATCAGGATGTCGTCGATGAACACTACAACAAACTGATCCAAGAACGAATGGAAAATCCTGTTCATGTAGTCCATAAACACAGCTGGCGCATTCGTCACTCCAAACGGCATCACCAAGTACTCGTAGTGACCATACCTAGTCCTGAAAGCTGTTTTGGGGACATCTTCCTCCTTCACGCGAATCTGATGGTAGCCCGACTTCAAGTCTATCTTGGAAAAGATCGCCGCTCCACGAAGTTGATCCATCAAGTCGTCAATACGAGGTAACGGATAACGGTTCTTCACAGTAACCTTGTTGAGCTCGCGGTAGTCCACGCACAGCCTTGATCGTCCATCCTTCTTCTTAACCAACAACACCGAGCTCCCCACGGTGACACGCTCGGTCGTATGAATTGCTTCGACTCCAAGTGTTCGATCCGGGACTTCGCTTCTTTCATCTCGGCGGGAGACATCCTGTATGGCGCTTTGGAAATCGGTCCTGTCCCTGGAATCGGTCGATGGAGAACTCGACCTCTCGCGACCGGTGGTAACCCTGGCACGTCTTCGGAAAACGCCCTCAAAGTCACACACCACCGGGTACATTCTTCACGCCGATCCGCTGGAAAACTTTCGAACTAGCGGATACATGTATTCCCTAGTTCCTTCTTTCAAAGAAACTCCGACACGCTCAGAAAGGTAATTGGAGACTCCAAGGTGCAGGAAAATTACAGCTTTACGGGCACACCAAGAGGACATGGTGGTGTGACAACCAATCCATCCCGAGGATGACATCTAAGCCCTTAAGAGGCAAACAAACCAAATTGACCACAAACTTTCTACTCAATAACCACTACACAATTAAGACATGCGGTGTTTGTGACTAAGGTTTTAGCATTTGGGTTGTAACTAACAATTTGAGCAGTAGCGATCTGATCAAGTTCAAATGGTTCACACAATCAGAAGAAATAAAGGAATGGGTTGCACCCGAATCAAAGAGAACGGATAAGGATTTACCCTCTATCTCACATTCACCTTGAATAAGATCTTCAGCTCGCTCTGCTTCCTCACCGCTCATGCAGAAGACTCTGCCTTTAGCTACCTGACGCTTCCCTTTGGCCTTTGCCGCAAGCATTGCCGGTTCAGCTTTAGGTGTGGGACAATCTTTGGCAAAATGCCCTGGCTTCTTACAGTTGAAACATACCTCTTCCTTATGAGTGCAGTTACTCGCATAATGTCCCGTCTTTCCACAACGGAAACAAGTCACCTCGACACCGGTCTGACCTCCACTCCTCGCTCCCTGGGTCATCGGAAGATACTGTCCTCTATTGTTGTTCCCCTGAGGTCGGTCGTAAGGCTTCTTCTGCAGTTGTTTCCCCTTCTCAGATAAACCTCGCCCGCACTGGGGTCTCACCGGTCCGCCTACAGTTTTCTTCTTGTGGCTTCTTACTCCTTCTACCTCGACACAGCGATCAATCAGCTCTTGGAGGTTTCGGATCCTCAATGACACCACCGACTTCTGAATGTCAAATCTCAGACCTCGTTGGAACCTCTCGCTTAACCATCTTTGGTCAGCTCGATCACGAAATGGACTGAAATACCTCGCCAGTGACTGGAACTTGGTCGCATACTCGGACATCGCCGAGCCTTTGCTGCAATTGAAGAAACTCTTGCTCCTTCTCGGCTCGTGCAGTATCTGGGAAGTACTTGTCCAAGAACCTTTCACGGAAAAGCTCCCAGGTAATCTCGCGACGTTCTGCTAGAAATGTCTGCTTCACTCCCTTCCACCAATACTCTGCATCTCCTAGCAGCAAGTAGGTGGCGTAGTCGACCTTCACGTTGTTCGGGCAATGGAGTGCCTCGAAGATCTTCTCGATCTCTTGCATCCAAAGATCAGCTTTATCTGGATTTGGCTCACCGTAAAACGATTGGATCATGCTTCCTGAAGTCCGCCAATCCTTCCGCTTCAGACTCGCTCTGCTCATTGTTGTTCTTTGTAAGTTCTCTTTGAGTTAATCTGCCGTCTGTTGAGCCATCACGTTAGCTTTGTTGAGTTGCAGCGGTGATTCTTTGAGCCATGGCTGCCGCCATCTTGGTCATAGCTTGAATTGCTCGTTCCATGTCGGCGTTCTCGATTCTGGTATCGTATCCCTACGAGGTGGCATTAGATTCCACAAAGTTCAAAACCCTGTCAGAATCTCACAACAAGGATGTGTTAAAACACTCTGCTTCAATCAAGAAACAGTTCAAACAATTTTTCAAGCAATAAGTGCTTCACTTAATAAAACAGCAATCAACATGGTACGATTAGGTACCCAACACATATATATCCCGACACCACGGTGACGGTCAAATTCCTATGCGGCTCGGTCGTAACCGAATCGCTCGATACCAACAATGTAACGACCCGTTTCCGGACCGCTACCGAGCTCAACATACCGAGCTCGAGTTACCGAGCTCAACACACCGAGCTCAACTAAACCTGTATGCGATGCGTTTTAAAACGATACTCTTGTGCCTTTTAAAAAGTACGATCTATTTTTTTTTTATAAAACCAGCTCGTGCACATCAGAGTAATTACAGCTTTTCGAAAACATGGTGCAACTAAAACACAAGACATAAATTCTAGTAAAACATACATGCATAATATACATATATACCACTCGAAATGATAATGTATACAAAATAACAGGGTAATAAATGTACAAAGAAATACACCTAAGGTATGACGACTTCAGGAGAGCAATCATACCCTGGGGGTACTTCCGGCAGACACCCACGCAGGGGGCTGCTCCAAAAGTAAGACCACCAGTCTACCCTGTAATAACAAAATATAACCGGCCCAACTGGTCACAGCCTCTGAACACAAAGAAAAACAAGGTACAATCGTCCCAAAAAAAACATCCATCAAACATAAACAATCACGACAAGTAGAGGTCGTCGCTCGGGTCCTCGTCGAGCTCCTCCTCGCCATCATCTGCTGTCGAGTTCCCTGCGCCCTCGACATCGCCTGGGTAACCGTCATGGATTGAAGGCACCACGGGAAAGGGTCAACTTCTCAACAATTCAAAATAAACACGGCATAAAGAAATAAGCCAAACGACAATGTATAACATTCACCAAACGTGACTCGACCTTCTCACTCTAGACTCGACTCAACTCGCAATCCATTTTCTCTCGACTCGACAATTATTCCGGAATGCACACGCCGTATCGTATGCTGTAAAGTCCAGCCGAAGCCTTGGGATCTTCGCTCTCCCTAGGACAGTCAACTCAGGTCCCATAGCGTGGTGACGTCTAGTCAATCTCCCGTAAACAAAAGGGGACCTAGCACCCTTAGTTATCCGGGTCACGGCTCAAAAACGTCATAACGACTCGCCTAGCTCACTCACTCGATGAACAATTCGCCGCATACGATATTCAAAGAGTTATACACAAGATATTCAACCGCATGTCAAATAAAAAGAGCAAGCTCGACATGAAGAAACGCAATTCAACAGTCAATACATAATTCACAACATATATTCAATCACATATTAAATACATGTAAAACCCAATCATATCACAACATTATATGCTCGACACAAATCACGGAATCCATACATAGCAATATAACAATAAAAATCCTAGAATGTTTAGAAGTGCTCTTACGCACAAAACATAAACACGTAGAATATGAAGTGCCCTTACCGAACTCCAAGCTAATGCTGCTCGACAACGACCTCGACACGGCTGTCCTCAAACGAGCTCGACAACGACTTCTCTTACTCGATCTCGACACGTACGCTTCTCAGTCGACCTTGACACGTACAGTTCTCGATCTGGATCCCACTGCTCCCACGTCCTTGGGTTCGCTCCCCCGTACACCTCGATTCGGGAATCACACGATCTCGGGAATCAGACTTCCTAATACAAACACAACTTAGTTCGATCTATGGGTTCTAATAACACTTAGCTCTCATTACCACGAATCTTAACTACAACCCAGTAAATATTAAAACTCAAGAACTTAAATATATTTTTCCTCTAACACAAAGTTAGGGTTTTCGATCAAAAGTCCATGAAAAAGGTTACCTGATGCTACAACAGATAAATCGACAACAACAACAACCAGAAGCAACAAACAACAAACTAAAACCAGAAATCGAAACAAACCAAAAAGGAAGGGTTTTTGGGCACTGCCTATTGCAGAAAACAGAGGAAACAATTTGTTTTTCAAGCTCAAATAAATGGTTAGAAAGGTAGGTGATATCATGAAGAAGAAAACCCATCAGTTTGACATGATTTGGAAGCATAAAAACTAGCTAAAATGGAAGGAAGAAATGGCGCTAAACAGTAGCATGAAGGAAGAGAAAATCTGTTTTTCCATACCTCAGATGGTGGTCGAGATGGTGAGATATGTCGAGAGGATGATGAGGAACAAGATTGATGAAGAAAGTTTATGCAGAAGCTCGATGGAACTCAAGGTTCTTCGATGGAAGTTTTGGAGAGGAAGAGGAACTCAGAGAAGAAGGGAGAAGAAAGAAGAAAAGAGAAAGTGAGTGTTTGTGAGAGCTGATCGAATATACAGTTGGTGAAGGAAGGGCATTATCGTAACTACAGTTATGAGATGCCAATCCCATCAGTCAATCTACCCATCTAATCTCTCCTCTCTCATGATTACCCTCTACTCTATAGGTACAGATCTAGACACAGCGACGAGACTGCAAGCCGACAATATAAATATTACAAACAATAGTAATCATAACGCTGAATAACGTTCGTAAAAATACGAGTGTTATCATCTCGACACGATGTCGACCAGGGTGCTCGTGCAAGCGCACAAGGCTCTAACACGAGTTCGTGCACGCGGCCTCCTCAGTTCGACATGCGACCTCCTCAGCTCGGTACGCGACCTCGGCAGCTAATGCACGCGATCTCCTCAGCTCAGCAGCTAGTGCACGCAGTCTCCTCAGCTCGGCAAATGACCTCGGCACGCGATCTTGGCACGGGATCTCGACACGAGGTCTTGGTACGAGGTCCGACACGAGATCTCGACGCGAGGTCTCGATACGACGTCCTAATACGAGGTCGATCTCGTCCTCAGGTGTTACATAAATGGCATGCTCCTTCTTACCAGATTCATCATGTTGTCCTAGCACACAACCCATTGATTCGTCCAATACTGTTAAGTACATGATGAGGGGTCTCCCTGGCACAGGGGGTACCAAAACCGGTGGATCTTGTAAGTACTGTTTGATTTTCTCAAAAGCTTTTTCTGGCAATTGTCGTTCCATTTGGTTTCCTGATTCTTACACAGTAGCTTGAAAATTGGCTCACAAGTAGCAGTTAGCTGGGATATAAACCTGGCGATGTAGTTCAGTCTTCCCAAGAATCCACGAACTTCTTTTTCGGTGCGAGGAGTCGGCATTTCGAGGATTGCTTTTACTTTGGCCGGGTCAACTTCTATTCCCTTCTGGCTAACTATAAACCCTAGCAGCTTGCCTGATCTTACACCAAAACTACACTTAGCTGGGTTTAACCGGAGTTTATACTTCCTCAGTCGCTCAAAAAGTTTTTGTAGGTTAATGGCATAACCTTCCTCTGTTTTGGATTTTACAATCATGTCATCCACGTAGACCTCTATTTCTTTGTGCATCATGTCATGGAACAAAGCCACCATTGCTCTTTGGTATGTTGTCCCAGCATTTCTTAATCCAAACGGCATTACTTTGTAACAGAAAGTTCCCCATAAAGTGATAAATGTGGTTTTTCCATATCTTCTGGAGCCATCTTGATTTGATTATAGCGAATATCCATCCATGAAAGAGAAGACAGAGTGTTGAAATGTGCTATCTACCAAGACATCAATATGTGGCAAAGGAAGTCATCCTTAGTATGGCCTTGTTTAGATCTCTATAGTCAACACACATTCGGACCTTTAGTCTTTCTTTGGGATGGAACAATATTAGCCACCCATTGAGGGTATTTTGCTACTGACCGTAAAAACCGCCGAATCGCTTTTTTTACCTCATCTCTAATCTTGAGTGACATCTCCGCTTCATCCTTCTCGCCGCCTTGACCGGTGGGCACTCGGGTTTTAATGGTAATTTGTGCTCGACTATGCTATTATCTAATCCAGGCATATCTCGGTATGTCCATGCGAAAACATCCGCATATTCAAATAGGAGTTTAACCAATTTTTCTCGCCATCGCTTTTCATTGTGGTTCCAATCTTAACTTCCTTCTTGTCGTTTTGATTGCCCAGATTGATTGTTTCGCTTTCTTCCTCGTGGGGTTGAATCACTTTAGCTTCTTGTTCCACCAACTTCATTAATTCGGGAGGGTATCCCAATTGTCCTCATTATCTTCCTCAAGATGATTAATGGGGTATTCAAAATTATAGTATGAGTTCTGGCATCATTATTTTCAAAGACAATGTTTTTGGATCTGCATTAGTTAAAAATAACGAAATGAAAAAGCGGAAAAAGATGAAGAGAGATGGAAAAGATGGAAAAGGAAAGAAAAGAGAAATGATTGGAAAATTCAAAGTCCATATTATTGAGAATGCTACTGAAAGGAAACATGTGCGCTCTTTTGACAATAAATTATTGTAAGGCCTTGGGCGAGCAATAGAATTTGCATTACATAATTACTTTGAATCAAAGATCACGGAAACTCAACGATCTCCCAATTTCCAAGTTCTTCATTAAATGAGCAAGGGCGGACAAGGTTGACATTGTCGTTTTCAGATGCGATCATCCTTGATAGCCGCTATTTGATTCGGATCCAATATTCCTCGCAGACTCAAAGCTTTGCACGATGTCACAGATGGGAATACTCTCATCTTTTGGCTCCTCGCCTTCCATCTAGCTATCCTCTTTTCTTTTCTTTCTTTGGCAATTCTCTTTTTGTCAAATCATAGGTTCAGATCCCAACCCATATCTGCTTCTCGTTATCCGGAAGTTCTAACAAAGATCACGATCCCTTGTTCATATCTTCCCAATCCACATCCTACTGATACCTCCTTTCATCATAACTTTAGCGATCATCGTGGAGGTTTCGCATAATTTTGGTTTCTTCATTAGGACTCTTTCTCCTGCGAAAGTGGCATTCGCAATCTCCAACGTTTGAAAAGACGTCTCAAGAGCTTCTTCTGCAGCCTCAATATAGCGCGTGGAGGACGGCTTGCTTACTAGCATCTCTTCTTCACCAGAGACAGTCACCAACTTATTATCCATTGAAAATTTCAGCTTTTGGTGTAAGGTTGAAGGCACAACTCCAGCTGAATGGATCCATGGTCTTCCAAGGAGGCAACTGTATGCTGGTACGATTTCCATCACCTGAAAGACTACCTCGAATGTGCGAGGACCGACTTGTATAGGTAGCTCGATTTCTCCAATAACCTCTCTTCTAGACCCATCAAAGGCTCTTACCACCATGGTACTGGGCTTCATATATGATCCGTCAACAGACAACTTTGCCAAGGTAGATTTTGGCATAACATTTAGAGATGACCCATTATCGATGAGTACCCTAGCAAGGATATAGTCTCCACACTTCACAGAGATGTGCAATGCTTTGTCATGCCTCATTCCTTCAACTGGAATTTCTTCATCAGTGAAGGTAAGGTAATTACTAGCAACAATATTACCCACAATCCCGTCGAATTGGTTCACCGTGATGTCGTGGGTGACATGAGCTTCATTTAGCACTTTCATCAATGATTCCCTATGGCGCTCAGAATTCAGCAGCAGTGATAACACAGATATTTTTGCAGGAGTATGATTCAACTGATCCACCACCTTGTATTCACTCTGCTTCATAAATTTCAGGAATTCACAAACCTCTTCTTCAGATACTGCTTTCTTGTTTTCTTCTGCTTTCTTTGCCTTATTACCCATATCTTTATCAATGGATTCTTCTTCTTTATCTTTTCCCTTGCGAGCTTTGTCCATGGGTCCGATAGGGGTATAAATTCGTCCACTTCGGGTCATCCCACCTACTCCCGAGATGTTAGTGATAGCAGGATTGCTAGATCCAGACACCGCCTTAATCGTCATCCCTAAGTTGTCCACAAAGACCTTCATATTGTAATCCCATGGCAATCGCATTAACGTTCTTGAAAGGGAAAGGAGTTGGTACATGAATAGTTATCGGTTTAGGCACACCGGTGGCTTGTTGTAACAAATCTCCAATGGTTTTGGGAAGGTCGTGTTTTTATCTTCACTGATTGAAGGGTCAATATGTTTTCATCTTTCTTCACACAACCTACTCAGTATCAAGTGTTTGTCTAACAATTCTTGGAGAATTTGCCTGAATTCCTCGCATTCCTCTATGCAATGATCACATCGGATGCAAGCTACATAAGTCCTCTCATCGTATTTCATCTCAATTATACCGAACTCGCAGAGTTTGGCATAAATGATCTTCAAGGAGTACGGACATCCTTTACTTTCATTATCGTGGGCTGATCCCTAAACTCTTCAATAATGGCGTTGATCACTGAACCTCCATGACCTGGAAGGGATTATTACCCACATTAGGTCCATCCTCCTTAAAACTCAACCATTTGGCATTGATCGGATCTTGAACCACGTATTTCAAAGCTTTGCAATTTTCGCCAGGTTGTGTGACTCCATCGCCTCGCATGAAACTCACACTTGGCATTTGGGTCATATCCTCTTGGGAAGGGAGGTTGGAGTGGTTTCATTGAGCGTGGAGAGATCAAGGAGTTACTGATTAGGTGCTGGAACAAATCCGTATAGGTCATGGGAATAGGATCAAATTGGACGGCTTTCTTTTCTTGGTCATTTGGTTGTTTCTGGTTTTGGTTCGGTTGGGTTGGAGCAACTGGCTGTGCTTGTGTTTGAATGGAAGAAGGTGGTCAAAAGGGCATCATTGGTTGGTTTGGCCGGGGGGTAGGATTATGAGAGGCGGAGGCAATGTATGGAGGTGGGAAGTAGGGGTATGGAAAAGGATGTGGGAAATTGGTAAAGAATTGGGGTGGTTTTCCTTGTGCTTGTCCTCCCGGGCTCGTCATCACAGCATTGGTTTCTCCTTCTTTCTTCTTTACGAAGTTTGTTGGGGGTCTCTTGATATTACTAATTCCAGCAAAACTTTGGGCAATCTTTCCATTTCTCATTCCTCCTTCAACTCTTTCCCCTACGATGACCATATCTGAAAAGTTTGAGGATACACTTCCGATCATTTTGTCATAGAAGGGTGATTGAAGAGTATCCATGAACATGGCCACCATTTCTTTTTCAATCAGAGGCGGTTCCACTTGGGTCGCGATCCTCTCCATCGTTGGGCATATTCCTTGAAGGTCTCATTGTCTCTTTTTGCCATGTTTTGCAACTGCATTCTATCAGGAGCCATATCAATGTTATACTTATACTGCTTCAAGAAGGCATCCGCCAAATCTTTCCAACAGCGAATGTGAGATCGCTCAAGGTGTGTATACCAACTCGACGCTGCCCCTATTAAACTATCTTGGAAAAAGTGAATCAGAAGTTTATCATCATGTGCATAGGACGCCATTTTCCTACAGTACATGGTCAAGTGGCTTTTCGGGCAAGTTGTCCCTTTATACTTGTCGAAATCCGGCACCTTGAACTTCGATGGTACAACCACATCCGGTACGAGACAAAGATCTGAAGCGATACTTGAACCGAGATAACTTACTCCTTCTACAGCTCTTAGCCTATCTTCGAGGATTTGCAACTTCGTGATCGATTTAATCGATTCCCAACTGGGATGCTTAGATTGGGTCCTCCCATAACTGGAGACCAGGCAATGCGGTTAGTCTGGGGATTCAATGGATTTCCTTGAATATAATAGGGGTAACCAAATGGTCGGTGATTCATCACGGGGGTCACTACGGGCGTACTGACTCCTTGAGTATTCCCGGATGGGATGGTGCATAACCAGGTGGAAAGGTGTATGTCATGAAGCCAGGAGTTGAGCTTTGAACCGGTATGGTTTAGTTCGAGCCGGATCCTCGAGCCACATCTTGCACAACAAGTGCTTGGGAATCGCTTTCTATAGAGTTATTGTTAGCTTTGGCGGTGTGTAGCAAGGCGGGAGACCAAATAGTGGGAAGCTGTTGTGCTGTGGGCCTTGGGGGTTATGGTTTGCAGATCATCATTGGCCATAGGTGGCGTGTAACCAAAGTGAGTCCGTGAAGTGGGAATTGTGGTACTTGATTACGAGGGTTGCTAATCGGTGAGTGTGTAGGACCTGCGGGTAAATTGCAAAAGGTACCATCATCCTCGAGTATTGAGACCATATTGCAACCGCATAGGACCGGCCAGGTGGGTGGGAAGGTGTAGCTTGACTTTCATCATTCACTGCTGGAGAAGCCCCATCTGCAGCCTTGTCTTTGTTTAGGGATTGCAGAAGCTCCAAAACTTTGCTCATCTGTTCCTTCAGCTGGTTGACGTCCTCTTTCACCTCTCGGTCATCCATGATCTTTGATTGAGAGCGAGTTCGATAAGGGTGTCGAGGAATCAGTTTGTTTGATTATTTTCTGAGTGATTAAAAAAAATGATATGAGTATGTAAGAAAGAAAAAAGAAAAAAAAATGAATGAATGGATGTGGATGTATGAGTCTATTCATTTTGTACCAGGGAACCGTAGGCCTCATTGCTTTGTTGTAATTATCCATTTTTTTTTAAAAGCGTTAAGTAATTGGGAGAGTAAAATGGGATCAATAAGCAAAGTGGCAAATTCTTTGTTGATGAGAAAGACAAGTAGTACAATTCACTCAAACTAAAACCTCATCAATTAGCTGCCCTTTTTTTCTTCTTCATAGGACAACCGGCCTTCTCTCTCAATTCTTCTATCAAACTTTTACAAAATTCAATAAACTTGTAAACATTGACTGGAGTATTCAGTGGGTGCATCGCCGCATCAGCCTCCTCTAGACGCCTTGGGATATCTATGATTGCTTGATTGGCCAAACTTGCTAACTTTGAAAAACAGTCCCTCCAATGCATGCCTTCGTTCCTCAGTTCATTAAAGAGCGCTTGGTTTTCTATCTGACTGACCAGTTTTGTAAAACACTTCTCCCAATACATGCTTTCATTTTTTAGGTCGTCATAGATCTTCTCTTGGTATTCAATATAATTCCGCAACTCATTTGCACTTTCTTGTTCTTTTTTCAGCGCCTCTTGATACTTCATAAGCATCTCTTCCATTTCTTCCTTGCATTGCTTCTCCTTTTGGGCTCGGTTCTCATACCCAGCTACCACCTTCTCAAGATGTTGCTTTAAACCTTCAAGCTCCTCTTGCAAATTCTTTTCGGTAACCGAAGATTTTTTCCACAATCCTTTCCATATATAGGCATTATCTATGGCCTTATCCCTCTCTTGATTACGCAAGCTCAACTGTTCATTTGCGCCTCTTAGACAAAGTTGTATATCATGCTTATTTTTTTTCTCTATTGCAGCTCTTTTGTTGCTTCTTTCGATGAATTGCCCTTTAAGAGTGTTTTCTGAACGTAAGTTCCTATTCTCCTGAAGTGCTTTTTCTAACTTTGCTTGCAAACCTCCTTTTTCCTCTTCAGACTTCAAAGAAGTGATGCCTTAAGTTCTTGTACCTCTTCATTTGTAATAGGGATAGGTTCAGGTGTCTCTTGCTTGGGAGGAGGTGTCCCATTGAAAGGTAGCTTGATTTCCTGAACTCTATCCTTAACCCACTAACGGTAGCTTTCTTTGGCGTCGGTGCTTCTTTTCCCAAGTATTTTCCCCTTTCGGATGACTTGGCTCCATGCCTGCCTGATCCTTTTGTGCTCCTCTGTATCTTTCTTATCTATCCCATACACAATGAAAGGGTTATCAACTCTTCGGCTGGGGGATGCATGATGGGATAACACAGTTGTCTTAGTGATATAGAGGGGTTATAATTTATGCAACCCTTCGTTCCTAAGAGCGGCACATTTGGGAAACTGCCACACTGGTAGATTACCTCATTCACTTCTTGCCATTTGGGATACCAACGAATAGTCTTCTCATCAAGGCCACGCAGATACTGAGCCCACTCTGGTTTGCTCTTAGTTTTCACAGAGCACCAATTGGAATCAACAATAGGGCATAGTGCTCTTCGCCCCTCATGAAATACATGGGTGACAAGCCATACATAGAGCTGGTAGGCAACAAGATATCCTCTTCTTTTTCTTCTCATGACAGTATTAAGGATGTGATACGTGTCGAGCACAAGCAGGTCTGAGTGGTTCTCGCCCTTGTTTTTCTTGCCATGAAAACATCAATTGCCGCAAAATCAACATGGTCTTCTATCCGTGGGAGCAGAACTATTCCAAAAATGGCAAGGGCTAATACATCCATGAAAGCAACCCATTCCCCACCTTCAGATAATGACTTTAATCTCTCCTCTAGGTATGCTAGTGGGAAGCCATCAACACCATTTGGATTTTTCATGTTGGCTTTCAACTTACTTTCCTCAACTTTTAAAATTGAAGCAACTGTTGGGTAGGAGGGATAATGCCCTATATAATGGTAAGGCTTAGCATTTTCCAAAGGGTATCCTAAAATTTGCTCATACTCTTCTAAAGTGGGCGCCATTTGGAAATCTTGAAATGTGAAGCACCTCATCGGGGGATCATAAAATTGAGCTAGTGCAGTAACAGCCTCTACTTGTACATCTACCTCCATCAATGCAAGAATCTTCCCATATTTATCATTGAAGGCTATGCGGTTTTTCCCTGTTAGCAACTTTCCAAATTCTTTTAAACCTTGTATTTCCGGCATCTTTGCTTTGGCATGTATGAGCCTTTTGAAATCAAGCTTTCCTTATTTGATCCCATATTATTTTGTTGTAGATACTTACAAGCTAGCTCTTCCTTACGATTCCCTAGTAAACCTATTCAAAATAAAATGAAATGATGATGAATGCCATATGTTCGAACTTTTATCATGTTTGATTGAAAAAATGCATGAACATGACGAGTGATGCAACTACTAGTGAGAGGGACATATTTTGAAATGTTTGTAAATGATGGGATGCCTATACTACTTTGAAAAGAAGCATTTAAAAAGGTCAACCAAAAGTAAGATTGCCTCTTTGTGTCCTAAACAAAGTCACTCTAAATTAGAGGATTTCTATTTCTGATGATCTATAGGTCATTCGACTTGTGAACACTTTCATAGGTGGTACTAACACTTCCTCACCAAAGGTCTCTAGAGCCAAGTACCATTTCGGGATGCGACCACCAATAGGAAGAGGATCCTACGTGTGGGCATCCACGAAGCGGTCGCACTCTAGACGAGGTTCTCGTGATACCCAAATCGAAAGTAGATCCGAAGTGACTATCACTAACAACCTCTCACTCCCTAAGCTGCACTCGGGCCCGGGTATAGGGTCCCACTCATAAGTGTGTGTAAAAAGTGTGTAAGTGAGGTGTGTGATGGAGGCAACCTAAAATTACCCAAGCTGCAAAACAAATGAAATATATAAAATGTGGTCTTGTAACCTAAGGTTCAATATATGCATAACATTCACAACAAATATTCACAAAAGAACAATAAATAAATAAATAAATAAATAAATAAGTAAATAAATAAATAAATAAAAACAAGGGAAACTAAACATAAGAGTTAACTATTTAGCACAATCAGTTATTTAGGCTTGACTCTCTAAAAAAAAAATGTCCCCAGTGGAGTCGCCAGCTGTAGCGACCGAAAAATCCGGAGGGATTTATTTCGAGTTTAATGGAGCCGCCACCAATAATTTATTTTCGAAGGAAAAATATTGGAAAAAACCTTTTTTGAAGAAAAGTGGTCCTTAAGACCGGATTTGGGTTCGGGAGTCGATTATGTGTAGGGAAGGTATTAGCACCCTACAACATCCTTTCGAAAAAGGTTACCTCTAATTAATTGTGCAAATCTTATTAACTTCTAAAAAAATATTTATTTCCCTTTTATAAAAAAAAAATTAACCAAGATAAAAAAAAGGGACTTAATAAAAGTCGTTTATTTTTGCGCTTGACAGGAGTGGGCTCCTGCTCCTACGTATCTCCGGGTGCAGTGGAGAAATCAAAGGCTACGTAGTTCTTGGGTAAAAAATGGTTGTGTGTTGTTTGATTTTAATTAATCAAATTATGACTTATTTTTTATGATTTGCATAGTGACTAAACCAAAAGTGGATTTGACGTAATCACTACTAATATTTTAAGATGTTTTATTAAGAACTTGTGACGACCAAACCAAAAGAGAATTTGGAGTAATCATTGATTTTAATTTTTTTTTTAAAGGGGTTTGCATAGTGACCAAACCAAAAGCGGATTTGGCGTTGTCACTACTAATATTTATTCAAGAAGATTGGAAAAAAAAAAGTATGGTTAATAAATATAAGGGATGAGTGGAACATTCACATGTTTTTTTTAGGAACCCTAGATTGGGTCAAAACCAGTGGACTAAAGCCAAAAAAGGAAAATAATAATAATAATAATAATAATAAAAGGGGTTGGAAATAAAAAAAAAGAAGGGGGGACGTAAAAAAAACAAACAAACAGAACAAGGAGAGAGAGAGAGAGAAAAAAAAGGTGGGGGGCATAGAAAGTTGGGCTGAAACCCAACGTTTTAAAAAAAATAGTAAAATAATAAAAAGTAAAAAGTGAAGGAAGCAGCTAGAAACAAAACGGGAGAGGGGAAATAGTTGGGTTTCATTGGGAACCCCGAGAAACAGAAGCACGCAATGAGGAAAAAAAAAAAAAAGGGGGGCTCACGAATGGGAGAGAGGGAAGAAAGGGAGGAGGGAGATCATGGGAGAGGGAGGAAGAAGGGGGATGGTGGGAGGGTGAGAGGGAGAGGGAGGTTTTACCTCCTTGTCTTCTCCCTTCTTCTTCTTTATTTTTTTCTGCTTCTTTTTTTTTATGCTTCTGTTTCACGTTTTTTCTTGTGTCTATTTCTTCTCCTCTTTTCTTTTTTCTGACTTGGTGAATTAGGGCTTCAGTGTGGAGCCTCTAATTCTTTGATTTGTAGTAAAAACTCCCAGTATTTTTCCTCTAAAAATCTCCTCCTCTTTCCCCCTATTCTCTACTGCTATTTATAGAAAAAACAGAGGGCTCAGTTTGTCCACTTAAGGTTGCAACTTGTATGCAAAGTGTGTACTAAAATGATGTTGAGGAGATGGTAACATGTACAAAGTCTGAGATGGTATCAATGGTTTGAAAAAATATTGCAATCAGTCGTGACTTCAACAACGGTGCTCCTCCTTTTTTGATTAAATTGCATTGTTTGTCAAACTTGGTTGGCAGATGAAGAAAAAGCAAGAGGCCTATGAGGGACATATAGCTGTAAGACATAGTTTGTAGAGTGGCTGAGGAGATATGCAGAGGACTTTGGTGAAGATATGCAGACGACTTTGTGAAGGGTGAAGTGTGGAAATCTGACTTTGATTTTCAGTTTTGAATTTTAGGTTTTTTGTTAATAACGCTTGTAATGGACTGCAATTGGGCTAAAATTGGCCCAAAATAATTTATGAGGATTTGTCCGTTGCAGCATTAAAAGGGATTTGTCCGTTGCAGCATTAAAATTTGAAACACGGACGGAAAATGATTCTCGGACACACTTGGTGTCCGCATCGTATTTCCAAACGACCTATCCCTAGCTCGGCATACGATCTCCCATTTCGCCATACGATCTCCCGGCTCGGCATCGACCTCTCGGACGGCTCGACGCGTGACCTCGGCTCGCGCGACCTCCCCACGGCTCGGCGTCACGACCTCTCCACGGCTCGGCCGCGCGACCTCGGCTCGACGCGACTTCTCCCGGCTCGGCCGACGCGACCTCGGCTCGATGACGCGACCTCCCATTTCGGCGTCACGACCTCTCCACGGCTCGGCATCGACCTCTCCACGGCTCGAAGACGCGACCTCTCGATGACGCGACCTCCCCCAGCTCGGCGCGCGGACAAAAAAAATGAAAATATGAGCGGACAAAATTGGGGTATAACAAAGGGGTATGGAAAGCATGCAACCTTACTAATGAGGGATTCAAGCTAAGATCTCAGGCCGAACCACGGCCCAATGCGCAGGTAACTAATGAGTAGGGCATCTCAGGTACTCGAAGACCTTTTGGGTCGGCTAGAAATCTTTAAGGCCGAGTCCAAAGCGATGGATGCCATGATGGAAGATTATGACACTGCAGAGGAAGAGGAGGTACTACTCTCCAGGGAGGAAGGTGCGGCAACTAAGCCTGATGAGGTGTGTGCAGCCGAGCCTATGGAATTGGACTCCCCTCTTCACAAGACGGCTCCTGCGTTTGAGGCAGAGGATCCTTTAATTGAGATCAATTTGGGTACGCCAGAACAACCCAGAATCGTGAAGGTGAGTGGGTTGCTTGAGGAAGATAAACGGGGCAGGATAGTCGAATTAATCTAACGGTACAAAGATTGCTTTGCCTGGAATTACTTCGAAATGCCTGGATTGGCGAGAAGGTTGGTGGAACACAGGTTGCCTATCAAAGCAGGATACAAACCGTTCAAGCAGGCGCCTCGCAGGTTCAATCCCCAACTGATGCCTCAAATTAAAGCTGAAATTGAAAGACTACTGAAGGCAGGCTTTATAAGAACGGCCAGGTATGTTGAATGGCTATCTAATATAGTCCCTGTTGTCAAGAAGAATGGCCAGATAAGAGTATGCATAGACTACATGAACTTGAACTTGGCCACTCCAAAGGATGAGTATGCTATGCCTGTGGCTGACATGTTAGTCGATGCTGCAGCCACACATGGTATTCTCACCTTTATGGATGGATACTCAGGGTATAACCAGATCTTTCTAGCGAAAGAAGATACTCACAAGACAGCCTTCAGGTGCCCAGGAGCATTGGGGATCTATGAATGGGTGGTCATGCCTTTCGGGCTCAAGAACGCAGGAGCCACTTATCAAAGGGCCATGAACTCCATTTTTCATGACTTGATCGGCAAAACCATGGAAGTATACATAGATGACGTGGTGGTCAAGTCTGAGGGTTTAGAAAGCCACCTAGTCGATCTAGAGCAGGCCCTAAAGAGGATGCGAGCCCATAGGCTGAAAATGAATCCGGCCAAATGTGCTTTTGGAGTGGCAGCTGGCAATTTCCTAGGATTTTTGGTCCACCATCAAGGAATAGAAGTAGACAAAAACAAGGTGAAAGCTATCTTGGAAGCCAGACCGCCTAGGAACAAGAAGGAATTGCAAAGTTTGATTGGCAAGATCAATTTCCTAAGGAGGTTCATAGCCAATTCGGCTGGGAAAATGAAGGCTTTTTCCCCTCTACTGAAATTAAAGGATACGAATGATATGGTATGGGGGAAAGAGCAACAACAGGCCTTTGATCAAATTAAGCAAGGGTTGGCCAAACCTCCTGTGCTAACACCTCCGGTGTCAGGAAGGCCACTCAAATTGTATATAGCTGCAAAAGAAGAGTCAATCGGCTGCCTGCTCGCGTAGGATGCCGAGGATGGGACTGAAAGAGCTGTATACTATCTCAGCCGCACCTTGAATAATGCAGAAACCAGATACACCCCTATTGAGAAATTATGTTTATCATTGTTCTATGCTTGTACAAAACTCGAATATTA
This sequence comes from Calophaca sinica, assembly GCA_037113605.1. Taxonomy (NCBI): domain Eukaryota; kingdom Viridiplantae; phylum Streptophyta; class Magnoliopsida; order Fabales; family Fabaceae; genus Calophaca; species Calophaca sinica. The sequence goes on along the minus strand of CM073734.1, from coordinate 13,887,366 downwards.
TTTGTTACCTAAGGAAATATTGGTTTTATGCAAAATTGATATTATTAGGTATTTACTTAATAGGCCTGTCTTACAGGATCGACTGATGAAGTGGGCCATTAAGTTAAATGCTTTCGCGTTAAAATACGTTCCATTGAGAGCAATGAAAGGCCAGGCAGTAGCCGATTTTCTGGCTCAACACCCTTGTGTTGAAGTCAATGACCCATTAGCCGAACACGTTGCATGTATAAACTTGAAACCTTGGGTGCTGACGTTTGACAGGTCAAGAACGCAAAAGGGGGTAGGTGCTGGCATCACCATTACGGACCCAGCAGGAAAAAATTGCAAATTCATGTGTCAGCTGGATCTTGGGAATTCTAATAATCAGGTAGAATACGAAGCCTTGATTTTGGGGCTTAAGATCTTGGCAGCCATGAAAGTAAATTATGTTCAAATTAGAGGAGATTCACAGTTGGTGATAAAACAGCTAATTGGGGAATATAGATGTAATAACCCTAACTTGAAAGAGTGCTATGAAACGGCTAGCAAGCTACTGCGCTTGTTTGCTGATGCAGTAGTACAACACATCCCTAGGGAAGAGAATGAAGAGGCTAATGATTTGGCTCAACAGGCCTCAGGGTACAAAAATATGATAGTTGAAGTAAAACATGAAGAGTACCCAATCTGGGAGTGTGCACCAATAGGAGCGATCGACTCTTGGAAACAAGAGTTAATCGACTATCTTAAAGATCCTTCAAGTAGTACTGACTTCAAGCTCAAGCAGAGAGCACTCAAGTACGTATTGGTAGACAATGAAGTTTACAGGAGAGCCATCAATGGAGTGCTACTTAAGTGTATTGATAAAGAGGAATCCATGAAGGTCATGGGGGAAGTACATGAAGGAATCTGTGGATCTCACATTTGGACCCACAATGAAATGGCTAATATCTGACATGGATATTATTGGCCTACCATTACTACGGCTGATTGTTATCAATATGCCAAAGGATGTGAGGCGTGTCATTGCATGGTCCAATTCAAAGGGTTCCAAAGAAAACCTCCACCGTGATAAAACCTTTTCCATTCAGGGGATGGGCAATGGATTTAATAGGCAAAATCTATCCACCTTCGTCCAAGAGGCATGCGTTTATCATAGTTGCAATCGACTACTTCACCAAGTGGGTAGAAGCCCGGTAGATGGTGAATGTGACTCAGGAGGAGGTGATTAGGTTTATACAATGCCAAATCATCTATAGATTTGGAATACCTGAAACCATCACCACAGATCAAGGCACTATGTTCACTCGGGAGAAAGTGGTGGCCTTCGCACATCAATTTGGGATTAAGTTAATTCACTCATCCCCTTATTATGCTCAAGCCAATGGGCAAGCTGAGGCAACCAACAAAGTTCTTATTGATATAATCAAGAAGAACATTGAGGATAAGCCAAGGAAATGGCATGAAACACTGAATGAGGCATTGTGGGCCGTGAGGAATTCCAAGTGTAGTGCGACTGGATTTACTCTGTATCGGCTAACATATGGCCAAGATGCAGTGTTACCCTTAGTAATAAATGTTACTTCACTAAGAGTAGCAAAGCAAAACCTGCTAAGCCTGGATGAATATCAACTGGCCATGTTAATGGAGTTAGATTCGATTAACGAAGATCGACTCATGGCCTTAGATCAAATTGAGCATAGAAAGCAAAAAATGGCTAGGGCTTACAACAAACATGTGAAGCCAAAAAGGTTTGTTGAAGGAGACCTTGTTTGGAAAACCATACTACCTATTGGGATCAAGGATCCTAAGTTTGGGAAATGGTCACCAAATTGGGAAGGGCCATTCATTGTTAGCAAAACTTATCATGGTGGTGCTTATCGGCTAGTCAACATGCAAGGCGAAGAACTCAATAGAAGCATCAATGGAAAACACCTTAAAAGATATTACCCCACTATGTGGGAAGGCATATTGGAGAATTAAAAGCAAGTGCATTAGCATGAAAGTAAAATTGTTCGTGGTGACCACAGGCTGGCCACCTAGCCAAAATTACAAAAGCTTAAATGTGAAACTAGGGAGCTGCAGCCTCAGGTGCATCACTTGATTTTTCTTTAACCTGGGCAGGACCTGGATCGGCTGACGATGCGGGAGCATCAGTCGTAGCCGAAGCTACAGCTATATCTGGGGTAGGTTCTGCTGCTGGCACTTCAGCTAATGCCTCCACTAGGGAAACAACAGCACCTTCAAGATCGCCGTGCCGACTGGGTGAAGGATCGGCTGCTACGACAGCTTCCTGTTTCCTAACCTCCTCTAGCTGATGCTTGAAGGAGTGCCGGGCTTGATTGGCCTCAGCTAACCCAGCGTTGCTAGTTTCAAGATCTTTTTCTAGGCCTGTCTTCTGAGCGCTTAGTACCGCCAAATCACGATCCAAAGAGGAAGATTGCTTGAACAAATCATAACGTTGTTGAGAGTTGGAGCGGAGTTTCTCAGTTAAAGCAGCCGATTGAGGGGTCAACTCTGCTATCTCTTTCTTGATCCTCTCCTGCTCAGCCGACAGAACGGCTAGCCGGTCATCTTTGTTCTGGCGCTGGCTTAGGGATTCCTGACGCTCCTTCTCCAACAATAGGAAAGAGGTTTGGAACTGAGCCTTTTGTTCCTGAAGGTCCTTTAGTCTTTTGAGATCATGAGATGTCACATCATGAACCTCCTTGGAGCGTCCGTATTGGTGAGACAGGTTGTTCAGTTGAAGATCCAAGGTATTGTACACCTCTTGGCTAGCCGCAGGGATGTCAGCCGAATTAGACAGTTTGAACAAAGAAGTCCTCAGATGGGCAACCTGATCCCTGCTGGTTGGTATTTCCCCCATTAGTGCTGCATCAACTCTCCCCAAATGATTGGAAATAGGAGAGGAGACCACTGAGAAGGGGTCAGCAGAGGTGAAATACTTCGTCAGCTCTTCTTCTGAAATAGGCACTGTGGGAGCTGTAGGAGGCGAAGGCATCTGGGGAGCTTCATAGCCAGTCTCTTCGGCTTGTGATTGGGGGTCCTATGGAAAACAATGGTTAGCCGATTGAGTAAGCAAGCAATATATGTTGAAAGGATAAGAAATCGGTTGTACCGTTGGGGGAAATTGAGAGCTAGTGCCTTCGGCAAACTCTTGGACAAAGGAGGTGGGAATTTCCACACGCGGCTTCTGAAAGTAAGGTGTTTAGGTTCAGGCTAACAAATGATATTAAGGAAAAGGGAGATAAGGACAAGATATGTACCTTTACCTTCGGCTGTTTTCCTTTACTAGCCGAATATGTTTTCTCTTTGGGCTTGGCCTGAACCTCGGCAGGTTCTTCTATTACAATGCCAGGGGCCCTTGTTCTTTTCTTGGTGGGAGGAGTAACGGGGTCGTCTTCAACGACAATGAATTGTGGAGTAGTGGTTGTGGCTGCCATAAGACAAGAAAAGTAAGAAATTACTTTGAGGTTAAAAGCAAGAACTGCAAAGAGCCGAATATAGAGGCACTTACTTGGCTGGAGTACTGAGGTCTTCATCCTGGTAGAAGTCCGTTTCTGGACTTGAGTTTGGACCCGGGGCTTGGTCTTAACAGGAGTGCTTTTGGACTGGCTCGATGGCCTCATTGCTTCGGCTACATCAGTGAGGATTAATCGGGTTGCATATCTATCCAGCCGATCGGGGAACAGCCTGTCCTTCACTGATGGCCACCAATTGGCAAAAGCAGAAGTTTCACCGTCTGAGTGAAAGGGATGAAACGGAAAGCTTGAATCTTTTTGAAGTTGGTAGAAACCACCTCCATTACATCATTGGCGCCAAAGGGCAGTCGACCCAGACTCCCTACCATAGAGTCATATGGCAGAGGAATATGTTGTAACAACCCAAACTGACTCGCTACGCAGTTTGGAAAGTAGAACTCAGCCGAAGACTTGTTGTTTCGTGAGGTGGGTTTGAGACCACAAAGCAAGTCACGAGAAGTCAAAACAGAGCTCCAGTTGAGCTCCAATAGGTTCTGCTGATCGACTGGGAGAGGATCATTGGTAGAGAAAATCCAGAAAGGCCCAATACCTTTCTCCAAGACAGGGCACCAGTCGGCGGCTATCTGGGTCAAACCAAAGAGCTTGGTGGCCACAGTGAAAGCATAAGAGGGCTCACAGGGAGTGAGCACCAGATGGGTACCCAAAACACCTGCATCCCGAGGGAGAACGCTAAGGTTGAAGCGTGAGTCGATGAACTCTGGAAAATAGAGCATTATCCAGAGTTGCAAAAACCAGAGTGGGCCCTGAACGTTCCTAATATCCTCACCTCTTTGTAGCCGATCCATAATGGTGAACAGGCAGCGATAGAGGTATGAGAGGAAAAGGGTTCCCCAAGAAAAATTGCCATCAGAGTTAACAAGGGCCACGTAAAGCTGTAACTCTTGGACCACGACAATGGAGCTGGAACAGAGAAAGTACTACGAACCAAGATGTATGAATGCGTTGTGTTACGCATCGCATACGTGCCCTCTGGACTTGGCATTATTGGCAATGAAATTGGAGTATCCAGAGGTGTGTTTAGAGAAGTGGAACCCTAGTTCAGGAACCTGGAAGGAATAATGGGAGAGGACGTCATCGCCTGTGATCGGGAGCCCCAAAATAGCCGCCACATCCAGAAGAGTGGGGGAAACCATACCCCATGGGAAAGTGAAGGTGTTTGTGGCAATGCTCCAGTAGCCGAAGAAGCCATAGAGCAGCTATAGGTTAAGGGGGATGTCCTTCGTTGACAGCATGATTATATCATAGAGGCCCCATTGTTTCCATTTATCGGATTTGGCAGCCTTTAGCCGATCCACCCAATCAAGGTAGGGCTGAGACGAACGAGGCCATGAACGAAGATCAGTAGGTTTGGACTTAGTGGTGAACCAATCACAGGAAATGGGCAATGCGTAGAGAGAGGGGGCCATGTACTCCGTCAAGAAGACCGCTCCTTCACCCATATCTGAAGTAGAAGGAGCCAAAGAAAGAGAGTCCTGAATCTCGAACAAGAGTTATTGGAGGCCAGAGTCAGGAGCCTCAGGAGGGCTAAGGGAGCGGTCAAGGTTCATGGAGGAGGAAGAAGATTGTTCGCCATCGTACGGGTAGGATTGGTTTTGAGAATCAGAAGCAGAAGACATGGTGGGCCTGGTTTGTAGGTGAAAGACGAAAAGGTTGGAGATGGTGAAAGCTACAGGAGTTAGGGCTGGAAGTAAGCGTAAGAGGTAATTCGACTGATGAGTATTTAAAAGAAAAGTAAATTACTGATAGTGGGGTTTAAAGGCGAATAAATCGGATGGATGAGGATTAGCCGTTGCACTATTCAAAAGTTGTTGTTAATGGATGACCTCGCATTCATGATTCAAAAGGGTGATTTGACTTAAATCATTACGCCGCCCCAGCCTAAACCTAGGGTGTTATGGCTAAGACAGCGTAGGGGGGCAATTGTTTACACCCAAAATATTCATCAGAACCAGCCGAAGCTAGTCCCAGTCGAATAGATCGAATAGCCGATTGGACGTCAGCCGATGTGCTTACCAGTCGATATGGCATGGCAGCTGATAGAGTCGAAAGCAGGAAACCGGAAGCTATACATGGGCCTTGGACTTATTGGGCTTCAAGGAAGATATTTAGGCCCATGGGGATAGCATGGAGTCACGTATGGGATCAGGTTCTTGCTCCACGAGCCGAATGACATGGAAGTAATTTTGAATTAATTAAATATCCAAGGGAAAACCGGTCAAGATTGTTCTCCATGGTTTTAGGAGCTGAGCGAGGGAATCTGAGGAGATATTTGCACAAAGAAGACCGTTGGTTGAAGTGACGTGGCCACAATGCACTAATGCGCCTAGTTTTTAGGATCGTGGTTAGTGGAGCATGGCACGACTCAGCCGAATAACTGCCAACTAGGAATGTATCAGTGTTAGCCAACTGAACGTGGCAAATAGGGGTAGTTCTTAGTTGCTACTATAAATACCCAAGTTGTACATACATTTGAGACATCATCAATCAATCAAACAACTTATAATTTTCGCTCAAGCTTTTATCCGCATTTTAGTTTACCTTTATGTCCCAGTTTTTATCTTAGTTCATCGACTTAAACCTTTCTGGAGTGAGTTAAGGGATCCATAGCTAAGGAACAGAGTTCCTTCCTTGGTGTAATCGCTTGAAGAAAAGGGAATCACCGTTTTGAAAGTTAGCCGATCTGCGGCTAATTGACATTCAAGACAACACAAACATAGTTCCACTACTGTTTTCTATTTTTTAAGAAAGTAAAAACAGAAAATGCTCCAAGTGAAAAGGGAAGGAAAAGAAACTACGATAGTTTATTTGTTTGAATTGTTTTGAATGTAATTTATTCCGGTCTCATGCCTTTTCCACATTCTTTTGAAGTGATTTTCTTCAGCTTTTGGTATTAGAAGTTACTAGTATTATATATAGAATGCTTGTGTTGCCTTAGGGTATGTTTGGAGTGAGGTTTTTGGAGGGTTTTGGAGGGCTAAGTCTATATTTTGATATATATTTGAGATTTTAAAAAAAATGAAAGAATAGCATGATAAATGATCATATAACATTTCAATTACACTTCATTTGTTTTCGGAAACATTTTATAGCTTCCTTAATTTAAAAAATAAAAATAAGTCCTCTTCTCTAAAACCCTTCATCCAAATATACCCTAAGGGTCTGTTTAGGAAGGGGTTTTAGACGGGGAGGGGAGGGTCTTGGAAGGTTGAGTCTGTATGTTGATATATATTTGAGATTTTAAAAAAATTGAAAGAACAATTTGATAGATGATCATATAACGTTTCAATCACACTTCATTCGTTTTTAGAAATATTTTATAGTTTCCTTAATTTTGAAAAGAAAAATAAGCTCTCACATCCCCTCTCCCCTAAAACCCCTTCCCAAACAGACCTTTAGGCTCTGCTTGGGAGGTAGAAGGGGAGGGAAGAGGAGGGCTTTGGGGGGTGGAGAGGAGAGGGAAATAGAGAGAAATCCTCCACTTTATTTGAGATATTGTTTTTGTAGAAAAGGAAAATGGAATGCTTATGACTAATATATTTTCAATTTTGAGAGTAATATAAAAAGATGAAAGGGATTTGAAGAATTTTTCTAAGCCCTCCAAAATCCTCCTCCAACACATTTTTTGAGATCCCCCATATTAGGGGTTTTATTATCATGAAGAAAATAAACCACTCATTCAACGTGGGAGACTATCATTCCTTCTCATTCCTTTTCCTCCTTCCTTCTTTCCAAGTCCTCTCCTCTCCTCCCCTCCCTTCCTAAACTCCCAAACAGAGCCTTAGAAAATTAGGGTTACAAGCATTTTTGGCATAGCCTTTTATGAGTTTTTGATTATCTTACGAAAATATAATTATTTTTTATTTTTGCAATTTCTAGTGTATTTGTCATCAAGTTCTTGAAATCAAACAATGAATATGTGGATATTTTTTTTAAAATTCCGAAATAGTAGTTGATGTGAGAATTAGGGATTAAGATGGTGGGATCATCATCATTAATGGAATAATAACTGAGCTCCTTGTAACAATGTTTGGCTCCTTTGCATTTTATGGCAACTTTAATTGTTTCAACAACTCTCTTATTCTCTTGAGCAATGTAATTTTTCGCGAAGGAAACCATTGCGAAGTTCAAGAAGTGCCACGCATCAGACTTTTATAAAATGTGGAAATGTTTCGCTCTGGATTTGATGGAATCCACTCAATAAAGGACCAATAATATTCTTTCATGACGTCTCGTGAGATAAGATTCTAGTGAAGTTTAACATTTTCCTATTTTCTCTCGTCTTTCTGTCTCTTTTCCTTCTATTCTTCAGAACATAAGTTCTTGACATCATATGCTTTTTGAGTTTTTTTTTTTTTTTGGTATTCTATGCTTTTGAGTTTTAAAAGTAATAAATTCATGTTTCCCAAGCAAGTACAACAATCAGAAAGCACCATTTTTCAGGGAAACACTGTGCTCAATAATTTGAAGCTTAATTAGGATGACCGAGAATTTATTTAAGTCAACAATCTTGACTCCCTATTGATCTTTATTATTTTTTGACTTATATGCAAGTATTTTTTATGGGATGCAAAGATGAAATGAAACCCAATTTCTTCTTGTTTTTGTTCTTTTTTATGGTTTATAATTTTTTTTGCGCTTGGGATAAAAAAAAATATCATACACAAGTGAAAATTTTAATGATGAGTACACAGAAAAAGAGTGAAAACACTTGTGCAAAACAAAAGCTGGACTTGCATATTAGATGAGACAGGGCCTAAATAATATAGATGCTTACTTTTGTTTTGTTTTTTTTAATGGAGCTTACTTTTGTTTTTATGTAATGCATCATGCAGAGAAATCTTGCAAACAAATCTTGCTATTCGAAAACCAACATTCGTAGCTTCCGCACTCTCCCTCACTCTTCGTACGCCGAGAGTGGGCATCACGCGCATCTGTGCATATCTTCTTCCTCAAACAGTATGCGACAGAAACGAAAATTTTAACGCACAGACCGCGTTTCGATCTGTTCCGCTCGATTTCAACATCATTTAATTGCGATTTTGAATGAGTTTCCATCAAAATCAAGTTTATAATTATTCTAGAGCAAAAAACCCAATTTTTAACAACACAAACCCAGGGTTTTAAGTCTCAAATCGCAGTTTCATGAACCCTAAAAAGTCACGATTTTGGTCCAATTTCTCCTTCTACAGTTGACGAAAAAATACAAAATTTGTGCTATTAGATTCGTAAAATCGTCCTCTAGAAAACCTCTATGGTTTCAAGTCCCAATTTATTGTAAATCACATTTCAAAATTTTACACATAGTGAAAAACGAAAATTACCAAAATATATTTGAAACTCATAAATATTCAAATAAAAGAGAATGATTTCATTCAACAATCAGGTCATAAATCATATAATAACCACTTTGATACCACATGTAAGAATTAACAGGATCTATTATATGAAATTAGAAAACCAGTTAGAGCATTTACTTGTTGGAGATATGATTAGAGTTAATCGAAGTTGCCTCTGTCTCGTGGAGCTCTTGAAAATCAAATTCAAGTCTACTTTTACCTGTTCACACACTCTGGGATCTCAGTTCTCAATGGGGCAGACCGTATAGCGAGCAACTAAACACGTGACGGCAAAGGAAACCTAGTCTTACTATATATTAACCCTAGGCACTTCCCGTCATGGGCCCAGTGGTTAGACCTATACTATCTCCCACATAGATCAGTATTAGGTGTCCCTACTCATTACCAATTGATCACAATATTAGCAGACCTAAGCATCATCAAATAGATCATAACATTAACCCGTTTTTGGCAAATCGAAAACCATAATTGATTAAGCCTACAAGAATTTATCAGGAATAAAATCTTACAAAAATACCCAAAAGACAATTGTTTCAATGTTTATTTATTTTATTTTTGATGACGAGTGAAGTAAGAAAAAATTATAATGATGAGAATGCCTTAAAAATATTAATAAAAACAATATTGTGGACAAAGAAAAACAATTTGGTCTTGATTTTGATTTGATAAATATGCATAAACTTGAACAAATAATGATAATCTTCTATTAATTAACAACAACAAAATGCATGATGATGATTGTCATGAGAAATGAGATGCGATGATAAATAGAAGGTTTTTTTTGTTATATATTTTTCTATGTACTAGTGTGAATACAAATTGTCATGTGATTTTGCTATTTTTTATAATTTTTTTTTCAGACAAGTACAGAGGTGCAAGCCATGATATATAAGAGACAAATGTATTTTTTAGGTTTATTGAATAACTGATATATCTATTCAATAAACCTAGAAAGTGCATTTGTCTCTTATATATGTGACTTATAAAAAATGATCAGGCCATTTGAATACTAGAAGAATAATAGAAACAACGTTGTTAATTGAACACAGCGTGTGACACACCAACGATACACATACGCGTCCGTACTGTACGGACACGTGTCCGTACAGTACGGATCCCACTTTTTTTTTCAAATTTTTTTTTTTCAAATTTTTCTTTTTTATCAACGGAGTTCACTTATCTGGTTAATGGTTCACATTATTTGGTGAATGCCAACCCTGAAACTTAACACATTCTATTTATTTATCTGGTTAACGAAGTTCACTTATCTGGTTAATAGTTCTTGTTATCTGGTGAATGCCAATCCTGAAACTTAACACATTCCATTTGTTTATCTGGTTAACAAAGTTCACTTATCTGGTTAATGGTTCACATTATCAGGTGAATGTCAAACTCACGTTCCATTTATTTATCTGGTTAACGAAGTTCACTTATCTGGTTAATGGTTCATATTATCTAGTTAATGACAAAAAACAATTTAACCAGTTAAAAAAAATCTAAAAAAATAAAAAATAAATTTTTTTTTTGAAAAAAAAAAGTTGCCCATAGAGTACGGACCATATAATCGTACAGCACGGACCGTATATTATACGTGTTTGTGTCAAAAAATGTGTTCAAAAAACATTTTTCTAATAGAAATGATGGGTTTTCCCTATAATTGGAGAAATTCTCTCCTAAAGTGTACACGACTTTTGACTTGTGAATACTCCCTTGGGTGGCCTTTACAATTTTACTGGTCTTTGGTCTCTCTATAGCTAAGCTATATATGTTTTCATTTCACAATATTACCATAAACAAGAATTACATCCAAAGTTTGGATATTCATTAAAGAGTCACACTCTAGATTTTGAACCAAAAAAACACTCTAGATAAAGTTTTTGCAATAACCGAAAAAGATTTTAGCATGCTAAAATCTTTGACTTGTCTTAGGCTTCATTTAGGCCTTGGTTTTGGACCCACCATGTGTACGAGATTGTGTGAGTGAAGGGAGAAAAACCTAAAACTATTCAATCTGCAAAACAAACAATCAGCCATCCATATTGCAGAACCAAAAGTCTACTACTCCAGGATTCAATCAAAATAGAATAAATTTATATATAGATACTCGTGACAAACAAAATAAACAAGAAGATAGAAGGGAAAAAGAAATAAAGAAAAGTGTAACAACTTGGACATTTAATTATGTTAGACTTGATTCTTAAAAATCCCTAATGGAGTCGCTACATGTGGTAATATAGATCACGATGAGAGCAATGAACGTAAATTTTTTAAAAAAACTTGTTGGAATTAGGGAGTCTCCACCAAAATTTGTTTTCTTTAAAATAAAAATAGTCTTCAAAACTAGATTTGAGATTTAGGAGTTAGTTACGCGCAGAGAATGTATTACTAATAGAAGTTTAGGGTAAACAAAGATGTGGGAAAAGAATTGTTTTCCTTGATTGAAAATTGCTTACAGTCGATCCTATTTATAATTACAAATGGAAGAACATCATTTATACAGATTGCTGTCAATTAGGAAGGGAATAATCTAGCACTAATTACAAAGGATTGATGCAGATCAGCACATAAACGACATACAAAACATGTGCTCTATTTACAAATATGGAAGGTATTGATGATGATTTGTGTTGATACTGATTTGTGTTGATCCTTGCTGATCCTTGTCTCGTATTACCCCCAACTTGGACATTAATGATTGGAACTGCTTTGTCCCAAGAGCCTTGGTGAACAAGCCCGCTGGTTGATGTGCATTTGGGACGTAGTCTGTGATGATGGTCTTTGCTTGGATTTGTTCTCTGATATAGTGGCAATCAACTTCAATGTGCTTCGTTCTCTCGTGAAAAAGGGGGTTGGAGGCCAAATGCATAACTGATTGATTGTCACAAAAGAGAGGAGTTGGCGTGTCAAAGCTTACCTGAAAAGATGAGAGTAAGTTACGCACCCAAACTACTTTACTCGCAGCCTTTGACATTGCCCTGTATTCTGCCTCTGTTGAGGACTTAGAGACCGTTGTTTGCTTCTTTGTTTTCCATGAGATAGGCACTGAACCAAGATTCATGAGGTAGCTTGTGATGGACCTCTGTGTCACTGGACAAGTTGCCCAATCAGAATCGCTATATCCAACCAACTGCAAGTTATTGTCTTTTGGGATCCAAATGCCTTGACCTGGAGATGCCTTCCCATACCTTAGCACTCTCATGGCAGTATTCCAATGGTCTTGTTGAGGGGCTTGCATATGCTGACTCAAAATGTGAACAGAGTAAGATAACTCAGGCCTTGTGATGGTGAGATATATAAGGCGACCTACAAGCCTTCTATATTGAGCTGAATCCGAATAAGGTGAGCCTGAAGCAGTGGATAGACGATGATGTTGCTCCATGGGAAAAGCGCATGGCTTGCAATTGGTCATGTCGTACTCATCCAAGATGTCTAGAGCATATTTCCGTTGACAAAGAAAGAGCCCATTCGGACTTTTAGCTAGCTCAAGGCATAAAAAATATTTTAAAGGGCCCAAGTCTTTCATTTAGAAGCAAGTGTTTAAATAGGATTTAAATCCCTCACAAGCAGTTATGTTACTTCTAGCAATGATTAAATCATCCACATACACTAGAACTGCCATAAACACATCTTGTGATGCATATGTGAACACGCTGTGATCTGCTGCACTTTGTTGAAAGCCATAACTGGTTATTGCATCTGAAAACTTTGCATACCAGTTATGTGATGCTTGTCTCAGGCTATAGAGCGATTTCTGAAGGTGACAGACCAGTCCCTTTCCACGACCACTGTATCCCTGAGGCACTTCCATGTACACTTCTTCATGTAAGTCTCCATAGAGAAATGCATTACTTACATCCATTTGATGGAGAAACCACCCCTTTGAGACTGCCACTGTGAGTAAGCAACGCACCGTGGTCATCTTGGCAACGGGTGGAAATGTTTCCATGAAGTCTTCTCCTTCAATTTGTGTGTATCCCTTTGCCACGAGCCTAGCTTTATATTTATCTATTTCTTCGTTGGGCTTATATTTGATTCTGTAAACCCATCTGCATCCCACATGCTTCTTACCTTTAGGCAAAGGCACAAGAGTCCAAGTGTTATTTGCCTTCAATGCAGCAAGTTCCTATCCCATCGCTTCGCGACATACTTCATGTTTTACTACCTGTGTATAACTTTTGGGGTCATCATTTTCAGAGATGGCCGCTACATGTAGTACCCTAATTTTGTCCGGCCCTTTTTATTTTATTTTGTTATTTATTTTAATTTTTTATTTTTATTTAGTAGTAGTAGTAATAATAAATAATATTTTTGGAGAAAGAAAAGAAAAGAGTAAATAAAAGAAGAAGAAAAGGAAAAATGAGTTTGTTTTATTTATTAAGAAGGGGTGTGTAAGAACAAATTTAGTGATGCAAATAGCAATTAGCAAAATGTACCCCAATCCAAATCCAGCCCAATTATCCTTCTATTTCCTACACCCCCTTTTCTTCTATGACACAGCCCAGCGTTCCTCTCCCTTCCTGCTACGCACACCCCCTTTTCTTCCTGCGCACACCCCTGCCTCACACGCACAGCCCATCCACGCACGTCTTGGCCCAAACCATGCAGCCGACCCAACTCTCTCCTTTAACCTAAACCTAAAAATCTCTAACCCTAAAACATTTCCCTCAGCTGCAACCACTTCATCCCTTCCATTCTCTCCCACGCCTCCATCAACCTTTCCTTCCTCCCTAAAATCACGCCGCGGCCATAACCATCCACCTTATCTTCTCCATCCTTCTCTTCCTCTTATCTCTTCTCCCTCTCAACTTCCAAACCCTAAACCTAATCTTCGATCCCTTCCCCTTCTCCCCACAAATAGCAAGAACCAATCCCATACCCTAGCCGCAGTTTCCTTTCTTTTCCTCTCACCTCATCTCTTTCTCTTCCCCTTTTCTCGCCCCAAATCCCGTCCATCATCATCTCCAAACGAGATCTTCACCAACAAGGGAGTATCTGTTCCATTCCTTTCCTTTTATCTCTTTATTTCTTCTTTTTCTTTTTAATTTGTTTGAACTAATCTGATTCGAAATTTTCGCAGGACTGACGCTATAAAAGCCAAAGAAAGCTGAAGACGAGAGGGGCAAAAACGAACCCGAGAGCAAAAAGAAACTGAGGAGGAGTAGAACCGAACCCTAGGGACGCAGAGGAACAAAAGAGAGGAAACTGGAGTGAGAACAAGAGAAGGGCAGAGAGACCGAGAGCAAGGAGGAGGACGAATAAAGCCAAGAAAAGGAAACTACTAACCCGTGAGGCTACCAAAAATTAAACACATTTAGTTTTAGGTTTTACCCCCTTCTCTGTATCTTTTTGATTTTCTGGGAACAGCATAACACCCAGGTTTTCTTTTCTTCCTTCTATTTTTCTCTGAATATGGCTATGTAAGGACTTGATTTATTGATTCTGCAATCTTTCTTAATTTCGTTCTTTTATTTGTGTAATTGTTCTTTATTCTTTGTTATTGTCATTTCTTGCTAGTGTCATTGCCGTTGTTAGCGTGACTGTTGTTGTTGTTGGTGGTGTTGGTGTCAGTGCTCACGGTTTGGATCCTAATTAGGTTTAGGGTTTGGCCTTTCAAAGGGGTCAAACCCTAAATAAGGATTAATTTGTAAATATGTTATAGAAAGGGCTAAATTGTAAAAATGTTATAAAAAGGACTAAATTGCAAATATGTGATAAATAAGGACTGGATTGTAAATATGTAATTAACAGGGGCATATGTGATTCTGTTTCATATATACGCGTTTTGGGGTTTGGTCTTCCAACGGGGCCAAACCCTAAATAGGGATTTATTTGTAATTTACTTTTTTATTTTATAAATCATTGTAAATAAATAGGATATTGATAAGGGACTAAAAAATAAAATAGAAGTTTCTGAATTGGGTTTTCTCATTTAAGTATTTTTTTAAATAAATAAATTATTAACTTGTGAAGTCAATTTTTATCTTCAGTTTGTATTTTTATTTAATTAAAAGGAGATTAAATACTGATAAATACAATAACAATGCTTTCTTTTTTTATTAACTTTTGTTGGTTCTTTTCCTTATTAAATAAATAATAAATTTGATAAAGGGAATTAAATTATTTAAGGCAAACAAATTTTTAAAACAATTAAAAGGGTACCGTTTCTCAACGGGCGTTGTAAGGGTGCTAACACCTTCCTAATGCGTAACCAACTCCCGAACCCAAATCTGGTTCCAAAGACCTTTTCTTTTTTATTCAAGAATATTCAAAAATTAGGTTTTCCAATATTTTCTATAAAAATAAAATATTAGTGGCGGCTCCATTTAATTTTTAAGGTGGTTGTCACACTACAAACGCTTTGTGATTGGCAAAAAAATGGCCATAATGCACATAGTTTGAAATATGATAGGACTTACCTGAAGAACACGACGATTTGGATGGCTTGTGTAATGGACCATCTCTAGCAGAGTAGTAATAATAATCTTTCAAGTAGGGTGGTGGTTGTCTTGTTCGTGGGCCTAAATCGTTATTTGCATCCTCAAGAGCTTCTTCTTGCATTTCTTCACTTTCTGTGTCTGCATTTGAGTCTTGTTGATTCTCATTTTCAAATGACACTTCTACATCTGGAGTTTCATGTGCTGAGATTGATGGCCTTGGCTCTTCCTCCCTTTCTTCAAGGCCCCTGCATCTACAAAGCCGTTTCTCAAGTTGTTTTCCACAGTTTCTGTTGCATTTTCAACAAAAGGAAATCTCTTCTCATAAAAGATCACATCTCTGCTCACCAGAAACTCTTTTCTTTCAAGATCATAGACTTTCCATCCTTTTTGTCCTTGAGGGTATCCAATGAACACACACTTGCTGGCCCTTGCGTCAAACTTATCGTGTGTTCTCCTTTTTGCATAACACAGGCAACCAAATACTTGTAGATGCTCATATGTAGATGGTTTTCCAAACAACATCTCATGTGGAGTTGTACCATTATTAGCAACTGTAAGAGTGCGATTAATCAGATGCACTGCTGCTAATACGTATTCTTCCTAAAAAGAGATAGGCAAATTGGCTTGGAAACGAAGTGCCTAAGCCACATTAAGAATATGCCTATGTTTCCGTTCTACTCTTCCACTTTGCTCCAGCATCCCAACACATGATGTTTCATGTAAAATTCTTCTTTGCGAAGAAAAACTTGAACTACATTGTTTGTAAATTCAGTTCCATTATCGCTGCGCAAAGTCTTGACCTTAATGCCAAATTGTGTTTGAACCATAGAGCAAAAATTCATGAGGATGCTTGGAATATTTGTCTTTTCTTTCGCAAGATAAACCCAAACAGCCAGTATGTAATCATCCACTATTGTGAGGAAATATCGTGCCCCATTATAAGTCATTGTTCAATATCTACCCCAAAAATCACAATGTATCATATGAAATGGTGCATTTGCTTTCTTATTGCTTAAAGGAAAAGATTGCCTACATTGTTTGGAACGATGGCATATGTCACAACATCCTACTTTATTCTTAGCAAAATGAAAATTTAGAAAACCAGATAATTTAAGCAAACTTTGAGATGAAGGGTGCCCCATCCTTACATGCCATAAAGATGTTTTGTCCTCTTCTTTGGCCGCCAACGATGCGCCTTGAGCCACCACCCCTTTGAAGATGTAAACTCCACCACACAATTCACCCGAACCAATTGTGCTCCTCGTGCATTGGTCTTGTATCATACAAACATGAGGATAGTAAGTTACTATGCATTGTAAATCATGAGTAAGTTTGTGAATGGAAATTAAGTTGCAGCTGAATTGTGGTATGTAAAGCACATCTTGTAGCTTTATGGTGCTACTAAGTGATATGGTTCCCACTTTATTAACCACAACTGATTTCCCTGTTGGCACAGTGATGCGCAATGGATTATCAAGAATTTTTAAATCTTCAAAGAGATTTCGTAATGAAGTCATATGATGTGAAGCTCCACTATCCAAGACCCAAGATTCTTTACCAGCCATGTCATCTGTGTGCTTTGTGTGATAGCTGAACAGTGCATGCCCTCCAGAACTCTCCTCTTTGGCTGCTTGCTTGCCTTGCCCATTCTCTGCCAAGTATGCTGCACTACCTTCGAAGTTTGCTTTGTTTTGTGGCCGGTTCGATGGCTTCTTCACATTCCAATGTGCTGAATAGCTAATTAGCTCGTAGCATCTTGTTTTCTCATGTCCTATCTTTCCACAGAGTCCACATTTAGGGCGTGGTCCATCATGACCTTTTCCTTTGTTCATGTATAATGCTGCACCTGACTCCATTCTTGGTTCTCTGTCTTTTTCTGCCATGCATCGTGCTTCTTCCCTTAACACATGATTGAAGGCACGACGCAATGAAGGGAGGGGCTTCGTGTTCAACAAAGTTTCCTTCACTTGACCAAAATGATCATTGTCGATACCTGCAAGAAAGAGATGCATTTGTTGATCCTGCTCCCTCTGAGCAAGTTCCTTTGAAGCGCCACATTGGCATTGTGGCAATGGTTGGATCGGTTGAGTTGATGATCCAAGCAGTGACCATGGAGTCGACCTTTTCCAAGTTAAGGAAATCAAGTGATCCAAATGCGGGTTTCTTGATGCTTCCATCAATGAAACCAAGTTTAACTTTTGCACGCAAGGCTGTCTTCATCGATCTAGCCCAGTTGCGATAGTTTTCTCGCTTGAGAATGGCTGCTACTAATGGTGTTCTTGGGTTATTAGATGACCCAAGAAAAAATGGAGAAGAAGGCATGATGGTTGACTGAGTGAAGATGCTCTTCTCCGACTTTTCATTCTTTGGAATTTCTTCTTTCTCAGAGTTGTTCTTCTTTCCTGAATCTTCCTGCTCTGGTGCCATAATAGAAGTTTAGGGTGAACAAAGATGTGGGAAAAGAATTGTTTTCCTTGATTGAAAATTGCATACAACCGATCCTATTTATAATTACAAATAGAAGAACAACATTTATACAGATTACTGTCAATTAGGAAGGGAATAATCTAGCATTAATTACAAAGGATTGATGCAGATCAGCACATAAATGACATACAAAACATGTGCTCTATTTACAAATATGGAAGGTATTGATGATGATTTGTGTTGATCCTTGTCTCGTATTAATTACCATACTACGATGTTCGTTATGAAAGGATTACGTAGCTCTAATTTAATATACAAAATAATGTTACCTTGAAAACTATTTATTTACTCACAGCAAGAATAATAACAAAAAAGGAATTTTATGAAGATTTCTATTTATCTACTACATTGAATTTTTCATAACAAAAGGAGATAAATATAAAACTTATTTTCAGCTTTACAAAGATAGTTCCTGCCCACGCGTATTCCTTCCTTGGTACAATAGGAAATTCAAAGTTATGTATTTCTTGTAAAAGTATTGTAATTTGAATTTTGAATGTCACATAAAAAAACTTGCAATGAAACATTGAGACCACTAAGCTGTCAAAATTCACATGTCCCAAAAAACAGGAATAAATATGATGTGACATGTAAATTAATCCTTTTTTTAATGTTAAATTTCATTTGAAAGACTTAGAATTACAAAACTTTTACAACTCAGATGTCCCAAAAAATTAAGGATTAACAAGATTTCACATATAAATTAATCCCTTTATTTTGTATTGATAATATTGGAGATCAAAACTCAGTACTACCTGACAATACAGTCAATGTGTCTCGAAAGGATTAACAGAGTATCATGCTCGAATTAATCCATTTTTATTTGAAACAATTTTAATTTGTACTTATTGTAATCAATTAGGCAAAAATATCTTTGATTTTGATTGAATTGATATTTATTAAAAATATTTGATTTTAATTAAAACCCTAAAAGTCTTATGTATGTAAAAAAGAAAGAATATTATAATTGTGAATAAAAAATATTAAAGGACTTTTAATTAGGTTTTTTCTTGTGGAACTAACCCAAAACAAAGAATATGTGTTTAGACACACAAGCAAGGGCAAGCGAGAAGGAAACATCTGTGATGAAGAAGATCCTTGGCACATTTGAAGTTGCCTCTGAGAAGGCAATAAACTTGTTGAAATTTGAAATGGTTTTTAACTGGAATGTTAGCCATGATATGTGCTTGAAGTTATCCTCTATCTTGGGGGTTCAAACTAAATATGGCACTAAAAAATATATGGGAGTGACCTCCATGATTGGTAGAAGTAAGAAGGCTACAATATTCAACTAAATTAAGTATATGTTGAAAGTTAAATTCTTGGAATAGGAGAACCGTATATAAGGCAGGTAGCACTACATCAGATTTTGTAAAATATGGCGCCACAATAAACAGCGTTTACCACTAAAGCACTAGTGAAAAGCGCGGAAAGACTTTCACTAGTGTTTACATAAGAAAGCGTTATTAAAAGTCTACTAATAGCTAGCGCTTCCTACATTAAGCGCTACTAATTGTATCACGTTAAGAATCGCTAGCACTTTCTACAATAAGCGCTATCTTTTTTCAACTTTTGCTGGCGCTTTGCCAGTAAAGCGCTATCTTTTACCTACATTCACTCACTAGCGCTTTCTAACAAAAGCACTATCGATTACCTGAAATAAAATTATAACGTGACAGTTTGATTGTCTCTCTGTTACTCTCACTTTGCTCATTCGACCTTTTGCGTGGATCAGTCAAACTGTAATTAGTGTATATATCAGGTACAACATCCAACTTTAAAGTATACTTTTTTTTTATTCTTTCACCTAAATATTGAAGTTATTGTTAATATATTAATTTGTATACGTTTTAATTTAAGGTACTTATATACTGAGATACTGATCCCAGAAGAACTGACTGAGAGGTTTGTGTTCTTATGCCCGGAGAAAACAAATTTTCAATTTCAATCTGGAAAAATGGTGGAATATATATCTGAACATTTGGCATTAGCGAAGCCAGGTGTTGACATCTTGTTTTTGTCACCTTGCAACCTAAGGTGAGTCGTTTATTTAATTTAATCATATATATACACACACACACACGACTTAATTAACGATACTAAATTTTGTGAAATATGATTACCTACTAATTAAGATTTTCTTATTCAACATTTTTTAGGAGCCATTGGATATTGTTAGCGATCAATCCCCTGGAAGACACGGTGTACTATTTAGATCCTTTGCGTTCTAGTTTGAGCAACCGCAAAGAAATGAAGGATACGTTCAATAAGTAAGTATATATATGCATGTATTGGAGCGAGTTCTGAATGTGAAATTGAGGTTAAAAATTTCTGCACTAATTAATATAACTAATTGTATGTTATGACTCGGGGCTTTGGCAATTCATTAAGGACATCGAGCACTAAACAAGTGCCGATTTTCAAAATTATCCACGACAACTAAGTGGATAACTATAGAGGTATTATCAAAATTGTTATGCAATTATTTAGTTTAAAAAATTAAAAATATTTATTTATAATATTTTTGGTTTTTTAGTGCCCCTGCCAACCAAACTTCAATGATTGTGGCTATTACGTTACGAAGTTTATGAAGGACATTGTTGTTCATAACCAAATGCAAATCCCAAAGGAGGTATACAATTTCTGTTCTAATTTATATAAAATAACTACTCTTTTATTTGATCATTTACGTACTTAAACTTTAATATGATTTATTTATTATTTCGCAGTATCTTCCTAAATCTAAATACGATTCATATTCTGATGTTCAAATTGCTCAACTCAAGAAAGAGTGGTGTCGTTATGTGGCTGAGAAGTTTGTTTTAAAACTATGAGCATTGTGTATACACATTATAGTAGTAGTTAGATGTATGTTGTTAGCCCATGTGAGACATTATTTTGGTTGGCATTGTTTGTTATAATTATACAACTATTTATGTTATTTTGGAATGTCCATGTTTTAGGAGAGATTCTGCCAAAATTTTGGTAGAAATATCTTTCAAATGTAATTCTCTACAATATTGTAATTCCATTTTGTGATAACTTTTGTGAATTAATATGCTATTACTATTATTTGCCCCATTCCTATATTCAGCACTTGCACATTTCTTATAGAAACATATGTTGAATAGGCCAGGTTTTAAGAATTATCAGTAACTGTAACTGTAAAATACTGCAACTGTAAAAAAAAGGGATAATAGCTAGCGCTTCCTTGAGAAATCGCTATATTGTTGAGAATAGATAGCGCTTCCTTGAAAAAGCGCTATTTATTCTCAACAATAGATAGCGCTTTCTCAAGAAAGCGCTAGCGATTCCAGTTTTCGCTAGCGCTTTTAAAACACTGTCTTTTACAACCATGATCACTAGCAGGTGAATAGGTAGCGCTTTTAAGTGCTAGCGAAGGATAAAAATAAGCGCTAGTGATGTCTAAATATGTTGTAGTGTAGAGAGGTCCTTCTCAAGTCAGTAATGCAAGCGATTCCCATCCTACACCATGGGTGTGTTTCTCATCCCCCCATCGATATATGTATGATGAGATCCAAAGAATGATAAATTCTTTCTAATGGGGTTCAAGTGGACGGGAAACATGTAGTATCAAGTGGCTGGCTTGGGAATGGCTCACGAGTAGAAAGACTCAAAGGGGAATGTGCTTTCAAAATTTGAAGGCTTTCAACACTACTATGCTAGGGAAACAAGGTTGGAAACTTATGTCCAATCACAATGCTCTAACCTCTAAGGTTTTCAAAGATAAATATCCAAGCTATTCTTGGAAGAGTATTTGGAGTTGTCATTGCTATATAAGGGCCACAGATGGAGAGTTGGAAGCCTTGTATGTGTGTGGAAGGAACCGTGTCTTCGTGAGAGTTCGACCTTGTCCAACCATTCTTTTACGCAGGTAATATGGAAGACTTAGGGCACAACAACTTATGCTACCTCTTGATGATGTGGAGGTTGAGCTTAGAGTTCCTCTGTTGAGTTTAGCCTATGAAGATAAGATAATATGGTGGCAAGCAAACAACATACCTATTTAATTAAGACGACTTATCACTTGTGCATGGATAGAATTATGGCCCGTGATTATATTAGGTTGCATGGCGAATGGAACGTGATTTGGAAAAATGAGTGTTCCCCTAAAGTCAAGAACTTCCTATGGCGCACTTGTCATGACTTTCTCCCCATGCGTATCCAGCTTCAGACCAAAGGCGTTCATTGTCCAACATCGTGTGTCTCATGAAAGTCCAACATGGAGAATTGTTGGCATCTTTTCGTTACATGCCCTAAGAGTATGGGTTGATGGGATAAAAAGGGTCTATAAGACTCCATTGAACTCGGGCTTGACAAAACATGCAAAAAGCTTCAAGGAATGGTTCTTTCAAGTTTGCTTGATTCTAGATATATCAAGGTGAGCTATCTTTGCCTTGATACTCTAGAGCATTTGGAAGATGAGGAATGAGAAATTATAAGAGGAGAATGAGCAAAGTGTTGTGCAGGTATAAGGGAAAAAGTAGTGTTAGATGATTGGTCTCTCGTAAAGAGTTTATCTTCAAGTCATCAACAAGCTTTAGTTATAATGCCTACACCTCAATGGAGTAAACCCTTACCTGGGAGGGTTAAGTGTAATGTAGATGCGACATTCTTCAACCAACAAATCAAAATAAGAGAAGGGATGTGCCTTAGGAGAAGTATTGGACACTTCATGAAAGATAAAACTTTATGGATAGCACCGCTGTTGATGGTTTAAGAAGGGGAAGCTACTAGACTCCTACTTGATATTCGTTGAGCATTATAAATAGGCTTGGAAAATGTTATTTTTGAACTGGACTTAAAGGCAGTAACTAATAGTGTTAAGCAGCCGAAGGAAGACATATTTGAATTTGGGACTATTGTCCAAGAGTACGTGGATCATCTTTCCCTTTATCCAAATTATTTTGTGGTGTTTGTTAGGAGACAAGCCAATGTGGTCACTCGCGCTTTTACTAGGATGCTGCTATTAGGGCTAGTCCCCACATTTTTTTATTTCATTCCAACTTGTATTCTAGATTTTATTGCCATTTTTTTTTTGACTGGAGATTTTATTGCCATTGAAATGTATATTTCAGTAAAAAAAAGGCATTGGAACTTATTCTTTTGACAAATATTAAAATGAAAAGCTACATATTCTTTTTTTTTTTTTTTTTGGTTACAGAAAAGCTACATATTCCAAATGTATATGATCAAATTAGTTTCACTAGCCATAAACTAACCCATCAAGAAATTTATTCTTTTAATAAATGCTAAAGTCAACCACACAAACTCAATTTATGCACGTTCCAAGTCCACATGAGCAATTTAATTTCCATCAAGTAACAAAAAAAAAATCAATCAATACCGCCAATTTACTTCATGAATGTGACTAATGGAAATAAAAAATTGTCTAATTTTATGTAGAGTCTTCATTCAAAGGGGAAGATAATTTCATTACAATGCCAAGCACAAAGTTAGCCAGGTTGAATGAAAAATAGCAAAGTAAGAAGGAATTATTCTCTTTAGATACATGAGTCCAAACCCTTTGCCTCCAGTAATAATACACTTTGAAATGTTATAAAGGCAAAAGCATGCACAAATAGTTAAATGTTATGCATTAGTCTAATATTTGTAATAAAAAGCTGCATAATTTTCAATATATTAAACTAAGGCTTTGTCGAACATGTACCAAAATCACGGGTTTGTTCACTTTGCATCACTAGTTCTATCCGTTGGATTTACCTGGTCCTACAGTAATACAAAGATACCATCCGTTAAACGCCATGCCTCACTCTCAAAAGCTTAACAGAGGATGAGGGCCCAACCACATATATACATTGCACAGACCAGGAACATTAACAATGTGGGACTCAAATACAATTTCAATACCCACTCTCACGTATAGCGTGGGCCAAATACAACTTCAATACCATCACACCATAGCATTTCTTCTTCTTCCTCCCAAATTTTGCTCTTCCCTTCCCCCTTTGACGGAGTCACCAGCAGCACCATGGTCGTCCTTTCGTAAACACAAGAAGCCCTTGTCAGCTTTGTGAGGTGATTGAAGAGGCTCACTAGGTTTTCAAATTTTCTCTTTCAACACGAAGAATTTCCAACCAAAACCTTATTCTATTTTCTCATGATTATTTTATAGAACTTGGACAAATCTGATGAGATGGAAGCCCAACCGATGAGCCACTATAGGGCGATGGTCTAGATTTTCAGCTACTGAAAATGGGTGAGATGCAGGCACTATGTAAAGACTAGAGAGGCACAAGTTTCAATCCACCTTTTTGTGAAACACGAAAACACAAGAAGAGAGCTTGAACAGTGTTTTCAAATTTTTATTGCAAATCTTTTCACAAACACGCGTTGAGAGAAGGAGACCCAAACTAGGAAAACTTGTAGTGCATTTTAATAAAAATAAAAGGTAAATTCTTTTACCGGAAGAAACGTGGGTATTGATACCCATTCGTAAAACAGATAAAAATAATCTCAATAAAAGTAAAAATAAACTATAATTCAAACATAAATTATAAATAACAAAACAAATAAAACCCATAAAACAAACTCGAAATAAAAAAATAAATTAAAATATCAAAAGAAATTGAAATCGTGTATGAAATAAGTAAAAAAAAAAAAAAGAAACTGACAAAAATATAATTTTATTATTAGGAATGAAATAAGAAAAAAAGAATAAGCTAGGAATGAAATTAAATAGTTTATACAAACATTAGAATATTATTTAAGCAGTGATCCAAATAATAAAAATAGAGAAAATTTTTTTATAAAAAAATGAAAAAAAAAAAAGACTCCTTAGAGAAAATGAAAATTTATTAATAAATATAGAAATTTTTCAGGAAATTTCTCCTATACTCTCACACTAACAACAGGTATGAAAACTAAACATTTAATTTCACTTTAAAAAAGTTACAAAATGATGTGGCGTCAAATAATTGGTTATTAGATATTTATACCCAATAAAATTCTAGGGTATTGGAGTTCTCACCAAAATAAAAACATATGCAAGTTTGGAAAGGACCGGACACAAAGGATAAGTGTCTTCTTGTTTTTAAAAGCTTTGTCAAAACTTGTAAGGGACTGTTTGTATTAGATTTTGGGTAGGCCAGATTCGGTTCTATTAAAAACAAGGGGTGAGGAGCTTTTACGGGTCCATTTGTTTTAGATTCGGGTAGAATTGATTGTGAAAAATCTTGTTTAAAAAAATTGATTTTAAAAAAATCGAATTTAAAAAAATTGATTCACTACAAAAAAAAAAGCTAAATCGCGGCGGTTTTTTTTGCAATTTGTGGGGGTTTTCGACCTTCGCTAAATGATTTGCGGAGGTTTTTGGAAACCGCGGGTATGCGCATTATATTGCGGCGGTTTTATTGCGGAGGTTGATAACCTATACAATCTTCGACGCTGATTCCACACTTTATATAGTTATTTTGTGGGGGTTTTTAACCTCATCTAATTGTCAGTCATGGGTTATAAAACTCCTCTTTTATATTTTCATTTGTAATCAAATTTTTGAGTTAATTAATCGATGATTTTATTATTAGCTTCCCTATATTATATATCTTACTATTTGAATAATTTAGTTACAAATTATATCTATTTTATAATACTTTGTTCCAACAAAAAAGAAATAATTTGTTGCAACTGTAAAACTTGAAATAAATTTTATAATAGTACTCAAAAAATGCATTCAAAATATAACTATAGTAACATAAATGTACTCCAAATATTTGTAGTTCAAACATCAAATGTATTAATACACCCCAAATATAGTACTAAAAGAACCTAAAAAAGTCTTATATAGAACTCCAAAAGAAGTCTAATACTAAAAGAACTTAAACATCTTCAAACGTTGCTAGCACCAAAGGCGAATTAGGCTCACTTGCAGCATCTGTTGGCTAAAATAACAACAAAAAATACGTAGGTAAAATACTTAAAATTACAATTAAAATATTCAAAATGAACAAACTTTATACCAAATTTGAATCCAAAGAAACAAAACAAAACTAATGACTATTGAAATCTAAGTATCTAAGAATTTATCATTGCTTTTGATAAATTCTTTTAGATAAAATATTCATTGCTTTTGATAACTATTATCATGTCTTATATCAATCAGAGCTAACATAACATTAGCAATGATTGCATGAAAAATGGTAGAGTGCTCCTTATATGCCATTCAGTAAACATGCAAATCAGTAGGAATTTACTGACCTGTTAGTAGTTTCTCTCCTCCGAGGGAGCACAAATTTAACTTCTGTCGGAAGAGAAAAAAACACGTGAATCATTTTCATGAAGTAATGAAAAGTTTTGGGAAACATTAATACAAGCCTTACATTCATTATCAATTCAGATACAAAGTGCACCCATGTCAGGTGTCACTGAGTCATATTCACAAGGTAGCTCAACTTTGGCGGAAATTCCTTTCTTTCCTGGCTTGCTTTCTTTTTTGCTCCTTCTGGGGTCAGCTACTTGGTTACTGACACAAGAAAAGTTTAGATCACACCACATTGAAATCATATATCCGAGAATTCTACTTGATTTGATTACATTCTTGTAGCATACAAAACTAAGTCAACAAAGTTAAATCTGGGGAACATCATGCTAGTTCCTTGAAAAAGATTTCTAAACAACTCTGCAGGCATTAACTGAATAGTTGAAAATTGAAACAGGACTACAGAAGATAGAAGTCTAAGAGGCATAGACTACAAACTTAGCAGATTGTTTCCCCGACGCAGATCCACAACAAGCTTTGTATTTCTTTTTTGAACCACATGGGCAGACCTTGTTTCTAGGAGTCTTCTGTAGTTAACCTCAAAAGAAGAGCATCAAGAACAAACAAGAATGTCAAAGGAGACCATAATATTAGAACAGTGTTTGTAAACAGAATAATTATATTGGATCAAAAGGCAATTAGACACCAACAAACCAAAAATAGAAGGTAATGAATGAACACAAAGATGTATGAATCCTACCAAGATATAATGCGATACGAGGAAAAAAAAATTACCAAATATGAGCGGGAAAATATGGTGATTTTCCCTTTAATAGTTCAGAATGTACAAAATTCAATGATTGGACATTACCATAAGTACTAGTAGGAAGGGGATCAGAATTTGCAGAGCATTCTTCTGCTTCTTGTTCAGCTATTAGAAACTCTATTGCAGCATCAACATCATCATTTACCTGCTCTAGAATCTGAGACAAGGAAGATATACTTTGAAAATAAGTTGTTAATTTCCAGAAAAGACAACAAGCTGCAAGAGATTTCCCTGAACTGAAATATTAGTCACACAAGACAAAACCACATAAACAATAAAAGGCATACGCTTTTTTCACCTGTTCCACTTTTTCTCTGTTTTCACATCCACTTCCGGCCATAACCAACTTCACAGACCCTGGCTGAAAGGTTTCCCTACCAGCTTGCCTATGCGGTTTGTTAGCCATAACTTTCGTTTGATGTGATGGTGCTGAAAGATCAGCATCAGCCTTTCACAAACTACAATTAATCAGGCAATAGCTACTACTCTTAACATTAATTTGAGAGTAAGGAAACATAATTCAAATAGGAACTTTAATCACAATTGACCTTGCAGGTCCATCACAAGGATCATCCTTTAAATGCACACTATTATATTGCTACCCATCATGATAAGACCTGGAAAAATCGAGAGAATTCTCTAATCCTTTTGCCGCCTCCCCAATTACAGGTTAGCGTCAGAGCAAACGCCGCCAACAGAGCCTCGCGGTTGAGGTGATGCAGCGCATCGGTCTCCTCCTGTGTCTCCGTATTGTTCACGAGAGACGAGCTGCGAGAGTGCAAGAAACAACCATCTTTCTTTATGACAAAAAAAAAGGAATTCAAAAAAGCGATAAACTAAAAAACGATCATATTCAGTCTTATTATATCAACAATGATTTTGGCCGAGAATTCAAAACCCTAAGTCCCTAACCCTTGGAAAACTTGAACAATGGAGAAGTTCGGTTTGTTCATGGAATGCAGAGAAGATAACTCCGATGGCATCTAAATTCCCAAATTCCTTGTAAGCATCTATGATTGCCTAACCGAAGAAAACACAAAACAAATCAAATAAACATGCTGACCTTTTCAGAGAGAAAGGAAACGAAACCGGTGTGTGGCTATGGCTTTTAAGAGAGAGACCGGTCTTGAGAGGGAAGGAGGTGGTGTTGTGGCTAGGTGCACAGTCTTGAGAAAGAAACGACGAGGGCAGAGACGGCGAGGGCAGATTAATTTTTGAAGGAGGAAGAATGACAGTCACAAAGAGAGAGGGAGAGAGAGAGAAAGGGGTCGGCGCTGTGGAAGAGGGAAAGGTGAAAGGAATGCGCGATGTTTCACAAAGCAACAGTGAACTGAGGAGATAAGGTTTTTGGGGGGTGAGAAAGGGGAAAGGACGCAGGATGTTCAATCAGAGGAGGGAATCATCGAAAAACAAACGAAAAAAGTGAGAGGGAGATGTTTAATTAGAGGGGGTTTTTTAACAAACCCTCTCAATTTAACCGAATTTTTTACTCAGCTAGGTGTGAAAATGTCTTTTTTTTAAATTAATTTGGGGGATTTGAAAAACCCCGCAAAAAAAACTGCCCCTATTTTACCCTTTTTTGTAGTGATTTGTGTTTGGTAATGATAATTTAAAAGTGAGTTCAAAAGAATTGATTTGTGTTTGGATAGAAGAATATAAAATCACTTTTAGTGTTAAAATTACCAAAAAGGATATGTGTATATATATATATATATATATATATATATATATATATATTTCAAAAAAAATATGTACAGGTAACAAATAATAGACTGGATCACTTTTTCCCACGTTGAGCAACATTATGCAACCATCACTATGAAAAACCAAGTGGCTATTTCTAGTTTTTCTTCAACCGTAAATATCACTTTTTTTTTAGTGAAAACCAAGGGCCATTCCTCTATTTCAATTCCTCAACCGTAAATATCAATTCCTCTATTTTTTTTTGTTCTTCTTTGCTAATAATAATAATAATAATATTGTCATTGTCATTGTCAATTCCTCAACCGTAAATATCAATTCCTCTATTTACGGTTTGCACTGTTATATTTATTTAAATTTCTTAATTTTATAATTTAATTATTTCATAAATCGGATAATAATAAATTATTGGATAATATTTTGCAGGTGGAGAAGGTGATGACCGTTGGAGAGTAAAGAAGGGAATAATAAAGATGGGTAATTTGGTAAAAATACAATTTGTGCTTATAAACCCAAACTGAAAAGCTATCCACCCCTACTGCAAAAAGAATCGATTCTGCAGCTCCTAAACACAATTATATTAAACGAGAATCTTAACCTAACACCAAAGCAAAATTCATAAATCAATTATTATCAACGCAAACCGCATTTAGGGGCCGGAGAATCTTAAACAAACATGCACTAAAAAAATTGTGTTGGGAAGCACAATTTGGGTATTGTTTTGCACTGTTGCAGCGAAAAGAATCCATTCCAAATAGGCTTTGAAGCTTTAGAACACTTCTATAAATGGGTAACACTTAGGGCTGGACACCGGTCGGATTCGGACGGTTTCGGGCCCAAAATCTCTCAACCGAGACAAACCACAGATGCAACAATCTAGCCCACTGTCGTCCGTTTCAAACGGCGGATTGTGCGGGTGGCGGGTTTGGCGGGTGGCCCGGCGGGCGGGTGGGTTAACACGGTTTAGACCAAGAAACCCTAGAAACTTCAAAAACCAGAATGAGAAGAAGTCCCAGAAAATTCCCAGAAAGTAGAAAGCATCAATCTTCCAACACAGATCATAGGAAATGCTAATATGAACAAAACAAACACATACTCAAATCTTAAAACTTTCAACAGAAAAACTCGAACCTTTAACAAAACTAGACAAAGATACATCATAAAAACCGCAGATTCAAAGATCTTGAGACAAACAAGCCAGAGATTACAACAAAATGCCAAAAAAATCAAACCTTTAACAAAAAAATACAAAGACAGATGCTAAAAAACCCTGATTCATAGATCATGATCTTCCTCCATGCGATTGATCTTCCTCCTTTGTTGATGGCCACCCTCAACCGTGCGAAGTCGTTCTTCCTCCGCTCGCGATCCACACCGCACGAACAACATCGTCATTCTTCCTCCATTATTCCTCCGTGCGAGAGACACCTTGCGAGCGCACAATCGATGGGAAAACAGTTGCAAAGGGGAGTTGGTTTTGAGGGGTTTCGCGAGACAGAGGGGAAGGAGAAGGTGAAGGAGAGTTGTGAAGCCGCGCGGTTATATCGGTTTTGGGCCGGTTCGAATTTTTTGTCCAGCCCTAGTAACACTTCCGTATCCCCTTATCCATATTCGCTTTAATTTTTATTGAGCTTCATCTTGTACTTTATGCACTATTAGTGTGGTATCCCTATTGGTTGTGGTATCCTAAATTGGGTAAAAAAGGGTGACATTGATCAATAGTGGAAAATCTCACGCATTGTTTCGAGGCTGGATGTAGATCACAGTGGTGATGGTCTACTCAGACTAGATTATAAACCTAAATTTTTGAACGGTGCCCAAATCCATTTGCAGCCGTTGATTTACACTTAAAAGATCCAATGGTGTGGATTTACGAACGGCAACCTATTGTAACTCTTGGTGGCCTGCAAAGAAATTTACAAAATGAGTCTCCAAGAAACCCGTAATTAAAATTTAATTGATGCATATATAAATTAATTAGAAATATATTCGATTTAAAGTTGCGGGTTAAATACTTTTGTTGTTACGGTTGGCGTTGTCATTCACTCCCTCCCGTCCTTTTTATTAGAAACAAAAATATATTTTTTCTTTGTCCTAATTATAAGAAATAACATCAATTTTCGAATGCATTAAATATCTAACTTCCATTTATACCCTTATTTATAGTGAGACTTATATTAATAAGATAACATATTTCCTATGCAAGTGAGTTAGTTCATAAAAGGGGTACTTTTGAAAAAAAAATTAAATCTTTAAGAGTATTTTTTTTATAACAAATCTTTAAGAGTATTAATTAGAAAAAACTATCTTTAATGTATTTTCTTAGTCTTTGTGAATTAGGTTTTTTTTTCCTTATAATAAAGACCGGAAGGAGTATTTTTGTTTGGTTGTATATATGAAGAATAATTTGCATAATTTATTTTTCACTTGTTAATCATTAAATATTGAATAATTCAATGAGTAATGTTTCATATTAATGTTAGGTAGTTAACAAGTTTAAAAAATGAATGATTAAAATATGTACTTATCCAATGTAGTAAAACACTCCCCCAATCTTCTATTAAAAAAAAACACTTCCCCAATCATATTTTAGCTTTTCAAGAAGATCATGAACCATTTTGTGTTGACACCTATTTAATTTTCGAGTCTTATTATAACGAGTGTCCTAAGTGTATTGGTTAAAGAATCAGTAAAAAGAAAGTTTGTCTCGAGAATACAAGTTAAACATTTTTCAATCTAATAAATACACTATTTTCTCATATAAACTTATTTTTTTTATTCCTTAACAAATACCCTAAAGACACTCGTTATCATTTTCCTTAATGTTTTACCAAGTAAATTATTGAATGCAAACATCGTTTGTGGGGATTTGTATTTTGTTTACTGAATATTAATTAAATGTATTCGTAAATTAACTTACAAATTACGTTGAGGGAAAAAACGCAATGGAAGCAAGCATGAATAAAAATAATACTCCTTCCGTCCCACAATGAGTGTCACATTAGAGGATTTCACACAGATTAAAGAGAAGCAATAAATGAAAGAGAGAGAACGATTATTTTACCAAATTAGCCTTGTTATTTTTCTCGAAAATTGTGCAGGCATAACTTTAAAAGAGGTAAGAGGGACAGAACTGGAAAAAATTAATCAATGAGGCTAATATGACACTTATTTTGGGACAAATTTTTTTTACAAATGTGACACTCATTATGGGACGGATGGAGTAATAATTTAATATGTGTTCTAAGCAGCCAGTACGTATTGCTAAAGCTTTTTTCGGGTATTATATATTGCTAAAGTTTTATATATTAATTCTAAAATACAAAAAAATAGGATTGGTGTAGGGAGTTATTATAGGGAGTTTAAAACTTTAAATCTTCATATTTATGGGCCAATAGCGTAACAATGAAGAAACCGGAACCACAGGGTGCTGTTGGTATTTTCGAGCATTTGTGCACCGTGCAAAAGTTTAGCATTTTTGCATGCTAAAATCCACTTGGTTTAGCATTTGTGACATTGATCAATAGTGGAAAATCTCACACATTGTTTGGAGGTGGCATTTAACATGGTCATATAAGAGTTTTTGTGCATCATGGGCAAATGGAGTCAGAACCGTTGATATATTACTTGTTTAATCAATGGACATGATTTTTGATGGGCAACCTGTTTGTTTGGTAATTGATTGTTTAATGCATATTTACCGATATGACCGTTCATTTTTTTGGATTTACACAATTTGTAATGACTCAATTTATGTATTTGTCCCCTATATTATTTACTATTTGCATGTACCGGAAGTCAATTTACGAGAACCCAAAGTCAGGTTAATTACAAGTTTTTTTCCTTGTCACATGTTGACAAAATTTACATTTGGTAATTGATTCTTTGCATTTATTTTTGGTTTACATTTATTTTTGGTTTAAATATATGTTTAGTCCATGTAAATATAAGGTTTTTTAGTTTTCGTCCCTGTAAAGTTTTTTTTTATTTCCTCTCTGTAAAATTATGACTCATCATTTTTTGTCCCTCACCACTAATCTCCGTTAGAGATCGCTGATGTGACAAACAAAGGATGATCTGGCAACCGTTGGCACATTATACGTGTCATTTTGACCACGTAATCGATTTCAATCTTCATCCCTTCCTCTGCCCCTCACCACTGTGTCACCCACCATAGGTTCTCATCAAAAAAAAAAAAAAAAAAACCACCACTGCATCTCTAGAAAGTAGATTTTTTAGAGAAGATTTTTCCAATTTTCCATTTCTCTACCCTCTTCCTTGTTGCCCCTACTGCTAAAGGCATGAGAGAGAGAGAGAGAGATCCGAAAGGGGAGAGGGGTTGAGCGGAGGCAGGCTGCAAATCTGCGCCGGTAGTGGCCTCGTGGAGCTGAACGCGCCAGATCGGCCATGGCTTGAGGCTTGCGAAGCGACGGTGGGCGATTTGTAGGAGGCCACACAGACGACGGTGGCTTGCGAAGCGACGCGCCGGATTGGCCATTGTTTTCATCGTTTCCTCTGTTTCTCTTCTCCCTATGGTAGATGGTTGTTGATTGCGTCTTTGGGATACGACACAGGGAAACTGCAAACTTGACCTTCACAAGGCCACACATGGTGTTTTGCTTCTAAAGCTTTTGTCTGATCTGGTATTAACGAAGGGGAAAAAAGCTTGAGGGTGAAGGTGAGGGGGAGAGGAGAAGGAAAGCGAAAGAAACGTTCCCTGCATCTGCATCTACTGCCATTACGTGATCAGATGTAGGAAGCAGAAGGAAAAAAAATCTGATGAGGAAAAAAATTGAATTTGCTGACATGGAATGATGGAACCTCCGGGCTGTCCTCAGTTTGCCACATCAGCGTTTTTTAACAATGATTGACGTTAGGGACCAAAAATATGGTTCCTGACTTTACAGGGAGAGAATCTATTTTTTTAGAGGGACCAAAACCAAAAAACGCTATATTTGCAGGGACTAAACATATATTTTGTTCTTTATTTTTGCAATTCACCCCTAAATTGACGTGTATAATTAATAAAATTTCTATTAATGTTAACTTGCATTTTTAAAGTAACAGATAGTAAAATTGGAATTAAATAAAACTTCATTATTTTTTATTTTATCCATGTACCTAAATAAAAGTTATTCAAAAAGTTTTTGCGACTGCATAATTTTTATTTCCATCTTTCTAGCTCTTTTTTTAGCTATATATTAATGCCTTTTTAATAAATTGATATACTTGTTTTCAAAAAAAAAATTAATTGATATACTTAATTGATGGTACTGTAACTTTATTATGATTTTTGTTGTAAAAAAAACAACTTGACATTCATAATTTAAATATGAAACCCTTTTTCTGTAATTAATAATCCGGTTATATACCGAATGTATATACCCTTTTGCTGTATCGATCTTAAAAAAAAAAAAAGCCCTATGCTGTATCAAACTGTGACTAGGAGAAAAAGAAACTATGGCGGCGCACGTAACCATGCGGATGTTTCCACAGCTAGGAACAAGCATCAAAATGATAGAACAACAACATTTTACTTCACCCAGATACCTGATAATTTTGGTGCCAAGGAGATGTGGGATCTGTTCCGCAAGTACGGTGAGATATCTGAGGTTATCATACCAAACAAAAAGAACATGTTAGGTAACAGATTTGGCTTTGCGAGATTTGCTGGCGTGAAAGACCCGGAAAGGTTCGCTATTTATCTTGACAACATCATCATTGGCATCAAGAAGATCTTTGTTAACCTACCAAGGTTCGAGAGAGATACTGCTGGGTTCTATGTAAATAGACAAAGGAAAGGTGTTGGTGCACCCTTGAGAAATATAGCAGATCCACCTATGGGGAGAAGTAGCGATAATCGGCCAACCGCACCACAGGGGTTGCCTCTTGGATCTCAAAAGCAGGATGAAAATTGTGAGGAGGGTGAATGCAGTAAAACGGTTCCGATAAAACAGTATACTTCATACGCCCAAGCGGTTGGAGTAGGTCAATCACGGAGAATGTATCCTGGAGGACAAGGGAATCAGACCTTTCGAAAAAAGGGTGGCCCAAGGAATAGAATGAAGGAGGTATGGAGAGCGAAGAGAAGGCAAGTTGATACCTGTGAGGTGGAGTATCATGTGGAGGAGGCGGTTATCAAGAATTTGAAAAATATGATGGTGGGGAAGATGTTGCATCCTGGCCAGACTTACCAAATTCAAGAAGAATTCCACCGTCAGGGTATTTATCACATCAAGATCACGCCTATGGGTGCAAATTTGGTCCTCATGGAATCTAGTGAGGAGGGGGACATACAATCTCTGGCTGAGAACGCAAAGGAGTGGCTGCTGGAATGGTTCGAAGAACTCCGACCATGGAGCACAAAGGATGTTGACAACGAGAGAGTAGCCTGGCTGCGATGCTACGGGGTCCCTGCCCATGCATGGTGTACGAAATTCTTCGAAAAAATAGTGTCGCCGTTTGGACAGTTCATTTGCACCAATGACAACACATTGAAAAACGCTCTATTGATGTGGCCAGAGTGCCATACAGAACAAAGATTCACGATGTGGTGAACCGGGTGGTGAAGGCAAACATAAATGGAGAGTTGTTCTCAATCAAGATCCTTGAAGATTGGTATGGCCCCCTTCAAATAATGGCTAAAAGCAATGAGGGTTTTGAATCCGATTCTGATATCTCCGGCGATGATTTGATTGACGACGACGGCGGCAGCCATGCCCAGGCGGTAGATGAGGAGGCCGATGGAGTTGGGGAGAGGATGGCTACCATTATTGACGAGACAGCAGCATTCAATGCAATTGATGATATCAATAATGGGGCTGCTAATAATAAGGAAACTGATGATAGGGTGAATCATGAGGGATGGAATAATCAGAGTACAAATCAAAATTCTAATGGCACATTTAATGACATGCAGAATCGGAATGACCACGAGCCAGCTGGCGTTGCGGAGGGGGCAGCTTGCAAAGAAATAGGGTGGCACTTAGTTAATCATGAAGGTATGCACGAAGTGGCATCGCCTCGGCCCAATGAAAACGTTGCAATTCCGGATATGGGTGCATCACATAATTCTGAAGAGGCCCAAACCTCAAGTATTGGGCTGGACGCACAGAGCGGGCCTGTTGATAATACTCTTGGAGCAAGACATCAACCCACTGCATTGCTCAACCTCTCTAACATCACGCTGAGAAAGAAACAAAAAACTCGAAAGCCTGAGATGCTTGACGTTGGCGAACCAGAACCAAGTTCCTCTACCCATTCATCACACTTCTCTGGCGGCTCCATCTTGTGTTGCGACACCCTATCATCTTCCAATTTTCGAAATTGCAACAACATCTTTTGGGATAAACAAGCCATGAAGAAGGCTACTCAAGTTTGGAGTGGGGTGCAGAAATTGGGGATTGGAGGGGAAGAATCTGATGCAGTATATATTGAACAAATTAAGGAGATGGAAAATGCTCTTTTAGATGTAAAACACAAGATGGAGAACAACAACATGCAGGTTTAATGATCCTTACACTTAACGTTAGAGGGCTGAGAGATAAGGCAAAACAGAGAAGGATACGAGGCCTAGTAAGGTCAGGTAATTTTTCTTGTTGTCTTTTTCAAGAAACAAAAATGGAGTTGATTAATAACCTGTTGGTACAAAATCTGTGGGGTGGGTCTGATGTCTCTTGGATAGCTAAACCATCTGTTGGATTATCAGGGGGTTTGCTCACCATTTGGAAAGAAGGGTTCTTTATTGTTAAATTTCATTTTTCTGGTACTGGTTTTATTGGGCTGTGCATTGAACAAGAGGATAATTCTGTTGTGTATGTAGTCAATATATATGCTCCTTGTAGTATGGAGGGGAAGAGGCATATGTGGAGTGAATTGATGATGTCTAAATTTGGTTTCACGGAAGGTAAATGGTGCCTTGCAGGTGACAATAATGCAGTATTGTCAAGTAGCGAGAGGAGAGGGAAGAATGGGGTCATAGTGAATTCGAGGGAGATGGATGAATTTCGAGAGTTCATTGATAAAATGGAGGTGATAGATTGTCCACACTTGGGTAAGGAATTCACATGGTTCAGCAGGGATGGGTGTTCTATGAGTAGAATTGATCGTTTTTTGATAAATGACGATTTAATTTCTGAATGGAAGATAGAGGCTCAGTGGATTGGCAAGAGAGACATTTCCAACCACTGTCCGGTATGGTTGAAGACTGCAAATAAAAATTGGGGACCAAAACCTTTCAAATTCAACAATTGTTGGATTGAGCATAAGGAATTCTTGTCATTTATCAAGGAGAGCTGGCTGGAACATTTTATTGAGGGGAGGCAGGGGTTTATCTTGAAAGAGAAAATGAAGTTTCTTAAGGAGAAGTTAAAGAAGTGGAACAAGGAAGTGTTTGGTATCATGGAGCTATCAATTGATAGGGTGGTGGATGAGTTGAATCATCTAGATGAGGTGGTAGCGGGTGGGGGCGTGGCGGATGCAGAAAGAAGAAGGCTTGTCTCTACGGAGTTCTGGCAAAAGGTGCACATGAAGGAAAGCCTACTTGCTCAAAAATCAAGGGCAAAGTGGGTTCTTGAAGGTGATTGTAACTCAAAATATTTTCATAACTGTATCAAAACATGGAGAAGGAGAAACGGGATTTCAGCTTTGAATATTGGGGATGAATGGATTGAGGAGGTGGCGGAGGTAAAACAGGAAGTGAAGCGGCACTTTAAGGACAGCTTTTCTGAGGTTCCTTGGAAGCATCCGGTGTTGGATGGTATTAATTTCCCACAAATCTCTGATGAAGATAATGATTTTCTTTCGGCGCCATTCTCGGATTTAGAAATCAAAGAGGCGGTTTGGAGTTGTGATGGAAACAAGAGCCCAGGCCCGGATGGCTTCAACTTCAACTTCTTTAAAACTTGCTGGGAGACTATTAAATCTAACATTTGCTCTTTTATGCAGGAATTTTACAGTTCAGCTCATCTCCCCAAAGCTATGGTCGCCTCCTTCATAGCTTTAATCCCTAAGAAAGATAGCCCACAAGGACTTAACGATTTTCGTCCAATTTCTCTCATAGGAAGCATCTACAAGATTCTGTCTAAGCTATTGGCTGCAAGATTGAAGAAGGTGTTGGACAAGGTTATCTCTAAGTGTCAAACGGCTTTCTTACCTGGTAGACAAATTCTGGATGGCGTGGTAACGACAAATGAAGTATTGGATTTGGTGAAGAGAAGAAAACAGAAGTGCTTGATGCTGAAGGTTGACTTTAGAAAGGCTTACGACTCGGTATCTTGGAGTTACCTGGACTACATGATGACAAGATTGGGATTTAACAAACAATGGAGAAGGTGGATGATGTCATGCGTTTCATCGAACTCAGTCTCAGTTTTGGTGAACGGAAGCCCGACGGATGAATTTCTTATGCAAAAGGGTTTAAAACAAGGTGACCCTTTGGCACCGTTTCTTTTCCTCATAGCAGCTGAGGGGATGGCTGGTCTTGTGAAACAGGCAGTGGATATTGGGTGGTTCAAAGAGTATAAGGTGAGTTCGCAAATTTCATATCCGATTCTTCAATATGCAGATGACACAATTCTTGTTGGGGAGGATTCTTGGGACAACGTTTGGTGTATGAAGACTCTTTTGAGAGGATTTGAGCTGGTATCTGGCTTAAGAATAAACTTCTCCAAGAGCAACCTCATTGGTGTAAATGTCGAGGAGAGCTTCATGTTAGCTGCTTCGACATTCTTAGGATGTGCAATAGGAAATAATTCGTTCAAGTTTCTGGGTATCCC
The DNA here is from genome assembly GCA_037113605.1 of Calophaca sinica. NCBI lineage: Eukaryota > Viridiplantae > Streptophyta > Magnoliopsida > Fabales > Fabaceae > Calophaca > Calophaca sinica. Next base: position 13,849,025 of record CM073734.1, on the reverse strand, counting down.
AATTGGGGTGGATCCGAGGAAAGAAGCTACCTGGAGGCCAGTGATTTCTTCTTTTAAGCGAAGACTATCTACCTGGAAGAGTCGACAATTATCTTTTGGAGGTAGAGTTACTTTGATTAATTCAGTGTTATCTAGTTTACCGTTATACTTCTTTTCCTTTTACAAAGTGCCAAAGAAAGTCCTCAAGGTTCTAGTTGCTTTGCAAAGGAAGTTTTTGTGGGGAGGTAGTGCAGAGCCCAAAAAGATTAGTTGGGTGAGGTGAGAGCAAATTTGTCTTCCTAAAGATCAGGGTGGTTTGGGGATTAAGAATCTGGAGTTATTCAATAGAAGTTTGATGGCCAAATGGAAGTGGAGGTTTTTAAATGATAAAGTGGCAATTTGGTATGAGCTGCTATCGCATAAATATGGTAACATCACTGGTAATGGATTAGGCCTGTATACTGCTGGACCGAAATCTTCGTTATGGTGGAGGGATCTCGTGACTCATGACTCGGCCTGGTTTCTTGACTTGGTGCAGCCAAAACTTGGTAACGGCTCGGAATTTTGTTTTTGGACTGTTGATTGGTCAAACGAAGGAAAGTTAATGGATCTATTTCCGCGTCTTTATTCGGCTGCTGCAAATAAGGAGGCTTCTGTTTCTGACTTGGGGGCTTGGGTTGATGATTGTTGGCAGTGGAATGTCGCTTGGCGCCGGAGGATATTCGGTTGGGAAGAAGCTCAAGTTCAAGCATTAAACGATATCCTGAACAGGGTATCTCCAAAGCAAGACACGAATGATGAATGGCTTTGGAAACTTGAGGAAGGCGGCCGGTTTACTGTCAGGTCTGCATACAACAATTTGTTACAGGTGCCTTTCATTGGAGAACGCAACTCTGAGTTGGACCGCATTTTAAAAAAGGTATGGAATACTTCCGTGCCTTCGAAGATTTTGTTCATGGCTTGGAGGTTATTTCTCAATAGGTTACCCACTTGCGATCAATTACAACGGAGGGGTTTTGATCTTGGTACTCAAGCTGGGATTTGCGTTTTTTGCTCTTTGCATAATGAGGATAGAGATCACTTGTTCTTCTCCTGTACTTTTTCACTTGGTATTTGGCGTGCAGTCTTGAATTGGTTAGGGGTTGATGGAGCTTTGTCAGGTAATTGTCTGGAGCATTTTATACAGTTTGGGAATTTTGTCCAGGGTAAGAAAATTGGCAAAGTGAGATATCTGATTTGGTTGGCTGTTGTTTGGAATATCTGGAACCTTCGCAATGCGGTCATTTTTAGAGATGAGGGTAAGGATGCTAGCAATTTACTGGCTCAAATCAAACATAGCTCATGGGGGTGGTTTATCTTTAGGGAAGGCCGTAAGAGGAACTTTATTTTTTCTAACTGGTGCATGAATCCTATTCAATGTCTTAAACTTTGATGGAAATTATTTGCTCTGGAATGTGGTTTGCTTGGACTACTTGACCGTGAGAATTTTTCCAGCCACTGCCTTGGGGTGCTGCTGCAGTGAGGATCTGTGTTGTGTGCACTTGCTGCCAGTTTGATCGGCCTGGCTGCAAATTTCACGAGCTGCTACTGTTAGGTGCTGCATCATGTGCTGCTGCTGATGTGGGCTGTTTATCTTGGTTGGGCTGTTATTTACATGTTTTTCATATTTACATGTGGGCTGTTATTTTCATGTTTTTCATGGTTGCTGCTAGTTTTTGCGAAGGTTGCTGGAGGGCATTATTTACATTTTGGCTGGTCTTGCTTGGTGTAGCTGGGAGTTACAAGGGTTGAGTTTGCATTTCTCTCCTTTAGTTGCCGTGCGTTTATGTTATAGTACATGTTGCTTGGTCTTGTTAGGGTTGGTTGTTGTACTCTTTTTCCTCTTTTGGTCTTTTTCGCAATGGGTTTTGGCCGTCAGGGGTTTTAACGAGGCACTTCCTCCCTAGAACATTTGTAAATATGGGTTCGGAGTACCCCTTGTACTCCATATTTTAATACACTTTCTTTGCTTATCAAAAAAAAATAATATTGGGTCTTGATAGCAAGTGCCCTTAGGGCACTAGTTAAGTAATCAAAAAATAGAAATTTTGTATTGAAAACAACAATATTTAAACTTTCAAGTAATTGAATGCACCACTTCTAATACAAAATTTCTATATTTGATTCCTTAACAAGTACTCTTAGGGCATTCATTAACATTTGTCAATAATATTTGATAATGAAGTGGGCTTAATGGCTAAAGCTTTCTTATTTGTTGGTCGTTTTTCATAGATGCTTATTTGATTTTGCTTATTTATTTTCGGATCAATTATTTTTGATAGAATATGGTCTTTGTTGCGGTTAGCATCATGTTATTATAGTTAATCATATTAAAATTAAAAATATCTTTTTTATATTTTAAATTAAAGCATTATTGTTATTGTTATTTTTATTATTTTTATAATTATCCATTACCACTTAACTTTTTTCCGCTTTATCTATGTGGGTCGGTAGTTTTTTTGTTTGAGTAAATCATTTATTATCTCAGGACATGCAGATTTTTGGGAGAAACAAGATTTTGAAAATATATCAGTTGCAGCATTAATATTTTTTGTTTGCAAAATTAGTAGCAGCATTAATGGTTATGAAGAAAAGCGAAAGACTTATAATAACAACAAATAAAAAAGAAATTGCAGATAAAAAGAACGAAATGTTTTTTTGACGGTATGTTAAAATGTCAATTTGAACACAAAAAATGTCAATTTATTTGGGCTGAAATGTTGTATTGGTGGAACTTTTGGGCCAATTTTGTAATTATTGCATAAACAGCTATAACAGTCCATTTGCCCATGATACACAAAAACTCTTATGTGACCATGCTAAATGCCACCTTGTTTGGAGGCTGGATGATCACAGTGGTGATGATCATAGTGGTGATGGTCTCCTCAGGCTAGAATAAACCTATGTGCGATCTATTCAACTCTACTCTCTTTTATTTCTCCTATAAGCAATTCATTCTTGGTGACGTCTAGCATGGTGACCTCAATAGATGTCACCACCAAGGGGACCTTGAAAATACAACCTATTAGAAGTTTTTCTAGGTCTTTCAGTAATTCTAAAATCCTCCTCAATGTTATGGGAATTGCAATCCATGCCACTATATATATATATATGTGTGTGTGTGTGTGTGTGTGTGTAAAAGAAGTAGGCTATGATCCTTAATATACCAGACACATTTACGTTTGCTCTCTTTTCTCAATCTGAAGAGTGCCTAAGAGTCTAAGACATAAGGAGTCCCGGTTGTAGGCATGGCAACAGGCCGGGTCGGGGGCGAGTTTTGCCTCTCCCGTCCCCATCCCCGGCTCCCTCAGAAAAGCCCGAACCCGGCCCCGATCCCTGCCGAGGGTGAAAAAGGGGTCCCATCCCCACCCCTGACTGGGGTTGGGTTTCCCCGCCCCGCCCCCAGTAACAATATTAAATTTAAAAATTATTATAATTATTAAAAAAATAAAAAAATTATAAAAACATTTTAATTTGTTGAAAAGATGGTTCTGCAAGTTCCAAATTTCAAATTATCTAAACAGATTCGAAATTCCAAATTATTCAAACAACCCACAAAGTACATTACAAACCAACATATAAATAACAACCAATGTTTCAAATTGGCATACAAAGTCTTACGAAATCAGACATAATAAAATGAATCGAACGTTCCAATTCTTCAAATACATCCTTTGCAATTGCTTGGAGTGTTGGATACTTGATGCCATTCAATTTCCACCACATTAAAATATCAAAATCTGAACTTCTTAGTAAAACATCCTCCTCTAAATAATGATCCAACTCAGTTTTAGCAAATGAAGTCTTAGCTCTTTTTTTCCCCATGATATACACATCATAGTCTCTCAAAGCATCACCAGCAACATTACTAGCATCCAACATTGGAGAGTCACTGCTAGAGACTTGATTCATTTTCAATTGATAATCAGAAACCAAATCATAACACAATTGTTTGATCTTCTTAATTTCATCCGAGGTGTGCTCTCAGTCCCATCCTATTGTACACTTTCCGGTGAAATGTGTAGTTGAGAATTACCAATATCTGCCATGTCTATAACCTGTTAAATTATACATAAGGACAAATTAAGATAAGTAAGAACTTTAATATACTAAACAATTCCATTAATATACATTTGCTGCCAATAATAAGTATGCAGAAGAACCAATGTGATCTGTACATAGCAATATTTTTGGTTTAAAAACATAGCACCAATGTAATAGAAAAATAAGGAGCCGCCACTTATCTCATGTACAACTAAACACATAAACCATAACCCAAATAAGCTTAACACCAGCTTCCCTCAGAGAATCAATAAGCGCTTTTACCTTACCAAGTTACTCAACATAAAATTAACATATGCAAAATCAACTTTTGGTTCCCACGATGTGGCCACTGCTTCTTTGAACATATTCATCTATTTTAAATGGGATTATCAGCTCGGTGATAATAGAATAAAAAATTACAGATTTCATCTCTTTTGATTAGGGATTTTGAAATTGAAGGCACCAATTAGTTATTACTACTATGCTGGTCCAAAATTCCAACCATAAGGCAAGTAAAAATCCAAGTTTTCGAAAACCAAAATTTCAATAATTATAACAAATTGAATCCTCTCAAGAAGGTAAAGAGAAAAACTACCACTAAACCTTGAAACACACTAAAGCAACGTGACTCAACCCAGAAAAGCTAGGTTTGACTTCCATAAAATTTACAAATGTGTAACATTTCAAAGAGTAGAAAAAGAGGTGAGACATACCCAGATGCTCTCTAAGACTCTGAGTCTCCGACGATTGACGAAAGGGTGAGACAATGACCCTCCGGTGAGGATCGAAGCCGACGGACGAAACTGCGCCAGTGTGTCGCTGCAAGTGGCCTGCGAGATCTGTGTGGCGCTGCAAGTGGCCTCTGCTATGAGGTGTCTGGACCCAACTGCGACGGTGTGGCGTTCGTGTCTGTGGAAGCCGATGGAAGAGAGGGGAGCCAGAGAAGAGAGGCACGACGGCTGGGAGATGAGAGAACGCTGCAGTGAAGGAGGGAAAGGGAGAAATGAGCTGCAATGAAAGAGGGAAAGGGAGAAATGAAAACTAGGGTTTCATTAGATGGTTTACTATTATATATATATAAGGGTATTTTGGTAATTGTATAACATTGGGACAGGTTCGGGACGAGTATCAACATCCCCATCCCCGACCCCGACCCCGAATTTGTAAAGCAGGGAAAACCCGAACCCGAGCCCAGTCAAACCGGGTTTTCCCCGTCAAAATCGGGACGGGTTCAGGTGGGCCCCCGTGGATTCGGGTATCGTTGCCATGCCTACCCGATTGAGGAAGAACCATAAAGCCGATGGGTGCCCTGCTATTCACGAAGTCTCTTTTTTTAGTTTCACTTTGTTTGCCTTCATGAATAGTGGTTTCACTTTGTTTGACTTCCGCTTTAGAACTTATAATTTAATAGAATAAAGCATGTTTTGTATCGGATTAATTCCAACAATTTTTTAACATTTTATTAATAAACTTAATTTATCATTAATTGAAAATTCTCTCTTTATAAATGACTTCTTGCGAAAAAATATATACAAGTAGTATAATTTTTTCACCTTTATGTGCATAACTTCCATAGAAGCAACCATTAATAACATACACTTAACCTTGTAAAACCAATTTTACCATTTCCTGATATATTGTATTATTTTGCAGATTATAAATGCTATAGACCCCTTTCTATAAATATTTTTTTTACCCAACCCAAGTTTAGTAACAAGTTGCTCTTCTCCAATCTTTTTTTATAAGCAAAGAAATATATTACTAGGGAGTACAATGGATACTCCAACCCTTACATAACAGTCACATTTATAGTGTTTGGATACATTCGAAGGGATTACCGCACCAATCTAAATATACCTTCCCTGTATGCTTACCTCCCTCCTAATAAACCAACCCCAAGGTAATGTTTTTATGTGTGACATGATGGAATGAAATTTAGCCACCCCTCCTTGGAAAATGATTTTATTTCTGAAAGTCCATAGTGACCATGTTACCGCGCACCAAATGAGGTACCTCATCTTCTTTGATTTCTTTCCCCTGCACAATGCACCTGCCTGCAGAAAATGCTCCACTCCATTGTTCTGTTGTGCGCCTTCGAACCCCATCCATGCCTGCACCACCATCCATACCCTGTACAAAAACTTACATGAGAAAAACAAGTGATCAATATCCTCTGCATGTTCAAAGTAGAGCACACAAAAGGTTTCATTGACCGAATTGATGATGCCTCTGTATGAAAGAGCCACCCTTGTTGGTAAGCGTTGCTGCAGTAATCGCCAAACAAATATTATTTTTTGATGGAATTGATGTCTTCCATAATCCAGTCAATGCCTTCTCCAACTGAGGGTGTATATGAATGTCCCTTGTGGTTCTCAATAGAAATTCATACCCACTTCTGATAGAGAATCTGTTCACGCTATCATGTATCCATACCCAGGAATCTTCAATGTCTTTTTTTGGGGAGGAGTTTGCAATAAGATGTTCAAGTGCTGTCACTAACTCCTGCTCTCTTTCAAGTAGTGCACGCCGCCACTACAACTTTCGGGACCAAAATTCACCACGCCATTCTCCTAAGTCTGCTATGTGAGCTATCCTGTCCTCTGCCAGTCTATATAGTCTTGGAAATAATGCTTTTAATGGTTCTATTCCGCCCCAATTTTCTTCCCAAAATTTGACCTCCTTTCCCGAGCCCAATTTTCTCCTAATGGATTATGCAAACCACGCTTGGGAGTAGTTCAGTCTACCTTCCAGTGAAAGTAAATCCCTCTTATCATTCAATCTTAAGTTCCTCCCTTGCAAGAAATTGTCAGCCAACGGCCCATATTTGCACTGAAGAAGCTCGGTCCATACTGCTTTTCTCTCCATCAGAATCCTCCATTTCCACTTAGTAAGCAGTGCTATGCTAAATAGTTCAATATTTTTTATTCCCAAACCTCCCATCTTCTTTGGTAAACAAATTTTCTCCTAACTTATCCATTTTGTCTTCCTATTTTCCTCCACACCACCCCATAAGAAATCACTCTGAATTCGATTAATAGCAGTCACCACTTTTCTAGGAGCCTTATAAAATGAAAAGAAATACAACGGCAAACTTGATAAGACCGAATTAATTAAAACCACCTTACCTCCCATCGATAGTTGACGGCCTCTCCATGAATTTAGTTTCCTTCTCATCTTCTCCAGCACCGGGTTCCATGTAGATGCTTTCCTTGGGTTGGCTCCAATTAGTATTCCCAAGAATGTGAACGGAAATTTTCCAATACCACAATACAAGAATTCGGATGCAGCCTTCTGAAAATCTTCGTCAATGTTTATCCCGTATATGTTGCTTTTATGGAAATTTACCCTTAATCCTGATACTAATTTAAAGCTTCTGAGGATCATCTTGAGACTCCACAAGTTTTTCCAAGATCCATCACATGTGAAAATTGGGTCGTCCACATGCTCTTCTCCAATCTTGACCCGTACATTTCTTTATTGTTATATCTACGGTTTACATTCATGGCACCATTGTGGTGACATTTATTGAGGGCACCATGCTAATCGTCACCTTCATTCTTTTAGTTTCGTAAGTTTAATTTTGCATCTTTAATTTATGTGTTTGCAGTTTCTTGATCTTTCGCTTTTTCCTTAACTATTAATTAATTGTTGTAATAGTATTTTTGTCTCTTACTGATCTTGAATCATTTCATGCTATTCTAACAACTTCTATTGAGAAGTTATTTGTCATTAGAAGAGCATTTTTTATTTTCTTGTAGCATAGCACATTACATAACACATTGTAATCACTCTTCTTTTGTTTTCTTGAATCAAAAAGTTCAATCTTTGTTAAATTTATCCTTTATCAATCACACTTTTGCTAAAATGATTTAAAGAGTTTTATAAACTCAATTTGTCCTCACTTTAGTTTGATGCTATTTGTCTAACACTTCAAAGCAGTGTAAAGAAAAGATTATATTCAAACTAAAAGAACAGAGTGATCACACTTGGACAAATATTGCGGCTGCCACTAATAGAACGTGGAACCCTACAAACAACACAAACCTCGAGAAGAAGGCAATAAGAAAAAACATAAAGATACAGCACAATAGTATTGAAGGACAATATAAAAGATACAGTGAATTAGAAACCTAAAAGCAAAACAAAAAAACCACCAGAGAAAATGGTTTTTATCGTAAGAAACAAAACCCTAATTCACACAGATAAAAGAAAAATATTGAAAATAGTTTTTTAATTAATATTCCTAAAGATTAATTTTTTTTTTTCAAAAATACCCTATATGAACCAACCTACTTGCATAGGAAATATGTGTAACTCAATAATACGTCTTGCTATAAATAAAGGCATAAATAAAAATTATACATTTAATGTTTTTAAAAATTGATGTTGTTTTTTATAATTAGAACTAAGAAAAATGATCATTTTGTTCCTTATAAAAAGAACCGGATGTAGTATAACTTTTACAAAAAAGACAAGACAAGTTTTTCCTTTTATTTCTATATCCAATTCTCCTTTGCTCTCATCAAGTTGTCTGGGAACTATAGATAACAATTAGCTGCATTAATAATATTGTTAGCCTAATAATTCCGTTTTCTATTGAACAGACAGGACTAAAGAAACAATTTAATTACAATACCTAAGTTTTCTCTCTAATCAAAGGGTTTTTTCTATTTTGTAAAAAAACAATTTGAAACAAAAATGTTCAACATTAATGTTATAATGATGATAGACATTTTACTAATCTGGATACTTGTCATTCGATTTGCAATTGAGAAGAAAAGAAGCTAGACACCATAGAGGTCAGTGGTTATGAGAATTTTGTATCGACAATGATGTAATTAATATATATGGAGAATATGACTTTCAAGGGACAATGAAACAAAAAATTGTGATTGGCATCGGTGCAGGGTGCTTGATTTGGATCTCACGTTGGCTGTATTATTCAGATCAAGACAATATCGCAGTGAAAAGCTCCCCAAAGGCGTAGAGATCCTCTCTATTTCTCAAAAGAAATGGAAATCTCCATTACTATAGTTTTGGATATATAAATGCACATATGTTTAAAATAGTGACGTAATTTGTGCATTTATGTGCATTTATATATTTAAAACTATTGTAATAGACATTTCCATTTCTTTTGAGAAATGGAGAGGATCTTTACTCCCCACAAAAACGGTGTGCTAAGACGGTGTTGTAACGCGTTGGAATACTCCTTGTACTCTTTTTTAATAAAAAAATTTATTATAAAAAAAACTCCCACAAAGATATGCGAAGCACTGTGTGGAGCCCTATGATCCCCTAACCATGATTATCATGCTGACACCAATGATCACATTAGTTTACAGGATAAAACTTAGGTCAAGTTCCAAGTGTTCGGTTGGTCATGTTCCTCACGCAAAATTAAAGACGATTTTATTTAAAAATAGTGACATAATTTGTGCATTTATACATTTAAAACTATAGTAATGGACATTTCCATTTTTTTTAAGAAATGGAGAGGATCTATACTCCCCACAAAGACGGTGTGCTAACGGGTTGGAATACCCTTGTACTCCTTTTTAATAAAAAAATTTATTATAAAAAAAATCTCCCACAAAGATACGCGAAGCACTGTGTGGAGCTCTATGATCCCCTAACCATGATTATCATGCTGACATCGTGATATGCAATTTTTTATTTATTTAAAAAAGCATATGGTTTCAAAAACCTATGTTCTGAAGAATAGAAAGAAAAGAGATAAAACATGAGGATGGAGAGTGAGTGGAGAAAGGTAACACGGAAGAGGAAGAGGCAAAATGGAGATGCAAAGACAAGGAAAGCGGACTGGAAAAGAGAAGACATAGGTAGAGGCAGAATACATCAGCCTCAAAACAAAGTTCCAACGACGTACTTTTTCACTGAAATACTGGATGATTTTGGGGCAGAAGAAATGTATAAAGTGTTCCAAAAGTATGGTTGGGTTGACGAAGTGGTTATTCCGGCAAAAAGAGACAAAGGGGGAAGACGATTTGGTTTTGTAAGATTCTTTGACGTCAGGGACACTGAATTCTTTAAAACAAGGCTAGATAATATCATCATTGGCAGTAGGAAAATAGTCAATATCCCGCGATTCCAGAGGGATAAGGAGACCGAAAAGGTGGAAAAGAGGAGCAAAAAGGACTACAATCTTAGGAAGGTGGGGCCAATCGTACATGCAAGGTACAGGGAGCAAGGGGTCTCTTATGCCAACATCACAAAGAAAGGCTTATCTCAGGGAAGGCAAGAAGAGGTAGCAAACAAAAATGGCGTCAAGGCAAAAGAACCCGCGAGAAGAGACAACGGTACCAGGAAAGAAGAATTTGCTCACTTGGAATACAGGGTAGGAGAGGATCAAATTATGAGGCTTAATAAAGCATTTGTTGGGAAGGTCGCTACTCCCAGGACATCGTATAATATTCAAGAGGAGTTCTTCAGGCAAGGGTACTTTGCAACCAAGGCAACACCCTTGGGTTCTAATCTAGTGCTACTGGAATCAGAGGATGAAGAAGAGCTCCCAACCTTGGTAACTGAAGCTAAGGAGTAGTTGTTGCAATGGTTTGAAGAGATCAGACCATGGAACCCAAAAGAAATTGATAATGAGAGACTGGCATGGATTCGTTGCTATGGCATCCCAGCACATGCTTGGATGGAAGATTTCTTTGAAATGCTTGTATCCCCAATTGGTGCGTTTGTCAGTACCGACGATAACACAAGAAAAGGTGGTAGCATGGATGTTGCAAGAATTTTATACGGAACAAAAGTACACGATATTGTTAATAGGGTAATCAAAGTAAAGATACATGATGAAGTTTTCACTATTAAGATGGTTAATGATTGGTACGGTCCGATGCGGTGGACGGCTCCACCTAGACAACCGTCGCCATCGTCTAATTCAAATGAAGAGTCAAACGATGGTGAGTACAGTGCACTGGATGACGGGGAAGATGGAGAGTTGTTCAGGGAGATGGACGGGGGCAACCTCGATCAAAACATTGCAATTAATGCAATTGCGTACAAAATTAATGATGAAACAAATTACATTGAGAATGAGGCAACCAATGGTTCAGATTAAAGAGAGGTTCTGTGCATTGAAGATGGCGGTTACAATGTTGCGCCACCACAATTAATTGGTGGTAATCCTTCCCAAAGCGAATTATTAGTAGCAACTGATAATGTTAGCGCTGGGTGTGGGTCACACATAGGCAGTGATGGGAATCAGGCCCAAATTGACCAAACTTCACACTTGAGTCATGATGTGGAGTTTCGGCCCATTCCAGTTGCAGCTACTCCTGAAGCCTAGACCTACTTGCAACATTCTATTGATGGTGTTTCCAAAATCAATGAGCAGCGAGTGGACCGTGAAGATTTGATTGGGAATCAGAATAACCATGGGCCCAATTTGGACGGGGTGCAGCATCAATCTTGGTCCAGCCTAGTGGAATCTGTCAACCCGGTGGCCTATGTTTCTAGAAGCAACGTAAACAACATAGTAGACAAAGTTAGAGCAGAAGGAAAATCGAAATTTGTGGGAGATTCAGAGAGAAAATCTTCTTCAATGATGAGCACAAATTTCTCTGGGGGATCCGTTTTATGCTGTGATTCTACAACAACTTCGGACTTTAATCGCTGCAACTCGCTTTTGGGCGAAGAAGGACCTTGATACAGCTACAAAAATATGGAACGTTGCAAAAGGGATCGGCTTAAAAGGTAACGAAAGTGATGAGCTCTATATTGCAGTAGTCAAGGAGACTGAGGCAACAAATCATGAAGCAAATAGAAAGAGGGAGCTAAAGAAAGACAACCCATGAAGCTTTTATTCTTAAACGTGAGGGGGTTGAAGGATCGAACAAAAAGACGACGTATTTGGTCCTTGCTATTGACATGTAAATTTGATTGTTGTCTGCTTCAAGAATCTAAGTGTGATGATTGTTGTCTGCTCCATGGGATTATCTGGAGGATTAATAATTATTTGGAGGAGAGGATTATTTGCTGTCAAATTTAATTTTTCTGGTGATGGTTTCTTTGGCCTGTGTGTCTCAATAGAATCGTTAGGTTCAGTATATTACATCGTCAATGTATATTCTCCATGTAATATGGAAGGAAAAAGAAAATTATGGCGGGAGTTGTTAATGTCCAAAAGAGGTTTCCCAGATGGTTTGTGGTGTTTAGGGGGTGATTTTAATGCAGTCACCTCTAAGTTGGAGAGGAGAGGGCGTGTGGAACAGAGGGGTACAGGAGAAATGGAGGAATTCCGGCTCTTTATAGACAATATGGAGGTGATAGATATTCCTGTGGTTGGTAAAAAAATTCACTTGGTTTAGTGGAGATGGATCATCTATGAGCAGACTAGATAGGTTTTTATTATCAGATGAGTTAATAAATGAGTGGAAGGTCATCACACAGTGGGTGGGCAATAGAGAAATTTCAGATCATTGTCCTATATGGTTAAAAACCTCTGAACAAAACTGGGGTCCAAAACCATTTCGCTTCAACAATTGCTGGCTGGAACACAAAGGATTCAAACAGTTTGTCACTGAATGTTGGCAAGGGCGCAATTTTGACGGGTGGAAGGGTTTTGTCATCAAACAAAAAATGAAGTATTTGAAGGAAAAACTCAAAGTGTGGAACAAGGAAACTTTCGGTATAGTAGACCTGAAAGTGGACAGATTGGTGGAGAAGTTAAGTGCTTTAGATGAAGTTGCTGCACAGGGCAACCCTTTTGATTTAGACCATAGAAAACTGTTGATAGCACAATTTTGGAAGCAACTCCATAATAAAGAGAGCCTGCTTTCTCAAAAGTCAAGAGCCAAATGGATTTCGGAAGGAAATGCAAATACTAGGTACTTCCATGCATGCTTAAATGCAAAGAGAAGAAGGAATCATATTCAAGCTATAAAGGTAGATGGTGGGTGGTTAGAGGATGCTTCAGCAGTGAAGATCGAGGTTAAAAGATATTTTCAAAGCCGTTTTATGGAAGCTGATTTCCAAAGGCCAGTTCTTGATGGTGTACATTTCTCATAGATTTCAGTAGATGATAATTAATTTCTGACAGCCCCATTTCTAGAAGAAGAAATCAAAGAAATAGTCTGGAGTTGCGATGGTAACAAAAGCCCAGACCCTGATGGGTTCAACTTTAATTTTTTCAAGAATTGCTGGGATGTGGTAAAGGAGGAGGTGTGTGCATTTGTAAATGAATTTCATGTCACAACTTGGTTACCTAAGGCAGTTTTGGCATCATTTATAACCTTGATCCCTAAGATTGATAATCCTCAGTCTTTAAGAGAGTATAAACCTATTTCACTCATAGGCTGTCTCTATAAAATCATTGCCAAACTGTTGGCATCAAGGCTAAAGCAGATTCTAGCTAAAGTTATTTCTCCTTGCCAAACGGCCTTTCTTCCTGGTAAACAAATATTTGATGGGGTCCTTATCACTAATGAGACAATTGATTTGGGAAAGAGGAGGAAAGAAAAATGTCTTCTTTTGAAGGTTGATTTTGAAAAAAATTACGATTCAGTGAGTTGGACGTATTTGGACTATATGATGAATAGGATGGGCTTCAATACTACTTGGAGGAAACGGATTAGTGCTTGTATTTGCTCAGGTTCTGTTTCTATACTTGTAAATGGAATTCCTACAGATGAGTTTGTAGTTAGAAAAGGTTTAAAACAGGGAGACCCATTAGCTCCCTTCCTCTTTTTAATTGCTGCGAAAGGTTTGTCTGGGCTAATAGCTAATGCTATTGACTTGGGGAAGTTTAAAGGATTCCATGTGAACCAAAATATTTCCTTTCCTATTCTACAGTATGTGGACGATACTATCTTGTTGGCAGAACCTACATGGCAGAATTTATGGAGCATAAAAGCGATTTTGAGAGGATTTGAGCTTGCATCGGGACTCCGGGTGAACTTTTCTAAGAGTAGCTTGTTGGGAGTTAATGTACCGGAACAATTTATGTCTGTTGCCTCATGTTTCTTATTTTGTTGTGTTGGGAGTTGGCCACTTAAATTTTTGGGAGTTCCGATTGGCGCAAATCCTAGGAGATCTTCAACCTGGGCACCGGTGGTAAATTCCATGAAATCGAGGTTGGCTACATGGAAAGGAAAATATTTGTCTATAGGTGGAAGGGTGGCTCTAGTAAACTCAGTGTTATCAAGCTTGCCATTGTATTTTTTTCTCTTTCTACAAAGCTCCTAAGAAGGTTTTAAGCAGTTTGATCAATATTCAAAGGAATTTTTTGTGGGGAGGATGTAATGATAATAGAAAAATAAATTGGGTCAGCTGGGAAAAGGTGTGTTGTTCCAAGAAGAATGGTGGGCTTGGGGTGAAAAATCTTGCGTTGTTCAACCATAGTCTTTTGGCTAAATGGAAGTGGGGATGCCTCACTGATGTTAATGCAGTCTGGTATAAGCTACTAACGTATAAATATGGTGATCTGGTCGGGCAAGCTTTGGGTGATTACTCATCTACACAACATGCTTCTCTATGGTGGAAGGACTTGATTGCTCTTAATTCTACCTGGTTCTCAAATACTGTCAAAATTAAATTGGGTTCAGGCTTTGGAGTTCGATTCTGGATAGATAAATGGTTGGGAAGTTCCTCTTTAAGAGACAACTTCCTAAGGCTTTTTCAAGTTGCTGCGGATAAGGAGGTGTTAGTTGGTGATGCGGGTGAGTGGTGTAATGATTCATGAAGCTGGAATTGGCAATGGAGACGCCCTTTGTTTGAATGGGAAAAAGATTTGCTGCTGGATCTTCAAGCTTTATTGAATGGAGTAACACCTACTAAAGAAGGGAAAGATGCTTGGATTTGGATGCTTGATCACAATAACTCATTCTCTGTAAAGTCAGCGTATATTAACCTCTTAGGGTCTGCTGGCCCTCAACTATTGGATCAAAACTTATACAAGGCTCTCAATGGTTTATGGAAGTGCTCCATCCCTTCAAAAATCTCTATTTTCATTTGGAGATTGTTGCTTGATCGCCTTCCTACACGGGACCAGTTAGCGCACAGAGGAGTAATTTCGGACACACACCAGCTGTGTTGTGTCTTCTGTTTCCGCAGCGAAGAATCGGTAAATCACTCTTTCTTCAATTGCCCCTTCTCTTTTGAAATATGGACACAAGTGCATGCCTGGTTAGGCGCTACAGGAGCTCTTCACTGGGATAAAACCCAGCACTTACTACAACATGGATCAATCTTCACCGGAAGACATGCTAAGAAGGTTAGATATCTGATATGGTCTGCAGTGACTTGGTGTCTTTGGTCTATGCGTAACAGAATTATTTTTCAAAGGGATATTGCTGGTTTCTCAACTGTTTTGGCTCATATTAAATCAGTGTCATGAGGTGGTTTATTTTTAAAGAGGGCAGATTATCGTGTAGGACTTTCTCAGACTAGTGTATTAACCCATTAGCATGTATTATGAGTTAGCTATTTTGTAAGCACTAGTAGTATACTTCATCTGTAATTGGGTTGGGATATCCCTTGTACTCCTAGTTAATATATTCGCTTATCTAAAAAGAAAGACGATTTTATTTAATAAATAGACACAATAAAACAGTTTTAAGATGTACTTTATGAGACGCTTTATATTTTCAATAGAAAAAAGAGGAATTTAACCTTTAAAACTGTGTATAAGTTTCGTCCCAATTTATATGGTCCGATACTTTTCCTTCTGCATACAGTTTATTCTGTTTGCTACAGATATAAGAATATGGAGAATAGACATAGAAGATACCCCACGTGGCTTGGGCCATGCATGTCTCCAATACCCAATGCTATCACTTTTATAGATTTTTGGTTGGATTCATCAATAGTTTTCTGCAATACCATATTTATCCATATTTAGATTTAATTTAATATAAATGAATTTGTATTGAGTTATTACTTTCACATATTTTTAAATAAAATAATTTTAAATAAAAATATTTTTATTCCTCTTATATGTTTTTTGGTATACATTCCTCTTATATGTTATTACAATAAAAATGTATAAAACAACAAACTAATTTTGTTTTTTCTTTTACACTGTTAAGAAAATAAGAGTTCGAAAATGAAATGAAATGAAAGAGAACAAAATGAAAAGAAAAAAAAGAAAAAAATTAGGTGAAATGGATGGATTAGTTTTGATTGTTCAGATGGAAAGAAAATAAGGGAAAAAATTATTTTCACTTATTTAATTAGATAAGAAAGTGTAGAAAAGAAAACCATATTTTAACTTAAGGATAATGTTGTTCTCTTTACAAAAATAGAGAAAACAACTTCTTTGTAGTTGTTTTTACCTTTTTTATACAAATATTTAAAAAAGGAAAGAAAATAATTAATCAGATAATAATTAACTTGTAATATAAAAATAAAAATAGAAAATCTTTTCTACAACCAAAGAGACTACAAACTAGTAGCTTTCCATTCAAATTATTTCATTTTCTTTCTTTTAAAAGTATTTTCAAACAAATGCAACGTTATTGTTCAGTTCATATAAGAAAAAGGATGGAGGATAAATTTTTAAAGATTTATAGAATGTAGGGGAAGAAATACAAATTATCATGTGATCCTAGTAAATCATTTTTTAAATCCTTGTTCTCTTTGATTGTCAACCTCTAATCCCTACACGTCTTCGACCAAAAGAAAATAAATTGAATACAAAACTTCCACCTTGTGACGTTACTATATGTACCTGTATCCAAGGATCTATAACGTCATACTCCCATAAATTTTGATCTTAAGACAAGCTCCGTGTCTCCATCTTTCTGGCCAGTATAGTAAACCATCATCTCCATGTGTATTCTGAATTTTAGAATGATTTACTCCATCCGAATATAAGAAAAAATTCCAATTAACTTTTGTGGTTGAAAATATAAGTAAATACCAACTAATTATACAATATTTAATGATATTATTTTTAAAATACTCTTTAAATAATTTAAATTCTATTTTTTGATAATATTTTGTATTCCTTTTAAACAAGTTTTTATGTAGGTTATTTTGAAGAATCTAATTTTTTTATTGCACAAAAATATTAAAATGGGATTAACTACTATGAGGATCCACACACATAAAATCTAGACATACCTGTTGAGATGCAAACAAAGTCCCACATAGGATAAACAGGAGGAAGAACATGGGTTTATAAACAAGGAAATGTCCCATTGGTATGAGGCCTTTTGGGGAATATCCAAAAGCAAAACCATGAGGGCTTAAAGCCCAAAGTGGACAATATCATACCAATGTAGAGACATGTAAGACCCCTCGGTACCCTACAAGTGGTATCAGAGCCGATGGTGTCGGCTTGGGCGAGTATTGGAATAGCTAGTATTGGAATAGCTGTTGGGATCTGAGTCAAAGATCCTTGTGTCGAAAGTCTTCCTGGCGGTGTGGTGATCAGGCGGCGTGTCCCGGCGGTGTGGTGAGCAGGCGGTGTGTCCTGTTAGTCGGCGGTACAAGTATAAACAGACTAAATACTCGGAGGCTTCCGCTGGAGGGGAGGATGAACCATGGTCCTTTGTTTGAGGGGATGATTGTTGAGATGCAAACAAAGTCCCACATAGGATAAACAGGAGGAAGAACATGGGTTTATAAACAAGGAAATGTCCCATTGGTATGAGGCCTTTTGGGGAATATCCAAAAGCAAAACCATGAGGGCTTAAAGCCCAAAGTGGACAATATCATACCAATGTAGAGACATGTAAGACCCCTCGGTACCCTACAATACCCGGTGCCAATTTAAGAATTATAGGAGTCACATTAACCTCAAGTAAGAATATTTGAAATTGAATTTATTTAGATTTATTTCAAGATAAAAGCGCTTATTTTATACTTGCATCTAATTAATAATGATGCGTTGCTACACATTATTGGATCCAAAATATTTTTACACCGAGCTGGCATGAGAAGTCAAGTGCAAATCTGCACAAATTGATTGGACAAAACATCGAGTGGAGAATCAATTGGACAAGTGCATATCTATCGTTAGATTTCATTTCGGTTACCTAAATTGTAAAGTCACAAATGTCATTCTAGATATCTTTTATATAATTCAAAATTAGCAACTAGTCCATGACGGTAAAACCTTGAGAAGCATTACGCTTTTGGGCCCGTTGGATTGACCCACCCCACATATATCGGACGGATAGGAACTTACCATCATTGTGCTGCCTTTTATAAAGTGAGTCACCTAACACCACCACATAGGTCGTGTCATAAATGCAGCTGTGATGGCCTCTTTACTGATTAGACGAGACTACCCTTCCCATTATACTAATTCATTCGATCGATATTATAAAAGAGACAAAATCATAATTCACACAGACTAAAAAAATATTTACTACTCCCTCTGTTCATATTTATAAGAGACACATCACTTTTTTAGTTCATTAAATAACTCGTGTATTTATAGACCAAAATACATGAGTTATTCAATGAACCAAAAAAGTGATTTATCTCTTATAAATAGGAATGGAAAGAGTAGTTCTAATTAATATTCATAAAAATTTAACTTTTTTTTAAATATATCTCTTTCATAAATGGTGGTTAATAATTAATGAGAGTTATTTCACACAAATTTTATTATCTTAAACAAAGACATAATTAAAAATTAGTATTTAATATATGTAAAAATTAATGCTTATTTCTTATATTTGAACCAAAAATTGGATCAATTTATCTTTTATAATATAGACAAAAAGGAGTACTATGTGTTATCCACGTATATTGTAGGCAATTAATACCTCACGTATAAAAAGTTTTATGTATATATTTTATACTACTCCCTATATGTAAAACTTTTTCAACATTGCACAATAATTAAGAAAACTAATTTTTATATTAAATTTGTTAATAAAATGTATTTTTTTTTAAAACTATCCTTTTACTATTAAGAAAGAGAAATGATTGGTCTTTTAATTTTCTCAATTTAATTAGAGATATTTTTGTAAGAAATAATTAATACATCTTGTAATTTGAAAATGATCTTATAAAATGGGTAATTTTTTTTTACAAAAGAGTCTTACATATAAGGACAAAAATAGTACGTGTGTAATATAAATTTTAAAATTTTATGTACACTAATTCATACGATTCAACTAATACCAATCGATTTGACTAATAACCCACTAATCCAATAGCATGACCGAGTCGATCACATGTCCTAGCTTTAAAACACTGCGTATAACATTGCAAGGGTCGTTTTCAAGAGATTACTGAAGAATGTGCCTCGAGCAACGAGAGACGAGTCTGGACATCAGAACATGTACGGCAGGGAAGCCTGCAAAAGCTAAGATCAAAAGTCACTCCACATTTCCGAGGTAACCCTATGAATCAGTGAGAAGTTTATTTATTTATTTTTTTTACAAAAAAAAAAGCAATATTATCAAATGAAAGAAATTTGTGAAAGATTTAAAAATAAAGCTTAAATATATTTAACATATTTTTAAATATACTACTACATCTATTTCATAATTTTGGTAGTTTAAAGTTTTTACACACAAATCAATTAATTATTTAATTGAATTATATCTTTACCAAAATAAACTTATTAGAAATAATTGCTGTAGTTTCCAAAATAATTAATTAAGTATTTGTGAAATTGTGTCAATTTTTAATATAAAGACAATAAATATATGAAGAGTATACTTGAAAAAAATGTGAATTATATCTTAGATTTATAAAACACTCATTTGTTTTGAAAAAAATGTTAAAACTACCAAAATTATGAAATGGAAAGAATTTTTCTTTTATTTTAGTTGTATTTTTTAAAAACTTGTTTATTTAATCATAGTCGGTAGTTTTAAAAAAAGTGACATGGCAAACAAATTTTAATTTGCGCCATTGAGTCAAATGAGTTATTAAATTGCGCCATTGAGATGTTTGTTAATCCCATTAAGTGTCGTTTAAAGTTTTTTTATAAGGATTAAGAAAAATAATAAATAAATTTATGAATGAAACGATTTTACCAAACTGTGTTTATTAACCATAACTTTATGAATGAAACGATTTTACCAAACTGTGTTTATTAATCATTAGAGTATTAACTATTGACATAAATAAATAGTAGAGTATACTAAATTGAGAGTGATGCATACGATGTTTATTTGGGGGCAAATTTAGAAAAAAAATTAATATTGTGTTGAAGCATAAAATGACATTTAATATGATTTTTTTTCTTTTACTAAAGTGACAATTAATCTGAAACAGAGGGAGTATTAGTTAGACACTTAAATGATCACATGCAGCTAGTTAGAGCAGTTCTGTTGTTAATTAGTTGTTAGATACTCATTCCGTTTTCGTTTATAAGCAAAAATCACTTTTTATATTCATTGAAAAATATATGTATCTGGTCTAAATTTTGGACAAGATACATATATTTTTCAATAAATATAAAAAGTGATTTTTGCTTATAAACAAAAACGGAGGGAGTAGTTCATTTTCCTTCTTACTTCTCCACCTCATATGTATGTAAATATAACCACGTATAAATCACAATTAATGAATTCAGTTCCATTCATTTAATAAGTTTTTCATAAATGTCACCTGTTATCATGTTGAGTCAACTTTGTTAACTCATGTTTAGTTATTTTTAAAAATAAAATTTAAAAAACTTGGAGTTTCTCTTCCCCTCCCTCTTCCCCTGCCCCTGCGCCACCCCCATCTCTCCCATGCCCCTATGTTTGCGCCACTCCCATCGACACCAAGTCGCCATACCCAATCAATATGCATTAACCACCTCCCATCTTTCTTGCTTTCTTCGAACCACCATATCTGGAAACCTCATTTTGGAAAGGTGGAGTGTGAGTTGGGCCAGAAGGATCAACCTATATCACACCGGAAGGATCATATTCTGAAGCAGAAAAAGAAAGACATTTAATTTGAAAGAACCATCAAGAGACCTCCCAATCAACCTTTCATACTCCTATATCATATTCTCCTTAGTCCATACCATCAGGGTATGAAACCGAGACCAATGTATCAAGATCCTCACCAGTATGGGTGAAAATAGATCAGGCCGCTCGACAAGGGCTTATGGCTCGACCTATATCAGGCTCAAGCTAGGCAAGACTTATTTTTAAATAGATAAGACTAAGACTTTTTGAAAAGGCTATTTAGTTAAAAAGGCCAGGAATTAGGCCATCTAAAAAGCCTTTTAGCAGCCTATTTAAATAAATATAAATAATATAACATATTTTGTATTGTTTTTTTTTCGGTACTCAACATATTTTATATTGTTACTACTATAAAAAGAATTTTTATAATGTATTAAAAATTATATATTTACTTACACTTCTAAAGATTTGAGCATATTGACATACATAAAAAATTTGAATAAACAAGACAATCTCAATCTTCAAAAACTTATTCTAGTCTAGTGTCTTCTCACTCTTATGTTTCATGCTCTCGGGTAGTAGCGGTTTAGTTTTTTATAATTTATAGTTTATCATGCATAAAGTTTATCCTTGTTAGCCTACTAATCCTTTAACTTATTTAGATATAAATTAGATCATAGGCCTTTAAATAGGCTAACAGACCAGATCAAACTTTCAAACAGGTCAGGTCAGACATGGAAAAAAAAAGCTTATGAAGGGTAACAGGCCAGACTTAGGCCTTGAATTTTTGGAACAAGTCAGGCTTATGCCTTGCAAAGCCTAGCTCGGCCCAGCCTACTTCCACCCCGACTCACCATGGAGCTAATATTTGATAATCACAAATTGTCGAAAAGTATCAACCATCTTTTGCACCAAATCATTAAAGATCATATCTCTCTTAACACTTATGATCCTCGTCTACCCTCCAACATACCTCAACATTCCATCACTAGGCCCGAAATCAAATCATCCTCGCCCCCTTCACTCACTCGGTTAGCACCCTTCACCCACTGCCTGTAACATTGTTGCGTCTCAGGTAAGTGCACCCGATCGTAACTCGTAATAAAGTGGAGTATAGTTAGGATTCTGAATGTTGAATCCACAGGGAATGCGCAAGTACCAGCGTAATAAAGATCTTTTAATTCCTTAAGCGAACAGAGTAATCGGATTGAAATTGAAAAGAAAACTAAGCGAAGCGAAAGTAAGACTTTAAACTAAAATGATTAGAGCAAGATCAAATAGGAGAGGCCTAGGGGACCCGGGTTCACTAATACTAGATTTTGAATCTATTTCCTTGCTATTATGAATTGTATTTCCTTATTGAATGCAAACCACTTACACTAAATTACTAATGGCTATCCTCGCATATAGTAGCCTTTCTGCCAACTAATTACTCCGTTTGGTCCAGGAAGATAATTAAGGGAAAGAGCATTAAGAGCAGGCAAGTTTGTTAACTTAATAACTGATTGGAAACAAGCAATAACCTATTCGGCGCATATCGCGAGCTCCGTGATCCTAGAGTTCCAGTAATTAATTGTGATCCTGTTACCACAACTAATAGTAATTAAACGGATATCAAGAATATTGTAAAAGATCCCCCATCACCCATAGTGATGAAATTAGCTACTTATAATGTCATGCAACAAAAGAAAGTAAAACAAATCCAAACTCCTAAAAGACATGAGTTTAAGAACCAGGACACCCTTTTGGTATGACGACAATCCTCTCGTGTGTTCCTCATGTCTCCACGGACTCCAGCAGCAATTCAGAATTGATGGGAAGCTCCAATGATCCAAACTCACTCCAATCGTATGGTGTTTTCGAATGATTCTCAATAAGGGGGCTCTTGACTCAGAAATTCTTCAAAAGGTCATTGTAATATTTTAAGAACCCCTATTTATAGACTGGGCTATGAATTAGGTTTTTTGGCTTCAAATCTGCACTGATCAGGGACGGGGTACAGCCGTACAGCGAATATACATGGCCGTACCGAGCTTCGTAGATGACGTTGGCCCGTACCCGTGCATGTTGTTTCCCTGACATCACTTGTGTACGGTCGTACTGCTTGAGGCACGACCGTACTGGACTATTTTATCGGCGTCAGGTGGTATAGGCGAGGGTATGCCTCATCGGGATTCGCTTCAGGTACGGCTGCATCGATGGTAGGTCAGGCCGTACCGCTTGTCCAGTAGTGCTAAAACTCTCCAAAACTAGTCAGTTTTTGGTCTTTTTTCGCATCTTTTGCTCCAAGTGGTGTCTTCATGATATTTCTGCATAATAAGACATAAATGAGTACCTTTGTGTATTAATCAGTGAAAAATGGTGTAATTAGATACTAAAAATACCCTATAAATATAGACAAATTGGTGTGTTAACATATCCCCACACTTGAACTTTGCTTGCCCTCAAGCAAACTACTTGATTAATTGTAATAAGAAAAACTATTTCTACTGAATAGGGGCAGAAAAAGAAGTGAGACAACAATATGATATCACAAAACATGTCAGTCAATAGAATGCCCAATTAGAGATATAAGTTCAAGTAAGCTAACAATCTGTGATTTTTAAGTCACACTTTCACCAATCTCAAAGTGTTTGTAGGCATAGTCATTAACACTCAGATTTTTCAAATGAAAAGGCATTACCATAGGCTTGTACATTGACCAAAAACTCTACTATTAGAATCTATAAGACATGAAAAAGAGGAATAAGGGTCTTTCATTGGTTGTAATGGGGCCAAAGTAATAATGTTTGATATTATAAAAGAAAGAAAAGGTCATGCAAAGGGTCAGAAACAAATCAACTAAAACAAGCATTCTTTTTCACTTTCAAGAGTAGGCAATAATCCCAATTTTTCAATCAAAATATTTTCTTTTTTGCAACTTGTGAAGGCATGAACATTATCACAATTTTTTTTCTTTTTCTTTTCTTCCTTTCATGCAATTATGCAGCAATCAATCATTTTTAAGAATTAGGAGGGGAACAAATTGATAAGCCTTCTCTTTTTGTAAACAAATAAAAGGGACTTTGCAACATTATTCAATAAATTTTTGCCATTAATTGCTCTCAAATAAAATTTTTCCAAGGTTGACTTCACAGAAGATAATCAATAAAAACAAAATGGGTACCAAAGAAATTAAATATAATACTTTTAGGCTCAAAAGTGGGCAACTAATGGGATAATATATTCAAATGGTAGTGGCCTGAAGAATTTCTAAAAATTTCCCTTTCCAAATCTACATGCAAATAAATTCATATTCGCTTCGTAATGGTCTCGACACAAGTTGTAGAATGCACATTCCATGAAAAATATCACTCAACAAAGAAGAGAGACAAAACCATGATGTTGCCTCTTATTTCAGGCTCAAAACTCACATTTAATAGCTTACACATAAAGTCAAACTCACAGAACTTCAATGCTAATTTTCAACAAATTCCAAAACTAGCAACAAATTGATTCAATCAAAAGTTGTCATAAAAAAAATTGCATAGCCCCTTAAATCAGCAAAAATTTAAAGTTCTTCTATAATTGTAAGCAGTTATAAGCACAGCCAAGTAATAAGTATAATGTAAAACTCCCTCCCCTCACTTATTTCTAGCAGTGTCCCCACTGCGACTATTTTAAAGCAATCACAATAATATAAGATAAAAATTAAAAATAAGTGCTCTAAAAGAATGTGGAAAGAGTTCCCCTCTGAAAAATATCACGAGCAAATTGATGGGGTTATCGATATTTCTATGCCATCAACTTCAGCTGCCTGGAGTACCTCGGAGGTGATAAACAAACTGTAAAAGTAAACAACTTAACAATTACTAAAAATAAATGATAAAAATTAAGTAAAGGTCTACAGGTTGCCTCCTGTGAAGCGCTTGTCTAATGTCACGAGCCTGACGTGTTGCTTCAAGTGGTTGGTGATTGCAGTGAGTTTTGGATGTGGCCCTAGGTGTTCCTGCAACATAGATTTTTGCTCGCTGTCTGTTCACCTTGAAAGTTGACCCATCTTTAGCAACCACTTCTATTGTTCCATATGAAAAGACTTATTTTACTTCATAGGGACCTGACCAACGGGATTTGAGTTTCTGTGAGAATAGTCGAAGTCGAGAGTTGTAAATTAATACCCTGTCTCCAATTTGAAAATCTCTCTTCTGGATGCGTTGATCATGCAGCTTCTTAGTGCGCTCTGTAACACCTGAGGACGAGATCGACATCGTATTAGGACGACGTATCGAGACCTCGACCAAGACCTTGTGTCGAGATCCCGTGACTAGATCGTTTGCCGAGATCATTTGTCGAGCTGATGAGACCACGTGCACTAGCTGCTGAGTTGAGGAGGTCGCGTGTCGAGTTGATGAAGTCGCGTACCGAGCTGATGAGGACGCATGTCGAGCTGAGGAGGCCGCGTTCACGAACTCGTGTTAGCGCCTCGTGCGTTTGCACGAGCACCCTTGTCGACATCGTGTCGAGATGACACCTCGTATTCTTTCGAACGTTATTCAGCGCTATTATTATATTGTTTGTAATAATTATATTGTCGGCTTGACCGTTCTCGTCGTGTGTCTAGACCGTTGACCGACAGAGTAGAGGTAATTATGAGAGGAACGATTAAACGGGTAGATGATTGATGGGATTGGCATCTTATAGCTGGAGTTACGTTTATACCCCTTTCTCACCAGCTGTATACCACGACCGATTCCCTCACACTCATTCTTTCTCTTTTCTTCTTTCTTCTTCCTTCCTTCGCTCGTGTTTCGTTGTTTTCTTCAAAAACTTCCATCGATTTAAACCGTGAGTTCCATCGAGATTCTGCACAAGCTTTCTTCATCAACCTTGTTCATCATCATCTTCTCGACCTATATCTCGTCGATCGACCATCACCATTGAGGTATGAAGAATGATTTTTCTTTTTCTCTCGTACTCGCTTAGCGCTATTTCTTCTTCCATTTTTTTAGCCAGTTTTATGCTTCCAAATCATGGCAAACTGATGGGTTTTCTTCTTCACAATATTACCTATCTTTCTAACCGATTAATTGGGCTTGTAAAACAAATTTCTTTCTCTGATTTCTGCAATCGGCAGTGCCCAGAAACTCTTCATTTTTGGTTCGTTTCGTTTTTTTTGTTTTTCATTCGTTGCTTCTGGTTATTGTTGTTGTCGATCTATCTGTTGAAGCATCAGATAACCTTTTTCATGAACTTTGATCGAAATCCCTAACTTTGTGTTAGAAGAAAAATATATTCAGTTCTTGAGTATTATATTTTCTGGGTTGTGGTTAAGTTTGGGATGAGAGCTAGATGTATTAGAAACCATAGATCGATCTAAGTTGTGTTTGTTTTAGGAAGTCTGATTCCCGAGATCGTGTGATTTCCGAATCGAGGTGTACGGGAAAGCGAATCCAAGGACGTGGAAGCAGTGGAATCCAGATCGAGAACTGTACGTGTCGAGGTCGACTGAGAAGTGTACGTGTCGAGGTCGATTGAGGACGGTACGTGTCGAAGTCGTTGTCGAGCTCGTTGAAGACAGCCGTGTCGAGATCGAGTAAGAGAAGTCGATTGTCGAGCTCATCTGAAGACAGCTGTGTCGAGGTCGTTGTCGAGCAGCATTTACTTGGAGTTCGGTAAGGGCAACTTCTAGATATCGCTAAGACTTTATTTTTATTGTTATATTTATGTATGGACTCCTTAATTGATGTCGAGATTGGAATGTTGTGATATGATTGAGTTTTTGCATGTATTTGATATGTGATTGAATATATGTTGTGAATGGTGTATTGCTGTCGAAGTGCGTTTCTTCATGCAGAATGTTTTATTGCTTAAATGTCGAATTGCGTTTCTTCATGTTAAGCATGCTCTCTTTATTTGATATGTGATCAAGTAAGTTGTGTTACTCTTTGACATGCGGCGAGCTAATCATCGAGTGAGAGAGCTAGGAGTCGTATGACGCTTTTGAGCCGACGGATAATCGAGGGTGCTAGGTCCCTTTTTGTTTATGGTGGATTGGCTAGGCGTCGCATTATCGGTTTGGGGTTGGACTCGCTGATTAATGCATGGTATCGGTTTGGGGTTGGACTGCCGTTTACCTATTACGTCGGTTGGGGATGGACTCCGACGATATTAGGAATAAGAGTTGTGTCGAGTCTAGAGTGATATGGTCGAGTCACGTGTGGTGATTGAGATATATTATTGTGTTGCTTATTTCTTTATGTCGAGCTTATCTTGAATTGTCGAGAAGTTGACCCTTTCCCGTGGTGCCTTCAATCCATGACGGTTACCCAGGCGATGTCGAGGGCGCAGGTAACTCGACAGTAGATGATGCCGAGGAGGAGCTCGACGAGGACCCGAGTGACGACCTATACTTGTCGTGATTGATTGTTTGTTCGACGTATTTCTTTGATAATTGTACCTTGTTTTCTTTTGGAGTAGTATGTCGTGACCAGTTTGGCGGTGTGTTTTGTTGTTTCAGGTAGGCGGTGGTCTTACTTTTGGAGCGACCCTGCGTGGGAGTCTGTGGAAGTACCCCAGTGGTATGATTGCTTTTTTGAAGTAAATGCGTACCTTAGGTGTATTTTCTTTGCACATTTGCTACTCTGTATTTTGTATACATTATTATTTCGAGTGATATATATATGTGTATGTTATGCATGTATGTTTTATTAGAATTTAAGTCTTGTGTCTTAGTTGCACCATGTTTCGAAAAGCTGTAATTACTCTGATGTGCACGAGTTGGTTTTATAAAAAAAAAATATATCGTATTTTTAAAAGGCACAAGAGTTTTGTTTTTAAAACACATCTCATATAGGTTTATGTTGAGCTTGGTGTGTTGAGCTCGGTAACTCGAGCTCGGTATATTGAGCTCGGTAGCGGTCCGGAAACGGGTCGTTACATTGTTGGTATCAGAGCAGTTCGGTTCTGACCGAGCTGTGCATAGGAAATTTGGACTGGTCACTGTGTCGGGTTATGTGTGTTGGGTACCTAGTTGTATTATGTTGATTGCTGTTTGATTAAGTGAAGCACTTATTGCTTGAGAAATTGTTTGAACTGTTTCTTGATTGAAGCAGTGTGTTTTAACACATCCTTGTTGTGAGATTCTGACAGGGTTTTGAACTTTGTGGAATCTAATGCCACCTCGTAGGAATACGACAGCTGCAACCGAGAACGTCGACATGGAACGAGCTATTCAAGCTATGACCGAGATGGCGGCAGCCATGGCTCAACAATCAGCTGCTGCAACTCAACAGGCTAACGCGATGGCTCAACAGACGGCAGCGTTAACTCAGAACTCGCAAAGAACAACAACGAAGCGTAACGAAATGTCTTTGAAGCGAGAGGATTGGCGGACTTCAGAAGCATGATCCAGAAGTTCTACGGTGAGCCAAATCCGGATAAAGCTGATCTTTGGATGCAAGAGATCGAGAAGATCTTTGAGGCACTCCATTGCCCGGACAACGTGAAGGTCGACTATGCCACCTACTTACTGCTAGGAGACGCAGAGTATTGGTGGAGAGGAGTGAAGCAAACATTTATAGCGGAACATCGCGAGATGACCTGGGAGCTTTTTCGTGAAAGGTTCTTGGACAAGTACTTCCCGGATACTGCACGAGCCGAGAAGGAGCAGGAATTTCTTCAATTGCAGCAAGGCAACTCGACGGTGTCCGAGTATGCGGCCAAGTTCGAGTCGTTGGCAAGGTATTTCAGTCCATTCCGTGATCGAGTTGACCAGAGATGGTTAAGTGAGAGATTCCAACGGGGATTGAGATTCGACATCTCGAAGTCGATAGTGTCGTTGAGGATCCAAACCTCCAAGAGTGATTGATCGATGTGTCGAGGTAGAAGGAGTGAGGAGCCACAAGAAGAAGATCTGTGGGCGGACGTGAGACCCCAGTGAGTGCGGGGCGTAGATTTGCACGTAAAGGAAAACAACCGCAGAAGAAGCCTTACGGCCGACCTCGGGGAACGACAACAGGGGACAATATCGTCCGATGACCCAGTGCAGAAGCGGAGGATAGGCCGGTGTCGAGGTGACTTGTTTCAGATTGTGGAAAGAGCGGGACATTACGCCAATAATCGTACTCGAAGGAGGGTGTGCTACAACCGCAAGAAGCCAGGGCATTTTGCCAAGGATTGTCCTACACCTAAAGTCGAACCGACTATGCTTTGGCAAAGGCCAAAGGAAAGCGTCAGTGGCTAAAGGCGAGTTTTACGCATGAGTGGCGAGGAAGTCGAACGAGTGAAGATCTTATCCAAGGTGAATGTGAGATCGAGGGTAAATCCTTATCCGTTCTTTTTGATTCGTGCAACCCATTCCTTTATTTCTTCCGATTGTGTGAACCATTTGAACTCGACCGTGATCGCTTTATCGCTTAAATTAGTAGTTACAACCCCAAATGCTAAAACCTTAGTCACAAACATCGCATGTCTTAATTGTGTAGTGGTTATTGAGTAGAAAGTTTGTGGTCAATTTGGCTTGTTTGCCTCTTAAGGGCTTAGATGTTATCCTCGGGATGGATTGGTTGTCATACCACCATGTCCTTTGGACTGTGCCCGTAAAGCGTAATTTTTCCAGACCTTGGAGTCTCCAATTATCTTTCTCGCCGAACGTATTGGAGTTTCTTTGAAAGAAGGAACTAGGGAATACATGTATCCGCTAGTTCGGAAGTTTTCAACAGATCGGCGTGAAGAATGTTCGGTGGTGTGTGACTTTGAGGACGTTTTTCAAGACGTGCCAGGGTTACCACCAAGACGAGAGGTCGAGTTCTCCATCGACACGATTCCAGAACAGACCGATTTCCAAAGCGCCATACAGGATGTCTCTGCCGAGATGAAAGAGTGAAGTCCCGGATCGAACACTTGGAGTCGAAGCAATTCATACGACCGAGCGTGTCACCGTGGGGAGCTCCGGTGTTGTTGGTTAAGAAGAAGGATGGGCGATCAAGACTGGTGCGTGGACTATCGCGAACTCAACAAGGTTACCGTGAAGAATCGTTATCCGTTACCACGTATTGACGACTTGATGGATCAACTTCGTGGAGCGGCGATCTTTTCAAGAT
The DNA here is from genome assembly GCA_037113605.1 of Calophaca sinica. Taxonomy (NCBI): domain Eukaryota; kingdom Viridiplantae; phylum Streptophyta; class Magnoliopsida; order Fabales; family Fabaceae; genus Calophaca; species Calophaca sinica. The sequence goes on along the minus strand of CM073734.1, from coordinate 13,819,045 downwards.
AGACTTGAAGTCGGGCTACCATCGATTCGCGTGAAGGAGGAAGATGTCGCCAAAGCGACTTTCAGGACTAGATATGGTCACTACGAGTACTTGGTGATGCCGTTTGGAGTAGCGAATCGCCGGTGTGTTTATGGACTACATGAACAGGATTTTCAATCCGTTCTTGGATCAGTTCGTTGTAGTGTTCATCGACGACATATTGATCTACACGAGGAACCGAGAAGAGCACGCAGAACACCTATGTCGAGTACTACGGATATTACGAGATAAGCAACTCTATGCCAACCTGTCGAAGTGTGAATTTTGGCTTGAAGAGGTGAATTTTCTTGGTCACGTAATTTCCAGAGAAGGGATATTGTGGATCCAACTAAGATTGAGGCGGTGTTAGCGTGGGAACAGTAGAAGGCGATTCTGAGATCGGGAGTTTTGTCGGCTTAGAGGATATTACCGAAGATTCATTGAAGGTTTCTCGAAGATTGTCGCGCCTCTTACACGATCGACGAGGAAGGATCAACCTTTGCTTGGACCGAGGAGTGCGGCCGATTTTCAACGATGAAGGAGCTTTTGACGGCAGCGCTGTCTTGATTTTGCCTCAACCGTAAGAGCCTTCGAGGTGTATTGTGATGCGTCACACCAGGGATTGGGATGCGTCTTTGATGCAACGTCGGAAGGTGGTCGCGTATGCTTCAAGGCGACTTAAGATTCACGAGAGGAACTACCCTACTCACGACTTGGAGCCGGGCAAAGCAGAGTTTTTGGCGTCAAGATATGGAGGCACTACCTTTATGGGAGCACTCTTCTGTTTTCAGCGATCACAAGAGTTTGAAGTACTGTTCGACCAGAAAGAACTCAACATGCGTCGGCGTAGATGGACGAAATTTCTCGGGACTACGACTTTACGTTGGAATACCATCCGGTAAGGCTAACGTAGTAGCAGATGCGTTGAGTAGGAAGAGCGTTTTAACCTCGGTAATGATGATCAAGGAGTTGGAGATGCTCGAAGTTCCGAGATTTGAAGTTGAGTGTCAGTTTCACCGGGAAGCCGAGATTTGGTATGCTTACCATCTCTAACAGATTGTTGGACGAGATCCGAGACCAGCAAGTTCATGACGAGCTTCGCAAGAGAAGATTGATTGATAAGCGCAAGGGAAAGCGCGAATTTCAGGTCTGAGCGACGACATCTTGAGGTGCAATGGCCGAGTGTGCGTACCTAACGATCCGAAGTGAGAAAGTTGATTCTCGGCGAAGCGCATAAGAGCAACTTTAGTATTCATCCCTGAGTTACGAAGATGTATCAAGACTTGAAGAAGCATTTTTGGTGGTCAGGAATGAAGAAGCAAGTGGCGAGCACGTAGCTACGTGTTTGGCGTGTCGAAGCGAAGGTGGAGCACCAACGACTGCGGGAATGCTCTGATAAACAGCGTGCGGTATGGAAATGGGATAGCATTTCCATGGATTTCGTTGTAGGTTTGCGAAGACGCAGAAGAAGAATGATTCGATTTGGGTGATCGTCGACCGATTGACCAAATCTGCTCATTCTTGCCGGTGAGGTCGACATACAACGTGGAAAAGGCGACCGAGATCTACATCGCGGAGATAGTGCGACTTCATGGAATACCCTCTTCGATCGTGTCGGACCGAGATCCGAAGTTCACGTCTCATTTTTGGAGGGAATTGCAAGGCGATGGGAACCGAGCTCGAGCTTAGCTCGGCATATCATCCTGGTGGCCGGTCGGTGAGAAACGATCCAATCACTTGAAGATTTGTTGCGGGCTTATGCGTTAGATCACCGAGGAAGTTGGGACGGCGTCTTACCATTGGTGGAGTTCACCTACAATAACGATTTCCATGCGAGTATTGGAATGGCACCTTTTGAAGCGGCTGTATGGGCGGAAATGTCGACGCCTCTTTGTTGGTACCAGGGGCGAGCGAAGCGTCGTAGGACCAGATATGATCCGGCAGACTACCGAGAAGATTCGTTTGATCGAGAGATCGGATGCGAACATCTCAAAGTCGACCGAAGAGTTATGCAGGCCGACGGCGTCGACCACTCGAGTTCGAGGAATGAGAACATGTATTTCTTAGAGTCACCCCCACTCATGGAGTTGGTCGAGCGATCAAATCCAAGAAACTTACCCTAAATTTATTGGACCTTACAGATTCTTCGTCGTATTGGTCCGATGGCATATCAGTTGCCTTGCCACCATTCTTGTCGAACATCCATGGCGTCTTCCACGTCTCACAATTACTGAAGTATGTTTTCGACCCTCTCATGTCATCGAACCGGATGTGATTCAAGCGAAGGGCGACCTATCTTTTGAAGCATTACGGCAAGGATCGTTGATCGGAAAAGCCAAGCGATTCGCGGAACAAAGAGATTCAACTCGTCAAAGTTGTGTGGGATCGAAGGCGGGAGATGCGACTTGGGAGCTGGAGGAGAAGATGAAGACTTCGGTACCACTGAACTACGAGGTAAGAATCTTATTTGCAATTTCGAGGACGAAATTTTTTTAGAGGGAGAGATTGTAACACCTGAGGACGAGATCGACATCGTATTAGGACGACGTATCGAGACCTCGACCAAGACCTTGTGTCGAGATCCCGTGACTAGATCGTTTGCCGAGATCATTTGTCGAGCTGATGAGACCACGTGCACTAGCTGCTGAGCTGAGGAGGTCGCGTGTCGAGTTGATGAAGTCGCGTACCGAGCTGATGAGGACGCATGTCGAGCTGAGGAGGCCGCGTTCACGAACTCGTGTTAGCGCCTCGTGCGTTTGCACGAGCACCCTTGTCGACATCGTGTCGAGATGACACCTCGTATTCTTTCGAACGTTATTCAGCGCTATTATTATATTGTTTATAATAATTATATTGTCGGCTTGACCGTTCTCGTCGTGTGTCTAGACCGTTGACCGACAGAGTAGAGGTAATTATGAGAGGAACGATTAAACGGGTAGATGATTGATGGGATTGGCATCTTATAGCTGGAGTTACGTTTATACCCCTTTCTCACCAGCTGTATACCACGACCGATTCCCTCACACTCATTCTTTCTCTTTTCTTCTTTCTTCTTCCTTCCTTCTGCTCTGTGTTTCGTTGTTTTCTTCAAAAACTTCCATCGACGAAACCGTGAGTTCCATCGAGATTCTGCACAAGCTTTCTTCATCAACCTTGTTCATCATCATCTTCTCGACCTATATCTCGTCTGATCGACCATCACCATTGAGGTATGAAGAACAGATTTTTCTTTTTCTCTGTGCTACTGTTTAGCGCTATTTCTTCTTCCATTTTTTTAGCCAGTTTTATGCTTCCAAATCATGTCAAACTGATGGGTTTTCTTCTTCACAATATTACCTATCTTTCTAACCGATTAATTGGGCTTGTAAAACAAATTTCTTTCTCTGATTTCTGCAATCGGCAGTGCCCAGAAACTCTTCATTTTTGGTTCGTTTCGATTTTTTTGTTTTTCATTCGTTGCTTCTGGTTATTGTTGTTGTCGATCTATCTGTTGAAGCATCAGATAACCTTTTTCATGAACTTTGATCGAAATCCCTAACTTTGTGTTAGAAGAAAAATATATTCAGTTCTTGAGTATTATATTTTCTGGGTTGTGGTTAAGTTTGGGATGAGAGCTAGATGTATTAGAAACCATAGATCGATCTAAGTTGTGTTTGTTTTAGGAAGTCTGATTCCCGAGATCGTGTGATTTCCGAATCGAGGTGTACGGGAAAGCGAATCCAAGGACGTGGAAGCAGTGGAATCCAGATCGAGAATCAGACGCGTGTGGAGGTGGACTGAGAAGTGTACGTGTCGAGGTCGATTGAGGACGGTACGTGTCGAAGTCGTTGTCGAGCTCGTTGAAGACAGCCGTGTCGAGATCGAGTAAGAGAAGTCGATTGTCGAGCTCATCTGAAGACAGCTGTGTCGAGGTCGTTGTCGAGCAGCATTTACTTGGAGTTCGGTAAGGGCAACTTCTAGATATCGCTAAGACTTTATTTTTATTGTTATATTTATGTATGGACTCCTTAATTGATGTCGAGATTGGAATGTTGTGATATGATTGAGTTTTTGCATGTATTTGATATGTGATTGAATATATGTTGTGAATGGTGTATTGCTGTCGAAGTGCGTTTCTTCATGCAGAATGTTTTATTGCTTAAATGTCGAGTGCGTTTCTTCATGTTAAGCATGCTCTCTTTATTTGATATGTGATCAAGTAAGTTGTGTTACTCTTTGACATGCGGCGAGCTAATCATCGAGTGAGAGAGCTAGGAGTCGTATGACGTTTTGAGCCGGACCCAGATAGCTGAGGGTGCTAGGTCCCCTTTTTGTTTATGGTGGATTGGCTAGGCGTCGCATTATCGGTTTGGGGTTGGACACGCTGATTAATGCATGGTATCGGTTTGGGGTTGGACTGCCGTTTACCTATTACGTCGGTTTGGGGATGGACTGTGGCGATATTAGGAATAAGAGTTGTGTCGAGTCTAGAGTGAGATGGTCGAGTCACGTGTGGTGATTGAGATATATTATTGTGTTGCTTATTTCTTTATGTCGAGCTTATCTTGAATTGTCGAGAAGTTGACCCTTTCCCGTGGTGCCTTCAATCCATGACGGTTACCCAGGCGATGTCGAGGGCGCAGGTAACTCGACAGTAGATGATGCCGAGGAGGAGCTCGACGAGGACCCGAGTGACGACCTATACTTGTCGTGATTGATTGTTTGTTCGACGTATTTCTTTGATAATTGTACCTTGTTTTCTTTTGGAGTAGTATGTCGTGACCAGTTTGGGCAGTGTGTTTTGTTGTTTCAGGGTAGACTGGTGGTCTTACTTTTGGAGCATCCCCCTGCGTGGGAGTCTGCCGGAAGTACCCCCAGGGTATGATTGCTTTTTTGAAGTCGTCGTACCTTAGGTGTATTTTCTTTGCACATTTGCTACTCTGTATTTTGTATACATTATTATTTCGAGTGATATATATATGTGTATGTTATGCATGTATGTTTTATTAGAATTTAAGTCTTGTGTCTTAGTTGCACCATGTTTCAAAAGTCAGAATTACTCTGATGTGCACGAGTTGGTTTTATAAAAAAAAAATATATCGTATTTTTAAAAGGCACAAGAGTTTTGTTTTTAAAACACATCTCATATAGGTTTATGTTGAGCTTGGTGTGTTGAGCTCGGTAACTCGAGCTCGGTATATTGAGCTCGGTAGCGGTCCGGAAACGGGTCGTTACACGCTCCTTGTACAATTTTGCAGTTTCATAGGCTTCCAATCGAAATTCATCCATCTCATTTATCTGTAATAGACGATGCTCACCTGCCATCTGCATATCAAAATTTAAAAATTTGGTAGCCCAATAAGCCTTATGCTCTAACTCGACAGGGAGGTGACAAGCTTTTCCAAATATTAGTCTATAACGTGACATTCCTATAGGTGTTTTGAAAGCGGTTATGTATGCCCACAGAGCATCATCTAGTTTGAGAGACCAGTCTTTTCTTGATGCACTAACAGTTTTTTCTAGGATTTTCTTGAGTTCTCTGTTAGAGATTTCTACTTAGCCACTGGTCTGGGGATGATAAGGTGTGGCCACCCTATGGTTAGCTCCATATTTAGCTAAGAGGTTGTCAAATTGTTTATTGCAAAAATGACTTCCGCCATCACTTATTATTGCTCTAGGAGTTCCAAATCTAGTGAAAATATTCTTTTTCAAAAACCTTACTACACTTCAGGCATCATTAGTTGGTAACACTATGGCTTCGACCCACTAGGAGACATAATCTACTGCCACTAAGATATACATGTTGTTATTAGACTTAGGAAAAGGTCCCATAGAATCAATTCCCCAAACATCGAAAAGTTCACAATAGAGAATAGTATTTAGAGGCATTTCTTGTCTTCTAGAGATATTTCCACTTCTTTGGCAGGGGTCACAAGCCTTGACAAATTTATAAGCATATTTAAACAAGGTAGGCCAGAAAAAATCACATTGTAAAAATTTATGAGCTGTACGTGTGGGTTCATAATCCTCCTACTTCTCTAGAGTGACAGTGTTCTTAAACAGATTAGTATTATGTTTCTGGAACGCATCTTCTAATTATTATGTCGGCACAAGTTTTAAATAAATAAGGTTTCAGAAGTAATGCTTAACATCAGAGAAGAATTTCTTACGATGTGCATATGATAAATTGGGTGGGAGTACCTTACCGGCTAAAAAGTTAACATAATCAGCATACCATGGTGCTGTTGAAATAGCATACAGATGCTCTTCTGGAAATATTTCTTGAATTTGTTCCTTCTCAGGTGGTCTTACTGCTGCATCTATCCTTGAAAGATGGTCTGCGATGACATTGTCTACGCCCCTTTTATCTTTAATTTCGATGTCGAATTCTTGAAGTAATAGAATCCATCTGATTAGCCTTGGTCTTGCATCCTGTTTGGCAAGTAAATGTCTAATAGCAGCGTGGTCAGTATAAATTATGATTTTAGACATCACTAGATAGGAACGAAATTTATCAACTGCAAATATGACAACTAATAACTCTTTTTCAGTAGTAGTGTAATTTCGTTGTGCTTCGTCCAGAGTCCTACTAGGATAGTAAATAGTATGAAAGATTTTGTCTTTCCTTTGTCCCAATACTGCACCAACTGCAACATCACTAGCATCACACATTAGTTCAAAAGGAATAGACCAATCATGTGCTATCACAGCAGGAGCATTAATTAGTATAGACTTTAAAGTTTCAAAAGCTTTTAGGCATGCTTCAGAGAATTCAAATGGTACATCTTTCACAAAAAGGTTAGAAAGGGGTTTTACAATTTTTGAAAAGTTTTTTATAAATCTCCTATAAAAGCCAGCATGTCCTAAGAAACTTCTAATGGCTCTAACTGAATTTGGGAGTTGTAATTTCGAAATAACTTCAATTTTTGTTGTATCTACCTTAATGCCTTTTTGAGAAATTTTGTGTCCTAAGATTATACATTCTGAAATCATAAATTGACACTTTTCCCAATTCAGAACTAGATTTGTTTCTATGCATCTTTTTAGCACAAGTTCTAAATCATGTAAACAAACATCAAATATGGATCCATAAACTGAAAAATCATCCATAAATATCTCAATGCAATTTTCTAAAATATCATAAAAGATAACCATCATGCATCTTTGGAAGGTTATAGGAGCATTGCATAAACCAAATGGCATTCTTCTATATGCAAACATCCCATAAGGGCATGTAAAAGTAGTCTTTTCTTGGTCTTCCTTAGCTACAAGAATTTGCATATAACCAGAATAACCATCCAAGCAGTAATAAAATTCATGACCAGATAATTTTTCAAGCATTTGGTCAATAAAAGGAAGAGGGAAGTAATCTTTCTTGGTGGCTTCATTTAGTTTCCTATAGTCGATACACATACGCCATCCAGTCACTTTCCTAACTGCAATTAACTCTTTTTGCTCGTTCTCCATGACTGTGGTTCCTCCTTTTTTAGGAACTACTGCACAAGACTCACCCAGGGGCTATCAGAAATAGAATAAATAATGTCAGTGTCAAGTAATTTGATAACTTCCTGCTTGACAACTTCTTTCAGATTTGGGTTGAGTCTTTGTTGAGGTTGCACTTTGAGTTTGTGATCAATCTCCATGTAAATTCGGTGGGTACAAATTGTAGAACTTATCCCTTTTATGTCATTGATGCTCCATCCAAATGCTGCCTTGTTCTCCCGCAAGATTCTTAAAAGTTTTTCCTCCATCGGACCTATTAAAGAAGATGAAACAACAAGTGGTAATGATGATGGTGGGTGTAAAAATACATATTTAAGATTAGCTGGTAGCGGTTTTAATTCCAGCTCCGGTGGCTCTTCTAGAGATGACTTGATTGCAGTCTTTTTGGTTTTATCTAGTCTTTCAAATTGCTGCACCCCGTTCCATGGCCTTGGTTCCATGCCTGCTTCTAGAGCTAAGACTTCCTTTTTTATTTCTTCTTCATCTGCGATGACTTCCTTACTGCAAGTTAAAACTTTTTCTAGAGGGTCTATAAGTAAATGTACCTGCGAGTCAGGAGACATTAGAAAACTTTCTATTAAACTGTCAATAAAATTGCACGAGTGAGAATTTGGTGTTTTTAAGGAGTCAAACACGCTGAAAACAACTTCCTCATCGTCAAGCTGTAATGTAAGCTTTTCTTGGTGAACATCAATGATTATTTTTCCTGTTGCTAGCAATAGTCTTTCCAAAAGAAGGGGTACTTCCTTATCTTCTTCCATGTCTAGGACTACGAAATCAGCTGGAAAAATAAATTTTTCTACCTTCACCAAGACATCGTCAATTATCCCTTTTGGGTGCACTACGGACTTGTCTGCCAGCTGCAATTGAAGTCTTGTGGGTCTGACTTCTTTTAAACCAAGCTGCTGAAAAATAGATAAAGGCATTAGATTTATACTAGATCCTAAATCACAAAGAGCTTTCTCAAAATAAGAATTTCCAATTGTGCATGGTATTGTAAAACTCCCTGGATCCTGCATTTTAGGAGGTAGCTTTTTCAGGATTATGGCTGAGCACTCCTCGCTCAACCTAACAGTTGATAGCTCCTCTAACTTTTTCTTGTTGGCAAGGATATCCTTCAAGAATTTGGCATATTTAGGCATTTAAGAAATAGCTTCCACAAATGATATGTTGATAGTTAGCTGCTTCAGGACTTCTAAAAAATTTGCAAATTGAGGGTCCTACAAGTCATTTTTCAGTCTCTGTGGGAATGGCATAACAGGGGTTACGTCAGGTGGATTGACAGGCACTGTTGACTGTCCTTTCTCAGGCTCTTTGTTTATTGTCTCTCTTTCTTCAGTCGAATTAGGTGAATCTTTTGGGGCTGAGCGGGTGTGGCTTTTTCTTTGCTTTTCTCAGATTGCCCTGCGAGTACTATCCCTCCTCTTGTAGTTATTAAGTTAGATTGGACTTCTTGAGTATATGCCTTCTCTTCTTTCTTGGCCAAATGGTTTATCAAGAGAGCTAATTGATCTGCTAATTGTTTCTGTGTCTCTGTATTTGTTGTTACCAATTTTTCCAGTTGCTTAAATCTTTCGTAAAGTTTCTTCATCTATCCCTGTACTAATGTAGAATGGCTTGGATATGGCTTCCTTCCTGCTTGAGCCTGTAAAAATGAGCCTTGGTTTCTCCATACCGGATTGTTATTATTTGAGCAGTGATCACCATGTTTCTCGGTGCCTATGAAGTTAACCATCGCAACTTCATTCTCAATTGTTGAAGACTTACCTGAAGTTATGATATGGGTATGAGATGCTAGCAGGGCTTCGAATTTTTCAGTAAGTGCATCCACCTTAGCTTCTAAAGATAAAGGAGATTGCGTCCCATGGCTCCCTATTTTACGATCAACCTGTTTCCTTTCCGAAAACCATTGAGCATCATTTTGAGTCATCTCTTTAATAATTTCTATTGTCTCAGAGGGTGCTCTTATTCCCAGAGATCCCCCACAGGCAGCGTCTATGGCAGCTCTACTATGTGGATTTAACCCATTGTAGAAGATGTGCACAAGTTACCATGTATTAAATTCCTTGTGTGGAAAACCTCTCAGCAATTCTTGAAAACGCTTCCAAGCTTCGTGCATTGACTCTAATTCAACCTGTTAGAAATTGGTTATTTTTGCTCTTATTTCTGCAAATTTGGCTGAAGATAGATATTTTTGGAGAAATTTGCCCTTCAGATCTTCCCAAGTGGTGATTGAGTTTGGTGCCAAAGAGTCTAGCTAAATTTGAGCTTTTCCCTGCAATGAGAATGGAAATAGTGTTAGTTTAATAGCTTCAACTGGGTGTAACACCCTGAATTTTTGAGGCATTAACTCGTCTATTCTAAGGAAATCAGCCAATATTTTTTTAATTATTTTTTTAAAATAAAAGTTACCGTTAATAACTAATAAAACGTTTGATAATTACGAAAATGATTTATTGTCAATTATAAAAATTTAATTAATAGCGAGGACCCTACTTAATCACTAAACTAATTTTAGTCTAATAGAAAATTTTATTTTATTTTATTTTAAATCAGGTGAAAAAAAATTAATAAATAACTGTAACTACTCTACAACACAACTAAAATATAATAAAATTCTGAAATTATAAATTTAGGGAAAATAACTAACGTTTAAGTTATCCCAATTACTTAGCGGGAAAAACACCATGTCCGCAATAAAAAAAATGCCAAGTTCAATTTGCGCGAAATAACGTTAACGTTCAAAAAGTAGCACAGAGCATCTAACACCCATGTACCCACAATTATTCATCGACGGCACAATCAACAATAATGCGAACAAATTATGCTTGAGGCTTCTCAAATTCACTTGTACCTAAAAAGTGGTGTAAGAGACAGTTCATATGACAAGTTGTAATAAGCCAAAACATGAAAAAATTGCTCAAATACGATTTATACATTTTTTTCCACTTTTAAATAAACATGTGTAAACAAGAGTAATTATATTGAACACCAATAAGAAAATATATTCACATTTACGTACGAACTTGAAATTAAAATAATCACCTTTAAGACATAAGAGAATTTATTCACCCCTTTTTTTTATACTAACTCACAAAGCAAATAATCACGTTTTAAACAACACAAAATCAGCATATTTAATGTTAATATGCATGTCTTATGCAAGACTCTCATGATCGCGATATAGTCATCCCACACCAATGGGAAATAAATTCAGCACCGCCACGAAGGCCCTGACCACGAAGGTCTAAATAATAGCTACCTCCCATACCAATGGGGAATTAAATGATATTACCGCCACGGAGGCCCTACACATGTCGTTCTACATGATGCATGTCATTTAGTCAATCAATTCATGCCACGAGAAATAATTCACCAGAAAATCCACCACACATTATATCCAAATAACACATATCGAAATTTCTTTCACCATCTCACGGCTTAAAACAACAAGTACACATCCATCAAAGGGCAACAACAATCAATAATACTTTTTTGAGATGCCCCGTACACGCTAAATATATATAGCACATAGGTATAGGTGCAAGCAAATAATGATGTGAATCTCCTCACAACGTAACAAATTAAAAAAAAAACGAGGTATAAGACTTATCGAATAGTTGCAGTAAAATAACGTTATTATTATTTAATAATAAATATAGGGATAAATTTTAACTAATTGATAATCTAATAAATTGATATAATCTAATAAAATAAACTAAACGAAAATATTAACAAAACAATACCAAAGACGAATAACAGATCGAACCATCATCATCAAGAGACAATAAAGAATCAATCTTTTACACTAAAAGTATACCCACACAAGTTTTCAACAACATATCAATCTAAAATCAATAAAATAGCAAGAAAAATCATCAACACATTTATTAGAGGAGTACACGAAAATTAAAACTGGATAATGAAATATCATAGATTCATATTTCATAAAGATATAAACTTTTCCTTTCAACAAGACTCCACACGAATTTCTATCAATACTTAAACAACCACCAACATTTAGCTCTAACTTGTAGGAGAAAAGCTCTTACTTTGACCGTTTTTCTTCCTAGCAAAATAACTCTAAGCCACGAATTTGAAATTGTACGAATAAGAGGAAAAGTCAAAGCTTTACTGAGAAAACTTAGTATTAGTGGTTTTCTAATGAGTGAAATTAGAAGAAGGTGATGGAAAGGACTTACTTTTGAAGTTAGACGAAAATGGAGAGAAGAAAGTTAGAAAATTGTTCTTGATGGACTAGTGAAGATGAAGGGGGCGTGATCATAAGGGGGGACTAGGTTTTGTTTTTGCAACTTATGTGAGAAGAGAGAAGTGGCATTAGGTTAAGAGAGAAAAAAAAACGTACTGGAGGTTATATCCCATAATTGGCTTTACAAAATATTGAAAGCAATTTATATCCTATAATTGATTGAAATCAATATCTCGTGGGACACGTACCGGATATTCTCAACCCACAATCTTACTAATTTTTTTTTCAAACCCTTTTGAATAAAAAAAATGTTGTCTTGTAAAAATCAATTAGCCCATTCTAGGCACACGTTCAGATAGAAATTTCATTCTTTCAATTCAATCTCATTAATAGGGAGTACTACTAATTGTGAATGAGGGAATTTTTGCAAGACGAGAAAAATATCCAAGGTACACACGGTTTGGGCTCACCACACTACTAACACACTAACCCAAAATAATTCTTTGGTCACTCTTAAAATGCTAATAACGCCTAACCCACTATTTCATGATTTTTCTAAGCCAATTAAATAAACTATGAAATAATTAATCATTTAGCAAATAATCATGCAAGAAAACAATTATCGTTTAATTGTCATGCCAAAAAATAATTAATTAAATAACAACAATAGTTCTACTAGTTTAAATAAATAAATAATAATAATAATAATAAAAAGTAGAGGGTGTTACACTGGGACTCCATTATACTTAACAATGCTAAGTGTTCTTCGGAAGCTCTTTAGATGGGCATGTGGGTCTTTCGAAGGTAGCCCTGAAAATTGTACTGCAGACACTAGCTTGATTAAGGTAGGATTATATTCGAAGTTACGCCGCCTAATGGCTGAGCCATTTATGCTCTCCTGAGTATCCACAGAAGCAGAGAAATATTCTTCAAGAGTGAGCTCTGGTTCTCCTTCCATTGCAGTGCCTGAGTATACAGATGATAGTAAAATAGTTATAGAATATTAAAACAGAAAATAGACTAAAAATGCTTAAATTAACTAAGATCTCGTTGAACTAATATTGCTAAAATAGTCACCGGTAACGGTGCCAAAAACTTGTTGCGTCTCAGGCAAGTGCACCTGATCGTAACTCGTAATAAAGTGGAGTATAGTTAGGACTTCGAATGTTGAACCCACAGGGAATGTGCAAGAACCAGCATAATAAAGATATTTTAATTCCTTAAGCAAACAGAGTAATCGGATTGAAATTGGATAGAAAACTAAGCGAAGCGAAAGTAAGACTTTAAACTAAAATGATAAGAGCAAGATCAAATAGGAGAGGCTTAAGGGACCCGGATTCACTAATACTAGATCTTGAATTTATTTCCTTGCTATTATGAATTATATTTTCTTATTGAATGCCAACCACTTACTTTAAATTACTAATGGTTATCCTCGCGTACAGTAGCCTTCCTCCCAACTAATTACTCCGTTTGGTCTAGGAAGATGACTAAGGGAAAGAGCATTAAGAGCAAGCAAGTTTGTTAACTTAATAACTGATTGAAAACAAGCAATAACCTATCCGGCGTATATCGCGAGCTCTGCAATCCTAGAGTTCCACTAATTAATTATGATCCTGTTACCACAACTAATTAATTTTATAAGGGTTAGCTAATCCCTATTAGATTAAGCATACTAGAACCAACACATTCATAAAGATAATAAGGAATTCAAAATAGCAATTAAACGGATATCAAGAACATTGTAAAAGATCCCCCATCATCCCTAGTGATGGAATTAGCTACTCATAATGTCATGCAACAAAAGAAAGTAAAACAAATCCAAACTCATAAAAGACATGAGTTTAAGAACCGGGACACCCTTTTGGTATGACGACAATCCTCTCGTGTGTTCCTCACATCTCCACGGACTCAAAGACAATTCAGGTGGTGGAAGCTCCAATGATCCAAACTCACTCCAATCGTATGGTGTTTTCGAATGATTCTCAATAAGGGGGCTCTTGACTCAGAAATTCGTCAAAAGGTCTTTGTAACATGTTAAGAACCCCTATTTATAGACTGGGCTGCGAATTAGATTTTCTTGCTTCAAATATGCACTGATCAAGGACAGGGTACAGCTGTACAACAAATATACACGCATTGCACCGAAGCCAGATGACGTTGGCGCACTGCGCGTGCGCTGTTCTCGACATCACTTGTACGTCGCATCGCCTGAGGCACGGCAGTACTGGACTATTTTATCGACGTCAGGTGGTACAGACTGAGGGGGTACGCCCTTACTGGGATTCTGCTCTAGGTACGGCCATACCGATGGTAGGTCAGGCTGTACCGCTTGTCCAGTAGTGCTAAAACTCTCCAAAACTAGCCAGTTTTTTGTCTTTTTTCGCATCTTTTGCTCCAAGTGGCGTCTTCATGATATTTCTGCATAATAAGACATAAATGAGTACCTTTGTCCATTAATCAGTGCAAAATGTTGTAATTAGATACTAAAAATGCCCTATAAATATAGACAAATTTGTGTGTTAACAAACATCCCATTTCTGTAACCCTAGATTAACATTGATTGCTTACTTGATTGAATAATAAGGATGCATGTTAGAGGATTGGATTATGGTTGGAATGAAAATTTGAAAGTTTTAGGGTTAGGTAAGCACGCTAAAGTTTGGACCAATCCCATGCTCTAGGGTGGGCATACTTGAGCATTACCTTAGGCCACGTCAAAGCATGCTGCATGTTTATCAACATGGATCAGCGTTGACATGTAGGGACACGTGTCAGTCACATGTGTCATCATTTTTTGAAGAAGACAGCTCTAGGGGCCAACGTTTAAATGTTGGGAGAGGTCACGCTGAAGCGTTGGCACACTAAAGCGTGGTTGTACCTGATGCTAACTCGTTGACGTTGGGTATAAATACCCGCAAATTATGTTTTAATTCATTTTCTTTGCCAAATTTTGATTTTTCTCTCTTTAATCTCTATATAAACCTTCAGAGCTCGTTCATGGTGATAAAGCTTTGATTTCTTTCAATTCATTCACCCCAAACGCTAATCTGGTTCGCGCGAAACAATCGTCACTAACAATTCTACTGTTGTAGGCAAGAGGTAAGTTGAGAACCTTTCTCCTCACTTCATTGAAGAATCTTGCTATCAAAATCCATGTGATTACTAAGGAATACCGAAAAGTGTGTTTTTGGCCCTTACTTCGCTTAGAACTCGAGAAAAAAGCTCCATCAAGGTTACTTTCTTTGAGGCATTAACTTTTTTGGTAAACTCTTGTTTCCCTCTTTGGTTTTGGTCCTTCAATTATGTTTTGGTTCGCAATATAATTTTTGAATCGTTTTAGTGTTTTTCCTACATTTCAAGACTCCTACATCTGTTTTTGCGAAGAAATGGAGCTAGGAGCATCTTGGAACTCAAGGACAGTAGTCATACCATAGATTTGTGAGCGTGTGGACACTGATCTTGATCCATGCTAAGGTAGGGGAAGACAACTATCACATCGGAGATGCAAGATTAACATTTAGGGTTTAATGCAGTGTGAGGGGATCACAACCCTCCTCTGAGGCTACGATACCTAAGCCAAATTAAGATGTTCCATGGGGAATGGCACCAATTAGTATTAGGCGTCAGAAGTTTTCCATATTGCCGTCAATTATTACTATTGCCTGATACTTGAGATATCTATCTGGTTGATTGGTTGTTGATGCATGCTCATAGGTCAGAGTAAAGAACTCAAGATGGATTCATTCATAACATGGCATGTTCATAAATACTCTCTTTTGAGATATTTGGCACCTAGGCCTGAGGGGTAAGGAGGCATTATCTGATTTGTCGAGACCCGAGGGTTAAGATAATCATTTGTGATCTTTAGGCATGGGGTAAGGTAGTGACCACCATGAACTATCTATGAACAAATAATATTGGCCAACATGCAGTTAGAACTAGGCCATATTAGTCTGAGCCTTGATCCTAGAAAGAACGCTTAAGGATGGTTGCATTGGAATACATTTGATTTGTTGATTGACTTTATTGTGCATAATTTTAATGATAATGCTTTAATCCCTAATTTATGATGTATAACAGTCTTACCCTATGTTTACTATGTATGTACTTTTTCTTCAATATTCTCTTGATGTGGGAGCGTTATGTATTTTTGTAGAGACGAAACGAAAATTGCAAGTACGTCAAAAATATTTAAGCCTAAAAATAAGAATATTTTATATATAAAATATTTTTATTTAATTAAATTTTTTTAAATTATTAATTATTAAAGAAAAATAAATATTAATTTTTTTAATACTTATATTAAATAAATTGAAAAAATATTATAGAATGTAAAGATAATGACATTAAATGAAGTTATATTTGTTTAAGAAAGAAGTTAATTTGTACTTTATCGTGTCATTTTGTTTTATATAATAAGTTATTTTGAATAAGACTAAGTATGTAGTATTAAATTAAATATTTACAAATATTAAACTTTAGATGTTCGATAATCGAGATAATATAATACTACCTCTGTTTTTTATTATAAGGAAGAAAAAATAAAAAATACAAAGACCAATGAAGCTTATTTAATGTCATATAATTGAAATGTCATTCCAAATATACCCATCATATAATACATATCATGTTATTAATTCATAGAAATAAAAAAGTCTAGAAATAAATAAAGTCACAATACAGACGTATAAAAGGAATTTTTGTAGTAAATATATCTTGAAATTAGTTATTTTTTCTTATAATTGGGACAAAAAATACCAAAACTTTTCTTATAATAAGGAACAGAGGTAGTACAATTCAACAGTAATATTGTCTAATTTTAAATTATACAAGAATATTATTTTATATATATATATATATATATATATATATAAATTTTAACACTTAATATTAACGAATCTTTAACTTATATTATCCATATAAGTAGGTTCTACCGTGAACAAGTGTGATAGGTAGTATCACGGTGCACGAGTAATTTTTACCATTAGATCAAATAGTCTACCAAATCTTACCATGATCAATCCACACCATATCCTTAAGCAGAATATATTTTGGAGCAAAATAATTTGGAAGTCTTCTATCCCTCCTTCTCGGTCATGCCTTTTATGGAGGCTAATCCATAATGAGGTAGCAACTGATGATAACCTCCAAATTCGAAGATGTTGTTTGGTCTCTAAACGTGATTTATGTGGCTCTTCCAGTGAATCCTCTACACATCTTTTTTTGGACTACAGCTTTGCTATGCAAATTTGGTCCTGGCGGTGCTTTGTATTACAAGTCCAGATTGATACATCCTCTTTTAATTGCATTTTATCGGTTCTCAACATAGCTTGGAGAGGTCAAGTTGCTGATCTTATTACTACTGCTATCCTTAATGTCTTGTGGGCAATTTGGTATTGTAGAAACCAAGCGAAGTTCAATAGTAAATCTGTTCCTATTCGCAATGCTATAAACATGGTAAGTTCTTCTTCTTCCCTTACTGGAAATCATTCAAAAGGTTTCATGTCTTCTTCTATATCAGAATTTGCCATTTTAAAAGCTTTTTTGGTCTCTGGTCGGGTGGGGAAGGTTGCTTCTATTAAGGAGGTGTCTTGGCATCCGCCTATATGCTACTGGATCAAGTGTAATACTGATGGGGCTTCTAGGGGTTGTCCTGGTTTATCCGTTTGTGGTGGCATTTTTAGAGGGGGTAGAGCGAAAATTATAGGTTGTTTTCTCTCAGTTTATTGGGATGTCTACTTCTATTACTGCTGAATTTATGGCTGCGATGACTGCCATTGAAATGGCTCATTCTAAAGGATGGTGAAAGCTTTGGCTGGAGTGTGACTCTTTGACCGTGGTGCAGGCATTTCGCTCTTTGTCTTTTGTTCCTTGGAAGATTTAGAACCGATGGATCAACTGTCTTCATTTATGTAATCAAATGCAATTCATTGTATCTCATATTTATAGGGAGGGAAACAATTGTGCAGATAAATTAGCTGCCTTTGAGATTGCTAATCGGGATCACTTTTGGTGGGATTTGCCGCCTAGTTTTATTAGGGAGGACTTTAATCGCAATAGATTGGATCTTTTTAATTTTAGGTTTCGTTGACTTTCCTTGTTTGGGTTTGGTTTATGGCCCCCATGTTCCTGTTCTTTTTTATCTTATTTTAATAAATTTTAGGCGTGCTGCAAATGATTGGTAGGGGTTGTGCTGCCAACATAATTGGGATTGCTTCTCTTACAGTGATGCTTTTGCATGTCAATTTTTTGCCTTAAAAAATATTTTTATTTTTCTTTATCAAACCAAACAATCAAATACAAGGATCCCCCTTTCTTATTTATGATACCGAATAAAAGAATTAATCGATGCTATATTCCTCCAGTCCACTGTTCAACTCTCTCTCTCTCTCTCTCTCTCTCATGGTACGAAACCAAGCTATAGCAAAATATAAAAGAAACTCCAAAATAAAATATTTCCTCCTTTTCATATGGACTGAGGTTTAAGGTTTTTTCACAATGACTAAAAAAAATAACTCAGAAAGTGAAACAATTTTATTAAATTGTCCTTGTCAATTATTGGAGTATTAACAATTGTCATAAATACATAATAAAACATGATATATTGAGAGTAATGTACATAGTATTTATGTGGGAGCAAAATTGGGAGAAAAATTAATGGTATATTGAAACAAAGAATAAATAATAGTTTATCTATTAGTAAAAGCAATATCCAATTTTAGTTTTCGAAAGAATAAAATAATAGTTTATTTAACTACCCAAAAATTTATCTAACAATATGAGTATTCGAAAAAAATACACACACCAAACAAAATAAAAAATGCGGAAAGACGGGCACGACAATACCTTCTGCTAATAGACTTCAATGTGGGATATGAAAAAACAGTAGGTCACATGCAATATTTTAAAAACCGGACCAGAGATCGAATCGATGACCTCTGGATCATGGTTCAATTAGTCCATTCGGTTGAACCACAGTTGAGCCAGGTGACTAATAAATGAACAAAAAAGTATTAAATTTATGGGAAAAAGTAAATAATGAAAAATTAAAAAAAATCATTTCAAACGGCTCAACCCAATCCGATTAACGGTTCAGTCTGGTTCAACCCGGTTCTGAGCGGTTCAACCAGACTACTGTTCAAATAAGGTTGAACTAACTGCTGAACTGACCAGTTCCCAGTTCAATCCATTAAACTGACTGGTTCAGTCCGGTTTCTAAAACATTGGTCACATGGAAATCCTATCCTCTTTAAATATTTCCCTCTATTTATATACTAATACCAAACAGCTGATGGAAATAACCCTTTGTTAACATACATAAAAATATAGTGGATAAAGAAGATGAAGAATGGGAAGGCTAAGAGAGAAAGAGCCCTTGCTAGGGTTTCATAAGGCAACAATGAGCAAAAGCATAATAGTGTTGGCTTACAAAAGGAATAAATACTAGAGATTGAGAAAGACTAAAATACCCTTACTACTAACTAATAATAATAATACTTAACATCTCCCCTCAAACTCACGATGCATTAACAGGGAGCATCGAGAGTTTGTCAACCAGAAAACGAAAACGTTTAATGGAATGCATCTTCGTGAACAAGTCCGCAATCTGCAAGGAGGAGGAGATAAACGGTAGAATAATTGTTCCATGCTGAAGATGATGACGAGTAAAATGACAATCGATCTCAATGTGCTTGGTGCGTTCATGGAAGACCGAGTTATGAGCAATTTGAATAGCACTCTTATTATCACAGTGCATCGGAGTTGGCTCAGAAAGAGAGATACCCATATCAGATAAAAGCCAACGCAACCAAACTATCTCAAAGATGGTGGATACCATAGCAGATTGCTCGATACGTAGAAGAGCGAGAAACAATGTCATGTTTCTTACTCTTCCAAGAAATAAGAGAGTCTCCAAGAAAGATACAAAACCCAGTGGTGGACTTACGATCTGTAGGATCACCAGCCCAATCAGCATCAGAATAAGCACGTAGCTCCAATGAGGACGATGAGGGAAAGAGAAGGCTCTGAAATTGAGTTCCCCGAAGATAACGAAGAATACGAAGAATAGCTGCCCAATGAACAATAGTGGGAGAGACAACAAATTGACTGACAACATGAACAGCATAAGCAATGTCAGGTCTGGTAATTGTAAGGTATACCAGGCTGCCAACCAAAGTACGGTATAAAGTAGGATCTGGTAGAGGCACACCATCAGAGGGAGCATATTTCACATTCAAATCAAGTGGAGTATCTGCTGCTCTAGTATCAAAGAGACGAGCCTGTTCAAGAATGTTGGCTATGTACTTGGATTGAGAGAGAAGATAGCCTTTAGGAGAGTATGCAACTTCAATCCCCAAGAAGTAGCGAAGAGTGCCTAAATCCTTCATCTCAAACTGCTTGGCTAACTGAGCTTTCAACTTATTGATTCCACTAACATCATCACCTGTAATTATCATATCATCAACATACAAGGAAAGTATAATGCGACCGTGAGTGGTGGACTTGATAAACAATGCCGAATCATGGTCACTAGAACGAAAACCAAGAGATGTGATCACAGTAGAGAATTTCTCAAACCAAGCTCGAGGAGCCTATTTAAGACCATAGAGAGCCTTTTTTAGCTTACACACTTCCCCCTAATTATGAGAAACACCCTGTGGAGGTACCATATAGACTTCTTCATGAAGCTCACCATTTAGAAAGGCATTTTTGACATCCATTTGAGAAACATCCCACTGACGAATAGATGCAACTGCAATAAGAGTACGAATAGTTGTCATCTTAGCCACAGGAGCAAAAGTTTCTTCATAATCCATACCATACTGCTGAGAGAATCCCTTAGCAACAAGACGAGCTTTGTAGCGCTCAACTGACCCATCAGACTTAGTTTTGATGTTGTATACCCAACGAGACCCAATAGCACGTTTTCCAGGAGGAAGAGGTACTAAATCCCAAGTATCTGTTTTGCGCAATGCAAAAAGTTCTTCTGCCATAGCCTACTGCCAAAGAGGATCAAGGATAGCCTCTTTATAGGAAGAGGGCTCAGACAAACTGTGAATAGAGCTTAAGAAAGAAGCAAACGAAGCAGAGTAAGTGGAATAGACAAAATCAGGAAATTGAGTAGACTTACGGTGACGAGAGGGATAACGAGGAGGCGAAGGAGGAGGCGAAGGATCAACAATCACAGGAGGTGGTTGGGCAGTCGGGGGGGCAAGAGTGATGTCATCATCTGGAGTAGTAGTATTTGTCCTGCAATTCTCAACATTACAATCACTAGAAGTACTATCATTCGGACCAATTGGATCAATATGGGTTAGTTCTGAACTGTTAGTAATCGAAGACTCGGAAGAAAAGGAGTAGAATGGAATATGCTCAAGAAAACCAACATGACAAGAGACATAAAGTTTTCTTGCATGAGGATCATAACAACGATAGCCCTTTTGACCATCCCCATAACCAAGGAAAACACACATGGCAGAACGAGAAGACAACTTACTACGTTCTACTTGTGGACGGAGAACAAAACAAGTAGAGCCAAAGACTTTTAAAGAAGAGTAATCAGGGATAGAAGCATACAATTTTTCAAAGGGAGACAAACCTGATATGACAGATGACGGGATTCTGTTAATAGCAAGGACAGCAGTAAGAACAGCCTCACCCCAAAACTCACTGGGAACCGAAGCCGACAACAAAAGAGAACGAGCAGTCTCAATAATATGACGGTGTTTCCTTTCAGAAACTCCATTCTGTTGAGGAGTATCAGTACAAGATGTCTGGTGGAGGGTGCCATCATAAGCAAGTAATTCAGAAAATTTATTAGAGGTATATTCACCACCTAAATCACAACGAAAACACTTTATAACAGCGTTGTGTTGAGTCTTTACCATAGCACGAAACATATGATAAATATCAAGAAATTCAGAACGGTGTTTCATAAGATAAACCCAACAATAACGAGTGTAATCATCAATAAATGAAACATAATATCTAGATCCACCTTTGGTAGGAACCGGTGATGGATCCCAAACATCAGAGTGAACTAAATCAAAAGGTGCATATGAAAGGGAAACATTTTTACTAAACGGTAAAGCTGAAAATTTAGCAAGTTTACAACCACAACAATCTGAAATATCACTGGTTTGTAACTTTCCTAAAGCTCCAGTAGAAGCCAAATACTTTAATCTAGAAGCAGAAACATGTCCAAGGCGGGAATGCCATAAATAAAAACTAGAAGACGAAGAATTCAAACGAAAATTAGATAGTAAATCAGTGGATGATGAGGCTGCAATATCTGGGACTCTCAGATCATCCAACACATAAAGTCCCCCTTGTCTATGGCCTGTCCCAATCAGCTTCCCGGAATGTTGATCCTGCACACAACAAGAAGTAGAAGAAAACTTAACTGAATAACCGGAATCGCACAATTGACCAACTGAAGCAAGACTCAAAGTGAGGTTAGGAATATAATAAACATAAGAAAAAGACAAGTTAGGCATGGAGACAGAACCAATGCCTGCTAATGGCATAGGAGTGCCATCGTGATCATAAGCGACATAGACGAGGTAGGACTCACAGACACAAAAGATTTATTATCATATGACATATGGTGCGATGCTCCAGAATCAAGAATCCATATGGAAGGAGATATACCTGACAGACTAGAGAACTTCAAACCTGTAGTAGAAGAGGCAGACATGGCATGTGGCTGAGTAGCAAGAAGCTTTTGAAGTTGTTCCGCAATATCATGTATTTGAGAAGCAGTCTCATGTTGGTATACATAACCAGTACTAGAGCCAACGAGAGGAGGAGGAGCAGCAGCAGCAGCAACATTGGATGATGGACCCCTAAAGTTCTTCTTATTTGATCTCCCCAATTTTGGACACTGTGCTTTCCAATGACCTTTTTCTTTGCAGAAAGCACATTCATCATTACCAAGCCCAATCCTCCCTTGAGATTTTCCTTTTTGAGCAGGAGCAGCAAAAACAGATGGAGGATTAGGGAGAATTCCCTTATCCGAGACAGTGGAGTGGGTCTTAAGTCTGGTTTCTTCAGCCAACAATTCACTGACTACTGATTCAACATTAGGAAGAGGAGTACGATGAAGAATACCCCCACGAAGGCTCTCAAAATCATCACGAAGAGCCATCAGAAACCAAACCAGATGTCGCTTCTTCTCGGCCGATCAATGTATGCTTTGTGACTTTCAATTCAGTCGATTCCATAAGAGACAATTGATCCCACAAATTAGTCATGACCGAATAGAATGCCTGAATGGTCATATTGTTCTGTTTAAGGGCCTTAATGTCACTTTCCAGCTGATACCGTCTTGCAAAATTAGACTGAACATATAGGCGTTGCAAATGATCCCAAACCTCTTTAGCCGTATCATACTTGGCTAGTTGCACACCAATAGACATTTCAACAGAATTGTTAATCCAAGTAATGATTTTCGAATTATTAACCATCCAAGTATTCAAATCAGCAGTGTATTTGGCTACATCCGTTTTATCTGTGGGCTTAATAGAAGTTCCATCAACATGACTCCATACATTTTTTCCAATCAAAAATTTTTTCATCACATAACTCCAATAAGAGTAATTCAGTCCATTGAGTTGGACACTAACAGCTTGCAAATAATCATCCTTAACACCAGCCATACCAAACAATCACAAAATACGATGAAGACAATCACTGAGAACAGAAGAAATTAGGGATAACACATGCAGCCGAAAGCGAAGAAGCGAGCGTGTCGAATCCGAATCCGGAAGCAGAGGAGGAGAACCGCGCCGGAAACAGAAACGAAGGAGCGCGCCGGAATCAGAAACGGAGGAGGAAAACCGAACGCCGAAATCGGTACGAAGAAATTACAGTAGATCCCTGAATCAACCAAAGCCCTTTGATACCATGTTAACATACATAAAAACATAGTGGATAAAGAAGATGAAGAATGGGAAGGCTAAGAGAGAAAGAGCCATTGCTAGGGTTTCATAAGGCAACAATGAGCAAAAGCATAATAGTATTGGCTTACAAAAGGAATAAATACTAGAGACTGAAAAAGACTAAAATACCCTTACTACTAACTAATAATAATAATACTTAACACCCTTAACTGATCTTTCTTTTCTACCCTCTGTGGGCATAGAAAACGGGACCATACATAGTGGGAGACAATTAACTGCAGTTCTTGCTCTGCGGTAGGGAGATATTGATAGGAAATTATAATTAGAGATTAGGCAAATGTATGCATGCATATGATTATTTTGGAAAGTAAAGTTGTGTTAATTCCAGTTTTATATTCGTTTTCCGTTAAATTATTGTTAATGCTCTGCAAAATGCAAGTTTATCTCATTAAAAAAAAATCAATAGAGATCTTAATCATTAAACCGAGGATTAGTGGTAGTGGTCCAAAAATAATCATGGAGTTAAAGAATATATTGGTCCTTAATTTCCTTTATACCAGTGAAATATTCTTTTACTAAATAAACCATTGAAATATGTTACACGAAGTTATATAATAATAAAAATAAACTTCATGCTGAATTATTGATTGATAATGAACAATTTCAACTATTACATTTGAAAAAACAGAATTTATAGAAAGGAGAAGAATGGACACTTATCTATGCTAGGCCATGCTACAAGTATTACTATCTACTGCCCTAATAACTAGTTAACTAAAATAATTGTCCATGTCAGCAATTCTATTACTCTGCAGACTCAGTTCTGATTCAATTTGTTTGGTTGGCTACAAACTATTGCGTATGACCCCCTCACAAGTTGGAGCATGAAAGATATCTAACCTAACCTACTTGGTAATGAAGGAAGAAAAAGTCTTTGGTGGCAGAGCTTTTGTAAAGAAATCTGCCACTTGAGCAACAGATGAAATAGGTAGTAATCGCATGACTCCAGCTTAGATTTTTCTCCAACAAGGTGACAACCAATTTCTAGATGCTTGTTTCTTTCCTGGAGTATTGGGTTGGCTACAATATGGAGAGCACTTTGATTGTCACAATAAAGGACCGGTTGCTGGAAGCATAAAATGTGCAACTCAGTTAAGAGATACAAGAGCCACTGAAGCTCACAGGTTGCAAAAGATAAAGCTTGATATTCTGCCTCGGATGACGAACAAGTTATAGTTTGTTGTTTCTTTGTCCACCAAGAGATTAAAGAGTGTCCAAGGAAGAAGCAGTGACTAGGTATAGAACGTCTAGTATCAAGGCATCCAACCAATCTGCGTCACTGATGCAAAAAACTGTACAGAGGGTGAGTGAGGAAAGAATAAACCTCGAGCTGAACAACTCTTCAAGTATTTTAGAACTCTGCAGGCTGCATGGTAATGATTAACAGTAGGAGCAGAAAGAAATTGACTTAACTACTGTATCATGAAAGTAATATCAGGTCGTGTAGTTGTTATGTAAAGAAGTTGACCAATTAACCTTCTATAAGAAGGAATATCCTCATAAGGCTTGGCAATGCCATTGCACAATTTGATACAAGGATCTGATGGAGTTTTAGTTGGCTTACAACCCTCCAACTTGCATCTTGTTGTAGCTCTAGACAGTACTTACGTTGGTAAATGGAAATTCCTTTATTTGAGTGTGCAATCTCTAGTCCCAGAAAATACTTCAGGACCCTAAGATCCTTATTTTTGTCGGAGGAATCCAGGACATTTTTGATGTAATTACTAGGGCAGAAAAGAGATCTTTACATTGGTTAAGATGACCCTTTTACATTGGCTATGCAACCGATGTATATTCAGTCGTGATAGTATGTGCAACTTTTTACATCGGATATTGAACTGATGTAAAAAAATGTCTTTTACATCGATTATAAAATCCGTTGTAAAAGGTAATCCCATAAATAATTTTTAAAAACGAAATAAGACCTTTTACATCGGTTGTCAAGATAACCGACGTAAAATAGTCCTTTTTACGTCAGTTACCATAAAACCCATGTAAAAAGTGTTATTGTTTTAAATTATTTTTGTTTTTTTCGTTCTTGCTTGCTTATAGCCATTCAACGTGAACAGATGAATACAAGAAGGAGGTTGAATTGTGTTTATAAAATTTTCGCAAGGCTTAAGCCAAAAACAAATTTCTTTTGTTAACTGGATGCAGAAGCAGTACCGGACGCTGAAAACACCAAGTTATAAAAACAAGTTTTTAACACCAGTAAATAAGAGTCAGAGAGCAAAGAGAGATTATGCACATAGATTTATACTAGTTCACCACCAAACTGGTAGCTATGTCTAGTCCATTCGTCCTTGAAGGATTTTTCCACTATAATCACACTGATTACAAAAACACTTGAGAGTATACTTCTGTCAAACCTTGGCTATACTCACAACTTCTCAAAATGACTCAGTATGTTCGAGAAGAAGAAGAAGAAGAAGAAGAAGAAGAAGAAGAAGCAGCAAGTAGACTGAAATGACGAGCAAAGAGGGCGAGGGTTCTCTTCTTCAATGGCAACAGCTCGCTGAGAGAGAGAAAGAGAAATGGACGAGTGAAGATGGAGAGGGAGTACAAAAATCGAGCGCCAGTTGAGAAAGGAAAATAAAAATAAATAAATAAATAAATGTACTTTTTACATCGGTTATTTGAAAAACCGTTGTAAAAGGTGACTTTTTACATTGGTTTCTCATATTACTGATGTAACAAAATTGTATTTTTTTCCCCGCAAACATGGCTTTTTACGTCGGTTGACACTGAAATTGATGTAAAAAAACCTTTTTACATCGATTATACTGTCAACCGATGTAAAAAAGTTGGACTAAATTTCAAAATTACCACCGCGTTTCTTTTTACATTGGTTTTTAAGATAACCGATGTAGAAAACTAGTTTTTTATTCGTATTCTGCACTAGTGAATGAAACTCGGCTAAAGAACTTCCGGCAAGTATGATGTTGTCCACATATATCAACAAGGTAGTAAGTGAAGAATCAGATTTCTTAACAAACAGTGAATTGTTACAGTGTGCTTGTGTATAACCTTGATGAATGAGGAGTGTACAAAGATTCAAAAAATTTGCATACTTGGTTTGGTTTGTAAGAGGTCATACAATGCTACCTGCCATGGAAAAGAGTGTGCAACATAAGAGCAAAAATGCTCTGATACCATCACAGCAAACTTAATGATAGAGGAAAAGAAAGAAATTCCGTATTGAATTATTGATTGAAAATGAACAATATGAACTATTGCACTTGAGAAAGAGGAAATTATAGAAAGAAGAAGAGTGCACACTTATCTATTTGAGGCTATGCTACAAAGTATTACTATCTATTGTGGACGAGTGAATAATTTGTGATATTTTGAGGGGTATTTTAAGTATATTTCCCCATATTTCTAAGCCATTTCATTTGATACCTCATTTTTGCTCATATTGTGCAGAAAAGGGTAAAAGGACCCTCTTGGAGCAAAAGTACGCAATTCGGGACAAAAATGGAAAAAAATGAGCGAAATTCTAAGTTCCTGAACAGGAGGTACGGCTGCACATATCCTATATACGGTCGTACACCCCCTAAGGTCAGTAAGGGCGTATATATTCACATGTATGGGCCAGCGCCGAAGTTTTTCTTATATATGACGGCACATACCTTAGGTACGGTCGTACATACATGTGCGTGAAAATCCAAATTTAGAAGCTATGTGAAGTACGACCGTACATAATGACAGATCAGGCAATTCTGAAGGCCTGTTGACCTAATTTTGCCCAACTCTATAAATAGGGGATCAATCCTCATCTGTTGGGGACACTTTTGGAGAGAGAAAAAGTCCAAATCCTAATCTTGGAGCTTGTGAAGCCATCAAGGAGACTTTGGAGCTGAGATAGGATTCGTCTAGAGACTAGAAAGGATTCATTCCCGGTTTTCTTTTACTATTCTTGAATATATTTCTTGTTTGTATTGTTTTTCTTCTTTGTGACATGAGTAGCTAAGTTGTCTTCTAGGGTCTTTGTTGTAGTTTACCTTAGTAGTTTCTTAGCTATGTCTTAGTGATTACTCTATTCTATTTCTATTCCAAATTTATTATCTATGTTAAAGTCCCATAGTACTATGGCTGCTTGTGATTTATTTATCTATGTATGAGACGTTACATAATCTGTCGGAGGATCCGAGGTTTTACAACGGGGCAATAAAGAAACCTTAGGTAATAAATTGCATGTTTTAGTTAGTTAATCTGTCGGAGGATCTGGGGTTAATTAATGGATCTATAAGGGAATTAGGGTCTTATATAACAAAATTGATTAGGGGTAGTATAGGACCTTTTGACTAATTTAAATTCCTAGACTATCATAGGACTTAATGCTTTCACCCAAGGTTGGTCTTAGGGGAAAAGGTTATTGGCTATCTGAGGATCAGGGTTAACAAGTAGAAGGGGGACAATAACATAGAATAAAGGAGGAATATGATAGAATAGGATTATGAAAGGAACAAACGAGATAAATGAAACCAAGGCCCTAGGCTCTAACTCTATTGTTTTCTTGAATGCTTTTTACGCTCTCTTTTCCATTGCGCACTCATACTAACTATTCGATGCTTAAATAATTGAGACTCCTAGAGTAGATTAATTTTATCCTTATTCCCTGTGGGTTCGACAACCAGGACTTAAAATCTCAATTTATTACTACAGCTAACAGGTGAACTTGTCTAAGACGCAACAAATTTTTGGCGCCGTTGTCGGAGAATATCCGATATTATTGATCGAAAAAGGATTATTGGTTAATCTAAGCACTTTTTCTTTATCTTTATTTTTATTTGTTATTTTTATTACATAATAATAATAATAATAATAATAATAATAATAATAATAATAATAATAAAGTTTTGCATTTTTATTAGTCTTTTCATTTTGAAATTTCTGACCTTTAAAATTGGTTACTAATAATCTAGTTTGTCTTTCTTCCAGAGTTGGGATAGTTTATACTTTCCTGCTCTCAGGAACCTCCCCTGATTTTTTATCCAGAAATTGAAAGAACAACAAGAAAGACTAGAGCGGAGCACCGAAGAAGAAACATGGGAGAAAGAAGAACTCTATAAGACTACTTCACCCTTTTTGTGGCACTAAATGAGAGCATCACGGCACCTGAGGTAGCGGCTAACACATTTGAACTGAAACCATCTTTCATCACCATGGTTCAATCATCGGGCCAATTCAGGGGACTTGCATATGAAGACCCCGATGCTCACCTGAAGAAGTTTAATCGAATCGCAGACACAGTTAAGTACAACCAGGTACCTGCGGATGCCATACCACTGTGATTGTTCCTGTTCAGCCTGGCTGACAAAGTTACTCTATGGCTCTCATCATTACCAGTGGGCTCCATCACTTCATGGGAACAACTGACTCAAAAGTTCCTCAACAAATACTTTCCACACTCCAAGTCTACAAAACTTCGAGTTGAAATCGCCAACTTTAATCAATTTGAGAGTGAGTCCTTAGCAGAGGCATAGGAAAGACTCTAGGACATGTTGCGCAATTGTCCCTACCACAAGTATGAGAAGTGGCAGCTCATCCAAATCTTTTACAAAGGGCTCTTATTTCATAATAGAGCAATCGTTGATGCTGCCTGTGGAGGATCTATCCTGAAAAAGGAGCCCAGGGAAGTTTATGCATGTATAGATGGCAGTCAATAATGGGCAGTGGAGCTCTAGCGACAGGCACATAAAGAGGCAGAGAGGATTGTATCATGTTGAAGCCACTATAGCTATGGATGCTCGGTTGGAAGTAATTACCAAACAGTTAGAAAGCATAATGAAAGTACACAACCAACTAGCCCCGTCAATAGTTAACACTCCCTGTGGAAAATGTGAAATAACAGGTCATGAAATCGAGAGCTGCCCAAGGATCCCATGGAACAGTCAGACTGAAGAGGCAAATTTTATCGGTGACAAGAGTCAGAATAACCCCTACTCTTCATCATATAATCCCGCTGGAAAAATCCTCCTAATTTCTCTTGGGGAGGACAACAACAGGAATCTGGAAACTCAACACCATACAGGCCTCCCCCTCTACAAAACCGGGAAGACATGAAGCCAAGCCTTAGTGAAGTCTTAGGAAAAATATATAGAAAAGAATAAAGAGAGAATGACAAAAGTGAAATCTCACTTGTCCACATTAACTAGCCTGCTGCAACAAATAGCACAAGGAGCACTGCCAACTCAGACAGAGCCTAATCTAATAGAGAAGGTAGAACCGTGCAAGGTCATAACTGTCAGTTCTTCCAGTCAAGGGAGTAGTAGACCCTCCAAGAAAGTTCAACAAGAGGATATTCAATTAAGTCCTCAAATACCTCCAAAACAAGGGGACCCAAGAGACTTCTGCATTCCGTGTTCGATTGGAGGCATATACTTCAAGAAAGCCTTGTGTGACACAGGATCGGCAGTTAATGTGATGCCACCTTCAATGACGACCAAATTGAATTTGAAGATGCGATCCACTGAGGTGCAAATGCAATTGGCAGACAGATCGACTGTGCTCCCAATAGGGGTGGCAGAAGATGTTCTTGTGCAGGTAGACACCAAGGGGTTTGTAGTAGACTTCCTTATTATGGATATACTCGAAGACTCATGTGCCAAATTAATTCTGGGAAGACTATTCTTGGCAACAGTGGATGCTCACCTTGAAATGAAGAAGGGGGAGCTTACCATCCGCACTTGGGATGATGAGATGACATTCACCTTTGGCAAGATAAACAAAAGAAAGTTTAGTTTTGTGCCGACATATGCACTTCAAGAACTATCCAAACAGGCCCCCATTCCTACACCACCTATTCCGGTCCAAGTCTGCCAAGCAAAGATCAGAAGGAACTTATTCAAGTTCTTCCAATTAGAGCACAAAATTGTAGCCAAGGCATGGGACCGGATTCAAGACATCTTAGGTGAGTACCTTCAGCACGGAATTGCAACCTGGAAGGTCCTTCAGATTTTTTATTCAGGTCTCTCAGTCGAAGGGAGGTGGCGTATTGATGATATTTACGGAGGAACCATGTTTGAAAACTCTGTTGAAGGAGCCCTCATGAAAATCACTGACTATGTTCAGTAGAACTGCCAGAAGAGCCCGACACCTGGGATTGCACCTTCTTTGATCAGTAAAGTCATCTGTGCTGACAAGTTTAAAGGGGAACCTGGAAAGGATGTTGTAGCTCACTTGTTAAGGTTTACAGAGATTGTGGATAGTTTCATAGAGAACGAAGCTACATGTAACGAGGCGAAACTGCGTCTATTCCCCTTTTCTCTGGAAGATCGCCTCCATAATTGGTACGAAACCATCCCAACAGACCCATCCATCCCATGGTCTGAGGTGGCCAGGCATTTCTTGGGAAGATTCTACCCAAAGTCCATCATTGCAGGAAAAAGATTTAAAATTGCAAACTTCACCCAACTCAAGCATGAAACAACTATAGAAGCTTGGCAGCGATTCTAAAAGCTAATAGAAAGTTTGCCCAAACCATGGTTTCCAGTCTTGGGCTCTAGCTCAAATATTTCATGAAAGCTTATGTAGCCTATGTAAACAAGCTATGGAGATCAAATGTGGAAAAACACTATTCAAACATAAGCCTTCTGAGGCCTATAGTTTACTGCATGACATGGGGATGCATAGAGATTCAACCTGCTCACTATCATGTGAGACTCCATAGCTTCGCCATGTAATGACATTTACTAGAGGGCGAGCACCCTCGAAGGAAGGCTGAGGCAATCATTACTTAACCGTCACGCTCGAGACATTAAACAAGCGTTGGACAGGAGGCAACCTGTTGGTTAGCACTTATTTTTATTTTTATTATATTTGCAGTTAGTAATATGTTTTTTTTCATTGGCCAAAGGAACAAAGCTCTGGCGAACATCAAACTTCAGGGAAGTCCTTAATACTCCTACTCTAATTGCTCTATAGAAGCACTAATGACATTACTTGATTTAAGTGTGGGGGAGAGATATACACCATTACTTTGACTTACGCTTATGTCCTAATTTTTATGCTTAAATTGAAATTTTTCTTGAACTTTAAAGGCCTGTGTTTTCAGGGAACCCCATAAAATTTTATGGATGACAAATAAACAAGTATACTTAATTAGGTGTCATTTTATGGAACTGAAAATTGGTAATGTATTTCTTGCTTAATTGTTTGATGTGAACTAGCTTCTAAATTATGAGACCTTGGACCTTGAAGAAGGGGCTGTTTTAAAACTATTAATCTCTCTCCCAAAATTTTCTTTTTTGAGTGTATTTCCAATTTTGACATATTCTAGAACTTGTCTCATGACCACTTCAAAGAGAAAAATTGATTTACATCATGTAAATTATTTTGGGGAATATTTAGGCATTGTTCAGACCACTGCATTGTTGTCACAATTTTATTCCTTAGTTGCCCCCTTTGAGTCTATATTGTTATATATTTTCCTTGCTACCCAGTAATGTTTTTGTAGGATCTTTTGGTACCTCCTCGAAGTGGAAGAAGGAGCAACGAGAAAACACTTACTTCTCTCCCCAACACAACAACAAGGTAGGACCGAAAATTCAAAGCTCTCTTCCTTTCAAAAAAAAAAGAAAAAGAAGAAAAATATTACAAAAGAAAAAGAAAAGAAAAATGAATTTTGAGCTTAAAGCAAAAAGAAAGGAAGATGAGGAAAAATAAATGAAATTGGTTTGTGCATAAAGGAAAATTATGGGAGGAAAAAAGCGAAGCTCGAAAGCAATTGTCATATCCCAAGAAGCTTCTGGTGACTTCAAGGGTTACCATTATTTTTTTTTGCATAATTGGTTACCCCTTTGAATAACCTTTTCTTTGTTTTTCCTACCCATATGTTTGACCTTAGCCTCATTACAACCTTTCTGGTCCCCAAATATTATTTTGCATGCATGTAGTCATTTTAGTAAAGATGTTAGTTAGGTTACAAGCCTATGGTAATGTGTTTAATTGTGAAATTTGAGTGATAATATTTCCTGCTTCCTTAAACACTTAAAGAAACAGTGAGCTGAGTGCCCTTATTCACAGTGAATTATTTTGCAGGAAATTCTAGCATCTAATTGGGCACCTAATTTGCAACCCAATTGCATGAGTACTATCATCCACTTGTCTTATTCTGGGCTCCCAATTTTTTCGTCTTTATCATTTTGGGAAGTTGATTTTTGAGCCCGTGTTTGCTTGAGGACAAGCAAAAGTCAAGTGTGGGAGAATTGATAAGTGAATAATTTGTGATATTTTGAGGGGTATTTTAAGTATATTTCCCCATATTTTTATAACATTTCATTTGATAAATCCTCATATTTGCTCATATTGTGCAGAAAAGGGTAAAATGACCCTCTTTGAGCAAAAGTACGCAATTCGGGAAAAAAATGAGCAAAATTCTGAGTTCCTGTGAGCAGGAGGTATGGCCGCACATATCCTATGTACGGCCGTACTCCCCTGAGATCAGTAAGGGAGTACATATTCACATATACGGGCCAGCGCCAAAGTTTTTCTTATGACGGCGGCACATACCTTAGGACGACCGTACATACCTGTGCATGAAAATCCAAATTTAGAAGCTGTGCGAAGTATGGTCTTACGTACTAAGGAAGTGGCCGTACAAAATGACGGATCAGACAATTCTGAAGGCCTGTCAACCTAATTTTGCCAAACTCTATAAATAGGGGATCAATCCTCATCTGTTGGGGATGCTTTTGGAGAGAGAAAAATGTCAAATCCTAATCTTAGAGCCTGTTAAGCCATCTAGGAGACTTTAGAGCTGAGCCAGGATTTGTCCAGAGATTAGAAAGGATTCCTTCCCGGTTTTCTTTTACTATTTTTGAATATGTTTCTTGTTTGTATTATTTTTCTACTTTATGACATGAGTAGCTATTAGTAGCTCCTTAGCTATGTCTTAGTGATTACTCTATTCTATTTCTATTCCGAATTTATTATCTATGTTAAAGTCCCTTAGTATTATGACTGGTTGTGATTTATTTATCTATGTATGAGAGTTGCATAATCTGTCGGAGGATCCGGGGTTTTACAATGGGGCAATAAAGGAACCTTAGGTAATTAAATTACATGTTTTAGTTAGTTAATTTGTCAGAGGATCCGGAGTTAATTAATTAACCTATAAGGGAATTGGGGTCTTATATAACAAAACTGATTATGGGAGGTATAGGACCTTTTAACTAATTTAAACTCCTAGACTATCATAAGACTTAATGCTTTCACCCAAGGTTAGTCTTAGGGAAAAACAGTTATTAGTTATCTGAGGATCAGGGCTAATAGGTAGAAGGGGTCAATAACATAGAATAAAGGAGGAATATGATAGAATAGGGTTAAGAAATGAACGAACGTGATAAACGAAACCAAGACCCTAGGCTCTAACTCTGTTGTTTTCTTGAACGCTTTTTATGCTCTCTTTTCCATTGCGCACTCAAACCAACTATTCGATGTTTAAATAATTGAGACACCTAGATTAGATTAATTTTATCCTTATTCCCTGTAGATTCGACAGTCAGGACTTAAAATCCCAATTTATTACTACAGTTGACCAGGTGCACTTGCCTGAGACTCAACGATTGCTCTAACAACCAGTTAACTGAAATTGTCCATGTCAGCAATTTTGTTACTCTATTGACTTAGCTCTGACTCATCTTCTTGTTGGATGACTCAGCTCCTTTGATTGGATGCAAGCTATCACTTATTAGAGATAACTTTGAAGTACTTTTATTGTTAGAAAATTTTGGTATGATGGAGCAATCATGTATTAAAAACAGGAATAGGAATGAGCTTAATAGCTTATTACGACCGTACAATCAAGTTGCTTTTAACTTAAACTACTGAAATTTCTCGTGTCTTGCGCGGTACTAATTAATTAAATTAAGTAATAATATATAAAAATAATCGTTGTCATATAATATATAATAATTATTAAATTTGTAAGGCAAGTTATTAATTATTTCATCATTAGTTCTAAATATAATAAGTGATGATTGATAAAGATGAATGATATATAATTTAAAATAAGTAACTCATTTAAGAAAATGTATTTTTGATTGTTAATGACAACTAATTGAGATAATGCAATAATGACTATCTTAAAATAATAATAATTAAAAAATACTTTTTATTTTAGGCAAAAAATTAGATGAATATGAAAGTGACACGTGTCAAAACTCTATTTTATATAATATAGTAGATGTGTATCTTTTATATAGACTTATTTGACCTACCAAACCTATTTTTAATTATTAATTATATATAAAAAAAATTATGATACTTATATAACTTCATAATTATGTACTAATATAACATTTATTTAAATAATATTATGCTTTTCTTAAAGACTATACCTATTTCAATATCAAAAAGTCTGAATTTCTTAATCCATTTTAAGGACTTCATGCATGTATTGTAAGTGTTTAAATAAGCGTTTAAGACTTTTCAATGTTTGTTAAAAGATTAGGTTGAGCAACAAAAAAATTATGAGAAGTATGATTTTTTTTCCCATGCTTAGTGACTTGGGCATGATTCACTTCCCAGCAGAGAGGTACTTTGACAAGTGGCTTAATGGGATATTGAGTAAGGCTCATACCTTAACAGAGGGGGTCATCAATATAAAATACCCTTCAACATAAGAAAGGGCAGGTGATCAACACGTGACCGTAGGTGAGAGAAGCCTCACCACCTCGTGAGTGAGAATAACAAGAAGGAAACGTATGAGAAACCAGACATGGTATCTAAGAGATATGATTATCCCGACAACAAAGTATAATCACCTCGAAACATGGGTGTAGCTCGACCTCGAGATGTCCTTGGAACATGACATCTAAAATATCAGGGCCTACTCAGATCAACACTATATTAATAGACTTGTATCTTCATTTAAAGGTACTTAAGAATTCCTTTGCAAGTACCAAACCCTTCCACTAATTACCGGGTCAGGATGGAGGACACTTGTGGATCACCTATTTGGAGGGCCAATCCATTACACTGCCTGTTTGAGAATCTGAACAGAGAATTTGCACTGTCTGTGGGAAATGATAAACATATTCCCATCATCTTTACTGACCGCCATCCAAGTCAGCCGAACAACACACCAATGCTCCCACTATGAGCATATACCTCATGATATAAAGCTCGAGGAGAAAGAAAGAAATGGGCGCTTACGATGCAGAAGATTATCAAGAATAGAGAGTAGCATAGATGACGGGTCCATAATGGAACGCTTACCTTCTCTCCGAGAAAGCAGAAAGCACCTTGAGAAAAGGCCAAATCTTTTTACCAAAAGAAAAGATAAACCTGAGCAAGATACGGATGGAACTACTCTATTATCAACAAGGTGACATGATGCTAGATTCCTTCAGCAACGTAGTTAACTTGTTGGGGGTATTAAAACTACCTATGTGTCGACATGGTAGGGTCATCAGTAGGAGACTCAAGGCGACTCAATTGAGGGTCATTAATAGGAAAGGAAAAATATTGGGAGAACAGATAAGTGGCCCTAGCATACATAAGAGAATTCTCTAGGCAACAAAATCTTGGCGGTAGCCGAGATAAGTGCGTTTAACGGATCCAGCAATTTTTAGACCGCCACCTTGAAAATTTTCCAAAGTTTGATAAGGGAAGACAATGATCACGACAACCATTTCCATCTTTCCAATACCCCTATTATCAACTCCAAAGAAAGCAAATCAAGGAAGATTCATAGGTATACCACACTAGCATATACATTGAGGATAATATTTGAGGAAATCAGACATACCAAGTTTCCAAGAGTCCCTAGATCCTTAACATTGAGAAGGGGCGACATCGAAATATTCGACGATGGTGTGAATTTCATAGAGATGATGGACACACTACAAATGACTGGGTAAACTTGAAAGATACAGTGGAAGATCCAATAAAGAAAGGATGCTTTGGCGGCTATGTAGGAAACGTAGACCCGAACGAATACATGGAAATGAAAAAATATGGGTCGAATAATGATGATAGAAAGTCACATGACGCATGTTCACCCCAATGATGAAAGCCAAGAGGTCCTACAACCACTGAGGGAAGTAATCCATCACATAAGGAATTTAAAAAATTTGCACTTCCTTCTAACAGGATTATGTTGTTACTCATTATGAATTGCTAACCATCATTCGGAGAATGTTTGATTAGAAGAAAATTACAAGAAAGGAAGACGAAAATGAATCGATGCCGAAAGAGTGAGAATGCTATTTAAAAAAATCTTCCACCGATCCAAAAAGGGTGTGAGTGTGAGAAGGCTATAAAGAACAGATTTTCCCCGACACTCTAAAAGAGTGGGAGTGAGAATTGAATCTGAAATAAACAACAAATCTTTTCCCCAACACTCTAAAAGAAAGGGAGTCAAAATTGAATCCGATAAAAAGAACGAATCTTTTTCCCCACACTGTAAAAGAGTGGGAGTGAGAATTTAATCTGATATAAAGAACACTTTAAAGAAGTGGGCGTTAGAATTGAATCCGATATCAAGAAGAAATCTTTTACCCGACACTCTAAAAGAGTGAGAGTGAGAATTGAATCTGGAATAAAGAAATGATCTTTCCCCGACACTTTTAAAAAGAGTGGGAATGAGAACTAAATCTGACATGAAGAAATGATCTTTCCCCAACACTCTGAAAACAGTGGGAGTGAGAACTGAATCCGATATGAAGAAATGATATTTCCTCGACACTCAAAAAAGAGTGGGTGTGAGAATTGAATCAGTTATAAACAAATGATCTTTCCCCGACAGTCTAAAAAGAGTGGGAGAAAGAACTAAATTCTGTATGAAGAAAGGTTATTCCCTGACACTCTAAAAAGAAGGGGAAAGAGAATCAAATCTGATATGGACAATAGATCCACCCTGAACACTCTAAATGTGGGGGAAAAAACAAAAAAACAAACCCATGATAGAAAGCAAGCCCTTTACGTATGGATGTTTGAAGCACGAAGCGAAAGGCAAATAATGCCATTCAAAGCACTGGAAAAAATAAGTAACGCCGAAAGCAAGGAGCAAATAAAAAAGGGAATAAACCCACCATAAAAGGTAAACCCATGCCAACAGTCACTACAAGAAAACGTGGGGATACCGACGGCCTATTACCGACGGGCCTTAAATACCACGTTTTGAGTTCCCTCCATTTTTCAAATACCGACGGCTTAGCCCGTCGGCATTGAAACGATCAGAAGATACCGAAGGACTAACCCGTCGGTATTTGAAATGAGCCGTCGGTAATTCCACGTTGATTACTGACGGATAAGCCCGTCGGTAAGGTTAATAAGGCCGTCGGTAAATGTCCATCTACACCAGACCACCAGCCTTTCTCTCCCACCCCGATTTTTCATTCTCTCCTACTCTCTCCTACTCTCTTATATTCTTTCCACTCTCCGTCGCGCCAGCACCCACCTTCTCCACCGCGAAACCCCACCGTTCCGGTGTCACCAAATCCTCCTCATCCTTCTTCCCGGCCACGCTCCTTCCAACGTTCAACCCCAATGTTCTACCGCTTCTCCACGGCCACGCTCCTCCCGGGCCACGCTCCTCCACCGCGAAACCACTCGTGCTTCTGGACGCAAAGGTTTCCTTGAGTGCACGCTTGAGATTTCTTCCAAGCCCAAGTTCGCGCCCTGCGCATCGGGTACTTCTTCCAACTCCAAGTTTCTGGATTTTCTGTTTCTCTTTTTTCCCCTTAAGTTTGTTTATGCGTTTTAGGCTTTTAGCTTACTGAAAAATATGTTTCTTCCTCTTTGAATTAGGCTACTGAGGCTAGTATTTGGGAGCTTGAAGAAAAAGTGAAGCTTCCCAAGAATATTAAGCATTCGATTGCCTATTGTGAGTGTAGTCTTATTATGTGAGTCAAAGTGATTTTGATTGCCTTGTGTCTAATATTATATTATGCATCTAATTTATGTTGAGATATGCTTAGTTATGCTTCTAACTTGATTTATGCTGTGAGTGTAATATTATTTATGCTTCTAACTTATGCTATAGTTTTATCTTATTATTATCCTGAGTGTTACTGTTATCTTATTTATGCTGTAGTTCTGCTGAGTGATACACTTATAACCTTCGTCACCCTCTCTGTGTGTATGAACTGTGTGTGAGAAAATGTATCATGGAAATTAAACGCTCTTTTCATTTGATTGTGCCTGTTTCTCATATTTTTTTTGCTTACTTGTTGAAACCCATTTACAGAATACTTGCTGAAACCCATTTTTTAGCACACAGCTCCGCCGTGCACAGCTCTGCCGCCTCACCTTCCTATATTTCAGGTTCTCTTTCTATGTTATATGACATGTCAATTTAAGGTTTTTGAATCTCTTGTGTTTTGTGAATTTAACTGTGTTTTTTTCCTTTTGCGAATTGGTGGATTCTGTTTCATAGGCCTCTAAGACCGCCACCTCCACCACTTTATCGTGCCACCACTGCTCGTGCCTCTACTACTACTCTGGGATCGAGGTATGCACTCTAACGAAATATCGGTTGACTCATTGGGTGGAAAAGGGTTGTCTGTTGACCCCCACACCGATATTTTTATTTGACTTCTTTCATAGTTCTCTCCGCATAGGAAATTTTGAAGTGATGTACACTACAAGAAATCACGGCTTTGCCTGTGGCCGTCGCTAAAAACACGGCTTTTTCGACGGCTTTGCCCGTCGGTAAGTCCAATGCGGCGTACCCTGGACTTACCGACGGGCAAAGCCGTCGGAAAGGGCGTGTTTTCAGCGACGCCCATTGGCCGTTGCTAGAAGGCCGACGGTATACCTGTCACAAGTTCTCTGGCAATAATTATGCTCTTGTTTTGTTGATATGAAAATGTTATCTAGTGGGGCTGCTGATATAGTAAAATGTCATTTAAATGTGATTTTAAGGTTATTTTGCTTATTTATGTTATTTTACATGTACATGTGCATATGTTATTTATGTTATTGCCCGTCGATAAGGCCGTGTTGTTTAACAACGGGCCTGAACCGTCAGTATGGCCATCGGTACGCTTCTTATGAAGCAGAACGCGGCCTTCTTGCCCTGTCATTGTTCACATATGCTCTCTCATCTCTTTCTCTCCGTGGAATGCGAGTCCGGCCACCACACCGCCGCCAGCACACTTCCACCGCCACCGTCCCTGTCTCTTAGCCATCGTCTCTCACTATTTGTCTGTTGCAGTCGCAACCACAACCAACCTTTCTCCTTTCTCTTTCACCATCCCTGCCGCAGCCACTGCTACCCCACCGCCCACACTGCCATCGTCCCTGTCTCTCGTCCACTGTCTCGACCATCGTCTCTCATAGTCGCAACCACAACCACCCTTTCTCCTTCTTCTTTTGTCCGCTGCAGCCACTACTACCCCACCACCCACACCGTTCATTTAGCTGTGGCATATCTTGGTAATGTGATTTGTCATTTGTCTATTTGGATTTTTGCTCACTATTTTTGCTCATTGATTTGTGGTTTGCTCATATTTTTTCTCACATTTCACAGATCTATAATGCTGCTCGTTTGAATAGCAGATTTCTCTCATTCTCCCCCTTTCTTACTTACTCAGTTGCGAATCTCCACCACAATCTGGTTAGTTCCTGCTATTCGTTTGTTTTCCTCTCTTTTCTGTTCTGGTTTACCCTTGCTGCCAATTAGATATAGTAGCAAATTTTACATTGTGGAACAATAAGCTAATTTCTTAGACTACATAAACTTGGTCCATTAATTTTATTAAACATTGATAACTTTATATGTTCATTTATATCTTGTGGAATATATTTTTATTTGAGGTTATTGATAAGGGTGACAGATTGGCTACCGCATAAACAATCAACCGGATGAATAATTTTTATTTCATGTCCTAAACAGCTTCAAGCTTATGACTGAAAAGAACATTTTTTTTCT
The DNA here is from genome assembly GCA_037113605.1 of Calophaca sinica. Classification (NCBI taxonomy): domain Eukaryota; kingdom Viridiplantae; phylum Streptophyta; class Magnoliopsida; order Fabales; family Fabaceae; genus Calophaca; species Calophaca sinica. The sequence continues at coordinate 13,778,487 of CM073734.1, read as the reverse complement.
ATATACTAGTTCTGGAATTTTTTTCAAGTGCAACAACTTTTTTTTTCCTTCAAATTTTTAGGATGATTCTGGAATGAATAAGGACTAGAAAGGGGTTACAGAATTGATATTAAATGGTCCTTAAAACTTGATTGAGTTCTGGACTTGTTTGGTTGCTAAGCTTTGGCATGATTCCAAGTTTCCAAGTTCGTGATAGTAGGACGTGTGTTCTTGTTGGTAGTGGATTTTCCTGATCCTGTTTCTGTTGAGTTTGCCTTTGGTTAACAGTTGAAAAAGGTGTATGTGAATGTTAAATTATGTGTACACTGGACAAGGTTTATAAGAAGAGATTAGGTTCCTTGAATTATTGTGAATAAGATGCAGAATGAGGCTGGCATAACGTTTATCAATATTGTATGTGTGGGTAAAAAAAATTATCCTATTAGTGCATAGTAATTAAATTATTTTTTGTACTCACTTTTGTAATAATTTTTTTTCTCTCTACCAAATAGCATTGTTGTTAGAGTTTCCGTGGCCCTACTCTTACATTATCTTTCTGAAAACCCATGTGCACTGCAATGACATTGTAGTCCTGAGGCGCCCAGCTTCTTGTGTGAAGCATTTGGATGAAGTTTTTCTTTTCCTTTGATCTCAATTTGATATAAAGTCTGATCCCCAATAATTATCAAAGTTTATACATGATATTTCCACTCTTATCCTTTTCCTTGCCGGTTTGTAATTAAATCTCTTTATGATTTGAAAAGAAAGGGGAATTAATGTGCGACAATTATGTGGATTTGTCATTGTAATGTTATATACGTACGTAGTATTACTTTATAGGAAACCCATCTTTAAAAAAGGGGGGGATATCTGGCCAATCCATTACAGTTAACAATAGTCATTCACCAAAAAAAGACATTGCCTTAGCAAGAAAAAATGGGTTTTAAATAACAAATAAATAATAGTTAACGACAAGCAATTTAAAAAATAATAAAGATTATTCAAATCCAGTTTAAATGTGTGTGTATCTAGGAAGTGCAGACACGAGAGTATAGTTAGGTTAGGAGCATATAGATCTTAGTGGTATAGATTGGCTTGTGGTCAAAGAATCATTGGATTTATGCGCAAAAAAGTGGTCAGACACTCGAGAGTGTATGTGGTGTGGTGACCTTGAAATATTTTCAGCATGTTGCAATTTTACTACTTTTTATTTACTTTTTTTGTTTTGTTCATGTTGAGTTTTCGACGTGGTTAATCTGTTTCGGCGCTTCCATATCATGTCACGCCCTTTTTCTTATCTTATCTTAGTTATGAAGGCTATACTATGAAGTGGTGTGCCCCAATGATTGGCCGTATATGGCGCCAAGTTCTATGTCCTCTGAGCTGTGACCTGTGGGAGTGAGTGAGGAGTTAGGATCCTGCACTACCCATTTTCATGTCTTTAATGCCCACAATCCCTGAAAATATACTTAATTGATAAAGATATGTTGTGATATGTATATATAAATATAGCTAGGGCAATAAATAATAGAGGTGCAATTGCAATGTTTAAATATATATACCTGAGCTCAATTTGCATGCTGCCATTCTCTTTTTTGATTTTATCAATTTCATTGGTGAGGTTCTCTGAGTTCAATCCAAAAAAGGAAGGGAAAAAAAAGAATGAGGAGGCAAAATATTTCTCAAAAAATGAACATTTTGGTGTAGATCTGGCTCTGAAAGCTGGTTACAATGTCAGTGAAAAAACTTGCAGTCAAGAGAGAGAGAGCCAGCCATAAGAGAAGGGAAATTTATTCATTTATTTATCACATATCTTTGTTCCCTACTTCCTAGAAACTCCTAAGATTCAGCTTTTCAAACTTCTTGCAAAGAAAAAGAAGCAATTGAATATTGTTTTATTGCCAGATTCGTTCATACAGACATGAATTAACTTTTTCTTGCTATTCGTCTCCTATTAGATAGTGTTTCATTAGTGAGAATGTATTTTAAAATAGTTTGCCAATCTAGTAATCATCAGTGAGAATGTTGATGTATTTTTAATAGGTATGTAAATCAAATGTGAATTATTATAGGTATGTTTTGTAAATAAAATGCTATTTTCCTCTATGTAAAGACTAGAGAATATTGCTGGAATTCTGCCCAGCTATTTTGACAGATCTGTAATTCTTTTTTTTTTGTTTGGTTGCAATGAAATATTGATAGATCTAGTAAATTGTGTGGTTGCAATAGTATTTCTGTGGGGGTCTAATTGAATTAAATCCTGTGGGTGTGGAAGGCATTGAACTTTCAAATGTTTTGGGTGAAAAATTAAAAAGAGGATTTTGTTGAATGGAATAGTCATTGATCGTTTTGTTCTTCATCATATGAAATTTGATGAAAGAAATAGTGATTCTTTTTGTTTGAATATAAGTCATTCCAGTAAACTACGTGTGAGTTAAGTTTGTCTGTGCTCCTATTATTGTACAAGCTGCTCTAGTAGATGTCAACCCTTATTGTTCTTCTGTAGTTATGAGTTTAATTTAGTTTTTCAATCTTGTCTGCACAGTATGAGACCGTCACACATCTCCGGGCTGCCACACGGCTCTGCCTCCGTCTCGTTCCCCGTCACACAGACACAGCTCCGTCTCATTGTCGCTACATCACACATTTCAGGTATATGTAACTTTTGTGCTTTGGATTAGAAACTGATTTCATATGATGCTTGTTATCTAAATGTTTGTTCACCACATCACACAGCTTCGCCTATTCCTTCCTCCAGTTTGCCGCACCCCAGTCTTCTCTTCTGCAGGTATGGATTAATTTCTTTCCTTTAGTAACATGTGAACCTTAGGTTCAAGTTAGCGATTTTGAATATCCTTATGAAATAAAGTTTATTATTATTGATTTGATTGTATAGTGGGTCTGGTAAAGAGGTTGGATTCCTGCCCCCAACCCCCCACAACTTGTATGCTTGATGTTTTGCTCCTATGAGTGTGATTATGTGTTGTCCATTATCTTGGTAAGTTTTGAGGCTTGACATAGAGCCCTAAATTCTTTGTAATGATTTATGTTGAATTCCTTGATTTCCTATTTAGTTGAGACTTGAGAAATCCAAAGAAAATGTAAAAATAGGGTGATTAGGTTGCGTTTGATATGTACTGTGTGATTGAGGAATAAGTTTTAGCAGTAAAAGGATAAAAATTTCTAAATAGTCCCACGTTCTAAAAGATGTTTAAAATTAATGTTCGGTGATCCTTTTTATAAGAAACCAATGTTCGGTGATCCTTTTTATAAGAAACCAACGTGTCCTTTTTTGTTTTTATTATAAGATACATACATCGATTTTCTGATGTATTAGTGCCTGTTTGGTTCGCCGTTTGCATCTCGTCAACGTCCGTTGCTGCCGTAAAAGAATGAACACCAAGAGATGAAATCACAGTTCCAATAAGAACAATTTTTTTTTAAGTTAGACATCGAAAAGCACTATGCAGTTTTTCACATTGGCCCGTTCAAAAGTGTGTATTGTAAATATCTAATCTAATTATATATAATTAAATAAACTTGAAAATTATTAAACATTAATTACAGTAAATTATATGTATATGCCTAAGTTTAAATATTATATATTTTTTAAACGAAACGGTTAGTAAAAGAAATTGAGAAAGGAAAAGTAATTTGGGGGCCAACGAATTCGTCACCTATCAGAGATGGTTTGCCAAAAAGTTATTACGAGGCTAAAAGCTTAGTGTCCAAGTTGGGGTTGGAATCTAAAAGGATTGATTGTTGTGTGAGAGGGTGTATGTTATATTACGACAACAAATTCGGTAAAAACGATGGCTCGCAATGCAAATTTTGTGGTGAGCCAAGGTATATTTCACACACTTATAATGGGAAGGATAGACAAAAACTAGTTCCACGGAAGGCAATGTTTTATTTGCCAATTATTCCAAGGCTGTAGAGAATGTTTGCATCAACACAGACTGCAGACAAAATGATGTGGCACTATGAGAATAGAAGCACTTCAGGTATGTTGCGCCACTCATGTGATGGTGAAGCTTGGAAGCACTTCGATCGTGTGCATCCCGAATTTGCAGCAGATCCACGTAATGTACGACTTGGCTTATGCTCTGATGGTTTTATCCCGTATGTTTAATCAATGGCGAAACCTTATTCTTGTTGGCCAATTATTGTTACCCCATACAATCTTCCTCCTGAAATGTGCATGTCTAAGCCTTATATGTTCTTGACTTGTATTATACCGGGTCCAGATAATCCAACAGATGGTATTGACATCTACTTACAGCCTCTTATTGACGATCTCAAAAGGTTGTGGAATGGCGTTTTAACTTATGATATTGAACAAATGAAGAGCTTTACAATGAGGGCAACTCTTATGTGGACCATTAATGACTTCCCTGCATATGACATGTTGTCTGGTTGGGGTACTCAAGGTAAAATGGCATGTCTGCATTGCATGGAGCATACAAAGGCCTTTACCTTGAAATTCGGAGGGAAAAGTTCTTGGTTTGACTCACATCGCAGGTTTTTACCAGGTGATCATCCATTTAGACGGAATAAGAACGCCTTCAAGAAGGGGGAAGTTGAATTAGATGGCCCGTCCCCAAGGTTACCATCCGAACAGATTTTTGCAAGAGTTATGGATCTGCCAAAAATCACAGATCATGGTAAATTGGATCGATTTGAAGGATATGGACAATGGCATAATTGGACTAAAAGAAGTATTTTTTGGGATCTGCCATATTGGAAAGATAATTTATTGAGACACAACCTTGATGTTATGCACATTGAGAAGAACTTTTTTGACAATGTGTTTCTCACAGTGATGAACGTTAGAGGAAGAATGAAAGACAACGATAAGGCCAGACTGGACTTACCGCTTTACTGTAGGTAAAAGGACTTGCATTTGACGACTCGGTCGGATGGGAAAACCCTGAAACCCAAAGCCTGTTACTCTTTAACTGCTGAGCAAGCAAGGTCAGTTTGTCGGTGGATAAAAGAACTTCGAATGCCAGACGGTTATTCTTCTAATTTGGCAAGATGTGCCGATGTGAACAAAGGAACCATGATTAGGATGAAAAGCCATGATTGTCATGTATTCATGGAGTGTTTACTTCCTATTGCATTTAGTTCCTTGCCGTTAAATGTTTTAAATCCACTTATTGAACTCAGCCAATTTTTCAAAGATTTGTGTTCTGCAACCTTGAGAGAGGATGATCTTATAAAGATAGAGCAGAACATACCAGTCATTCTTTGTAAGTTGGAGAGAGTATTTCACCTGGTTTCTTTGACTCTATGGAGCATCTCCTAGTGCATCTTCCTCATCCACAACTTGGTTTGAATTCTACGATTATGATCCTTGCCTAAACCCTAGTGGGTTTAGAATGAAGGATCTAAAATTATTACCCTCAATCAAACTTTAGTGGGTTTGGTACGAAGGGCTCAAAGTTATCAAATAGTGAAGATTAAAAGAAAAAGTCAGGGGTTATCATTAATTTCTCAAATGAATGAGTGCCGGTCCGAAATCGTTAATCTCACCCGACTTTTCTGGAGAGTTTCGAAAGGAACTGAAACCTTTATTAAACTCCCCCCAGAAGACATGAGGAGAAGTCTCCAACTATATCAAGATTAGGTATGGGAAGAAATTCCTTGAAGAAGTAATCAACATGTCTTATAAAGTTGAAGAAATAGGACAACAAAAGATTATAGAAGAACAAAAGCTACAAAATAACGTATACAAAGCAAGCCCATAATGGGAATAGCAAACCGCAATAAGGCAGGAAAAGGGACGACTTCGTCACCAATTAACCTCAAGGAAAATATGGTCATAAGAGTAATTAGGAAGAAGCAGACCATGTCCACGATTTCCCCTCCTACTAAAATCTCTAGGAAGGACCAACCTCCAACCCTGGAATACCCTGCGTAGCTCTGTCGGTGAGGAAATCTAGACATCCGCACTATAAAGACGTGTGAGAGTTACTTAGCACAAGTGGTGAAAAAGGGAGATTAGATAAACTTCCCAGAGGAAAAGATCCTTTATCGGCCTCGACATCTTTGAGCAAGCGACCCCATTTTTATCGACATAGTGCGTTAGAAATAGACAAGTTTAGAGGAGGTAGGCGGGAGGACCTACATGTGAGCGCTGAGATAAATTCTAAGAACATGAAGATTTCGATCACCAGAAATTCTTGGTCTCCCCAGCACAGGCTTAAGAAAAAAAATGGCATGAAGAGGCGTGTTTGGTAGAAGATGAAGAAAGAGATGCTAACAATCACAACTTGTAGGAAATTTGGGACAAAAGAAGGATAACCAGCCGCCAAATACCATAAGTGAGTAAAAAAGCATTTATGGCAACAACAAGAAAAAATGACTGATTGAAAACTCTGTAGACATTAGGAAAGAGGAACCACTGGCAGAAATAAAGAAGCATATATATTGAAAGTAGCGATTAGCCTTCCAAATCATATATGAAAAGACATACATAGTCAGAGCATGAGGCTCGGTGAAAAAAAAAGTTCAAAGTCTTTCATACCTGTCAGGACTAACTGAGATGACCTTGGACTGTTCCAGCGTCGCCAAAAGGTCATCCTAGAACAAGTAGTTATGGTCATTAATGAAAAGTATCCAACTGATCAGACCAATGGAAACCCATAGCTGACGCATCCTGGCGAACAATATTATGCTCGGCAAACAACGTTCGATCCTCTCGGCCAAGTAGGGAGACCCCCTATTTATCAGGGCCTTGGTACGCCATAACCACTCTTCAAAAATTTAGAGAAGAAGATGGAGCATACACTTTAGGTTTTTGACACCTCGGACGACAGTTGTAATTAAGTCACCTGGGATGAATGTGAGGCCAGCATGTTCAAAGAACCCCGACACGTTGGGAAAAAGTACCCGCACCAACCGATGGATCAATGAGATAGGAGAACAGAACCTTCGGAAGATATTATGTCCCCTCCCTGGACAACATCGGTTCATAAGAAAGGCAACAAAAGAAAAGGGAACTTGAGCGACATTGCACCAAAAAAGGGGTCGCACCTGGTGTAACTCTTGCTCACATAAGTAGGAGAGAAAGTGATACTTTAGAAACTAAATTGAGAGTTTGCTTTTTCTTCTTGAGATCTTTCAAAAATTTCCGTGACATTTTTTCTAAGCTGGAAGTGGCAGCCTTGAACCGATTAAAAATTTTGGCTTAACTATGTTTCGATCTCCGATGGTAATTTTTTATTTCGGTCCCTAATTTTGTTTTGTTTTTTTTTGGTCCCATATTTTTGTAAATGTATCAACCTTAATCCTATAGTTAACTTTGCCAGTATGAGTGTCTAACGTGGCAAACAGATTGTCATATATATATCACACCTGTCAACAAAAAAAAGAATGTCATAGCACAAATCTCCATTGCGTTGCGTTATATTTTTCCTACGTATTCTATTCTATTACATGGCAATTCATGTAGGGAACTAAATAAAGTTAAGTCGATCAATTAGCACAATGTATAGTTTTTAGTATGAGATTAATTATGGGAGTTAATATCATTTCCCGCACATGTTATTTATCTGCGAAATAGTGATGGTTAAAACAATTTTAAATTATGTAACTGAGAAATTAATGCATGCACGTATAAAAAATGGAAAAGTTTAATTTAATAGTGAGAACTCCGATATTCCAGAGTTTTATTGGATATGAATACTCAATGACCAATTATTTGACTTCATATCATTTTTTAACTTTGTTTTAAGTAAAACTAAATGATTAGTTTATATACCTATTAGTGTGGGAGTATATTAGAAATTTCTTCAAGAATTTCTATTTTTATTAATAAATTTTCACGTTCTCTAAGAAGTCTTTTTATTCATTTTTTATTTCTTTTGTTTTTTTATAAATTTTTTTCTTTATTTCTGTTATTTGGATCTCTGCTTAAATAATATTCTTATGTAAACTATTTAATTTTATTCCTAGCTTATTCTTCTTTTCTTATTTCACTTCTAGTAATGAAATTATATTGTTATCAATTTCTTTTATTGTTTTACTTATTTTATACACGATTTCAATTTCTTCTGATATTTCAATTTATTTTTTATTTGAAGTTTGTTTTATAGGTTTTATTTGTTTTGTTATTTATAATTTATGTTTGAGTTATAGTTTTTTTGTTTTATTGAGATTATTTTTGTCAGCTTCACGAATGAGTTTCGATACCCACATTTCTTTTTGGGTACCGAAGAATTTACCTTAATTTAATCATAAAAAGTGAAGTAGTGAAAAAAAAATGAAAAAAGTAATGATAGGGCTCCATTCGTGAAAAAAAGAGGGAACAAGCTATAAGGACACGAAGAGCAGGAAGAAATGATAGAAACCATATTGTGCGCCCAAAATTGGAGATACAAATTATCCTCATAATGAATCTAATTGGACCACAAAAAAAAAAATTATCCTCATAATGGAATGATTAATTTAGAGAATCAGTCTATAACTTTAATTTAATTCAAAGTTCAAAACCCAAACCCGTGCGTATTTTTCAATAGAAAGGAAAGTATGGACTCTATCGTAGTCGGCAGGCGCATTCAAAGGACAAAAGTAAGAGACATAGTAAAATTTGGAAAACTAAGACCCACCATTTTACGCAAACGACATGATAAAAAATGTGGAATTGGTATCGGTTAATAGTAGCTAAAATTTCGCACAACTGGCTAGGAATGGGAACGTAAGACTTTTACATTTTCATGGGTGATGGTTGGAATCCCCTTAAAACCACTAAAATAGTGGGCAAATAGTTAATTTGGTTCCTTAAACGTGTGAGACGTTGTCACTATAATTTCTGAATGTGTTGAAATTTCAAAAGTATCCCAAAATGTATCTTATGTTGGTAACTTCAAAGACCAAACTAACTAATGGAAGACACACTTAATAACCAAATGGATTAACGAAAGACACATTCGAGTATGTTTTTGTAATTTTGATATATTTAAGGACTATAGTTACAGTGTCTCACATATTCAGGGACCAAAATAGTTGTTTATCCCTAAAATCTTGGTTGATGGGCAATCCTATTTGGGTATATCCCTTAGTGCCTAAGGCCCAACTGAGAAGTTACAACTGGGCAAGACTGCTTACAATCTAGGCATGTACAATAATTCTTTAGGTTGAGTCTCTGCTAGTAGTATCAACATGTAATTGACGTCATGCCCATAGGGTAGCATTGGAGTATCTTTCTTGGATTTGGATTCCCTAAATTCAACCTCGTTAAAGTTTCATGCATTTAAACCATTATCAAGGGTTTTTTTGTCTTTACAATATATCTATCACTTTATGCTCCAATATCTCTCTTGGCAGGATTTACACTAAATACAAGAAAATTCAAGATTTTGAATTGTAGGGATTCACAATCTGTCTTTTTTTAGCTGCTATTTTTTGTTATTAAATACTCCCTCCAGTGTTTTTTATAAGAAAAAAAAAGACAATCATCAATACTAACATAATGCATTGAAATAAGTTAATTTTAATTAATAATGATGTAATTTTAAATTTTATTTCAAAACACCATTTCTATATTAAATGACTGAAAGTGACTTTAATAGTATCATTGTCGCATGAAAAATGTGAGTTCATTCTCACAATAAATAATGGTATAAAAGGAATTGAGCAATTAATATTATTGAAAATGAGACTATATGTTTCTTATATTTAGTACAAGAAAACAACATTTTTTTTTCTAATAAAAAGTATGGAAGGAAACCAATGTGGTGTTAGTCGAGTGGAAACAATTTTCCCTATAAGGGGGAGAATATGGGAAATCTGTGTTTGAATCCTCCTTGTAAAATCACCCTTATTGGAAGGCCGAGAATCAATGAGTAAAACGATATTCAATCAACCAAACCGGCGATTAATCTCTGTTAAACTCACTCAATCCAAATGGCCAATTAGGCTGGATTCCGCGAAAGGGGGGTGGGGAGGGGGTAGTATTTAATTAGTAGTAATACAGTGAAGATTTTTACCACATAGCTCCATGGGAGGCAGTGAAGTTTTTTATTTATATTTTTTTTCTTTTTAATTTTTTCTCTTTTTCTGAATTTCCCCACGTCCCCTTTTCTGCTTCTATAAATACCTCTGCTACGTCCCTCCCCACCATGTATCAGAAGCATTTAATGTTACATAATGGTAGCTAGCTAGCTAGCATTTTAGCATTTTTAAAAAGGGGTTATATATTACTTACTATCTCTGCTTCAACTCAAGCTACTGTTTTTCTCTTCTTGTTTTTTAGTGTTGAAGAATCTGTAAAGCTCAGGAGGGATAGCGCCATAGATGGGTCTTTCTCTTCTTTCTTGTGTGTTCTCCATTTTTGTTTGATTTTGTATTCTGATCGATCTTCTCTAGCGCTATCCATCCTGAGTTTCATGGCTTCTTAACACTCTCTTGGTTCATCCATCACAATGAAAGATACCCTCTTTGAATCTGACCTCAAAATACAATTAGTGTGGTCCTCATCATCATGCACTACACAAGGTTCTTTCTTTCATTACTATAATTTTGTTCTTCTGCTTTTGTTATATGGCAATATTTTAATAATTAATGACTAACATTTTTTTAATTTTTGTTTTTCATGAGACGACTAAGAGTTCCTTGGTGAAAATAAAGATGAAGAAAGTGGAAGAAACAGAATGTTACAAGCCATTAATGGTTAACAAGTTTATTGCCAGACTCTATTTCTCTTTTTATTTAACTTCAAAGTTTCTTCTTTTTTAAACCGTATTTCAAATAATTGGTATATGTTGTCTACAATAATGTTCATGTAAGTAAACGCAGAAGATCGAATATATGACTGACTCCGATCTCTTTGTGAACCGTAAATTCTTTTATAATTTAATTTTCCGTTTAGCTCACAATCATCATGCTTGAATCACATGATACTACGAATTTTTTTTCCAAGATAACAAGTAATGCTTCACTATTTGTTCCGAACTCAAGTCTCGATATCGTTTTCTGAGGTATTATCCACTTTGGGCCACATGTGATGTGGGCTCTCATTGTTTTGTTTTTAAAAGGCGTCTCGGTAGGTTGAGGCATGTGAGTGTTTATAAACTCTTTTTAGCCTTGATTCCCAAACAAGATGAGACTTTTTGATGTATCCGGAACATTATTAAAGCAAACTAGTAAAGTATATCATGATTAGCCGTTGAACTTGAGAGACTATCGTCATAATTTATTGTGTTGAAGATAAAAAAAAAGGGTTTATTTGTTTTTAATTATTAGGATTTTTCACATAACATGTCCTTACAAAATCGGCTTGTAAGATGAGAGATGCACATTACTTATAAACTTTTTTAAAGCTTTATCCCTGGGCCACATGGGACATGAGTTTTTTCCAATACACCTCTCACGTCCAATACTATTAGGCTTGGTGCATGTATAATGTGGCTGGTGACCCAATGAATTTTGGTTAGACTTCGTTACCATAATAGATTTTTGGCCTAACTAACCTCACGAAACTAACTTATAAGGTGGGGGTGTCAATTCATTATAAATTCGATCTTTCTAGGTCTTATTTTTAATTTATATGAGACTTGTGTTTTTTCTAATAATTTCTCTTTTTTTTTTACGTGAGAAAGAGCGCTTTCTTGAGAAGAATAAGAGCGAGTTACATATGAGTTTTTCTAATATAGGCAACTTTGCACACGATATTGATTATTAATTGCTCAATTTTTTTTTATTAATTATCTAGTTTCTTATTTTGCGGGGTAGGGAGAGATTACATACATGTGAATTTATAAAATAAAAAGTAAAGTGAATAATTAATAAAGAAAAAAAGTGAACAATTAATAATTCTTATCGTGTACAAGTTGCACACGTTAGAAAGATAGTTTATATATTAGTTTCTTCATGGAAACATAATTTTGAATTAAGACTAGTAATACTTTTTTCCATTTTTGGTGGCCCTGCACTATCGATATATTATATATAATTCGGCATCCTCAAACAGCGCATGGATAAGAGAAATTAAGATTAAGATTAGATTACATACAAGAAACTATGACGAAAAATAAAAATAGACATATGATATGAGCTGAACTTAAAACACTCTCACATGGGATGATGGACTAAGGATGTTGACTACTCCCAACTTCGTGTAAATCACGGTCTCAGTCCAAATTCCCATGATTTGGGTTGCCTAACGTTAAAGCTATGGTTTGCGCAATTCTATCTGTCTGCCCCACTCCGTAGTTATGAGATATAGTTTCCTATTTAATTTTTTTTTATATCGACAACGCTTAAGTGTTTTGGGTCCCGAGATTTACCACGACTAAGAAAAATTTGATGGCTCGGATAGTGCTTATAGAGTTTAAAGGTGTTCGTGGATTGGATTTGATCGGTTTTAAGGGGAAAAACTATTCGATCCAATCTTTTCGGTTTTTACTCCAATTATCCAATCGGTTTGGTTTTAAAATCAAATTCGATCCGATCCGATCCAATTTACTTCGGTTTGGATTGGATTGGATTTCGGTTTCTCATTTATAATCTAATCTCCTGGTTTATATTTTTCCAAATGGTGAAATTACGACAATAACGATAACTTACATTTCATAACATTAAACTAATAGTATTACAGTAGCCAACAGTAGGGCAGTAACGACCCAGTTTTTTTTTCTTCTTATAAATGAAACTATGAAATAATCAAAAGGAATCGTTGGCCTCAGGAATGCTTGCGGTACGACCATATCACACATTATTTTTCTGTGTTGATATATCACGCATTATTGTATTAATGTGAAAGAAAATTATAAAATGGGAAAGAGAGGAGTAGATCCACAAATTAAGAAAAATATGTTTAAAATTATAAAAATAAGAATAAATAATTTATTTGTAAGCTTAAAAATGTACCCAAAAAAATGTATATTAAAAAAGTAAAATATTCTATATTATATAAAAATATACATGATTAATTTAAAAAATTAAATTTTATAATGTGTGAGAAAATATATTAAAAATAATGTAATTATAAGTATAATATTATGTTATGTAATAATACTTTGGATCGGTTTGGATTGGATTGGTTCCATTAGAAGGATCCGAAAACCGATCCAATCCAATCCAAAATTTCGGTTTTTTGCGGTTTTCAATTTTTTCGGTTTGCGGTTAATTCGGTTTGCAGTTTTTTGGTTCGGTGGCTGCGGTTTGAATTGGATTGGATCGGTTTGTGAACACCCTTAATAGAGTTACTAATATGTTACTCACCAACAAAATTCTCACATCATCAGTGGTATTCGAACTCATGTCTTTGTGGGACATGAGTCATATCTTTATCAACTAGATCAACTTTTGTGAGTAGTTTTCTATTTAAATCTAGTGAGTTGCTGTGTAGACATTGCCTATGTCATTTGGGATTCACGTGCAATTTGAACAATGTTGTCCATAGTGAATACATGGTCATGCAAGTGCTTTTTATTATTCGATTTTATTTTGTCAAAAAATATAAATTGTTTGATTTTATTGTCATTGGAATTGTGAATGTTCTCACATAATATTATTTAATGTTATAAATAAAGTACACCCGGCCAATAATGTCACATTTCAATTTTTATTAGTAAAATTATTCATGTCTTGCGTGCATACTAATTAATTAAATTAAATAATAATACACATAAAATAATCGTTGTCATATAAAATAAGTCTCACGAAACTGACTTAATAATTATTTCATTTTAGCTATAAATATAATAAATGATGTTTGATAAAGATAAATGATATGTATAATTTAAAGGTTTAATTGCACTTCTGGTCCCCAAACTTTCTCAATTTGGTGATTTTGGTTTCCCTATTTTATTTTTGGTGATTTTGGTCCTCCAACTTTCTCAATTTAGCGATTTTGGTCCTCATATTTTTTAATTGCACTGTTGGTCCCTCAAAATTATGAATTTTTTGCACTTTTGGTCCCAAAAATCTTGGATTTTGGGAAAGTGGGGACTAAAATTGCACAATCCACGATTTTTGGAGACCAAAAGTGCAATTAAAAAAATATAGGGACTAAAATCGCCAAATTTTAAAAATTAGGGACTAAAATCGCAAAAAGTAAAATAGGGGACCGAAATCACCAAATTGAGAAAGTTAAGGTACCAAAAGTGCATTTAAGCCTAATTTAAAATAAGTAAGTCATTTAAGAAAATATATTTCTGATTGTTAATGACAATTAATTGAGATAATGTAATAATAATTATCTTAAAATTATAATATGTAAAAATTAATTTTTGTTTTAGGCAAAAAATAGATAAATATGGAGGTGACACGTGGCATAATCTAATGAGATAAAACTCTATTTTATATAATATAGTAAATATGTTGCGAGAATCCTTAAATAATTTTACGCCCTTACTAGAAACATTTCATTTGAAGTATTGGTTCCAGAGTTTTTTGAACAAGTCACAAAAGACATTATCAGAAACCAGAACAATTACCAACAGAGAAATGATTGAAAACATTTTTAAAATGCACTTTGAGAAACACTGAAAAAAACTTTTTTGGCATTTTCAGAATTTATAGAAATACTTGATTTGTTTACAAAAATGTATTTTCAAAAATTTCTAGAACGCATTTTTCAATGTTTATCATTTTCAATGCAAATAAAAACATGTGTTTCTTCCTTTTGTTTTGTTTTTTTTTCCTTAGACTATACAGCATTCAAAAAATTAAATTATTTTAATTAATGTTTGTTTTTTATTCATAAAATTTCAATCTGAAACCTTATTAAAAAAATCAAATTAACTATCTATCACTTAAATTATTAGATGTTGATTATTGTTCTCGCTTTATGTTTTCAATTTGACCCAATTTCAATTTGAACTAAGGTATTCAGAATACTACCAAAAAACTTTTAGAGAGAGAGGTAGCTAGAGACAAGCTCTAAGAAGAGTTTGGGTGTGGAATTGTGAAATGGGATGACCTACTTATTTATAGGTTCCAAAAACTGGGTTTCGCATCGCGAAATTTACAGCTTTGTGATGCGATCGTTTCTTTGCTTGTCATGTGTCAATTTGAGACACATGTGAGTAAACACGTGTTTCATGTCGCAAAAGGTAATGTTTGCGTCGCGAAATCAAGCTAAAAATAATGACGCAAAATACTTGTTTGCGTATTTTGCGTCGCGAAGGAAAACCAATTTTTGTGTCACAAAAGAGGTTCTTCACATCGCGAAAATGCCAAAACCCTAAAGTCTTGTTTTTGCTTTCTCTTCACTCCTAGACCCGTTTCAAGTCCTAATTCAGATCTTAAGTACTCATATAGAGTCCCCAACCACTTAATCACTTATGGTCACATTCATAGTGGATAGGTTCGCAAGAGACAAAATGTTACAAAATTGGCCCTAGGTATTCATAAAGCGTCTAATGAGTGCAAGGAGACCGTAAATGACATTCTTTACAGAGCATTTGTCACTGATTTTATCGACTACTTTGAGATTTGTCTTTCTATTCCCAAGTTACCAGTCATTTCTGAGTTTGACTCTGCCACTCTTGCACAAATGAAGACCAAGAAGATAAACATGATATGGTGCAATGAAGGGCAACAAACTAACAGGCGAGTAGAGTCGGGAAGATGGGTTGGACGCGGAGTTGAATATTGTAGCTGAGGTTTGAGACGCACTGTTGTCCCATTAGCAAACTTATCGAAAATGTGCAGGAAATAAAAACTTTAAACATATAGCAGGTGTACATGAAATATATACATACATCACTAGCCCCATCAGTGAGGCTAAAAGTATACAATGTATCATAAAATCGTGTTAGTGTATATCACATTCAGGAAGTAGTGGCAAAAGTAGAAATACAATAGTCATCAATAGCCTAACCTAGGCTCTTCTCACCAAAATACACCCAAAAGAAGAAGAGACTCATTGGCCATACACAACAGATCTATATATAGCTCAGATGCTAGTAGGAATAGCGAGAGCTCCCAATGGGCGCCGCATGGCGCCTCCTATATACCCGCAGAAGGTGTATAGCCGCATACTTGGTAGAACTATGAGATATCACCAGTAATCTCTCGCATTTGAGCCTCATCCCTAGCATGACCACCCACAGGGACGTAGCCCCTTTGTGAACTAGCAGGAGAATGCCAAGAAGAATCGTAATCGTGGTGGTAATCCCAAGGATCCTCCCACATATGCCTAAAAGGTAGACGCTGAGTGATCCTCTATTGTCTCTGTATTAGCTTCTGCATATGATGTAGCATTCTCTCCAACAGAAAACTCCTCAACTGGGTCTTCTCACGATCCAATAGTAAATACAAACATAGAAAGAAATATGAGATAAGAATCCACACAATCATCACATATAGGGAAAGAAGCAGTAAAGCGAAACACATAAATAACACAGACACACGGAGTACACACAATCATCTCTCGAGTCAACCATAACAATTAATCATCATTGAGATCATTTGATATCAATGTCTAATTCACTCTCTCACACACCTACATCTACATGTAGATGTGGCCACCACCCTGAGTCACAATGCATCCCCTACCAAGCATGATGTTCATCCCTACCATGCAGGATGAAAGTCAGTCGTCAAAACAACATATTCCGTTCACCGTGACCGATAAGAGTGCATCACCATCCCATTCCCATTAGAGATGGCTATCTTCATAAACATAGCTTGCACTTCACTGTAACTCTCCCAAATGTACGATTACAATACTAATAAATGTAATTAATAAAAAATTAAGATAATATCAAAATAACATTTGTAGTAAAAGGTTGTTATTTTTATTGTTTTTATTATCGTTATTATTATTACTATTATTTTAAGATAGGGTTAATTACTCTCTCCGTCTCTGAACTATTTAGAAATTTTTAAATAAGTTCATGAACTAAAAGAGTGTTTAATTGAATCTCTAAACTTGTTAATAATTTATAATTGGGACTCTGAATTTTAAACAAGTCTCTAAACTTTTAAGGACAAAACTTAGGTAAGGTTTCATAGATAAATTTTTCTCTCTATATCCACTCCTACTATTTCTAACCTCTCATAACTACCACTATCAAAACAATTTTTATCTTGATTTGTGAGAGGAACAACGTCAACCATACCTAAGGAGCCTTACCTAAGTTTTATCCAACTTTTTAATGATTTGTAACTTGGTCGCTAAACTTGTCAATAAGCATGGACCAGTTGCAAATTATCTAAAAAATCACAGACCTAATCACAAATTATTTAAAAGTTTAGGGACTCATTTAAAGTTTAGAGACCCAATTACAAATTATTGGCAAGTTAAACAACTCAATTACAATTTTTTTTTATAGTTCTTGTATCTATTTAAAAATATCGATAGAGTAATTAATCCTTTAATATATTATAGAGTAAAGACCCATTTTGGTCCCTCACAAAAAACCTGCAAACCCTTTTGGTCCCTCATAAAACTAAAGTATAGAAATAGTCCCTCACATTTTCAAAATAGTGCCATGTTAGTCCCTCCATCAATGGGCTTCCAAAACCGTCAGTTAACTGGCTGATGTTCACATTAAATGCTGACGTTGCAGTTAACCCTCTCTCCATGCTGGATTATTAGCTGACGACGTTGCATTTTTTGTGAGGGACCAAATTTGTCCCATTTTAGTCTTCTTGTTTCGAACCATATTAGTCCCTCCACCATTGTTAAGACCTTCAGAGCTTGTGGATCTAAAATCTTCTCAAAGAATTCATCAACCCACAAAAAGTAGGAGCATTATGGCAGGTTATTCTGCAATGTAATCACAAAAATAAATAGCATAAAGGGCCTTTTTAGTCCCTCACAAAAGTCCAAAGATACCATTTTGGTCCCTCAAAAAAAAAAAGGAAATCAAACTCAGAAAGAAATGAAACACGCTATTCAGCTAGGGTTTCTTTACCTTAAAATTGATGCAGCCAAAGAAAGCTCTGTTAGGGTTAGCATGTGTATGTGCAGTATATATCTTTGCTTTTTTCCCACAACAGCAACGTGGACCACTCCAGCTTATGTGATTACTATTAGCTGAACCATTCCAAGACACCTCAAACCTAGAATAAAAATGAGTAGATTGAGAAGATTGGGTACTCATTTCTTGAAAAAAAAGGTAAAACAAGAGGGTTTTTAGGGTCTCAAATTGAAACAACTAAACTCGGATAAAAAAATTACTCACCATGGCTGTGTTCAAATCGAGCTATGTTCTTCAGTAGGGTTTTGAGGAAGACAAGTTTTTAGATCCACAAGCTTTGAAGGTCTTAACAATGGTGGAGGGACTAATATGGTGCAAGACAAGAGGGACTAAAATGGGACAAATTTGGTCCCTCACAAAAAATGCAACGTCATCAGCTAATAATCCAGCGTGAAGAGAGGGTTAACTGCAACGTCAGCATTTAACGTGAAACATCAGTTAGTAAATTGACGGTTTTGGAAGCCCATTAACGGATGGACTAACGTGGCATCAGCTAGTAAATTGACGGTTTTGGAAGCCCATTAACGGGTGGATTAACGTGGCACTATTTTGAAAATATGAGAGACTATTTTTGTACTTTATTTTTGTGAGGGACCAAAAGAGTTTGCAGGTTTTTTGTGTTTTGTGTGGGACTAAAATAGACCTTTATTCTATATTATATATGAACTTTTTAATAGTGTTTTCACTTTCTGTCTTTTAAGAGTGGCAAATTGCACTGAAGAAAGGGTGGGATAGGGTTTAAGAGGTACATACTCTCCACACTTTGCCGCACCGGCACTGGCATCGATTCTCTTATCTGGCTCGATATTGCTGAGGCATCCTCAGGCTCAGGCTCAAGGTAATTTTTAGGGTTTCATTTCGCCCCAATGCTTTTTATCTCTTTCTTCGATTCTTTCGTTTTTATTTATGTGACTAATGATTTTATTTATATTAGCTTCTATATCTTGTTGTACTCATACATTTGAATCTGATTTAGGGATTGTGAGAGAGCAGAGAAGATGAAGCAAGTAGTAGGAATGGTGGTTTCCAATAAGATGCAGAAGTCGGTGGTGGTTGCAGTGGACAGACTTTTCTACAACAAATTGTACAACCGCTACATCAAGCGCACCTCTAAATTTATGGCTCACGATGAGCAAAATCATTGCAACATTGGTGATCGAGTTAGTACCGTGAACTTATACCCGTGTTAATACGATTCTTGATTGGATCTGCACTTGGTTTTTTTTTTTTTTTTTTTTTTTTTTGCAATAAAAACAACTAAATAAGCATATGCTTTTGTGGTTTTCATTTCAGGTTCGACTGGATCCTTCTAGGCCTTTGAGCAAGCGTAAACATTGGGTGGTTGCTGAAATTCTCAAGAAAGCACGCATATATGTTCCTCCCTCTGCACCTGTGTCTCAGAATGTGAGCTCCAGCTCTGAAGCGCCTAAATCCTGAATTGTCTCAAGGTATTAAAAACTATTGTGAAATCCGTTAAATCAGGAGTAAACAGTCATTTTGCTCCCTGAACCTGTGAGATGCTATCACTATAGTTCCTGAATGTATCAAAATTATAAAAATATTCCTGAACGTGTCTTTTGTTAGTCAGCTTGGTCCTTAAATATGCCTTTCGATAGTCAATTTGGTCATCGAATGTGTTTTTTGTTAGTCAATTTGGTCCTGGAGTTACTACCAGAAGATACATTTGAAGATGTTTTTGAAATTTCGACACATTTAGGGACTATAATGATAGCGCCTCACATGTTTGGGGACCAAAATGACTATTTACTCGAGTTTTATAAGTAATTCCTTATAGGGACTAATGAGACGGATTAAACAAAACTTTAGGACTAATTTGACGGATTTTACAAACTTTAGGAACTAATTATTATTTTCATATAGTTTAGAACAAATAGGAGAGAAAATGTTAGTCCAGGGACTAAATTAAGGGTTTACTATTTAATTGATTTAATTTACAGTATAGCATATGATACTGTTCTGTTCTTTCTAGTAACTTCCAATTATAAGTTTGCATGCTTTTGCATCTTGAATTTTTGCCCATGCTGTTGCATTGGTTGGTGAAATTGGTGAATATAATGGAAATGCGAAACACTGCTGCTATCATCATCTTAGGAGAAATTTTAACTGTGCTTTGTTCTCATTTCTGAGATCATCTCTAAAAATTTTGTGGCAGGAGGAAATTTAATGTGGCATTTTTCAAGGTTGATTAGCTGGTTTCTTGATGGGTTAGGATCAGTCTACTGCAGTTTCACATCAAGTCTTATTAGACGTCAAGGTTGCTATAATGTGTGATCTTTATTGCCATATGTGCAAATGAATTGCAAATGAATTATAGTGTAGCATGATCACAAGGGTGGATTTGTTTGTCTGCAGTATTCTGATTTTCGAATTAATAAGATATTTGCATACATTATCTGTATTGCATTTGCCTCTAATTTCTCCAAAAAAAGGTAAAGCCTTAACTTTCACTCTGGACTGAAACAAATGCAGAAAGAATGGTCCCTGTAAATGATAATTAAGGATCTTAGTAGGATTAGTATTGTCAAATTTCCGCCATGGTGGACTTTGTGACAGCCACCATAGGCTGCAACACCTGTTATATCTGCCATGTTTCCACCATAAGGCGCAATGCCATGTTTATATGGTGGATTTTTGGCTGACCCCCAAAAGTCTGTCATCCGTCATTGATAACACTAAGTAAGATGAGATATCCGTAACGTGGTAGGGAAGGTTGACAGCTTGGAAACAGATCATGGATATCATTCATTAATAATGGGGTGTAGGGGGCTAGGGGAGAGATTCCAATGCAATGAAGGCACAAATTAGATGATGCAAATTGAGATGGATAAATGAGTTTTGAATAATGAATTGATGAGTACTAACTAACCTTAGCGAACTGGTGAGACAGATGTACATGCATAGTGCTCTGACCATCCTGAAGACAGTGATGTCTTACTCTTCAGATTAGCATTGTTATGGTAATAATTTATAGAGACAATCTGTCAACCCCTGCCCCTATCCTTCTCTCTTGATTTTTTTTTAATAAGTAAGAACACATCTTTATTAAGCTCAACAATGCTTAAGTATCTTGAATTTGAGTATGATAAAAAAAAAAGTTAGGTGGTTTTGCAGTGTCACATTGGAATGGCTTCTGAAGTGTTTTAGCTATGTTACCGAGTTTCATTTCCATTGATCTTTTGTTTTTATTTGTAGGTACAGTTCTTTACTTTCATGATCATTTAGTTGGAATCAATGTTTTGAAAACTAAACATGAGGTTAAATTAACAACAACTTATGGTCATTTTTCGATTAGTTCGACTGGTTAAGTTAAAGGTAGACAATGTAGTAAGATGTAATTGGACTTGAAACACGTGATTAACGGTTAGAGATCTGACTCCTCTGTAAAGTAAGAAATATCAAATAGTTGATATATGTACATGCATAATCAATCATAGATGTATTGGAATATCAATCTTTGATTTTGTCATTAGTTGTTGGTATTACTTACTTTACTGTCTATTCACTTTAGATGAGTCTAATCCAACGGTTAGACTAATCGAACCTGTTGGTTAAGTCAAGTTTTTAAAACATTAGGTGGAGATTCTTTTTGGCAATGTGATTATTTTGACATTACAATTGGGTTCATGTGGCACCAATCAATGTTCCAGTGTGGCAGCTGAGTTGGTCAATGTGTTTCGGGACATTTGCTGGAGCGCGGGTTCAAATCGGCAGTGCTCTTCATCTCCCTCCCTTGTGTGTGTGTGTGTTTGGCCACTGAGCTCCTTCGAATCGGAAAAAAAAAATGTCGCACCAATCAATTATATCCCTTGATTTAAAAGAAAAGCATTATTTTAATTTAGTTTCTCCATTGGAGTTGTATCTAATTATTTGTCGGGAGGAATTTGACGTGTCTTCTTTTGAAACACGGGGAAGATATCGTAGGCATGTTCAAGTTCTTTAATGCTATAAATCATTGCCGAATTTATTGGCACATAAAATATTCGAAAGATGTGGTGTTATACCATACTTAGTGAGTGTGGCTTTGTTAGCTTGCAAGTTTGTTCTGCATGATTAAGACGTAGATGCAATTATTGTTTATAGTTCTACTCAACGATTGAATAATTATAGGAAATGATGGTTATATATGTATTACCCAATCACGTGAAGGAACAAATGAATGTAATTGCAGTAAGACGTAAGGTATAAAAGGAGTGTCGATGATGGTATATGACACTGCCACTGAGTGAGAAAGTGGTGGTAGGTTGTAGAAAGAGATTGCACTTGAGGTTTTAGAATGTATACTCTTTTTTGGAACTTTATTTTCGAATGACATAATTTTTTTGGATTTGTTCGGAAATAACTTTTTGACAGTAAAACGATATACCTCTAGAAATATACTTCTGAAATGGGGGTACATATTAGCAAAAATGTGGATGTATTTAGTTACTCTTAAAATAGATTATTATGTCATGGCATTTATACTAGGACAGTAAAATCTTATGCGTACTACCAAATTTTTTCTTGAAGTATCAGGTATTTTATACAAGATACACAAAATCCCAATTATCTTCTGCGTATCAAATATCCCATACATTATACTTCATGTGAGATTTACATGACGGGTTTATTTATTTATTTATTTTTTTGTTACTAGTTACCCTGAACACATACACGTCAAGCTATGAATACCATTCATTTTACTTATTGAAGTCATGAATTTAATTATACATAAAAGTGATATTTACATTTTTTTTTAAAAGTTTTTTCTTTTGCATAATTGGGTAATCCAATAGACAAGTTTTACAGCCGGCACTAATTAAGTAAACTGCAAGGTGACCCAAGCTGAGGAATATTTTTTGTACTTAACTATTTTGAAAGATTCATACAAATTGACACGTTATACATCTACGCTAGAAATTGACTTGGCTGAACGAGTTTAATTTTTATGCATTGTCAGTGTATAAATATTTTACACAGTCATCCAATAATATGTTGATATATCATTTAATGAGTTTAACATCATATGACTTGTCATACTCGGCAACAGTGTAAAATATTTTTATGCAGTACATGTAAATTAAATTCTTTACCGAAAATTGTGTTTTTTAATCAAACATTTCACTGTGATTGTAGTTAGTGTACACAAATTTAAATCCACTTTCTGGCATGTAACAAGTGTAATACAATGTTATTTTTCCTGCAGTTTTCTTTACGAAATCCCCAGTGGATGCTGAGTTTAAAATGCATTTGAGTAAAATGCATCTCATCATTTCACTTCAGTATGAATTTTATTTCTAAAAAAAATTCGCATCAGTTATTCTTAATAAAATGTAAGATTACATGTATTTTACAACATAGTAAGAAATGTCTCCCAAAAAAAATATAGTAAGTAAAGAAGAACAAAATTGAAAGTGCAAAATTAAAATAAGAGCTAACATGACAAACTAAATTGAGATCCTCTAGAATTTTTCAAAAACCAAAAGAGATCAATTGTGTAAAAAAAAGATGATCAAACTACAGTTTTACCCAATCATTAACAATGTTTCATTTTATAATAATAACAAATAAAAATATCATGATCTAATTTGGAGTTGTAAGCGTATAAATCAAGTGGAGAAGCAGCAGCAAGTCTTGTTTTTCTTGCATTACACTTCACTCTTTCTTTGTCTCTTTTGGTCTTTTCGGTTAGTAAGTCTCTCCCTTATTTTTTGGCGGGAGTTGGACCCCACCAAATTAAAAACAAACCATCTTTCTCATAAATACATCAACCTCCAATTCCACTTTCCTTTCCAAACTAAAACCACCACCATAACCATTTCCCCCACACCTCACCCCAACTGCAACTACACAGTACCATAATCGGTTCCTCTTCCTCTTCCCCCAAAACGGCGCCGTATTGACTAAACCAAGTTTAAAATAGCAAAACGAGAACTCCTCAATGACGATACCTCTCTTACGCTTCTTTCCTCTTTGCTTTCAATTTTTCTTCAGCTTCGCACTCTCTCTCTCCCCCGACGGCCTCGCCCTTCTCTCTCTAAAATCCGCCGTCGACCAAACATCCGGTACCGCAGCATTCTCCGACTGGAACGACGGCGATCCCACCCCGTGCGGCTGGTCGGGAATCGCCTGCGCGAACATCTCCGGCCTTCCGGAGCCGCGCGTTGTCGGAATCGCCCTCGCCGGAAAATCTCTGCGCGGCTACATTCCCTCGGAGCTCGGCAGCCTTCGCTACCTCCGCCGCCTCAACCTCCACGACAATGACTTCTACGGCGTCGTTCCGGTTCAGCTTTTCAACGCCACAGCACTCCACAGTATCTTCCTCCACCGCAACAACCTCTCCGGTCCCTTTCCTCCCTCCGTCTGCACCCTCCCTCGCATCCAAAACCTCGACCTCTCCGACAACTCCTTCTCCGGCCAAATCCCCAACGACATCAAAAATTGCAAGCAGCTTCAGCGTCTGATCCTCGCCCGGAACAAATTCTCCGGCGAGATTCCGACTGGTGTGTGGTCGGAGCTAGCAAATCTCCTCCAGCTCGACCTCTCCGCCAACGATTTCCAAGGTCCGATCCCAGATGACCTCGGCGACCTTGCGTCCCTCTCCGGCACGCTGAACCTCTCATTCAACCACCTCTCCGGTAGAATTCCGAAATCTCTCGGAAAACTACCGGCTACCGTGAGCTTCGACCTCCGGAAAAACAACCTCAGCGGCGAGATTCCCCAAACAGGATCGTTTTCAAACCAAGGCCCCACCGCATTCCTTGGCAATACAAACCTGTGCGGGTTTCCGCTTCGGAAATCCTGCACAGGTTCAGACCGGGACTCAGTGGATTCCGGTTCGTCTCAACGCGAACCGAATAAGCACTCGAAAGGACCGAGTCCCGGTTTGATTATTTTGATCTCAGTGGCGGATGCCACTGGGGTTGCTATTATTGGACTAGTAATTGTGTATGTTTATTGGAAAAAGAAGGATGGTGACAATGTGTGTAGCTGTGCTGGGAAGAGAAGGTTTGGTAGTGATGAGGATGAGAAAGGGAATGCGTGTGCGTTTCTTCCATGTATAAGTGGTTTGAAAAATGAAGATGAAGATGAAGATGAAGATGAAGATGATGAGGGTGAAGTGGAGGTTGGTGCAGCAGGAGGAAAAGGGGAAGGGGAATTGGTGACATTGGATAAGGGTTTGAGGATTGAGCTTGATGAGCTATTGAGGGCTTCAGCGTATGTGTTGGGGAAGAGTGCGTTGGGGATTGTGTACAAGGTGGTGTTGGGGAATGGGGTACCTGTGGCTGTGAGGAGATTGGGGGAAGGTGGAGAACATAGGTATAAGGAGTTTGCGGCTGAGGTGCAGGCTATTGGGAAAGTGAAGCACCCTAATGTTGTGAGGTTGAGAGCTTATTATTGGGCTCATGATGAGAAGCTTCTCATTAGTGATTTCGTCTCTAATGGCAATTTGGCCAATGCACTTCGAGGTTAGTTCTTTTCGGTTTCATACTTTTGATTCATTGCTTTCAACAGTTTTAAATTTTGGTAGTATGGTTTACGTGATTCTTGATACTCCCTCTAGTATGAAATATGATAAAAAAAAAGTCTACGTATTTAGTCTAACAAAGTATATAGATTACGTTTTTGCTTATATTTCATACCGGAGGGAGTATTTAGTCTAACAAAGTATATAGATTACGTTTTTGCTTATATTTCATACCGGAGGGAGTATTGCATAAAATTATAGATAAAAATGTTATTAATGCAATTTAAAACCTTGATTGAGACACGGTTTGGCCTTCATTTTCATTCTTTTAATAGGGAGAGGAATGCCTACCTAATCAAACAGAGTCGGGGCGAAGAGTATAAATGCTGCTGATGACCAATAATAATGGTATTAATACGTGACAGGCAATACTAGTAGTAAAATAAGTGTAAAAGAATACTACCAAAATAAAACTTGTACATACCAAAGTCACAGTTTTACTCTCCCAAGTCATTTCTTTTCTCTACTTAATTGCAATGCTGTTTGAGTTTTCAATCTCTGTTTTCTTCTTTGCAAAGACTAATATTAATTAATAGTATGTTCTAAAACTAGGCCGAAAAGAAGGGACACGGTGTGCCACTTTTGTACCTTTCGTCAAGACAAAAAACCGAGTTTCTTAGTGAAAAAGGGTGCTTTTTGTTTCATGTTTTATTTCATCTTTTAGGCTATACTTTCTTCATGACGAAGCAACGAAGCATTGAGTCTCCACAAGCTTCACAGCCTCTTGAATTTACCTGGGCCCCACTATAATTGTTTTCATACTCTTTACCTTTTCCCTTTTGCTTCCACCTATGTTGCAGAGTGCGGGATATAGTGCAGAAATGCAGTGCGAATGCGTTTGCAGAAATATGATATTTTTACATATTTTACACGTGGTATGGGGTACAGGTACGGATACGGGTACGCACCCGGTATGGGTACGGTTTTAATTTTTAGAGTACCCATGCTTCACTGGCTTCCACTGCACCTATGTCTCAAACTTCTATTATTATTTATTATTAGAAGAAAATATTGAAGTTAGAAATACATTTGCAGTTGCAATTAAAAATATCACGTAGTATTAAGAGACTTAGTAACGCGACTCTCCAGGGAGAAAAGAATTCGAGTTCAATTTCTGGAGTTATCCAGTTGGAAGGCAGTCCAATCCCGTGTAGAAAAACCGAATGTCCTAGTGCCAACTAGAGTATTAGTCTCATAGCAGACCCATTAGACCTAAGCCGCGGGGATATCCTAGAGCATCTATCGGGAGTCAAAATCCCTAATTCACATAATCTATTCTTCATATGCATTAATTCTGGACTGGAAGTTATGAAAAAATTTTCAGCTACTAAAAACAATTCACTCCACCTAATGCTTTAGTTAATCAATCCTATTATTTGACTAATCCTATTATTTGACTATGTGTACAGGTAGAAATGGCCAACAATCTCCAAACCTTTCATGGTCAACAAGGTTGAGAATAGCAAAAGGAATAGCAAGGGGCTTAGCCTATCTTCATGAATGCAGTCCAAGAAAATATGTCCATGGTGACATCAAACCCTCCAACATCCTCCTAGACAACGACCTCCAACCCTACATTTCCGATTTTGGACTCAACCGATTAATCAGCATCACCGGCAACAACCCCTCCACCGGTGGCTTCATGGGTGGAGCACTTCCTTACATGATGAAGCATTCATCACAGAAAGAGAGAACCAATAACAATTACAAAGCCCCTGAGGCACGTGTTCCTGGCTGCAGACCCACACAGAAATGGGATGTGTATTCATTTGGGGTTTTGTTGCTTGAATTGTTAACTGGGAAGTCACCAGAATCATCTCCTCCTACTACTTCATCAACTTCTGTGGATGTTCTTGATTTGGTAAGGTGGGTGAGAAATGGGTTTGATCAAGAAAGCCCTTTATCTGAAATGGTTGATCCTTCATTGCTTCAAGAAGTGCGTGCTAAGAAAGAGGTTTTGGCTGTGTTTCATGTTGCGCTTTCTTGCACTGAAGGTGACCCTGAGGTTCGGCCTAGAATGAAAACTGTTTCTGACAATCTTGAAAGGATTGGAACGTAATATTTTAACGTGTGGTATATTGGGATTATCAGAAGAAAAGATGCTTCAATCTCATGAGCATTTTTGCGGTAATTAACTCTGAGAAGATTTTATGGGGCTGCAAAGCCTTTCTTTCCATCTTGGATTAGCCCTTTAATTGAGACTTGTTTTGGAAGTCATACAATTTTTTTGGAGAGATGTAATTATGACGGTCTCATTTCATTCTCTCCTCATTTTATTCTTTTTTTTGGGTGAAATATCAGCAATGTTACTAGATATTATTTAAATTTTGTTCTGATCTCATTTCCTGATAAAAAATTCTTGTTACAATGGCATTGCATTGTATGAGTTAGCAAATTAATTCAGTATTGTTTGTTATCATTGTGTCACAGGAAATAAATATGCTATTAGCCTAATAAATCTTGCTTAGTTTTAATTTCAGTTTTTCCTCTGTTATTCCCTTATTTCAATATTGCTTTAAGTGAGTCACACTTTGTACATGCACTTGGCTGAGGTGTCATTTGATCATACTACACAGGGATTATTCCCTTTTGCTAAATTGTAACTACCTCATACATATATAGTGGCCATGTGGGCAATGAGAAGAGATCATCACTCATTTTACAGAAATTACTTTTCTCTCTACTATCAATATTCTCTGTATTTCTCTGCATTGCTCAATAGTAACGGAACTCATTCTAGCATTGAGATCCCTGCTTGAGCAAACGATACTCTCGGGTACTCCCTGAATATCCAATTCTGATCCAATTGGTATCAAAACATCGACCTAGTGCTGCCATGGAGTCCAAACTCGATCTATTCTCTGCAAACAAGATACTGAGTGCCTTAGAAGTGTGTGAGAAGATGGAGATGGGTTTATGTATTTTATGTGATAAACCATTTACTGTGGAACACCAATCAGCTCATAAGAACATTTAGATGTTTGTGATTGAGAATGATGAGGAGGAGCCCGAACAGGAAAATCAAGATAAAACGCCTAATCTCAGTCTCTCCACTGCCACAACAACCGCAGTTCCAAACGAACCCACAGTCTCGAACGATTCTGTTCCGATTTTCTTTGATATGTCCATGGCCAGTGACTATGACACCATTAAATTACAGATCGCGAACAACCCAGCCGCAGATCCATCTTCGAACATTAACACAGTTTTGGAACATCCCGATCTTGCATCTTCCGTCTTCAGCGATCCTCCAGCAAGTTCGAAATTCTTAGCAGCCACGTCGTGCGACACCAAAACCCAGGTGCGTAAGGCCGCACCACCGCCGCCAACCGTGACAACACCCTATCTACTTGAAGATGATGGCAGCTCCGTCGCGGCTGTGCCGGTCAAATGCACCGGACCATTTGACCCAGGCAAGCGACAACAACAACCCCAATTTACTTCTAAGAACCTATTGAAGATGCAGGTGAAACTCGCACCAACGTGTAGGGCGAGAATGCCTTGGTTCTGGGTAAGAAATTCGAGAGAAGCAAATCCAGAATTGGACTGGGAAAAGCTGAAACGTGCCTTGTTTGATGAATCACCGGTACATACCCCTCTTGACTTCTCCAATTTCAAATTCCCTTTAGATGCCACCTTGAAGCTCCCTCCTCCTCTCATCAATTCTATGTTTTCTATTAATTCTAAAGATGGTAAAATTGTTGGTCCTATATTTCTCACTTTGGTTGCTGGCGATGTTGTGTTTTCCCTTCTTGTTAATATTGGTTTTTCTGGTGGTGGAACACCTGATTCTAATGTATATGCCAAAGCCAAGTCCCTATCGGACGACCACCACATGTTTGTTGAAATGCCGCTCAGTAACTTTCTATATATGGTGAAGAACACTCTAAAAACCAATGTGGCAGAGGAACTTATGTTTGCTGCAGACATCAATAGGGGTCTCGAGGCTGTTGTTAATGGCATGCCTTTAACAGTGACCTTTGTTGAAGCCATTCACACTATCATTGAGAAACTACCTATGACTGATCTTGAGGAGTTCAATCCAACACATCTTGAGCAAGTCGAATGGATGACAAACTGGAATTCTTCTACCACAAATCAGACATGGGGTGCCTTGAAACATGCACAAGTGTCACTGCTATTTGAAAACTTAAGTTTGTCATCTGCAAGTGTCTCAATCCCTTGTTTTGCAAGTTTGGACTGTGATGAGTTGTTTATGGGCATTCTGTGGTTAAACAAACTGAAACCATTCCATTGGAGTTTCTCTAAGTTGCAATTGGAACTTCCTATCAAAGGAAGGTGGTTTGAGGTTAGGGGTACTAAATCTTCGACCTTCAAGCTGATCAAAAACAAAGGCTATAATCAAGTTGTCCAAATAGGAGTTCATATGTGTTTTTTGTACTTGGGTACGTGCAACAATCAATTGGAGGTTATTGATTGCAAGGTTCACATAGCAGATGCAAAGGAACCCCAGGTACCAGTAGCAATTGAACATCTTTTTGCTGAAAATTTTGTTATCTCTGAAGACCCAAATCTGTTACCTTTACTCAGCAAAGGGCTTGATTTTGTTCCTATTGTTGGTGGTAATGAAATTGCTTTGTCATGGTTGGGATTGACACATTTCCACCTTGGGCATCCAAATTTGACTTTGGAGCTTTTAACTGAAGTGATTCATGTTTATTAGCAACACTTATTTGTTGTCTTAAGTGGTAAATTGGAGATCAAGACAAGCTACACACAAGCTGTTCAGGAAAAGGATCAGTGTTACTCCAACATTCAATCAGACATAATTGGTAATCCAGTGGAAGAAATACTTCAGCATTGGGCTATTCATGAGAGCAACAGTAATTATGCACTAGCAGTGTTGGTAAGGAAGAATGATGATTCTTGGAGAATTTGTGTATATTTGCGGGTAATCATTAAGCATGTTCATCTTTTCTTATTGGTTCTTCCTCTCACGGCATTGAGTTTAGCTCAAGTTTTTCTGGATTACATCGACAATGCCCATGTGTTGCCTAGTACAAATCCTAGTGATAGGAATTCAACCTTCATTAGAAAAGTATGGGATGAATTGGTTCAGTTTTACAGAATCTTAGTGCACAAATCAATTGCATATCCTTTGTCATTCCTTTCAGGGAAGACCACCAATCTTGTTGCTATGAGAGTCTTAAGCAAAAGAGAAGCAATGGTTCTATTGCTTAAATTTCCTCTTATCCGAATTCAACACAAGATGTCCCAAAAGGTTGACTAACTCTCTGGTGACAGAATCTTTATGGTAAGTGACTTTGCCAATGTGAAGTTGGAAATATGCAAACAGCTCACTATTTCGCTATTATCTACCTGCATATGATTGTTAATGACTTTGGTGCCAACATAGTTGGGATGATAGTCATTATAGTGATGCATGTGCATATCAAACCTTGTTTTGGCCTTTATTTAGGCGGTTTTCGCTTTTTTGATGTTTTCTTTGTTGCTCTGGTACATGGGTTTTGGCCTAGTCCCCCCATGTTTTTTGTTTTCTTTTCTCTTTTTGTTTCAATAAATTTTAGGCTGGGGTACTCTTTTTCCTTCTTGGTGTTTTTTTCCCTAAGGTGGGTTTTGCATCAGAAGGTTTTAACGAGGCCCCCTCCTTTCTTTTGCAAAAAAAAAAAAGTGTTGGACAGAACTAGTGCAGCTACTGTTTTTGTTAATGTCCGCCTTTTACTAAGGCTGCTTTTGTTGGTTCTGCAGTGGGCTCCTCGTGTGTTTGTTTTTCACAGAAAAATGATTGATTGGGGTCAGGATCGAGTTCGTGTTCATCTAATTCTGATCAAATGGAAGGCTTTACCTCCTAAAGATGGCACTTGGAAATATTCATCCTTGAGGATAAGGATGTTTGAAGGGGCGGGTATATTGGAACAGATTTGGATATTCAGGGAGTACCCGAGAGTATCCTTTACTCAAGCAGGGATCTCAATGCTAAAATGAGTTCCGAGAAATACACAGAATATTGATAGTAGAGAGAAAAGTAATTTATGTAAAATGAGTGATGATCTCTTCTCGTTGCCCACATGGCCACTATATATGTGTGAGGTAGTTACAATTTAGCAAAAGGGAATAATCCTTGTGTGATATGATCAAATGACACCTCAGCTAAGTGCATGTACAAAGTATGACTCACTTAAAGCAATATTGAAATAAGGGAATAACAGAGGAAAAACTGAAATTAAAACTAAGCAGGATTTATTAGGCTAATAGCATACTTATTTCCTATGACACATTGAAACAACGGCCTGATCAATTGAAAAATTAAAACTTAAGAGGGCCATTACTAATTTTGTTCAATTAACATGAATAAGAAAACTTGAAAGAATCTCTTATAAAGTAAGACAAAATATGAAAGTCTAATTTAATACAGAGATCAACAAGGACTTGATTTTAGTGCACCCATGAGAAACTCGCTTTAAAAAGAAATTCTCTTTTAAGTCAATACTGTGCAAGACTAAAATAACGATCTAAACATGCTAAAACTAGCATATTGAGATATATTCAGATCAACAAAGCAGAGGCAAAATAAGATTGAAACACATCCCTCTAGCCATTGCTATTGAAATTTGTTCACACTCTTATTTCGTCATTTCAAACCCTTACTCAAACTCGACAGTGTTTTGTTCCTGAAGAGAGGAGAAAACTTAGTGTCCTAAAACAGAGAGTAATATGTTGAAGAGAGTAATATGTTGAATTTATAGAGCTCTGCCCATCACATAGTTCAACTACGTGGTGCAGGGCGTGGGAGTGTGGGAGCGCAA
Organism: Calophaca sinica; assembly: GCA_037113605.1. Taxonomy (NCBI): domain Eukaryota; kingdom Viridiplantae; phylum Streptophyta; class Magnoliopsida; order Fabales; family Fabaceae; genus Calophaca; species Calophaca sinica. The sequence continues at coordinate 13,746,256 of CM073734.1, read as the reverse complement.
GATTTTCACATAAGACTGTTTCTGAATGTTGCCAAAGGTAATGGTTTGAATACAAAATGAAAGTGAACCACATTCAGAAACCAACTTACCGATAAACCAACAAACATATTTCATTTTAGAATCCAAATTTAAAATAGAGCAATTTTATTCCTTAAAATAAAAGGAAATTCTACCATTCTCTCACTTGGTCCATTTAAACCATCATCAATCATAATAAGAAACAAAATATATGAATTATGGCGATAAGTCCTCTAATAGCGAGTATTTTCTTTCATGTATCACAATATATCTAGTCTCTCAATACTAGCCCTTCACTTAATGTATACACCATATGTTTTTCCTAGGTCAAAACCAAATAATGCTTCTCAAAATAAACAAATATGAGCATAAAAGTATATGAGAAAACATCAAACTAAATAAGAGTTTCATAAAAAATAATAAATGTGCGTACAATGAAAATCATATTATGGAACCAAGTCCCTTTCGTACTACATGATCCTTAAAATTCTTTGGCGGCATGCCTTTAGCCAAAGGACCAACATTCATCAACTACGACTTTCTTTTTCTTAACACGTTCTTTCATGGATAAATATTTGATATCGATGTGCTTACTTTGACATCCACTCTTGTTGTTCTTAGCCTTAAATACCACAACAAATTTGTCATGATAAGACTTCAGTGGTCTAAAAATAGAGCCCACAACTCAAAGCCCAAATATGAAACTCTTCAACCAAACACCATGCCAGGTAGCCTCATAAAAAGAAATGAACTGGGCCTTCATAGTGGAAGTAGCAGTTAAGGTTTGCTTTGCATTTCTCCACGATACAGCTCCACCAGTTAGCATGAAAATATGACCAGATGTTGATTTCTGTGTATCAATGCAGCTAACATAGTTTGAATCAGAGTAGCCAATCACTCTCAGATTATTAGTTCGTCTGTATATGAGCATGAATTTCTTTGTCTCTTCAAGATCTCTTATCGCCTTCTTTGCAGCTTTTCGATGCTCAACACATGAGTTACTCTAATATCTTCCCAAAACTCCAACAACAATGTAATGTCATGTCAGGTGCAAACTTGAGTATACATAAGGATTCCAATAGCTGAAGCATTTGGAATATTCCACTCAAAATCATTTTCTAAGCACTGTCTGCCTTGGTGTCGCATTCTTCTTTCCCCAATTGTGGCCATTCGCTGCATGAGAAACAACCCACTGTTTCTTCTTCCACTTTTCACATACCCCTCATATAGTTCTCAATGCAACCTGGATTTTCTTTTGATGGTGGGAGATAATTTATTTATTTTTATCATATTGATCACTAAGGATCTTAGCAAAATACTTTGAAAATCTTTTTACTTAAATAATACTTGTTTGAAACACAGGATATGAAGTCCAGTGTTTAATTACTGAACACTTGCCCGCTCTCAGCAGGGAACACTTGGCACGTAATATAGGGTATTAAATCCCCGGCAAAGGACACGCAATCCATATGCTCAATCAGAACACAAGGTTCCTGAGTATTTTAAACGAAAGATCATAGAAAAACTTTGTCTTTTTAGGAAAACTCTTCAAAAATCCTTTAAGATGAAAATAACAAGTTATTTCAAAACAAAAGCCTTTGAAATAGTTTGGGAATACAAACTCATTTCCTCTTGAAAGTAAGCTGTAAAAGTAAACCACTTAAAAGCTTTCCAGAAAATCTTTTTTTTTTTTTTGAAATCAGACTGTCAAATCCAAATAAAAACCTTTTAAAAGCAATTAACTTTTCTTTTCCAAAAGAATACCCATTATAAAGACATTTTTAGAAACTACTTTTAGAAAATCCAAAACCTACAAAAATACCTTCATTTGAAAACTTCTTTATAAAACATTTTTAGGAACATAACGACCAAAACGACTTTCATCTAACGCATCAAGCTATAGCCAAAGCTATGCCGTCAATCCAATACAGTCACGGTATACTTACCATCATCAACAACATAACAACAAAACAACTTAAGGAAATCCCTATTCCAAACCAACTCAATTCAATCATATAGTAATAAGTATACATACTACTAAATCTAACCAACAATTCATCAATACCTCATTACAAGGTTCACACCAACACAAGCAAAACAAACAATCAAACAACCATACAACCTAATAGCCATCCAAAACTTATTGAGAGTAAAACTCCTTACCTTAGGGTTTTTGATTTTCTACAATAAAGGTTACTACTTTCTTCTCCTCCTTCAACACTTTAAGCTCACACTAATTCAATCTACGAGATACCCTTCATTACACACATCTATATCTATATCTATATACATATGTAAACTAAGCTTGAGTTTTGCATTTATAATAACATTAACTAATTTTTGCTTCAGTTACAAAATAATATTAAATATATCTAATATCACTTTATATTTTCAATTGTGTTAAATATTAAATATACAATGTGTTAAATATTAGATATACAACTTATTCTCCATATATTTTGAATACTAAAATTATTGATATTAATCAAAACTTTTGACTAAATTTTAAAAAATGCATAAGCAAACCAGATCACAATACATGTTACTAAATAGCATATTTATAACATGAAAATATTAAATATTAAATATTAAATTTTTCAGTGATGATTATTATATTAATTACATATATAAAAATGCTTTGAAAAAATAGATTACAATATATATTTTGCAATGTGTTAAATATTAAATATACAACTTATTCTACATATATTTTGAATACTAAATTTATTTGATATTAATCAAAATTAATGACTGAATTTTAAAAAATATATGAGAAAATCAGATCACAATACATGTTATTAAATAACATATTTATAACATAAAAGTATTAAATATTAAATTTTCAGTAATGTTTATTACATTAATTTCATATATAAAAATGTTTTGAAAAAATAGAATGCAATATATATTAAATATATATTTTTAATTTATCTATCTATCTATATATCTAAGTAAAACAAATTTGAGTTTTAACTTCATTCTAGAGTTGCTATGTGTAAAGCTTGAGCTACAATATTGAATACAAGTTTATTATAATATATGAGTTACAACCTTTCAATTACCCTTATTAATCAATTTTACAATTTTACTACTCTATTTAGATATTATTATTAAATACTTATTAACTTATTAATTTAATTTGAGGAGATTTTAGTTTTTGTATTAAATATAAATTTATTTTAATTTATGAATTACAGTCTTTCAATTAGTCTTATCAATCAATCTCATCATTTTTAATCTATTTAAATATTATTTTATTTAACAATTTAATTTATTATTAGTTATATTAAGAATTAAAAATAAATCTTCATAGACATTCTTTAAAATATTAAAACTAATAATGCTAAGATCAATCATTAATTATAATTTAGGGATTAAAATTCAATTTTAATAAAATTTTTTATTAAAAATAAAATATAATTATATTTAATAATATTATTTAATGAGAAAACTAAGTAATATTTACTGCTGAAAAAAAATTATCATAAAAATAATTATATGAAACTGTAGCATATAATTTTAATTGTACAATTTCATTTTTTTTAATTGTTCTAAAAGAAGGACATTGATGCATTGTGCATTGGGGAACGATCCATTGTATTAATACAAGTTTTCTATATCTATCCTATTTTATTAATGTAGCATTTAATCTCTTCTGTACAGTTTTATATTTTTATTAATTGATACACTTCCTATTTAATTATCTAATTGGTTAGTTTTAATCTTTTATCACCCTATTTAATTTTTTAAAATCGGTTTCATCCTTTCATCTACTTGAAGCAAATAATAAAATATTGTAAGTATTAGCCAGTTAATTATTGATATTATACATTAGAATATATTTTACTTAAAAAAATTATGTATTTATATATTTCATTTAATCCAATTATCAAAAATCAATTATTTTTTTATAAATACATTGAATTGAATTATTCAATTATTCACAAAGACAATATTTAACAACGTAAATTAAAAACTACTCTATTCACCTGTAACCTGTATATCAAAAAAAAAACCTCTAACCTAATTTTCCAAACAAGTATTGTAATTTATTTTGATATTTAAATCATGTATTTTTTCTTTTTTTGTACAAAGTATGTATTTGTTTCTTTAATGAATATTTCATAAGTTTAAATGTATAATATTGTATTTATTACAATTATCTAAATTAAACTTGACCAAATATATTAGTGTTAAATTTAATCTAAATTGAACAATTTTATACTTTTTTTGACAAGAACAATTTTATACTTTTATTAGTTGTTACCATCCCTACTCAATTTCTATAATCTGTCCCTATTGTTTCGCATTTAATCTAAGTTGTCTTTGAAAAAGTAAATAATTAGTGAGCCTTTGAAATTCTTTTTGATGTAACAGTTATGCATTTAATTAAAGGTAAAGGGTTTAACATTAATAGTAATTATTCCTTTAATTGCTAATAAACTCATGGGTTAGTGGAGTATGAGTGGAAGAGGTAGAGTTTTAGTCATTTATAATAAGAAATAGCTATTTAAAAGAGACAAATTTTGATGGCGGGGGAGGGATTTTGACGAAAAATTTCACAAAAGAAAAACAAGAGAAATAACATAGCAAATTAGGTTCAGGTTCTTAAAAATTCTGAAAAGGAAAACAATATTTTTACAAAGAATTAACATTCTATATTAGTAGTCAAAGCGATGAATCAAGCAATAGAGACAACAATTTTTTTTTGAAATGCTAGCCCAGAAATCATTTTTAATTTTAATATTGCTCTTCAAAAAATACTTAATTTTAATAGCTTCGATGAAGTTATATGATGTGTTGGATGAATTATTTATGTTCCCTTAATGTTCACCATTATATGTATTATTTTTATTATTGCATAATATGCTTGATACATGTTACATTTAGTAACACTACCATTTAGGCTTCCCTTTTATGTTTTTTCGTGCTAGGGCTGCCATTTTATTTCTTAATATTACTTTATGTTTGTTTGTTTGTTTGTTTGTTTCAAGTTGGAACTAATGGTCCAGTGCAACACTTTTTTATTTGTGTTATTTTTGATGTTATTACTTATTTCTTACTTTCATTGATGCTTAAAATTAACTATTATTGTTGTTTTACTATTTAGTTTTTATGGATTTCTTATACATTTTATTAATAATAATAATAATAATAATAATAATAATAATAATAATAATAATAATAATAAAAGAAAACAAACTGAATATAAATACTTTGATTATTTGAAGTTAGGTTAATTACAGTTTAAACATATTTGTGAATTCTAATCATATTATTGATTACTTTATTCTAATTTTCTTTGATATTAAAATAACACATTTATTTCTTTAACTTATATTTCACAAAGTTTGTTCTATATTTATTATTTATTATTGCTAATAATAATTGTAATTACAATTTGACTATTTGTTTTAAATAATCAATGATTCAAATTCAATTTCCTAAGCTAATATATACACACACACACAAAAGTAACTTGAGGTTATTAATTATAAATTTAATCTAACTTATAAGTTACAACATTTCAATTACACTCATTAATCAATCAATTTCATCATGTTATTAATCTATTTAATATTATTATTAAATATTATTTTATTAATTAACTTAAGTTATTATTAGATTTATTAACTATTCAATATAAAACTTTTTAAACATTCTATTAAATATTTAAATTTCTTAAACTTGAGATTTATTATTAAATACAAATTTAATTTAACTTATGAGTTACAACCTTTTAGCTACTCTCACTAATCAATTTCGTCATTTTAATACTCTATTAAATATTATTTTATTTATTAATTTAATTTATTATTAATTGTATTCACTATTAAATATAAAACTTCTTAGACATTCTATCAAATATTTAAATCATTCTAATTATTAATTACAACTTGAGAAAAATACTTAAACATTGTATTAAATATTTAAATTGTTTAAAGTTGATGTTTTATGTTAAATACAAATTTAACTTATCTTATGGCTTACAACCTTTCAATTACCCACACTAATAAATTTCATCATTTTATTAATCTATTCATATATTAATCATAAATATTATTTTATTATTAATTTAGTTTATTATTTGTTGTATTCACTATTAAATATAAAACTTCTTACCAATTCTGTTACATATTTAAGTTGTTTAACAATAATTCTAACTATTAATTACAATTAGAGAAAAATACTTAAAACATAATTAAAAAAACCATAAATTATAAAATATTCTTATGAAATATAAAATACCCTGCAATTTACTAAAATTAGATAAAAATAAAATAAGTGTCTGTGTATTTAATATTTAAAAATTATCTTATAAATAATTAAATAAAATTGTATATTATCAAATATTATCTATTATTGAAATATATATTCTTTGAATTAAACGTTTTGAAAAAAATATTGCCACTACATAGTCTTAAATATTAACTATTAAATAAAAAATTCTATCACATTATAAAATTATAATGTATTACATATTAAAATGACATCAAATCAATTTTAAAGGATAAGTAAAAGGTTTTGATTTTCAATTTTCAATGTGATTAGTATGTTCAAAAAATCTTAATTAATATTGGATATTATACAAGGTCGAGGTCTTTTATGATATTACATCAACTATAAAAATTAGATGTATTTTATGTTAATAATATCTCAATGAAAAATAAAAATTAGACGTATCTTATATTTATAAGAGAAGCTCTATTATAAAATATTAAATTATGTTAGATCATACTTTTAAACAACACTAAAATAATTTGATGCAATCTTACTATGACATTTTTATTATGAAAATATTTATTATTATCTTATATCTATTGTTATTTTTAATTATTGAATTTAATGAAAATATTTTTCATTATAAGCTATGATCAAATTTATTATCATGTCTTTGTTTACTGTATCTTTTACTTTTATTTAAATTTCTTATTATTAATCAAATGATTAATTAATTTTTAATTTTTTTATTATTATTTTACAGTCATATATAGTGACTAAAAACTATAATTTTATGTGACACAAGCAAGTTTAACCTATAAAATTTATTTTAAAAATTAAATTTATAATTTATTAACATAATTGAAGAGCAAAAAATAGTAATAGTACTATCTAGATGAGAATGAACAAATAATTCATATGATTGATGACTACTTAAATTTTACTATATTTTTAAAGAAAATAGTACTAAGTGTTCTTCAATTATGTTAATAACAACTGTTGAATTATATGAGATTACATTTGAAAAAACTTATACTTTATCATAGACAATTACATATCTTATTATCAACAATATTTTAACCATAATAATTGAAATTATTTGTTGATAAATAAAATAAGAACTATGTATATTAAAAAAATACAATACTTTCAATCAAAAAATTTATATAATATCATAACATGTTTAATAAACTTATTCGATATAGTTTTCTTTCGTGATATTAAAGTTTCAATGATAACTTTACTACAAAATTGATAATTCTAATTATTACACGTGATAAAAAAAAACTTATATGAAATTAATTTATAAATAAATTTTATTTTACATAATTTTTCAACATAATTATGTTTAATTATCACACATTATTCTATAATTAATAAAATTTTATTTTACATATTTTATAATATTAACGAGACATAAGGCCTAAAGGAAAAAACTACAGTCTAATCATATAAGATGAGGATAACCATATTAAATCCTTCAACAAAAACTAAAAGATTGCTATGTATTAGGTGAACAACAATCTGTTAAAAGATTTGTATAAAATAATTTTATATATTTAAATTATATAACTTTCTCACATATTTTTATAAAATATTTATATAAAATATAAACAAACCCGTGCAACGCATGAGGGTTATATCTAGTTATTAAAGTAACTTAGGAAACAAAAATACATGGTATAACACTATACCTCACGGCCACACCATCAAAAAGGGGTAGGAAAAAGTTTGTTTCTCTTACTCTTTAGTATACTTGAATGTGGTGACGGAATAGGGTTGCTTACTAAGTTTGAGACCTTGACTCCTTTCCTACAAGTAGTGATGCCATAAACCAACACAAATCCAACATTTGGTCATAACTTTCACCAAGGATAAAGACAACAAGTTCGATGATGAAATCCAAGGTATAAAACCATAAGCATGCTCACGGCCAAACAAGGGAAAGAGGAGAAAAAAATGGTTTTTCACAACTTGATTCATGAGATAGGTAGAAAATCAAAAGAAAATCAAGTTGAAACCTTGATTCATTTCTTTACAACAAGGAGTTGAAATCTTTATCAAGGTTGAAGATTTTTGGTTCATCTATGTATGGATTCTTGAAGGAAAATGAGACATATATGAAGTATGAAAACTAGGATCAAGATCATTACGTCTTGGTTTAAGAAAGATTGAAGAACATTGGAGAACTTCAAGAACACCTCCCTTTGGAAACCTAAGAACTAAGCATAAGCAAATGTAAGGAAAATGAAAAAAAAAATGTATGGAAGATGGACTAAAAAAAAAAGTGTAGGCTGTGGGTTATGAGGGATTTTGGGTTTAGGATGGTCTTTTTTTGACCTTAAGTGGACATAAGACAAGTAAGGGCATTTTGGGGTTTTTTGTAAATTGAGAAAGATGCCATTTTTGTCATGATGTGTGGTAAGACATCAAGTCAGTCCAAGTCTTGTGATTTGATATTTAGGTTCTCCTCCAAGCTTCCTCTAAAAACATCTTGCTTCCGCAGTTACTCCAAGTCTCGACTAGCTTTATTTCTCGTCGAGCGTTCGCTTTTCTCTTATCTTTCCTCTTAACGGGTTGCCAAAAAATAAATATTATATTTTTCTTCAACCAAAAATTATTTTACTTATTTCTTCTCATCACAAATAATTAAAAGCACCAATGTCCCAAATATTTTCATATTTGAGTCGAATTAGAGTTTTCTGACGGATAAAATCTTACCCGGTTAGCTCAAAACTCGACCGACTTTCGGTTGAGTTTCGAACTCAAATTCAAACAATGAATTAATATGATATATTTAGTCGCAATTATGATTTTAGTTTTGTTAAATTCAATCACTTGATTTATAGCTTAAAAATACCGTCAATCGAGTGTTAATACGGTTAACTATATTGTAAAATAACGCACACATCATAATCAGAAATTCAGAAAACTTAGGGATTAAAATGTTATCCCTCTAAATAGTTTATTAGTATCTCACATACTAAAATAATATTTTCAAATAAAATTTCAAATCATAAAACCTTTTTTTGTTGTATTAATAAAGTACAACGTGTAAACCACTTAAAATAATATTATTTTTCGCAAATCCTTTTTATTCAATCTACTTGCTTGAAAATCCATGTTAGTAATATACTAATGATCATGAGTCGATTTCTTGACCCCGGTCTCATATTTTCCCGATTTGTTCATAGCAACAACAGTGTACGTTTACACTGTCAGTTAACTTGAATTGACACAGAAATTTAAACTTAACTTCTAAATCATATCATCAATATAATTAATAATATGATAACGGGTTTCCTAAAAATTTGGTGTTACAATACTACCCTCTAAAAATCACAAAAGAACCAATACCAAGTGCATTATTCAAATCAAACACAATGCATAAAATAACATGAATGAAAATAGCTAAAATGACTAAAATGCATGCAAAAACTAACGCTAAACTATATGCTATTTCGAACGCATCAAATTACTACAAGCTTAGAATTTTGCTTGTCCTCAAGCAATTATTGTGGCCAAAGATAAAATGGGAAACAAGAGATGCAACAGATAAGGAACCCAAGCTAAAAGTAAGATCAAGCAATAGGCCAAAGGTCAATAGAAACTCAGACTCTCTGAAATCATATCTCTCACTGACAGAGGCACTCTCCTTACCACTCTCCAAGTGTTTAAAGCTCAAGTACTACGCTCATTTCTATCAATGAAAGTGCTCTACCATAGGCTTGACTATCAACTAAATCTCGACAAATAATTAATGAAAACACACAAGAATCAAAAGGTCTTTCAAAATGTTATAACGTGGTTAAGGGATTTTGATTGTATGGTGGGATAAAAACAAGGAAGGGGAAATTCAAGGGCTTTCAAAATGAACAATTGAAGCATCCCTTTTAAAGCAGAATAAGTGGAGCAAACCATTTTTTTCCTTTTTGCTTTCAAACTATATGCTTTTTGCTCTTCATTTCACAATTTACTCTTCTGTTGTTTTCACTTTTTATTTTATTTTATTCTCCCTCATATGAGATTTTTGCAATAATTATTGGGGAGGAACTAAACAACAGAAGAGATCCCAAGATTAAGCATCAAAACACAATTCAAACAAGATTAAGCATCCAATGACTCTCTTAAACATACTCTAAAAGGTACCAAAAAATCTGACAATAGCATGGGTACCAAGAAAATTTATTTCAATCAAAGCTCAAAAGGGGCAACTAATGGAAGCTTTCATTCAAAAATTCAGTGGCTTGAAACAAAATGCCTAAAATGCCTTAATCATTTTCAAGTGTGTAGACAAAAACTTTTCAAGTTTTGAAAAGGTTTCAAGTCAAGTTCTAGAGAGCACAATCAAGAGGAACACACTCGTACAAGGAAAGTGGGGCATAAAAACATGATGCAGTACAAACCTCAATGCAAGCTCAAATCTCACATTTAGAAGTTAAAATAAGCGAAAAACATCAAATCAGAGGGCCACATGTTAATCATCAGCTTATCAAAAGATTATCGCTATGGACATTAAAAATTCTACCTTTAAGCCTATCACAAGAGAACATAATTGGTTTTCAAATCATTGCAATCTCAAATTTCAAAAAGATTATATGGCACACATTAACAGTACATCAATTGGTGGGGTAAAATGATGAGAACAAAAATAAAGATAACACAAAATGCAATGCAAAAATGAAATGCAAAGACTAAATGCAAAAATGAAAACCCCTTACCCAAGCTTAAAAACTTACATTGTCCTCATTATAAATAATTAAGTTGAAGAAAAGGTGAAAAAGGAAAGAACTAGCCGAAAACTTGGGTTGCCTCCCAAGAAGCGCTTGTTTAAGGTCACTAGCTCGACCATTGAAAGTGATTATCCCGGTTCCAACTTGGGGGTGGCATTCCCCTTCACCTTCCAAGCTTTAAGAAGTCTTGACCCCCTCATCTTCCCCTTTGTATTGAAAATTTTACCTTTTGCATCAAGTGGCCAAGGAAGTCTCGATGGAAATAGCTTCCCGCGAGCACGCTTTTCAACTTTGCACTTGGCCTTTTTCTGCCCTTTGTCAGTCACCTTTGACTGTTGGGAAGTATCCTTGACCACTTGTGGCGGTGAGGAATTCTCTACACAAGGTTTCTTGGAAAGAGCCTTGATGGGCTCCTTTTTTCTCCTTTTGAGGCACTATGTCAACCCTACAACAAGAAATCTCAAAAGAAGGTTGTTCAACAGATTTAAATAAATCAAATTCGACCTTTTCATCCCCCACAGTCAAAGATAATTTGCCATTCTTGACATCAATGATAGCACCGGCGGTGGACAAGAATGGTATACCAAGAATAATGGGGATTTGCTCATCTTTATCCATATCAAGAACAACAAAATAAACGGGAACAAATAATTTACCCACTCTAATTGGAACATCCTCCAAGATGCCAGTGGGGTATTTGACGGATCAATCCGCCAAAGTCAGTGAGAGTCTTGTAGGCTTTAATTCGCCGAGGTCCAATTTTTTACAAATAGAGAGAGGCATGAGACTCACACTAGCTCCTAGATCACATAGAGCTTTTTCAAAATTAGTGTTGCATATAGAAAAAGGGATTGTGAAACTTCCCGGATCTTTTAGTTTAGGAGACAACTTATTCTGAATTACAGCACTACATTCCTTAGTCAAAGCCACAGTCTCATCTTCCCCTAGCCTTCTTTTCTTAGGCAAAATGTCTTTCAAAAATTTGGCATAAGTAGGCATTTGTTGCAAAGCCTTAGTGAAGGGGATATTGATATGTAGCTTATTAATAACTTCCAAAAATTTCCCATATTGCTTATCCAGTTTGGCTTTAACTAACCTTTGGGGGAATGGGATCGGAGGTTGATAAGGCTTTGGGGGAGCATATGTAGACACCACTTCTTTTTCTTTTTCTTTCTCATCCAAATTTGGTGTCTTAGCAGTTTCTACATCTACATCCCCTTTTTCCTTATCACTCTCCTTCCTAGGATTGGGGTCCTTTGTTTGCCTACCACTTCTGGTTGTTATGGCATTAACTTGCTCATTTGGGTTAACTTCGGGTTTTTCGGGAAGATTACCTTGAGGAAAACTAGAGGTGCTAGCTAGTTGGACAATTTGGGCTTCTAACATTTTACTATGAATAGCCAAATTATCTACCTTAGATGTTAACTCCTTAATAGCATGTGTTACAACTTGCCCATGTTACCTAAACTTCTCATTTTGCTTTGTTTGGGACTCAACAAAATTTTCCAAAAGAGATTCAAGTTTAGATTTTTGTATCTGAGGTTGACATGTAAAAGGTCTACAGTTACCTTGTCCAGCTTGGTCCTGGTTGTTCCGGTATGAAATATTCGGGTGATTTCTCCAACCGAGGTTGTACGTGGAAGAATAGAGATCATTTTGCTTCCCTTGACCAAAGCCGCTAACAGCATTCACTTGCCCTTTTGGTTGCTCAGTCCCAAATTGACAATTCCAAGTAGAGTGACCCAGCTTACCACAAAACTCACACATAATGTTGGAGGCACTTATTGTATTGACACTGGTCTCACCCTTCTCAAGCTTATCAAAGTGTTGGTTCAAAACATCAAATTTTGCCATAATCAAATCAACGCCTTCAGCTTCAAACTTGCCCCCAGAAATCTTTTTCGGATTGTTACCTCTTTCACCGCCCCTTCGAGAATGATTAGTGGCAATGTTTTCTATGATTGCAGATGCTTCAATGAGTGACATGTTCATAAATGCTCCATCTGCAGCGAAATCCAAAGTCACCTTTGCAGGATAGGTAAGACCATTGTAGAATGTGTGGACAAGCAACCACTTAGGGAGTCCATGATGGAGACACGCCTCCAAATATGCCTTGTACCTTTTCCACGCTTTCGACAAGGATTCCCCCTCTTTTTGAGTGAATGAGGTAATCTGAGCTCTGAGATGGGTTGTCTTGGAAGGTGGAAAGAACTTATCAAGGAAGGCTTGCTCCAATTGTGCCCATGTAGTAATAGTATTAGCAGGCACCGACTTCAACCAGGCCTTGGCTTTACCGGTTAGAGAGGACATGAACAACCTGAGACGAATAGCATCAACCTCAGCACCTTGAATTCTGATGGTGTCACAATTCTCCAGGAAGGTCTCAATGTGTTCAATTGGGTCCTCAGCAGGCAAACCACCAAATTGATTCTATCTTATCATGGACAATAAGACCGGTGGTATGGTGAATTGAGGGGCTGTAATCTCAGGCCTTGCAATCCCCGATTGCAAACCTCTAGTTGATGGCGCTGCAAACTCCTTAAGGGGCCTATTATCATCATTGGCTGCCATAGTTGCAGCTTGTTGCTCTGTTTTAGCTTTTCTTTGCCTTTGTTCTCTCCTTAGTATGCGAAGAGTCCTCTTGATTTCTGGGTCAGCTTCAACAATATTTTCACTGCTTCGAGTTCTTCGCATTCAAGGAAAAAGATACTGCACAGGAGAAAGAAAAAAGATCAAAGCAATAAAAGTAAACAAAAATAAATAAAATTAAAACAGTAAAATATCTCTTTTTTTTATAACAGGAATTAATTTAAAAAGCAATAAGACGCAGTCCCCGACAACGGCACTAAAAACTTGATGTGCAAATTCCGCAAGTGTACGGGATTGTCGTCAAGTAATAAAATATCGAATCCACAGAGACTACTTTACGCTAATTAAATTAATTCAAGAATAGAAATTGTTGATGAAACAGAAATAAAATATAATTGAGAACGAGAACAATGCAATTGATGATTTTAATAATATGGAAAAGCTTCTAGGACCGGGGTTACCACAGTGATGCTCTGGAATACTAATCGAATACTCTCTTATTAACGTTGAACTCAATGAAAGCTATCCGAAATTAATAAAAGTTTCCTCTCGGGATACAGAAACCGTGTTTAAACGATACAACTCCTACTCTCGTGGTAATTGAAATCGAATTAAACCCATTAAGAAATATGATAGCTTGTTTGATCCTCGAAGGATTAAAAACTACTCTCGTGATTTTAATCCTAAGTTCTGTCCTATTCGAACCATGACTTAATATGATATATTTAGTCACAATTATAATTTTAGTTTTGTTAAATTCAATCACTTGATTTATAGCTTCAAAATACAATCAACCGAGTGTTATTACGGTTAACTATATTGTAAAACAGCACACACATCATAATCAGAAACTCAGAAAAACTAAGTGATTAAAATGTTATCCTTCTAAAATAGTTTATTAGTATCTCACATACTAAAATAATGCTTTCAAATAAAATTTCAAGTCATAAAATATTTTTTCACTGTATTAATAAAGTACAACGTGTAAACCACTTAAAATAATATTATTTTTCGCAAATCCTTTTTTCTCAATCTACTTGCTTGAAAATCCGTGTTACTAATATACTAATGATCATGAGTCAATTTCTTGACTCCGGTCTCATATTTTCCTAATTAGTTCACAGCAACAACAATGTACGTTTACACTGTCAGTTAACTTGAATACACACAGAAATTCCAACTTAACTTCTAAAAGCATCTCCAATGGGTTGTTCTTGGACTTTTCTTGGCTCCAAGAACATGTTCTTCATTTTCACACCATTGGAGGTGGCTGATGTAGAGGCCATGATGGAGAACAGAACACTGAAGAACACTGACAGAAGCAGAAAAAGTGCCCAAAAAATTAATTTTCTGGCCAACAAATCCAACGATTTTGAGAGGAAAAAATATACAAATCTTGAATTAGTGAAGGAGAAGACACCAGACAAAAAATAGATCATAAAACAGATCTTGAAGATTAGAAAATAGATCAGAAAAATAGATCAGCGAAGAAGAAGAAGATCCCTAAATAAAAAAAATAGAAAATCTTTTTTTCAAAGATCTGAATAAAAAACGTGTTACCAAAAAAAAAAGATCTAAATCTGAATGAAAAACAGATCAAAAAACATATCTTGATCTCAAAAAATCAAAATAAAAAATAGATCTAAACCCTATTTCAAACCTAAATAAAAAAAAAGATCCAAAGCACTAGTAGATCTTGACATCAAAATCAGAAACAGAAAGCTCAAAAAAATCATGGAGAAGAAGGAGATGAAGAATGGGGGCGAGTAATGGACGAGACTTGGCTCCAAAAAATCGCATCTGACTCGTTTTTATACAAATCCAAAGGAGATGAAGAGTGGGGTCGAGTAAGGAGGAGGAGAGGAGGAGAGACCCCAAATCCGTGGGAGATGAAGACAAGGGGTTGAGTATCTATGTGAGGGAAGAGGGGAGGCAGTGAGGATGTGTTCGGAAGTGAGGGAGGAGGGGAGGCGGTGAGTAGCTAATACAAAGCGAGGGAGGAAGGGAGGCGGTGAGGACGTGTTTGGAAGTAAGGGAGGAGGGGAGGAAGTGAGGAGTTCATGGGCCTAAAAGGTCGATGGTGTGTGAGAACTAAGAAGAGAAGAAATGAGAGGCTGAGAAGAGAGGAAGAGAAATGGAAAATGGTGTGTACGAGAGAAAGGGAAACGACCTGATGTGTACGAGAGAGCCGTTGAGAAGGGATTATTTAAGTTGAAATAAAAAAAATAGAAATATAAATAATAAGTGGGGTTAACTATGGGACCCACTTAAGAACAAATGGATTGTTCTTCCATTAGAGTGAAAAATGGGCTTGGTTCTTATATCCTATGTGGCATTAAAGGGCCCACAAAATAGGAGTGAAGAACCAAATGGGTTGTTCTCCATTGGAGATGCTCTAAATCATATCACCAATATAATTAATAATATGATAACGAGTTTCCTAAAAATTGGGGTGTTACAAGCGGGCCTGAGGAAACTCCTCCTGCCACAACGCGTGCTTCTGACAGGCAAATATGTTGTGAAAGTGCTCTAGAATCCAGGTCTAAAAAAATAATGCAATGAATCAACAACAACAATTAATTAGGTGTAATTAATAACATAAACATTGGTGGAGGCATATTTACCTATAGAAGCGTCATGTTCCCCACCCCCTTCTGCTTTGTCTTGTGCAACCTTGCGTCGCACAAATGATCATATAAGAATGTCAGGGTAGAATGCATACTCTCCGCAGGTCTGCAGGTCGCAGAAGGCCTCCAAGAACATGACGTCCACGTAGGTTTGACTCTTGTTAGCAAACAGAGTCAGACCTACAAGGCGCAGTAAATAAGCCCTGGAAGCATACGCCCAATGCTGCTACACACCGGGACCACCCCTGGTACTCCTCTTCAGTCGCCCTGGCACGTCCATCTCCTAGTCGTAAACCCATAACAACCACTTGTAGCGCACATGTGTGCCTCTCGTCTGCTTGTACTCCGCCTCGAACTCCTCGTGGGAAGTGCCAAGTAGATCCTCCAGTAGGGCGCATGCCTCGTGTCTGCTCATGGGGGTGATAACATCTTCTCGACTATTGGGATATGGAGCAGGCAAGAGACGTCGTCGAGAGTGATCATCATCTTGCCGTAGGGAAGATGGAAGTTGTCGGTCTCCTTCTGCCACCTCTCAGCAAAGGCATACAGGAGACCCTTCTCCACGGTGCTGAAGCTAAAATGTCTCACAGGTTCAAGCCAGGACCACACCAAATCTCAAAAAGCCAGCCATCCCCATTGCGATTGACACAGTGCTTGATCTTTCATGCATGGTTTGCCACCGTCAGTGCACTCTGGAACTATAAACAAAAACAATTAATTAGAATTAATATACAAATATAATTAACAAATATTGACATTTTATTAATGATTAATAACACTTACGTCTCTGACCCATACGCGGGTGGCAGTGTGGTCCGAAAACGAGCAGAGGAGATACATGTCATCCGGCCCCCCAGGAAATGGCGCTGGTAACCCCTCAGGCGATGCATGTGGTGAGGGTGGTGGCGGAATATCCCGGTGCTGTGCCGGTGACGGAATATCCCCAGCCCGTGGAAGTGGAGATGGTAGGGGTGGTGGTGAAGATGATGACAGAATATCCCTAACCTGTTGTAGGGGAGATGGTAGGGGTGGTGGCGCAATATCCTGGTTCTATGCTGGTGGAGGCGGCGGCGGCATCCCCCGACCCCGACCATGTAGAGCCCGACCCCGTGTAGACTGAAGTTGCTTTTGCTTCTGTTTGTGGTGGGAAGTCGGAGGCGCCTCCCGCCTCGCTTGTCCTTCTTGTGAACCCCCTTGCCGTCCGTCGTCCTACCTGCACGACAATCAGAGAATTAGAAAATAAAAATTGTTTGAAATTCTGACCATGTCCGTAAATAAATTTATGGATGCATGTTTTCATGCCTTTCATAAATTTATTTACAAACGCAGTGGACGCTTTGTCTGTAAATAAATTTACGGAAGGTCTTTTTTTTAAAAAAATTTAAAACGTTCAAAAATTTATTTACGGAAGTAGATTTTATCTTGTCCGTAAATAAACTTCTGGAGACTTGCGTAAACAAAAAAAAATCGAAAAACACAGAAAACGCAAAAAATGAAAAAAAAAAGAAACAAAAAGCAAAAATAGATGATGAGGTGATGAGATTTTCCTGGATTGAATGAATGAAATTGATTGAATGGAGGATTGATGGATGAGATTTGGGTGAGAGAGATGGAAAAGTGAGAGAGTGACCGAGATAGAGAGGGGAGAGGGAAAGTGAGGGGGAGAAGAAGAGGAAAGAGTTTTAAAAAAACTGTTTTAAGTGATTTTTCATAAATATATTAACAGACAAGTACCATCTGTATATATATTTATGGAGAGGGTGCATATGGAAAAAAATTTAAACCTGTTAGGAGTGCATCCTACTAAAAAGGGGGTGTGGATACTAAGGCCAAAAAAAAAAAATCAAATTGGACCCATGGCTTAGGTACAAACAAAAAGAGGGGGAAAGATAAACAGAGCTCTTTCGTAACATTGTGATCAACGTCTCTTCTCCAGCTTGCTTTTGGTGTAGTATCGATACTCTTGATAATTCTTCTTTTATCAGCAAGTCACAGCTACATCCTCGCAAATCAACAGTGTGATTTGAGTAAAAATAAAAAGGCAAGCTTCGCTCTGATTGAAATAATAACCTACGATTTTTATGATTCTTTCTTGTATATAATCCTACTGAAAGGCGAGATCATTGGGTGATAGTTTGGAAGGTTCGACCGACTGGAAGATGTGCTTGGAAATCTTGTTAAATACTACTCTGGACTCATTTATAAGCAACAAACACCTTTTTAGATTTATTGAATAACTCATGTATTTGGTCTAAGACCCTACATGAATTAAATTACCAAATACATGAGTTATTCAATGAATCTAAAAAGGTGTTTTGTTACTTATAAATGAATTAGACTAAATACATGAGTTATTTAATAAACCTAAAAATGTGTTTGGTGTGGAAGGGAACCTCTTATGGCATTTTTAACATTAAGTCAGCTTATCAGTTACTTATAACTGAGGCGACTAGCTCTAGACTAGATAAAGCTTTAGGAGCTTATTTGGAAGTGGAAAGGACCGCATAGGATGCAAATTCATGCCTAGAAGATTTGCCATGATAGATTACCTACAAATCTAAATAGAAGCAAGTGGACTGCCACCTCCCCTGATTGTCCAAACTGTCCAAACTCCACACCCTGGGGCAGCTGGGTGTGGAGGTCTGTTGAGATGCCATAGGGGTAACTGGATTTTTTGGTTTCGCAACCAACATTGGATTTTGCAATGCTTATGTGGCAGAGCTATGGGGTCTGTTGCATGGTCTACAAATGGCTTGGGAGCATGGCACAAGAAAGGTAATCATAGAGACGGATAATGCATCTGTCATAGCAAGCCTTAAGAAGGGTAAGCAAAGTAAATCTAGAAGTAATTTATATGCTAGAATTTAGGATTGGGTGAGCAAAGATTGAACCATTGTCTTTAAACATACTTTTACGAGCTGATTGGTACGCATGAGAAAGATGCGAGAGAGTTAGTAGGGAGAGAGTTAGGCGAGAAATGCACAATTTCGTTCGATTGGTTTAGAGCAGAAAACGTGAAGAGAGAAGAAATATATGTGGGCCCTACAACTTTTTTTGTTTCTTCGCATCATAGCGAAAAAAGTGGTGAGAAATGGCACGCACATTATTATTTTTTTCTTTTCAATTTCTACCCTTGTTCTCTTTTTATATCTCAAATTATTTAAATTTTTAGTCAAGGACATTGATGTCTTTTAAAAAATAATCAACACTTCTCTCTTCTCTTTTTTTCTTCTCTTTCTCTTATTCCAATCAATACCCCAAATTTATCCTCTTTCTCACATTTTTTCTATCTTTTCATACTCTCTCTTCACAATTTCTCTCGTGAACCAATTAAGGCATTAGGGAGAGGAACACAAATGCTAATTGGCTTGCAAATTGGAGTTTGACATTAGATGTAGGAAAGCATTGTCTGCATACCCCTCCTATAGGAATTCATAGCTTATTGGTAGGTGGTGTAAGTGGGGCTTCCTTACCCCATGCATTAGCTATCTTGTAGTTCTTTAGGTTTTTCGCCCCATCTCAATATTGGAAAAAAAAAATCAACTCGGAGCGGAAAAAAAAAACACGTCAGTACAAAATCTATATCTATCTATATTATATACAAACGAAAATAAACATTGATTAGACTTCCAAATGCAATCTTCTCCTGGAAACACTCTCCAACGTGTCCAGCTTATCGGCCATTCCCTCTATAATTTTCCTATGTATCACATTTTGGTTCAATCTGATTTCAAATTACATATCTTGCACCAAACTGATGTGTACCCCAAATCAAAATTCAAAATTTGAATTTAAAAAAAAATAAATTTAATGATCCGATATGCAATTAAAACACAATTAATAGTCATTCCTAATTTGATTTAAATGCTATATGATTATAATTCATAAATCAATCAAAAACAAAATTAAAATTGATCCTCTGACATGGATTTCATTTCTTTTCACGTATGTGATGGATCAATTATCTTATTTCAAATTAAAATTATCAAATAATAAAATAGGCTACAATTAACAATCAGGATAAATTTCATGCCACATCTCACATTAATAAATTCGAATTTTTAATAAATAAAATAAATGATTCGGAGGATTTCGATGATGGTCTAGCCAGAAAGTTTCTTTTACTAGGAGTGAGGGGGATAGGAGGAAGAATAAGATAGTGATTGATTGGAGGGAAATGAAGGGAAGAAGAGGAGTTATTTTAGTTATTTTTTTTCTTTTTATGTTTAGTTCAATTTTTAGGAGGGGACGGGAGAGTAAGAGAAGAGAGCAAAATCTCTCCTAACTCAATTTTTGCTCCTATTCGATGTTAGAATTTGTTGGAGGAGGAAGAAAGGGAGCTTAAATCATTTAAAATAAAATGACTTAAATAACCTTATATACAATGTAATATAAATGATTATAAGGATATATTAGTAAATTAACATCTCCCCTCCATTAAAATGTCTCCCCTCCCCTCCTAAACCAAACAAGCAAACACTTTCATGCCTTTTCCCCCTCCTCTGAACAAAGCAGTGTATCAATTTAAATTTCTCCCCTGTTAGAATATATGTAAATATATTTTGTATTTAGTCATAATGTTAGTGATTTTGTGTATAATTAGTTTCCTTGATTATAGCCTAGAATCTCTCTTGTATTAGGTGTATATTACCACAATTATGCTAATGGAATAGATAGGGAATTATCCTCTTTCATGGTATCGGACTAGGGCACGATCCTCTCCTCCTCTGACTTCCGCCGCGGCCTAGCTTCTCTTCTTCCCCTTCTAGCCGCCATCTTCCTCTTCACGTCAGCCACCATGACTGACTCAAAATTCCACCCGGCTCTTGCTGTCTCCAACATCAAGAACTATATCTCCATTACCCTAGAGATAGAAAACGTCCAATATGCAACATGGGTAGAACTGTTCAAGATTCACGCACGTTCTCACAAGGTCATCCACCACATCGTCCCACCGGAGAAAGGCAAGGAGAAGGTGCCTAAAATTGATGAAGAAAAGGAGCTGTGGTCGACCTTTGATGCTGCGGTCCTTCAATGGATTTATGCAACGATCTCACATGACCTGTTGCATACTATTCTTGAACTCGACGCAACGGCAATGGAGGCATGGAATAGGTTGCGTGATATATTCCAAGACAATAAGAATTCTCGGGCTGTAACTCTTGAGCAAGAATTCTCCCATACAAACATGAAGGATTTCCCGAATGCCTGTGCGTATTGTCAACGGCTCAAGGAATTGTCGGATCAACTCAATAACATAGGCGCACCGGTCTCAAACAACTGTCTTGTTCTTCAAATGGTGGTCGACCTCACCGAGGCTTACAATGGGGTTGCCACGCTAATTCGCCAAAGCGATCCTCTTCCACCATTTTATCAAGCCCGCTCTATGCTCACTTTAGAAGAAGCCGGTCTCGTGAAGAAGGTCGCAATCTGAGTGGGTGCCGCCATGGTTGCTCACGAAACTGATGACTCTCACTCACTCTCTAAAAATTACCATCAAAATCGCAATAATCATGGTGGTAAAAAGGGTCAAAAGCGCAATAATAGTGGAAAAAACTACGGTGGCAATCGCGGTGGTGGCAAAAGCGGTGGCGGCGGCCACGGGGGTGGCAGTGGCGGCCACAATGGTGGCTGGCAGCAGCAGTTAGGCCAATAGTAACTGGGCCACCAGCAGTGGCCTGCTAGACAGTGGCAATGGCCATGGATGCCTTTGGCTCTTCCACCTTGCCCATACCCCTCCTCACCTTGGGCCAGGCCCAGTTTTCAACAAGCTCAACAGCGTTAGCCAGGCATTCTTGGGCCAAAACCGTCACAGGCCTACACGGCAGCAGCAGCTCCACCCACTCCGACAGACATCGAGGCAGCGATGCACACTCTTGGGCTTAATACTTCGGATGCAAATTGGTACATGGACACCGGTGCCACCTCCCACATGACATCCGAGCAAGGTAATCTCTCATCTTATTTTAATTTGAGCAATAATTGTGGTATAATTGTCGGTAATGGTCATTTAATTCCAATTCGTGGTTATGGTCACACAAATTTGACTCCCCCGAATCCTCCCTTCACCTTGAAAAATGTCCTTCATGCCCCTCAACTTATTAAAAACTTAGTGTCGGTTCGAAAGTTTACAACTGATAACTCGGTTTCTGTTGAATTTGACCCTTTTGGTTTTTCTGTGAAGGATTTTCAGACGGGGATGCGTCTAATAAGATGTGAGAGTCGGGGCGACCTTTATCCCATCACCACCAATCAAGCCACTTCACCATCTACTTTTGCAGCTTTAGCACCATCGTTATGGCATGCTCGTGTGGGTCATTCGGGAGCACCTGTTTTTGACTCCCTTAGGCTAAATAAATTTATTGAGTGTAATAAAACTCGTAGTTCTCATGTTTGTCACTCTTGTTCTCTTGGAAAACATGTTAAGTTGCCATTTGTTTCTTCTAATTCTTGCACTGTTATGCCTTTTGATATTATCCATAGTGATATTTGGACATCTCCCGTTTTGAACTCTTCGGGCCACCGATATTATGTTTTGTTGTTGGATGATTACTCTAATTTTTTGTGGACATTTCCATTGTCTAAGAAGTCTCAAGTATTTTCCACATTTCTATCTTTTAGAGCTTTCATACGCACTCAATTTGAATGGGGAATTAAAGAACATTCAATGTGATAATGGTAGGGAATTTGATAATGGGCCCTTTTGGGAAATTTGAAAAGTAAATGGGTTAGCTTTTCGCCTCTCTTGTCCACATACATCATCACAAAATGGGAAAGCCGAGAGAAAAATCTGTACCATTAACAACATTATTCATACTCTACTAGTCCATGCATCTTTACCACCTTCATTTTGGCATCATGCTTTGCAAATGGCAACATATCTTCCCAATATTCTTCCAAGTAAACAATTAGCCTATCAATCGCCTCTCAAGGTTCTTTATCAAAAAGACCCTTCCTACTCTCATCTTCGGGTTTTTGGGTGTGTATGTTATCCACTATTTTCCTCTACTACCATAAACAAATTTCAAGCTCGTTCGACCCCATGTGTCTTTTTGGGCTACCCATCTAATCGTCGTGGTTACAAATGTTATGATTTGTCCTCTCGTAAAATCATACTAAGTCGCCATGTCATTTTTTGATGAAACCCAATTTCCATTTGCTAAGTTGCACAATCCACAACCTCACACTTATGGTTTTATGGACGATGGACCCTCCCCTTATGTGGTCCACCATTTGACCTCTCCGTCAGGCCCAAACCAACCGGCCCAGTAGGTCTTGCCCAACCCGCAACCTGCTGCCCAGCCTGTACCTCCAACCAGTCCACCCGCACCTAGCCCACCATCACCATAGCCGACCACCTCTGCCAGCCCAATGCCTGCACCTTCACCTCCATATCAGCCCACTCCTTTTCCGGCTCCCAAACCCGTGACACGTAGTCAGCATGGGATTTTCAAACCCAAACAACAATTAAATCTTAACACTAATGTCACTAAATCCCCCCGCCACGTAACCCCGTGTCTGCCCTTCATGACCCGAATTGGAAAATGGCTACGGATGATGAATTTAATGATCTTATTAAAAATAAGACGTGGGAGTTGGTGCCCTGTCCACCTGATGTTAATGTGATTCGATCTATGTGGATTTTTACTCATAAAGAAAAATCTGATGGTGTTCTTGAGAGGCATAAGGCCCGTCTTGTAGGTGATGGCAAAACTCAACAGGTTGGCGTGGATTGTGGTGAGACTTTTAGCCCGGTAGTCAAACCGGCAACTATTCGCACTGTTCTCAGTTTAGCTCTCTCTAAAGCATGGCCCATTCACCAACTTGACGTGAAGAATGCTTTCTTGCATGGAGAACTCAAAGAGACTGTGTACATGCATCAGCCCATGGGTTTTAGGGACCCGGATCGTCCTAATCATGTATGCTTGTTGAAGAAATATCTATATGGGCTCAAACAGGCCCCTCGGGCTTGGTACAAGAGATTTGCTGATTATGATTCTACTCTTGGGTTTTCTCACAGTACTTCTGATCATTCTCTCTTCATTTACTGGCAAGGTACAGCTATGGCTTACATTCTTTAGTATGTGGATGATATTATATGGACAGCTTCCTCTGATGCTATTCGCAAGTCTATCATATCCCTTCTTAGCTTAGAATTTGCTATGAAGGACCTGGGGCCGTTAAGTTATTTCTTGGGTATAGCTATAACTCGTCATGCAGGTGGTCTATTCTTATCTCAGAGAAAGTATGCAGTAGAGATCATTGAACGGGCTAGCATGTCATCTTGTAAGCCATCTCCTACTCCAGTTGACCTAAACCGAAGCTCAGTGCTAATTCCAGTACACCATATGCAGATCCATCTCATTATCGAAGCCTTGCAGGGGCTCTTCAGTATCTCACTTTTATGAGACCCGATATTACTTATGCTGTGCAACAGGTGTGTTTATTCATGCATGACCCGAGGGAAGAACACATGCACGCTCTCAAGCGCATTGTCACTACAAGAATTTTCGTCATTACCGACGGCCAATTTCCGTCGGTAATGCAAGAAAGCCGTCGGTAAATCGTGATTACCGACGGCCTCGGGGCCCTTGGAAAATCGTTCGTTGGAAATTTTTTACCGACGGTCAATTAAATCCGTCGGTATTACCGACGGCTTAGCCTTCGGTAAATTATATACAGCCGTCACTATTTTCGTTGGTTTTTTTAAACTTTTTGTGAGATTTACCGACGGAAAAGCCGTCGGTAAATCTCACGAATTAAAAATTGAATTTGCGACGGCTTGGCCGTCTGTAATTTACGGACGGCTTGGCCGTCTGTAATTTACCGACGGCTTGGCCGTCGGTAATGTTATTTTTATTTTTTTATGAAATTTTTGTTTAGTTTCTTCATCACCTCGCTTCCAGGATTGACCAAAACAAGCTGCAAATGCAATCATAGGAAAGTAAGATTTTAATTAAATAAACAGGCTGTAAAAAAATCCTGGTTCATGATTAGCAAACAACATGATCAGAGAAAGAATTACTTGTAACTCTCTTCTTTCAGCAACCTTCTTAACCTCTTCAAGCATGCTTATTCCACTTGTATCAATGTTCCCAACAGCTGCCAGCCAATAAAATTACACTGCAAGTTAGACTGGAAATTCTAATTAACAATCGAGTTTTAATTAATTACCATATTTCTAATTACTCACCCCTCATATCTAATATAACATATTGCAAACTTGTCTCCCCTGTAGCTTTAATTCTCTCTTCCTCTTCTTGTCTTCTTCAACCACTGCACAGCCAAGAAAAATAGTTAAGTTTCACGTCTTCAAGAGAAATCATTTTCGAAGCATTTTGACAATAGCTAATCTTGTGAAACTCGTCTTCGTTGATTCTGTAATCAACGACGGTCTCGGGGTCCCAGCCCTTTGTGGACACGAAGCTCTTGCTCTGCTCGATGTCGAGGTCGCCGCCGCCGCCGCGCTCCTACTCGATGTCGAAGTCCTTCTTGTTGTCGACCTCCTCCATTTCGTCGTCGTCCATCTCGTAGTCGTCGAGGCCGGCGGAGTCGACGTCTCCGTCGTCGGCGCGGGTCAGGAATTGGTTGTGCCTGGACCTAGACCTTGACGGAGGTTGGAGGATGAGAGTGGTGTTGAACAAGGGTTTGAGTTTGAGAGTAGAGACTCAAATAGAATTCCTCAACCCTGTAAAATAAAATTCATCGCAAATCCTAAAATGAATGCTAGACAATTACAGATGGAAAGAAAATGATGCGAAATGGAAATAAAAGGGAAGAAAAATAAGGAGGAGGAGGAGGAAGGGAACCTGGTAAGTGACGAGGACGAGTAAGGCAATAAGGAGGAAGAAGGAGATAAGCCACGCAAATAGATCGGCCATGCTCTCTCTTCCTCTTCCTCTTCCTCTCCCTCTCCCTCTCAAGCCCCTCTGCCTCTCTATCTGCCCCTTCCTTTTCCAAATTCACCGCCGCAATGTCGAGGTCGCCGCCGTCGGGCTCGTACTCGATGTCGAAGTCCTTCTTGTTGTCGACCTCCTCCATTTCGTCGTCGTCCATCTCGTAGTCGTCGAACAAGAGAAGGGGATTAGGAGCGATGATGCTGTTGTGGTTGGAACAGGTTTCAGAGAACAAGAGAAGACGATGGCGCTGTTTCAGAGAAGGGTGAGGAAGTAGGCGAGAGAAGGAGGGAGTTGATGCGTCTATCACATTGCTTTGTGGTTCACATTGCTTTGTGGTCAACAAATTTTGTCTGAATATTACCGACGGCTTAGCCGTCGGTAAATCCAACCGTCGGTACTTCGTCCACCGTCCGGCAATTAAACGCGGGACAACAAAAATTTTTACCGCCAACATAATTTTGTACCGACGGCTTAGCCGTCAGTAACGTAGGAAAAAAATCAGTTTTTATATTTCGACGTTTCCGACGGCTAAGCCGTCGGTAATGTCGGGAAAAAATAATTTCGCAAGTCATATTTTTCCGGCGCCTTAGCGACGGCTTAGCCGTCGGTAATAAAAATATTACAGACGGAGTCGGGGCCGTCGGTAAAATTTCGTCGGTAACGAGCTGTTTTCTTGTAGTGTGTGCACTACATTCAGGGTACTCTTGATCATGGCTTGCATCTCTATCCATCTTCCACATCCACTCTCTTTTCTTATACAGATGCTGATTGGGGTGGGTGTCCGGATACCAGACGCTCTACATCTGGTTAATGTGTGTTTCTTGGTGATAACTTAATCTCTTGGTCCGCCAAACGGCAAGCTACTTTGTCACGATCTAGTGCGGAGGCGGAATACCGAGGAGTTGCCAATGTGGTTTCTGAGTCTTATTGGTTACGAAACCTTCTTCTAGAGCTTCATTGTCCTATTTGAAAAGCTACCTTGGTGTATTGTGATTATGTTAGTGCCATATATCTCTCTGGGAATCATGTTCAACATCAGCACACTAAACATATCGAGATAGATATTCACTTTGTTCGCGAAAAGGTTGCTCGTGGGGAAGTTCGAGTCTTACATGTCCCGTCACGCTATCAGATTGCAGATATCTTTACAAAGGGCATTCCCTTGGTTCTATTTGTGGATTTTTGGGACAGTCTCAGCGTACGACAACCTCCCGCTTCGACTGCGGGGGTGTGTTAGAATATATGTAAATATATTTTGTATTTAGTCATAATGTTAGTGATCTTGTGTATAATTAGTTTCCTTGATTATAGCCTAGAATCTCTCTTGTATTAGGTGTATATTACCACAATTATGCTAATGGAATAGACAAGGAATTATCCTCTTTGGGTTTGGGCCTAACTCAACCCAAAAATTTAGCTCATGATGTGAGGGTTGCCCCCCCACTTATAACTACTAATCAGGTCATCTCATTCTTCCATGTGGGACTTCTAACACACCCCCTCTCGCCTAGGACTGGACATCTGGAGCATGACTCGAGTGGCACAATAACAGGTGGCCCAATAAATGGATCTATGATAGGCTCTGATACCATCTTAGAATTTGGGTTTGGGCCTAACTCAACCCCAAAAGCTAGCTCATAGGGTGAGGGTTGCCCCCCACTTATAACTTTTAATGGGTTACCCCATTAAAATCCCTCCCTTCCACTTCCCTTGTTTGAACCAAACAGACCCAAAGAGGGAGAGTGAGATGGGACAAAGGCAGTGAAAGAGGATAAACTATAGAGAGGAAGGAGAAAGAAGGAAATTGTTTATTTTATTTTATTTTATTTTCTTGAAAAAAACACAACTCACACATGATGATTTTTCGGTTGGAGGTGAACATGGTTCATGTTTTTTATCCATTACATTATACCATCAGATTTTGATGCAGTGGCACTAAGTGAAGGTGAACATTGTCATTTTTCAAATCTCTGATAAGAAGCTCCCAAAATGAAAGGTATCTCTTTTCATTTCCTAGATCTATTTTCTACTTTTAATTTGGGTGTTTAAATGAAAGTGTCAGAGGGGATCATGTGTTTGTTTTTGTCCATTCAGTGTTCTTCCAGCGCTTTGGATGGAAAGCATAACCAAATTGTTCTCATAAATGTTCTTGGCAAATTGACATCAAGGTTAGGAGAATGGATTGCTGATGCTGATGCACAAAAAAAAATGTCTCTCCAGCCTCATATTGTAGTGACAGCTTCAGTTAAGGTGTTCCATGGCCATGAAATACCATAGCACTTGATGTGAGTGGCTACGTGTCCAATATATCCGTTCAGAAACCTTAATTTAGTCTATATTATTTGATCCTTTTGTTCTTAGGTTTAAAAATCTTATATTAATGACTGGTGTATTGAACTTTTGGTAGCTATATCATATATTAATGCAGAGGGAAAACAAATTCTGAGGTTTACCATTTGCGAACTTTCAGTCAAAGATTGAGCAAGTAGTTAAGCATAATAATTTGTTTCCTTGAACTTCCTCTTTTTACCTGCATCTCTAGAATTTAAATTTTTGGCTGAAAATTAATGCATTACATTTATATAGGCTTCAATGATGCTGTAAATGGATTCAACGATGGTGGGTGGTCTATACTAAGGAAAATGCTGCCTAGTATGAGACGAAAACAAATGAACAGTTTGATCGGTTGATTTTTCACTCATGTAACCTCAGTTTTTTCTGCCAAATACACGATCTTGTATTGTTACGAGCTTTTTGATTGGTCAAATACTCGTTTGTGTGTTTTCGACAAAAAGCTCCTTGTAACAAATAGCACTGCTGCTATACTAAACTGTGATGGTGCCAAGGATGTAATCGTTGTTGTTAATTCAACTAAGACTTTGATGTGCTCCAAGTCATGCACAAGCCCTTAGGATCCATCTAACAAGCTAGAATCATCCCAAAATGTGTAACCGATGTGGGATTAAATCTATAAATGTGTATCATTCGATTCAATAAAATTTAGTTAGTGCATTCGGTTATTCTTTCACTCTCATCACTGATGCTTCAATCCTCTCTTTTCTCTAAACACTGTGAAACTTGTGTGCGCGCTTCGATTCCAACAGTTGGTATTCAGAGCATAGGTTTCTTCTTATTGATCTCGCTACAATGACTTTCTTGAATGGCCATTTTCCTGGGAATCTTCCCATTCTTGATGGGAAGAATTATGATAGGTGGTGCACCCAGCTGAAAGTTCTATTCAGTTTCCAAGATGTGTGGGAAACCGTGGAGAATGGTGTTGATGAGCTAGCACAAAATGCCACTGATGCGCAAAAGGCTACGCACAAGGAAGCCAAGCAAAAGGATTACAAAGCCTTGTTCATAATCCAACAATGCATTGATCCATCAAATTTTGAAAGGGTGGCTGTAGCTTCTAAATAAAAGGAAGCGTGGGATAATCTTGGGAAGGCATACGCTGGAGTCGAGAAGGTGAAGAAAGTGAGGCTTCAGACTCATGGGAGATGATATGAGTTGTTAAAGATGGAAGACAGTGAAGGGGTTTCTGCCTATTTCACTTGCGTATTGACCCTAAGTAATCTCATTAAGAATTATGGTGAAACATTGACAGATTAAATGATAGTTAAGAAGATCTTGAGAACTCTTTCTCCAAGATTTGATCACATCGTTGTGGCGATAAAAGAATCGAAGAATCTTGCAATCATGAGTGTGGATGAATTGCAGGGATCTTTGGAGGTTCACGAGCAAAGGGTAAATGAAAAGGGGGCAGTGAAAGTATCAGAAATGGCTTTGCAAACTCAGTCTAGCTCGAGGCATGGGAGTGATAACAGTTAGAGAAAAAGAGGCAAGGGAAGTGGAAGAACAATAGAGGAAGGGTCTATCAAAATAGTGAGGCTGCTAAGAATGGTGATCAAAATTCCGCCAGCAATCAAAAGAATGGTGGTGCTGGTAGCCCACGTGGAGGCACAAGTGGATCTCGTGGTGGTGGAGGCTCTCGTGGAAGAGGAGCCAGAAAGAGGTTTGGCAAAAGAGTAATATCCAATGTTGCAATTGTCAAAGATAGGGACATTTTGATGATGAGTGCTACAGCAATCATAAAAAAGAAATGCCAGAAAATGAGGCCCAGCTTGCTCACAAAGAGGAAGATTCTGATACGATTTTGTTGATAGTGACTACTAAAGATGAGGAGAGCAGTGTAAATCAATGTTACTTGGACACAAGGTGTTCAACACACATGATCGGTCGCAAAGGTTGGTTTGTGAGTCTTGATGGAACCATGAAGAGCAAGGTGAAATTCTCGGATGATAGTGTTGGGTAAAATCGCAAGTGTACGATTTCGTCGTTAAGTAATAAAAGATCGTATCCACAGGGATTGTGACCAATTCTTAACTATACCAACGATGTACTATTTGAACTATCAGACGAACGAGTAGTGTTTTAATTGTGTAACTCGTGTTCAACAATAAGATTATAACTAACAAAACAATTGATTTAAATATTAAGGAGAATAGAGTGACTAGGGTTCGAATCCCTTTGTCTCACCCTTTACGCTCTTGAATCCTATTCCAATGCAAGTAATGATCACGTATTTGAAGTTTGAATCCTCTAAATTAGACTAACGAAAATTCCTTTCCTCTTAATCCCTTTAATTCAACTAATAAGCCCTAATCCCTTAGGTTCCAATTAATTAAATCAAGCAATAAGGATAAGGATTCATACAAACTCATACCAAAGAGAATTATATCCCTATAACCCTATAGATATGTCAAAATATCCCAAAGCAAGTTTAAAACTTCAACTTTCCAATTGATGTTAAACCCTAGTTCAACCCCATGGTGATCAAGCATAGAATCGCATTAAGAATGTAAATAATTGATCAAATAACATACATCAAACTTGCATTGAAAACTCAATTCAATTACATAAAAGGATCCACAAAGTTCATCTTACCCTAGTACAAAGGAATTAGTTCCTCATGGAAGAGAAAGAACCAAGCATTTGAGATGTAGAAGCAAAGAATAGACTCCATTGATTCCTCAACTTTGCCTAGAATCCTTGTTCTTGATTCAAACTCACAAGAGGCCACTAACCAAAGAGTAAGTCCCTAGGTCAATGTTTCATCTATCTATATATAGTTACGGACCAAAAGGGTTGAAAAACATCTAAAAATTAAGTCAAAACGCCGCAAAAAATAAAAGTCCTGGCCGAGGCACGGCCGTAGTGGAGCACAACGCGCCCTGGCGGTGCTGCTTTTAAAGCACAAAAACGCAGATGAGCAGCCCGACACGGGCGTGGGGACGAACACGGCCAGGCCGCGTTGTTGTTTGGAAGCAGAGGCACGACCGTGTTGGATAACACGGCCTGGCCATGTTGTTGTCTGGAAGCAGAGGCACGGCCGTGTTATTCACTGACTTCTAATTTTTGATTTTCTTCACGTCCAATAAGGCACGGCCGTGGCATCAACACGGGCAGGCCGTGTTTTCCTCTGATCTTGCCATATTTTGTCATTTTGGCCTCCGAGTTGGTTGCAACATCCGTCTAAGTGATCTAGCTCCGCTTTCCTAGGCCAATAACCTTCTTTTCTGCACAATTGAACTCAAACCAAGTGCATTATCTAATTCAAGCAAAAATGCATGAGAACTATGGGTAAAAACCACTACAATGCCTACTATGCAATGCAAAACTAACAACAAACTATATGCTATTATGAGCGCATCAAATTACCCCAAGCTTAGAATCTTGCTTGTCCTCAAGCAATTACAAAGGGCCAATGATAAGCAAAGAAACAAGAGACGCAACAAGTAAGGAACCCGAGATGATAGCACATTCAAGCAATAGGCTAAAGGCTAGAACAAACAATAGGGACAACTAAAATCAAGTCCAAATAGAGAATCAGGCTCTCAATTCATATCTCTCACCGATAGGCACTCTCCTCCCAACTCTCCAAGTGTTTAAAGGGTATGAAAAATCGCTCAAATCCATCCATGAAAGTGTTCTACCATAAGCTTGACTATTAACCAAATCTCAAAGATACAATTCATGAAAACACACAAGAATCAAAAGGTCTTTGTAAGGTTGTAACGTGGCCATGGGATTTTTCTTGCGGTGGGATAAAAACAAGAAAGGGGAACACAAGGGATAAAATAATAGACAAAGAAAACAACCCTTTTAAAGCGGCATAAAGCGGAACAATTTATTCTCCTTTCGTTTTCAACACCTTTTTACTTTGCTCCTCTTACATTATTTTATTTTATAATTTTTTTGTTTCCTCCCCCATTTGAGTTACTGGGAAGGAATTAAATAACAGAAGAGGTCCCAAATGTCAAGCACTGCATAAATTACACAAGATTCACAACTAATTGCTCCCTTACACATACTTTAAGAGGTACTCAAACATTTAGCAATTATCTGGGTACCAAGAAAATTAATTTCATTTCCGGCTCAAAAGGGGCAACTAGAGGAAGTTTTCATTCAACAAACAGGGGCTTGAAACATGCCTAAATTGCCTAAATCATATTCAAGTGTGTTGACAAAAATTTTCAAGTTTTGAAACGGTTTCAAGTCAAGTTCTAGAGAGCACAATCAGGATGGACACACTCATACAAGGAGAAGGGGGCATATAAACATGATAAAGTAAAAGCCCCAATATTAAGCTCAAGTCTCACATTTAGAAGTTAAATTCAGTGAAAGACATCAAATCAGAGTGCCACATGCTAATTCTCAACTTATCCAAAGACTATCCCTATGTACATTAAGAATATTGCCTTAAAGCCTATCACAAGAAAAGATAGTTGGGTTCCAACTCATTGCAATCTCAAATTTCAAAAAGGTTGTAGCACACATGCCAAAACACAAGAGGATAGCGTACAATTGGGGGATAAAATGATGCGAACAAAACAACAATTAAAACAAATATGCAAACATTAAACTAAAAATGCAAAACTAATATGCAAAACTAAATGCAAAAATTTAAACGCCCTACCCCAAGCTTAAGAATTTACATTGTCCCCAATGTAAACAATTTAACTGAGATAGGGATGATGCAAGAGAGAACTCACTGTGGGGGCGGAGGAGGAAACTGGCCAGGATACTGATGGAGGTGCCAGTTATACAATGCCGTGACCATGTCCTGAATACCGTGGACGGTGTTGTCCAGATTCGTCAACTGGGCCCTTTGAGCAGCCATCTCCTCCTGAAGAGCGGCATAAGAACCGGGAGGTGGCTGCGGAGCATAGTAATGTGAAGAACTGCCAGGTGCCTCAGGTCTCTGTGGGGGTGCCTCAGGTCTCTCCTCTTGAAGGGGCTCAGGTTGGGGGCCTCCGGGAAAATTCCAATTTCTCTGGTCTCTGATAGTGGTGTGCTCCTGGTCAGGTAGAGGATGAGTTTCCTCAGTATCAGGTAGCACCAAACAATAACATTGGCCTTCCCGGACTATCATTCTCATGGCCAAGCATGCTGCCATGTCCAAGCGTGTGCTCCCACGAACAATTGGGAGACCGGAGGTTCTATAGCCCAGAGCCTCAGCAATATGGGTGATTAAACCACCAATAACAATTTTTCCGGCTGAAGCTTTCCCTACTTTAACCATGTGGGTGATCAAATGAGCACCTGCATCTAATCGAAATGCAGGTGCAGCATGTTCCACAAAAACATAAGTTCCGATCGACGGACAACGCCGTCACTATCCCCTCTCGCCAAACAATGTGTTTGACATTACTCAGTGAACATAGCGAAACAGGGTTTCGCAACTTTGATGATTTGGATGAAGAGGAGTCATAGGTGTCGGACTTGGTTAGCAGGTACCAAAATTGTCTTGCAGAGAAATCAGTGGGGACTTTTCGGTGACCACCATATGGCAATCCAAATATTGCATTGAATTGGCTCAGTGACAGGCTATGCTCCGTATTGAATAACCTAAAGGTTATCAAATTATCCTGGTGGTCCTCTGGCCAATACTCCGCATATGAGACATTAGCATTAACGGATGAAAGGAATTCCAGAGTAATTCTAGCATGAGTAAAACTTTTCAACCCCACAAACTTTGTCCAACCCACATTAGCAAATAAATACTGGACATCATCTAGCAGTCCTAGAATTAACAGTGCAGGTTCATCCATATAACGGGTGGGGACAAGATTTCTTGCAACCAGAGAGTTATACCTTGCTTCTTGGACATCGTCACGAAATTGGATGCCATGAGGATTTTTAGTGACCTTTTTCTTGCCCTTTCCTTTCCCCTTGGCCAATGCCGGTTCCTTGGTGCCTGAGGCATCACCCCTTTGCCTTTTTGATGCCATTATACCCTGTATTCAGACCACACAGCAAGCACAACACACAGGTAATGTTAAAATAAAATAAAATGGGTGAAAAATGGGTTTGGGCTGGAAGTGAAGAAGATGGAAGGAAGGGAGGGGGCGTGGCTGAGGTTGGAGAATAGGAGAGAAGGGGAACTCGGCTGGGGGTGGTGGTGGTAGGAGTGGTTGAAGAAGATGGAATGAGTGTGGGGGCGTGGCTGTTGGTGAGAGGAAGAGTTAAAGATGATGGTGGCGTGAATGGGTGGATGGGGGTTGAAGAGGAACGAGGTGGGTGGGGGGGGTACTTGAAGATGCGGCTGGAAAGAATGGTGATGGAGGTTGAGTTTGAGAGAAGGAAGGAATGGTGGTGGTGCTTGGAGGAGATGATGGTAGGTGGAAGAGAATGGTGATGCGGCTGGGAGAGGGCTAGGTTTAGGAGATGAAAGTGAAGAAGTGGTGGAGGGTAACACGGGCGTGGTCTGTAAAGAGAGGGGGGTTTAATTTGGGTTTTTCTGTGGTGTGGCTTGGTGTATGGTAGGTACGGTGGGTCTGCATCTGGGCCACAGATTTCAAATGAAAGGGAATGGATGGTTGTGATTGGCTGGGGAAAGGA
Source organism: Calophaca sinica (assembly GCA_037113605.1). NCBI lineage: Eukaryota > Viridiplantae > Streptophyta > Magnoliopsida > Fabales > Fabaceae > Calophaca > Calophaca sinica. Next base: position 13,711,264 of record CM073734.1, on the reverse strand, counting down.
TTGGGTAAGGGCAAGCACATTGAAGCACGCCTAATCCTGGCAGAAGGGTGCACGAACACGGGCGTGCCATAAGGCACGGCTAGCCCGTGTTCTTCACTGTTTTGGCCAAAAAAAAATTTCACTCGAACACGGCCGTGGCCTAGGACACGGCCAGGCCGTGTTCTTCACTGCCTCTCCCCCCCTTTTTTTTTTTGACACAACATGAATGCATTCTTTTACACCTTGGGTTGCCTCCCAAGAAGCGCTTCTTTAACGTCACTAGCTTGACGCGTGATGGTATGCTCAAGGCTCTTGCAAGACTAGAGCAACCTTTTCCCTGTCAAGCTCTCCTCCAAAATAATGCTTCAGTCATTGACCATTCACCTTGAACGATCTTTGAGATGAAGGTTCCTCCACCTCTACTGCTCCATGTGGCATCGCTTCTTTTACCACAAAAGGTCCCGACCACTTGGACTTGAGTTTGCCTGGGAATAACTTCAAGCGGGAGTTGAAAAGCAACACTTGCTGCCCAGGAGAGAAAGTTCTCTGTACAATGTGCTTATCATGATACGCTTTCACCTTCTGTTTATAGATGGAAGCATTCTCATACGCATGCAACCGCATTTCATCCAGCTCGTGCAGCTGCAAGATTCTTTTCTCTCCTGCCAAGGTTGAATCAAAATTTAAAAATTTCAGGGCCCAAAACGCCTTATGTTCAAGTTCAACTGGCAAATGATAAGCCTTGCCATAGACCAGCTGGTAAGGAGACAACCCCATAGGGGATTTATAAGCTGTCCTGTACGCCCACAAAGCATCATCCAGCTTATGGGCCCAATCCTTCCTTTAGGCATTTACTGTCTTCTCAAGTATTTTCTTAATTTCTCTGTTTGACACTTCAGCTTGCCCATTACTCTGAGGGTGGTAAGGAGTGGTGACTTTGTGCTTCACATCATACTTTTTCAGCACAGCCTCCAACTTTGAGTTACAAAAATGCGAACCACCGTCACTGATTAAAACTCTGGGGACCCCAAACCGAGAAAAGATGTTCTTCTTTATGAATTTCACCACAGTCTGAGAGTCACTTACTTGAGTTGCCACTGCTTCTACCCACTTTGAGACATAATCCACAGCTACCAAAATATACTGGTTAGAGAATGAGGAGGGAAATGGTCCCATGAAATCAATGCCCCAACAATCAAAAAGCTCAACTTCCAAAATGGAGTTTAAGGGCATTTCATTCCTCTTGGAAATTCTTCCCATCCGCTGGCACTTGTCACAACTTTTTGCATGAGCATAAGCATCTTTGAAAATTGAAGGCCAGTAGAATCCAGATTGAAGCACTTTTGCAGCTGTGCGTTCACCATTGAAATGACCTCCATATGGTGAATTGTGACAATGCCATAAAATTTTCTGCGCCTCATCATGCGCAACACACCTTCTCAGAATTCCATCCGGGCCTTGTCTGAAGAGATAGGGATCATCCCAAATGAAGTAATTGGCATCTTTGAAAAACTTCTTCTTTTGTTGCCAAGTTAATTCCTCAGGTATAACACCAACAGCTTTAAAGTTTGCCATATCTGCAAACCAAGGCCTCTCAGTCACCGCCAACAGTTTTTCATCTGGGAACTCCTCTAGAATGTCTAATTCCCTCACTGTAATCTCAGTATTCTCCAACCTGGACAAATGATCAGCCACCACATTTTCACTCCCCTTTTTGTCTTTGATCTCAAGGTCGAATTCTTGCAACAACAAAATCCACCGAATGACTCTTGGCTTGGATTCAACCTTAGTCATCAGATATTTTATTGCCGCATGATCAGTAAACACCACAACCTTGGAACCAATCAAGTAGGAACGAAATTTTTCGAGAGCAAACACTATGGTAAGCAGTTCTTTTTCTGTGGTCGCATAGTTAACTTGGTTCTCATTTAACACCTTGCTAGCATAATAAATGGCATGAAAGAACTTCTCTCTTCTTTGCCCCAAAACAGCCCCCACCGCATAATCACTTGCATCACACATTAACTCAAACGGTGAATCCCAGTCGGGTGCAACTATCACAAGAGCTGAAATAAGTTTCTCTTTCAATAATTCAAATGCCTTCAAGCAATCTGGGTCAAATTTAAATGAGACATCCTTTATGAGGAGATTGCAAAGTGGCTTAGCAATCTTGGAGAAGTCCTTGATGAACCGTCTATAAAATCCAGCATGCCCAAGGAAACTCCTCACTCCTTTCACATTCAACGGGGGAGGCAACTTCTCTATCACCTCAATTTTTGCCTTATCCACTTCTATCCCCTTAGATGAGATTTTATGTCCCAGAACAATGCCTTCCTTAACCATGAAGTGGCATTTTTCCCAATTCAATACCAAATTGGTCTCCTTACACCTTTTGAGAACCCTTTCCAAGTTACCAGGACAATCATCATAAGAATTTCCAAAAACAGAGAAGTCATCCATAAATACCTCAATAGATTTTTCAATCATATCAGCAAAAATAGAAAGCATGCACCTTTGAAAAGTTGCGGGAGCATTGCAAAGACCGAAGGGCATCCGTCTGTATGCAAAGACTCCAAATGGGCGGTGAATCTTTGTCATCTCTTGATCTTCTCGGATTGACAGATATCCGATTGTAACCTCGAGTACCCATCCGAAAACAATAATAGGCTTGTCCACTAACCTTTCCAAAGATTTGGTCCATAAACGGGAGAGGAAATGATCCTTCCGAGTGGCTTGGTTCGATTTCCTATAGTCAATGCACATTCGCCACCCTCGTGACAGTTCTCGTAGGGATCAACTCATTTTTTCATTTTTTACAACCGCCATCCCCTTTCTTAGGAACCACATGTATCGGACTCACCCATGCACCTTTGCCGAAATAGGGTAGATCATCCCTGCCTCTAAAAGCTTTAACACCTCCTTCCTCACCACTTCTTTCATGACCGGATTAAGCCTTCTCTGTGGTTGAACAATTGGCTTAAACTCTTGATTTAACTTGATCTTATGCATGCAAAAGGCTGGACTGATCCCCTTTAAATCTGAGATGGTCCATCCAATTGCCTCTTTATGTTCTCTGAGTACTCTCACTAGCTTCTCCTCCTCGGCTTTGACAAAGAGTTACTAATGATCACCGGATTAAAAGCATCATCCCCAAGAAAAACATACTTCAAGTGTGGGGGTAATTGCTTTAATTCCGGGCTTACTTTCTTTTCTAACTCACCACCTTGCAAATCCTCCTTCATTTTCATAACAGCTTCTTCAACTTGTAGAGCTTCAAGTTGTGCAAGACATCTTTCAATTTCATCTTCCATCTCCTCATCCACCGTCTCAATGGAATTCACTAACACATTCTCCAGTGGGTGTGAAGGTTGGTCTTGCTTGATGACTTCCAAAACGGAGTCGTCAATCACATCAACTCTAGAGCATCTCTCAATATCATCCGGATGCCGCATAGCTTCAAAGACATTAAATGTTACCTTTTCATCTTGGAACCTCAATATCAATTTACCTTGTTGCACATCAATCAAGGCTCTCCCTGTAGCTAGGAAAGGTCTGCCAAGAAGAAGAGAGACCTCCTTGTCCTCTTCCATATCAAGGATAACAAAATCCACTGGGAACAAGAACTTGTCAACTCTAACCAGCACATCCTCCAGTATTCCATAGGGGTATTTTACCGACCTATCTGCCAGTTGCAAAGACATCTTGGTAGGCTTGACTTCACCTCCTCCCAAACGTTTCAACATAGAAAGGGGCATCAGATTAATGCTAGCTCCCAAATCACAGAGAGCCTTTCCAATGTGCAAATTCCCAATAGTGCAAGGAATTGTAAAGCTTCCCGGATCCTTCATCTTTGGAGGAAGCTTCCTTTGGATAATTGCACTACACTCTTCAGTCAAGGCTACCGTCTCATCCTCCTTGAACCTTCTCTTTTTGGTCAACAACTCCTTCATAAATTTTGCATATGTGGGCATTTGCTCAAGAGCTTCTGCAAAAGGAATGTTGATTTGGAGACGCTTGAAAATGTCCATGAACTTGGCAAACTGTTCATCCTTCTGGTTCTTCTTGCTCAGATGAGGGTAAGGAAGCTTCATGTGCGGCTGAATAATTTTTGGTTTCTCTTGTACCTGCAAATTGTTAGTAGAAACATTTCCATCCTCACCCTCTCTTTTCTCTCCTTTCTCAATATTTTCTCTTCTCTCATTTTCAACTTCTCCCTTTTCTTTTTCAACCTCTTCTTCTATTTCCACTCTTTCTTTTTCTATCACTTTTTCTTTTTCACTCTTTTTCTTTGGCTCTACTTCAGACAAGGGTTTTCCACTTCTCAAAGTAACTACACTACAATTTTTAGTTTTGGGGTTATCTACTGTGCTAGCAGAAAACTTACCTTTAGATTGTTCTGCAAGTTGCTTTGAGAGTTGCCCGATCTGATTTTCCAGATTCTTGATCGAAGCCTCCTGATTTTTGAAATGTGACTCATGGTTCTGAAAATTTGACTGAGTCATCTTCATGAATTGGGTAAGAGCTTCCTCCAGTTGATTTGGCTTCTCTTGCTTGGGAGGTTGTGGAGGGTTGCTCGATGATGAATTATCATGTTGCTTCCAAGAGAAGTTGGGATGATTCTTCCACCCTGGATTATAGGTGTTAGAATATGGATTCCCTCCTTGCCTTTGGAAGTTACCCATGTAATTAGCTTGCTCCTTGGAGTCTCCCAAAGTATCACACCCTCCATTCTCATGAGGCCCTTGGCAGAAGTCACATCTCAAACCTTGATTTACTTGGTTCACCTGAGCAGAGGAAGAGGTTCCCACTTTCAATGCTTTCAACTCTTTTGTGATAGCTTCCAATTATTGAGAGACTAATTTATTCTGAGCCAAGAGCGCATCTTGTGTTTCCAATTCTAGGACTCCTCTTTTACCCAGTGTCCCTCAATCATTCTGACATAACTGTTCATTAGAAGCCATTTGCTCCACCAAGGTTCTTGCTTCTTCAGCTGTCTTGTTGTTGATTGTACCTCCAGCTGAGGCATCCAACATCATCCTGGTGTTCGGCCTCAAACCATTACAGAACATTTGCATCTGGTTGAAGTCATCATATCCATGCCCTGGACACCTCTTTAGAAGGAGCTTGAATCTCTCCCATGCCTCATATAAGTTCTCACTTTGGTTCTGTTGGAAGCCATGAATCTCGCCTCTTCTTTTGATGAATTTGGAGGGTGGAAAAAATTTTGTCATGAATTTCTCCTCCAAATCGTCCCAAGTTGCAATGCTTCCAGTAGGCAAAGTGTCTAGCCAATCTCTTGCTCTCTCTCGCAGGGTCCAAGGGAAAAGCCTCAATTTCTTGCTTCCCTCAGTCACTCCAGCCAACCCAAAAGTATCACAGATTTCATAGAAGCTCACCAGGTGTTGATTTGGGTCATTAATTTCATTCCCCGCGAATTGGCTTTGCTTGAGAGTGTTTAACAAAGCCGGCTTGATTTCAAAATTGGCATTTGCCTCACCCTGTTGGTAGGCATTGACAGTCCTGGCATGGTTGTTCCGTCTCCCAAAATCACCCAAAGTACGTGGTTGGTCCCCCATGACTTCTTGAGTGGTGACTTGAGAAGTAGATGCGGAGGATTGTTTTTGTTGCTGTTTTGCCTCTTTTGTCTTCTTCCTTAATGCCTTTGCTGTCTTTTCAATTTCTGGGTCAAACAACAGTTCACCTGTTTGTTTACCTCGCATGCATAAAACTAAGGCAAAAGGTAAGTAGCAAAGCAACAGTTAATGTAATAATTTTTTTTAACAGAAAATAAATAAAAGAAATAGTTCAAAAAGGTACTCGTTTGCCTTGTTAAAAATTAATTCAACAATCCCCGGCAACGGCGCCAAAAACTTGTTGGGCAAAATCGCAAGTGTACGATTTCGTCGTTAAGTAATAAAAGATCGTATCCACAGGGATTGTGACCAATTCTTAACTATACCAACGATGTACTATTTGAACTATCGATTTAACGAGTAGTGTTTTAATTGTGTAACTCGTGTTCAACAATAAGATTATAACTAACAAAACAATTGATTTAAATATTAAGGAGAATACAGTGACTAGGGTTCGAATCCCTTTGTCTCACCCTTTACGCTCTTGAATCCTATTCCAATGCAAGTAATGATCACGTATTTGAAGTTTGAATCCTCTAAATTAGACTAACGAAAATTCCTTTCCTCTTAATCCCTTTAATTCAACTAATAAGCCCTAATCCCTTAGGTTCCAATTAATTAAATCAAGCAATAAGGATAAGGATTCATACAAACTCATACCAAAGAGAATTATATCCCTATAACCCTATAGATATGTCAAAATATCCCAAAGCAAGTTTAAAACTTCAACTTTCCAATTGATGTTAAACCCTAGTTCAACCCCATGGTGATCAAGCATAGAATCGCATTAAGAACAGAAATAATTGATCAAATAACATACATCAAACTTGCATTGAAAACTCTGAATTCAATTACATAAAAGGATCCACAAAGTTCATCTTACCCTAGTACAAAGGAATTAGTTCCTCATGGAAGAGAAAGAACCAAGCATTTGAGATGTAGAAGCAGCAATAGACTCCATTGATTCCTCAACTTTGCCTAGAATCCTTGTTCTTGATTCAAACTCACAAGAGGCCACTAACCAGTAGTAAGTCCCTAGGTCAATGTTTCATCTATCTATATATAGTTCTGGACCAAAAGGGTTGAAAAACATCTAAAAATTAAGTCAAAACGCGCAAAAATAAAAGTCTGGCCGAGACGCAGCACGGCCGTGCTGCTTTTAAAGCACAAAAACGCAGATGAGCACCCGACACGGCCGTGGGGACGAACACGGCCAGGCCGTGTTGTTGTCTGGAAGCAGAGGCACGACCGTGTTGGATAACACGGCCTGGCCGTGTTGTTGTCTGGAAGCAGAGGCACGGCCGTGTTGGATAACACGGCCTGACCGTGTTATTCACTGACTTCTAATTTTTGATTTTCTTCACGTCCAATAAGGCACGGCCATGGCATCAACACGGGCAGGCCGTGTTTTCCTTTGATCTTGCCATATTTTGTCATTTTGGCCTCCGAGTTGGTTGCAACATCCGTCTAAGTGATCTAGCTCCGCTTTCCTAGGCCAATAACCTTCTTTTCTGCACAATTGAACTCAAACCAAGTGCATTATCTAATTCAAGCAAAAATGCATGAGAACTATGGGTAAAAACCACTACAATGCCTACTATGCAATGCAAAACTAACAACAAACTATATGCTATTATGAGCGCATCAGATAACACTCTTACTGCTGAGGGTATTGGAAACATGTTGATCAAAAGGAAAGATGGGAAGCAATCCTTGATAACTGATGTGCTTTTTGTACCAGGAATGAAAAGTAATCTTTTGAGTCTTGGCCAATTGCTTGAGAAGGGTTATGTAATGACCATGGAAGACAAGATGTTAAAGGTCCATGATAGTAAGAAGAGGTTGGTTCTCAAGGCACCACTGTCTAAGAATCGAACCTTCAAAGTGGAAATTGAAGTCATGGAGCACAAGTGCCTGGCTGCTGCAAGCAGAGAAGAGTGGGTCTAGCTTTACAGGTTTGGTCATTTGAACTTCAAAGATCTACACCCGTTGAACAAACTAAGCATGGTGCAAGGGCTACCATATGTTCATGTGCCAACTGAGATGTGTGAAGAATGTCTTGAGTCTAAGCAGCACATAAATCCTTTCAAACAGCAGGTTGAATCCAGATCAAAGGGCAAGCTGGAGGTGATATAAACAGATGTTTGTGGTCCAATACAGACAGAATCACTTGGAGAGAACAGGTATTTCGTATCTTTTATTGATGATTTCACTAGGAGAATGTGGACCTAGTTGATTATGAAGAAGAATGAAGTGTTTGAGGTGTTTAAAAGGTTTAAAACAATGGCAGAAAAACAAAGTGGGCTGCATATTAGGGTATTAAGGAACAGATGAAGGTGATGAATATGTTTCTATTGAGTTCAAAGAATTGTGTGATAAAGAGGGCATAGCGCATGAAATAACACCTCCATACACCCCACAACATAATGTAACTGCAGAGAGAAGAAACAGAACCATTATGAACATGGTGAGGAGTACGCTTAAGGGTAAAAGGTTGCCTAATTTTCTGTGGGGTGAGGCAGTGTCTACTGCAACCTATATACTAAATAGAAGTCATACTAAGAGATTGAAGGATATGACTCCAGAGGAAGCTTGGTCAGGAACTAAATCAAATGTGAGTATTTTCATGTGTTTGGCTCACTTTGCTTTAGGCACATTCCTGATTAGCTAAGAAAGAAATTTGATGATAAGGGGGAACAAATGGTGTTAGTAGGTTATCATTCCACGGGTGGGTATAGATTGTTCAATCCTGTGAACAAAGAGATTGTGACAAGTAGGGATGTGGTGATTGATGAACTAAAGGGTTGGAGTTGGGACTGTGAGGAGACAAAGAAGTCTACTGGAATGTTGATTGACTTGAATTTGGATCCAGACAATAATTCTATCCCAGCTGGAACAGTGTTATATGCTGAAGTGAACTCAAAAGGTGATTTGGTTCATTTTTCCCTCTTATCTGATGTGGAACCGGTGAGTTTTGATGAGGCTATGCTGGATCCAAAATGGATTTGTGCTATGAAGGATGAATTACAGTCCATAAAAATGAATCAAACACAGGAACTTATTCCCTTACCCCCTAACAAAAGAGCAATTGTTTTAAAGTGAGTTTACAAGTTGAAGGTGAATCTAAATGCTAAGGTGGTCAAGCACAAGGCTAGACTTGTGGCTAAGGGTTTTTACAAAAGGCAGGAATCGATTTTGATGATGTCTTTGCACTAGTGGCAAGAATGGAGACTATTAGGATGGTGGTGGCACTTGCTAGCCTCAAAACCTGGCCTTTGTACCAAATGAATGTAAAATCTGCATTCTTGAATGGACTTCTTGATGAGGAAGTCTATGTAGAGAAGCCCCCTGGTTTTGAAGTAGCTGAACAAGAGGCAAAGGTGTATAGATTGAAGAAATCACTTTATGACTTACAAAGGCTTCAAGGGCTCGGAATAAAAAGATTGATGGGTTTCTAATTGAGATTGGATTTCACAGATGTGTTTTTGAGCATGGAGTGTATGTAAAATCTATTTCTCAAGCAGAATTGTTGATAGTGAGCCTATATGTGGATGATTTGTTGGTGACAGGCAGCATTGAAAGTGAGATTGCAAAGTTTAAAGGGAGAATGATGAAGGAATTTGAAATGACTGATCTGGGCCACCTTTCCTATTTCCTTGGAATTGAGTTTCAAAAGACAAAGAGAGGAATTGTGATGCACCAAAGTAAGTATGAAGCTGATGTGTTGAGAAAGTTTGATATGTTTCACTGCAATCCTGCAGTGACACCAACTGAGACAAGTGTAGTACTTGTGAAAGAAGCAAGCGAAGATGAAGTTGATGCAACTCAATTTAGGAAATTGGTTGGCTCACTGAGATTTTGTGCTGCACAAGACCAGAATTGGCTTTCAGTGTTGGATTAATCAACAGATTCATGGATAGGCCAAGAGTTCCACATCTTATAGCAGCCAAGAGAATCTTGCGATATGTGAAAGGAACCTTAGATTATGGAATTCTATTTCCTAATCAAGGTGAGATCAATCTGAGACAGAGATGTTTGGTTACTCAGATTCTGATTGGTGTTGGGACAAAGATGATAGAAAGAGTACAACAGGTTATGCGTTTATGTTTGCAGAGGAACCAATCTCTTAGTGCTCAAAGAAGGAAGCAATCATGGCATTGTCATCCTGTGAAGCAGAATATGTTGCTATTTCAATGACTGCATGTCAGGCTCTTTGGCTTGATACATTGTTGCAGGAATTAAAAGTAAAGGAGTTAGAGGCAGTGAGATTGTTAGTGGATAACAAGTCAGCCATAAACCTTGCTAAGCATCCAGTAGCACATGGGAGGAGTAAACATATAGAGACAAGGTTTCACTTCTTGAGGAACCAAGTAAATAAAGGCAGGCTGAAATTGGAATACTGCAGAATAGATGTGCAAGTTGCGGACATAATGACTAAACCATTGAAAGGTGTTGCATTCAAAGTTCTAAGAAGTAAGATTGGTGTAATTTCACTGACAAACCAGAATTAAGAGGGTGTGTAGAGAGTTGGTTAATTCTGGTTTTGTTAGTTAGTTAGTTGAAGTGAGAAACAAGTTAGTTGTTTCGGTTACAAGTATAGATGAGTGTGTAACCAATGTGGGACTCAATTGTATAAATATGTATCATTCAATTCAATGAAATTCAGTTAGTGCATTCTGTTATTCTTCCACTCTCATCTCTGATACTTCGATCCTCTCTTTTCTCTAAACAATGTGAAACTCTGTGTGTGCACGCTTCGATTCCAACAGATAATGTGTTAAAAAAAGTCAAAGAAAAAGTAGGGAAACCTCCACTAAGAAAGGTGTGAGCAGCGAAGGTTGCAGAAAATTCAGGTTTCATTTTAAGTTAAAGGTGTAGCATTAGTTTGAAAAATAATTATAAAGATCGTATGTACAACACCCTATGATTTAGTAAAATAAGCAGTATACACATTAGTATACTTATACTCGTAAATGACATGGGTCAAATATACTAATCCATACTATAATAACAACTCGATAACCCCTCAACAGTGTTCCCGCCGTTTTAGTCACACTACCATATCCTTTTTTATTTCCATCTACAGTGTTCCCGCTCATCATTTTGCCCTATTTTATTTCTCGGTTTTTGTTCAACACAATGTAAAATGCTCTAGAATCCAAAAGCAAAACATCTCATTTTCCCTCTCTCACCCCCTATCACTTTTTCAAAAACCCTTTCTTCTTCTTTCCCACCTCTCAATCCCCCATTGCCACTCTGTCCCCAAGTCTCTACGTGTCACGTGTAAGGAGACCCAAGTGTTCGTCACCGAAGAGTCATCGTCACCTGGTGACGACGGTGGAAGGAACGCAAACTGGGCTCTAGTGGTGCCTCTAGCAATCGCAACCCAAAGGTAGAAGAATACATACAGTTTCAATCATCAAATATAGTTCCAATCAACAACATTTCTCATCCGTAGAAAAAGTACCCATTTTTGCCAAGAAGAATAATAAACAAATGGATGCTTGTGTTGGACCCAAGCTTCGTTCTCAACATCTTATGGTGTGCTAACACCAGTCAACAAGGAGTCAAGTCCAATAATTTTACCAATCAAGTGATTCCAGTCTTATCGAGACTACACCAATGGTCTAACTCTATTCTTTTATTCGTTATGTATGCTATTTTTTAAAATCTATTTATCTATCTTACTTTATGAAAACAAACCCCTTAGCTAGACACATGTCAGCCAATGGGAAATGTTTTCCCTCCACAATTTTATATTATTTTAATATTTAATATTATTTTAATTTTAAATTATTTTTTATTTTATTTTCTTATTTTTATTAATTTTTTATTTTTCATTTTTAATTAATTTTTATTTTTCTTTTTATTTTTCGATTTTTAAAATTTTTAGACTTTTTATTTTAATAAATTTTTATTTATTTTATTTACTTTTTCTTTTTCCTATTTTTCTTATTTCCTTTTTTTTTCTTTTTGTTTTTCTCAATGTTTTTATTTTTAATATTTTATCTTTGTAAATGTTTTTATTACTTATAAATGATAAATGATTATTTTATTTTTAAGTCATATCAAGGAAACATTACATGTTGTATTAAAATCCTACTTTATGAAAACAAACCCCTTGGCTGGACACATGTCAGCCAATGGGTAAATGTTTTCCCTCCACAATTTTATATTATTTTAATTTTTAATATTGTTATACTTTTTAATTATTTTATGTTTTTCTATTTTTATTAATTTATTATTTTTCATTTTTTATTAATTTTTATTTTTCTTTTTATTTTTCAATTTTTAAAATTTTTATACTTTTTTATTTTATTAATAATTTTTTATTTATTTTATTTACTTTTTCTTTTTCCTATCTTTCTTAATTTCTATTTGTTTTTTTCTTTCTTATTTTCTTTTTGTTTTTTCTCAATTTTTTTATTTTTAATATTTTATCTTTGAAAATATTTTTATTATTTATAAATGATAAATAATTATTTTACTTTTAAGTCCTATTGAGGAAACATTACATGTTGTATCAAAATTTGTAAATATCTATTCCCGACGGAAAACATTAAATGTTGTCGGTCTAATTTTTGCATCTCCACGGGAGACACTACATGTTGTCAAATTTTATAAATGTTTAATTATTTATAAATGGTTATTTTACTTTTGAGTCCCTATGAGGATATTTTTCTTACTTTTCATTTTTCTATTTTTCTTATATTCATATTTCTTATTTTCTTTTCGTTTTTTCTTAAAGTTTTTACTTTCTTAGTTTTTTTTTTTACTTTTTTTCTTATATTATGTTTTATATATTATCTTTATAAATGTATTTATTATTTATAAATTAAGTCCTATTGGGAAAACATTACATGTTGTCGGTATAATTTCATCGTTTTTGATCATATATCTAAATTTATAAATATATATTTATAAATAATTATTTTACTTTTGATTATCGATGGAAAAACAATACATGTAGGTATAAATGATTACTTTTCTTTTCCGTCCCGACGGGGAAACGTTACATTTTATCGGTCTCAATTTTGCGTCCCGACGAAAAATATTACATGTTGTTGATATAATTTCATAGTCGTTTAGCACGTATTAAATTTTATAAATATTTAATTATTTATAAATGATTATTTTACTTTTGAGGCACTACGGGAATTTTTTTTCCTTTTTTTATTTTTATTTTTTTCTTATATTTATTTTTCTTATTTTCTTTTCATTTTTTCTCAATGTGTTTTCTTTAGTTTTTATTTTTTTATTTTTTATTTTATATTTATAAATGTCTTAATCATTTTATAAATCATAAATGATTATTTTGCTTTTAAGTCCTACCGGGAAACATTTCATGTTGTTGATATAATTTCATCGTCTTTGGCCATGTATCAAAATTTTATAAATGTCTTTATTATTTGTAAATGATTATTTTACTCTTGAATCGCGATAGGAAAATATTACATGTTGTTAGTATAATTTCATCATCTTTGAACACGTATGAAATTTTATAAATGTTTAGTTATTTATAATTGATTATTTTACTTTTGAATCCCTACGAGAATTTTTTTTACTTTTTCTTTTTTTCTTAATTTATTTTTCTTATTTTCTTTTTATTTGTTTTTTCTTAATTTTTTTTCGTTTGTTTTTTATTTTTTTATATTTTGTTTCATCTTTATAAACATCTTAATCATTTATAAATCATAAATGATTATTTTGCTTTTAAGCCCTGACGAGAAAACATTACACGTTGTCAATATAATTTCATCGTCTTTGTTCACATATCAAAATTTTGTAAATATCTTTGTTATTTATAAATGATTATTTTACTCTTGAATCCCGACCGAAAAACATTACATGTTATCAGTAAAATTTCATCGTCTTTGAAATTTTATAAATATTTAATTTTTTATAAATGATTATTTTACATTTGAATCCCTTCGAGAAATTTTTTTACTTTTTTTCTTTTTCCTTTTATTTATATTTCTTATTTTCTTTCTGTTTTTCTTAATGTTTTTTATTTATTTTGGGTTTTTTATTTTTTATATTTTATCTTTATGATTGTCTTTATAACTTATACATGATAAATAATCATTTTGCTTTTAAATCCCAACGGGGAAACATTACATGTTGTCGGCATAATTTTATTGTCCTCATCACGTATCAAAAAATTTTATATGTCTTTATTATTTATAAATGATTATTTTTCTCTTGAATCCCAACGGGAAAACATTACAGTCAATATAATTTCATTGTCTTTTATCACATAACAATTTTATAAATCTTTTTATTATTTATAAAAAATTATTTTACTTTTGAGTCAAGAGAGGGAAACATTACATGTTTAATCTCAGTTTTTCTGCATTTTTAGATAACTAAAACAAACAAGTATGTTTGTCACAATGTAAAACTTTTTAATTTTATAAACAAGTGTATTTTAAAAATGTCTGAAAACGAAGTAACCTGTGTGTATGCGCAGATATCTTACTAGTTACATTTCTAAAGAATGCATGTCCCTATGTATGTATATTTTTTTTCCGTGTTCTTATATGTATTTATATTTTATTTATTTGAATTATAATTGTTAGTTGGTATAATATCTATTTATATACGCCAAGTTAAGATGTATGCATTTAATTACATTCAAAATAAAAATACTATCGCTCAACAAATTAAAACACATGATTTAAGCAAGACACATTAAGCCTCAAAATCAGTAAGATATATTAAGATGACATTTTCTTACATGATTTGAAACCATATTCATTGATGAAATAGGATACGATCATAGTTACAGTAACATTATACGACTTCACCTGCAGCCGCATCTTAGAAGCCGCATCTTAGAAGCCAAATCAATGGCCATTTGGGTGGGATTGAATGCGGCTACAAAGAGAGGTTTCAATTGTATTTATATTGAATATGATTCTCTTGGCGTTGTTAGGCTTATCAGGAATGGTGTTGCTCCTGTGCACTGTAACACGCGTATTTTTATGATACGTTAATTAACGTGATTTAGTGTATTTCTGTCGTATTTACGCTATAATAAAGCAATTTCTTGTTCTCTAAGAAAGTGTATTAATTAAATCAAGATCAAATTAAATTTGAGAGTTAATATTTTATATTAATCCACGGTTTAAAAATCGTCGAAAAATTCTAACGAAGTTTTGACGCGTTTCGAATCGCCGGGCGGTTTCACCGCAGATAAAATTCTAAATGAACTCAGATTTCGATGAAAATCGAATCGTAACTTCTTGTGACTATTCTTGAGTGATTATTGTGATTTTTTATTATTTATAATTAAATATTTTCACGCGATGAATTAATTTCTCGTTAAATTAATTTTTGCGAGTTTATCGGTAACGCGGTACTTCGTCACCGTGTTTTAAACACCCCTAGACTCTAGAATTAGTGAGAAACCATGAGGGATGTGAGATTAGGTGGGTTAGACTAAATGATATGGTTAGGTGTCATATAAGGTGTATTTTATTTCAAAAAAAAAATTTATTTTACTTATTTTATATTTTTTTTATCTATATGTACTAGCTTATTTAAGTAGGTAAAAAGGGTGAACCACCCCCATTTTTCAGCACCCTTTTCACGCCTCCTCCCTCACCTTCTCCCTTCATCTTCATCTTCATCTTCATCTTCATCTTCTTCTTTCTTTTTTTCTCTTGAGAAAAAAAATGGGTTTCAAATTCCATTGCCAATAACTTGCACATCTTTGAGTTTTTGAGTTAACTTCCTTCATCAAAGTTCTTCCAAATCATCTCCTCTACCTAGACCATCCTCTTGATCATCATTTGAGGTAAGGAAATCAGATTTTTCCTCCCCTCCTTGCTGCTGTTGGCGTGGCTTTCCCCTCCCATTTTAACTAGTTTTTTTTGTTTCCAAACTTTGATTAATTGCTAGGTTTTCTTCCTTATCCTACTACCTATCTTTCTAACCATTTGTATGAGCTTAAAAACAATTTTTTTCCCTCTGTTTTTCTGCAGAAATCAGCGCCACCCTCCCCCATTTTTAGTGTTTTGATCTTTGCTTGTTTTATGTCTTAATATGTTGCTTGTTTGTTGTTGGTTGTTGTTGATTCATGGTTGAAGCATCATAGAACTTTTCCCTTGAGCTTTGATCGAAAACCCTAGGCATGAGCAAGAGGGAAATTGTGTAATCTTGCTTAAATCATGTAATTAATGATTTATATGTGTTGTAGGAATTGATTAGATGCTAATTGCATGTGTAGTTTAATTTAATTAGGAGTAACATGTTAGTTTGCAATTTTTCTCTATTCTTGAGTCTTTAGAAACATGTTATTTAATTGTCTAAATATGTGCTTAAGTATTTGATAACATGTTTAGGATAGTTTTGGAGCTATTGGAATTGTTTTGATGTTAGTTGAATTAATGTGTAGTTTAAATTAAAAAGTTGTAACATGGTAGTTTAGTTATATTTTAAATTCTTGAACCATATTAATTTGTAGCTATGATGCTTGGTTAGGTATTGGATGGTTTATTAAGGATTTAGAAGTATTTTTAAGGTTGTTAGAATTATTTGCATGAATTAGTATAAAAACTAGCTTATGGTTTATGAAAAATTGGGTTATGGAAGACTAGACATAGTTATTGACTTTGATGAAATGACCTTTGAATTAATAAAAATGAGTTAGCCTTGAGTCTTTAAATTTTTGGAAAAGAATGTTGGGAAAGAATTTTTAGAAACCCTTGTTTTGATTTGCTTTTAGTTTATGCCTTAACTATGTATTGTAATGAGCATGCTTAGGTTATTAAATTTGGGTTTATGTTCATTCTTGAACTAGAGAAATGTGGGTTCTAGTTGTGGGTCATTGCCTTGAATTGTCTAATTAAATTGTTTGAGTGATTTAATTGATTTGGAAGGACTTGTCTTAGAATATTGTTTTACAATGAGGGCTTGACGTTAAATTATGTGCTTAAGTGTTAGATAACATGCTTAGAATAACTTAAGGATAGTAAGATAGATATGCATGAGTTAGCATGATTGTAGTTTATGTCTTATGCAAAATTTGGTTGATTGAAAGACTTTTGAGAAAAAAAAATACTTATTCTTGAAAAAGGTTTGAGTTAGATTTGGTTTTTGATTAAGTTTTGGCTTTATGACATTAGTCATTGAATAGTGAAAGAATTAATAAATAGAAAAGTTGTTTTGCACTTTTCCTAGTTTATGATTAGTAGTATTATTTTGTGAATATTGTATTTGGTTGATAGTTTTTGCTCCTTAGTTGGTATGTGTGTAATTGGAAGTTGTTTGATGTTGATTTAAGTTATAGTTTAAATTAAGCATACGTAACATGAAAGTTTTAGAACCTTGCCTATTCTTAAACCATGAAGAACATGAGGATGTAATGTTTGATTTTCTATACAAGTGTTGAATTGCATGTATTAGCATTTTCTTAAATTAGGTGTTATGTATTAACTTTGCAAGAAAATGATTTTTGAGTCAAAATCTTATTCTTTCCAAGCAAGTTAAGATTTATAAATTGTTATGTGATAAATTATCTTTCAAAAAGTATTTTGATTTTAAAACTTTATTTATTTTCAAGTAGCTAATAATTTAAATGCTTGAATGAGTTTGGTTGGAAAAAGGGGTTAAGTTGAGAGCTTAAGTTTAGTTAGAATTTTAGATTGTGCTAAGCTATTCGTTGTGTTAGGCTCGAGTGATCCGAGATCGTGTGGTGCGGAAATCGAGGTGTACGTGGACACGGACTTGAGAATTTCGGAGCGACATTAGCGACTGTTGGTGGTAAGGGCGCTTCATATTTATAGTTATTATTATACGTCCTTGTGCAAGGGACAAATTTTGACGTGAATTTAATTTCAAGTGTTCATGCGAAGAAGTCTGAGAACCTAAGGGTTCGAAGTGAGGGTCTTGTACCCCTTCGCTTTATTATTTTTATATGCTGATTATTTTAGTGGGCTTGTCTGCAAGTGGTTGGTAGCTGTCCCCAACCCCCACACTTGTTTGTACCTCTCTGTCAATTCCATCGAATAGCAGAGGGATGGATTTCATATTGATTGTTGACTGTTGTTGCTCAGTACGATTATTTGAGATGAGATGTTTATGTTATTTAGATCTGATGAATTGAGTTATATTGCTATATTGCTTATGCTGTTGAACTGAATTA
The DNA here is from genome assembly GCA_037113605.1 of Calophaca sinica. Taxonomy (NCBI): domain Eukaryota; kingdom Viridiplantae; phylum Streptophyta; class Magnoliopsida; order Fabales; family Fabaceae; genus Calophaca; species Calophaca sinica. The sequence goes on along the minus strand of CM073734.1, from coordinate 13,693,504 downwards.
TATTACTATGCGTTATGTGAATTACTCCTTGAATTATCGTGTGCGGTGAATTGTTCGTTGAAGTGTGAGAGCTTAGTCGTGTCGTTTGGAGTTGTCGCGTTTTGTGGTAACTCTGACCTGAATAGTGCCGGAATGGAGATTCAGTGTCATCAGAGTTTTAGACCTGAATAGTGCCGGAATGGAGATTCAGTGTCGTCTGAGTGTTCTCGATCTGAATAGTGCCGGAATGGGGATTCAGTATCGTTGTTAGCCTGTAGTGGGACGATCCCGGACCTGAATAGTGCCGGAATGGAGATTCAGTGTCATCAGAGTTTTAGACCTGAATAGTGCCGGAATGGAGATTCAGTGTCGTCTGAGTGTTTCTCGATCTGAATAGTGCCGGAATGGAGATTCAGTGTCGTCGGGACGATTCTCGATCTGAATAGTGCCGGAATGGAGATTCAGCATCGTTGATAAGCCAAAAGTTGTGGAGTTTCGTGGCGTTAGGGAACCTAAGCTGAATGTCCTAGGGTGAGCGAAGAGCCCAAAACTACGGCTGGCGTTCAGTGGATGGATCGGCGTTATTTCCGGAATTGTCGAGAGTGTCTTGCGGGTGTGTTTGAGTTGCGTTTTGAGAGATTGTGCATCTTGTGGCTTGCTTTATGAATTGTTATTTTTATGATTATTTGAGAAGTTGACCCTTTCCCGTGGTGCCTTCAACCAATGATGGTTACCCAGGCGATGGAGTGGACACGAGGGACTCGATGGTGGACAATGACGGGGAGGACTTCTTCAAGGATCCGGGTGATGACTTTTATTTGTCATGATGGACCGATCTTGGCGTTTGTGATTATCATTGTGTATGTTACTTTTGGATGACTGTAGCTTATGTCTTTTGTGTACAGTGAGTTGGTGACCAGTTGGGCCGGGTGAGGTTTTGTTGTCACAGGGTAGACTGGTGGTTTCACTTTTGGAGCAGCCCCCTGCGTGGGTGTCTGCCGGGAGTACCCCCAGCGTATGGTTTCTCTCTCGAGAGTCTTCATACCATAGGTGTATTTCTTTGCACATTTTCTACTCTGTTATTTTGTACATACTGTATATATATGACTTATGTATTGATGCATGTATGCTTTATCAGCATTTGAGTCTTGTGTCCTAGTTACACCATGTTTCGAAACGCTGTTGCTTTACGGGCACTATTGTTTGTTTTAAAAAAAAATTATATCCACAATTTTCTAAAGGGCACAAGAGTACCGTTTTTAAAAACGTCACATATAGGCTTCTTTTGGTTTCGTAGCGATCTGGAAACGGGTCGTTACATGCACCCGCTCTCCAACCTGGTGGATGAGATTCGTACTATTATGGACTGGGATGGTTTATTCGTCGTTGATCACATCTTCAGGGAAGCGAACCAAGTGACGGATGCTCTAGCTAAGTTTGGGCTAGATTTAGATAATAGTAGTGCTTGTTTCTATAGAATTCCTAGCTTTATTTTGCCGGCTGTTAATGCCGATCGTGCGGGGATTGTCTTTCCTCGTGGGTTCGAGTGTCTTTGTTCCTTGGAGGTCTTAACCCCCTTGTGACCAAACCCCCCCCCCCAAAAGTAACATTATATGACTTCAATTGAAGATATGGTGTTGAAAAGAATTTAACAATTTCAGTAAAAAAAAAAGAATTTTACAAATGTGATCATGATATATAGCCAAGTGCAAAAAAAAAAAAAGAATATATTTTAATTTGTAAAAAAAAATAAGAATATATTTTAATATTTTAATCTACAAAACCAGTGCCTGTATATTAGAGAATATAACCAAAGTTAGTTTGCTGAGTCAGCAATTAGTTGTGAGCTGGCAAGTTTGTTAGATGAGCTGTCAAGTTAGTTAGAGAAGCTTCTAGTTGAAGCTTCCATTCTGTGAAGCTCTCTGAATGTGTATAAATAGAACTCTGCAATGTGTAATTGATTCAGAATGAAAAATGAGAATTCTCAAGATGATTCAATGAAATTAGTTTCTCAGTTTACATGGTATCATCGAGTCGTACGGTCCTCGCTTCTCTCTACGCATCATTCATCTCTGTGAATCACGCGGTGCAGGTTCAGTGATTCCTCGATTCTTCGCTTCTCATGTTCGTCAAATCTTCATTGTTTTTCGTTTCGGTGATGTCAGTCTTCATCAATTCTTGCGGTTAAACTGCATTATTGGAGCATCTTTCTTCTCAATTTTGAGTTCGAGTTTCTTGCCGATCAACAATGGTGGAAACTATACCAAATCAAACCGTTCACTCTTCAGCGGCTACACCGCCACCAGAATCATCAACGCAAGGTAATCTTCTGAAGTCAATCAAGAAATCTGGACTTACGCATGCACTTACGATTAAATTGGATGAGAATAACTTCTTAATGTGGAGTCAACAAGTAAATGGAGTCATTACGGCTCATAATCTTCATCATTTTGTCTTAAACCCTAAAATTCCATCCAAATATGCCAACACTGAAGATCAATTGATTGACAAACCTTCAGAAGAATACACTAAATGGCTGACTCATGATCAAATGCTGTTTACTTGGCTCTTATCATCATTATCTGACAGTGTGTTGCCAAGGGTTCTTGGATATAAACATGCTTTCAAGTATGGGATAAAGTGCATAAGCATTTTTATTCACTGCTAATGGCTCATGTGCGTCAATTGAGATCTGAACTCAAAAATACAAAGAAAGCGTCGAGGTCCATATCTGAGTATCTTCTTCCTTCCAGCATTCCCTTATGGCTATTCACAGCACAGGCCACCAAATCCACAGAATCAACCAAGGCCTTCTGTCAATTTCCACAGTATACTCTGGAACTCCAGAATTTGTTGCTCCCTCTGGTGCTCATTATCCTGCCTGGTACCCTGACTCGGGTGCCTCTCACCATCTCACATTCAACCAGCAGAATTTAGCTCAATGCACTCCATACACAGGCCAAGAACAAGTTACTATGGGTAACGAACAAGGTTTGCCAATCCAATCATTAGATTCATCTATGATATTATCAAATTCCAATCCTCAAGTTTCATTATGTCTTAATCAATTACTTCATGTTCCACATATATCTAAAAACTTGATGTCTGTTAGTAAATTTTGTCAGGACAATAAAGTATTCTTTGAATTTCACCCTTTTAATTGCTTTGTGAAATCTCATGACTCTAAGAATGTTCTACTTGAAGGCTTACTTGGATCGGATGGTCTATACAAGTTCAAGCCATTCAAGTTTCTCTCAAGCTCATCATTGTCTTCATGTCCTACTTCTCATGTTTCCACTGTTTCTGCTTTGAATAATAATACAATCACTGTTTCTGCTTTGTATCACAGTGACAATTCTACTTTTTTCCTGTTAACACATTTTCACAATGGTACTTTAGGCTCGGCCATGCACATGCACAAGCTGTAAAGACTATTTTGCAATTGTGTAATGTACCTTTCCATAATAAAAATGCTCTTGATCATTACAATGCATGTTGTGTAGGCAAGTCTCATAGAATTTATGCCCCTCCCTCTTTAACTGTCTATCATAATCCTTTTGAGGTGATTCATTGTGATTTATTGGGTCCCTCTCCCTTTACATCTTCTTGTGGTTATAATTATTATATCACATTTGTTGACACTTATACTAAATACACATGGATATATTTCCTAAAGAACAAGTCAGATGCACTCGTTGCTTTCAAACAATTCCTTGCACTTGTTCAAAACCAATTTCATGGCTCTATTAAAGCCTTGCAATCTAATTGGGGGGAGAATTCAGAGATTTCACAAAATTTTTGAATGAACTTGGCATAAATCATCGTGTCACTTGCCCCTACACATCACATCAAAATGGAACCGTGGAAAGAAAGCACAGACAAATTATTGAAATGGGTCTCACTATCCTATCCCATGCTTCAATTCCTCTCCATTATTGGGATCACAACTTCACACAAGCTGTTTTTCTAATCAATCGTATCCCTTCAGCTGCCATTCCAAAATTTACTTCTCCATTTCATGCTCTTTATAACACAATTCCTGATTACAAAGGTATCAAGACATTTGGATGCTCTTGTTTTCCTCATTTGAGACCCTACAATAAACACAAACTCCAACTTAGATCAGCTGAATGTGTCTACCTTGGATTTTCACCACAACATAAAGGCCATAAGTGTCTTGATTCAAATGGGAGAATATACATTTCTAAGGATGTTGTTTTTAATGAAATTCATTTTCCCTATCCTTCACTATTTCCAGTAAAAACAGACACCACATCACATAAAACACCTTTGTTGGCTTCCATTCCTTTGCTTTCGAGTTTTGATATACCATCTGTTGCTTCTGGTTCTTAATCTGTCACTCCCACCAGCCCTGTGCACAACAATTCTGTTCCTGCAGATAGTGGTGATCCTGTCAATAACTCTATGTCTGCAGCCAATGTTGGTCCTGTTAACTCAGTACCTATCATGAGTCCTTTTCCATCTCCCACTCGAAGTTCATCTTCTTCTAACTAGAGGAAAAACTGGGAATTTAAAACCCAAAGTTTTTCTGTCTAAAATGGAACCTACCTTTGTTAAGCAAGCCTTGTCTGACTGTAATTGGCATGCAGCTATGAAAGCTGAATATCAAGCACTGATTAACAACAATACTTGGACTTTGGTCACCCTGCCTCCTCATGGAAAAGGCAATTGGCTGCCGCTGGATTTTCAGAGTGAAGGAGAACCCTAATGGGACTGTTAACAAGCTCAAAGCTAGATTGGTTGCCAAGGGGTTTCATCAAACACCTGGCTTTGATTTCACTGAAACATTTTCTCCAGTTATCAAACCTGTCACTATTCGGATTCTGCTGACCTTAGCTGTCACTAATAAATGGGAAATCCAACAAATTGACATCAACAATGCATTCTTAAATGGCTATATGCAGGAGGAAATCTTTATGGTACAGCCACCAGGCTTTGAAGCTGTGGATAAGTCCCTGGTTTGCAAATTAAATAGGTCACTCTATGGTCTAAAACAAGCCCCACAGGCTTAGTATGAAAGACTGACTGCTGTGTTGCTTCAATTCGGCTTTGTTAAAAGCAGATATGACCCATCCCTTCTCATCTATTCTTAACAAGGAGTATGCATTTATATACTCATCTATGTAGATGATATACTGATCACAGGCTCTGCTCCTGCCATCATTCATGACTTAATTCAAAAACTCCATAAACACTTTGCTCTAAAGCAACTTAGCAAACTTGATTATTTCCTTGGAGTTGAAGTTAAACATCAAGCAAATGGTTCTTTGCTGCTCACACAGACCAAATACATTCGAGATCTTTTGAGCAAAGCCAAAATGCATGGTTCTAAGGGCATCAATTCTCCCATATGCTCAGCAATTGCCAATTGAGTAAATTTGGCACTGACATTCTGCCCGATCCATCTTTGTATCGATCAATAGTAAGAGCTTTGCAATATGCAACCATAACTAGGCCTGACATTGCCTTCAGTATGAATAAGGTGCCCCAATTTATGTCTCGGCCTCTTGAATCTCATTGGAGAGCTGTGAAAAGAATTTTAAGATATCTCAAAGGTTTTGCTGAACATGGTTTACTTTTGCATCTCTCTCAACCGGGTGTCCCATTTTCCTTGAGTGCCTATAGTGATGCTGATTGGGCAACAGATTAGGATGATCGAAGATCCACCTTTGGCTCGTGTATCTTTTTTGGTCCAAACTTAGTTTCATGGGCTTCCAAGAAGCAGCAGCTAGTTGCAAGATCAAGCACCGAGGCCAAATATAGAAGCATGGCCAATACAACAGCAGAAGTTCTCTGGATCCAATCTCTCTTGAGTGAATTAAAGGTGCCATTTCGAACACCAATGCTGTTTTGTGACAACTTGAGTGCTGTTGCACTCACTCGTAATCCTATGTTACATGCTCGCACCAAGCATATTGAATTGGATATCCATTTTGTTCGAGAAAAGGTCATTGCAAATCAACTTCATGTTCGTCATGTGCCTGCACCAGATCAGCTTGTCGATTCATTTACCAAGCCTCTATCTCTCTCTCAATTTCAGTCAATCAGATCCAAACTTAAAGTGTTCTCTAGTCACCAACACACTTGAGTTTGTAGGGGGGGGATATTAGAGAATATAACCAAAGTTAGTTTGCAGTTAGTTTGCTGAGTCAGCAATTAGTTGTGAGCTGGCAAGTTTGTTAGATGAGCTGTCAAGTTAGTTAGAGAAGCTTCTAGTTGAAGCTTCGATTCTGTGAAGCTCTCTGAATGTGTATAAATAGAACTCTGCAATGTGTAATTGATTCAGAATGAAAAATGAGAATTCTCAAGATGATACAATGAATTTAGTTTCTCAGTTTACACTGTACAAAGTTATCTAATAAATGTATTACTCAAAATGTTAACATTTTTACTTCTTCCCAAGAGTGCGTGAACCTATGCAATGCACAAGGCAAAGATTATGTAATTGTTGTTCGTTTTATTGTTTTTAAAATGTTCAAAAAGAAAAACAATTAATATAAAATACATAAAATATTATTAGTATAAAGCATGGGAAATATGGTGTGAAGAACATTGTCTCGTATATCGATCTATTTAAGCTATGCACCATAAAAACAATTTGGTATTTATGTATTTTATTGATAAGTGCTTATGCTATGCAACGCAACTGTTGAATTTTGGAAAACCTTGCAAACAAAATTCTTCACATACACAATATTTTTTTTAAACAAAATTCTATTTTGTGTTGGTGTACTTAATATTTTTTAATAATATTTTCATTGTTGTCGACGTAAATCATATACAAAAATAATGTCTTTTTAAATATTCAATAATATAAATAAATTATTTAAAAATTACCGACTTTATGATTGCATAAATTGTTACATAATTGAATGATATGTTAACATGAAAAGTATTTTGCATAATATTTAAAAAATGGTTAGGGAGCATGTGTTATAAAAAAAATGTTAAAATAATTATATTTTTTTTGGTATAAAAAATAATTATATTTTGATTGATGGTATTTTAGAATGAAAATTTTATATTTTCGTTAAAAAATTATCTACTTTATGATTGCATAAATTGTTACATAATTGAATGATATGTTAACATGAAAAGTATTTTGCATAATATTTAAAAAATGGTTAGAGAGCATGCGTTATAAAAAAAATGTTAAAATAATTATATTTTTTTTGGTACAAAAAATAATTATATTTTGTTTGATGGTATTTTAGAATGAAAATTTTATATTTTCATTACAATCATAGAGTAGATATAGAAAAAGGTATAATAAAGATATTCCCATATATTCAATCCCGTAAGAATTACAAAATATGTTTAACCCGTTAGGTCAATCCGTTTGACCCACAACTTTTGTTGGTTGGGAAACTTAATACACAACTTGTTTTGACAAACATGATGTACATCTAAGAAAGAGAAACATAACGCCTTTTGCATTGACAATAGATCACATAGATCTTCTTTAGGATACATCAAGATTACCTTCAAAAATCTATTATTTTATTCTTCCCCATCTCTTATGAGCTTGTCTCTTCTTGGTCTATGTACTCAAATCCGCCTAACTCCAACCCCACTACTCTCTTTAAACTCCCAGCTAGATTTGGCTCTTTATTCAACCCATAAAATGACACTCCTCACTCACTGCGCCACTTTAAATCTCATCATTAACATTAACTTTTTTCAAATACCTTTCTCATGCAATTTCCCATGATATAATAATCTAACAACATTGTACAGGTAAGCATGTTACCTCATTAGTGAGTGCTGGTATTCGAGATAATATTAAAAAATAAAAGTGCCGCTATAAACTAAACTTCCTTGTCCAGCATTGGTGCTGCCAATATGTAAACCCACACACAGTGCCTAGGAGAACCATCAAGCAGTGGCCAACAGCAAGAGGTTGGAAATGTGCAAGCACGCAATGGAGCACGCTTCTACGCATGACAACAACCGCAATTTCGCGCGTCATTATAAAAGGCCAATTCTTCTTCTCATTGTTCCTTAATCCCCTTATCTTCTATGTGTTTTTAGAAATAGTCTTTTTTCAGAATAATATTGTGATCCTCATTAATTTATTTTTCTCTTCTTAGAAATAGTCCTGTGTATCAATTTTCCTATCTCTAATTGGTGTTTCTTTTGAAACATTGGGTTGGTGATTCATGTTATTGTTTTGAATTATATTTATCACAATTTGCTTCTAAATCACCCGTTGTTTGCAATGTTGGATTAGTTTAGTTTTTATCTAAAATAGATGCATTCACAAATTAGGACTTACAGTTGATATGTGCTGTATTTTTGTTTCATTTTGATTGAAGGTTCTTTGTTTTTTAAATATGAATTTTTTTTTTGTTCATTGGGTTGCTTGCATTTACATTTTCATGCTATTTTCAGTGTTGAACTTGCAAGTACAAAAATAAAGTATCTATGAGTAAGCCATTAATTCAAAAGTTCAAGGAAATCCTAACAAGGGTGCTATTATTGTGGGTGCATTTTCATTAAAAGTCTGGTTGCATTTTCTGTGAGAGTTTGTGTTTGCATGAAACGTTACTTATCATCCTAAAATATGAAAGACTGATCCAGAACAGGGTGGACACCAGCCCCCTGCACCAACCCTTTCTCTCTAGGATACCAACCTTTGTTAACTTGAAGCATGGAATTGAGGCAGTTGCTAATTCTAAGATTAATGTTGTGTTTTTACCTGTGTCATTTGTAGAATCTAAAATTGAAATTGCAGCAACTTATCATTATACACAGAATGTTTTTAGGGCTTTTTTTACAAGTATAATACCCAGGTGTATATATCTAGAATTTTATTCTTTGTAGACATTATCATGGCTACCTTTGCCTAAGGTGTTGGGGGAAGATGCTATTTGTGGTGGTAAGGATGCCAAGGTAAACAAATTATTTGATCCCAGTGATAGGTGGGAGGTTTTGTTGCTGGTAGCCAAGTTGTTTGCAGTGCATGTTGTGTCATCTGACCTTGAATGTTGTCACTTTTAAATGATTATGTCACATTGATTCTATAAAAGAAGTGCCATACATGAAGTAGTTTTCTTTTATTATATGGAAAAGAAGTTGTCATGTTATTATGCACTCTGTTCTTCATTATTAATTATTAAGTACATTCTAAATGGATATCATGAGTTCTGTATTTGTTTTCAAGCCATGTTATTAGTCCTGTTAATTATTCAATTATTGTTTTTTCAGCCATTGAAAGCTGATATATATTCATATGTGTTCCCCAACAAAAACAAAACATGTATTTTGGAAGATCAGGAGGGGGGAAGGTGGCCATGTCGACTGAGATGGACGGGACGGACGACAAATGAATGTCTGTTGACCTCTGGATGGAAGACTTTTGTGAGAGATAAGGGATTAGAGACGGGTAGTGTCATAAGACTTGGGTTTTCTAGATATGGTCCAGCCAAAATATCTGTTGTGATAACTGGGGGTTAGTTATTCAGGATAATTATTATAATTTTAGTAGTTTTGTTTTTGGTATGGAACTTTTTGTACGCTTCATGTCCTGACATGAAGCCAGAACATGTGTTGAATATTTTGGTTGTTATCTATTGACAATTTGGCCTATGAAATTGATCTAAAGCTTTTGTTTGATGACCATCTTCTCTATGTCAGTACTACTATTATTTGTCTTTTTTATGTCATATTGGTTGATGCTACTAATAACATTCATTGAATTTGATCCAATTAATTTGGCTCTGTGTGGGATTTGACAGTGTTTATTGATCCTCTTCTGTTGTGATTTAGTTGTGGTAAATTAGGTCCATACATCCTCTGTATTGATCATGCAATTTTGTTGTTTAATTGAAATGCAGACTTTGCGTGCTTTTGCATACCATAGCAAAGTAATTTAACATAGTCAAACAATGTAATTAAACGCATTTTTTTACACTGTTAACTGGGTCAAAATTCTGTTACTGCATTGTTGGAATTAAATGCATTTCTTTACACTGTTAACTGGGTCAAAATTATGTTACTGCATTGTTGGAATTACTTTATACATCTAATGTAGAACAATTTGATCCAATTGGTACTTATGAGTATATTGAATATATCTCAGCAGAGCATTATGAAATATATAAAGAATATCTTAGCAAGTTGGCACAAGAAGTTGAAGTTGATACTAGCTTCAATGTTGAAAATGCTTCACAACCTGAAGAAGTACCTGAAGGCCAATTTGATTGAGGACTTTATGAAAGTGTTTACAAGTTCCATGCCAATGACCTGATAATATGAAGTAAGATTTCTTAGTTAAATAAGTCTTTTTATAACAGATCTTTTTAGCTAAATTTTTTATTTAAATAAATCTTTTTTAGGTTTTTAGGGGAGCTATCATTTAATCCTTTGTTGACAGCTACATAGCGTAGCACAATTATTGGTAGTTTTAGGGTTTTTTCAGTTGCATAAGAAACTGTTGCACCAGTAATTATTTCTAATACTTTATATAAATATTTTTAACAGAGTAATTAAATCTTTTTTTTCTAATTCTTTATGCATTATTTAAATAATTCTTTTTAGATAATTTTTTAATGCTTTATCTAGGTTCAGACATTTTACAATTTCCTATGGGCATGCATCTAATTTTGACCTGTTACCTTCTCATTTTCAAAATTTACTTTGGTATCATTTAATCCTTTTTTCACAGCTACATGGCACAATTATTGATTGTTTTAGGTTTTTTTTGTTGGTTAAGAAACAACTACACCTAGGTCCACGCATTTTTTCCCGTGCTGCCCCAATAATTATTTCTTATACTTTAAATAAATCTTTTTAACAGATTAAGTAAATTTTTTATTTAATTCTTTAGCTTTATTTAAACAAATCAATTTATGTAAATGTATTTAGATAAATCTGTTTATTTAAATAAATCGTTTTTAATGCTTTGCATAGGTTCAGTTATTCTACAATTTCCTATGTTCATCCATTAATTATCATGAATCAGGGCATGCATCTCAATTATTCATTGTTTATAATTTTTTTTTGTGCTTAATAAACTGCTGCACCTAGGTCCACGCATTGGCAGCCATGCTCCACCAGTAATTATTTCCAAGCAGTGCATGCATTTCATTTTTTAAATATGATGACTTCTTATTAGTTAATCCTTTTTACTATGCCATCTGAACTATCTCATTAAAGCCATGCGATTATTGGTAGCATTGATGCATGCGTTTTGCATCTTCCTATGTGCTAGCACTAATTATTGTCCACCATTGTATGCTATCTGATTCTCAAGATTAACATTGTTATCATTTAATACATTTTTGACAGCTACATAACATAGCACAATTATTGACTGATTTAGGGTTTTGTGTTGCTTAAGAAACTGCTGCCTCTAATAAATAAATTTAATTTTAATTTTAATTTTAATGCAGCACCTAGGTCCATGAAATTTGCCCCATCCTATGTCCAACCAATAACTATTTCCAAGCAGTGCATGCATGTCATTGTAACCTTCTGTCTTCTGATCAATTAATCCTTTTTTCCATGACCATCTGCCTTTAATTATCCTAACCAACTAACCAATACTAACCAATAATTAATTATCATTATCACAAATCTAGAATAATGCACATGCACAATTAACTTAATACTAATGGTGACAGTTAAGAACTGACTCTTAGTAGCCCTATTTATACTCATTGTGATCAAACATTCAGTTTGCACAGTGGCATAGTGATCTTTAGAGAGATACTTTTGTGAAAAGTCTGTTTCTTATTCTATTCTTTCTACTAATCCTTTTCTTTCTATTCTTTCTACTTATCCTATTGTATTCTATTCTTTCTACTAATCCTATCCTATTATTTATACTCATTACTTATCCTATTGTCCACCATTGTATGCTATCTGATTCTAAAGATTTCCATTGTTATCATTTAATACTTTTTTGATAGCTACACAACATAGCACAATGATAGACTGATTTAGGGTTTTGTGTTGCTTAAGAAACTGCGGCCTCTAATAAATTTTAATTTAATTTTAAGATAGGATGCAGCACCTAGGTCCACGAGATATGCCCCGTCCTATGCCCAACCAGTAAATATTTCCAAGCAGTGCATGCATGTCATTGTAACCTTTTGCCTTCTAGTCAGTTAATGTTTTTTTCCATGACCATCTGCCTTTAATTATCATTATCACAAATCTAGAATAATGCACATGCACAATTAACTTAATGCTAATTGTGACAGTTAAGAACCGACTCTTAGTAGCCCTATTTATACTCATTGTGATCACACATTCAGTTTGCACAGTGGCATAGTGATCTTTAGAGAGATACTTTTGTGAAAAGTCTATTCCTTATTCTATTCTTTCTACTAATCATATTCTTGCTATTCTTTCTACTTATCCTATTGTTTTCTCCACAGCTCGAAGATGGCACCAAGGATAACAAATATTGATAATATCAAGCCTGGGAAAATTGAATGGAAGATCCACGTTCAAATCATTAATCTATGGGAGGTACCTGACTTCAAAAATCCACTACAGACAAACACTCTGGGCTAGATGAACATGTAAGTCATTTGTCATTAATATTTCTTATTTCTTATTGCAAAATTAACTCAAAATCATTTTTATAAACCATCGACTGAGAACATGAAATCTGTGTAATTTTGCAGAACTCGAAGATTCATGCTACTATCAAACGAAGCCTCATCCAGCAATTCATGGATTCGTTACATGAAGGAAGTTGCCGCATCATGGAAAAATTATTGGTTGCTAAGAATGAAATGAAGTATAGGACAACTAAGCATCAATACAAACTGACTTTCATGGGAAGCACTAAGTGTACTAAGGTTGATTCACAGAAAATTTCTGCATCTTACTTCGACTTTGTCATGTTTCCTCATATAGTCAGTGGTGGAGATGAACATCTTTTGATAGGTTAGTGTTTATTTACATGAATGTCTGAGTATGTTGAAAAATATGATGTTGTTCCTGTGTCTCTAATTAATATTCGATATATGAATAATTTAATTGTAGATATTATTGGACATATTGTTGAGAAAGATGAGATTAAGGAGTTGGACAAAAATGGCAATAAGAGCAAGCTCATGGACTTTGTCCTTGAGGATCCAGAGTAAGACTATTCCAACTTATTGTGAACAACTATTTCATTTTTAAAATTAATTTCTTCTATTTTTAGTATTCTGATTTAAAATTGTATTCCTTATTGCAGAAAGAACAGGTTGTTCTGTACTTTGTGGGGAATCTTTGCTGAAGAATTGAATCAGTATATTGTTACACATGAAAACAGTGGACCTGTGGTTGTTATTTTGCACATGTGCAGGCTTAATAGATTTAATGGTATTCATACATTTTATATAACATATTACTTTTTATTTATTTCAAAGTTGGTTTGACTGTTGAAATTTTTTACCTTTTTGATAATATATATCATTTTGTGACTTACTATCAGGTCAAGTGGGGGTATCAAATGGACACATGGAACCAAACTGCTGATAAATCCAGATGTCCATGCCTACTCTGATTACAAGGACAAGTATAATAAATACTGTGATTGATTTTGTTGGATAGATTATATTGTATGTTGATGATAAATAATAATAATTATTATTATGTTTTACATTTCACAGGCTAGGAACTGGAACTATTTCACTGACTCCATTGGTCAGCAACATGACAAATGGATCTGCAATTCCTTTGGTTGATGATCTGCTTCAAACTGTTAGGATGACCATTTCAGATTTGGTTGATGCTACTGAGGTATATGTCAAAGTTTTTATTTTGGCTTATTTACGAATTCTTAAGCATGAAATGATAAGTGGGTTGTTAATTTTTTATCTCACTCAATTTTAAACAATTTTTAGACGGGCATGTGTGTTGTTCATGCTACAATAATTGACTTAGACACTGACAAGGGTTGGTACTATGAGTCATGTAACAAGTGTGTAAAGAAGGTACCAAAAGTTGGTAGCAGATTCTACTGTGAAAACTATGACAAGATGGTCGCTGCTGTTCTTCGGTATGTTGTAATTATTACTTGAAATTTTTTTATATAAACTTTTTACCATGTGGAATATAATTATAGGTTATTCTTTGTAGGTATAAGCTGAGCAAACAGGTTATTGATGAGACTGGATCAGCTACATTTGTGTTGTTTGATAGACTGGTGACACAATTCTTGGGAAAGTCTGCAAAGGATGCAATGGCATTCCTTCCTCAGGTGATTTAACGTCATTGTGCATTATATTTAAATTAATGTAATGCTATATAAATATTTGATGAAATTTAACATGTTTTATTTTATTTATTCTTTCTTAGGGCAAAGCTGCGAATGTTTATCCATCGGATTTGGAAACATTCATTGGAAAACAGAAGCTTTTCAAAGTGGAGATTAGTCAGGGGAATCTCGATCACAACTGGGATACCTATATTGTAAAAAGGATATCTGATAATGATGAAATCATTGATGATTTTAATAGGAAATATGATCTGAAGATTATAAATCTTATTCATGATTTTAATTTTATTCTTTTAGGGTTGTTTTTCATTTTGTTACTGTAATACTGTAATTTTTATTTCATAGGATGAAGATGATGATGTTGATACTGATCTTAGGACTACTGTCACTGCTGTTATCAATGACAATATGAAGGTTTTTTTTTTTTGATATGTAATATATAAAGTTAAGTTTCTATAGGATTCTATTGATGGTGTTAATATTGTTGTTAAGGTTTGCCTCTCACAACAGGAGCCAACTTTAGAGGTAAAATATTACAAACTGTATGAAAGATAATAATTGATTTGTGAATTAATTTGATTACTATTAAATAATAAATCATTGGGTTATAATTTGAAGGACATCACTTTGGACCAAACTCCTACCAGTAAAGCTATAGGAAAGATAATTGCAAAGTTTGTTCAAGTTACTGGATTTCAGGTTGACCTCTCACAACAGAAGCCTAATTTAGAGGTAAAGTATTACTATATTTTAAGAACTTTGTTTTCATAAATTTGATTAAGTCAATATGCGTTGTAATATATCAATTAATTGATTAATTAATAATGGTAATTTGCAGGACATCAGTATGGATATAACTCCTACCAATAAGGCTGTTGGAAAAAGAATTGTTGAATCCATTGAAGTTGACGTTGATGAAGAAGGTGGAGCTCAGACATCGAGCACAAAGATGCTGAAGGTTGTCTCAGTTAAGAAGGAACCAACTAATTGAGTGATTGCAATTCTGCTGTTGAATTTGGATGCAGTTTTATTTTCTGTTTTTTGAAGTTTTTTTGGATATGTACTTTGCGAATGGGGACGCATTTTAATTCTGTTGTTTTGGTTTGTTTGGTACTGATATTTTGGATCGTACTTATTTGAGCGAATTTAAGTTATCGTATCTGGATGGTTTTAGTGACGATCATATTGAGTCGTTTATTAAGTATCAAATTGGAGTAATCCTGGAGAATCCTTTTATTTGAACGTTTGTTATTGATTTTGTCATTAAGGGTTAATCGTCTTTCGAATTCAATTACGACTTGATATATTAAATACATTATGCTATTAATCTGCTCTATCAATCGCTTACTAATGAAATGTTTTCATAAGTGAACAGGATTACTTCAATGTTCAAACTTTAATCGATTTTTATTTATATAAACACCCATCAGATGCGAAACCGTAAATTTGCAAATACCACTGTTAATAGTTGATAGCTTTATAGAATATTGAAAGATGCGTTAACCAATATTGATGTTTGTTACTATAAAATCTTTATCTATAATTTTTTTTAAGATAACAAATAAATATAGACTTACTTAAATACTTATCAAATATGAAGACATGAAATATGTTACCACAAAAATCTTTATCTATAAAAATGCAACAAATGTATGTTTTTATTTTCAATGTTGTCTAATCAATTTGCTCATATTACAGCTAAAATTTCCTAATTTGGTTGCTGTTTTACAAAAGCCCATCCAAGCCTCACGTATGGATGAACTTCATTGTAAGGAATCATTGCATTGTTATTTGTTATATCTGAAGCTTACATGCTTACATGTAACTCCAGAGATTTGCCCATCTCTACTAAAAACAAAAGATTGGTGTCTTATATGTGTATGTAGGTACGCGTATACTAGATAAAATCGTTAAGTCAAAATCCAAAAGAAAAAAAAACGCTAGAAATGTCAGAAAATAAATATATACATGGTATGTTATCTGCGTAACTATCTGTTAATTTTGTTTTGTTTGACAAATTATCTAATTTTAGTTGGTTTTCATTTATCCAGAGAATAATATTATTGACAGTTCCACCAATAAGCTATCCAGTGTTGCCAGAAATGCATTGGGAACAGCATCTAAAAAGGATGCACCTTCGCAATGGACCGTTATCCGATATCACAAATGATTAGTTCAGTAATCAGTATTTCATTTTGAAAGAATAATAATAAAAAACACATTGTGTCCATATCTCTTATCTCTTATTTCATAAATTTGTTTGCAGTGTGTTCAGTAAATGAGGTTTGTGATATAACTAATATGCCGAATATAAGTGAACAAAGTAATAGCGTGCATTCTGCTGGGAACTCAGTCAGTGCTCTCAGTAAAAGAAAATTGACCTCTGGCAAGTTTTTGCTGAAGAATGGAACACTTATACAGCGTCTGTTTACCAACGACAATCTTCACGACAAATCTGTGGAATCTCAAGATGTAAATATTCCTAATGTGTCAGGTCATTTCAAACTTAATTGCATACTTGTTTTAGACAAATATGAACATGTGTAACTGCACGTGATTATTTATACTACATGTCTTTTTGTTTTATATATGATCGTTATTTTATATTAAAATTAAAATTAAAATATATCATGACTTAACTTCAGAAAATATGCAACAACAACCACAATATGATGTCTGTGTCCATCAAGAAACAAACTCGAGCAATGTGGTTGGGAGCATTGGGAAAGAGTTTGGCAGTCTTTTGTTATCGGACATCACTAATGGTATTATCCAAAATTATTGTTATAGTTAACAAAACAATTTTATTTATTAATATTAATTTATCAATATTAATCAATATTAATGTTAACAAAATGTGTTTTTTTTGTTTTAATTCAATTATATTTTATACAGTAAATATGTCTTCTACTCCAACAAGTGCATGCAATGTCAATTGTGAAGACATTAGTCCTTTTGTTGACAACTCTAATTGCATTGCTAGCAAAAGGAAAAGAAGATCTGAGGGGTTTGTTTTGAATAGTATCAGAGGAAAAAGAATTTTCGTTGCAAATATTGATCAGCGTAATAGTCGTATACCAGATGAAAATGCAAATGCAACACCATTATCAGGTATGATAAAAGAACTTCAGATTCTTAATCCCCTTGGTTAAAGTAATTATAAGACATGTTGATGTTAATTGGATTCATGTATTATTCTATTTACTAAATTTAAATCTATGCACTGTGTAGCTATTAAGGAACAAACAAATCAAGATGAAGCATTTTTTCAAGATAAACCTTCTCCAAGTAGTGCATGCATAAACACAAATGATAATGGCAATCAATATTTATTTCGATACATTATTTGCTTGCTTTTTCTGTAACCAATGGCAATCAATATATATATTGCGACTAACCATTATCTAATTTTGTAATGTAGTTGTAGCAAGTGCATCACATCATAATGTTGATAATGATAATGTCCTGAACTATATCTCTGATCAATTGACTACAACAACAGTCACAAATGAAGGTATAATTTGCTTAATAGATTTATCGCTAATGTTTGACACGATAAGGGGTTTTTTATACTTATACTATTCATTTTTGTTTTCTATTAGATTACTGGGACATTGGTGATCTGTGTTTTAAGTGCCCAGATTGTGGAGCAAAGATGTGGTATGATGAGAGAGTTCAAAAATACTACCATCTAGAAAAACCTAAGTTCTCATTATGCTGCATGCAAGGCAAAATACAAGTTGCTCGATTAAAGCGTCCACCACAAACTTTACTGGATTTATTTCACAAAACAGACAGAAGGAGCAAATATTTTCTAGAACATATTCGAACTTTCAACATGATGTTTTCATTTACATCTTTGGGTGAAAAAGTCAATATGTCAGTCAACAATGGTAATGCACCTCCCGTATTTGTAATGAATGGTGAAAATTATCATCAAATGAGGAGTTTGCTGCCACTTCCTGGTGCTAAGCCAAAATTTGCTCAATTATATATATATGACACCAACAATGAAGTAGAAAATAGAATGTCTGTTGTTAGGTATTGCTATCGATACAATTTTTTTTGTGTGTTATATTATTGGCATAAGTATATTGAATAGAAATAGTTGATTACTAAACATATCACTGTTGTGTGGATTATATCTATAGGATGGATAAAGATAATTCAGCTTTGAAGGAATCCATTGTGGATGACATTCGAAAAATGCTTGATAAATGTAATTCATACATAAAAACGTATAGAATGGTTCATGATAAAGTTTAGAACAATGACATACCCAATTTGAAGTTGAGAATTTTAGGCAAAAGAGGACGTGATGGAAGGAGGTATAATATACCTACAACATCTGAAGTTGTAGCTCTTATTGTGGGTGATTTTGATACTATAGATGCCAAAAGGGATATCATTGTGGAGACCCAAACAGGTATGTTAAAGCGTGTCTCTGTGTTAAGTGCTGCTTATCTACCATTGCAATATCCACTGTTGTTTCCACGTGGAGAAGATGGATATCGAGATGACATACAATTGAATGAGCGTTCAAATGCAGCATCAAACAAGAGACAAAAGGTTACAATGAGAGAGTTTTTTGCCTATAGAATTCAGCATAGAGAAGCAGAGAAATCAATTTTATTATATGGTAGACGATTATTTCAACAATTTTTGGTGGATGGCTATAGTATGATTGAATCAGCACGGTTGAACTATGTTAAAACACATCAGAAAGAGTTAAGAGCCGATATGTACAAAAGTCATGCAGATGCAGTATTAAGAGGTGAAACTGATCCTTCAACTACTGGGAAGAGGATTGTGTTGCCATCAACCTTTACAGGTGGTGCACAATATATGTTTCAGAACTATCAAGATGCAATGACAATTTGTAGGTGGGCAGGGTATCCTGATTTATTCATTACATTAACTTGCAATCAGAATTGGCCAGAGTTACAAAGAGTTCTAACAAGTATGGATCTCAAATCTGAGGATAGACCAGACTTGATTTGTAGAATTTTCAAGATTAAACTTGATCATATGATCAAGGAAATAAAAAAAGGAAAATTGTTTTGCAAAGTTAAGGCAGGTATGTATCTATCTATGTCACAAATTTACGGTTTTAATTATTATTTTTATCCAGTTATTTAAATTAGAACACTAATTATGTAATCTATATTTTTATATGCAATTATTTACACAATTGAATTTCAGAAGCGTGGATTGCCTCATTCACATATCTTAATTTTTCTACATCCTGAGTTTAGACATCCACATCCTCATGATATTGACAATATCATATCTGCCGAAATACCTGATGAAAGAAGTGAGCCGACATTGTTTAAAATTGTATCTAGCCTCATGATTCACGGTCCATGTGGAGTACAAAACAAGAAATCCCCTTGCATGCAGAATGGCAAGTGCACAAAGTATTTTCCAAAGAAATTCGTTGAGAGCACGACAATTGATGCAGAAGGATATCTCGTATATAGAAGGAGGGATGATGGTAGAATAATTGAGAAAGGTGGTTGTTTGGTTGATAACAGATTTGTGGTACCTTATAATAGGTATCTTTTGCTGAAATACAATGCTCACATAAATGTTGAGTGGTGTAACCAATCCTGATCCATAAAATATCTGTTCAAATACATCAACAAGGGTCATGATCGTATCACAAGAACCTTTTATAACAGTGCAACGGATCAAGAACAACGTCAATGTGTTGACGAGATCAAACTGTATTATGACTGCCGATATTTGTCATCTTGTGAGACAGCATGGAGAATATTTGCTTTTGACATTAATTTTAGGGAACCTGCGGTTGAAAGATTGAATCTTCATTTGCCAGATGAACAAATGGTCACTTTTTTTTATCATGAGTCAATTGATTCTGTACTGGATAAAGACAAAAGTCACACATCCAAGTTTTTGGCATGGATGGATGCCAATAGAAAATTCCCTGAGGTAAAGGATCTAACATATAGTGAATCTCCTTCAAAGTTTGTTTGGAATCAACGTCAACATCAATGGACTGCGAGAAAACAAGGTTTTGCAATTGGAAGGCTACATTTTATGCATCCTGGAAGCGGTGAGATCTATTACTTGAGAAATTTGCTCAATTATGCTAAAAGTCCAAAACCATTTGCAGAAATAAGGACAGTTAACAATATCATCTACCCCACATTTAAAGATGCTTGCTATGCAATGGGTCTAATAGATGATGAAAAGGAGTATATTGATGCTTTAATAGAAGCAAGTCATTGGGGTACATCAACCTTTTTGAGGAAGTTATTCGTAACTTTATTGTTGTCAAATCAGCTGACAAGACCAGAATATATTTGGAATAATACATGGGAGTATTTAACTGATGACATCTTACACAGACAACGACTACTCCTACAATTTCCAGGTGATTAAGTACTTTATATGTTTACTTACTAAATATGATGTTTTAGTTGACAAACCAAAACTTTTTATACGTATTTTCCATGATATATTATAATATAATTTTTTTCATAAATTATTGCAGATTTAGTATTGACAGAATTGAGTTGAAGAGTTTTGCTCTGGCAGAGATAGAGACATTGTTGCAGAGCAATAATAGGAGTTTGAATGATTTTTCGACTATGCCCAAGCCAGATTTAACATTGATTTTTGAATTTGAAAGCAGGCTTATCTATGACGAGCTTAACTATGACAGGCAAAGTTTGGCCAGAGAGCATGAACATTTGATTTCCACAATGACACCAGAGCAAAAGAAAATATATGATACAATTATGGATGTTGTCAATGAAAATCATGGGGGACTTTTCTTCCTTTCTGGATATGGTGGAATAGGTAAAACATATATTTGGAGGGGAGCTTCTGCAGCAATTAGATCAAGGGGAGAAATTGTTCTTACTGTTGCCTCCAGTGGAATAGCAGCATTGTTGATTCCTGGGGGTAGGACGGCACATTCAAGATTTGCTATTCCAATAAATGTGAGGACTCTACTTGCAATATTAAGCAAGGCAGCCCATTAGCTGAATTGATAGTCGTTGATGAGGACTTTTCTTCCTTTCTGGATATGGTGGCATAGGTAAAACATATATTTAGAGGGGAGCTTCTGCAGCAATTAGATCAAGGGGAGTAATTGTTCTTACTGTTGCCTCTAGTGGAATAGCAGCATTGTTGATTCCTGGGGGTAGGACGACACATTCAAGATTTGCTATTCCAATAAATGTTGATGATGACTCTACTTGCAATATTAAGCAAGGCAACCTGTTAGCTGAATTGATAGTCAAGTCAAAGCTTATCATATGGGATGAAGCTCCAATGACTCATAAGCACTGTTTTGAAGCTATTGCCAAGACTTTTAGGGATATTCTTCGATTTTCTAATCTTGACAGTTTGAATCTTTCTTTTGGAGGAAAAGTTGTTGTCTTGGGTGATGACTTTAGGCAAATTCTTCCTGTCATTCCAAAGGGGACAAGACAAGAAGTTGTGCATGCTAGCATCAATTCATCATACCTTTGGGAATTCTGCAAAGTTTTAAAGCTGACTAAAAATATGAGGCTCGAAACTGGGTCTTCATGTTGTGATGTCAATGAAATGAAAGAGTTCTCAGATTGGATATTGAGCATTGGAGATGGAAGCATTGGAGAAAGTAATGATGGGGAGGTTGACATTCAAATTCTTGATGACATACTAATAAATAATTCAGGTGACCCTATTGCTTCTATTGTCGAGAATACTTATCCATCTTTATTGGAGAATCTTAATGATTCTTCATTTTTTCAGCATAGGGCAATTTTAGCACCTACAAATAAAATTGTGGACACATTGAATAATTATATTATGTCATTGATTCCTGGCGAGGCAAAAGCTTACTTGAGTTTTGATAGCCCCTGTTCAATAGATGCTAATATTGATAGGCCAGATGATGTTCACACTCCTGAATTTCTGAACACCATTACTTCTTCAGGACTTCCAAGTCATGAGTTAAAACTCAAGGTTGGTGTACCGATAATGTTGTTGAGGAATATTGATCAATCTTCAGGATTATGCAATGGTACTCGACTTATAATCACCCAGCTGGGAAATTATATGCTTGAGGCACAAGTCATTTCTGGTAGCAATATTGGCCAGAAGGTCTACATTCCAAGATTGTCTTTGACTCCGTCTGATCCAAGAATTCCTTTCAAATTTCAGCACAAACAATTTTCAGTCGTCGTCTTATTTGCGACGACTATAAATAAGAGTCAAAGACAATCTCTTAGAAATGTTGGTATATATCTTCTACAGCCCTTTTTTCACTGGAAAATTATATGTTGCCATTTCAAGGGTCACTTCACGCGTTGGTTTGAAGATTCTTATATGTGACGGTGAAGGACATGTTTCCAATATGACTACAAATGTAGTTTACAAAGAAGTATTTCAGAATTTGACATAGGTAACACATACTTTATCTTATTTTCATTTGTAAAATAAATTAGATATAGTGTTACATAATATGAGAAAAAAATTATTGAATTTTTGATTGAAGGACGTATTATTTCTATTTTCAGGTTCTCCAATTATGAAGTCCACCGGCCGGTCCATTTGTTTTGGCACATTATTTTTATGTTCATGTAGCAGCTTGGTGGTATAGACACATTATTTTTATGTTCATGTAGCAACTTGGTGGTTGAGACACTTTTTTTTGCAAATTATGTAAATGCATATGCGTAGTGCATTTTGTGAGTGACTATTAGAGTCTTACAACAATTATTTGGCAGTTGGGTGCACTGCACTATAGAGTGGTTCAATATGCATCTATTCACCATGATGTTTGTTACTGTTATGTGTTATTGTTGTTCAAATTGACTCAAATAGAATGAGAGTCAACAACATTGTATAATTTAACTTAATTTATGAATTACAAGTTGTATTTATTGCATTTTTTGTTTATGCAATATTAGTTCTCCAACTTATTTGCCCGTACATCGCACGGGTCCATGATCTAGTGAGGTGCATAATGCAGAGCAGCGTGCATTTTTACATAAGGAATAATATGGCGCCTTGATTACATGCATGAGGTGAACAAAAAGTGTCGGAGTAATTGGGCGAGAAACTACGCCTTACTAATTCCCTAAAGTAATAAGGGATTAAATAAATATTAATCTTTTCATATCTCAAATGGTAGGATTTTCTTCATTTTTGACCCGTGCTCGGGTCTCTCTGTTAGTAATAATAAAATACCCATGCTATGTGAAAGTAGCGACGAAATTTCATAGAGTCATTCGGTCTCTCTACTGGTAATAATAAAATACCCAAAGTACCGACGTAATTTCGTAGTCTTTCGGTCTGATTGAAACAAAAGCTTTCTTTCCACGGGATAGTAATAATAAATAATAATAAAAGATTGAAACAAAGCTTTCTTCCCCTTCCTCCCGCCCCTTTCATCTTCCATATCGTTCCTCCTTCACAATAGCAACTCTCAGTCAAGACAAAGAGAAGAGGTGTCAACCGACACCAAACAAAATTAGAAAAGGAAGCAATAAAAAAGAGATGAAACGGAAGCACCTCCCTAACACTTAAACATTTGCTTCTGTGCCCAGAAGCTCACCACCCCTTACACCCCATTTTGACCCCCCCCCCCCCCCCCCAATCCCCCCTCCTTTTTAATGTATGCGTTTTCAATATAGGTAAAATATTCAAAGCTCCTAGCTCAGTAAGTAATTGCTTGCTTATATGATTTAAAGTTCTGTCACTTTTAAGTTCTAGAATTCGAACTTCTCATTTGTTTTTCTTTTCAGTAATAACCTTGCGCTTCCCTTATAGCGATCGATATTCAAGGTTGCAGAGACAGAGTCAAAGAGAGATTGTTGAGGGTGCACTTAATTGGCCCAATTCGATGGCATATTCCGGAGCTTCTCAAATAATATATGCTGTATCACTTTACTTTCTCTTTGCTTATTTCCAAATTTTGATACAAATAATTAGTGCTGAAAACCTTTAGATTCATTAATATACTGGTTTCTATGCTACAGATGACAAATCTAAGCACTGATTCTTAAAATTAAGGCATCACTTCCTTAAAATAAAGGTTTTAAATTGCGGTTGCGGTCGCTGCGATTGCTGTTATTGCGGTCGCTGAGACTCTCATTGCGGCCGTTGCGGCGTGAAATAATTTTATGATTACACTAAATTTAACAAAATTCTATCATTCTATAATGCGGATGCGGTGTGATGCGGTTGCGGTGACTACCGCAGCAGCAATATTGCGGCTGCAATTGCCGTTGCGGACCGCAATTTAAAACCTATGTATTTATTTATTTTTTGACGAAGAGAGTATGTATTTATTGTATTTAGGAATCTTATAAAAGTTCTACAGTATATTACTAGTAGGTATTGCATTATGAGCTGTAAAGTAAGGCCCCAAAAGAAAAATCGTTAGTCTCTTTTTGTCTCCTCCTTCTAAGATTGTATTGTAGGTCTTGCACACCTTAGCTTTTATGCAGAAAGTATTGTATATTACTAAACATTTACTTTACAGAAATTATATTTAGACATGGAGGTGCATGTTAGCTTGGAGTTCAAGGTCAAGAAAGAATTGGACTTGAACGATTCCCCACACGGATAGCTGTTGAATAAGTTTTTATATGCCTAATTACAAGTTGTAACAACTTAGAATTGCCTCTAATTCTGTTCCTGTTAATTTCCATTTCCTTAGAGACAATGCTGGCATTCTGGAAGTAAGGCATTGCCAGATGGAATTGTTGGTAGAACATCTAACTTGGAAATGCAGCGGTCACGGAACTCTGGTATAAATAATGTATGTGAAATATGTGCTAGTCATCCATTTATATTTTATAGTATAGGAATTCAGTGAAGACTCTTATAACATTAGTCTTAACCTTCACTTAATAAAATATTGCTAATTAAACTTATATTCCAGTCCTCCTCCAAAATACATATATTTTTTCTACTTAAATTTGGTTAATTGGAGTTTAGTTTTTGACCAAGAACCTGATATGAGAATTAGTATTTCAGCTGTATATATTGACTTCTGTTGTATATCCGCTTGTTGGCTCTTGTTTATCTTCAAGAGAATGCAACTTTTAACAGTTTCTTTATTCTTTACTTTTTCTATTTGTAATGCAAGTTCTTGTTCTAGGAGAATAGTAGGAGTACTGCCACAAGTCCACAATGATGACTTCACCGAAAGAAATGATGACTTGGATAAGTGAATTATAATTGTTTTATATAAATTTGATGCTATAAATTGCCTGACAATGAAGATCAGATTGAAGTGTGAAAATAGCTTGATACATTAGTTAGAACTGTCTGTTACATATTAGTACTTTAAAATATGATATTTTAATCATAGAATATGTTCATGTCTATAAAAGCATAAGTGGCATCATGAAATCAAAGGAACACATATTTGTTAAATCCTGCCAATAATTTTATATAAGTTGATGACTGACATCTACTTTATTATTTTTTTTTCCCATAAGTCACTTTTCTTCCTCAATTCTTTTTAACGTTATTTTTCTTCAGAGAATTTCAAAGGACCAATTGAATTCTTGGGCTATTACAGGAGTCAAGAAGAAAGAATTGGTCAATAAAATTGTCGCAAAGGTGATTGTTGCTTCACTTATACAATTTGACTCTGATCTATGCTCATATTATATCTGCTGACATATATTGCTGCTGATACTGATAACATTTCCCTTCAACCGATTTTCTTGCGATGTTATTTCATTATGATGGTTTATAGATGGATGAAAGAGTGTTGCTTGGAGCAACCATTTATCTGCTATCAATGCATGGATGAATTTATGTAATTTTAAACCCAATTCACTTCATAGTTGATATTTCTCTGTTTGTTGGGTGTATATATAAGCAATTTAGAAGAGAGGTTATTACACTTTATTGTGTATGGAACTGACTTGAGAGAACCTGTACTACTACTGCTACTGGTCATGTTTGAAAGCTCTGTCCATAAAGGTACACAAGACTCATGGGTAAATAGAACGGGAAAGTTTTGTGCAGGGAACACTTCTCTTAACTATGAATTACACCTAATAGGTATCACTCACAGGGTTCTTTTATTTGCTTTGAATCTGTAGGTAGGATCCCTTGTTAGGAAACTATACAATAGTACTTCTCTATGATCACTATAATGTCCATGCTTTTTGTTCATATTGCCTGCTATCTTTTTTTTTTTTTGAAGAACTGGAAATTTATCTTTTATAAATTGTTCTGTCCTTTTCCCCCCGAATTCATGTTAGTCATATAAGGTCACCAAAACAATCCTCTATTATTGACTTTCTTAATAGACACATGGTATGTTTATATATTTATTTATTTATTTTGTAAAAGTGTGATTTGGGTTCACCCTACCCCTCCTTTTGGGCAAAAGATCTTGTGAGAGTTGGATAACAAAAAAATAATAATTCAAGATATTTTTTTTCCATGTTACAAAAAAGTAAACTAAACATTTTTTAAATATTGTAAAATGTAAACTATAATATCTTTATAATGTAATAAAAAAAATACTTTAGTGACATTTTTAAATGTTGTTAATGGTATATTAAAATGTTGTTATAACTTTCTAATGACGTGACCTTAGTGTAACACTTGTTAAAATGTTGGTAATAGGAATAACGTCACAATGTGACAGCTCAGTTATGATTTTCAAATGTTGCTGTATTTTATTTATCTTATAGAGATCACACCTTAGTTTTTTATGAAGAATCTAATAAGCTTTTTTTTTTTTTTTTTTTTTTTTTTGAAACATTGAAGGGTGTAGCAGCAAAACAGCCAATGTCAAACAATGCTCCTCAAATAAAGTATGATGTTTTTGTAAGCTTCAGTGGCAAGGACATCCGCCGCAGCTTTCTTGGTCATTTGACTAAGGCTTTTCCTCAAAAGCAAATATATGGCTTTGTGGACGATAAACTTAAGAGGGGAGATGATATATTGCCTTCAATTCTTGAAGCAATTGAAGGATCATTTATGTCAGTGATCATATTCTCAGAAAACTATGCTAACTCACATTGGTGTTTAGACGAACTTGTGAAAATAATAGAGTGCAAGGAGAAATATGGACAGATTGTAATACCTGTCTTCTACGGGGTAGAACCTACAGATGTGCGGCATCAGAAGAGGAGTTATAAAAATATATTTGCTGATCATGAAAGGAAATATAATTTGCTCAGGGTGCAGGGATGGAGAGATGCTTTGAACAAATCTGCTAATTTGTCGGGAAGCAAGTCATGAGATTTTTCGTAAGTTGTTTTCCCACATAAAATTCTCCATATTTTCTAGCTATTTACATGTTATATAGCTATATGCATGTTAACATAATCTATGTTGGTTAAATAGATAAAAGTCATACCTTAATTTTTTATATGCTTTACAGGAATGCATGCTTATTAGTTTTTCCTTATATATTAGTTAATGCCGCAACTCCTTTGTGCTGATGGGATTAGATCAAACATGACATGCTTTGCTGGTTTATTGAGCTCAGTGGTCAAATTAGACCCAAGTAATACAATTAACTGTATTCTAATTTCCAAATGATATATGAAAATGACACTTTTTTAAGACTTCAAGATACATCCATCTAGACCCTCTATTTTTTGGAAGAGTGGATCCTCTCATGTCTTGTCATTAATTTTGTTTTTGTCTATATTTCTTTCCTCATAGGTATTAAATTGGTAGAACCCTATTAACCTTTATTAGTACATACGAGGAGAGAAATAGACACAAATTTCACATGAAGTACACAAGGGAATCTAAATCAATTTTTTGGTATTTGACTTTATCGAGGGATCCAACCAAGGTTTTAAATGGTTGCATTGTGATTATTGTGGTTTTATTGTGGGCCAATGTGGTCTACAATCACAGTTTGATGTGGTTACGGAAGCCTCTGTATAGCTGAAATATGTGGCCACATCACATTTTTAAACCCCTGATCCTGTTAAGGAGGAAGGGAAAGGGAAAGGAAAATGAATGTTCTATTGTGGGTGTTGAACCCCTCAATACAACCTCCAACCAAATAAGGCGATAGTAGTTCCATTAAATTTCATACATTTTTCTCTATTTGTTGTATAGGAATGATGCTGAGCTGGTTGAAGAAATAATCAATCTTGTGTTGATGAGGTTCAGTAAGCACCCTATTAAAACAAAAGGACTTGTTGGAATTGGCAAACCAATTGCACATTTAGAATCATTGTTACACCAAGAGTCAATTAACGCTCGTGTCATTGGAATTTGGGGTATGGGCGGTATTGGCAAGACAACTATTGCGGAAGAAATATTGAAACAAAATCATTCTGAATATGAAGGTTTTTGTTTTTTGGCAAAGGTAAGTGAAGATTTAAGAAGACATGGAATAACATCTTTAAAAGAAAAGCTTTTTTCTACGCTATTATCCGAAAATGTAAAAATCGATTCACCAAATGGGTTGTCCGATTATATTGAGAGAAGGATTGGCCGTATGAAGGTTCTTATTGTTCTTGATGATGTTAAAGAAGCAAATCTGTTGGAGATGTTATTTGGATCTCTTGATTGGTTTCAATCAGATAGTAGAATCTTTGTATCAACTAGAGATAAGCAAGTACTTATCGCTAACAGAGTTGATGATATATATGAGGTTGAGGTATTGAGTTCGACTGAAGCACTTGAGCTTTTCAATTTAAATGCCTTTATCCAAAGTCATCTTGAAATGGAGTATTATGATATATCAAAGAGGTTGATCAACTATGCCAAAGGCATTCCATTAGTTCTTAAGGTTTTGGGTCGTCTTCTACGTGGAAAAGATAAGGAAGTATGGGAAAGTCAGCTACACAAACTCAAAAAGATGCCAATTAAAGAAGTTCATGGTGTAATGAAACTTAGTTATGATGATCTTGATAGTTTAGAGCAAAAGATTTTTTTAGATATTGCATGTTTCTTCAACGGGTTGAATTTGAAAGTGGATTACATAAAACTTCTATTGAAAGATTACGAAGGTGATAATTCAGTGGCTGTTGGGTTAGAAAGATTGAAAGATCAAGCTCTTATAACTACTACTGAAGATAATGTTATATCTATGCATGAAATTATACAAGAAATGGGTCGAGAGATTATTCGTCAAGAATCTAGTAAAGACCCTGGAAGCTACAGTCGATTATGGGATCCTGATGACGTTTGTGACGTATTTAAAAATGACAAGGTAAAACTCCAAATAAAATATATGGAGTTTTTATATAGCATTTGACATTTTTGTTAAAAATGTGGCTTTCAGTGATGTTTAAATTTTTCTTTTACATTTGTGGCAGGGTACCGAGACTGTTAGAAGCCTAAGTGTAGACTTGTCAGCAATTAGGAAACTGAAGTTAAGCCCTCGTGTGTTTGCTAAGATGAGCAAACTGAAATTTTTAGATTTTCATGGCGAACGCGATCAAGACTGCTTGGATCTTCTTCCTCAAGGGCTTCAATCTTTGCCAACTGATCTAAGATATGTTCGATGGATACATTACCCTCTAAAATCCTTGCCAGAGATGTTTTCTGTAAAGAATCTTGTTATATTGGACTTGTCATATAGCCGGTTGGAAAAGCTGTGGTGTGGAGTGCAGGTAATTAAATATATGTCTTCATGTTTAAATTTCTCTTAATTCAATGAATAAGAAATGATTAACAACTTAAGCTTATGTTTAGTGTCATCATTTGTTTTATTTTGTTGCAGAATCTAGTTAATTTAAAAGAAGTTAATTTCTCTAGATCTGATTTACTAAGGGAGCTACCAGACTTTTCAAAAGCTACAAATCTTGAAGTATTGAATCTCCGTTGTTGTCTTGGACTAAAAAGTGTCCATCCATCTATCTTTTCTCTTGATAAACTTGAGAAATTGAATCTAATGTATTGCTGTTTTCTTACCGAATTCACAAGCGATACCCATTTAAGCTCCCTTTGTTATCTCAACCTTGGACATTGCCTTGAACTAAGCAAATTCTCAGTGACATCAGAGAATATGATGGAACTACATCTAGAAGACACTTGTGTCAGTGCATTGCCCTCATCTTTTGGATGTCAAAGCAAGCTAGAAATCTTGGTTTTAGGAGGCATTAACATTAAGAGCGTACCTTCAAGCATCAAGAATTTTACAAGACTAAGAAAACTAGACCTAAGACTTTGCTCAGAGCTTAAGGCTCTACCAGAGCTTCCTTCATCACTTGAAACTCTACTCGTTGAATGTAGATCACTGAAGATTGTATTGTTCCCTTCAACAATTGTTGCACAATTCAAGGAAAACAAGAAAACGGTTAAGTTCTGGAATTGTTGGAACTTGGATGAACGTTCTCTCAGGAATATTGGGTTGAATATGCAAATCAATTTGATGAAGTTTGCATATCAACATTTATTGACACCAGAACATGACTACATTGAAAGCTATGATGATTACAAAGATAACTATGCTTCTTATCAAGCAGTGTATGTGTATCCTGGAAGCAGTGTTCCAGAGTGGTTGGAGTATAAGACAACAAAGGATGACATGATTATTAATCTCTCTACTTCTGGTCGACTCTCCCCTTTGTTGGGATTTGTTTTTTGCTTCATTCTTGCAGAGGGCACTGAACATTGTGCCCGAATTGAATTAAACATCTCTGTAATTGATAGAGAGGGTGATGATGAAAAGGAAGGTGTCAGGATCTATATGACTGGGTCAAATTTTCCTTTGGCATTGGATCATGTGTGCGTGATATATGACCAACCATGTTCTCGCTACCTAACTAGCTTAGCAAAAAATCAGACAAGGTTTAAAATCAAGGTCACAGCAAGGACAAAATCTGTTTTATATGCAGATATAGATGGACTAAAGGTGGAGGTGAAAGGTTTTGGAGTCAGCCCCATAAGCACCTCAGCATATCACAGTTTCATTCAACAAATGGAATTGTTTGATTATATTAACAAATGGAATCGCATTGTGCTTAGTATTGTCCTATTTATTTCCTTCTTGCGGTTGAAGATGAAGAATTTGATTTAGACAAAAGCCTATAGTTCAATGTAAGTCGACACAATTAACATCCAAGTTATCAACATAAGTTCTTATAACTAGATGTTGACCGTTTGTATATTGCAACATCCTGAAAATTTCACCCCTTTGATTCTTTTGGTAATGCATTGATTCCGCTCATGGATTTGAGACTTCCTTCTAACTTAGATTTTTAGTTTTTTATAAGCATTTAGGAGAGAAAAGTTTAGATCCTATTTCCCTAAGTTTTTAGAAATTTTTGATACTTAATTCTTACTAAGCATCATTGACTACAGTCTATAAAATGTTTGTATTAACCACTTAATTATTTTTGATACTTTTAGAATTTTTCAAGGAGATACCCATGGCTTCCTAGAGGAAGGGCAAGCACAAGACACCACACCACACCAACCAAACCTTATACTCGAGTTAGACAAGATGAGGTAGAGAAATCCTTACACATTTCAATAGAGCTTGGAATTGCAAGCAATCTGTAGTTTGTGCTTTTATTATGATTCTGTTTAGAGCCTAGAGGTATTCTAGGTTCCCTCTAACCACACGAGCACAAGATCAAACTCCATGACATGTAGGGTTTGACGATTCTTGTTAATATGTTTTGTCGTTTTTCAATCTATAATGAGATGTAAAATTGTTTGAACCCCTAGACCCCTGCCCCTTTTAATTGGTTTTGATTCTTTTGGGTGTTAAATGAAGAAGTTGATGGCATGGATGGAACCCTTCTTGGTTAGAGCTAAAGCTCAAATGCTTGCAGTTTTGAAAATTTGAATTTGTTTGATGATTGTGGACTCCTTGAATGTTGTTGCATGTTATGCCATTAATTTTTTCGTTACATCATCACATAATCTATTCTTCATATGCATTAATTTTGTACTAAAAGTTATGAAAATTTTTCAGCTACTAAAATCAGTTCGCTCAACCTAATAATCAATCCTATTTTTTTGACTATGAGTACAGGGAGAAATGGACAACCATCTCCAAACCTTTCATGGTCAACAAGGTGGAGAATTGCAAAAGGAATAGCAAGGGGATTAGCCTATCTTCATGAATGCAGTCCAAGAAAATATGTCCATGGGGACATCAAACCCTCCAACATCCTCCTTGATAATGACCTTCAACCCTACATTTTCGATTTTGATCTCAACCGATTAATCAGCATCACCGGCAACAACCCCTCCACCGGTGGCTTCATAGGTGGAGCACTTCCTTACATGATGAAGCATTCATCACAAAGAAAAAACCAATAACAATTACAAAGCCCTTGAGGCACGTGTTCCTGGCTGTAGACCCATACAGAAATGGGATTTGTATTCATTTGGGGTTTTGTTGCTTGAATTGTTAACTGGGAAATCACCAGAATCGTCTCCTACTATTACTTCATCAACTTCTGTGGATGTTCCTGATTTGGTGAGGTGGGTGAGAAATGGGTTTGATCAAGAAAGCCCTTTATCTGAAATGGTTGCTGTGTTTCATGTAGCTCTTTCTTGCACTGAAGGTGACCCTGAGGTTCGGCCTAGAATGAAAACTGTTTCTGAAAATCTTGAAAGGATTGGAACATAATATTTGAACATGTGCTTGTTTTAGTAATCAGCTTCTCACGAGCATTTTCGTGGCAATTAACAATGTGAAGAAGATTTTATGCTGAGCATAACATAGATATGGGGCTGCAAATCCTTTCTTTCCATCTTGGATTAGCCCTTTAATTGACCCTTGTTTTGGAAGTCATGCAATTTTTTTGGAGAGTTGTAATTATGATGGTCTCACTTCATTTCCTCCTCATTTTATTCTTAATTTTTTTGGTGAAATATCAACAATGTTGCTAGATATTATTTAAATTTGTCCTGATCTCATTTCTTGATCAAAAATTATTGTTACAATGGCCTTGCATTGTATGAGTTGGCAAATTAATTCGGTATTGTTATCACTGAAATCACGACCTACGAGCAATTGAAAAATTAAAACTTAAGAGAGTCGTTGCTAATTTTGTTCAATTTAAGAGGAGTTGGAAAACATGAAAATTGTAAGACCAAATCTGAAAGCCTGATTTAATAGAGAGATTAACAAGGACTTGAACGACCTAAACATGCTAAAAATTCAAGCAACATATTGGATGTATTCGGATTATCAAAGGATCTGCCAAGCAATTGTCTATTACTTTAGAAGTTGAAAGCAGTGGTCCACAAAGATGCCCAAATTGGCTGAAGTGGATATAGTTGTTGGAAAACCACCTTCAAAATCAAGATCCATACTATCGATGATTAAAGAACAAGGAAAAAAACATTGTAAGACTTAATGGTATTCAAAATTATAAAAGAAATCAAAAGATTTATGACTTGGGAATCCTATCACAATTGGAAGAAACTGTGAGTTTGTAAAATTCAATCTGAATTTCATTTCACTGAATAGTTAGTATATATACAAGAGGAAAACAGTGACAACTGTCTCAACAAAACTACGACAGCTGCTTAACTATCTCTAACAGAAACACCAACAAACTAACTAGTTAGCCTAATCATTACAGCCTGTAATTAAATACAACTAGACATTAAATACAATTTAAATATCTGACACCCCCCCACAAGCTGGACTGTGTATGTCACGCAAGTTCAGCTTGGAAACCAGCGAAGTGAAAGTTGCAGGGTGCAGAGCTTTAGTGTGCACATCAGCTAGTTGAGCTGTAGAAAGGATAGGAAGTAGATGAATAAGACCATTCTGAACTTGATCCCGAACTGAATGACAGTCGATCTCAATGTGCTTTGTTCTTTCATGAAATGTTGGATTTTGTTTTATTTGTATAGCAGACCTGTTATCACAATAAACAGAAACAGGTCCAGGGTGATCCTGCTGCATATCACGCAACAAATACCGCAGCCACTGAACTTCACGGGCTGTGATAGACAGTGCTCTATATTCTGCTTCAGAAGATGAGTGAGAAATAGTTCCCTGCTTCTTGGATTTTCAGGAAATTAAAGAGGAACCATAGAAGACACAAAATCCTGTGACCGATTTCCTGCTTTCTGGACAAGATGCCCAGTCTGAATCAGTGAAAGCTTTTAAAACAAAATCTGAAACAACAGAGAAAAATAAATCAGTGCCAGGAGAAGACTTGATGTATCGTAGAATATGATAAGCAGCATCCAAGTGAGGTTTCAAAGGATTAGATATGAACTGACTTAGCCTATGTACAGCATAACAAATATCTGGCCTTGTGTTGGTAAGGTAAATTAACCTTCCAAGAAGTCTTCTGTAAGAACTAGGATCGGATAATGGAGCACCATCTGTAGAAGTCAGTTTCAATCCGGGAATCATTGGTGTGGATGCAGGTTTGCATCCCACCATGCCAGCATCTTCCAAAATTTCCAAGGCATATTTCCTTTGGGATAGAATAAGGCCTTGAGAGGATCGGGCTACTTCAAGGCCAAGAAAAAACTTGAGAGAACCAAGATCTTTAATCTTGAACTGAGCATCAAGAGAGGCTTTGACTGACTGAATTTCATTAAAATCATTGCCAGTAAGCACCATATCATCAACATATATCAACAAGATAGTGAGACTGCTGCCCAAAGACTTAACCAACAAAGAATAGTCTGATTTGGACTGTTTATAACCCAGAGAGACAAGAAAAGTGATCAGTTTCGAATTCCATTGTCTGCTGGCCTGCTTCAAACCATAAAGAGACTTTTGAAGCTTGCACACTTGATGTGGCTGAGTAGAATGAAATCCAGGAGGAACTCTCATGTAAACCTCTTCATGTAAATCAACATGAAAGAAGGCATTATTGACATCAAGTTGATGTAAATGCCACTGATTAGAAGTAGCAAGAACCAAGACAAGTCGGACAGTAGTCAATTTCACAACAGGGGAGAAAGTTTCTGAATAATCCACTCCTTCTTGTTGAGTGAATCCTTTAGCCACTAACCTAGCCTTGTGTCTCTCAATGGTGCCATCAGACTTGTATTTAATCTTGAAAACCCATTTGCATCCAATTGGTTTCTTGCCATGGGGTAAATCAGTAATAATCCAAGTCTTGTTAAGCTCCAAGGCCTGTATTTCTTTGTCCATAGCTTCTTTCCAACAATCATGTTTGATTGCTTGAGCATATGTTTTTGGTTCAGTGGTACTGGAGACAGCTAAAACATAGGCCTTATGTAATGGAGATAATTTGTCATAAGAAAGAAAATTATGTAAAGGGTAAGGCATACCTAAGGAATGATTGTCAAGAGCAGAAGTTTGAGCTATATTACAGTGGTAATCCTAAAGATATTTAGGTCTTTTCTTGGTCCTAGTAGAGACTCTAGCTGGAACCGAATTATCAAGAACAGTGGGAGCAGATTCTACTTGAACTGAACTGTCAGATACAGGGTAGTCCAATGCATTAGCAGATTTTGAACCAGAATGAGAAGAACTTGCAGAAATAACATGGGAATGCTGGACAGAAACCTGAGGTGGACTAGGTTCATTTAAGCTAGGCTCAGAAGGTGGAACAGAAACTATTTTAGGACTGTCTACAGCAGTAATTTCATTCATGATGATCTTAGAAGGATTAATTGGTTCAGGAAAAACAGATTGAGAAGAAGATTATGAGGCAAAAGGAAAAATGTTCTCATAGAAAGAGACATGTCTAGAGTAAAATATTTCATGATTATGAAGATCAAACAACAAATATCCTTTAACACCATGAGTATGACCAATGTGAATACACTTTCTTGCTCTAGGTTGAAACTTTGTCCTATGAGCTGTGTGAGTGGTAGCATAACAAAGGGAACCAAACACTCTAAGTGATGAGATGTCGGGCAGCTTATTGTGGAGAAGGAAGAAAGGAGACTGTGACTTAAGTTTGGTGGAAGGTAACATGTTAATAATATGAACAAAATGCGATAATGCAAAATGCCAGAAATGAATAGGTAAGTTGGACTGAAACATAAGAGATCTTGCAATATTTAAAATGTGTTGGTGCTTTCGTTCAACTACCCCATTTTGTTGGAGAGTTTCTGTGCAAGATTTCTGATGAATAATGCCTTTAGAGGCATAGAAATTGGGCATGTTAAACTCTACACCATTGTCTGAACGAATAATTTTCACAGATACACCAAATTGAGTGTGAACCAATTGAATAAAATGCATTAGGTGATCTCTAGTTTCAGATTTAGCTTTCATTAACCTAATCCATGTGTGCCTAGACTTGTCATCCACAATAGTTAAGAAGAATTTATTGCCATGAATAGAAAAGACAGAATATGGTCCCCAAATATCAACATGAATGATGTCAAAATTAGAATTAGCAACAGAAACACTATTGGGAAAAGAACGCTTCTTTTGTTTAGCAAAGTGACAAGTATCACAAGCATTATGAATAGAACCGAGTATATTATAATGATGTTTTTGAATGTTTGTATAACATTTTTCAGATGGATGGCCCAGACTATGGTGCCAAATATCTATATCCAAACCAGAAAGAACATGATTTGTACAATGAATGAAATGAGAAGAAGAGGAGACAGAACCGAAATTAGTAACTAGTGTATATAGTCGTCCTTGCTGCCTAGCATTGCCAATCATCCTCAAAGAAGGAAGGTCCTGGATCAAACAAGCAGAATCTGTGAAACTGACTTGGCAAGATAATGTTTTCGTAAGTTTAGAAACTGAAATCAAATTGTTGGAGAAATTAGGAACATATAAAACATTATATAGCACAAGGGATGATGTTAAGGGGATAATACCACTGTAAGTAGCTAAGGAAACATTACCATTTGGTAGAGAAACTGATATAGGTTTGATGGCTTTGTAATTGGAAAAGTAATGAAAAATAAAAGTGATATGGTCAGTTGCTCCAGATCAACAATCCAGTGAGTAAGATTGTTACCTTGTGAAGATGTATTAGAAGCAAT
This sequence comes from Calophaca sinica, assembly GCA_037113605.1. Lineage (NCBI taxonomy): Eukaryota > Viridiplantae > Streptophyta > Magnoliopsida > Fabales > Fabaceae > Calophaca > Calophaca sinica. The sequence goes on along the minus strand of CM073734.1, from coordinate 13,656,402 downwards.
GTTGTGTGCACTGACTAAATTGGTAGTAGTAGCAGTTGCTGTAGGTGGTGTGGAAGGTAGGAGAGCCAACAAGCTTTGGATTTGCTCACGAGAAAAGCCAAGCATTGAATCAGTAGGCTTGTCTTCAGAACCAGAAGCATTGCTAGATGAATCTGTGTAGACATTGTTGGCAGATTTCTTGTACTTATAACCTGGAAGATATCCATGCTTAATGAAGCATGTGTCAACAGTGTGATTGGTTCTGTTACAATGAATGCATAATCTGATGGATAAATTCTTCTATTGAAATGGCTTTCTTCTTCCATTACCACGACCTTTTGAAGAACCAGGAGTAGACTGGACAGCAAGAGCAGTGGGAGTAGGCAAAAGACCAGTATTCAATTGCCTTTCTTGCTGAATTATCATAGAATAAATCTTGGGAAGAGAAGGTAAAGGTTCCATCAAAGGGATTTGGGATTTTACATGTGCATAGTTATCATTAAGGCCTTGTAGAAAGGTAATCACACAATCGCTATCTTTATATTGTTGAACACTCTTGGAGGTGTTACAACAACAATCAACAGAAGATGCACAAGAAGGAATAGGCCTGAAATTGCAGAGTTCATCCCACAGAACTCGCATCTCGGTGAAATAAGCACTAATTGTCATATCGGGCTGTTTAAGAGAAAAAATATCATGCCACAATTGAGCAATTCGCATGTAATCACCTTGTGAAAATCGACTCTTCAATTCTTGCCAAACATTATATGCTTCAGTGATCCAAAGAATGCTTGAAGAAATTTCAGTGGAGACTGAATGATTAATCCAAGACAGGACAAGCATGTTGCACCGCTTCCACAGCGAGAAGTTTGGATCTGTTGGCGACGGTTTCTGGACAGAACCATCAACGAACACAAATTTATTTTTCATTTCAAGAGCCATGGTCATGGCTTGAACCCAACAATGATAATTTGGACCATCAAGAACCGGTGAGACAAGAATCAGCGATGGATTTTCGTTTGGGTGAATGTAATAGGGATTGAGAGATTATTGATAATGATCAGAAGAGGAATTAGGTTTAGGAACCTGATTTGTATCTGTAGGATCCTTGTTTGAATTCGTCGAATTCTCATAATGAGAAGGCGATGATACCATTGGAACGATGAGATTGAAGAAGAAAAACAGAGAGAAATCTGCAGAAATCATAAGAACTGCGAATGAAAATCGCGAGAGCCGAAGAACGCAAGAACCACGAAGGAAAATCGCGAGAGAAGGAATTTCAGAGAGATGCGAAAGTTTTCTCAGCTGATACCATGTGAGTTTGTAAAATTCAATCTGAATTTCATTTCACTAAATAGTTGGTATATATACAAGAGGAAAACAGTGACAACTGTCTTAACAAAACTATGACAGCTGTTTAACTATCTCTAACAGAAACACTAACAAACTAACTAGCTAGCCTAATCATTACAGCCTGTAATTAAATACAATTAGACATTAAATACAATTTAAATATCTAACAGAAATCCAACCAAAATGTTGTCTCTTGTTGTCATAAATTACCATTTTATTTTGTAAAAAAATGCCGAATATTGAGAGCAAAATGAAGTGTATTACCATCAAACTATCAAATAGAAAAAGAGAAAGAAAAATGAGATTGCTTATGTTTTGTTATCACTTGCCATGCCTTACCTCCTATTATGCTAAGATTTCCTAGTCCTACTTCACTACCATCCAGAATCGGGAATCGCCAAGTAAACATTGTCGTGTTTCTAGAAAGAAAAAAACATGTGTATAAGATAATTCCATTTTGAGTGAACATGAATAATAATGAATGTGAAATTGATGAATTTTGGGTGGGAGCATGCTTCTTTCTTGAGTCTGTTAGAGATAGTTTGCATACACTGTTCCTAACTTGGCGTTGGCGCTATGGCTTCTTTCATGGTGGACCATAGTTGCAGAGCATATCTGGTAGAAGTTTAGCGCCAAACTCCAGCGGAATAAAATGATGTGATTTTCGTCATTTAGTAGAAGAGATGACGTGGAATAATATGGAGTATCAGATGAATCTAACGATGCATAATCCTTGATTGCAGTGTCTGCATGCTTTAATTGACTGCAGCAAATCCATATGGCGTGGGAGAGTGGGAGCACAAGATTTTCGCATAAGCCCATTTCTGAATGTTGAAATGGACCATGTTTAGAAACCAACTTATCGATAAACTAACAAACATATTTCATTTTAGAATCCAAATTTAAAATAGAGCAATTTTGTTCCTGGAAAAAGGGAAATTCCATCATTCTCCCACTTAGTCCATTTAACCCATCATCAATCATAACAAGAAATAAAATATATGAATCATGGCAATAAGTCCTCTAATAGCGAGTATTTTCTTTCATGTATCATAGTATATCAAGTCTCACAATATCAGCCCAGTATAAACCATATGTTTATTCTAGGTCAAAAACAAACAATGCTTCTCAAAATAAATAAATATGTGACAAAAATATATGAGAAAACATCAAACTAAATAAGAGTTTCATAAAAAATAACAAATGAGCGTACAATGAAGATCACATCATTGAACCAAGTCCCATTCGTAATACATATCCTTAAAATTCTTTGGTGGCATGCCTTTAGCCAAAGGATCAACATTCATCAACTTAGTGATGATGTGCTCAATGACGGCTTTCTTTTTCTTAACATGTTCTCTCATGGCTAAATATTTGAGGTCGATGTGCTTAATTCGATACCCACTCTTGTTGTTCTTAGCCATAAATACTGCAACAGAGTTGTCAGTTGTCACGGTAAGACTTTCGTGGTCCAAAAATAGAGCCCACAACTCAAAGCCCAAATACGAAACTCTTCAACCATACACTATGCGAGGTAGCCTCATAACAAGAAATGAACTCGACCTTCATAGTTGAAGTAGCAATCAAGGTCTACTTTGCACTTCTCCACGATACAACTCGACCAGCTAGCATGAAAATATGACCAAATGTTGATTTCTAGGTATCAATGTAGCTAGCAGAGTCTGAATCGGAGTAGCCAATCACTTTTAGATTATTAGTTCGTCTGTCCATGTGCATGAAGTTCTCTGTCCCTTGAAGATCTCTCATCGCCTTCTTTACAGCTTTTCGATGGTCAACACATAAGTTACTCTAATATTTTCCCAAAACTCCAACAACAATATAATGTCAGGTCTACTGCAAACTTGAGCATACATAAGACTTCCAACATCTGAAGCATATGGAATATTTTTCACGTGTTCCACTCAAAATCATTTTTTGGGCACTGACTTAATTCGAGTCTGTCACCCTTCACAAAGGGAGCTACACTTGATGAGCAACCATTCATGATAAATATCTCTAAAACTTTGTTGGTATAGGTCTCCTGAGACAAACCTAAAATACCTCCAGATATTTTCCTATGGATTTTAATGCCAATGACATAAGATGTCTTCCCATATCTTTTTTTTTGTAAAGCAACCATGGTGTGCAGAGGCATCACTATAGTGAGTGCAATCCTAACTATGTTGGCACTACACACATTACCAATCATTTGCAGCACACAAAAATTATATTAAACAAATAAAAAAGAAACGAAATACAAGAAGCATGGGGGGCATAAACCAAACCCATGAAATTATTTGAATCTATAGCTAGGCAAGCTATATCTATTCCTAAAAAAAACTTTCGAAATAAAATTAGGAATTGTGTTCGACCAAACACATCCAGAGACATAAGATCCATAAGCAGCTAATTTATCAGCGCAGGAGTTGCCTTCTCTGTAAATATAAGAGAATATAAAAGTCATACGCCTAGTTAAGGCCAAACAATTGTTCCATCTATTTCTAAGGCGCCAGGGGACAATGGAAGGATTCTTGAAAGCCGCCACAACAAGCTGGGAGTCACACTCTAACCACAAACGGTGCCAACCTTTTTTAAAAACAAATTCAATAGCCAATATAGCCGCAAACAATTCAGCCTGAAAAGTAATTTTAATATCCAAATTTGCAGAAAAACAACTAAGCACAGCAGCACTATGGTCTCTGAAAATACCCCCACAAGAAGCAGGACCAGGACAACCTTTAGCAGCCCCATCTGTGTTACATTTGATCATGAAGTGTTGAGGAGGAAGCCAAACAACTTCTTTAATCCTAGGGGCACAACAAGGATGATAATCTATTTTGAAAGCTTTCAAAAGAGTAAATTCTTCGATAGAGGAGGACATATGGCCAGCACTATGATTGCCAGAAAGATGAACATTGGACATAATTAGATTAATAGCAGATTGGATAGGAATAAACTTGTTATCAAATCTCAATTTATTCCTACAATGCCAGATAGTCCAGAAAACATTAATCAAGCTGGTAGCAACCACATCTAGAGCCTGAGAACTCCAGGAACAGTGACAAATATTAAAAACAGACTGTACTGAAGAGTAATCAATGTTAAGTTGCAAAATAAAACCCAGCCAGTTCCAAATAGATTTAGCAAAAGGACACTCCAAAAATAAATGATGAGAATTTTCATCCTGTTTCCCACATAAGGAGCAAATAGAAACCACAATAATACCTCTCTTTATGAGATTATCATCTATTGGCAGTCTGTCATGAAGAAGTCGCCAAGTAATAAAAGACTTGGAAGGCGGGACTGCCCTACGCCAAATCAACTTTGACCAGGAAATGGATTGTCCCAAAGGGTCATGAAACAAATAAACAGCTTTAAAAGTTAAAATGCTAGAGTCATTGCCTCCCCACCTATGACAATCATCTACAGGACAACTAGGAATATCAATCTCCTTAATCTCTTCTAACAAGCTAGGAAAACAAGAGGCAAGGTCCTTCGGAATAGTCCAAGAACCATTATGAATGATGTCTCCAATAGATGCCTTAAGTAATGGGCAAAAAGTGGGAGGGATATCTAAAAGATCAAAAATTAGTCTGGACAGCCAAGCATCAGACCAAAAATTTACCTTGTTACCATTTCCAATTTGCCAGAAAGAATTGTCATTAATGCTAGACAAACAAGATTTAATACCAGGCCAAACCGAAGAGGAAACATGATGAAGCACAAGGACATTATTCTTGAAAACTCTGGCACGTAACAGGTTCGCCCAAAACAACTTGGCAACTTTAAAGTCCCTGGCAAGCATAAGCAAACATGTTTTGTTAATGGAGCAAATAGAGCGAATACCCAGACCACATTCTAAAAAAGGCTTGTAGACTTTATTCCAAGCAACAGTTACAAACTTCCTAGTATTTATATCCCCAGACCAAATAAAATTCCTAATCCATTGGTCAACAGTAGATAAAAGATTGGAGGGCCATATATACACACGGAAACTATAAACCAACATACCAGTAATAACTGAGTTGACCAATTGAACCCTGCCCATTATAGATAATAAAGATCGTTTCCAAGAAGACAACTTGGATTTGATTCTATCTGCAATAGGAAGCAACTGAGCTCTTTTAGGCTTACCCTTAAACAGAGGAACCCCCAGATAGGTAAAAGGTAAGGAATCCACAGTGAATCCTAGCATATTAGCAAGAGCGGCTATTTTGGGCCGAGAGATATTGCCAGGATAAAATTTGGATTTATCGTTACTAACCACCTGACCAGAAGCAGCCTGATACTCTGCAAAAAGATTCAACAGGCTAGAGATACTTTTTTTGTTGCCCTGCAAAAGATCATAATATCATCAGCATATAAAACATGACTCGACATCCTAAAACCTCTAGGACCCGTCATCAACTGCAGCTTGCCCTCATCAACCAGCTTAGAAATACCCCTGCTCAAAACCTCTTCCACAATACAGAAAAGAAGAGGAGACAAAGGATTACCTTGATGGACACCACGCTTACAGCCAAAGAATCCTCTTCATAATTCAGTGCCTCTTGTAACTTCAACTGCGCTGCTTTTTCTAGGCTAAATAAATCATCAAAGCCGCCAATATTGCTAATATCAAGTTGAATCGATTGAAGCTCAGCCATAGCTTTAGAAACCTTATCATGCACATCACCAAAGACTTGCTTATTCCAGTTCCCGAATCTAGACTTCAGAAGCTTCAACTTCTGAGAAAGAACATACATGGGACAACCAAGAACCTGAGTCTTCCAAACATCTTTAACAAGACCAATGCAATTGGGATGTCTAGACCACATTTGCATAAATTTGAAAGAAGAAGCAAAAAAAAAAAAATTCAATTTTTTTCATAGTGAGAAGAAGAGGAAAATGATCAGATTTATCTCTAGGAAGAGTATAGCAATCCACACTACTCCAAAAATTAATCCACTCCTCATCACAAAGAGCTCTATCTAGACGCTTAGCCACATAATGAGAACCTAACCGACCATTAGACCAAGTAAAGGAGGAACTTCGGGTAGGTAAATGAATAAGATGATCTGTATCCGGCCAAAAGCCAAAGTCAGAACAAGAAATCTGAGAAGGAGTGCCCTTACCTCGGTATTCATGAGACCCCAAAATTGCATTAAAATCCCCTATATAGCACCAAGGAGAAGAAAGAGCACCACGAAGAGCATGCAAATCATCCCAAAGATCCCTTCTAGTAATATAGTTAGTAGACGCATAGACAACAACAATATTAAAAATACGGCCTGCATAATGCAAAGATAAGGCAACAAATTGCCTAGATCGCCTGATAACCACTGGAGAATAATCATTAGTGCAAAAACACCATAAATTTGAAGGCAAATTGCCCCTATCATTTTCTGCAATAAAAGATAAATTAAGAGAAAGAAAAAAACCAACCAGAACCTGATCAAACGAAATCCAAGGCTCAGAAATAATAAGAACATCCGGTTTATGCATTCTACATAGATTCTTTAAAGCTAATCTTATGTCAGGTTGCCAAAACCCCTGACATTCCAAAACAAGATTTTTAACATTGGGCAGACTTAAAAGGGCCACCCTTAGATCGGGTTCTATAACCAACGCTCCTCTGAATACTCAACTCCTTTTTGCGCAACTTTTTCTTTTGGGATTTAGATAGGACATTAGTAAACCCAGTGTCCTTCACTACTGTACCGTCTACACCACTTTCGGACTCATCATAAAATTCCTCATCCGACTGGTCCTCCATAGAATCACTCCATAATTTTCCAACAATAGCCATATCTTTCACCACCTACGAATTATGATGAACATATGGTGTTTGAACATTAACACCACTAATAGTAGCACTCAAAGAAAACACCGAATTTTGAAACATCTCAGCAGCTTTAATCTGTGAGGCCGCATTAGAGCTAGTGGGGCCATGCATTTCCTCATTTGGACTCTCAACCACATGCAGCAAAAGATTATCATTCTGCTGACTAATTAAAGCATTTTCTGGCGCATCTTTAACAGCAAGTTCAGGAACCTGTTGCACCGAGTTGTTAAGAGGAACAAATCCAAGAAGTGGATTAGCATCATGAGTAGTAGAATCAGGCCCACGGGGCTCATTATTTACTCCCTTAAAAGCATTTTCCATAGCAACATGAATCACTTGAACACTGTTATCAATCTCAGCAGCTCCCGAATTGGAGATTTCCTTAGCATTCAAAGGTGTCTGTTGGCCCTCAAGTTCCTCAACTGCTAGGGCCACACATCCTTATCATTCACATTCTTCTGATTATCACTAATCTTGGCAAGCTTCTCAGGAGCAAATTTTGGCGCTTAAGCCTAGAGTGCTTACAATTCTGCAAAGTATGACCGATAACTTGACAAGAGGGGCAGAATGGCGGAAGCTTCTCATATTCAACATCCACAAAGAATGCATAGTCATCTCTCTCCACCAGTAATCGGTTTCGCAGCTCAGTGTTTAGATCCACATCTACTAGAACCCTTGCAAAGTGGCCTAGAGTCCTCTTCATCGTATGATCATCAAGAGCAAAAGGGACACCAATAGCACCAGCAATTTCAAAGAGTATCTTCGGTCGCCAATATTCCTGAGACAAGCCACGAAGCCTAATCCATAACTTTGATATCAAAGTTCTTTGAGAAAAATTGTTTTGCCTTATATCACATGCTTTTTTCATTATTCGCAAACAAAATGTCACCCATGTAGGAAAATAATTCATACTCCCATTGACCTTGTGGTATATATATTGATGAATGGCGTTCTCTTCAAAGTTGAATGAAGTGACGGATGTCATGAAATTTTAAATACCACTAGCGAGAGACTTGTTTTAATCTATAGATCGATTTATTAAGCTTGTAGACTAAGTACTCATCATCACTAAAAAAGAATCCCTCAGGTTGTTGTGAAACTCTTCCTCTATATCACCATTGAGGATTGTTGTTTTTCTAAACTCAAAGTGATGAAAATTGAGCTATACTTACTCGAAGATTCATACAACCCACATCACACTAATGTGAAAAAGAGTAATACTGATGTCATACAACCCCGTCAAGTCCCTTACCTCAACGAAAAAACCCCAACAAGAATTTAAGCATAAAACTTCAAACTTTGAGCAGAGCGTGCCTCCGTCTTATAGGATCAACGATGCGAAACGTCGACACCAAACATGGTGATCATATTAGCGGCACTATTGTGTGCATTCATATTAGCGCGTTGTGGCCAAAGATTCTCGCAAAAGACGCCAGAACTCGCTGCGGCGAGGCTCGCCGTTAGACGGCTGAAGAAGCGCGACCTGAGCCAGATTCCGGTTGCGGTGTATGGCTCCAACGAGAACATTCCGGCGACGGAGTGCACCATCTGCCTTGGTGTCGCATTCTTCTTTCCCCAATTATCGCCACTCGCCGCTAAAGAAACAACCCACCGTTTCTTCTTCCGCCTCTGGGCTCGCCGGCGATCAGTCGCCGGCAAAATCAAGTATCTAAATAGTAATTTTTTGCTCAAAACTCATTTCTTATTATTTTAATTAATCACTTTTCATTTCAATAGTTCTCAATGCAACCTGGATTTTCTTTTGATGGTGGGAGATAATTTATTTATTTTTATCATTATTTTTCATCAGATTGCTCCTATCCTTATCCTTATTTGTAATTATAAAGTATTATTGACTAATTTGACTTATACCTATTCAAATTGTGTATTGCCAACTTGTGATGCTCCTCTTTCAAACTAGGAAAGTGCGTGTGGCATGGTTCATAGTACAGATAATTCCAGCCTGTATAAAATGTTTGGCAAGTCAATTATTTTGTATTTAAATAATGGTGTCGTTAATATTTGTCTAATATAAATCTATATACAAATCCAATGCTATGTTAGAGTAGGGGTGGCAAAATAGATGGATTGGATAAATCCATCTATGGATCCTAATTGATGGATGGGAAAAATCCATTTATCCATTTACCATCCACTAAAATTTCATCAAAAAAATCTAATCCATCCATCATCCATTGAAAAAAAACCATCCAATCCATCCATTAACAATTTGTTTATGGATGGATATCCAATCCATCAAAAAAAAATTATTTTTAATCACAAAAAATTATTTTTAATCATAAAATATATTTTTAATCATAAAAAATATTTTAATTACAAAAAAATATTTTTAACTATTAAAAATATATATATATATACACACATATATCTCTCTCTCCCCCATATCTCTCTCCCTCCTTTCTCTCCCCTATCTCCCTCCCCTCTCTCCTCTCTCCCCTTCTCTTCTCTCTCCCCCATCTCTCTCCTCTCTCTCTCATCTCTCTCTCCTATCTCTCTCCCCCTCTCTCCTCTCTATTTCATCTCTCCCCTCTCTCTTATCTCTCTCATCTCTCTCCCTCCCTCTCATCTCTCTCTAATCTCTTTCTCTCCTCTCTCTCCCTCTCTCCCCTCTCTCCCCTATCTCTCTCTCTCCCTCCTCTACCCCTATCTCTCTCTCCCCTATCTTTTTCTCTCTCCTCTCTCTCCTCCCTCCCCCTCACAAAATATTTTTAATCACAAAAAATTATTTTTAATCATAAAATATATTTTTAATTACAAAAAATATTTTTAATCATAAAAATATATTTTTAATCAAAAAAAATATTTTAATTAGAAAAAAAATTATTTTTAATCATAAAAAACATATTACTCCCCTCTCTCCTCTCTCTCTCTCCCTCTCTCCCTCTCTCTCTCCTCTCTCCCTTCCCTGTATCTCTCTCTCTCTCCCCTCTCTCCATCTCTCTCTTCTATCTCTCCCCTTTTCTCTCTCCCTCTCACCCCTGTCTCCCCTTTCTCTCTCTCCTCTCTCCCCTCTCTCTCCCTCTTTCACAAGAATCACACTTCTAGAACAAAATCATATATTTTTTCCCAAAAACAGTTTGGTTATTGTCAATCGCTTTGTATGATTAATATGTTTTCAATTCTCGTCTTTAGAATTTTACGCTAAACGAATAAAATGAATATTAAGCATAATGTAACACCCGCACCTCAACATAATTGAAAATACGACAAATTACATTAAAGCACAGGAGTTACTAATAACTTACAGACTTGATTACAGTAATCCAAGTCATAAATTAAACTTAATTCATAAATCTAATGAATAGATTACAAATTATAAATAACTTGAAATATAAAATTCCCATTACAATCTACGACTAGCTTATGTGTCCCAAGCTTGAAGCTTCGGCTCGCCGTCTTCAGTACCTGCTTATCTGAAAACAAATAAAAGGAAAAGGGTGAGATTATAAATCTCAGTGAGCTCTTCACGGACTCCTCACCATTCTCTCCTCGGAACATTCTAGGCTGAGAAGACTAACTTAGGCATTTCAAACCTAGACATACTCTCCCTATGTACCATAAGGACTTGACTTGCAACTTCTTGATCTCCCTAAGCTAAGACACTTTAGAAGGTGCTAGCTTGAGTTAAAAACTTAGCATATAATCAAATAGGATAATCCTAGGGCCAATATGCCACTTATCAACTTGTGATTAAACTAAACACAATAATGTATAGCAACCCACATCAATCCTACAAATGTCCATTCTTTAACCTTTGTTTAGCTCGACTAACCTTAATACAATATAAATTGCAACCTTATTAACTAAGAACGTATTGTTCTTACTTACTCACTTTGTGCTTAACACATCTTTGCTTTTTCTTATGCTATTGGACTTTGCCTTATGCTCTATACCACAAATTCCAATCAACCTAGCTTGCTTATCCTTTAAGTGATCTAATCACAATGCTCATTACTATATAATACTTAAGCGACTAGGGGTGTGCTATCCAAGATTTCATACAACTAACTAGGCTAATTCTGAATACGTATATATAGATACATACAAGGAATTCATTAACATTCATAAACTTAACATCACTTCACATATTATACCATTCATCGGAGATATATAATATGATGCTTTGCATGTAATGCATTTTGTGTTATTGGGTAGTGTCGTAGGCTTCCGTCCCTAGACCCCAATTACACACTTTCGGAATGGTGGTTAAACGTCATAACCCTCCAAGGGCGTCCCACTTGGCTAACCAAACCGATCTACTCCTATAAATAGAGGAGTCTTGCCATGGACTTTAGCTTATGCTTATGCTTATGCTTATGCTTATGCTTATGCTTGTGTGCATGTTCATAGAAACACAATCATCCACATTACTTAACTATTCAAGGAAACTACAATCATTTCAATGAATCAAGCTTACACTAATAATATCCCTTTTTATCTAATGACTTCAAATCATAAACACTAATTCATACATCCTTTCTATTACATCCTTTTCTTAGGGTCCTTTCTTTGACCTCTAAGACTTAAGCTTATGGCTCTTAGACAAGCCTCACAATTTGCCAAATTAATGGACAACACATACATTAACTAATCCCTTGAAACTCTATAGAGTTCTCAAGAGAAAAACATCAAGCATACATTCAACTGTGGGGGGTTGGGGGCAGTCGCCAACCACTTTTAAACAAGCCCACTACACAATCATAACAATCAAAACAATCATAACAATCATGACAGTAACAACTCAATCTCTTATAGGTATTTAAAACCTAACTTGAACCTAGGCTTCACATATTACTACAGGAAGAGAAATTCCTATATGTGGGACTTATGGGTGCCCATCACCTAAGGGTTGAAGAACTCACCTTTATTCTTCAAGACATTGAGCTAGGAAGGTTGAACTTTGGACTCTTTGCTCCTCTTCAAGCTTTTCCCCCTTTGCTCAACTTGGGGCTCCTCCAAATACTTCCCAAATCTTGATCTTCAACCTTCAATCTTCCTTCTCCATCCAAGAACTTGAACCATCCTTGCTGGAGCTTGGTCTTCTCCCCCTTATTCTTCTCCAAATTCGTGCTTCTTCTTCTCCTCTCTAGGGTTCAAACCCAAATCTTCCAAATACCCAAATCTCAACTCTCAAACTCTCCATTTATGCAAGTGATTGAAGAAATCTAACATGAATCTCTTCAATCCCTCTCAAGGAGTGAAACCCTAGCTCTCCTCTCCTCTTTCTCCTTTCCCTTTCTCTTCTTTTCCTTTTTCTTCCTTTACGTATTGCTTTCGTTGAAACAGCGTTTTTAAACACTTTTGCAGCTGTGAATCGATTCACAGCATAGTGTGAATCGATTCCCACAGTGCAAAAAGTGCCTGAATCGCAGTCTTAATGAGTGAATCGATTCCTGCATGCGAGTCCCAGTGGCCTGTCTTATGTGAATCGATTCCTAGCTTCTGTGAATCGATTCCCACTGCTAGAATTTGATGCCAATGAAGTTTTAATGATGTGAATCGATTCCTAAGCTATATGAATCGATTCACACTGCAGAAAAACCAGGAAAACTTAGTTCTAGCACCAAACCTTAAGACTTTCTTCTCAAATTAACTTCCATGACTACAAATCAACACCTTTAACCATCTTAGGATTAAATCCAACTTATTCCTCAACTCAAACCCATTAACCTTCTTATCAAAACTTTGTGTAATTATATCCACTCACCTTGAAATCAAATTAAGCTTGGATACAATCACACAATTCTCCTCATAACTTATTCTCAACTTAGCTTAGAAATTTGGGGTGTTACACTACTACCCACCTTTTAAAAAATTTCGTCCTCGAAAATTTCTGCATCCTTCATTGGAACTTCAACTACAACTTTCTTTCATAGCCCATTCCATCCATTGGAAAACCTATAAACGATTAACTCTCACAAAGCATTAATCGATAGAATACTTGCAATCGTGAATGACTCTAGGTATCCTCCGATTTGGTGGTAACTTAACCTCCCTACTAACTTCAAATCTTTCTCCCATGAGATAGGTTCTTACTTCCAGACTCCCTATGTGGAGTTAAGGGTGTACGAACTTCTTAGCGTTGACAGCATGGAATGCGAACAGAGATTTACCTCCATGGAATCTCGTCCCCAAACCACGCCTTTCTTTCTTACCTCATCCTTCTGTATAATTAAGTGGCTTTTGGTGCTTCCGCTGCGAACCCTGATCTTACGTCTGTTCAAATGAATGAACTCCTTTTGTCTTATTTCCATCAGATGGAACACTTTACTTGCAGTCTGAGAGTTTAACTCTGGTGCTGTTCTATCTTTCGATTGCTCTTGACTGTTGGAAATCGTTACGCTTGCTTTTCATCGTCTGCTACTCGCTTAGACATTCTGCCATAAGATAGCCTGTGCTTTCTTTGTGATTCTGTAGTAACCCACAGTCTCGTATAGCCATCCAATACTATCGTTGGTGGTTTCATAACCCTTCATTGGGCAATTATCCTATCAAAATAGAATTGTCACCTAGAGGTAACTAATACATACCTTGAACAAATTTTCCCCTTCGTGACGTTCACTCTTTGGTTACCAATGGAAATCCTTTCTTAGATACCTTTTCCGCATCTTACGGAGTTGATACCCACATTTAGCTCACTATACTTGGTCTTGCAACCGACTTGGCCTAGGAAACTTGAAACTCTAGGGTTGCTCAACTCTTGGGAGGTATCCGTTGGTTAAACTGACTTGATTTTCATTAGTTGATTGCAAACTTTGTCTCACACGAGGTCTAAGCCTCACTTGGTTGGAGACTTAGCTTGCAAGTGGCTAATTAGAATCACATCAGACTCAACCTAACGACTTGACTCACAGTAACTTATAGTCTCAGATGTCCACCATCTTTACTCTTAAATAAACTTTACTACTGCTCTCCTTCGCTTGATGGTGTAACTCCCTTTCTTGATGCTACTGGAATTAAACCAGAACCCACACTTCTCTATCTGACAGCGGTGTAGATCGACGCGTGAGAAAATGAATCCTTGATATTCTTGGGAACAATCTACCTTATTGATCCTGTCTGATCCTCCTTACCCAATCTGAATCATTAGAAACCCTGGAAGGGATTAATCTCTATAGAGGAACTAATTGCTCAGGAAATTAAGTGATCTCATTACCCAATCATAGACTAAGTCTTATTCCAACTAATTACTGAGTTAAGGCAAAGTCTATAATTGGTCAATTGAATTCACTTTACGCACTGAACAATTAGATCGAACGTAGACATCAATAACTTTAGGTTTCACGACTCGACTTTTCTTGAAACTTCTATAGTTTGAAGACTACATCTCATCCGATCCTCACGAAGTTGGTTGTTCCACTAAGGACAACGTGCAGTGAAGACTTAGAGTTTTCTTTCTGCTTTACTAGGGCAAAGTCACCCTTAAGGACCCATACTACCATTTGGGCGTTGTAGCATATCGCCTAACTCCATCTTGTTTCTTACCCTTACCATTACCGCTCGGAACGCTAGAGTTCTCTCAGGGATTAGCATAGGATTTCTATCGACCTAGGATCCACCTATAATCGGCTAAGTTAACCAATCCTACTGAAACAACAAGTGTCGAGACCCTCACCGATTATAACCGACCATCCTACTCGATTGAAATCCTACAATTAAGAGCACTTACTGTTAACCACGAAGGGCACTTGAATTAACTTGGGAATCATCATAAGATCTCGATCATTCTAGGATCCATTTACAATGGATTAGGCGAAACAACTTGATAGCATAACCAGTGTTGTAACCCTAACCGATTACAAATGCCCATCCTAAGTTGATTTGAAACCTCACAATTAAGACCCCTTACTTACTCATCATTTCCAATCACTTCTAGAGCGTCTCGGTTGACGGTACATGAATTACACGCTTGCCTTGCCGAACCCTCACCACTATGGTTCCGACTACTCTTGAAACATTCCTTAACTCTTGGTTCCGGAAAGGTGGGAACTTGTTTCTCTTTTTCCGTATTCCGAAGGTCCTCACTTAATGAGAGCTCGTACATCCGCTCCTTCCTTGTCTACATCATCCTTATCCATCAAACTTCCTCAGAGTTCACGCTCCTATTCGGTCTCCTCCCTCATCCGCCAGCTCCATCTACTACATTCTTCGTACACGGTATGGAGTATTAAGTTGATCAGGCGTAATATTCCATACTAAGCATAAGAATATGTAGAGAAGTTCTCGGACAAGGGAAAATTCCTGCTAACTGCTTACAGTCCAACAAGGACTAAACTGACACTTCCTAAACTGAGTCATTACTAAACTAGTGACTCACAGTCCGATAAGATCGAACTGCTCTGATACCATAATGTAACACCCGCACCTCAACATAATTGAAAGTACGACAAATTACATTAAAGCACAGGAGTTACTAATAACTTACAGACTTGATTACAGTAATCCAAGTCATAAATTAAACTTAATTCATAAATCTAATGAATAGATTACAAATTATAAATAACTTGGAATATAAAATTCCCATTACAATCTACGACTAGCTTATGTGTCCCAAGCTTGAAGCTTCGGCTCGCCGTCTTCAGTACCTGCTTATCTGAAAACAAATAAAAGGAAAAGGGTGAGATTATAAATCTCAGTGAGCTCTTCACGGACTCCTCACCATTCTCTCCTCGGAACATTCTAGGCTGAGAAGACTAACTTAGGCATTTCAAACCTAGACATACTCTCCCTATGTACCATAAGGACTTGACTTGCAACTTCTTGATCTCCCTAAGCTAAGACACTTTAGAAGGTGCTAGCTTGAGTTAAAAACTTAGCATATAATCAAATAGGATAATCCTAGGGCCAATATGCCACTTATCAACTTGTGATTAAACTAAACACAATAATGTATAGCAACCCACATCAATCCTACAAATGTCCATTCTTTAACCTTTGTTTAGCTCGACTAACCTTAATACAATATAAATTGCAACCTTATTAACTAAGAACGTATTGTTCTTACTTACTCACTTTGTGCTTAACACATCTTTGCTTTTTCTTATGCTATTGGACTTTGCCTTATGCTCTATACCACAAATTCCAATCAACCTAGCTTGCTTATCCTTTAAGTGATCTAATCACAATGCTCATTACTATATAATACTTAAGCGACTAGGGGTGTGCTATCCAAGATTTCATACAACTAACTAGGCTAATTCCGAATACGTATATATAGATACATACAAGGAATTCATTAACATTCATAAACTTAACATCACTTCACATATTATACCATTCATAGGAGATATATAATATGATGCTTTGCATGTAATGCATTTTGTGTTATTGGGTAGTGTCGTAGGCTTCCGTCCCTAGACCCCAATTACACACTTTCGGAATGGTGGTTAGACATCATAACCCTCCAAGGGCGTCCCACTTGGCTAACCAAACCGATCTACTCCTATAAATAGAGGAGTCTTGCCATGGACTTTAGCTTATGCTTATGCTTATGCTTGTGTGCATGTTCATAGAAACACAATCATCCACATTACTTAACTATTCAAGGAAACTACAATCATTTCAATGAATCAAGCTTACACTAATAGTATCCCTTTTTATCTAATGACTTCAAATCATAAACACTAATTCATACATCCTTTCTATTACATCCTTTTCCTAGGGTCCTTTCTTTGACCTCTAAGACTTAAGCTTATGGCTCTTAGACAAGCCTCACAATTTGCCAAATTAATGGACAACACATACATTAACTAATCCCTTGAAACTCTATGGAGTTCTCAAGAGAAAAACATCAAGCATACATTCAACTGTGGGGGGTTGGGGGCAGTCGCCAACCACTTTTAAACAAGCCCACTACACAATCATAACAATCAAAACAATCATAACAATCATGACAGTAACAACTCAATCTCTTATAGGTATTTAAAACCTAACTTGAACCTAGGGTTCACATATTACTACAGGAAGAGAAATTCCTATATGTGGGACTTATGGGTGCCCATCACCTAAGGGTTGAAGAACTCACCTTTATTCTTCAAGACATTGAGCTAGGAAGGTTGAACTTTGGACTCTTTGCTCCTCTTCAAGCTTTTCCCCCTTTGCTCAACTTGGGGCTCCTCCAAATACTTCCCAAATCTTGATCTTCAACCTTCAATCTTCCTTCTCCATCCAAGAACTTGAACCATCCTTCTTTGGAGCTTGGTCTTCTCCCCTTATTCTTCTCCAAATTCGTGCTTCTTCTTCTCCTCTCTAGGGTTCAAACCCAAATCTTCCAAATACCCAAATCTCAACTCTCAAACTCTCCATTTATGCAAGTGATTGAAGAAATCTAACATGAATCTCTTGATCCTCTCGAGGAGTGAAACCACTAGCTCTCCTCTCCTCTTTCTCCTTTCCACTTTCTCTTCTTTTCCTTTTTCTTCCTTTCTGCGTTACGCTCGTTGAAACAGCGTTTTTAAACACTTTTGCGGTTTGTGAATCGATTCACGACATAGTGTGAATCGATTCCTGATGCAAAAAGTGCTGAATCGCTTGATCTTAATGAGTGAATCGATTCTGCATCACGAGTCCCAGTGGCACATCTTATGTGAATCGATTCCTAGCTAATGAATCGATTCCCACTGCTAGAATTTGATGCCAATGAAGTTTTAATGATGTGAATCGATTCCTAAGCTATATGAATCGATTCACACTGCAGAAAAACCAGGAAAACTTAGTTCTAGCACCAAACCTTAAGACTTTCTTCTCAAATTAACTTCCATGACTACAAATCAACACCTTTTACCATCTTAAGATTAAATCCAACTTATTCCTCAACTCAAACCCATTAACCTTCTTATCAAAACTTTGTGTAATTATATCCACTCACCTTGAAATCAAATTAAGCTTGGATACAATCACACAATTCTCCTCATAACTTATTCTCAACTTAGCTTAGAAATTTGGGGTGTTACACATTGCCTTTTTTTTTTAGAAGACGAATATTGATTAGACATAAATTAGTTAAAACACGGCGTTTGATTGTCGGATGCAAATTGAGCGTTCAAGCGTGAGTTTGAGTGGGAAACATGAAAATAAATGTACCAGCGGGAGACTGGGTGAGACGGAGGGGAGAAGGGAGAGAGAGGGGAGAGGGAAGGAAGAAAGAAGAGAGAGATCGAGGGGAGAGAGGGGAGGGAGAGAGGAGAAAGATATGATAGATAGAGGGGAGGGGGAGTGAGATGAGAGAGAGGGGAGAAAGGGAGGAAAGATGAGAGAAAGGGAGAGAGACGAGAGATAGAGGGGAGGGAGAGAGAGGGAGAGAGGGAGAGAGAGATGAGAGAGAGGGAGATAGGGGAGAGAGGGAGAGAGATGAGAGATAGAGGGGAGGGGAGTGAGATGAGAGAGGGGAGAGAGGGGAGAGAGAGGAAAGATGAGAAAGGGGAGAGAGATGAGAGATAGAGGAGGAGAGAGAGAGAAATGAGAGATGAGAGAGAGGGAGATAGGGAGAGAGATGAGAGAAAGGGAGAGAGAGACAAGAGAGGGGAGGCAGGAGGGAGGAGAGATGAGAGGCAGAGGGAGAGGGGAGTGAGATGAGAGAGAAAGAGGAAAGATGAGAGAGAGAGAGAGAGATGAGAGATAGATGGAGGAGAGAGAGAGAGAGAGAGAGAAGAGAGGGAGGAGAGAGAGAGAGAGAAGGAGATAGGGGAGAGAGATGAGAGAGGAAGGGAGAAAAAGAGACAAGAGAGGGAGGGATGGGAGAGAGAGGAGAGAGAGGGAGAGAAGGAGAGAGAGAGAGGGAGAGAGAGAGAGAGTAGAGAGAGAGAGGAAAGATGAGAGGGAGAGGGAGAGGGAGAGAGATGAGAGATAGAGGGGAGGAGAGAGATGGAGAGAGAGAAGAGAGGGGAGAGAGATGAGAGATGAAAGAGAGGGGAGGAGATAGGGAGAGAGATGAGAGACAGGGAGAAAGAGAGACAAGAGAGAGGGGAGAGGGGAGAGATGAGAGAGAGGAGTGGGGGGAGAGAGATGAGAGATGAGAGAGAGAGGAGATAGGGGAGAGAGAGACAAGAGAGGGGAGAGATGAGAGAGAGGGAGAGAGGGGAGAGAGATGAGAGAGGGGTGGGAGAGAGAGATGAGAGAGAGGGGAAAGATTGGAGAGAGACTGGAGAGAGAAAAATATTTTTAATTAAAATATTTTTTATGATTAAAATTATTTTTGATTAAAATATTTTTTTATAATTAAAATATTTTTTGTATTGAAAATATTTTTTATGATTAAAAATATTTTTTATGAACAATTCAAAAAATTATCCATTCCATCTATTTGCCACCCCTAATGTAATCCAATAGATTTAGAAAAATAGTGGACGAATGACTAACCATCCATTAAATTAAATGGATGGATTGAATCCAATCCATTTAGTTTTTTTGTTTGTAATGGATGGATTGGATGGATTTCTTTATAGATGGATTAAATGAATGATGGATAAATGGATCACTTTGCCACCCCTAGAGAGTGTGAATGTGAGAATTCACACTTATAGATTATAACTTGAAAGGTCAAATAAAATTGCTTCTTCCATATATTAATGAAACTGAAGGTCCAAGAGGATGATACAGCAACAATATGAGCGAAAGTTGAAGCAGATACCCTAACAATCGATTCGGTAAAATATTCAAGGACAGTAATTAATTGCTTGCTTATATGATGTCCTCCTCCTTAATTCCTCTCATTTTGGCTAACCGCAAATTTTAATTTCTTGTAGATATAAAGTTCTGTTATTCTAAAGTTCTTGCTTTGACCTTTTCATTTCTTTTCATTTCTCTCTTTATTTTTCTTTCCAGTAATAACCTCATGTTTTCCTTATTGCGATATTCAAGGTTGCGGAGACGAAGAAGGATTGTTTCAGAGTGCACTTGTTCCAATTCAATGGCATTTTCCGGAGCTTCTCAAATAATATATGCTGTATCACTTTGCCTTTGCTTATTTCCACATTGTGTTGAAAATTAGTTCTGAAACTTTTAGATTCATTAATATACATGTTTTTATGCTACAAATGACAAATTTATTATTAACTATAAGACATATTAGGAATCACTTCCTCAAAATTAGGCAGTATGTATTTATGGTATTTAGGAATCTTATAAAAGTTTTATATTACTAGTAGCTAGCAGTTATTGTATGAGCTGTAAAGTAAGACAAAAAAAAAAGTAAGTCTCTTTTTATCCCCTTTTCCCTAAGATTGTATGTCTTTCACACCTTAGCTTTTATGCAGAAAGCATTGTGTGATGATAAACATTTTCTTTACAGAAATTATATTTAGATATGGAAGGTATGTGATGGCCTGGAGTTCAAGTCAAGGACTTGGACAAATCCTCACACGCGTAGTTAAGGGATTATGACTAATAAGTTTTTTTGTGACTTATTAAGTTGTTAGAACTTAGAATTGCCTCTAACTATGTTCTTGTTAATTTCCATTTCAATAGAGACAATGCTGGCATTTTGGAAGTAAGGCATTGCCTGATGGAGCTGTTGCTAGAACATCTAACTTGGAAATGCGGCCATTCTGGAACTTTGGTATAAATAATGTATGTGAAATATGTGCTATTCATCGATCCATTTATAGTATAGAAATTCAGTGAACACTCTCATAAATTAATCTTAAGCTTCACTTAGTAAAATGTTACTAATTAACTTGATAATAGAGTCCTCCCCTGAAATATGTGTGTGTGATTATAAATAATTTCATAAGTAGATTTTGGCTCTTGATTTTTCTTTTTCTTTTCAAATGTCAGTCTGTTACATTGAGTAATAGCAAAGGCTGAAAGTTCGTATGTTTTCATGCCCACTTGTTGGCTCTTGTTTACTTCAACAATATGTAACTTTCAGTAATGAAGACTATACTTCTTTATTTCTATACATGATCTTGTTTTGGGATAATGCGAGTGCCACAATGACGACTTTACTAAAAGAAGTGATGACTAGTACAGCGTGTACATGATATTTGTTTTAAAAGTTTGTATTTGATGCTGTAATTAATTGCCAGATAATGCAGATTGAAGTGTTAAAATAGCTTTATACATTAGTTAGGATAGTTTGTTACTAGTTAGTATTATAAATTACTATTTTGATCCAAGAAAATGTTCATGTCATAAAAGCATAAGTTGCAACATGAAATGAAAGGAACATATATATAATTGCTATATACTGCTAATTTTATAGTTGATGACTGACATCTACTTTGTTGATTTTCTTTTTATGTTTCACTTTACTTCTTCAATTCTTTTTGACATTACTTTTGCAATTCCTTTTTCTTCAGAAAATTACAAAGCACCCATTGAACTTGTTGGCAATTGCAGGAGTTAAAAAGAAAGAAATTGTCAATAAAATTGTCGCAAATGTGATTGTTGTTTCGCTTATACAATATGACCTTGATCTAAAGCTGGTATTATATCTGCTGACTTATATTACTGATGACACTTCCCTTCAATGATTTTGTTTTAATGTTTTTTAATTATGATGATTTTAATAATAGATGGATTCTAGAATTTTGCTTGGAGTACCCATTTATCTGCTATCAATGCATGGACAAATTTATGCCCCCCTCCCAATTTACTTCTTCAATTCTTTCTGACATTACTTTTGCAATTCCTTTTTCTTCAGAAAATTACAAAGCACCCATTGAACTTGTTGGCAATTGCAGGAGTTAAAAAGAATGAAATTGTCAATAAAATTGTCTCAAATGTGATTGTTGTTTCGCTTATACAATATGACCTTGATCTAAAGCTGGTATTATATCTGCTGACTTATATTACTGATGACACTTCCCTTCAATGATTTTGTTTTGATGTTTTTTAATTATGATGATTTTAATAATAGATGGATTCTAGAATTTTGCTTGGTGTACCCATTTATCTGCTATCAATGCATGGACAAATTTATGCCCCCCCTCCCAATTCACTTCATAGTTGATATACATTTTTTTATGCTGGCTGTAGATGCAATTTAGAGAAGTTGTTGGATTTTTATTCTGTATGAGACTGACTTTAGATAACCTGGACTAGTTATGTTTGGAACCTCCATTCATAAAGGTACCTCAGATTCATGGGTATAAATAGAACATGAAAGTTTTGTGAAGGATTGCAGGGGACCCCATAAAATTTTGAGCAGGATCTTGTGAGAGTTGGATGATAAAAAAGTAAATTAACATATTATTTTCTTGTTACAAAAAAGTAAACTAGTAACATTTTTTAAATACTGTAAGAATGTAAATTATAATATCTTTCAAATGATAAAAATAAATTAGCAACATTTTTACATATTGTTAATGGCATATTCAAATGCTGCTATAACTTCTTAATGACGTGTCAAATGTTGCAGTATCTAATGAAAAATCTAATATTTTCTTTGTTTTAACAAATTGAAGGGTGTAGCGGCAAAGTCAATGTCGAACAATGCTCCTGAAATAAAGTATGATGTTTTTGTAAGCTTTAGGGGTGAGGACATCCGCCATGGTTTTCTTAGCCATTTGATTAAGGCTTTTTCTCGAAAGCAAATAAATGCCTTTGTAGATGATAAACTTAAGAGGGGAGATGATATTTCGCCGTCACTTCTTGAAGCAATTGAAGGATCATTCATTTCATTGATCATATTCTCAGAAAACTATGCTTCTTCTCGTTGGTGTTTGGAAGAACTTGTAAAAATAATTGAATGCAAAGAGAAATATGGACAGATTGTAATACCTGTTTTCTATGGAGTAGACCCTACTGATGCACGGCATCAAGAAAAAGAGTTATGGAAATGCAATTGCTGAACATGAAAAAAAGTATGATTTGACCAGCGTGCAGATATGGAGACATGCTTTGAACAAATCTGCTAATTTATCAGGAATTAAGTCAATGGATTTTCGGTAAGTTTTCCCCTTCATAATTTTCAATATTGTCTAGCTGTTTACTTGTTATATAGCTATGTGCATGTTATCACAAGCTCGTTGCTTAAATAGAAAAAATAATTGACTCAATTAGGATAAACTTAGATAAACTTGTCAAGAAGCACTTTTAGGGAAAAAAAAATTTAAAAAATCTTATGATAACTATGTATTTTTTAAATAATAGCTTTTTATATAAGTTAGAATTACATTCCATATCTCAATTTTTTTCATAATCTTTCTTATATAACTTTTCTATAAATAAGTTTATAGAGACTTTTTCACAAGAGAACTATAAATTTATTTTAATGGAAAAACTCTCGTTAGTTGAAAGTTAATTCTAGTTGGACAATAACTTCTATTTTCTAGATTGTTTTTAACAGAATGCATGCTTATTACTTGTACTTTCTCAGATTTGCTGCAACTCGTTCATGTTGGATGAGATCAAAAAAGACACGCTTTACTGGTTTATTGAATTTAGTGGTCCAGTTACACCCATGTAACTAAATATATTCTAATTTCCAAATGATATATAGAAATGACTCTTTTTAAAGACTTTTTATACATTCATTTTCGAAGAATGATCCCTTCACATCAAAATTTCACATGATGACCTTGTCATGTAAAATTTTTGTATCTGTCTCTCTTCTTGTAGGCATTAAATAGTGGACCTTGTCAATCTTTATTGATATAAGCAGAGATATATAAAACACAATTTTACATATGACCGTGTGAGATTTAAACATGAGAGGATCTAAATCATTTTTGTACTTGAATTTGATAAGTGATCCAACCAGGGTTGTAAGCAGTTATGTTGTGATTATTACGGTTTAATGTGGGCTGATGTGGTCTAGAATCACGATTTGATGTGGTTATACGGAAGACTGTATAGCTGAAGTATGTGGCCACATCTTTAAATCATTGATCCTACTAAGGATGAAAGGAAAGGGAAAAGAAAACGAATGTTCAATTGTGGGTGTTGAACTTCTCAATACAAACTTCCAACCATGATAGCAGTGGCATTGAATTTCATACATTTTTCTGTC
This sequence comes from Calophaca sinica, assembly GCA_037113605.1. Lineage (NCBI taxonomy): Eukaryota > Viridiplantae > Streptophyta > Magnoliopsida > Fabales > Fabaceae > Calophaca > Calophaca sinica. The sequence goes on along the minus strand of CM073734.1, from coordinate 13,632,274 downwards.
TTTGTTGTATAGGAATGATGTCGAGCTGCTTGAAGAAATGATCAATCTTGTGTCTGAATATGAAGGTGGTTGTTTTTTGGCAACAGTAAGTGAAGAATTAGGAAGACATGGAATAACATCTTTAAAAGAAAAGCTGTTTTCTACACTATTAGCAGAAGATGTGAAAATTGATACACCAAATGGGTTGTCCAACTATATTGAGAGAAGGATTGGTCGTATGAAGGTTCTTATTGTTCTTGATGATGTTAGTGATACGGATCAGTTAGAGAAGTTTTTTGGAACTCTTGATTGGTTTCAATCAGACAGCAGAATAATCGTAACAACTAGGGATAAGCAAGTACTTATTGCTAACAGAGTTGATGATATTTATGAGGTTGGGATATTGAATTCCAGTGAAGCACTTGAGCTTTTCAATTTAAATGCCTTTAACCAAAGCCATCTTGAAATGGAGTACTATGAGCTATCGAAGAAGGTGGTCAATTATGCCAAAGGCATCCCATTAGTTCTTAAAGTTTTGGGTCATCTTCTTCGTGGAAAAGGTAAGGAAATATGGGGAAGTCAACTAGACAAGCTTAAAAAAATGCCAAGTAAAAAAGTTCTTGATGTATTGAGACTGAGTTATGATGATCTTGATCGTGTAGAGCAAAAGATATTTTTAGATATTGCATGTTTCTTCAACGGATTGAATTTGCATGTGGATCGCATAAAAGTTTTACTGAAAGATTGTGAAAGTGACAATTCAGTGGCTGTTGGATTAGAAAGGCTGAAAGATAAAGCTCTTATAACTATTTCAGAAGACTATATTGTGCGTATGCATGACATTATACAAGAAATTGGTCTGTTCGCCAAGAATCTAATGAAGATCCTGGAAGCCGCAGTAGATTATGGGATCCTGATGACATTTGTGAGGTATTGAACAATGATAAGGTAAAAGTCCAAATTAAATATGTGGCATTTTAGATAACATTTGACATTTTTATGGGAAATATGTCTTTTGGTGATGTTTAAATTTTTCTTTTACTTTCATGGCAGGGGACTGAGGCTATTAGAAGCATAAGGGCAGACTTGTCAGCAATTAGGAAGCTAAAGTTAAGCCCTCACATATTTGCTAAGATGAGCAAACTGCGATTTTTGGATTTTCATGACGAATATGATGAAGACTGCTTGGATCAAGACTTCTTGGATTTTCTTCCTCAAGGACTTCAATCTTTGCCAACTGATCTAAGATATGCTCATTGGGTGCATTACCCTCTAAAATCCTTGCCAGAGAAGTTTTCAGCTGAGAATCTTGTTATATTGGAGTTAATATGTAGCAGAGTGGAAATGCTTTGGTGTGGAGTGCAGGTAATTAATTATGTGTCTTCCTATTTAAATCTTTTTTTAACTCAAGCAACAAGAAATTAACAACTTAAGCTTATAATGTCATCATTTGTTTTATTGTTACAGAATTTGGTTAATTTGAAGGAAGTTCATCTCATTGGCTCCAAATTTCTGATAGAGCTACCAGACATTTCGAAAGCCAGAGATCTTGAAGTACTGAACCTAAGTTGTTGTTATCGATTGATTAGTGTCCATCCATCTATTTTCTCTCTTGACAAGCTTGAGGAATTGGATCTAAGTAATTGCACTTCCCTTACCAATATTACAAGGGATATCCATTTAAGCTCACTCCGTTATCTCAGCCTAGCAGAATGCCGAAATCTAAGGAAATTCTGGGTGGCATCAGGAAATACTATAGAACCACATCAATGGGACATTCGCGTTAATGCATTGCCCTCTTATCAAAGCAAGCTAGAAATCCTGGTTTTAATAGGTATTTGGTTTGAGAGCATACCGTCATGGATCAAGAATCAAACAAGACTGAGAGTCCTAGACCTAAGATTTTGCTCGGAGCTTCAGGCTCTACCAGAGCTTCCTTCATCGCTTGAAACTCTACTCGTTGAAGGGTGCAAGTCACTGAAGACCGTATTGTTCCCTTCAATCGCAGCTGAACAATTCAAGCAAAACAGGATAAGGGTTGAGTTCTGGGATTGCTTGAACTTGGATGAACGTTCTCTCAGAAATATCGCATTGAATGCGCAAATCAACTTGATGAAGTATGCATATCAACATTTATTGGGAGTGGAACATGATTATGTCGAATACCATGATGAATACTATTTCAAAGATAACTATGCTTCTAATCAAGCAGTTTACGTGTATCCTGGAAGCAATGTTCCAGATTGGTTGGAGTATAAGACAACAAAGGCTTTTCAAATTATTGATCTCTCTATTGCACAGCTCTCCCCTCCATTGGGCTTCATTTTTTGCTTCATCCTTTCTAGGGGCGTTAGACATTGTGACCGAATTGAATTAAATGTCACAATAATTGATGGTGAGGGTGATTTTGAAAAGCATGATATCAATATCTGCATGAATGGGTCCTCTTACTTCGTGAAAACAGATCATGTATGCATAATATACGACCAACCATGTTCTCACTACATAAGTAGCAGAGTAAAACAACAGACAAGGTTCAAAATTATGACTACAAGAACGGCTGCAAAAAGGACAGAAACTTTATTTGAAGATGCACCAGCGGTGGAGTTAAAAGGGTTTGGAGTCAGCATCATAAACCCCTTGACATATCGCAATTTTATTCAACAAATGGGAATTACTTCCTATGTATTTTCTTCCAGTAACACAGGATGAAGAACTTGATTTAGACAGAAGCCTCCAATAAGATGTAAGTATACGTGGTTAACATTCAAGTTATCAAAATAAGTTCTTATAATAAATGATGAGTGTAAGAGCTTCATTGTTTATACTGCTGCCATCTCTTTTTACTTATCTTTTAAGGTTATTTTCCACAAACCAAGAAACCAATAAATTTTGTTGTTTTTGATAAAGATATTAGTTTTTTTTCATACAATACCTTTGATTGTTTATTATTCATTTTTTCTCTCTACAATAAATAATTAAGGGTATAACTGAGAAACAAGTAATTAATATAACCTTTAACTATCAAAATGATAAATAAAAAGGAACAAATTTTTTCTTAAAAACCGACAAGTAAAAAGGAACGGAGAGAGTATATGTATGTATATAAGTAAATATGTGTGTATAAATGGATCCTCTCATTTCGTGTTTATGTGAAATTTTTGCGCACATCCCACTCCTCATTGACATTAAATATGTTTGATCCTACTATGCTTTTTATTGATATTTATTGATATTTATGAGGTGTGAGATAGACACAAATTTCAAATTAAATTGTAATATAAAATTTGGGTTAAATATGTTTTTGGTCCCTATAAAATGAGTGAATTTTGGTTTTAGTCCCTGTAAAATTTATTCCTTTGTTTTTATCCCTCTAAAATTTAAAAGAATTGTTTTTGGTCCTTGTAAAATGAGAGAATTTTGATTTTGGTTCTTGTGAAATATTTTTATTTGATTTTCATCCATTTAAAACCTAAAATCATTGTTTTTGGTCCATAGTATTCATTTTATGGTAGATATACAAAACTCTTTTTAAGGGCTAGGGGAAAAGTTTTGGGTAGTTAGATGCTAACATAACATCACATACGTCATTGGGTGTCATTCGGAATGACCATGTGACCTATTGTAAGACATATAAGTAGTTAATGGATGTAATATTGCGGGAGGGACAACAAACAATACTTTCATATTTTGGATGAATGAAAACCAATTAAAAAAAATTATAGGACCAAAAACATATTTAACCTTATAAAATTTTGACTTTGATAGGATCTAAATTCATGTGTGTATGGGCGTATCTAAATAACAAATAGAAAGAGGATAGCATCAATTGCCACACGGTATTAAACTTTTATACTTACACCACCAAGTATATTTTTGTAGTATGCAAAACTTAATCCAATTATTGGATCGATACTTTTTATAAAAAAGATCGAGTTTATTTTTTATTTTTACAGAAAAAAGATCAAATTTATAAAATTTTGACTTTTTTGACTGAATAAATTTTTAAATATTTGATATTATATAATACTACTTTTTTTTTAAAAGGGGTGGGGAAGGGGATTTTTTATTAACAAGGGAGAGGAAGACATTTCGGCCATACAAATTGTCTCTAAGAGGATTTGAACACCATTCCTTGAGTTTACAAGACTAGACAGTCACCACTACACTAGCACCCTGGGATATTACACTATATAATACTACTTGATTTTAATATATAATATATTATTTAAAGTATAAGTAAATATTTATTATTAAATAATATTCCTATTGTCAATACTCTGTTTTAACCTAACTTTTCGTGTTTTAGAAATATAAATGAAAAAACCGAATAGGTAATTGCAATATTTTTATATACATTTTCTTTACTTATGTATTTATTATACTATTTTTTATCGGTCAATGAGTCCGATAAAATAAGATAAAGGAAGAAGAGCTCTTAATTGGGCTTGATCCAATCCCATGCATGGTCCAGGCCCATGATTTTGGGGCCTCCTCTTGTTAATTTTACCACCTCCACTCCCTCTAAAAAGTCTAAAATATCCTTATTTACCCCACCTTTCCCCTCCACCCCTTCCACATCTCATCTTTCTCTTTCGCTCTCCATCTCACTCGGTCTCCATCTATGTCTCTCTCGCTCTCCGTCTCTCTCCGTCTCCCTTTCGTCGCCATTCTGTTCACCGACATCACAGTGATGCTTCGCGCCCCCCCTTTTCTAGATTTGAAGGTAGTATAAAATATTACATTTATTAAATTGCTTTACCAGCATCTTGTTATCGAAAGCCTCCCGGTAGCAAGAAACCGGATGTGTAACTTACATAAATTTTTTGAAAATACCATTCGGATTCTGGTTGTCAGGGGCCTCCGATAATAAAAAACTGGTAGTGTAATAAATAATTTCTAAACTATACTTATTATTATTAAACAAATAATTTTTGAAATTTAATTATTATTATTATTATTATTATTATTATTATTAAATAATTTTTGAAATTTAATTATTTTTCTAAAATCTAATTATTATTAAAATAAATAATAATATCTTATTAATTAAATTTATAATATATTTTCAAAACTGCAATTTATATAGTTGAAACTGTCGGTGGAATCACAATCGTTCATATGTATATTGAAACCTAATTGTTGAACACCACCGTCAACAAATTATCGAAAACATCAGGATTCTTATTCCCAGTATGTTCCAGATTCTTATTTTTGGTATGTTCCGGATTTCTGTTTCCGATAGTTACCAGACTCTTGTTTTCGGTAACACAAAAAACTGACTTGGTTGTTTTACCCTAAAGCATTGTTTTTCTTTCTTTCTTTTACTTGATATTTGTTACCTATCTATCTATTGAAAAATGTATTCAATCAAAGTCTACATGGAATTTTCATAACAAATCACGGAATGTTTACATAAAATTAGTACTCAATCCAGGTTTACATAAGATTTTGTTGTTGTCCCTAAAAATAGCGCCTTCCAATGTTGTATACTGTTGGAATCAAGAGGATTCAGAAACAATAACCCTTTAATTGTTTTGATGATAACAAAAGATTAAGAGAACAATTTATTCTCTAACATGGTTATAAGTGTGCAGAAAGTATTTATATTCGGAAAAATTCTGCTTCAGAAGACTTAGTGAAATCTTGAATTTCACTCTGGAAAGCCCTGGCCTGGCTCGGTTCTTGGCACATAGAATCTGCTTGGTCAACGCCCGTGTAAGTCAACGAATCTGGGTAGATCAGTCTAAGAGACTACACTCTGTTTGGTCAACGCCTGGTGTAAGTCAACGCCTGGTAGATCAGTCTAAGAGACTACACTGCTTAGTCAACGCCTGGTCTTGACCAACACTCAATAGATTGTGTTATATGTGCTCCATGATAGACTTAGTGCTTTTCTACACGATTCTGTCATTTGATAGCCGATGAAGTTCTACACACAAGAAACAGGTGATCTGTGAAGCTCGATTCGATAGTAAAATTCAAGTACCTTGTTATACGAGGTATCTTTAGACAAGAAGAATGTCAAAGGATAAAATCATCAAGGAAACTTGTGCTTGAAGTGTCTATATTTTTGAAAAGCTCACTAAGGACAAAGTTATCGACATTGTGTATAATACTCGAATGCTTTTCGCCTTGAAAGCGACGTATCTGCAAAGCCGAAATTCAAGGATCCGAACTTTGACTTTGGACAAAATTTGGACAAAAAGAAGCGTTGTGCGGACAAAAGAGACGTTGTGTCACAACGGCACTTTTTCAACTCCTAGCTATATATCCTACCTCATACAATCAAGTAAGATAGGAATTGAGTTTTCAACAAACGATTTTCAACACGGTTGTACGCAATCTAGCAACTTGAATATTTTTCTCGAGTAGTGAGAGCATCAACATCTATCTTCTCAAACACTACCCAATCAAGAGGCGGTGAGCAATCAAGAATTCATCCAAGTCTCGAGATCGCTGAACAAGGCACTTATCGCTTTATTCTTTCTTTTAAGAAAGTTATTTTGTGCTAAAAGTATTTTCATTGTAAATTCTCTCAAGAGAGTTATCTCTATATTGTTTCAAAAACTCTTATTTGAATCTGCATTTAGCCCAAGAAGGGCTGTATACCTTAGAGGCTCAACTGCATCGAGTCGTTCTAAGAAGTTGTGAGTATAGCCAGGTTGGCGTAAATATACTCTCAAGTGTAATCGGTTGATTATAGTGGAGAAATCCTTCAAGTGAGTGAAGGGACTAGACGTAGCTATCGGTGATAGTGAACTAGTATAAATCACTGTGGTTCTTTCTTCTCTCTACTTTATTCCTTGCACGCTTTATTCAATAGTTATTTTTCATAAACATTTGTATTTGCGAAAAAGTTTTTTAAAAACCCAATTCAAACCCCCCCTTTCTTGTGTTTTGCCACGTTCAATTGGTACCAGAGCTCGGCCTCTTGGTTGAGCACTTAACAGTGTGAGAGGAAAAGATCCTATACTATCCTATGGCAAGCAACGAACCCGGTGGTCATGTTAACCGCCCCCCTTTGTTCACTGGATCTAACTATGACTACTGGAAAGATAAAGTGAAAAACTTTTTCGAATCTCAACAGTTTGAACTTTGGGATATGGTTCGGAAACAGTACACTGAACCAGTTGACTCCAAAAGAAATCCTATTCCTAGGGAGTCTTGGACCGATGATCATAAAAAGGAATATACCTTGCACCAAAAAGCAAGATACTTTCTTGTATGTGCTATCTCTGAAAAGAGTATGAGAAATGTGGCAATAACAGCACTGCCAAAGAAATTTGGGACTCACTGGCTTTAGCCTATGAGGGTACTTCCCAAGTACAAGAAACCAAGGCTAATATCTTGGTTAGACAATATGAACTCTTCAAGATGGAAGAGGATGAAAGCATCGAAACTATGTTTGGAAGATTTCAAACATTAGTTCATGGCTTGAAGGTTCTCAAGAAAAGCTATACCACTCACGACCATGTTAAGAAAATCTTGAGAAGGGCCAAAGAGATGGAGACCCAAAGCCACGGCTCTTCAAGAAGCCAAGGACTTGAATGAATTACGTCTTGAAGATCTCTTGAGTTCTCTAAGAGCTCACGAGCTTGAGCTTGATGAAGAAGAACCTCCCAAGAAAGCAAAGACCATTGCTCAAAACTTCAAACAAAGCATCTACTTCCAAAGCTCTCCAAGCCGAGCTTGAAATCAAGAAGCTTCATCCGATGAGAGTGATGAAGATATCGATGATGAAATCTCCCTTATTTCAAGGAAGATTCAGCGCATGATGAAAAGCAAAGGAAGGTTCAAAGAAGTTCCACAAAAGGGACTCACTGAAAGACAAGATTCAAATGAAAAGAAGGACTTCAAGGACAAGAGCCAAGTGACTTGCTATGAGTGCAAGAAGCCTGGTCACTACAAGTCTGAGTGCCCACAACTTGAGAAATCAAGGAAAGGTGACTTCAAAGGCAAGAAGAAGAAAGGTCTCATCGCTACATGGGATGATTCAGAAGCATCATCTCTCGAGGGTGAAGAGGAACAAGCAAACATGGCTCTCATGGCTACCATAGGCTCAGACAGTGAAGAAGAAGATAAAGAGGTAGATTCTAACACATCTTCTAATATTCAAATAGCTTTTGATGAACTGTTAGATGAGTCCTCAAAGCTCAACAATGAGTACAAATCTTTGAAAAAGAAATTCTTAAAACTCTCTAAAGAATTTCAAATACTCACCGAGGAGAATGAGAAACTCAAAGCGAAAACCACCATTTGGTGAGTAACAGCTTTAACAAGAAGAATAAGGTTGAATGCAACTCTTCAAAATATGAAGAGGGATTTCAAAGATTTCTTCTTGAATGTGTCACCAAGCAAACAAGCATCTATGATCCGGGGAGTAAGTCAAAATGGTAAAAAGGGTCTTGGTTATAACCTCAAGAACCAACTTTTCAAAACACCAATTTGAAAACCAAAGACTCCAACAATCACGGATTTGTTTACTTTGTACTTTCTGCAATAAGAAAGGGCACATTAGAGTACTTGTTATGAACTAAAAACAAGAAGGACACGTCTCCTTCTAGGACTAACAAAGAGGACCCAAAAAGATTTGGGTACCTAAGGATAAAATTATATATGTTGCAGATTTGCTTAGCAACAGAGTTACTACACCAGCCCCGGTACTTGGACAATGGTCGCTCACGCCACATGACAGAGAAAGGCGTATGTTCCAAGAACTCCATCATGAAGAAGGTGGAAATGTTGGTTTCGGAGGAAATCGTAAAGGTAAAATCATTGGAAGTGGAAAAGTTGGTAAGAGCTTTCTTCCTTCCATTGATAATGTATTATTAGTGGATGGCTCAAGCATAACCTACTAAGTATAAGTCAATTATGCGATAGTGGTTATGATGTTGCCTTTAATGACACATCATGTATAGTCAAAAGCAAGAAAGATGGATCTATTCTTTTCAAGGCAAAGAGAAAAAATAATATTTACAAAATTAAACTTTACGAGTTGGCAAATCAAAATGTAAAATGTTTTTTGTCAATTGATGAAGAGCAATGGACTTGGCACAAAAGATTGGGTCATGCCAGCCTGAGGTTAATCTCAAAGCTTAACAAGAAAGGACTTGTTAGAGGCCTACCAAATCTTAAGTATCAATCTGATGCTCTTTGTGAAGCATGTCAAAAAGTGGAAACAAACGAAATCTTCTTTTAATTCCAAAAATATTGTTTCCACCTCAAGGCCACTTGAGCTTTTACATTTAGATTTATTTGGACCAACCAGAATCGCCTCTGTCTGAAAGAAATATGGTCTAGTCATTGTCGATGACTATACTAGATGGACATGGGTAAAATTCTTAACCCACAAGGATGAGTCTTTACGTTGTTTTCAGATTCGCAAACAAGTGCAAAATGAAAAAGGCTTTTGTATTACTACTATTAGAAGTGATCATGGTGGTGAATTTGAAAATGAATTATTTCAAAAATTCTGTGAAGAACATGGCATCTCTCACAATTTTTCATCCCTAGAACACCACAACAAAATGGTGTTGTAGAAAGGAAAAATAGATCTTTGCAAGAAATGGCGAACCATGATTCACTTAAACTAATGTTGCAAAGCACTTTTGGGCGTATAAAGAACATCGCATGCTATATTCAAAATAGAATCTATATTAGACCTATCTTGAATAAGACTCCTTATGAATTGTGGAAAGGAAGAAAACCCAACATTTCATATTTTCATCAATTTGGGTGTGACTGCTTTGTTCTCAATACAAAGGACAGTCTAGGAAAATTTGATTCTAAATCACAAAAAGCTATCTTTTGGGATATTCCAACGCTCTAAAGCATACAGAATATACAACAAAGAAACATTAATTGTTGATGAGTCAATACATGTGAAATTTGATGATAAGAAGCACGATAATGACACGTCGAGCTAAATGAAGCTTTTGCAGATTTACAAATTTGTAAGGAAACAAAAGCAGATGTCACAGTCTTGACTCGATGATGTCTCTGGTCGACTCTGGTGAAAAGGAATATCCATAATGCATCGAAGTTCAAACCTGATCACCCAAAAGACCAAATAATTGGTGAACCGAGTGATAGAGTTAGAACAAGATCTTCTCTTAGAGATCATGCTGATTTGGCACTTCTATCAGAGATAGAGCCAAAATCTATTGATGAAGGTCTAACTGATGATGGATGGATTATTGCTATGCAAGAAGAGCTCAATCAATTTCAGAGGAATGATGTGTGGAAGCTTGTGCCTCCTCCAGAGAATAAGCTAGCAATTGGAACCAAGTGGGTCTTCAAAAACAAACTTGATGAAGATGGTAAAGTGGTAAGAAACAAGGCTAGACTTGTTGCTCAAGGGTATTCACAAGAGGAAGGTATTGACTACACTGAAACTTTCGCTCCTGTAGCTAGACTTGAAGCCATTAGAATTTTGTTGTCATTTGCTGCACATCATGGCATTACTTTGTACCAAATGGATGTAAAAAGTGCATTTTTAAATGGTTTCATAAATGAGGAAGTGTTTGTGAAACAACCACCTGGTTTTGAAGATCCTGAGTTCTCTGACCATGTCTTCAAACTTAAAAAGGCACTTTATGGTCTTAAACAAGCTCCTAGAGCTTGGTATGACAGATTAAGTTCCTTTTTAATGTCAAATGATTTTGAAAGAGGACAGTGGACACTACACTATTTAGAAAATCATCTAAAAGCATTTCATTATAGTTCAAATATATGTGGATGACATTATCTTTGGTGCTACTAATGAGTCTCTTTGTAAGGAGTTTTCTAAGCTTATGCAGAATCTAATTTGAGATGAGTATGATGGGAGAATTAAAATTCTTCCTTGGTATTCAAATCAAGCAATGTCAAGATGGAACTTATATTCATCAGACTAAATATGTGAAAGAAGCTAAGAAGTTCAAGCTAGAGGAAACCAAACCTATGAGCACACCAATGCATCCAACATGTGCTCTTGGCAAAGATGAATCAAGTAAAAGGTAGACCAAAAGGTATATAGAGGTATGATTGGTTCACTCCTTTATCTCACACCTCAAGGCACGATATTATGTTTAGTGTGTGCTTATGTGCAAGATTTCAATCGATCCTAGAGAATCTCACTTAAGCTGGTTAAAAGGATATTTAGGTATCTTAAAGGAACTACTAATCTTGCTTTGCTTTATAAGAACTCAGATAATTACAAGTTAGTAGGTTTACGTGATCTTGACTTTGCCGGAGACAAATTGAAAGGAAAAGCACAAGTGGTGGTCGCCAATTTCTTGGAGCAAATCTTGTCTCTTGGTCCAAAGAAAAGACAAAGCACAATTGCACTATCCACAAAGCAGGTCGAGTACATATCCGCCGCAAGTCGTAGCTCACAACTACTTTGGATGAAGTATCAACTTGAGGACTATCGATTAAAGAGAGTAAAATCCCTATATACTTTGTGATAATACTTATGCTATATGCTTGACTAAAAACCCTATTTTGCATTCTCGAGCCAAACATATTGAAATTAAACATCATTTTATTAGAGACTATGTTCAGAAAGGGATTCTTGAAATTAAATTTATTGATACTGACCATCAATGGGCAGACATCTTTACAAAACCCCTTGCTGAAGATAGATTCAACTTTATAAGAAAGAACTTGAATTTCCTTCTTATAAAGGAATAGGTGTTTGATCTGAATATAGTTGACTCTGTTTGACTAAGTTGACTCTGTTTGAATTTAGTTGACTCTGTTTGACTAAGTTGACTTTGTTTGAATTTAGTTGACTCTGTTTGACTATGTTGACTCTGTTTGAATAAAGTTGACTCTGGTTGAATAAAGTTGACTCTGTTTGATGTGTTTGACTTGTTGACTCTGCGTGAGTGTGTTGGCTATGTCGTAGTTAAATCTGTTGATTCTGTTGATTATCTTATCTCGTTATATTCTTTTCATTAACTGTTCGTATGATCATTGCATAGCTGTCTCTGGGAATCTTAAGTACACGTGTCTCTCTGAGACTGGTTGATGCGTTAGTGAGTGACATTTGCTTTTACTGAGTCATAATTGATTTTATCAAGCAAGAATGACAGCTTTTATCGCGCCTTTTCAATTTTGACAGTTACTCTTTTGGAAAAGACAAATTTATTTTAATTCATTTCGAAAACTGGCGTATGGTGCTTAAACTTCTCGAACACGTTTATAACCCACTCACTCACATCACTCACTACCCACTCTATCTCTCAAAGAGAAGTCTACACATTTCAGAACCCTAAACCCCTTTCATCTTTGCACTCTGGGGTTCTCCGAATTCAACAATGGTCGATCCACAAGTAACGCTGGAAAATCTTCAAACCTCAGACCTCAAAGTGTTGGTGGAACACGAAGTAAGGTTCGAGGATATGGCAAATGAAGGATACGACTTCAGAGCTGATTTCATCGACATGGGGATAATGGATTTCTTCTACATGACCAACTCAGTCTATGAGAATCTGGTGAAGGAGTTCTGGACTTATGCTTGGAGTAAAGATAAGACCATTCTCGAGTCATGTTCAAGGCGGCGCATTGTGGTCACTCAGGACCTAATTGCGAAATCACCCATTGCCCTAATGATGGAGCGGTTGAAACCGCTGGTTGGGAAAAAGGATCTTTGGTGGTGGGATGTCGTGAATGAAACCATCTATGAGAAGCCCGGAGGGACCAAGGCGATGGACATGAAGAACGAGGTTTGAGCAATCGCTCGGAATCATCATGAACTGCTTGGTGCCAAAATCTGGCTCTGTGGATACTGTCAGTAGTACCCACAAGTTCATAATGTGGAATTATAAACTCAAAGCAAAAATCAACCTTCCACAGATAATTTTTGAACATCTGCGAAGAGACTTAATGTACTCCAGAAAAGGGAAATATATGAATATCCCTTATGGAAAGCTGTTGTCAGCAATTATGGAGAACCAAGGTCTTATAAATCTTCTTTAAGGTCTCAACACCTTGGAAGCAGGGCTTGCCCTGAAAACGATGGTGATTCCTATTCTCTCTTCAGACAATCTAAGGAGAATGGGACTCCTTTCCAAGAAGGTTATTGCTGCAATTCAGCAAGGTGAAGAAGGAGCAAGGAAGAAAGTTGTGAAGAAGGGGAAGAAGATTGTGGTAGACTCTGGTGTCTTTACTGGACCAACCAGAAGGGTCACTCGAAGCACAGGCATTCACATTGCCTCAGAATCCCCTCAGCTCACTCTCCCTGTGAGACCTACATGCATGCCCTCTATGCTTACAGAGGAAGAAGAAGAGAAAGCGGAGATTGATCAAATGATAAAGGAAAGGTTAGAGGAAACACGACTATATCATGAAGCAAGCTTGGTCAGGCCTTGTACAATGCGTGAAACCTTTGCACCTCCAGTTCGTGCTCCTACCTCGACCCTAGAGTGGCTATTCTCTTGAGCCCGCCTCTGTTGATCCCGCTCGAAGCCACCCCGAAAAGGATACACAAGGTTGGAGATGCCCCCGCCGCAAAAAGGAAGAAGGCACTTGATAAGGTAGTTGATTTATATGATACTACTTATCAACTGCAGTTACATTCTGTTGCTTTCTGATTGTTGAACCCCTCCATCACAATCCTTGCCCAAACCTAAACCCCAACTGTCTCGCACCCAAACCAACACCTACCAAAAAGCCTTTGCCGTCTTTACCCTCAGACTCATCTTCATCTGATGAAGATGATGTTGCTCCCTTGAGGACTAGACAAAGACCTCAACCACAGGTTCAAATTCCCTATATTGAACCTTTAGCCTCTTTACCTCCAGATTCCACTATACCTCAAACCCAAACACCTTCACCACCTAAATCACCACCCAAACCAGCTTCTCCACCTAGAACCGCTTCACCCCCTCACCAACAACCAGACCTCAACATACCATGTGAGACTGAGTCCATTTCTGAGGAACCTGAATCTGAGTCAAGGGTTCAAGAGTCTTCATCTCTTGAATCTGGCAATATGATTGTGTGTGAAACTCAACCTCTTCGCATGTTGCAACCTCTCCCTGACTCCTCTTTCAGACTTCCCATAATGGTACCCTTCATGTCTCAACTGTTCTCTCCTCCAAATTCTCCTCTCCAGGAAGAACCAGAATCTGTTGCAGAACTCCTGGGGGATGATGCTGATGATCTCTCTGCTGAGCCTCTGCCACTTCTTCTCACTGCACCCCCTGGACCCTCTGAGCCTGGTCTTCGGGAACCAAGAATTGTGCCCAACGTTCTTCCCAATTTAATTGGTAGCATTGAGTACTTCAAAGCTGAAAGATTCAGGGAATCTCGTTTCTGGGGTTTCCTTGGAAACGACAGATTTGATGAAGTAATCAATGATCTTCTTGAAGAAGATCGGTATGAGGCGGGTGTCTGTGAACACTTGGTTTGACAAGCACAGGCAAGAGCAAGAAGAAAGAAGCAGGAGATGGCATCGCCACGACATGGAGAGTTCCTCCAAGAGAAGAGGTCACCGTTGTTTGGGAACCGTAACTCGCACCTCCTCCTCGTCCTCCTACTCCTCCAAGAGAACTCAGAACTCCACCACCGCACACAATGCTATGGTTGCATCTACTACGGATCGGCTTCACATGACAGTCAATCTGTAGTTGTGCCAAAAGAAGTTTTTGATAAATGGTTGAAGAAAGCAGTGATAGAAGATTTATGGAATCTCTTGATCAAAATTTGGAAGCCTCGAGAAAGAAGCAAGATTTGATGACTACTCTGTGCGGCAAATTTTGGAGAGGATGGAGCAACCCTAGAAAACCTTAGGATTTTTTTTTACTTTTAGTTTTCTCCTTTTGATAGATTTGCTTTGAGTTTGTTTTTGTTCACTGTTTTTATTTCTAATGAAATTTATGACACTTGAAGTTTTCTCTTTATCTTTCTTTATCTTTGTTTTGGTGTGATGTTCTTTATTTACTGTCTTAATCTTTTTGTCGATGACAAAGGGGAGAAGAATATAGAGAGTATAAAGCAATTGATGAACCTAGTGTATCAACCAAGTGTCATCATGCATACATTATGTGTTACTGATTAATATATTCTGTATGCTCAAACTTATATCTTGTAATATCTCATGCTCTGTTACACTTAGAAATATTTATATATGCTTAATTCAGGAGCCTCAAATCATCTGAATAAATATTTTTTATAAAGAAAAATTGTTCATCAATATATGTATTTGTCATCAACAAAAAGGGGGAGATTGTTGGAATCAAGAGGATTCAGAAACAATAACCCTTTAATTGTTTTGATGATAACAAAGATTAAGAGAACAATTTATTCTCTAACATGGTTATAAGTGTGCAGAAAGTATTTATATTCGGAAAAATTCTGCTTCAGAAGACTTAGTGAAATCTTGAATTTCACTCTGGAAAGCCCGGCTCTGGCTCTGGTTCTTGGCACATAGAATCTGTTTGGTCAACGCCTGGTGTAAGTCAACGACTCGGTAGATCAGTCTAAGAGACTACACTCTGTTTGGTCAACGCTCTGGTGTAAGTCAACGCTCTGGTAGATCAATCTAAGAGACTACACTCTGTTTAGTCAACGCTCTGGTCTTCAGTCAACACTCAACAGATTGTGTTATATGTGCTCCATGATAGACTTAGTGCTTTTCTACACGATTCTGTCATTTGATAGCCCATTAAATTCTACACACAAGAATCTGGTGATCCGTGAAGCTTCGATTCGATAGTAAAATTCAAGTACCTTGTTATACGAGGTATCTTTAGACAAGAAGAATGTCAAAGGATAAAATCATCAAGGAAACTTGTGCTTGAAGTGTCTATATTTTTGAAAAGCTCACTAAGGACAAAGTTACTGACATTGTGTATAATACTCAGAATGCTTTTCGTCTTGGAAGCGGCGTATCCGCAAAAGCGAAATTCAAGGATCCGAACTTTGACTTTGGACAAAATTTGGACAAAAAGAAGCGTTGTGCGGACAAAAAGAGGCGTTGTGTCACAACGACACTTTTTCAACCCTAGCTATATATCCTACCTCATACAATCAAGTAAGATAGGAATTGAGTTTTCAACAAGCGATTTTCAACACGGTTGTACGCAATCTAGCAACTTGAATATTTTTACGAGTAGTGAGAACATCAACATCTATCTTCTCAAACACTACCCAATCAAGAGACAAAGGAGCAATCAAGAATTCATCCAAGTCTACGAGATCGTTGAACAAGGCACTTCTTGTTTTATTCTTTCTTTTAAGAAAGTTATTTTGTGCTAAAATTATTTTCATTGTAAATTCTCTCTGAAGAGAGTTATCTCTATATTGTTTCAAAAACTCTTATTTGAATCTGTACTTAGCCCACGAGTGGCTTGTATACCTTAGAGGCTCAACTGCATCTTGAGTCGTTCTAAGAAGTTGTGAGTATAGCCAGTTGGCAGAAATATACTCTCAAGTGTAATCGGTTGATTATAGTGGAGAAATCCTTCAAGTGAGTGAAGGGACTAGACGTAGCTATCAGGTGATAGTGAACTAGTATAAATCACTGTGTCTCTTTCTTCTCTCTACTCTTTATTCCTTGCACAGTTTATTCAATAGTTATTTTTCATAAACATTTGTATTTGCGAAAAAGTTTTTTAAAAACCCAATTCAAACCCCCCCTTTCTTTTGTTTTGCCACGTTCAATACGACTAACATATAGAGTCTCTCATTCACTACCTTTGTCGCTTCTAAACATTTGTCATAGTCGATCTGAGGGAGGTATTGGAGCCTCATTCTTTAAATAGACCTGGAAACATATTATTTTTAAACAAAGTGAATATTATCATCTATGATAGCCAATTAAATGTTACAGAAATAAACAGGAAACATAAATGTCGTACTTGTACAAAGTGTCACAATCTCTGTAGATACCCGATGCAAAGGGCGAAGTGAGTCAAACGATCTCTCGGTGGTGCATGCTTGTGAGGGAAAATTGTGGAACTTCCCCTTGAGTCTAAACATATCATGACCACCTTATACTTGCTAGCAATCACATATCCTACATCTTGCATGGTCATCCATTTTTCAGGCAAGGCCGCCACCTTATCAACATATAGTGATCGAATTAGTGCATTATAGTGATATCCACAATTCCTATAAGCCTGTACATCAATAATGTTATCGATGTATTGATGAATTTGATATGGAATTTCTTGTATGTGTGGCAAGGCCGGAGCTGACTTCTTTGGTGGAGGTGGAGGTGGAGTTGAATTTTTGGGTGGAGGTAGAGGTGGAGCTGACTTCTTGGGTAGAGATGGTGGGGGAGTTGACTTCTTGGGTGGAGGGGAGTTGACTGTTTATGTAACGACCCGTTTCCGGACCGCTACCGAGCTCAACATACCGAGCTCGAGTTACCGAGCTCAACACACCGAGCTTAAGTTACCCTGTATGCGATGTGTTTTAAAACATTACTCTTGTGCCCTTTAGAAAAGTACGGTCTATTATTATTTTTTTTCTTTTTATAAGACCAGCTCGTGCACATCAGAGTAATTACAGCTTTTCGAAACATGGTGCAAGTAAGACACAAGACTTAAGTCCTAAATAACAACACGCAGGTACAACAAGTACATACTTATATATACAAGATATAAAAAGTGCATACAAAAAAGACAGTAATAATGTACAAAGAAAATACACCTAAGGTATGACGACTTCAAGAGAGCAATCATACCCTGGGGGTACTTTCGACAGACACCCACGCAGGGGGCTGCTCCAAAAGTAAAACCACCAGTCTACCCTGTGCTCAAAATGACATCTAGCCCAATCTGGTCACAACCACTGAACACAAAAAAAAACAAAGTACAGTCATCCCAAAAAAAACATCCAACAAACATAATCAATCACGACAAATATAGGTCGTCGCCCTGATCCTCGTCGAGCTCCTCCTCGCCATCATCTGCTGTCGAGTTCCCTGCACCCTCGACATCGCCTGGGTAACCATCATGGATTGAAGGTACCACGGGAAAGGGTCAACTTCTCAACAAATCAAGATAATCCAAGCATAAAGAAATTAGTAAACAACAAAGTGTAACATTCACCAAACGTGACTCAACCATCTCACTCTAGACTCGACTCAACTCGCTATCCATTTTCTCTCGACTCGACACTTTTTCCGGAATGCACACGCTGCATCGTATCTTTGGAAAGTCCAGTCAAGCCTTGGGATCTTCGCTCTCCCTAGATACCAACTCAGGTCCCATAGCGTGGCAACGCTTAGAAGTCCCCATAAACGGAAAAGGGGACCTAGCACCCTCTCCGCTATCCGGGTCGCAACTTCAAACGCCAACGACTCGCTAAGCTCTCTCACTCAATGAACAATTCGCCGCATACGATATTCAAAGAGTTATACGCAAGATATTCAACCGCATGTCAAATAAAAAGAGCAGGCTCAACATGAAGAAACGCAATTCAACAGGCAATACACAATTCACAACATATATTCAATCACATATTAAATACATGCAAAAACCCAATCATATCACAACACTTCAAGCTCGACACAAATCAAGGAATCCATACATAGGAATATAACAATAAAAATCCTAGAATGTCTAGAAGTGCCCTTACCGAACTCCAAGCTAACGCTGCTCGACAACGACCTCAACACGGCTGTCTTCAAACGAGCTCGACAACGACTTCTCTCACTCGATCTCGACACGTACGGCTCTCAGTCAACCTCGGTTTCGTGTTCTCGTACACCCTGATCTCCTTGCAGCACGATCTCGGAAATCACACTGCCTAATACGAGCACAACTTAGTTCTATCTATGGGTTCTAATAACACTTAGCTCTCATTATCCCAATCTTAACCACAACCCAAGTAAACATTAAAACTCAAGAACTTAAACAAATACAACCAGAATTCAAACATTACAAAATAACTCCTTTTCTCTAAAATTTTATTAAAAACTTCTTTCATACATCACCAGACAAAACCATTTTTCCTCTAACACAAAGTTAGGGTTTTCGATCAAAAGTTCATGAAAAAGGTTATATGATTCTATAACAAATAAATCGACAACAAACATCAACAAGAAGCAACGTACAACAACCTAAAACAAGAAATCAAAACAAACCAAATAGGGAGGGTTTTGGGCACTGCCTATTGCAGAAAACAGAGAAAGCAATTTGTTTTATAAGCTCAAATAATTGGTTATAAAGGTAGGTCATGTCATGAAAAAGAAAACCTATCAATATGACCTGATTTGGAAGCATAAAAACTAGCTAAAATGGAGGGAAGAAGTGGCGCTAACAGTAACATGAAGAGAACTAAAATTCTATTTTTCATACCTCAAAAGATGGTCGAGATGGTGATATATGTCGAGAAGATGATAAGAAACAAGGTTGTTGAAGAAAGTTTATGCAGAAGCTCAATGAAACTCGAGGTTCTTCAATGGAAGTTTGGAGAAGAGGAAATTTAGAGAAGAAGAAAAAAGAAGAAACTGGAAAGTGAGTGTTTAAGGCGGCTAAGCGTGATATTTATGGAGGTGGAGGAAACTAATCATGACATTTATCTACAGCTGGAAAGAAAAAAAACAGTTTGGTCTTATCTCCCTTAAATATCTCTTAAACAATAATTAATTACAAAAAAACCATTTTAAATGAATTTATCTTTCATAAAACCACAAATAAGCGACACCTAGATTTTAAAGTAAGATATTAATCCAAACAACAAGATATACTAATTAACGCTAAATAATATTCGTAAAAATACGAGTGTTATCATCTCGACACGATGTCGACCAGGGTGCTTGTGCAAGCGCACAAGGTTCTAACACGAGTTCGTGCACACGGCCTCCTCAGTTCGACATGCGACCTCATCAGCTCGACATATGACCGCGGCACGCGATCTTGGCACGGGATCTCGACACGAGGTCTTGGTACGAGGTCTCAACAGGAGGTCTCGACGCGAGGTCTCGATACGATGTCCTAATACGAGGTCGATCTCATCCTCAGGTGTTACAGTTTAGATGAAGTTGGAGTTGAGTTACTGTCATGTTCGGATCCATAGAACTCATCAACACGTTCCCAATATGATGGATCACGTTTTGTTGTAGTATCTAGTGTGAACCCCTTCCCTTTCTTTGGTGCTACCTTTGTGTTCAACTTAATAAAGGGTGGACACATGGAAGTGGTGTCAGAAAATGCTAACTCACATAATTATGCATTTAATGCTACTTGCATACAACATCAAGCTCCTGAAACCTACGTGCCAATGCTTCTAGCTCAATCTGGCACTTAGTTCTAAACCATGGCAGCTATCGGTGTCACAGTTGTTGCTGAAGCTTAATCTCCTCTAGTGGATATGAACTGCCTCTAGTGGAATTGGGATGTAGTGCATTGTATATCTGGCAAGCTCACATGCACAAGGTCGCCCTTGAGCGTATCTTAGCATGCAACCACATGCAAAACTATCAATACCAACGGTGTTAACTTGAAGAAGCTCATCGGTAATGTGGTCTAATGCACTTCTCGACACAAGTGCATTTAAGTGCTTGTAGACTGTAGTATTATAACAATGTTATTGTCTACTAACGCTATGCTCGAATGAAGGCTTGAGCTCAGTGTGTTGTAACCTGATCATGTTGTTCATAACATCCCAACAGCTACACAAGTCTCCTCTGTTATCAGCTAACAACCTCTTCAACCTCCAATGTGCAAACTCAACCCAGTTAAAAAACACAAACAGACCAAATCAGAAACACCAACAAATACGAGGAATCAAACTTTTTCAAGTTGCATACCTGTTGGTTGTTGTGTTTCCAAGGTGCATAACCCGGTCTATCCATGCAGAAACAAGCTTTTTCTTGTGAGGATTCAGCCAAGTTTTGTTGACATAGTCAATGAACTTACCGAACGGTGCTGATTCATCCTCGATTGGATCGAATCTTTTGAAGTGCATTGTAAATCTGCCTAATTGTAGTGTGGCTGTTTGGGTTGTTCTGTTGCAATGATAGTAAGGCGCTTCTTGGCTTAATCATATTCTTTGTCATGTCACTGAGCAAAGACTTCTCTTCGGAAGTTAGCCGACCAACATATGGATGACCTTCGAAGTTTTTGAGTAACTGTTCCACACATTACCTTCAAAACACACCCTCCAACACCTTTCACTAGTCATCCTTTCAATCTAAATGGGCACTGACATTTTCTAGTACCAGTACCTTTCAATCCCGTCTTGTAAGGTTTATACTTGCCACTTTTTTCACAACCCAAAAAATTTTGCCGGAACACAGCCGGACGCGCCTAAACGTGCGGCTGGAGGCGGCGACGCGTGGAAGAAGACACAGGGGAGAAGGACGATGCGTGAAGGCGTGTTACAACATATCTCGGGCCAATTTTTTGTTTGTTTGTATAGATCGAGATATTCCGCACTCAGTGGTGGTGTTCTCGCCGAAAAAACTGTCGGAAAATTTGTTCGGTGGCGGTAGATGGAGGCCGAAGGGATAGAAGACATGCCGAAAATTGGAGACACGACGGTGGGAAGCAGAAACCAGAAAGAAAACACGATTTCTAAAAAAAAATTGACATCAATGGACAGTGGGTCCAGTGGCTAAGCACGGTTTAGGCTCGCCTCTCTTTAGGCTCTAGATACCATCTTGAATTTGGGCTTTAGGCCTAATACATCCCTATAAAACTGGCTTATAAAGTGAGGACTGTCTAAGCCTTATAAATACCACTTAGGCCATATCTTTAATCGACGTGGGACTTTCAGCAAATGTGATATCTTTTTCTTAATCAATGTGGTTTTTATCTTTAATGAGTGTAGAATTTGTCAGCTAAATTCACGGAGCAGGTCATGCTTTTGAGGCAATTACTTGTGAATTGCGATTGCCATTAAGGACCGAGTTGGACAAAACTTCAAAAGTAGGATTAGTTCGGGAAAGAGGCTCCAGAAAGCCTATCTCACTAATCAATGCATTGGTTGATGTTGTGCAAATCAGTTGGAGGGAGTAGGACAGTACTTGCAGTAGATAATGATGATCGTACCAAGTTCCATGCAAGAATCATTTCCTTTTTAGGAATTCGTAGAACTAGACGACAACCCGTGCGATGCACGGGGCAATATCCGTCAAAATGATAATACTTTCAATCACCAATTACTTATAGTGTGATTGAAATTATTTATTTGTTCAAAACAATCTGTAGATCCTGGCTTGTGTTTATACATTTGATACTCGATGGAAATACTTCAAAAATAAAATCTTAACTATACTCCATACCTCTCAAACCAACAGTAGGGTTTGTAATTCAAGTTGTGTAACAATTAAAAAACATTTGTGCAGATCGATAGTGAAACGATATAGCACATATATGTCATATGGAAGCCAACATACAAACTTAATATTACATCCCATTGTTTGTTATATGAAAACTAAGTCATAGTAGTTCGATATATAATTTAAGTACATACTTGGAATCCAAAAAGACAAATGACCTGAACAGATAACAATCCCAAAAAGGATAGGAACTTGGTGATGCATTACACGGGCATCAAATATCCAACTCATCAATTGTCTACCATTTTCACATCCACGATATTATTCTTAGATGGAAAAGTGTGAGTTGCTTCTCATATGGTGACGAAGGTGGAGGGAGAAGATGCATGTCTTTATCTTCTCCAAGGATTCGAGGAAGATGGAGGTTGTGAACTGCTTGATCTCGACGTGTTGAGGACCAACAGCTTGAGCTTGATCTCGACAGGTGTGAATAGCTGTCGAGAAGCAGTTGGAAACGATTCTCACCGAGTTAGCCTAGAAGATGCAGAAATGGAGCAGTCTCAGAAATGTAGAAGAAGAAGAAGCGAGCAGTGCATTCGATTTGAAGAAAATGGGAGAGAGTGAAGGTTTTTTTTCGTAACAGTGGAGAAGAAGAAGAAGAAGAAAATGGTGAAGAAAAGGATGAAGAAAATGGTGAAGAAATAAAGAAGGGGGCGATTTTGGTGGTGTGAAGGGAGGAGGAAAAGCAAGATGGAAGGAGAAGATGGAGCAGGAAGAAAGGAGGGAGATCGGGAGAAAGATAAGATCGATGGTTGAATTTTTTTTAATTTTTTTTGGTATAATGAGGGTTCAAATTTTGAATCAGCTCGAGATAAAGCTCAACCTGTCGAGATCAAGCTTGATCTCGACAGGTTGAGGACCAACAGCTTGAGCTTGATCTCGACAGGTGTGAATAGCTGTCGAGATCAACAGCTTCATGTCAAGCTCAACCTGTCGAGATCAAGCTCAGTCTGTCGAGATCAAGCTTCATTTCGACAGCATGAGGACCAACAGCTTGAGCTTGATCTTGACAGATTGAGATGAAGCTCAACCTGTCGAGATCAATGCTCCTCAGTTCTCAGATGGAAAAGTGAGTTGCTTCTTCTATTACTTGCAAACACCGAGAAAATATAAATAAGCATCAGAAAGAAAAGAAGATTAATAGGAACCGAAGAAGAAGAAACAAAGATGAAGAAAAACATTGAAACCCAAAATAGATAAAAAGCATACCATAGAATGAAAAACCCAAACCGAGAAGTGAAGAAGGTGAAAAATCTCACCATTCCGCTATTCACATTATTTATTTCGATGACTGATTGTGATGGGTCTTCATGCTCCAATAGATAGTTGTCTTGGTTGCCGAGATCAAGCTCGACATGTCGAGATCAAGCTTCATTTCGACAGCTTGAGGACCAACAGCTTGAGCTTGATCTCGCCAGGTGTGAATAGCTGTCGAGATCAACAACTTCATGTCAAGCTCAACCTGTCGAGATCAAGCTTGATTTCGATTGCTTGAGGACTCGACAGCTTGAGCTTGATCTCGAGACTGTTGAGATCAAGCTTGATCTCGACAGGTTGAGGACCAGCAACTTGAGCTTGATCTCGACAGGTTGAGGACCAACAGCTTGAGCTTGATCTCGACAGGTGTGAATAGTATCGATATCAGCGACTTCATGTCAAGCTCACCCTGTCGAGACCAAGCTCAGCCTGTCGAGATCAATCTTGATTTCGACAGCTTGAGGACCAACAACTTGAGCTTGATCTCGACAGATTGAGATCAAGCTCAACCTGTCGAGATCAATGCTCCTCAGTTGTCGGATGGAAAAGTGTGAGTTGCTTCTCATATGGTGACGAATTTGGAGGAGAAGATGCATGTCTCTATCTTCTCCAAGGACTCGAGGAAGATGGAGGTTGTGAACTCCTTGATCTCGCCAGGTTGAGGACCAACGGCTTGAGCTTGATCTCGACAGGTGTGAATAGGTTGTCGAGAAGCGCTTGAAACGATTCTCACCGAGTTAGCCTAGAAGATGCAGAAATGGAGTAGTCTCGAAATGTAGAAGAAGAAGAAGCGAGCAGTGCATTCGATTTGAAGAAAATGGGAGAGAGTGAAGGTTTTTTTTTCCGTAATAAAGGGAGAAGAAGAAGAAGAATAAAATGGTGAAGAAAAGGATGAAGAAAATGGTGAAGAAATAAATAAGGGGGCGAATTTGGTGGTGTGAAGGGAGGAGGAAGAGCAAGATGGAAGGAGAAGATGGAGTAGGAAGAAAGGAGGGAGATCGGGAGAAAGATAAGATCGATGGTTGAATTTTTTTTTTATTTTTTTTTTGGTATAATGAGGGTTCAAATTTTGAATCAGCTCATAAAAAGACAAATTTACCCAAAAAAGAACACGTGGCATTAATATAAGAGCTCTAATTGAGTCATTTGAACAGCCTATTGTTCTCTATAATTGAAATTGATGAATTGATTGATTGATTGATTGATTGATTGATAGAGTAATTCACCACAAAAAAAAAAGACTTCATAGGTTTCCAATCACGCGGGCCATAGACTGGTCTAACCAAGATTTAATAGAGGTGTATCCCTTTGTGTTTGAAAGCTGCGCTTCGTTGCGATTGGCTGCTGCAGCTCGCAGATGTGCGAATGGAGAGCTCGACGTCGAGGTCAACGTGACATTGGGGACAAAAGAAGCGTTCTGGTTTAGCACGTCGAGCTCGCAGACATTGGGGACGTCGAGCTCTTCCAGGAAACGTGATGTTACCAGAAATTACAATTTTCGGTATACAATTTGTATACCGGAAATTGTAATTTCCTATACCGGAATTTATTATTTCCGGTAAAATGTTCAGAATTAAAAAAAAATTGCTTTTTTTTCGGGGGGTATTTTGGAAAATTCACAAATTGGGGGGTGTACCTACCAGGTGGGGGGTGCATTTAATAATGGCCTTGTAAAAATAGGGGTTTTCGTGCTTTTTGCCCTGTTTTGCAACGCCGCTTTGGGTATTTCCTCTCCAGCGCCATTCTTCCATCCTTTCCAGCGCTAGTTTAGGGTTCCAGCGCCATTACTTGTAAGGCTTACTGGAAGTAAAACGGTGTCAGCAGATTCCTCAACGATATACGTGTTGCCCTGTTCTTAAAGTGTTCAAAGTTATGTTGGTGGATCTATGATCTCAACTGATATATCAGATTTAAACGAATCATAGGTAAGGCCTCTTAAATAATCACTTAGCATTTCCAAAGCCTGGTTTTCCTATGTTTAATATGAATTAACACTGCAAATAGGACTCACGTTGACGAATCCCTGATATATTCTGTCCAGATTTATCCCTAATATATTCTGTCCAGATTTATAGTAACGATGACAGTGGTGCCATATTTATGTAAATTTGTTCTACTTGAAATCCAATACATATTTTTGCTGGTGTTTTTACTTGTGAATATAGCTTATTTAAGAATAATATTGGATTGATCTGTTGAGTTGAAAATGTAAATTGAAACTATAAACGACAATGGTTTAAGCATTTTTCTTTACAACTTATGTTCTAATGTTTAATAGGATTAGATTGCTTACATTTTGTTAATTTGATTCTAAAGTATGGTGCTCATGAATAATAATTGATAAAATACAGAAGTATGTTTTTGTTCATATTAGGTTTACTTGAAAAGCAATATATTTTACATTTTTAGTGGTGCTGTAGATATGTTACGTAAATGTTGTAACACAGTTATTGGATCGAGTTTCCAGCTGAATATGGAATTAAAAACACGTTCTTTTAATATCGTTGAATGTAGGGACATTTAAGATCAGAAGGTAATGGACTACTTTGCTGTGATTTACAAAAACCCAGGGGAAGATCACATTGTGAGTATAATAAAAGCCTTACTGCTACTACTTTAATTTTAAATGGTTGTTTCAAAATACCTGTGTATTTTATGTGAATACCTTTCAAAAAGATTGTTTATATTGAGATCAATGTATGTTATGCAGATAATTCCACATAGGTTTGTCACAATGTGGGGTCATAATTTAACAAATCCTATGAGGATGAAAACTTCGTTAGGGATTGAAACAAATGTTGCATTTAAAAAAGTGGACAACGCACTATGGCTAGATAGAGGGTGGTCTGAATTTTCACGTGACTACGAACCAACTTACAGAGATGTGATCTTGTTCCAATACATTGGAGACTCGGCGTTTGTTGTCTCATTCTTCAAACCCTGTGGACTTGAGAAACTATCTCCTTTGGACCCAAATGTCAACTTTCCAACACAATTTTTCAAGCCATTAATGAAAGAGGAATACTTCAACAGAATGGTAATTATTGTCACCTATTTGTATTAGAGAGTTAACATTTAAGTAATAGCACTCTATACTAATCTAATGTATGTTAAAATTTGTTGTTTTATATGATAAATGTAACTTCGAACACATCGTGTTTGCATGTAAATTTTGCAGAAGTTAAATAAGGAGTTCGTGAAGATGTATAGGCAACAGTTGGGTAACCCTTTAACTATATATTGTGACAATGGGGCTGCTATAGTCGTTCAGTGGGTCTTTTATGGGAAGGAAATATGGCTTGAAGATGGGTGGAAAGACGTGTCTGCAAATTGTGGGTTTAAATTGGGTGACCTCCTCTTCTTCAAATACACGGCTGATTCAAGATTTGAACTTAGTATCGTAGACAACAACAAAAAACCACTGACTTGCAGTCATAAAGGAGGACTTGTGGATGTTGAACATGTTGTGGTCAATGAGCACACACTGTGGTTTACGAAGATATCAAAATCTGTTCACAGCGGTACACAACCACTGGTAAATCTGTATTACCATTGTTTATTTTAAAAGTTGTTTTATCTTAATTCTTTACTAATTTATAAGTTGTCATAATTTTACTGAACTGATGTGCTATTCTGCAGCACATTCCAGCCAGAATTGTGAAGCAGTGGTTTACTGGAAAGCCAACCAACGTTAATATCATGCTTCCTTCTGGAGACCTTGACAGCTGGAATTTACTGTGGTATGATGTTCATCCTGATAAAGAAGCAAGAACAAATCAATGCCTATTTGGGCATGGTTGGTATGAATTTGCAAAAAAGACTGATTTACCAATTGGTCAACACATTAGATTCTCTCATAGGTCTAATGAGGCTTTCATGAGGATGACCATAATCTAGGGGGTAGTATAATTAATCTGGTCTTCTTTTGTTGCTTAGTGGGACTGTGTATTTTGAATCTGTAATCAGTTTTTTTGAACTTGGTATTTCAGTCAGTGTTGACTGATTGAGTAACAATGTATGATAGGTTTATGACTACGTGACTTCAAACTTAGTAGTTCGAGTGCGGTTTCTTATGTTTTCCTTTAAATGCTGTATGAACCATTAGTAATCAATGACTAAGACATCTATATATATATATTATGATGTACTGTGTATAAATTTCTATGCATCTTATATTTGTTACTTTACATACATTTGTTGAACAGTTAGCGCATTATGATTGGCATTTTTTTAATCACAGCATATTCCCGAACGCAAATAAGATCCCTACAATATTTAATTGCACTGGTGATATGATAATATAGACAACAGGTTTGAGGTTTTAGAGCCACAAACAAACTTTCTACTAATTGTGGTCTTTAATGTATTGTTAGTGATCGTAAGGCAGTAATCCTTTATGAATCCATACTGTTGGATTGGTAATTACGCATAAGTTGGTTTGTTGTACATATACAATAGTAAAATGTATGTAAACAATTTAGTAAGTTTTGGCAGCAGGCTTTGTTGGTATTGTAAGAATAAAAAAAAAATCCACTGAGTCTACCAATATTGATATAAACCAAATTAAGCCACAAAGCAACTACTTTATTTATCCAATCTTATGGGTTACAGATTTTGAAATACTTCCTTGTATACCACGTTTGACGTTTCGTTCGTGTATGCACCTTCAACTTTTGTGACCATGATTTTCAAGCCTTTTCTTGATGTAACTCTTGAAATAGCAACATATAGTTGTCCGTGTGAGAAGACAGGCTGTGGAAGGTATACTCCAACGTGGTTTAAAGATTGACCCTGACTTTTATTAATAGTCATTGCAAATGAAGTTGTCAATGGAAATTGCCTTCTTTGAAACTTGAAGGGTATTATGATATCAGAAGGTATGAGTGACAACCTAGGTATATAAACTTTATCACCAATATTGCTTCCCGATATGACTTTGGCTTCAATGACATATTTGCCCATCTTGGTAACAATTAGTCGAGTTCCATTACACAATCCTGAAGACTGATCTATATTTCGCAATAACATGATCGGGACTCCAACTTTCAGTTTGAGAATGTGATTTGGTAGGCCAGAAGTTGTGATAGTATTTAGAAACTCTGGAGTGTGCACATTATCTGGGGTATCAGTATCTGAATTTACTGAGTAAGGAGTATCTAAACTCAAATAAGTCCTCTCTTCACCAGGAACCAATGACAACATATAATTATTTATCACGTCCACCGTCTCATTCCTTGGTGCCAATATTGCTCTATCTTGAAAGAACGATGCATGACTCATATTTTGAAAGAATGATGGATATGTTGCTTGAACAATACTTGGTATTGAGTCACCAGAGGACTTTATGAGAAGATCATCAGGTATCTGAACTGTTATGTCCGTATCATCACTGTTACCATGTTTTCCATCACCAATTTCCAAAACCCAATCTGAAAATTCCTTTCTTTGTTGAACATCAGATGCTGAACTGCCCCTTAGTAGTCTCATATTAGTACTCAATGTTAGCACCTCACAGTTATTCCAAAGGTATGATGAGTTTATGGTAGCATGAACAACCTCCTGTCTAGTACCTTTTGGAATCACAGGGAGAATCTGTCGGAAATCTCCACCCAGAACAACAACCTTTCCTCCAAAAGGAAGATTTATATTTCTTTCATCACTGAACCGCATGACATCTCTTAGAGTTTTATCAACTGCTTCGAAACAATGCTTATGGGTCATTGGTGCTTCATCCCAAATGATGAGCTTTGTCTTAATTATTAACTCTGCTAGTTGACTTCCTTGCTTTATACTGCATGTTGAATCTTCATCGACATTTATAGGTATTGCAAACCTTGAATGTGCGGTTCTTCCTCCTGGGATCAACAAAGCAGCTATTCCACTTGATGCTACTGTTAACACAATATATCCTTGTGATCTTAAACCTGCTGACAAAGCCCTCCATATATAGGTCTTCCCTGATCCACCGTAACCATAGAGAAAAAATAATCCATGTTCATTGTCAAAAACTCTTTTCATGATTTTGTCATATATTGCTTTCTGCTCTGAAGTCATGGTTGACATCAATTGAGTATGTTCTTGTGCCAAAGATACCCTATCATAATTTAACTCGTCATAAATGAGCCTATTTTGACGCTGAGCTATCAATGACATGTCAAGTTGAGGCATAGTTTGAAAATCACTCAAGCTCCTATTATTGCTTTGTAATAATGAATGTATATCGACCAAAGCAAAACTTTGAAGCTCTTCCTCAGACAATACCAACTCTGTCATGTTTAACAATATGTTAGTATATGTAGAAAACAAAAACCAAGAATATAACAGCATATTTTCGTGTTTAATATGCATAAATAAAGTTAATTCATTCATGACGATTATTTAAAATACCTGGTTTTTGAAGTAAAGTTCTCTGAGTATGTAAGATATCATCGCTCAGATATTCCCATGTATTTTTCCAAACAAATTCTGGCCTGGATAACTGGTTTGACAATAATAAAGTTACAAAAAGTCTCCGTAGATAGCTTCCTGTTCCCCATTGGCTTGACTCTCTAATTGCATCTATGTACTCTTTGTCATCATCTAATAAACCCATAGCATAGCAAGCATCCTTATATGTTGGATAGACAACATTGTTTACTGTTCTGATGTCAACATAACTCTCTGGTCCCCTAATATAATTAAGCAGAGTTCTCAAGTAATATAACTCACCAGTTCCAAGAGGAATGAAATGAAGCCTTCCAATGTGAGTACCTCTTTGACGCAAAGTCCATTCTCGCTTACCATCATCCCAAACAAACATGGTTGGAAATTGATTATAAGTTAAACCTTTTGCTGCTGGATATTTTTTATTTGCATCCATCCAAGCAAGGAACTTTGTTTTGGTAATGTGAGGCTTGTTCACAACCATATCAATAGAATCATCATCATCAAAAATAACACTTTGCTCATCAGGCAAATGGAATGTTAACCTCTCAACTGATGGTTGTCTGTGGATTATGTCAAAACTAAATATTCGCCAAGTAGCTTCACATGCTGACAAATATCTACAATCATAGTACATCTTTATTTCATCAACCTGTTGATCACCTTTGTCCTTTTCAAGACCACTATAGAAAGTTGCAGTCACTCGATCATGACCTTTGTTTACATACTTAAAAAGATACTTGATGGATCGAGACTGATTACACCACTCAACATTGATATGAGCATTGAATCTTAACAGGAGATTTCTATTGTAAGGGACAACAAATCTGTTATCCACAAAACAATTACCATACGAGCGAACACCCCATTATCACGTCGTTTATAAAGTGGATATCCACAAGATCACAACTTGTTTGGTCAATAATCTTTTTAGGAAAATACTTGGTACATTTTCCATTATGCATACATGGTGCTTTTTTATTTTGGTTGCCACAAGGTCCATGGATCATAAGAGATGATACTATTTCGAAAAGGTCAGGATCATTATTTCTATCTGGGATTTCAGCCGAAATAATGTTGTCTATGTAGTTACAATCTACATACCGTGAATCAGCATGCAAGAACACCAGTATGTGAGCATGTGGTAGTCCTCGCTTTTGAAACTCAATAGTGTAGATTACTGCACAGAAAAAAGAAATATATCATGAACAAAACTAATATATCAGAGTAGTCGTGATTACTGTAAGGTGGTGTATCAACCTTTAGTGTCTGATATTAATTGAAGTTTACCTGCTTTAACTCGCCCAAATATATCGCCTTTCTTGATATCTTTTATCAATTTATCAAGCTTTATCTTGAATAGTCTAGAAACTAAATCAGGTCTGTCTTCTGACTTTAGTCCATACTTTTTCAAGAATCCACGTAATTCTGGCCACTTCTGATTGCATGTGAAAGTAATGAATAAGTTAGGATATCCAGCCCAACCACATATTGCCATAGCATCCTGGTAATTTTGAAACATATAACGTGCTCCCCCTAGGAAAGTTGATGGCAATATGATTCTCCTGCCTGCTGTTGCTGGATTTGTTTCACCCCTAAGAATTGCTTTAGTTAGACCCTTATACATTTCAGCTCTTAATTCTTTTTGATGTGTTCTAACCCACATCAACCTTGCTGATTCTACTGTACTGTAAGCATCAACCAGCAATTGTTGAAATAGGCGTCTTCCAAACAACAAAGCTGAATGTTCATCTTCTCTTTGTTGGAACCTATATGCAAACCATTCCCTGAGTGTCACTTTTTGTCTTTTTATCTTTTGCCCCCCTGAATCACTGTAACTAATATTATCTTGATAACCATCTTCACCTCGTGGAAAGAACAGTGGATATTGCAATGGTAAATAGCATGGTTCCATTATTGAAATACGTTTTAGCAACCCAGAATGAGTTTCGACAATAATATCTCTGTCAACCTGCGTTGCATCAAAATCACCAACAATTAATGCCGCCACCTCTGATGCATGTGGCACATTGTACATCCTAGCATCACGACCTCTCTTGCTTAAGATTCGCAACTTCAAGTTAGGAGCGTCATTCTCATGAAGTTTTGATCTGATAACTCTATATATTTTGGCATATGGATTATAATTATCAAGAGTTTGCTTTATCTCATTCACAATTGACGCCTTGCATGAAGCTTCGTTGTCTTCCATCCTGTTTTGCATAACCAAAAAAAATAGACTTGTTTAATTCATGGTAATACCTCAAAAAATAGTAGCCATATTAGTACGATGTACGACATAAAATGTAATTATAATACATATACTTAGTCAGCAAATAAAATCACCTGACAACGGAGAGTCTATTGTTTATTTCATTGTCCGTGTCATAGATGTATAACTGAGCAAACTTAGGTTGGTTTCCTGGGAGAGGGAGCAAACTTCCAATATGGTGATAATTCTGACCTTCTAGTATGTACATTGGAGGCGCATTTCCATTGTTTATTGTCTTGTTTACCTTGCCACCCATAGAGGTGAATGCAAACATACTATTGAAAGACCTAATGTTATCCAAGAAAAATTTGCTTTTCTTGTCACCACCATGGAATAAGTCATACAGTGGCTGAGGAGGCTTCTTGTATTTGTGCAATACAACACGTCCCTGACTACAACAGAGAGCGAATTTTGGGATTTTTGGGTTGTAATGCTTTACAGTTCTTTCTTCAAACCACATCATTGCACCACAATCCTTGCAAACATATGTTGGTTCTCCGTTATCCCAGTATGGGGATTTACCTGCGCGGCATGCTTGTTCATTACAATTTACTTATACACATTTATAGATGTATAGAATGCAATGGATATATACCCGGATCCATATTACAATATTGTACTGTTAACTTGGTAAGTGCAAATTATTTTACCAACTTTTGAAGCATCAAAACATTGAATTCTGAACATCGTTAAATTCCACAAATAATCATAAAATCTATATACCAGCACACTTCCCTAACAATATGTAATATATGATATATTCAGGTATGATGAAGGGCATACCAACATCAGGAGAGAAAGGAATTTGGGGATCATCATGTTCCACATCTAGTTGTCTGCTTCCAATTGATAGTTATCCTCCTGAGTTCACTACTCCTTTAGATTTGCAAACTGGTTTATCTGAATTGGTATAACTATGTTGTTACATGATTTCAGTTGAAAACAGTTCGAAAAAAATAAAAAATGTGTGTAAATGCTAACCATTTGTAATATTACATAATGGTGTGGTTCCACCAACATTTATACTGGCGTGTATCCCAAATTTGTCATATGTAATTGTAGATTGAGTGCTCTCAAAATGACGGGGACTATCAACCAATATGTCTGACTGACATACAACATATGAACCTTCTTCTTCTAAATTATTTACTGGAACTAAAGACATAACAAAAGATATAAGTTCATCATTACACAGACAGTGCTAACAAACATGTATATCTTTGTACAACTTGAACTACCAGTGGGCAACCATATCAGTAACATGATACTAACTTTGTTGAACTCGTAATGCTCTACCATTTTAATATTAGGCAAGCATACCTGTTGATGTATTTTTATTTGTGTGACCAACAACCTTGTCACAATTACTGCCATCTAACTTATTAGGGGATGTCTTCCCAAATGACTTTGCTCTTAGAACAAATTTTCCTGGACCAATAGTTGGTGACAAAGGTGATAACTTTTTCTTTTGCACTGGTGTCTGAAACGCCAACCTGTTAACTGCATACATGAACATACTTAGTACAAAGAATACATGGCTTTACTTTGCAATAAGCAATACAGTCGGACACATTCAACAAAACACCATTGTTGATTACACAAATTATATGTTAGTGTTTTAATTTCACTTGAGTACCATTGGTAATGTCAGACAATATATTGCTTCCGCTGAAGTCTTCATTAGATTGTAAGCTGTTTTCTTCATGTTCTGTAATTGAACCAATGCTATCCTTCACGATTGCTACAATCCATGAATATGTTTAATGAAGGATTAATAGTTAGCCCAGATATGAGTTGTAAATGTATCAATCAAAATAATAATGTTTGAATTATGTTCTTGTTTACATACCTGTCAATATAGGGCTAAATACATCTTGATGTTGTGTATTAGTTTGGCTGCTTTGATTATGCGACAGTTTTGCAAACCTGGGTTGCCCAAGTTGACCATTTTCTGACGTTTGGGCCCTTTTAAGACGCTTATGCATGGAAGACTCCATCCTTATCTGACAACTTTTGCAACTGCTAACAAATATTGTTTTTTAACAGTTACTTCTTTTTAAAATGCCTGTTGGATAATGCAATGGCTTACTTCGGTTGGAATTGGGTATTTGAAGCAACTGTTGTGTGAGAAGAGATGGGAATTTACTCCTTCAACCACAAATTGTATATGAAACATATTCCAAGTCAACTATTTATACACCTAAGGGTTCAGTTAGGCTATATTGCTTCCAAACTTGTAGGAAACCACATGCTAACAAACATATAAACAGATACAGTAATATTGGTATCTGCATAATATTGCAAGCGGGTAGAGTTGTACTTATATTGCCAAACAAATAGGTTCTGTGTGATGGTACAATTGATTACTTCTACCTAGTTGGCAATAAAATTGCTTTTGACTTATTCGATCAATAGATAATTATTTAGTCGAAGGCGGTATATTTACCTCGAAGTTAGTGGATATCGTAAATGCACACTGTGAACTGGACTGAACAACCAAAAGGAGGACATGAAAACATAGTTCCCAGTAAATTGAGATAAAGCATTGAAACATACACGACTTGACTCTTTATATAATAAAAGTTGGTATCACAAAAGAGAGAAATGAGCGGTGGGTGATTTATTGTTTGGTCTTTGGGTGATTTTTGTTGCTTTGCAGTTGTCATGTGGGGAACCTATTTGAAAACCAGTCGCATGTTGTAGGAGAATTATATAAGGCTTGCAATTTTGTGATGTAGGTAAACAGCACATGAAGAGCCATAAATTTGTATAACGCAGCACAACTAAATTAACTGCATTGGCCTGACAAAAGATTTGCTACTTATTCTATTGGGTAATAAGTATTGAGAATAATACTGAGTCAGTGTGTTTTGTCTAGTAAATGGACTTTACTTGGTGGGATGCTCATCGGTTGGCATATTCCCACATGTCTCTTTATTATATTCTGAAAGACTATACCCTTTGGGTGAACACAGACCAATAAATAGGTGTATCGTATATTACAACTGCTAGTCACTTATAATAATATCCTTATTATAAGATAAGAGAAGATTCGGACATTTATTGATATTTGCAACAGTACATTTATTGATATTATACATGTTAACCAAATAAGGTAGCAGGCAGGGACGGATCTACTTGCAGTAGATTGGGGGCATTTGACCCCACTAATTTATTTTTTTGTTTTACGAATTATTGAATAATTTTATTTTTGACCCTACTAAAAATTAAGTGTTGACCTCACTAAAGAGTAAATAGTTAGAAATTGAGATACACTCTTTTAAATGTTGCCCCACGTCTACTATCTTTTTTAGAGAAAGTAGAAATCTTTTTTACTCTCTTTTATTTTTGTCTCTCTATTTCTGCTTTTAAAAATACTCTCTATCTCTACTCTATTCCATTCTCAAAATCCATCAACCCAAATATTATGCAAGAGCTTTAACTCAACCTTTTTTACCCTCTTCTCTCATTGTGTCTCTATTTTTGCCTTCTCTCTCCTTATTCCATCTGCATACTCAACTTCATATTTTGTTATTGATACATTTTCTTTCATATATTTTTCATTTCATTTTTAATCTTTTATTTCTTTTGTTTGTGGCAACTACAACAGTTGAAATGAATTTTTTTGCAATGAATTTTATGAAGAATCAAATGTGCAACCTTGTGAGAAATGAATTGTTAAATAATTATTTAGTCACAGATAAAGATGTTTTTGATAGTGTTAAAAATGAAAAAAATCATTCAACAATTTTGAAATATGAAGATACATAAAAATCAATTATAATTCGTAGACATTAAGTTGTCTTCAATTTTTTTAGTATAAAATGTTATAGTTTTTGTAGTCTCTAATATTTTGTTTAATAATAATGGTATTATTATTTTATCGATTATGTGTTAATGTATTTTTATATAAATATTTATTGTATATAATTTTGCCCCCACTTGTCGAGTTTCCTGGATCCGTCCCTGGTAGCAGGGATATTAATTATATATGTTAACCAAACCATCTGTTTGTTTCCTATCACCCTTTATCTCTTCGATAGACATTGGTCACCCTTCATTTGAGAGCTTTGCGACTATTGATTCACCAGCAATAAGATTATTGACGGGTGTGTTTTTATTAAGTGACAACACCTTAATATTAAATCCTAAATATAATTATAATTTCTGGTACAGTTAAGCATTAGCTGATTGTGCCTATCAGAGCAATTTAGCAAAGAATCAAGTGAAGGTTCAGCATGTTTTTATTAAGTGACAACACCTTATTATTACATCATAAAAAGAATTATAAATTCTGGTCCTGTTAAGCATTGCTTTGATAGTGATAGTGCCTATCAGAGCAATGTAGCAGCAATTGAACACTGGGTTCAGCATTTTTATTCGATATAAAGAAACATTGAGATTGGTGTGCTATTTTGAACCTGCTTAAATGTCCGGCTGTGCCACCGTGGTGCTATATTTGGACCATTAAACATGACAATTGTGGAATAAAATGATTCAAAATTGGCGATATATGTCCAACAGTTGGAAATATATTATTAGATTAAGTTTTATAAACTCAACCACCTTATACATAAGTGAAACATGAGCAGTACAAACATGTAAAGGCCGAAAGAACACGTCCGAGGCAACCTTATCTGAAACACCTTCAACTGCTGTAAATTTCACACCACAATAGCCAGAAGCAGTAGCTACGGAACTGATTATACCTAATAAGTACAAACACTAAGGTGGCCTTTTATCATCCAACACACACACTATCGCATTATATATGATTTATTATAAAGAACCAGCCAACAACCATGATACCTATCTCTCATCACACACCAAAGTTGCTACATTCACTTGGGAATTCATTCAATTTTCTCAGACTTGACGCGGCCAATCTTACGTGTCTTCACTGCGGTAATCTGGTTCTCACGTGGGACCTTTGGTGCCTTTGTTGCAGATTCCTGAGTGTCAGCAATATTAATTACTGGATATTCATCTGCAGCAGTTGAAGGTCTCTTTCCCGCTACCTTGCTATTTGGGGTTTCATCAATATCTATTTGTCCAGTATCCTTGTTGTTGGAATCACCACATTCAACACCTGAGTCGACACCTGACTGAGAATGTTAAATTAAATAATCAGCACATGCCTACATGTAACTTTCTTATTGGTTGGACAATATGACTATATTGTGTATGAATGATAACTAAGTTGCATGCCCTTCAACAGTTTTACAATTACCGGTTTACCGTCTTGAGAAGCATCATCGCCAACCGCGTCCAATACTATGTTGCCTCCATGTGCCTAGCATTTTGATTGAAGTTGTTAATAGTTAACTAACACCTGGATTTTTTCAAATAGATGGGTCTCTGATAGAAAATAACCTGGTTTATATTTGTAGCTAAAACTTGTTGGACAATGTCAACATCAGCAGTAATTTTTTTGACAGTATATGTCTGCCAATTTTGATAAATATTACCATCACTGACTTCTATTTTGAACAATAGGTCCTTGTTGACAAAGGATTCTAGTGGAGGAGGGAGATCAAGAGTGTTTGATGTCTAGGGTCAAAACAAATTAAAGCATAGTTATCAAATTATCAACAACTTTTATTGGTATTCCATTCTGTGAAAGGTGGAATTGACTATGTCTCTATAAACTCGCACTCCATAAATTACCTTTTCTTTGTGGATCAATTAAATCGTTCGCTGATTTGTCCAAATATTGGGCCACAACACGATCAAACATCATGAACGTTGCAGACCCAGTGTGATCCATCACCTTGACCTTTACCTTGAAACTGGTTTCATGTATAATACCAGTTATTGTATGTTGCAAAAATTTTAAATTTACAGACTAATTCAAATGACTGTATCTCAAATATTTCAAACCAACATTACAGTGGACTAAAATTACGGTATCTCAGATATTTAAAACCAACATTATAGTGGTTATGTTATGCACCACTTACCTAGGGATGGCTGTGCTTAACTTTTTGCAGTTGTCACAGAAATGTTTGTTCCCAACCATGTTTACACGTTTCATGCATTTGGAACATGCATCATAGTACCACCCATTGTCAGATTCAACCTCTATGATTGTAGCATACACAGAACCAAAGCATTTCTGAGAAAATATAAAATAGCAGATCAACTAACTATCATATAAAACGCACGGGTCCAATTATGGTTAAATCAAAGGATGCTTTAAAATACTTCAGTGGCTTCATATAAATCAGAAATAGTCATCCTTGGAGTTTGCATAAAATCATCATGCACTGTGATGGTATTGGGCCCAGTCATCTAGCTGACTACTTGAGTCAGCTGGGATTGAGAATGATCCATCCTGCATCCGCACAACAGTTGCAGTAAGTTGACATGAATTAAGGGGTTATCACACATTATGTGTAACAGTCATCCACTCTTAAAAAAAATCACCACTTTAATAGAATTACTTGTGTCTATACTCATTCACTTGCTGAATATCCGCGTTGAGCAAAAGCTTACTGCCGAAGAATGAATTAGAGATACCCATAATACCTGCATAAGTTATATAACTTTAAACTATAGCACCACAATGCATTAATTGAACGAAACAACGTTCTTAAGACAGTAAGTTACGCTCTGAATGTGCAGTATTTACCACTATGTTTCTTCAACTTCCCTAGCTGTAAGATCATTATTGTTGGGCCATCCAACTCATTGTTATCCAGGTATTGTTGCAACTCATCAGCATATGCTGCCCATAGAGTACAGTGTACTGTCTCCCCCCTAAGATTTCAGTTACTATTAGCACATTAACCTATTTGACAACATGTGATACTAAATAAACTGACAAACTTACTGGAGATCTTGTAAAACAATGTCAATCAGTTTACTCCTATTCCCATTCTTCTCAGTTTCCTTAATGATCCCTTTCTCAACGATATGGCCTATCACATCTGGATGTGCAATGTATGGAGCATAGTTCATGCGCTTTGTTAAATATACTGATACAAAATTAAAATGTAAAGTATGCTAGTCTCACCAACCAACTTGTCTTCTTTAGTTGCTTGAAGGATATCGTTGAAACCACAAAAATCGAAATGATTGATAGGAATGGTTTCAGCATCTGTTTTTTCGCAGCTCGTGGTTCCAATGAATGTGAGCTTGTACTTATGTTTTGTGCTCTTGAATTTTGGATCATTTTGAGCCACTAACATATTTTGGAAAAAATAGGTACCACCTTCCTCCAAAATTTTGCTAAACTTGGTTAAAAGTGCTTTCTTCACAGATGCATGAATCTTCCCACCCTATTAGTGTCCAGGTTGTAAAGAAAAAAACCACAGCAATTAGGGTGTTTGTTGTTTTGAAATGATCATATAAGCTTAAAGAAAAATGAATATTAAAGAATACCTGTTCGTCAAGCCAAATCATTTCGATACTATTTGTATCATTTGGATTCTTAAATTCAGGAATGCACCAAAGACGAATCACACGAACCTTGACCCTCCAATCAACCTTACCGGGCAGAATTTCATTTAAAGGGGTAATCCGAGTAGCCATTTCTGTTGCCAAAATAAGTGCATAGTTGTGATTATTAACATGTTTCCATCAATATTTATATAATATATTTCTATATAAGACAGAAGTTTACTAATATTCACATAAAAGGCCAGAAATAACTGATATTGTAGCCCGATGAGACCAATGTTATGTTTCTGAAAAATGGCACTCATTACCTTTGCAGGACTTATCGTATGTCAACATCTCAACAATATAGTAACTATCGTAACTACAACGATAAACTGATGTAAGTAATTGTTAACTCTAGTTGGGATGGTGGTACATCTTAGTAAGAGCACTACAATTTATAGGTCCCTATAACAACTGGTATTACGATGCCCAGGTAATGAGTACTTGAGAAGGCCCTTCACAACTATCCTGACTGGAACACGTTATGCTTGAAAAGATTTGAGGAATCGAAATAATAAATAGTGTCAGTATGACAGACATGTGTTAGTGCCAAGGTTCTTGATGAGGACTTTAATAATCATCTTGTAAAAAATTCTTTCGAATCCAGCTTAATGCAGGTGCACAAATTTAGATCACAACTTATTTATTTCTTTAGATACACACGTCGTACTACTAATCTGTATTTGAGGGACAAATTTATTGAATTAATTGTGAATAGGCATGGCATGCAGAGGTTTCATGCGTGTGTATCTGTAGGCTAAATGACCTGCAGGGTGTATTTTAGGAAAAAATTTACCAAATTAGTGTAGGTCAAAAAAAAATTCCGAATTTGGGGTAAGTCGTATATAGTATATACGACTTCACTTTTCATTGGAGCAAAGTCGTATATACCACTTACGACTTCACTTTTTCAATTTTTTTGTGAAGTCGTACATGCCATTGCATGCTTACAGTTCGACGGTCGAGATCATTTCGATTCGGCGGTCGAGATCCTATCGCAAAGATATCCTATCAAGCGTCGAGTTCCCTCTGCAAAGAAATCCTATCAAGGCCGAAGTTCCTACTCCAGGTCCCCTTCTGGAACCCTTCCCTCCGTAAGCAAGTTTATGACCGTCGAACTGAAAGCGAATCTCGACCGTCCCCTTCTGGAACCCTTCCCTCCGTAAGCATGTACGACCGTCTCTGTTGTCGTACATGCCATTGCATGCTTACAGTTCGACAGTCGAGATCCTACTGCAGCATATCCTACTGCGTCGAGTTCCTACTGCAGCAAATCCTACTGCGTCGAGTTCCTACTCCAGGTCCCCTTCTGGAACCCTTCCCTCCGTAAGCTTGTACGACCGTCGAACTGAAAGCGAATGTCGACCGTCCCCTTCTGGAACCCTTCCCTCCGTAAGCATGTATGACCGTCTCTGTTGTCGTACATGCCATTGCATGCTTACAGTTCGACGGTCGAGATCATTTTCAGTTCTACTGCGTCGAGTTCCTACTGCAGCAAATCCTACTGCGTCGAGTTCCTACTCCAGGTCCCCTTCTGGAACCCTTCCCTCCGTAAGCTTGTACGACCGTCGAACTGAAAGCGAATGTCGACCGTCCCCTTCTGGAACCCTTCCCTCCGTAAGCATGTACGACCGTCGAACTGAGTCGTACATGCCATTGCATGCTTACAGTTCGACGGTCGAGATCATTTTCAGTTCGACAGTCGAGATCCTACTGCAGCATATCCTACTGCGTCGAGTTCCTACTCCAGGTCCCCTTCTGGAACCCTTCCCTCCGTAAGCATGTACGACCGTCGAACTGAAAGCGAATCTCGACCGTCCCCTTCTGGAACCCTTCCCTCCGTAAGCATGTACGACCGTCGAACTGAAAGCGATCTCGACCGTCGAACTGTAAGCATGCAGTGGCATGTACGACTTCACAAAAAAAAAATTGAAAAAGTGAAGTCGTATGTTGTATATAGTATATACGACTTACCCCAAATTCGGAATTTCTTTCCAACCTACACTAATTTGGTAAGCTTTTTCCTAAAATACACCCTGCAGGTAATTTTCTCGTATCTGTATAACTTATCTGGGGTTGTGGGTAGTGAGATTTTTCTTGGTTAATCATTAGTGATGTTGCCTATAGATACACATTGAATGTAGCCAATAGGGTGTTGGCTACATTCGTTATTGACTTTCTCATTTTTTTTCTACATATCTAATAAATACTTCAGTATGAGGGAGTTTTTCAGTTGTCAATCCAAATCTATTAAATACTGAAAAGCAACAAAGTCATTTAGATAAGATTTTGTATATCACATGTATTAATGGAAAGATATGTATTTTAATTTATTATGATATATTATGAAATGCAGATTTTGTATATCAGAGTCATTAATGGCAAGATAATGATACCAATTTATTATGAGATATCCTGTCTTGATTTTGTAGACCAGATATATTAATGAAATGACTGAGATATCAATTTGTTACGAGATATCTTCTTATTATTATGATCTTCTTAATAGATTTGTCATTTATGATGGGTAGTTCCCTATCATGTCATTTTCTTTTGAAAACTTAAATGGGTGCATCCAACCCACGTACTGTATTTTTGTAATAGTGTGAAATAATACACTACTTCCAACTACTTGTTGATTCATATCTTTGACAATAATGACTTGAAACAGTTCAGATAAATGTTTAATTGGATCTTAATAATATTGCAAGGTAAAAGATGTTGCCTAGTAACTATGTGATATATCTTGCAAGATATGTATACTATTTTAATGCTGGGATATCGAATGTATTTTTCTGCAACATTAATTATAACATAACTTTGGTAATTTCCCTATACGACTTATCTGGACATTTATCTGATCCCTTTTTTTTTAAGTGGTCATAAACTTGCAGGAACACACCGCTCGCATCGCTTTTTGTCCAAATCTGATTATCCTTCCTTCACTAACTTGCATGGCCAAAAAACAGGTGAAAAGCACCATTTATGTTCTGCATAAACATTTGAAAATTAGCATCAGTTAACAACGTCCCAAAACCTCCTTTATCAACATGCACTTGGATAATTGTTATGTATTAGAAAGTTGTTTCAATGCTGCTATACTTCATGTGTTAGTGGTGTGTGACCCGAAATAGGATGACAGTTAAGCTATATTTTTAAAGAAGAATTCTAATAATCATTGTACTCATGTTTTATGCAGTTTTAGTGTTAAAAAACACAGTGTCACACCAAAGTTGTATCATAAGATCATCCTTGAAAGAACTCAAAGTTGGGCGAATAGATTCATTAGTATTTCATCATGATCAATCAATGATTTACTATCCCACTTTAAAATCGCCACATTGATAACATCTCCGTTTCACATAAAGGGAGCAAAAATGGTTTACTACTAGGAATAAACGTCGTATATAATGTCTCTATTTGAGCATATGTGTTTGTTTTATGTTCAACTCAAAACCTTTGCTCAATCAGATCAGGTTGCGTGAGTTACTGTATGACTGGATCATCAGATTCAATTCTACTAAATTATATTAATTAATGTAGCATGTTATCCCCTTTCCTGTGATAAAAGGCGAGTTTGGTTTATCAGTATGAGTATAACGAAGTCTAATTCTGGTGTATTATTTTGGATTTATCATTTGAGGTCACACGTGGAGGGAAGACAATGGCAAACTTAAATATCATTCATATTGGATACACTAAACGATTACACAAAACTTAGATATAATTTGAGTTACACTGCAACACAGATCTAACATTGGGTGTTATGATTCAAAACATAGCCAATGTTATCTTATTATCATAGTTACTCCTAAACATCCAACATATTTACTTTAAAATAGTTTAAAGTAAATCTTATTTCCAACATCTTTTGGCACACCAAAGCGTATAGTTGTTCCAGCCTTCAAACCACGGTAAATGCAAAACTTAAGCCATCCAGATGTTAATTTCCACTTAGATGCAGAAATTCCTTCCTTCACTAACTTGCATGGCCAAACTTTGCCTGCGTCGTCCACTATTTGCAAGTCCGTGGTAGTTGGATCAACAAATTGAAGAAGAAAACCAGCATCTATGTTCTGCAGAAACATGTGATAAAT
Organism: Calophaca sinica; assembly: GCA_037113605.1. NCBI lineage: Eukaryota > Viridiplantae > Streptophyta > Magnoliopsida > Fabales > Fabaceae > Calophaca > Calophaca sinica. The sequence goes on along the minus strand of CM073734.1, from coordinate 13,588,518 downwards.
AAAACCAGTTACCAATGTGCCAAAAATACAGTATCAACATAGTTCTAAATTTGTTTTGTGAAACACAAAGGAATGTCACTTACCACAACATCATTGCTCACATCTGACTCTGATAAAGTTTTGATCAGAGAATGATGGAAAGTTTCATCATCTGGGTTGGACATAGAATGCATAGGACCTTTCAACTTCTCATCATCAACATTTATGGGGTTACTACTGTTACCAATAAGAAAAACACTTGGAGGAGTAGGATAGACAACATGTTCACCAAGCCTATCTCTAACTTCCATTACCAAAGTTCGTTCATCTATGTGAACGTCAACCAACCACCATGAAAAAGCTTGTAGTGCGGGCCAATCCTCTCAGTTCCTTGAGTGAGATAAACTGTTGGTTGTTTTTTTTTAACAACGACCTCGAATTGGTTGCCCACTGGGTCGACCAGTCGCACAGTACTGCCTATGTGATCGTAGGCATCAATGGAGAAAAGCATAGGCAACATTATTTTAGCCTGCAATTTGCGAAAGTTCTACTTAGCAACTACATAACTTAGAAAAAGATAAACTCATAACAGTAGTGTACATTTTCCCTTTTTACCGACTCATAGAGGTGCACAAATTCAGTATGGTAAGAGTTCAGCCTCAGTCGAACAGCTTGCAAAAATGGGTCATGCTCAAAGTGAGGTCCAGTTGGAATGTGTCCATTTGGTAGCTGTTAATAAAAATTGTCAGCACACATAATAGCAAAATACATAGCAAAATGAAGAAAGGGTTTTTGTTAAACCAAAAGGACCAACATTCTCCATGCTTTAGTCAGACTTCGAAGACAGCTCTCCTACCTGATATGGTAAACAAACATGAACAACTGTTAAATACATTTAAGGAGCTTTGTGGAATAAAGAGAAATACTACTATAATGTTGTAACAAAATAAACAGTTTTGTAGACACAAATGGAAGCAATAGGTGGTTTACGTCATACTGCTTTCAATGAACAATTTTAGAAACTTCCTCAGGGCCCAGTTGGGTTGGTAGACTCAAGATTTGTTGCTATTTTCGTTTCCTTGAGGTTCTTTAAATAGTTGAATGGTGTATTGGCTGAGAGGATCATTAAATGATGTTGCATTTAATATGCAACAGGTTATTGGAAACCAAGTACACGTCCGATGTGCCAATGCGAGCGTGCAATATTAAATATGGACAATGGGCGGGAAAAATGGGGAAGGATGCTATACAGGATTTATAAAGTTTAGATTATCTGAATTAGTTTACTTTTATTATCTTTTTGTTTAATATAATTATGGGAATTCAATTCTTTTTTATTTGCTCCAAACTTATTGTATAAGAAATATAGGACCCTAGCCACATAAGTAATACCCTAGCCGCCTCTCTCTCGACCTTCCCTTTACTCCTCTTTTCCTTCTTACTTATCTATCGAAAGGAGTGGTTTTTGGCCATTTTTTGGCCTGGAATCACCCCTCTATATCGTTTTTCTCTCCTTTTATCTAAATAATTGATTTTTCCACATAGATCTGGCTTTTCTTTCGTTTTTTTCGTGATTTCGTCATCTGAGTGCGGCGTTGTTTTGTTCGTCGTCTTGGTGCGGCGTTGTATGGTTTTCTGTCTTGTTGCGGTGTTCATTTGGTTCAGATTGACAGATCGGCTTCGATCCATTACAGATTCAATCAAGACTTGGGCGTCAACGTTACAGATCCGGAGGCATGGATATTCCGGTCACTTTGATTTTGTCACATTTGTAGGCATTTTGTCGTTTTATGCTATTAACCTGGGTGCCGTGAGTTTGTTCGCAGATTTATCCTTTTCAGTTTTCAGTGATGTTGAATTTGTGTTGTTTTCGATGTATTTTACCAATTTGAATGAATGAATATTTTTTTAGCTAAAAAAAAAACTTAATGTATAAGAATGAGAACTCAAATTTAATATATATTAGTAAAAAAATATATATGATAACAATATTTACCTATTTATTTTATAACATATATATCATTGTGTTGTGTGTGTGACTTTTAAGGTTAAATTTGAATATGAATCTATTTGGATTTCTTGGTCCTTCCTACTTATACGAAGCAAGGGAAATTGCCAATATTTTATATGCTCCCGAGAATATGAACATGATAGCGATTAATTAATCGACTTAATGTTTCAATATCATGGATGCACAAATAAGAGTTTAAACTATATGTTATTAGAGTGAGGTAAATATAAATTCCTTTATAAGTGCTCTTAGAGCCTAAAGGTATTCTTACCTTGGATTGGGACATCATCCCCTCACTTTAAATTTTTATTTATAAAAAAAAGAGTTTAAACTATAAATCATTTTTTGATACCCAAAAGGGGGAAATTTCGTTAAATTTCAAATTTCGTTAAATTTGTTGTTATAATAATTTATGTTTATGTCATTATCCTCTCAACTAACTCTTTTATTGCCCGTAAAAAAACTAACTAATTTATTGAAGATTTTTTGTTATCTAACAAATTTTAAATTTGCATGCATTAATATCTACATATAAATTAATTAATATAGAAATATATATAAAACATAACACACGAATGAATATTTATCATTGGGATATATAAAGAAAAATTAAACTTTTTTTACAAGAGGGGAAATTACATTTAAAACACGAGGATGATTTTAATATTTTTAATTCACCGTTATATATTTTTTTATTGTTAACAATTTTTTTTCTTGACGAGATCATTTACAATTTTCTCACCTACTAATTTATCAAAATTTTTTTAATTGAGAAAATTTAAATTTACTTTTACGCGTTACTATATATATATATATATGGAAAGTATATAAGGAAAATTCATAAAGATATGAATATTTTATACAAAAGTATATAAGAAAATTTACACGATGCACATAAATGAACATTTTATGTAAGCCCATGTTAACATCTTTATTATATGGGTTGTAAAAACAAATTTAATCTTAATTGCATCAAAAAAATATTTTAATTATATGGGAGAAAATATTTATAATTGTATTAGTTGCGACAGAGGGAAGATTTTGAATCCTAAATGGAAAGACTCTAATTTTATTTTAGTTGTAATTTTTTTATCTAAATTTAGATAGAATATTGCTTCTTCTAAACCCTATGCATACGATTATAATTTTTTAAGTATATATCATACATAGCACGGACCTATAGATATATTGTAAAAATATTTTAATAAAAAGTATATACTAATATATTTTTTTAATATAAATTTATATTTTTTGTACACATCGTGCATTGTATGGGCTAGATATATAACCCATACAGAATGTGACTCTACCATGGAATGCTTATTGGTGTCATCGTCGTGCAGTGACAAAGTGTGCTGTTAAGAAGCCTAATCATGGAAAGAGGATGTAAGAAGATAGAAGATTAGCATAAAATCGATCTTGACAATTTATTTCATTCGTTTTTCATATATTTTAAATTTTAAATCATATACATTACACATATATAGATAACAAATATATATTATATCTATTCACATTATAAAATTAGTGCATACAGTGGCGAATCCATCTTTATTATACATCTTTGTATTGAGAAGGCATGACTACAAAAAAACCGAACCAATGTTTTTGATTGGGTTGGATTGTCGGGTTGATTGGGTCGACCCAGACCCATGTACACCCCTACTCCACGGTCTGCACCTATGTGATCTCAAACTTTTATTATTATTATTATTATTAGAAGAAAATATTGAAATCAGAAATACATTTGCAGTTGCAATTAAAAGGGTTAATTATGTTTTTAATCCCCTAACTTATGTTGATGTTTGATTTTGGTCACTTAAATTTAAAAAATATTTGTTTTAGTCCCCAATATTCTAAAATCTGCTACAATTGATCCTCATTGATTTATTTTAGTCTTTATGATATTTTTTTTTGTTGGTTTTAGTTCCTTTAATACCAGATTTATGTTCAATTAGTCCATATATGTTTAGGACTAAAATGAAAAAAATAAATAAATTATAGGGACTAAAATGAGAAAAAAATTTAAATTATAGGGACTAAAACAAAACAACGAGAACCAACTGTAGCACATTTCAAAACATTGCGGATGAAAAAAAAAATACTTTTTAAACTTTAAGGATTAAAACCGAACATCAATATCAATATAAGATGGAGTACTGAAAACACAATTAACCTCAATTAAAGACATCACATAATTAATCTTTTTTTGGTTACATCATCACATAATCTATTCTCCATATGCATTAATTCTGTACTAAAAAAACAATTCACTCCATCTAAAGCTTTAGTTAACCAATCCTATTATTTGACTATGTGTACAGGGAGAAATGGCCATCTATTTCCAAACCTTTCATAATCATAATATTAACAAAAGAATTACATTAAATTAAATCTTATTACCAGAAAATCTTTCAACTTCAGATCAAGTGGTTACAAATAAACTCAATAATAAACTATGACTCTATGGTGATCCGGTACAACAAATTTCAAGAATCTCGCATTGAGAAATGGCCGAGCATCCAATGTGCTCTCTTGTCCTCCGTAAGTTGCTACTACCTGAAAACAACGCCCCAACATGGTGAGTTATAAAACTCAGTAACATAGAATTTGAAATAAAAACTCTTTACCATTGTTCTCAGTCATACTTGGTGTGCTAAGTATAGAAAAAGCCTCTCAACTAAACCCAATCATTGATCATCAAGCCAACATGTACAATATATAAACATACCTCTACTTATGAGTATTATACAATTATTAATCTATCCTCACCATGAGACTACACTCAAGGCATCTAGAATTATGAAGCTAAGCGCTACTAATAACACAAACCTATCCCTTAGGATAGCACCAATGGAATTTCTATATTAGAGCTTGCAACTAGAATAGACTAAGAAACAATCGAGTTGAGCTTTAAGATTTACATCCTTTCTTGGATATTCATAGGTCTAGGTTGATTACACCTTCATTGATAGACTTGTAATTTAGAGTGAGATAGATATCTCTATCTTAGTCTCACTATCCATCTAGGTCTTGATAAGAATACAAGACATGTCTAAAGACTTCCAAGTCTTAACTTGGGTTCTAATAGACACATAATGAAGCTTCCAAGCATTAAACTTGTAGTTCTTCCTCAGATGCCATGACTTTGGGTTTGACGTTTGCTAGGTAATTTGGGCAAATCTGGGGTTGTGCTACTCCATTCAAGCTAATCTTTGACTTTTAGAAAGCTAAGAATATTATCTACAACTTTTATGTTGGCTCTAAAATCTAGTTTGTCCATTTAAGATGCACTAACTTACAATGAACTCAACGCTGAATTCAAATCATAATGGTTGACATGTGTTTAGTATTTTTGACATAGCTAGAGCTAGAAAGTTCTTTTTGAGATGAAACCAAAGCCATTTGTTAGCTAACATCTAGGGCTACAACTCTTATGAAGGATTCCATAGCTAATTAGGTCATCTATGCATTTCTTGGCGATGATTTTTATCGCCTTTGCCCTCGCAAAAGTGCAAGGCTTCGCCCAGCGAAACAAGTTCTTCGCCTAGCGAAACAAGACAAAATGAACAATGCATTGCTTCACCTAGCGAAGTAGAGGGGTCGACCAACGAAGCTCTCCCCACGAAAGTGCCTCCTTGCCCAGTGAAAATGGACAGAATCGAATTACAGAGCTTTTCACCTAGTGAAGGCTCTTCTTCGCCTAGCGAACAGAAACAGTTTTGCAAAAATAGAAGTACTCTTCTGCATAATCACTTGATTCATGGTCTCCAAAAATTACCAAATCACTAACATTTGATTCTAAGTACAAATATGCATCATAAAACTCACCAAAAGTTTACATGTAACTCAATTTATACAATTCATCAATGAAATATACACTAACAATCTCCCATACACGGACAATCATACATATAACAATTTAACAATCCTTCCTAAAGAATCCTCCAACTCTTAACATATAACCCAATGACAAGTAACATACACGACACATACTAATTCATACCCAATGGATGATTAACTACTGACAATCACTACAAGAAAATTCGGATTTACCGACGGGCTTATACCGACGGTCACAGACCGTCGGTTAAACGTGGGATTTTCCGACGGTCAAAGCCGTCGGTAAAACAAAAAGTCTGTCGGTAAATCGAATCTGATTTACCGACGGTCAATGCTCGTCGGTAATTGCACAAATTTTTCATTTTTGCGCCTATTTTTCAAATACCGACGGCCTTATACCGTCGGTAAATTAACAAACCCGTCGGTAAGGCCGAACATTTTACCGACGGCCTACACCGTCGGTAAAACGCCGTCAAATGTCGCGATAATAACCAGAAACCGAGCCTTCCCTTTCTCCTCCATCTTCATCCCTCTTCTCTTTCACTTCCCTCTCTTCCTCCGCCACCACCGCCACCACCACTACGCCGCCGCCACCACCGCCACCACCGCCACCACCCCCACACCACCACCAGGCCGCCGCCACCACCACCACTTTATTCTCTCTATTCTCTCTGTTCTCTCACTGTTCTCACTCTTTCTCTCCACCACCACCACCACCACCACTCTATTCTCTCTATTCTCTCTCGTTCTCTCACTGTTCTCACTCTTTCTCTCCACTACCACCACCACCACCACCAGGCCGCCGCCACCACCACTCTATTCTCTCTGTTCTCTCACTGTTCTCACTCTTTCTCTCCACCACCACCACCACCACCACCACCACTCTATTCTCTCTATTCTCTCTGCTCTCTCACTGTTCTCACTCTTTCTGTCCACCACCACCACCACCACCACGCCGCCAATCTTTTCTCTCAGCTCCTCCTAAAAGGTTAGGTTCTCATCTCCTCCTTCCATGTTTTATGCAATTATGCTGTGAATTTTGATTTCAATTAGTTCTGATTGTCTAATGGTTCTTGTTTTTTGTTCATTTTAGTACTTATGTTCAAGGTTAGAGTTTGAAGGTAGCTCTGCTCTTATTGATTTTGTAGATTGTTAGTTGTTTGATGGTTGTTCTGCTCTTATTGATTTTGTGGATTGTTAGTTGTTTTAAAAGTTTAGGATACTTATATTATGTCCAAGGTTAAAAGTTTGTCTTAAGCATGCTAATTAGAAGGGAAAAGAAAAAACAATTCGAGTTGGCGCATCCTGCTCGGTTAGCATCATGATTTGAAAAAAATATTGAAAAAAATATTGGAATAAAGTCTTAAATACTGCAAACCTATGCCTTTGTTCGTTTTGTTGTAATTCGATTATTTTCAGTTTATATGCTCATGACTGACCAATGTTGACAACAAACAGACAATGTCTTTAGATGGAAACCGTGGTCGAGGTAGGGCTTCCAGGAGGCCGATGATGTTTGCAAGGGAGTATCGGAATAGCTTTGTGAGGATTGATGATCGCGATGCTCGCCATCGTGATCCTCCTATGCCTTCTAGGAGGCCGATGATGTCTGCGAGGGAGTATCGAAATAGCTTTGTCATCAGGACTAAGGATCGTGCTGAGGATCGTGATTTGATGAACCAACATGGTGATCCCAGGAGGCCTGTAGCTACCGGTGATGCTCATCGAGGGACATACATCGTTCAGGTCTCCAGCGATGACGATGAGATCTTGGAGTATACTCCATCCACACCGGAGTATTCTCCAATCGGAGAGGATTACACTCCGTCCACACCAAAATATTCTCCCACCGTAGCAGATTACACTCCATCGACTCCTTCGGAGGATTCTACCGCCCGATTTTGTCCTGGGGACCCCTCAAGGAGCCGCCACTAGCTAGCCTCTATTTTATATTATGCATGTTATGTACATTAGTATTTGACTGCTTTAACATTTTAATTGGATAAATGTATTAGGATAATATATGATGTATGTCTTTACATTTGTGCTTTTCTATTTAATTTTTGTGTTAAGCCTAAGTTCCAATTATTCCAACGTTTCAACGATTGTTCGCGAATCCAAAAGACGCAAAGAATATATTAAGTGGCACGTAGATGCGAGGTTTATATTAATTAAAAAATAAATAAATAAATTTAATAGTTAATAATGGAATTTATTAATTTAATAAATTTTAGAAAATAATAAATTTAAAAATTAGATAAATAAATAAATTAATTGAACTAAATATAAAAAAAATTATATACGGTGTTACCGACGGTTTTAGCCGTCGGTATACGACCGTCGGTAGTTTTCCGACGGTCAAAGCTGTCGGTCGGTTTTTGCGACGCCCGTTTTACCGACGGGTTTTTGGCCGTCGGTTAGCCGTCGGTAAAACCGTATTACCGACGGTTTTTATGAATTACCGACGGCTTATGGCCGTCGGTAATACCGGTTTTTTTTGTAGTGAATCTTCATGAGTAGAGTAAATCCTAATTAAAGCACACATTTAACATCAATAAGCATTGTCCCAATTCACACTTAAAACCTTGGCATTTGTATAGATACTAAGACAAATTTCTTTCTCTTAGAACAATATACAAACACCTTGCATGCATTCTCACAAACCCAAAATCTTCATGACCAAAGAGATATCATCAAGCATGACAATTTATATAAAAACCTAAGCACACCTTAAGGAGAGGTTTTTGAAGGGGAGATCCTATGTTACCTTTGCTTCTCAAGTGCTTTGTGATGAATTCCCCAAAGGGCTTGGGTCTTACTCTCCTTTTGGCATTGACTCTTCCACCATGGAAGCTCCACTTCTAGCTCAAATCTCTTGATTTCTTCAATCGCCCATTAACTTAAGCCTTGAATCCTCCTTCTCTGTCAAAGAAACCCACATGCAATCTTGGTATTAAAAGATTAAGTTTTAATCTCTCTTCTTCTCTCCCTCTCTCATGTGCCATTTCTCCCTCTCTCTCCCCCTTTTCTTCTCTTCCCTTCTCTTTTTCCCTTTTTCTCACGGTGTGTGTGTGTGTGTGTGTGTGTGTGTGTGTGTGTGTGTGTTTAAAGTGAGGTGAGAATGTTAATGTGTGTTAAGTGAGTGTATGGTGGGTGGAAGGAGGTTGAGATGTATTGGTTTACTAAATGTTGACCAGCATGTCCTTATTTAATCTCATAATTTACTTCCCGATCATTATTAAAACCTTAGGTCAATTAATTAATTAGAAAGCTACTCATGAATTAGTAGTCCTACCTTTTCTTAAACCCCTAAAAATTTCTCCTTCTAAGATATTAAACATACTCATCCTTAGGAAATAAATCCCTTTTTCGCTTAGGGCCTCTAATTACTAAGCTTATAAGGAGAGTTGGGGTGTTACATTACAACCCTCCTTTTTAAAAAATTTGCCCTCAAAATTTGCCTTATCTTATACTTTTCTAACCTATGGAATCTACTTCATTTCATTCCTGCTGCGAACTCTGGTTCTACGCCACTCCAAATGAGTAAGCTCCTTCCCTTGATTTTGGTCTATCTAAGGTTACTTCTATTATTCTTGAGGCTAGCATGCATATTACTAACTACACTTAGCAAAGAATGAAATACATTTAATTCAAGGATGTAATTAAGATTTTTCTAATGCATACAATAAAACATCAAATTAACATACCATAATGTAACATTCATACAATCTAACTCACTCCTCGTATTCCTCTAAAGTCCATTCACTACTTGAACTAGGAATACAAGTTGTGAGTGCATTACTCGCGTCTACTATTCCCTTAGGGTTCATTCGTTTATCGAACGAGGAATCTCACGCCGCTGGATTCGGTCGGATGGACAGACATCTGACCCCAGATCGACGTTCTCTATGCTACCAAACTAGGTTAAATTAATCCCTCATTTGACCCTGGCACAACACATAACATGTTGCCCGAATATGGTCAGATTAACTAACCCCGGACCGTCATAGTGTGAGCATATAGCTCCATAATACGCTTAGTTACCCTCCCTGTAACTGACATGAGTGTCCCCATACCTGAGCACGTATTCTACTACGGTTACTAGGTAATTAAGCCAGGCCGTTTTGTCCTTCCTTCCAAAGGGCAATGTTGCTTAGAGGCTTCCTCCTTGTGAGGAATCTGTGTGTAGTTAATGTCTACACAATGTGAAAAATATTTTCTTTCGTTAAAATGTTTTTGGTTTGCTCAAAGGTTCCGGTTTTCCCAAAAGCATCTCATACTACTGTTGGTGATTCCGTGACATCTCCATTGGCTAACTAATCTATCCTTATAAGATTGTCACTTTGCGTAAACTATCACATTCAATGAAAGACATTCACCTACCATTTTCCTGGAGTACCTTTCCTTAATCTTATGGAATAAGTACTTACTATTTAGCATATTCTTAGCATGCAAGAATCTCAATTTGTATCACATGGTTACATCATGTATGGTCTTATTTATCAGCCAACTTAAAGCATCACATAGTCATTGAAGAGCAAATGTAAACATACAAATAGTCTTCCCTAAGGTTGCCCGTATTCGTCTTTCTTTTCTCTAAAGATCTATAACTTGCAACACTCAAGGAATGCTTCACTTACTTGGCTACCACTCCTTAGAGTGTAGCTCTAGATATCCTTAAGAATATTAGGAATGTCTTCCTACATTCCAACCTTATTAGGAATGTTCTAAATTCACTATGGCATTCTAGTTACCCGATCAATCTTCTTACATATCTATACTAAATCGTTGGAGGATCTAAAGATAATTAATCTCTGCAATGCATTAACTGATCAGAAACTTAGTGGTTCCACTAACTAGTCACAAACTAAGACTTAATCCGAGTAATATCCTTAACTGGTTAAGACAAAGTTTGTAATTGATTAAGTGAAGTCATTTTAGATACTAGTCAATGAATTCAAGGCATCCATTAATAACTCTAGGTTCCCGCCGATTTAGCTGTGCCTATAACATTGCGGTTTTGTTGGACATACCTCTGGCTATTTTCTAGGCTTGTTTGCTTAACCGTAACAAATCTACCTAGAATTTAAGCTTAGAGGATACTCCTTTCTTTGTCAGTAACCACCTAGAGCACTGTTGCTCATTTATGGACTATCCTATGATTATTAGGGTTCTCACATTGTTACTACAACCTTTATGTAACCCTTAAGAACACAGGAGCACACTAAAGTGTTTCACTACTAGGTAAAGATCTACTTAGTAGGGGAGAACTTACTTAGTCCTCCTTAGCCTTTACAAATTCTTGGAATTGTACCTACACTTAACATAGAGTCTTGTACTCACTAAACTTAAACATGTAGGGATTGGGTCACACTTTGATACTTCAAGGGTTTGAAAATTAACTAAAGCGATTTAAGGAACCTCTAAACATGCCCTTCCACTTAAGGTTTCAAGACATGAACCCTACAATCAACTTAGAAGGCTTAGAAAGTTCAAAATTTGAATTGTGAGGGCTTTTAATCAATTAGCTCCCAACCTAATATATTAGAACATTACTTGTGAGCCAGAAACACACTTAAGAAACCTACTAATCGATTAGAAACCTTATCCAAATCGATTAGGTCTTCCTAACATGCAAATTTCAAGTTCAAAGCAAAAATAATCGATTAAGGACTTATATTTAATCGATTAAATATAATACTTGCAGAATTCACCAGTACATAATCCAAGGAGTAGTTAATCGATTACAGGGCTAGAATTAATCGATTATTTCGTGCTTTTCTGCATAATTTTGCAGGGAATTCATTCTAAAGGTCTTAAACACACTTAATCAAGAACATACAATCCAAAAGACATGTGTATTGATTTACCACATCCATAGACATACAAATAAGTAGTTAATCATCAAACATAAGCATGCAATCCAACATCATAAACTATCAAGAACATAGAGTTAAAGTAACTATGGAACAACAAGACTTTTATCACACTAATCATAATCATCACTCAATCACTTTAATAACAATTTCATACACAGATTATAATACCGAGTCGTGATCATATCCCTTGTTCAATTCTCGAATGTACATAAGGAATACAAAAGTATTCACATACGTATCATTCGCTAGCCAATCCATACATAACTTGGTCTATTCAACAAATAGCACATTAGGGTTAACATCATATTGGTTATAAATTGTGAAGAAACACGAAAGTCCCTATTCAGACAAACAGTATGGATTTCCGTTTTCTTCCTCAAGTAGGAATATATATGTATACATCCGTACATAAAAGTATATACATATGTTAAGGAGTCTCGTAAAAACGAGTATGTAACTATACTATTTTTTGCTAGTCTTCATCCTCCTCATTCCTCGGATAAATCCTTAAGGTGGCCTACCTCAATAATTCATCAAAAGAACGTAGAAAATTTAGATTCACAGACACAACTAATACTTCCAAAACCGAATCACTTCTAGACACATAACTCACAGTCCGATGAGATCGAACTGCTCTGATACCATAATATAAGGCCATGGTCCCAACCAGAGAATTACTTAGTACTTTTTAAGGAAAGTAAGCAAAAAAATAAAGTGTTTTAAAGAAAAATATAGGAAAGATTAATTTAAAACTCTGCAGAAGTATTTTCCTTGTTTCATAAGCATAATATTAATGAAAGAATTACATTAAATTAAATCTTATTACCATAAAAGCTTTCAACTTCAAATCAAGTGGTTACAAGTAAACTAAATAATAAACTATGATTCTATGGTAATCCGGTACAACAAATTTCAAGAATCTCGCATTGAGAAATGGTCGAGCATCTAATGTGCTCTCTTGTCCTCCATAAGTTGCTACTACCTGAAAACAACGTCCCAACATAGTGAGTTATAAAATTCAGTAACATAAAATTTGAAATAAAAACTCTTTACCTTTGTTTTCAGCCATACTTGGTGTGCTAAGTAAGGAAAACTCCCCTCAACTAAACTTAATCATTGATCATCAAGCCAACATATACAATATATAAACATACCTCTACTTACGAGTATTGTACAATTATTAATTTATCCTTACCATGAGACTACACTCAAGGCATCTAGAATTATGAAGCTAAGCGCTACTAATAACACAAACCTATCCCTTAGGATAGCACCAATGGAATTTCTATATTAGTGCTTGCAACTAGAATAGACTAAGAAACAACCGAGTTGAGCATTAAGCTTTACATCCTCTCTTGGATATTCATAGGTGTAGGTTGATTACACCTTCATTGGTTGACTTGTATGTTAGAGTGAGATAGATATCTCTATCTTAATCTCACTATCCATCTAGGTCTTGATAAGAATACAAGACACTTCTAAAGACTTCCAAGTCTTAACTTGGGTTCTAATAGACACATAATGAAGCTTCCAAGCATTAAACTTGGAATTCTTCCTCGGATGCCAAGACTTTGGGTTTGATGTTTGCTCGGTAATTTGGGCATATCTGGAGTTGTACTACTCCATTCAAGCTAATCTTTGACTTTTTAGAAAGCTAAAAATATTATCTACAACTTTGATGTTGGCTCTAAAATCTAGTTTGGCCATCTAAGATGCGCTAACTTACAATGGACTCAACGCTGAATTCTAATCATAATGTTTGACATACGTTCAGTATTTTTGACATAACTGGAGATTGAAAACTCCTTTTGAGTTGAAACCTAAGCCATTTTTTAGCTAACATCTAGGGCTACAACTCTTATGAAGGCACCTACGGCTAATTAGGTCATCTACGCATTTCTTGGGGATGATTTTTATCGCCTTTGTTCCGCAAAAGTGAAGGACTTCGCCCAGCGAAACAAGTTCTTCGCCTAGCGAAACAAGATAGAATGAACTGTGCAGCGCCTCCTCGCCCAGCGAAAATGGACAGAATCGAATTACAGACCTTTTTGCCCAGCGAAAGCTCTTCTTCGCCTAGCGAACGGATGCAGTCTTGCAGAAATAGAAGTACTCTTCTAGATAATCACTTGATTCATGGTCTCCAAAAATTACCAAATCACTAACATTTGATTCTAAGCACAAATATGCATCATAAAACACACCAAAAGTTTACATGTAACTCAATTTACACAATTCATCAATGAAATATACACTAACAATCTCCTATACATAAGGACAAACATACATATAACCATTTAACAATCCTTCCTAAATAATCCTCCAACTCTTAACATATAACCCAATGACAAGTAACATACATGACACACATTAATTCATACCCAAGGGATGATTAACCACTAACCATCTTCATGAGTGGAATAAAACCTAACTAAAGCATACATTTAACATTGATAAGCATTGTCCCAATTCACACTTACAACCTTGGCATTTATATAGATTCTAAGACAATTTCCTATCTCTTAGAACAATATACAAACACCTTGCATGCATTCTCACAAACCCAAAATCTTCATGACCAAATAGATATCATCAAGCATGACAATTTATATAAAAACCTAAGCACTCCCTAAGGAGAGGTTTTTGAAGGGGAGATCCTATGTTACCTTTGGTTCTCAAGTGCTTTGTGATGAAATCCCCAATTTCTAAGGCTTGGGTCTCACTCTCCTCTTGGCATCGACTCTTCCATCATGGGACTACACTTCAAGCTCCACTTCTAGCTCAAATCTCTTGATTTCTTCAATCACCCATTGACTTAAGGCTTGAATCCTTCTTCTCCACCAAAGAAACCCACATGCAATCTTGGTATTTAAAGATTGAGTTTTAATCTCTCTTCTTCTCTCCCTCTCTCATGCGCCATTTCTCCCTCTCTGTCCCCCTTTTCTTCTCTTCCTTTCTTTTTTTCCCTTTTTCTCACGGTGTGTGTGTGCGCGTGTGTGTGGGTGTGTGTTTAAAGTGAGGTGAGAGAGTTAACGTGTGTTAAGTGAGTGTATGGTGGGTGGAAGGAGGGTGAGATGTATTGGTTTACTAGAAATTGACTAATAAGTCCTTATTTAATCTCGTAATTTACTTCTCGGTCCTTACTAAAACCATAGGTCAATTAATTAATTAGAAAGCTACTCATGAATTAATAGTCCCACCTTTTCTTAAACCCCTAAAAATTTCCCCTTCTAAGTTATTAACCATACTCATGCTTAGGAAATTAATCTTTTTTTCACTTAGGACCTCTAATTACTAAGCTTAGGAGAGTTGGGGTGTTATATATTTTTTATTTCTACTTCAATTTGGTTAATTGTAGTTTAATTTTGGACCAAGAAACTGATATGAGTGTCAGTATTTCCTCTTTCTATATTGACTTTGGTTGTTTATGCTAATACTATAAGAATTGGTAGCTGAGCATCTACTTTATTAATTTTCTTCTTATACTTCACTTTTCTTCCTCAATTCTTTTTAACGTTATTTTTGCAATTCCTTATCCTTCAGAGAATTTCGAAGTACCAATCGACCTCATGGGCTATTGGAGGAGTTAAGAAAAAGGAAATGGTCAATAAAATTGTCGCAAAGGTGATTGTTGTTTCACTTATACAATTTGACTCTGATGATCTAAAGCTCATATTATATCTGCTGACTTATATTGCTGAAACTGATAACATTTCCCTTCAACAGAATTTCTTGTGATGTTATTTCATTATGATGGTTGATAGATGGATGAAAGAGTGTTGCTTGGAGCAACCATTTATCTGCTATCAATGCATGGAGGAATTTATGTTTTTTTTTTAATCCAATTCACTTTATATTTGATATTTCTTTGTTTGTTGGGTGTATACACAAGTAATTTAGAAGTGAGGTTATTGCACTTTATTGTGTATGAAACTGACTTGAGAGAGCCTGTACTACTACTGGTCATGTTTGGAAGCTCTGTTCATAAAGGTACACAAGATTCATGGGTAAATAGAACGGGAATGTTTTGTGCAGGGGATGTTGAATTTTAATAGGAACAATACTAGGATTTAGAACACCTAAAACAAATTATAAATTGCAAATAAATTGCATACCTCTTGAAGACATCTCTACGGATGTTGCTTGTCTCGTAAGAAGAACGCACACACTTATATACGCCAGGAATAAGGTCTTCCACCAGAACTCCCCTTGTATCAAACTGTCTCTTGGACGGAGGAATGAGTAGTTACCGAGAGTGGGAGTCTAGTGGGGATTCTGCCCTATTTACAATAGACACCGTAACCTAATTTCCATCCATCATGGATATTAGGCTCAATAGGACCTACATATCACCTCAACACACTTGCTAATTGAGTTTGGCCCAATAATCATATAAACATACATGGTGATTCCCAAACCCAAAATAGATCACATAATTAAATGGGCACATAGAGAAAAATATAAATCATGTTACCATTCAACCCATTTTAATAAAATAAAATTACATCAATTAATAGAAGCCCAAATAAAAAAAATTCTAACATTCTCCCACTTTGAAAATATTAATTAGGTTTTATTTATTTTAAAACTCATTTTGGTTTTTGCGAGCAACTTTCAAAAATATATAAATAGAATATTCACAGCCATTTATGCATAAATAATCTAAAGTGAGACAAAAACAAAGTTTAAGTCAAATTTACATGTAGATTTCGACTTCACAAGGAATATAAAAATTAGATAATCAAGAGAATTATCATTCGCGGCTCCCATCACGATGTGGTTACGACAATGATAGTGAGTCTTTTTATAAATTATTTTATTCATTAGATGGTTGTCCTTATCATTGAATTTCTAAAATGATTTGCTAATTCGACTATTACGTGATTTTTAACAACTCTGTAGCTATTAATTAATAAAATAATTATAATTTATTCGTTTCTAATTTATAAATTTAAAATATCCAATTTTAATAGTTTTGTATCTTATAATTTGATGTACTGAATTTATTTTTGATAATTGATATACTGCATTTATATTTTTTCATTTAGAATTAATATTAATCTATCATTATTTGTTTTATTTTGTTTTGTTTATCTTTATGATTTAATTTGTTTAAAAATTTCTTATCCAATAATTTATCTTCCGAAAAAACAAAAAAGATTCTTAATTCAATAGTTATTTGACTTTTATCAACAAACAAACTATTTCTTTATTAATAAACATAATTTATATACATTTATCTTTTTATTATATTATTATGTGGTATAACTCGAAGAAATAAGTCAACTAATCATCAAAACCATGTATTTTCAATATACTTCTATTTATGTATCAAAAAAATAGTTTTAAAAAAATATTTTCCAACTTATATCTTACAAATATAATTACTAATAAGAAATGATCAAACAACACATCTATTATATTTACACTTCAATACAATAATTTTATACTAATATTTATTATCAATTAGTGACATGCCTCTAAAATACCTTTTAGATAAAAAAATCACTTTCAGTCGGCAAAATATATTTTTAAATTCTTTTAAATTATATTAATATCTTCAACCACATCTCCAAAAAAGACCAAAAACCCGTGCATCACACGGGTCACATTCTAGTGTGTGTGTGTGTGTGTGTGTATATATATATATATGGGGGATATAGTTACTCAAGGAGTAACTCTTGTTAGAGTTACTTCGCTTAATAACTCACTATAAACATTGAATTTAATCAATCGAACCGTTGAATTATAAGTTCTTGTTGAGTAGATCAACTCCATAAAATTTCATGAAATTTTAAAATTATTTGATAAATCATCGAATAACTCCAATTCAACGTATACTATACTTTTTAAAATACAAGTAAAATATTGATCATCTGATCGTATATTTACGAATATCCAATTTATCTAAAATTTTGTGTGCATGATCTTTAGTATAACATGACGATATTCAACGGTTTGATTGATGAAATTCAATGTCTAAAGAGAGTTATTAAGCGGAGTAACTCTGACAAGAGTTACTCCTGGAGTAAATATATCTTTCTTTCTTTTTTTCTGACCATTGATTTAATATTTAAAACAAAGAGCGAATATCTAAATTAGTCTCTCATAAAAATCATGGAGACCAACTTATTCTTTAAAAAATAAAAAATATCAATTTAGTTTTTTAAAATTTTGAATATGGGTTAAATTAGTCTCTTTTAGGGATTAAAATATCTCTAAAAATTATCGTACCAAATTGGTGTCCATGATTTTTGTCGAGGACCAGTTTGGTATTACTCTTAAGCAAATGAATTGTATAGATTAACACTATTATTTTTTAATCTCAACAGTCCATGAGTTTTCATTATAATCGGATAGTTGTTTGTAAGGGAGACACTAGTGTACCCCTTTAAAAGAAACTGTTCCGGACTGGGCCGAGGCCCAATCCGAAGATCCACCTTTCAGGCCCATTTCAGCATCAGTCCCTCCGCCTTCCCTCGAGACCACATCGACGCAACGGTCCTCAGCATTAAAAGAATTTATTTCCTATTCCCGGGTTTCACGGAACGGTTACTCATCGGTAACCGTCCTCAACTCGTATTAAAAGAGACCACGTCAAACGATCGAGGTAATCTTCATTTTTACCACTTTTTCACCCACCACCAAGGTCTTCCACCGGAGCTCGGAACACCACTGTGACCGTCTAATTCTTCCACCGTGAAGCGATACTTTCTCAGGTATCTCTTATGTTCGTCCAGAACAGAAACCCTCTAGAATCCACCTTAGGAACAATGTAACTGTTGGATACGTGACTTTCACTGTCACATACGTGTCAAACAGATAAGTAGGTAGTTTTCTCATAGATTTGCCTATAAATATTAGAACTTTACATGTAAATCGAGTTGGATAATTGATTGAGCACTCTAAACATCTTATTCAAACAAATTCACGGATCAAGATTAGGTGATCCTTTCACCCATTTCTGCACTTTAATTGCATTCATGCTCTTTACTTTTTTTTTTCCTGCATTTTACTTCTTTGCACTTTACTTTTCCACACTTGTTCTTTAACATTTTTTTACTTTCTTGCACTTTAAATTCTTGCAAAAACCTAAATTTCTTTCCATTTACATTTGCATTCCATACATTTACTTGCTTTATTTATTCTCATACAAATTAACCCTTTTTCATGCACTTTAATTGCTTTCATTGCATTACCCATTCCCTGTAATGTTTCCCATCGAGCAGAGCTGTGTAGAGCGCAAGGCGACTGAGGCGGTCGCCTTAGCCCCATTTCATCAGCATTCATTGTGATGGTCTGCTAAGTGTAACTGTATCTGCAACTCTACAAGAGCTGTTCTACATATAATAGATTGTATACCTTTTTTCTATAAAAAAACAATTGGCTAACTTTTAATTTTCATTTTTTGACGCAATCACCTTTCAAATTTGTATTTGTTATGTTATAACTCATACTAGATGTCGAGCCCGTGCTGTGGATTTAATTTTATAATAAATAAATGTCATTTTACTATAAGATATTGTTTTAATATTCTTAAACTTGTTCCTAAAATATATTTTTGATCTCTTATCTAATTTTTTTGTTTTAGTTTGATCCTGTAACTTTTAAAAGTGTCAATTGGGTCTTTTATCTTTATTTGAAGTTTTAATATGGTTATTTCCAATTAAATTGTGTTAAGAAAAAACCACATTGGCACAATTTTTAAAAAATAAGAGACTATTTTGGAACAAATGAAAAGACCACGTTGATATCTATAACTTTTACAAAAATAAGAGACTATTTCAGTATTTTAGTATAAGATAAATGACCCAATTGAAAATTTCAAAAGTTAAGAGACCAAATTGAAATAAAAATATAGGCTAAATAACACTTTTAGTCTCTTAACTTTATTTTAGTTTTCGTTTTGTTCCCTTAACTATTATATTTTTTATTTTGGTCCCTTAAGTTACAAAAATACGCTGCTTTCATCCCTTCTGTCTGTAATCCCTTTATTTTGTGTGTATAGGTCATTGAAACTCTTTTTTTTTCTTCATTACCTTTTATCATGTTATTTCATTAATAAGAACTCTGATAGGAGCATGATTTTGATTTTATTGTTTAAAAAGATTACAGACGGAAGAGACGAATTTGGCGTAACTTTCGTAACTTAAGGGACGAACGTGGCGTATTTTCGTAACTTAAGGGACGTAAATGAAAAAATAGTTAGGGGACGAAAGCGGCGTATTTTTGTAACTTAAGAGACCAAAATGAAAAATATAATTGTTAAGGGACCAAAACGAAAACTAAAATAAAGTTAAGGGACCAAAAGTGCTATTTAGCCAAAAAGATAAGAGACCAAAATAAAAGGATCATCAATTTTACATATTTTTATTAATTTATCGAATAAAGATATATTATATAGTTTCTTGTAATATCAATGTAATAACAATTTTAAAAATAAACTGAAATTTCGTTAAAATCCTAATGTAAGATTATTATTTTTTAAATAAATAACTGATGAATAATATAGTACAACTCATGACATCACATGTGACATTAAATATATCTAGAAAGACAGCAATAAACTCCTGAATATAAACATGGTTACTTACTGAGTATTTATTCAACACCAAATATAAATCAAAGCAGTTTACACACATCTAGAATAGAAAATCCCTTTATTTATATTAAAAAAAAAGATTAGAAAATGCTTTTTCTTTTGGGGAAGGGTGAGGAGGGGAATGTCATCCATATTTTTTTAGATTTTAAATATTTAATGGTTTTTGTAAACAAACATGTATATATTATTATAGAAAGATTTAAACAAGGTTTTCAAAAAGAGAGAGAGAGAGAGAAAGAAAGAGAGAGAGAGAGAGAGAGAGAATTGTAATAACAATTTTGTCTCTATCTTTAAATTCAAATTGACAAATTTTGTTGAATTGAAGATGATATACTTACTTACTAGCATTCAAAATTTAAAATTTAAAATTCTGGTTGAATGGATAAGAAGAGATAAACCCTAGTTACCTTGATCTCTTTATTTATTGTTATGCAATGCATAGAGCAGAGTATCATTCAATCAAACAAAGTTAGCTGTTACATTTGCTCGTTCAACAACGTACTCAGCCAGCAGCCATGGACGACGGCGCTGCGTTTCCAGAGCCAATAACTTGGTACAGAGCCAAGATAGAACACATAATCTGTTTTGAGAGAATCCACTCTCTAAGAATTGCTCAAAGCAACAATCACTCAATTCATATAAATTTGGATGATTTTACATTGAAATGGAACCATTTATTTATACTAAAGGACAGGGATAATATGGGCATTAAAATAAAAACGAAAATAAATTAAAATAATACAAGTTGATCAAGTCGGTGGTGCAAGTTGATTGTGCCAATAATGGTGCAAGTGGGTTGGTGCAAGTTGGATATCATAACTCCACCATTTCCATGGGCGACTTCAAAACGCGCCACCATTTATAGCCTCGACCAATTGTTATCCAAAGGCTTGATGACAATAAACCGGAATAGTTGAATGCAAACGGTGCGGAGTAAATTGCGAAATCAAATTTGATTTGCTGGAAAAGTTCGAGCAAGTGAGCAATGACATTGCAGAGAAGAAGTACGAGATGGATGGTCAAGCACCGAGAACTTGGATGAACATTGTGCTCCCAAACTGCGATAGCTGTGAAAAAGAAAATTGTATGAACCCTGTTATTACGAAGAAGAGAGGAATCAATTGCAGCTGCATGATGGATCTCAAGTATTTTTGCAAGCACAATCAGATTCAGAGGATCGGCGCAAAAGATGGATTGGTTTATCGAACTTATTTGGGATTATGCAAACAGCTCCAACCACAGGGACCCTTTGATCCCTCGCCGCCTACATCTGTTCTGCCTATGCAATGGATGCGTGCTGTTCTTGATTGGTGACTTTGGTCAGTGACGACATGTTTGGATGCATGTGTGTCTGTCCCTGTTTTTTATTTTCTTCGCGTGTGTTTAGTTCTGCGGTGACGAGAATTGATTTTGGCAGAATTGGTTTTGTGGAATTGATTTTGGTTAAACGTGAGTTGAACGTAACGCGATTTCTGTTTGGATACATATACACAAAAGTGATTTTGGTAAATAAATATTGTTTGGATAGTTTTGATCAAAATTGATTTTGGGTGTATAATGACCAAAATGGGTTTGAATGTTAATATATGTATACTTATTTTTTTGATATAGAATTCTTTATTTTTTTTTGTTTTATCTTAATTTATTAAATGAGGAAAAATTATATATATATATATAGATATTTTATCTTTAATTTTTTGCTTTACGTTAACTTATTAAATGAGGGGAAAAATTATAATATATATCTATATATTATATTCATTAACTTTTTTATTTAATTTTGGTTATATATATTATATAAATTAACAAATAATGTTTTTTCTTTATGCTAGTTTTTGGGTCAAATACTTTAAAATTGAAATGGGCCGCAACAGGAACTCACGCCCAATATTCTGTCTTTTCGGTTCTAACTAACCTAGCGATGTTGTAACAGCAGGAACTCACTCCGCAACAGGGAGGAGGCAGCAACTTTCTCATCCCAAACCATCACCAAGGAGTAAAGCCCCAAAAGAAACACACAAAATAGAGGTATCTTCACCCAAAAAAAAATCATCTCTAACCTTGAGATGTGCTGCAAGACAACAAAAAAAAAAACGCAGAAACACACATAGGCTCGCCGGAAATTTGTAGATCGCTAGGTACACGATGTTGGCTAGCACGCAGTGGCAATGAAGGAATAGATGGAAGATAAGTAAATGTCCACCAACAATAAATTTCAGAATCGATTTGGCCTTACTGTGAAAGCTACGATTTCCAGCTTCAAACGTGGAACCAAACAAGCACTTCGTTTTTAATTAAATTTTATTTTATTAGCTAAATAACGAACTTTTGTCTTATTAAGTAGTATTGTTTATTTTAAGATTATGACAGTACTTTAGCAAAAGTCACTAAGATTAGAAAACTACATTATATTACAAAGTATTACATATGCTTGGATTGTGTGTGACCGTTTTGTAATACTATACTATAAGGAGGGACGGATCTAAGTGCACCAAATTGGTGGCACATAACCCTACTAACTTATTTAATTTTTTTATTAATTATTTAATAATTTTATTTTTGATTCCACTAAAAATTAAGTATTGACTCTACTAAAGAGTAAAAAAATAGAAATTGAACTATTCTCTTTTAAGTGTTGTCTTGCGTCAACTCTCTTTTTAAGAGAAAGTAGAAATTGTTTTTACTCTTTTTATCTTTGTCTCTTTATTTCTGTCTTCTCTCCCCTTATTCAACATTCATTCTCCATACTCAACTTCATATTGTTACTGGTATATTTCCTTTCATATGTTCTTTGTTTTATTTTTAATCTTTTATTTTTTTGGGTTCTATTTACAACTCCTTCGTTGCTTGAGTAAGTTTCTTTTGCACCATATTTATATGTGCACCATGTGTTTGGTCATTTGCCTAAGTGGGTTAATAGAGGGTTACTTATTGAAGTTAGCTTTAATTTTGTCTGTGGCAACATCAACTGTTGAAAGGAATTTATTTGTAATGAATTTTGTGAAGAAACAAATATGCAGCCTTATGGGAAATAAATTGTTGAATAATTGTTTAGTCACATACATAGAGAAAGATGTTTTTGATAGTGTTGAAAATAAAAAATCATAGAACAATTTCAAAATATAAAGACACGTAAAAAGTAGTTACAATTCGTAGAGGTTGAGGTATCTTCAATTTTTTTGGTATATAATGCTATATTTTTATAATCTCTAATTTTTTACTTAACAATAATAATTTTATTATTTTATCACTTATATATTAATATATTTTTTATATAAATATTTATCGTATATGATTGTGCCCCATTTATTAAATTTTCTGGATTCGTCACTTATAGTAAGGACCATTGTTGCTGGTCTTATTATAATTTTCATCAAACAGTCACACATGACACAACTCATGGACTCATGCACGCAGCACATAGCTCGAAAGATGCATGTTTTCCTTAAAAGCTCCACTGCTAGAATCTGGCAACTCTGACTTGAAAGTCCACTGCTATAAAATCGGTTAGTTACAAACTACTAATTAATATTTTTTATTTTTTTTAAGAAGAATATAAACAATTATAAATATTTTTAGGAACTAATTAAGGCGGCTTCTATCGTACATTTGTTTATGGGTCCTGCACAATACATTATATGTAAGCCACAAAGTGTTGAGGTAAACAAGAAAGTTGTGACCGTTAGATTTTGATGGATACAAAGAACAGTCCAGATGTTTTACTTGGGACATATTTGCCAATATTGCCACTCAGTTCCTACATTCCAGAGTCGTCTTCGTTTGGCTCTACATTTTCTCTGACGAAGAGGAACCGATTGGGAACAGAGAATCACAGAGTTGGAGTCTGCGAAATGCAAAGACGTTTGAGATGGTTCAAGGATCGTCGTTCATGGTGGCTTTCCAGACGGGGTGAAAGACTGAGGCACCTGTACGGCAAGGTTGGTTTTCTTCATGAGTCCCCATCAGACGACATGGCCAGAGGCGAGGATGCAAACTCGGCAGAGACGTCGTTAAAGGATGTGCAAGTCTGAAACCTGGGTGAGGAAAGCCCTAACCCTATAACCCTATCAGTAACATTTTTTTTTCTGCACAGAATAGGATTCAAAAATTCCATTTCAAACGTTTTGTGGGTCGAGACAACAATTACGATGTTTTATCGTGTTTAAGAGGCCAAAATTTGGAATAACAGTGAGTAGTTCAGATCTAGATGTTATACTCGCAGCCTCCCGACGCTTCTTAGGCGTTTTCTACTTGTCAAATTGCAGAAATCGCAAATGCTTTCGACACAGTTTTCTTCTGCACCTTCGTCGTCGATTTAATGGGGGGATGAGGAGAGAAGTAAAGATGGTTGAGGTTCCAATTCGTCCAGATGTGCTAGGTGGGGATGGAGGGATGCATGGGGTGTGATGGAGAAATGATAAGGGTTAAGGCATCTGGAAAAAAAAAAGGCATCTGATTTCTTTCGTTTGAGTTTTACACTTCAACCCTTACATGGGTTTCTTTTGAAATTACATAAAAGTCGAAACACACTCCTTAGATTATCCAAACTTGTGCTTGCCTTGTGATTGCTGCCGATTTTGCCCCATGTAATCTCATGTATTGTACATGACCTACAGTACTTATGTACGGTAGACAAAGCCACTAATTAAAACGAAATGGTTTAATTGCAATTTTGGTCTCCCTATTTTGCTCAATTTTTTATTTTAGTCCCTTGATTTCTAATTTCGGACATTTAGTCCCTCTATTTTTAAAAATTCTGACATTTAGTCCAAATCTTAAATTGGCATCTCAAATTAATGATGTGGCATGTCTTAAGCTTAGGTGGCATATGACTGAGTAACACATGTGGCTGCCACATCATTTAAATAAGCCATATCAGCTGTCACAAATTCAATTAATTTTAAAAGCTAAAAAAAATGAAGCTGAATTTTAATTTCTAATTTCACCAGAAATTGAGAAATCTCATCGTCTTCTTCCACAGCGCCACCTCCCTCCTCTCCTTCTTCCTCCCTCTCCTCACCACAGCGCCACCTCCCTCATCTTCCTTCCTGGAGTGATCCTGACATCTTCTTCCATCCTCAGATTTAGGGATTTAGGTAGACATAGGGGATTTAGGGTTTTTAGGGTTTGCAGAAACAAAGCAGAACGAACAACAAAGAAGCGAAGAAGAAGACACGAAGCAGGACGAAGCGAAGAAGAAGGTTTGCTGAGTTTTCCCAATTTGTGAAACAAGCCGCCGCCAACCAACAGAGAGGAGCGATTTTCTGGGCTTGAACGTAGGTTTCTGCGATTTCTGCGATTTCTGCTTCGTTATTCTTCTCTTCTTCTGCTCGCGATTTCTGCTTCTTTTGTGAAACAATCCGCTCGTGATTTCTGCTTTTTTTGCTTCTTCTTCTCCTCTTTTTCTGCTCGCGATTTCTGCTGCTGCTGCTTCTTCTGAAGATGATGCTTCTTCTCCAACGCACAGATCTTTGATTTGGGATTTGTGGATGTGGGATTTAGGGATTTGGGATTTGTGGGATTTAGGGAGAACAAAGAAAAACGAAGCAGAATTTGATTTTAGGGTTTTTTTTATTTCTGATTTGCTGGGTTGATGTTGTTAGGTTGATTGTTGTTGTTGATTGTTGCTGGGTTGATTGTTGTTGTTGTTGATGTTGTCGTACCAGATCCAATTTGTTGTTGTTGATGTTGTTATTGTTGCTGGGTTGATGTTGTTGCTGATGAGCACCAGAACATGGAGAGGAAGAAGAAAGGGGGGAAGGTGTGGAAGGAAGATTTGATTTTTTCCAAAATTTGATTTTATGGTTTTTTTAATTTTTGATTTTTTAAATTTCATTTAATTTGTGTAATTTACACATGTGGCTGATGACATGGCACTAATTTTATGAAGTGTCAGCCACATGTGTAATCCAGTAGGATGCCACGTCATTTAAATTAATCCACCTCATGCCACATCATCAATTTGAGATGCCAATTTAAAATTTGGACTAAATGTCAGAATTTTTAAAAATAGGGGGACTAAATGTCCGAAATTAGAAATTGAGGGGCTAAAATAAAAAATTGAGCAAAATAAGGGGATCAAAATTGCAATTAAGCCAAATGAAATTTTAGTAGCTTAGCCTTGTCAATTTTACTAACTTTTTATTTCTCATTTTACGATGTTATGAACTTTACCAAATCAACTAATAAATTGGCAAAGAAAAGGAAAAAAGGAAATAAATATATCAATTACAATGACTAATGTAAAACTGCTAGTTTATAGCAAATAAGTTATAGGAATAAAGTGGAATATTTAATAATCACTAGCTTATAATATTTTTCATATGTTATTTAAAGTAGTATTTGAGTTTATAGCTTATATAGCACAAACCATATATTTTTCTCTTCATTTTTTTTCTTTATTACATTAATTAAATCCCTAATTTATCCTTCGTTTAATATTTTGATTAAAGAAATTTAAGCATGAATTAAAAATATATATCTTTTATGTTGTTTTATATTTATATCAATTACTTCAACAGCTAATTTTATCAAATACTTTAAATTTAATTTACTAATTTATTTGCTATCAGCTATCAGCTAACTTATCTACTATTTAATACTTTTTGCCAATGAGAATCAACATTATTTGGGCTGAAAAGATTATTGGGAATGTATTAAAAAAGAGGAGGGATATATTTACTCAAGAGTTATTCCGATTAATAACTCTCTATAGACATTGAATTTCATCAATCCAACCGTGGAATTATAAGTTCTTATTGAGTAGATTAACTCCACCGTTTGCGTGAACAAATCAGCCGAGGGATCGACAAATATCCAGCTGATAAATTGATTCCTGTCAAGCGATTACACCGAGAACGGAACTCTAATTCTCAGTTATGGGTTCTCCAACTACTCCAGAAAGCGTTGGGATTGGTGAATCTATGTTAAACTAAGGCTAAAAGACATAAAATTGGCCAAGAGAAAGCTGTAAATTGCGAGAGAAAAATCAGTTGTTTGATTGATTGTGTGTCTATACAATTTCTCAGCAAGATATATATATATACAAAAGAGAAAACAAAATTGGTAACCGCCCCCTATTGGCCACTACACGCTCCTACTACGCTGGTAGCTGACAACAAGCGGTCATTGCGTCCCTCACCTACCATGATCGTGCACTTCATGGAATAACCGCTTCATCCTCGGCTAAAAAGAGCAGTTATCATGCTTCAAATGCGCTTAGGGCCCTCAAGAGCTGATTTTAAATCTTTTGGCGCCAAAGTCCCATGACTTTTATCTCAAACTCTTGGTCAAATTCCACTGCTTCCTTATTCGGTAGCAATCATTCAGCCGATAGCCTTATAACATTTAGACATTTGTTTAAGCCCCATCGGCTAAACTTTTTGGCAATCGGCTGACCTCATGATGCTCCCTGAGTCTTTAAATTCTGAGTTTTAACCTAAGCTCAATAGGAACCCATTCAGCTATAATTATGATCAGCTAGATCATGTATCGGCTATTGTCCTAATCGGCTTGTCATTTGCTATTTTTTTGGTGATAACAATTGCCCCCTACATCATTTCAGCCGTAAATGCTGAATTGATGTATCGGATAAGATTCAGATCTCTGAACCATCAATCATTAATCATGTCAACGCTTTTAATGCTAGCCATAATGACTTTGAACGACTAGTTTATCTTCACCTAATGCTTGAGCTGCCACCTGTTAATACTTCAACAAACCTTATCGCTAGCCACGTGTGCTTTCTGCTTTTGTTTAATTTTTCGCCTTGCATGTTAACTAGCCGATAAGCATTTCCTACAAACACTTGACTAACAATGAATGGGCCTTCCCAATTTGGTGACCATTTCCCAAATTTGGGGTCATTTACCCCTATTGGTAAAATATTTTTCCAAACTAGGTCACCTTCAACAAACTTCTTCAACTTAACATGTTTGTTGTAGGCCATAGCTATTCTGCGTTTGCTTGCTTCAATTCTTTCTAAGGCCATCAGCCGATCTTTATCCAATTGATCCAACTTCATGAACATAGCTTGTTAATACTCTTCCAAACTTAGAGAATTCTATTTTGCCACTCTTAATGAAGTGACATTAATTTCCAAGGGCAAAATTGCATCTTGGCCGTATGTCAACCGATATGGAGTTGTCCCAGTGGCTGTTGACTTAGAATTCCTAATGGCCCATAAGGATTCATCCAGAGTCAAATCCCATTTCCTGGTCTTAGTTTCCAAGTTCTTCTTGATTAGGTCAACAATGATCTTGTTGGTAGCCTCGGCTTACCCATGAGCCTGTACGTAATATGGGGATGAATGAATCAACTTGATCCCAAATTGCTGAGCAAAGGCACCCACTTTTTCTCCTGTGAACATGGTTTCTTGATCCATAGTAATGGTTTCTGGAATCCTAAACCTATATATGATATGGTGCTGGATGAATTGGATGACATCATCTTGTTGTACCTTAACCATCGGCTGGCCCTCCACCCACTTAGTGAAGTAATCAGTTGCCACAATAATGAAATTATGCCCCTTAGAAGATAGTGGGTAGATCTTGCCGATTAAATCCATAGCCCAACCTCTGAATGGCCAGGGTTTTACCACTGGATGCATCAATTCGGCAGGCACCCTTTGAATTGGGCCATGCAACTGACATTCCTCACATCCCTTGGCATACTGAAAGAAATCGGCTGTGATGGTAGGCCAATAATAACCATGGCAATAAATCAACCATTTTATGACTGGCCCAGCCCTATGTGAACCGCATACGCCTTCATGAATTTCACCCATGACCCTTAGGGCTTCATTTTTATTTATGCACTTTAACAACACCCTATTCATGCTTCTTTTATATAATTCATCATCAAGAAGCACGTACCTTAGAGCCCTTTTTTTGACTTTGGGGTCAGTGCATTTAGGAGGATCTTATAGGTACTCGATCAGCTCCTTCCTCCAAGAGTTAACTTGGTCTACGGCCATCACCTCGGCTGGTGGTTCATCATAGTCCAAAATCAACAAATAGTCTCTGTATCCGGAGGCTTCTTGGGCTAAATCATTGGCCTCTATATTGATCCCTCTTGGGATGTATGACACCTTTGCATCTATAAAATAATGCAGCAAACTGTTAGCTATTTTATAACGGCCCAACAGATTTGGGTTATTGCACCCATATTCCTTTGTTAGTTGTTTGATCACCAACTGGGAATCTCCCTTTATATGAATGTAATCAGCTTTCATAGTGGTCAACAGCTTCAAACCTATGATCTAGGCATAATACTCGGCTTGGTTATTAGTTAAACCTGGGTCTAGCCGATATAGAAATCTCCACACCTTCCCTTCCAGGTTGGTGATTATCACTCCGGCTCCAACTCCATTATGGGTTTTAGACCCATCAAAAGTTAGAACCCAAGGCAATAGGTCTATGCAAGTGATTGGAGATACCCAAGGGTCCTCCACCTCTACACAAGTATGCTCTGCTAAGAAATCGGCTAATGCCTGACCCTTAACAGGCCTAAGCGGGACATATTTTAAAGCAAAGGCAGTGAGCTTAATGGCCCACTTCATCGGTCAACCTTATAAGACAGGCCTATTAAGCAAATACCTAACAATATCAATTTTGCACAAAACTAGTATCGCATGTGGCATTAAATAATATTCAAGTTTTGTACAGGCATCAAACAATGACAAGCATAACTTCTCTAGAGGAGTATATCTAGTTTCGACATCATTAAGCATTCGGCTGAGGTAATACACTGCCCTTTCGGTTACATCTTCAGCATCCTGTGCTAACAGGCAGCCGATAGACTCTTCAACAGCTGCAGTGTAGAGTTTCAAAGGCTTTCCTGGCATGGAAGGCATAAAAATAGGTGGACCAGCTAAGGCCTTCTTTATTTGATCAAAAGCCTCTTGCTGTTCAGGACCCCACACCAACTCCTCTGTATCCTTGAGCTTCAGCAAAGGGGAAAAAGCCTTCATCTTCCCAACTGAATTAGCTATGAATCTCCTTAAGAAGTTGATCGTACCCAATAAACTATGTAACTTCTTCTTGTTCTTGGGTGGTCTAGCCTCCATCACTGCCTTGGCCTTATTTTGGTCTATCTCAATACCCTTTTGATGCACTAATAAACCAAGGAAATTGACAGCCGATACACCAAACATGCACTTGGCAGGATTCATCTTCAAGTTGTGGATTCTCATCTTCTGCAAGGCTTGTTCCAGATCGGCTAAGTGGGCTTTGAAGTCTTTGGATTTCACTACCACATCATCTATGTAAACCTCCATAGTCTTGCCGATTAGATAATGGAAGATAGCATTCATGGCTCTCTGGTAGGTAGCCCCAGCATTCTTTAGGTCGAATGGCATCACTAACCACTCATAAATTCTTAGTGCCCCTGGGCACCTGAAGGCAGTCTTGTGAGTATCTTCCTCAGCTACAAAGATTTGGTTATAGCCAGAGTAACCATCCATGAAGGGTCAGAATATCATGTGTGGAAGCCGCGTCAACTAACATGTCCGCCACTAGCATCACATTTCGTCCTTTGGAGTGGCTAAATTCAAGTCCCTGTAATCAATGCAGACTCGAATTTTGCCATTCTTCTTCATGACGGGTACTATGTTTGCTAAACAATCCACATACCTAGCTGTTCTAATGAATCCAACATTTAGCAAATGCTCAATTTCTGCTTTGATCTGTGGCATCAGCTGAGGATGGTACCTTCTAGGTGACTGCTTGTGTGGTTTAAAATCATTCTTAATCGGCAACCTGTGCTCCACAATTCACGCGTCAGCCCAAGCATCTCATGATAATCCCACGCAAAACAGCCCCTATATTTCTCCAAGAGGGCTACTACATCTCTTTTGTCTTCCTCCCCCAGTAATCCGCTGATTTGCATTAGTCGAGGCTCTTCTGGAGTCCCTAAGTTAATGTTTTCCAAAGGATCTTGGGATTCAAAGCTTGGTAGAGTCCTCTGTATGGGTGACTTAAACTCCATCGGCAACTCAGTGGTCCGGCTGCCGAAGCAAGGTCATTGCTTCTGTGATTGTCTATCTGCAAGGAATCGGCTACCTGGGATTCAACCCTGAAAGCTTCTAGCTAATTCCACAGGTTTTGTATCACTTGGGTGTCTTTAATCATTAAACTTCTCCATGGTTAGCCGTGGCTTGGCTAATTATTTGATTTCAAATCCTTAGGAAGTCAAATTGCAAGACTCCCATGATCCTTCCTCATATTCTTCAGTAACAGAAATAGGAGCAACACAAGGAGAATAAAATAAAGCCTATAAATTCTATACCTCAGCTGGGAATGGGTTGTCATCGGCTGGGACTATCTCTATCCTGTCTCCTTCCCAGAAAATCAATTTCTGATGCATGGTAGAGGGCAGGCACTGACTGGTGTGAATCCAATCTCTTCCAAGCAAGACTGCATATGATGGCTTGCCATTAATCACAAAGAAATCCGATTTGACACTTTTGGGGCCAGCTGTGATCTCGGCTACCAGGATTCCCTAGGCTGAAGAAGTTTCTCCCATAAAGCTAGCCATCTTCATGTTAGTTGGGATCAGGTCCTCTTCAGACTTGTTCAAACTTCTTAAAGTAGCAATAGGCATCACATTCAGCACTGCCCCATTGTCAACAAACACTCGACTGAAAGCCTTGCCATTGATATAGGCTCTCACATACAGGGATTTCAAGTGTTTCACCATGTCTTCAGTTGACTTACCAAATACAGTACTTAAAGCATCTTTTGTCGTGTTGTCGGCCAAAGTTGGCCATTCTGCCTCTTCCACGCAGACATCTCCTTCCAAGTGCTCAATTTGTGGATAACCAGCCCAGAACTCACTTGAAATTAAGCTGACCACTTCAATGGCTGCCATCAAACCATCTGCCTCCTCATTGAAAATGTAGTCTAATATGGAGTCTTCCAGATAGTCAGTTTCTGCATTCGACTCATTTCCATCATTCAGACTTTGTGTGATTATGACAATGTGTTGTTCCTCTTAATCGGGTTGTTCTATGTCAACAACAGCAATCGTCCCTATTATCTGGGCCTCTTCAGTTTGCTCAGTCTCAACTTTGTCAGGCCTTAGTCCACAAGGTCCAAAACCCCTGTCAATAGCTTCTGCTACCGTTGCTTCTGGGATTTCCCCTTATCGGCTGCTTTGGCATCGGCTATCATTTGCAACATTTGTTTCATTTTCTGGAAAACTCTGGCCCGCTGCAGCCTCCTCTTTTGTGTCCTAGTCAAAGTGAGTGGTTTAACCTCTTTCTTTTTGGGAGATTGGTTGACAACCCACTGCCCTTCTCTGACATTTGCAGCTGGTTTGATAATCCTTTGTGGCTTGAACTCTTCATCATTCCTTACTGTTATGCGAAGGGAAGACATTCCCCTTTCCACATTGAACTCCGCCACTCTTCTCTTGGACTTTGGGAGAGGGTCCTCAGTGATCCTTGGCATAATCGGCTGGGCTTCAGCTGAGGTTCCTAGTCGATTTTGCCCCCCAGACCTCTGAGCATGTTGTGCTCTCTCTATCATTGAGCACATGTTACGATACTGGTTGATCAACTTACTGGTTAAACGTCCAGGTCTTGGAGGTTTACCACGGGATCGGCTAGTAGATGGTTGGCCCATAGTGCTTTTAGATGGTACACATGGGCTACCCAATCTGTCGAACACAAATACCCTGGCGACCTCCTCAACCTTCCTGGATCGTTCTTTGAGCACCCAAACACTTAGTATCGGCTGCTTTCCTTTGCATGACTTGGGTTGGTCAAGCTTTGAGAAAGACACCATGGCCATATTCATGGTAGGGAATGGATTGGTGTCCACTGACATCTCAGCTATGCTCTTGTCAGCTAACTTGAACCTGCCTTCCTTGATAGCCCTTTGAATTGCTTTCCTGAAAACTACACAGTTAGTCGTAGAATGGTTATAAGAGTAGTGTCACTTACAGTATTTCTTGTTCTTCAGCTCTTTAGGAGGTGGAACTTGATACCTTTCTAGCAGCCGAATCTGCTTGTCCTTGAGCAGATAATCAAAGATTCAGTCTGCCTTGGTTATGTTAAAAGAGTATCCAGCTCTGTCTTCTGCTGACTCAACTTTTTTAGCCTTAGCTGCCTTCAATGCTGGGCAGGAATAATGTAACGACCCGTTTCCGGACCGCTACTAAACTAAAACTAAACCTGTATGCGATGAATTTTTAAAACGGTACTCTTGTGTCCTTCCAAAAATACGGTATATTTTTTTTTAAACCAATGGTGCCCACAAAGCTCACACAGAGTACTTACAGCATTTCGAAACATGGTGCAACTAGGACACACGTTACGTACTGGAAATACATACATGCATAAACATATACAATCAACATACACAGTACGTACAAAATAAAATAGAGTAGTAATATAAGAGAAAATACACCTAAGATATGAATACCCTCGAGAGAGTGTTCATACCCTGGGGGTACTCCCGGCAGACACCTACACAGGGGCTGCTCCAAAAGTAGAACCACCGCCTACCTGCATCAAAGAAACATCACTAGCTTTGTTGGTCACCTACAAACTGTATATAAAAGCCATACACTACAGTTATCCCAAAATGACACAAACAGACAAACAGTCAACACGAAATCAGGACAAATAAAAGTCGTTACCCGAATCCTCGAAGGGGCCCTCCTCGTCATCGTCCGCCAACTGGTCCTCCACGTCCTCGGCATCGCCTAGGTAACCATCATGGATTGAAAGCACCACGGGAAAGGGTCAACTTCTCAACGAATCAAGATATAACAATTCATAAAGCAATAAGCAAACAACATTGTATACAGTTCATAAGGCTTAACTCAAAACTCTCGCTCAAGACTCGACTCTCGACTCATTTTCTCTCGACTCGACAATTTTTTCGGAAAGCAGACACCGCACTATCCACTGAATACCAGTCGTAGCTTTGGGATCTTCGCTCTCCCTAGGACATTCAGCTCCAGTTCCATAACGCTGCGACGCCTAGCTAATCCACCATGAACGAAGGGGACCTAGCACCCTCAGTTGTCCGGCTCACAGCTCAAAAACGTCTTGACGACTCGACTAAGCTCTCAGACTCGATGAAACAATTCGCCGCATACGATATTCAAAGAGCAATTCGCATAATTATTCGACCGCATATCAAATAATTTATAGCAAGCTTATTATAGTGAAATGCAATTCAACAAACATAAGCAGCATAAGCAGTTCACATTGTGAAACACAATTCAATACATAAGCAATTCACGACAGTTATTCAATCACATATTAAATAAATGCATAACTCAACAACATCGTCATTCACATCATGGAATCCATCCCTCTGCAACTCGATGGAGTTGGCAGAGAGGTACAACAAGTGTGAGGGGTTGGGGTCAGGAGACCAACCACAATATTTTTCACCCACGAACGACTCGGAATATAGGCGACCGCACGACAATAAACACGAAGGGGTTCGAAAACCCTAACTTCGAACCCGGAGAGTTCTCAGACTTCTTCACATTTAAAACTTGCCCTTACACAAGGACATACAAAAATAAAAGCCTACAAATATCTAGAAGTGCCTTTACCACAAGCTGTCGCTAACGTAGCTCCGAAGTCCTCAGGTCCGTGTTGCTCGGTCTCCGATGTTACGATTCCTATCACCACGACAATTTAGTACACTTCTAAGTAAAACTAAAACTTAGCTCTCACTTAGCCCTTTGATCTAACCAAACTCACTCAAGCATTTCAATCACTAATTACTTGAAAATAATAAGATTTTGTAATCAAAATCATTTCTTAAGAAAACCAAACATAACACATTTTCTAATGTTTTTGAAAACTTTTAAAGTAAACACAACTCATTAAATACTTTTCATAAATCTTACAAGTTTCAAAAGCATACTCATTCAAACATTTTAATCAAGTTTACAAACAAAACCTTCCTTTTTTACACCCCTTTGGCCTCTCAGCCTTACCTCCCCCCCTTTTTCATTAAAAAAATTTGCCAAAACCTCTTTGCACAATTAACTACTACCTTGCATATTCACAAACTCAAACAATCACATATGACAACTAGTACACATAGCCAAATCCAAATCATTCATCAAGAAATTTTTACAATACTCCAAATCAAAGGTTTTCAACAACTTCAAAACTAACCCTTAAATCCAAATTTCTTCACCAAATCAACTTCAACACAAAACCAATTACTAACACCAATTAAAAGGAAGATGTAAAACAATTTTTCCTCTCCTAATCTCCTCCTAGGGCTCGCGGCCCTAGCCCCTTTTTCAAAGAAAAAATTACAATTTTTCATACTACCTCACCAACACCAATTTTATCAATTCTTCTACTTCATCAAACCACATTTAAAACACTAAAACAAATCATCATCAAAGCTAGACATATTCTTACAACATTCAAGAATCTCAAATAAAAATCAACTCAATTCAAGAATAGGTTTTTCATCAAAATTCACCCAAACAATGTTTTAGTCCTAAAACTTTAACTAAGACAACAATAACTACATCAGAGAGGCTCATTCATCAAATTTATTACATGCTTCAACAATTAAATCCTACAAATCCTCTTTGCCAAGAATAGGTGTTCATCCCAAAAACAACTAAACAATATGTTAATTCTAAAACTACCACTCCAATCAACAACAACAACACAATTTAAACTCAATCAAACCATTAATTGCAAGATTGAACCTCAAGATCACCTTGCCCCTCTTTTTCCCTTGGATTCACGCCTAGGGTTTCCAAGATTGGAGACTTACATGCTCATCTCTTTCATTCAATCATCAACAACACAAAACAACATTTAAACAAGTATGAAATCAAGAAAGAAAAGCAAGAAAATCAAGAAGCAAAAAGAGAGGGAGGGGCGCTGTTTTGTGCAGAAAAATGGGGGAAGAAAATTGATTTTTCTCCTTACTTGAATGGCTAGAAGATGAAGGATCAAGTGGAGGAAGAACGTGGGTGCAAGATTGATGAAGTTTGGAGGAGGAGAACTCAAGAAATGGAGGTGGGAAGTGGTGGAGCTCCAGGTTCCTTTCTTACTCTAGAAGAAGAAGAAGAAGATGAAATGCATTTTGGGAGAGAGGGTCACGAGATTTTGGTGCTGCATATAGCTCCCTCCTTTTATTTATTTTACTTAAAAATAACAAGTAAGCATAGTTAATGTAAAATAGTTTAGTAAAAAGGGGTTTTTTAAATTAATCACACACATAATGACACCTAGCAATAAAGTAAATATGCTAATCCCATCAACTAATCCATCCCATCTAATCTTACACCCCTCATGATTACCCACTAATTCTAGAGTCTAGGGGTTGTTAAAACACGGCGTCGAAAAACCCGCGTTACCGATAAATTCGCGAAAATTAATTTAACGAGAAATTAATTCATCGCGTGATAATATTTAATTATAAATAATACAAATCATGTCAAACACTCAAAAATAGTCTCAACAAGTTACGTTTCGATTTTCATCGAAATCGGAGTTCCTTTAGAATTTTATCTGCGGCGAAACTGCCCGGCGATTCGAAACGCGACAAAATTTCGTTAGAATTTTTCGGCGATATTCGAACCGTGAATTAATATAAAATATTAACACTCAAATATAATTTGATCTTGATTTAATTAATACACTTACTTAACGAACAAGAAAATGCTTTATTATAGCGTAAATACGACAAAATATACTAAATAACGCTATTTAACGTATCGTAGAAATACGCGTGTTACAATACTCCCCCTGTAAAAATAGTTTCGTCCTCGAAACTACGGGTGAGGTACGTACTGCAAAAAAGTTCTGGATACTTGTTCTTCATCTTCTCTTCCAACTCCTACGTTGCATCTCCAGTCTTCTGGTCCCATACAACCTTGACCAGTTCGATCTCTTTGTTCCTTAACTGCTTAGTCTTTCGGTCTACAATCTTTGCAGGTGACGCTTCAAAAGATAGGTCATCCTTCAGTTGAATCATATCCGGTTCGATAACATGAGAAGGGTCGGAAACATATTTCCGTAACTGCGAGACGTGAAAGACGTCATGGATATTTGACAAGAAAGGTGGCAAGGCAATTTGATAAGCCACTGGACCAATACGACGAAGAATTTGGTAAGGTCCAATGAACTTAGGAGTAAGTTTCTTGGATTTTATCGGTCGACCAACTCCAGTAGTAGGGGTGACTCGGAGGAATACGTGTTCTCGCTCTTCGAACTCTAGCGGTCGGCGACCCTGGTCTGCATAACTCTTCTATCGACTCTGAGAAATCCGCATCCTATCTCTGATCAGTCGAATCTTCTCGGTAGTTTGCTGAATTATGTCTGGTCCCACGACAGAACTCTCACCATTTTGGTACCAACAAAGAGGCGTCTGACACTTACGTCCATACAACGCTTCATACGGTGCCATACCGATACTCGCGTGGAAACTGTTGTTGTAGGTGAACTCCACTAGCGGTAAGATATCGTCCCAACTCCCTCTGTGATCCAATGTGCACGCTCGTAATAAATCTTCTAGTGATTGAATCGTCCGTTCAGTCTGACCATCAGTCTGAGGGTGATATGCTGATCTAAGCTTGAGTTTGGTCCCCATTGCCTCTTGCAATGCCCTCTAAAAGTGAGATGTGAACTTCGGATCTCGATCGAAAACGATAGAGGAAGGTACGCCATGTAGTCGCACAACCTCTGCGATGTATATCTTTGTCAACTTCTCTACGTTGTATGTCGATCTCACTGGCAAGAAATGTGCAAAGTTAGTCAATCGGTCGACGATCACCCAAATCCAGTCATGCCTCTTCTGCGTTCTCGGCAATCCCATGACGAAATCCATAGAAATGCTATCCCACTTCCACACTGGTACGTCGAGCGGTTGTAGCGTCCCTGCTGGTCGCTGATGTTCTACCTTCGCTTTCTGACAAGTTAGACAAGAAGCCACATACTCTGCCACTTGTTTCTTCATTCCGGGCCACCAAAAGTGCTTCTTCAAGTCCTGATACATCTTCGTAACTCCCGGATGAATACTCAAACCACTCTTGTGTGCCTCGTCGAGAATCAACTTCCTCAGCTCAGCTACATTGGGTACACAAACACGTCCATCGCATCTCAAGATGTTGTCTACTCCAACCTTGAACTCTGTTGCTTTTCCTCGCGCTATTAGCTCAACCTTCTCTTGAAGTAGCTTGTCATGAGCCTACTGTTCCTTAATCTCCTCCAATAATCCGCCAGAAATGGGGAGCATTCCAAACTTCAGCTTTCCTGGTGACACTTCCACGCTCAACTTCAAGTCTCGAAACTTCTCTAGCATCTCCAACTCCTTGATCATCATCGCTGAAACTAGAACGCTCTTCCTACTCAGTGCATCAGCTACCATGTTCGCCTTCCCTGGATGGTATTTCAAAGTAAAGTCGTAGTCCTTCAGAAATTCTGTCCATCTTCACTGTCGTATGTTGAGCTCCTTCTGATCGAATAAGTACCTCAAGCTCTTATGGTCGTTGTACACAGTGAATGTGCTCCCATAGAGGTAGTGCCTCCAAATCTTTAGTGCAAAAACCACTGTAGCAAGCTCCAAATCGTGCGTAGGGTAATTCTTCTCGTGAATCTTGAGTTGTCTCGAAGCATAAGCCACAACTTTTCGATGTTGCATCAGTACGCATCATAATCCTTGGTGTGACGCATCGCAATAAACCTCGTAAGGTTCTTCTGATTGGGGCAGAATCAACACAGGTGCTGTTGTCAAAAGCTCCTTCAGTCTCCGGAAACTGGATTCGCACTCTTCAGTCCAAGCAAACGGTTGATCCTTCCTTGTAAGTCGAGTGAGTGGTGCTACAATCTTCGAAAAACCTTCGATAAATCTTCGATAATAGCCTGCTAATCCAACAAAACTTCTAATATCTGTCACAGTCTTCGGCTGTTTCCATGCTAACACAGCTTCAATCTTAGCTGGATCCACAACTATTCCATCTTTAGTTATCACATGTCTGAGAAAGTTCACCTCTTCAAGCCAAAATTCACACTTAGAAAGGTTAGCATAAAGCTGCTTCTCTCGGAGTATCTGCAGTACTCGTCGTAGATGCTCTTCGAGCTCCTCTCTACTCCTCGAGTAAACCAAAATGTCGTCGATGAACACAAACTGATCTAAGAATGGGTGAAAGATCCTGTTCATGTAGTCCATAAACACTGCTGGTGCGTTCGTCACTCCAAAGGCCATCACTAAGTACTCGTAGTGACCATATCTCATCCTGAAAGCGGTCTTGGGAATATCTTCTTCTTTCACGTGGATCTGATGATAACCAGACTTCAAGTCAATCTTGGAAAATATCGCAGCTCCTCGTAGTTGGTCCATCAAATCATCGATACGCGGTAACGGATACCGATTCTTAACAGTAACCTTGTTGAGTTGGCGATAATCCATGCACAGTCTTGATCGTCCATCCTTCTTCTTCACTAGCAACACTGGGGCTCCCCATGGCAACACACTTGGCCGTATGAACTGCTTCGACTCCAAGTGCTCAATCTGAGACTTCACCTCTTTCATCTTGGCTGGAGACATCCAATAGGGCGCCATCGAAATCGGTCCTGTTCCTGGAAGCAAATCGATGGAAAACTCGATCTCTCTCACCGGTGGTAACCCTGGTACGTCTTCAGGAAAAACGTCTGCAAAGTCACACACCACTAGAACATTCTTCAACTCGAGCTCTTGAGAAACTTCTGAACTAGCTAAGTACATGTATTCCTGAGTTCCCTCTTTCAATGAAACACCAATGTGATTAACAGATAGGTAGTTGGAAATTCTGAGGTTGGGAAAAACCACGGTTTTTTGGGCACAGTCCAAAAGGACATGGTGGTGAGACAACCTATCCATCCCGAGAATGACATCTAAACCCTTAAGTGGTAAACTGGCCAA
Source organism: Calophaca sinica (assembly GCA_037113605.1). NCBI lineage: Eukaryota > Viridiplantae > Streptophyta > Magnoliopsida > Fabales > Fabaceae > Calophaca > Calophaca sinica. The sequence continues at coordinate 13,548,303 of CM073734.1, read as the reverse complement.
ATTAACCACAAATTTTCTACCCCGAATGACCACTAAACAATTAAGGCATGCAGTGTTGGTAACCAAGGTTTTAGCAGATGGGGTAGTAACTACTAGTTTGAAGGGTAAAGTAGTCACAGTCAATTTCAAACGGTCTACACAATCCAAGGAAATAAAGGAATGGGTTGCACCGGAATCAAAAAGAACAGATAGGGGTTTACCCTCAATCTCACAGTCTCCCTGGATGAGGTCATCAGTTTGCTCTGCTTCTTCTCCACTCATATAGAAGACTCTGCCTTTAGCCATTGGGCGTTTCCCTTTAGCCTTTGCTGCGTGCATTACCGGTTCAGCCTTAGGTGTTGGACAATCCTTGGCAAAGTGTCCCGGCTTCTTGTGGTTGAAGCATACACCCTCCTTCACGGTACAGCTGCTCGCATAGTGTCATGGCTTCCCGCAACGGTAACAAGTCACATCGGCGCTAGTCTAACTCCCGCCGCTCGCATTCTGGGCCATTGGGCGATACTGTCCCTTGCTGTTGTTCCCTTGGGGTCAACTATACGGCTTCTTATGTTGTTTTCCCTTCTGAGCAAACCTCTGCCCTGTGCTCTGGGGTCTCACTGGTCCGCCAATACCACTCCTCTTCTTGGCGCTTCTCATAATTTCTACCTCAACACACCTGTCAATCAGTTCTTAAAGATTCCTGATTCTTAGAGATGTCACCGACTTCTGAATATCGAATCTTAGGCCTCGCTGGAATCTCTCGCTCAACCATCCCTGGTCAGCTCGGTCACGGAACGGACTGAAGTACCTAGCAAGTGATTCGAACTTGGCAGCATACTCTGACACCGTCATGCTACCTTGCTGTAGTCGAAGAAACTCCTGCTCATTCTCAGCTCGTGCAGTGTCAGGAAAGTACTTATCCAAGAATCTCCTGCGAAAAACTTCCCAAGTGATCTCACGACGCTCTGCCGCTAAAGTCTGCTTCACTCCCTTCCACCAATACTTAGCATCTCCGAGCAAGTAGGTTGCGTAGTCCACCTTGACATTCTCTGTACAATGAAGTGCCTCGAAGATCTTCTCTATCTCCTACATCCATAGATCTGCCTTATCCGGATTTGGTTCTCCGAAAAACTTCGGTGGGTCATGCTCCAAAAATCCGCCAATCCACTTGCCTCTGCATTTCGCTCTGCCCTTTGCTGTTGCTACAGATTCTGCTGGGCCAAAGCCGCCGTCTGCGGGGCCATAGCATTAGACTGTTGAGTTGCAACAGCCGATTGTTGAGCCATAGCCGCCGCCATTTCCGTTATTGCCTGAATTGCTCGTTCCATGTTGGAGTTATCTGATCCGGCTATAGGGTCTCTGCGAGGTGGCATTAGATTTCGAAAAATCCAAAACCTGCCAGAAACTCATAAACAAGTGATGTGTTAACACACATTGTTTCAATCAAGAAACAATTCAAACAATTGGTAGACAAACTGCTTCACTCAGCAAACAATAACAATACAATCACATCTAATCACTCAACAAACACAACTCGACACGGTGACCAGTTTCAAATTTCCTATGCACAGTCTGGTTAGAACCCAACTGCTCTGATACCACAACTGTAACAACTCATTTTCGGACCGCTACTAAACTAAAACTAAACATGTATGCGATGAATTTTTTAAACGATACTCGTGTCCTTCCAAAAATACGGTATTTTTTTTTAAAACAATGGTGCCCACAAAGCTCACACAGAGTACTTACAGCGTTTCGAAACATGGTGCAACTAGGACACAAGTTACGTACTGGAAATACATACATGCATAAACATATATAATCAACATACACAGTACGTACAAAATAAAATAGAGTAGTAATGTAAGAGAAAATACACCTAAGATATGAATACCCTCGAGAGAGTGTTCATACCCTGGGGGTACTCCCGGCAGACACCCACGCAGGGGGCTGCTCCAAAAGTAGAACCACCAGTCTACCCTGCATCAGCAAAACATCACTAGCCCGACTGGTCACCTACAAACTATACATAAAAGCCATACATTATAGTTATCCCAAAATGACACAAACAGACAAATAGTCAACACGAAATCAGGACAAATAAAAGTCGTTGCCCGAATCCTCGAAGGGGCCCTCCTCGTCATCGTCTGCCAACTGGTCCTCCACGTCCTCGGCATCGCCTGGGTAACCATCATGGATTGAAGGCACCACGGGAAAGGGTAAACTTCTCAATGAATCAAGATATAACAATTCATAAAGCAATAAGCAAACAACATTGTATACAGTTCATAAGGCTTAACTCAAAACTCTCGCTCAAGACTCGACTCTCGACTCATTTTCTCTCGACTCGACAATTTTTTCGGAAAGCAGACACCGCACTATCCACTGAATACCAGCCGTAGCTTTGGGATCTTCGCTCTCCCTAGGACATTCAGCTCCAGTTCCATAACGCTGCGACGCCTAGCTAATCCAACATGAACGAAGGGGACCTAGCACCCTCAGTTGTCCGGCTCACAGCTCAAAAACATCTTGACGACTCGACTAAGCTCTCAGACTCGATGAAACAATTCGCCGCATACGATTTCAAAGAGCAATTTGCATAATTATTTGACCGCATATCAAATAATTTATAGCAAGCTTATTACAGTGAAACACAATTCAACAAACATAAGCAGCATAAGCAATTCACATTGTGAAACAAAATTCAATACATAAGCAATTCACGGCAGTTATTCAATCACATATTAAATAAATGCATAACTCAACAACATCGTCATTCACATTATGGAATCCATCCCTCTGCAACTCGATGGAGTTGGCAGAGAGGTACAACAAGTGTGGGGGGTTGGGGTCAGGAGACCAACCACAATATCTTTCACCCACGAACGACTCGGAATATAGGCGACCGCAAGAAAATAATCACGAAGGGGTTCGGAAACCCTAACTTCGAACCCGGAGAGTTCTCAGACTTCTTCGCATTTAAAACTTGCCCTTACACAAGGACATACAAAAATAAAAGCCTACAAATATCTAGAAGTGCCCTTACCACAAGCTGTCGCTAACGTAGCTCCGAAGTCCTCAGGTCCGTGTTGCTCGGTCTCCGGTATTACGACTCCTATCACCACGACAATTTAGTACACTTCTAAGTAAAACTAAAACTTAGCTCTCACTTAGCCCTTTGATCTAACCAAACTCACTCAAGCATTTCAATCACTAATTACTTGAAAATAATAAGGTTTTGTAATCAAAATTATTTCTTAAGAAAACCAAACATAACACATTTTCTAATGTTCTTGAAAACTTTTAAAGTAAACACAACTCATTAAATACTTATCATAAATCTTACAAGTTTCAAAAGCATACTCATTCAAACATTTTAATCAAGTTTACAAACAAAACCTTCCTTTTTTATACCCCTTTGGCCTCTCGGCCTTACCTCCCCCCCTTTTTCGTAAAAAAAAATTTGCCAAAACCTCTTTGTACAATTAACTACTACCTTGCATGTTCACAAACTCAAACAATCACATATGACAACTAGTACACATAGCCAAATCCAAATCATTCATCAAGAAATTTTTACAATACTCCAAATCAAAGGTTTTCAACAACTTCAAAACTAACCCTTAAATCCAAATTTCTTCACCAAATCAACTTCAACACAAAACTAATTACTAACACCAATTAAAAGGAAGATGTAAAACAATTTTTCCTCTCCTAATCTCCTCCTAGGGCTCGTGGCCCTAGCCCCTTTTCAAAGAAAAAATTACAATTTTTCATACAACCTACCCAACACCAAATTTATCAATTCTTCTACTTCATCAAACCACATTTAAAACACTCAAACAAATCGTCATCAAAGCTAGACATGTTCTTACAACATTCAAGAATCTCAAATAAAAATCAACTCAATTCAAGAATAGGTTTTTCATCAAAATTCACCCAAACAAAGTTTTAGTCCCAAAACTTTAACCAAGACAAGAATAACTACATCAAAAAGGCTCATTCATCAAATTTATTACATGCTTCAACAATTAAATCCTACAAATCCTCTTTGCCAAGAATAGGTGTTCATCCCAAAAACAACTAAACAACATGTTAATTCTAAAACTACCACTCCAATCAACAACAACAACACAATTTAAACTCAATCAAACCATTAATTGCAAGATTGAACCTCAAGATCACCTTGCCCCTCTTTTTCCCTTGGATTCACGCCTAGGGTTTCCAAGATTGGAGACTTACATGCTCATCTCTTTCATTCAATCATCAACAACACAAAACAACATTTAAACAAGTATGAAATCAAGAAAGAAAAGCAAGAAAATCAAGAAGAAAAAAGAGAGGGAGGGGCGCTGTTTTGTGCAGAAAAATGGGGGAAGAAAATTGATTTTTCTCCTTACTTGAATGGCTAGAAGATGAAGGATCAAGTGGAGGAAAACTTGGGTGCAAGATTGATGAAGTTTGGAGGAGGAGAACTCAAGAAATGGAGGTGGGAAGTGGTGGAGCTCCAAGGTTCCTTTCTTACTCTAGAAGAAGAAGAAGAAGATGAAATGCATTTTGGGAGAGAGGGTCACGAGATTTTGGGGCTGCATATAGCTCCCTACTTTTATTTATTTTACTTAAAAATAATAAGTAAGCATAGTTAGTGTAAAATAGTTTAGTAAAAAGGGGTTTTTCAAATTAATCACACACATAATGACACCTAGCAATAAAGTAAATATGCTAATCCCATCAACTAATCCATCCCATCTAATCTTACACCCCTCATGATTACCCACTAATTCTAGAGTCTAGGGGTTGTTAAAACACGGCGTCGAAAAACCCGCGTTACCGATAAATTCGCGAAAATTAATTTAACGAGAAATTAATTCATCGCGTGATAATTTTTAATTATAAATAATACAAATCATGGCAAACACTCAAAAATAGTCTCAACAAGTTACATTTCGATTTTCATCGAAATCGGAGTTTGTTTATAATTTTATCTGCGGCGAAACTGCCCGGCGATTCGAAACGCAACGAAATTTCGTTAGAATTTTTCGACGATATTCGAACCGTGAATTAATATAAAATATTAACTCTCAAATATAATTTGATCTTGATTTAATTAATACACTTACTTAATGAACAAGAAAATGCTTTATTATAGCGTAAATACGATAAAATATACTAAATAATGCTATTTAACATATCGTAGAAATACGCGTGTTACAAATAACTCTTCCCTTTGACTATCTCGGTTACCATCATGTCAGCTGTGGGGTCAGCTGACTCCAAGTCAGAATCTTCTGCTTCTATGATAGAAACCAAGTGGGGACCCTTTCCACGGTTGGCCCTTCTTTTCTCCTTCTCTTGGATGTATTGCTCAATTCGGATAGCCCTCTCAACTAATTGGTTCAAGTCTGTGCAAGACTCTCCAACTAGCTTCTCTTTCAACTGAGGGTGCATATTGTTGATTACCATGGAAGTATATTCTGTTTCAGGAAATTTTACAGAACATTTCCCTGCCTTCTTTTTGAACCTCTTAATGTAGTCAGCAGTCGATTCATCAACCTAATGCCTAAGTCTAGTAAGATCAATTATAGTAACTTGGGGTTGCAGCCAATAGAACCTATCATCGAAGCATCTCTCCATGTCAGCCCAATTTTGCACTGAGTTGGGAGGTAATGAAGAGTACCAAGAGAATGCCGTCCCAGTGAGTGACAGAGGGAAAATTTAAAGCTTGTGGTACTCGTTCTGACTACTTTCACCACATTGGGCCGTGAAGAGCCCTATATGCTCCATGGTAGACTTGCTATCCTCCCCTGAGAATATTGTGAAATCCGGAGTCTTGAATCCTCTGGGAAGAGGAATCATCCGATCCACCCATTCAGGGTAAGGTTTCCTGTAAACAGGACGATCTAACGGCTTTAATTGCACACCAAAATACTTTTTAATAGTACTTGCAATCATCTCCTGGTCGATCAGCTGAGATGACCCCTGTCGATTATCCTGTGGATTCAGATGAGGTACATTCTGACCCATTGGTCTCCAAGGTGAAGCCTGTTGGAATGACTTCTGAAGGTTGAAGGTATTTGGTGGAACGTTGCCTAGAGGTGGATTGACATTCCATTGTTGCTCTTGACCATATTCACCAAAACCTCCTCCCTGAGTTCCTGGAATAGCGGATGAATTGTGGGAAAAAGGTGGAACAGGATTCCATGTCTGCTCTCCCCCATGATTCCCAACCGTTCGTGGTAAATTTGGACTTACTGGAGGGTACGTATGGCGTGGGGACTGGCTGTGGTTGGTAGAATGGTGGATTGTTGAGGTTACAATCCCCAGGTAGCTTCCCAGAACCATAACCAGGGGCCATCGGCTCCCAACTCAACTGTCCATAAGTATTCGTCTGCACAGTAGGGCCATGTGTTGGAGCATAAGACATTACTGACGGCAAACCAATGTGTCCAGCCGCATTAACTGGCCTCCGAGCCATATTGATCTGCCCATATTGCAGATTCGCTTTATTAGTTGGCATAACTTTCCCCCCAACATGAGGTGGTATCCATGTAGTCGGTTGATCACCCCACATTTGGGTTGGCGGCCCTACCGGTAGTGTGTTTGGCTGTGCCTGGAAAGGCCCACTTTGAACCACTTTCGGTTGAGGCTGCCAAGCCTAAATGCCTTGAGCATGCTGAGTTTACCCATTTTCCACGGGTAGCACAGAACTAGCCGAATATTCCCCTTGCTGCCCTCGGCTTGCTTCCGCGTCTCTCGCCTGCTGAACCTCATTGTGCACCATAGGTTTGACAATGTCTGCCAATTGTCTTGACACTTAGTACATAATGTCATGAATTCCCATGTCAATCTGTTGCCTGATGAAGGAAGTGGTCATGACCACCAGGGCTTCAGTATTCTCAGGGTCATTCATGTCAATTGAGGCCGGTGCGGAGACTAGAATGTCTTCAACCGATATGAGCATACCTAGGGTGTATGCTGATTCGTTGTTCTTGCGTGATGGGTTTTTCTTGGGATTTGAACTCGACTCCGTGTTGTTGTTGAGTTTCTTTCCGAACCTCAGGTTTATACGCCAAGCATGATCCTGCCCTGGAGAATCAAACTTGGCCTTCGATTCACTTATGGTCCCATCGGGCGTGCCAAATTTGTTTTCGTGAACAAATCAGCCGAGGGATCGGCTAATATCCAGCTGACAAATTGATTCTTGTCAAGCGATTACACTGAGAACGGAACTCTAATTCTCAGTTATGGGTTCCCCAACTACTCCAGAAACGTTGGGATTGGTGAATCTACGCTAAACTAAGGCTAAAAGACATAAAATCGGCTAAGAGAAAGCTGTAAATTGCGAGAGAAAAATAAGTTGTTTGATTGATTGTGTGTGACTATTCGATTTCTCAGCAAGATATATATGTACAAAAGAGAAAACAAAATTGGTAACCGCCCCCTATTGGCCACTACACGCTCCCACTACGCTGATAGCTGACAACAAGCGGTCATTGCGTCCCTCAACTGCCATGATCGTGTGCTTCATGGAATAACCGCTTCATCCTCGGCTGAAAAGAGCAGTTATCATGCTTCAAATGCGTTGAGGGCCCTCAAGAACTGATTTTAAATCTTTTGGCGTCAAAGTCCCATGACTTTTATCTCAAACTCTTGGTCAAATTCCACTGTTTCCTTATTCGGTAGCAATCATTCAGCCGATAGCCTTATAACATTTAAACATCTGTTTAAGCCCCATCGGCTAAACTTTTTGGCAATCGGTTGGCCTCATGATGCTCCCTGAGTCTTAAAACAATTCTGAGTTTTAACCTAAACTCAATAGGAACACATTCGGCTATAATTATGATCGGCTAGATCATGTATCGGCTATTGCCCTAATCAGCTTGCCATTTGCTATTTTTTTGGTGATAACATCCACAAAATTTCATAAAATTTTAAAAGCTTTTGATACCTCATCAAATAACTTCAAATTAACATATAATATATTTTTCAAAATACAAGTAAAATATTGACCATGTGATTGTATAACTACAAATATTCAAATTATCTAGAATTTGATGTACATGATTATTAATATAATATGATGATATTCAACGGTTGGATTGCTGAAATCCAATGTCTCTAGAGAATTATTAAGCAAAGTAATTTTGACAAGAATTACTTTTAGAGTAAATATATTCCTTCTCATTAAAAAAAGTTATTACGAAATTAAGTGACTGCAGAGAATAAAACACAGAAATATTTTTTCGACAACTGAAAGTTGTTGGAACACCGTATAATAATATGGTTTCCTTCTTTTTTTTTTCTTTTTGGCACACATGTCGAGGAGCATTTTCTCTCTTATTCCTATACATTGTCGAATACGATGTCAAATTTGTTGTTGTCAAATAACAGTGCCTAATAAAAAATGTCTAATAATATAAAGCTAGCTTGTAAAAAGTTATTTTGAAAAAATCTCACGTATAATCATCTCATCATATTTATTCATACATTTTACAAAATACCTTTTTGCATTTTCCATAAATTGATTTATCAAAGTTTAAAATTAGTAAAATAGAATAATAAAGTTATATTATATTATATTATATTATATGTACTGATAAAAAAACACATTATATCTAAGGCATTACTTTGGATTTGGATCGACTTTACAAACTGCAATAACATAAACAAACATAAAAATATAAATTAAAGAAAATACTCCTATTATTATTATTATTATTATCCAGCGGGCCTAACTAAAGTGCCTTTTGACTTTAAGGGGAAAAGCAGAACTAAGAACAATAGCTGTTTTAAAACCGTACACGTGTCACGAGAACATAAATCATGACTTGTGCTGTTTAGAACAATAGATGTTTTAGAATCGTACGCGTGGCAAAGTATTACATAAATCAAATGATAATTACGATTTTATTGATCTAAAAACAAAAATAGTAACCATGATTTATGGATGGTGTAACCAGCTTGAAAGCTACCGTTCTGTCTGGTTTTTTAGGAAGCTACTGATTTGTCTTTTCCATGCTTTTACGCGATTAGCCGCGCAAATTGTTGGATACTTAGAGCACCCGGCAAGCAAGAAGCACAATTCACAAACTGACAGTAGCTGCAGCAACAGACATATTTGTGTCTCTCTCTCTCCATTTGTGTCAGTTTATTGCCGTTGGCTTCCAAAATGCTTTGATCGATATTTAAGTAACGCAGCACCCACGCTGGAAGGTAGTCAACGTCCGCGTCCACTATTGTCAGTTAAATCACACTGCATCTTTATTAGTTGATTGCCGATAAAGATAGCCTTACACACAGGTTGGGAAAATGACCCACGCGTTTGTATTCTTTTTCTTTAACATTAAGTACCTATCCACACTCTATTTTTTTTTTCGATAATTTAAAATTTTATTAATAATTGTCCAATCTTCTAAGTATCAAAATAAGTAAAACTATACACACTTTTTAAAAATAGTTACAGAAAATCTACACTATCATATGCTGGATGGCTGGATCAAGAAAAGAAATACACCAAGTCTGATGAATACTACAAAGCACCTATACCAGTCTATAGCTAACACACCTGTCACCAAACAATGGCTCACAACTAAAGCTAAAAAGAGATCAAACACCGGAAACTAGAATTATCAAAACTACACCAGTAGATAAGAAGACTACAATGACAGCAGCCAAATAATTGCCGTGCCAACCCAACACCACGCATCTGTGTCATTCTGATGACCGCAACAAATCCCAAATGTAACAAATCCCATATGTAAAACAGCGCCCTCCTTAAAAAATTAAATAATATGCACCATTTTTAAAAGTGACTTTTCTTTATTACGATTATTATTATTATATTATGTAAACAAGTGCAGTCCGAATTCCAGCTTGTTAGCACAATCGATATAAAGTGAAGTAGACTCATCTAAAATCAATGTTCATCATAACAAATTAAGTCTAGCAGAGAGCGTATCCAGTAAGAATTGTCAAGAGAAAGTACCAACATCTCAGAAGACACAAAACTTGTGGATATTGTCAAAGTGCTCCCGAAATAAGTTCATATTTGAGAATATTAGCTGATGTAGCACGTCGTTATTGGCCCAGGTTATGACTTCAGCTAAGCACACCAAGAAAGCATTTAGGGCAGCCAACCCAATAAAGTCTTTTTTTTTTTGTTTCAATGACAAATGTTAGTGTTTGATAGATTTGTTAAAAATATTAGTGGTTGAGAGTTGAAATCTCTCGCTCCTTATCACTCCACTCTTTAACTCTTTCATCCCAACCACCAAGCTACCCTTACATACCTGCCAACTCAATAATGTTGACTCATGTTTTGAAACAGTTAAGTTACTTGGATCAAGCCGTTTGGTAAGACAATTGTGTTAAATATTGATGGCAACGCGGTTTCTAATCCAGTTCTGGTGAGGTTCAGAGGCCGCTATCGAGATCATGATGGCCACTCCCTTTTGGCTGCTATGGGAGAGTTGGCATTACTAATATTCTCCATGCTAAGGTGTTGGCAATACTCCATGGCATCAAACTTTGTTGGGTGGCTAGTTATAAATCGGTTTTATGCTTCTCGGACTCGATCTTTAGACACTACAAATTTGGTAAAGAGCCGGTTTCAGTATTTTCATCATTACAATAATCGGCTTGAGATTATTAAGAAACATATGGCTAAAGATTGGAGCTTCAGTTTATGGCATATACTAGTAGTAATGAATCCGTGCTTGCACGGATTTTTGAAGGGGAAAAAATTTGTAGCATGACAATTTGAGAAAAATTGGTTTTTGGAGAGAAAACAGTTTTTGACAAAAAAAATAGGTGAATAATGGGTAAAAGAGTTTTGCTTAGAAATTGTTACAAGAGAGACTTCCTATAAGAGGTGCACTTGCACATAGAGGGGTCATAACTGATCAACACTGCTTATAATGTGTGTTATGTTTTCAGCAGATGGAAACTTGTACACATTTGTTTTACTCATGCAATTTTGTAAGAAATATATGGAAGAGCATCAAGGAGTGGATGGGGAGCACTGCAACTGCAAGCACAAAAGGCGTGGAACATTTTGCTCAATTTGGGAATATTCTGCCAAAGAAAAACCAGAAAAAGGTGAGACATTTGGTATGGTTATAGCTACCTCATGGTGTATATGGTCTATGAGGAGCAAAATTATTTTTCAAGGGGAGGTTGCAAATTTTTCACAGGTGATGGAACACATTAAGATATTGCCATGGGAGTGGTTTATTAGCAAGATGGGTAGAAATTCAGGTTATGTTTTTTTCTGATTGGTGGTCAAATCCAATAGTATGCTTGAGAAGCGTATAATTCTGTAATGAGTTGTAATGGGTTGTAGTATCCCTTGTGCTCACATTAATATATTTTTGCTTATAAAAAAAAGGCATGCTAAGTGAGAGAAATCAATATGCCAATTACTTAGCCGAGTTGAGTCTCAAGGAGGAAGACTCTTTGGGTGTGATGCATGCTCTCCTTAGTTGTTTTTTTTCTATTTATTATCTAATGTTGTACATTTAATTTTTTTAGGTTTTATGGAATGCTAAAGGTCAACCCATAAGCAAAAATGGCAGAGAGTTGATAAGTTTCATTGGAGCTGAAGTACGGCTGACGGTTCCAATTACTTTTAGTTATTGGAAGGACAAAAATAATGCAGTTTTGAATAGATGCAAAAAGGAGCTTTGGTGTGAGATATAAGTATATAACATTGATCAGTTGTATTTCTTCTCAGTTATGTAAACATACTTACCCTACCATTTGCAAAAAACATTTGATGTTGATGAGACACATAAGGACATTATACTTAAGCATGCCGAAAAAGCTCATTGGACATTCTGATCATGGTTGTCAAAGAAGTGGCTGAGAGATGAAAACGGGAATGTTAGATATGAGCCTCCACCAATGTATGCATCAGTCATAGGAGTGGATGCCTAGAGAGATTTTGTAGCAAAACACACCGAAGATAATGAATTTCTGGTATACTTATATATGTCCCTACTTGTATACTTATATGTTTGTTCCTAGTTAAGCATATTTATATGTCTATATAGAGAATAAGTAATGTAAATTGGCAGAGAGCATCAAATCCTCCTTACCCATACAGAGGAGGGGCTAAGGGGTATCATGCATTGAGAAAGATATGGTATGCAGAGTAACCTTAAATTAGATGTACAACTGGTGAATTTCAATTTATTTGCAAAATAACCTAAGTAACACTGATGAATTTCAATTTCTTTGTTAATATGTATAGCTAAAGCTGACAGGAGAAGATGTATCATCAGCATCAATTAATCGCCATGTCTTGTGGATAGAAGCCCGTCGAAACAAGGATGATGAGATTGAACACCCACCCATTATGGAAGTGTGTGATAGAATTGTAAGTATTATAGATTAATTAACATTTTCATTTGCAATTTTCTTACGATAGTGATAATATTTAACAATCTTTGTTAATAATATTTGTGTGTTTCAGGAGACCCTATCACAGCTGTCTATGTCACAGGGGGTGTAATGAGACACCCTTGCCCCATTTATAATGTTATATCATCATTACGAATAATAGCAATATCAAAGTATAGCGGAAGAAAATATATTTTTCATTATATATAAAAGGTTTTGGTACATACATGGGTTTCCTCCTAGGAATCACCAAAAGAATAATACACATACATACAAGAACTACTGTAGGTATACAAAAAATAATCATCATCAGTCAGAAGTAAATCAAAAGCCTAACGAGAAGCCTCCTACATCTGGTCCGTCTTGTTAAACCTAACGTGCGGTTGTGGCGGCAATCGGGGGTCCCTAATGGAAGGGCGTCCCTGGAGACTAGACTGGTAGACCCTCAGAGGCTCTACCAGAGGGGCTACAGGAGATGATGGGATAGTCTTCTCTGACCTACAACGAACCTCCCAATCTCAGACACTATCCCTAGCCATGCTATAGGAACCTGAAGATGAAGGAGCAGCAGGGTAACAGTGCCTAGCCCTAAGCTCTCGCCACATGCGGTTAAAAGGTAACCACTGCGCAATTCTAAAATCACCAATAAAGGAGGCTCTCGGTGACCCTAAGAGACCGAAAAAGACACTAACTAGACCAGCATAGATCACGACATGGCGGCTATAATCAATCTTCCAGTAATCCCCATCTATGTCGTGGTAATACACCTCGAAGTCACCCCATACCGGGATGCTCGGATCCTCCAGCATCGACGGGTGGAAATAGTGAGACATCTTCAAGCTCTCGTGAATCTTCGGAATCTAAATATGTAAAGTATAGCAAAGAAAATAAACAAGACAAAGCATAGGAGATAAGAATACACTACACACCAAACAAATGGGAAAGTAGGAGAATAGAATATGTGAAGAAATAGGTTCAAGCATCCTCGAACAATAGTAGGGATCAACACCTAGCTACCCTGTCTAAGCAACCTGGAACTATATGCCTACGTGGCCACACAGCTTAGTACAGCAGCAGCGGCCCCACCTTAGTCTATGTAGTTAACAACTCAACTAGTTAATTATCCATCCCCATATCTTGCTCATGGTACCCCTAAAAGTGCATCCCTGCTCCCTAATTTCAGCTGATAAGAATAGGTTTCGGGGCGGTACTCGGGATCGGCACTATGGACAGTGATACAACAATACTCCGTCAAGATGACCAGGCTACCCGACGTCCCGACACAATGGCGGCCAAACCATTGGTCACCTATAAACTTTGTCGGGCCCAGACTATCCTCAAGGACCAGCGCGTCCTGTACTGACTGCATTGTACCCGCACTCTAGTACCTGACCTCGTACACAACCTATATGCACGGCGGTGGATTACAGCACAACTATGCATATGATTATTTATTATTCAGCACTTACAAGCTTATCATCTTAGCCAATCATCTTATCATTATTTATTATCCTAGCCAGCATTTAGAGATTATTAATTATTCTCCCCACATTATCAGCATAAATAAGAAATAACTCAGCAATAACTAAACAGTCAAACAATCAACATCAATCTGTTGGGTTTTCAAGAGGAACAATTTTAATTTTCATGGTTGAAAAATCCTATTGAGCGGAAAAACCCGTTCCCATGGATCATGTCATTGCTGAGAATCACAAATAAGGGTTATTGTGTTTACCTCTTGTAGCGTGCTTTGATCACCAAATGACTGAAATGGCAAAGACCTCTACTAAGTCCACACGAGCAAACAACGTCAGAGAAGGAGCGTTGGTGCTAGCTGACGGCACAAGGGCGCAACTTTCTTGAGTAGTTGGTGAGGGAGGCACTAAACTTAACTTAAGTTGTTAACCTTCCTCTCCTTTACCCTAACCCTATTGGGCTCGTACACTATGGGCCCAATCCTCGTTAATTTAATTAAATTATATTTAATTAAATCAACCGTTAATTAATTAACTGCTCCGATTAGTTTGCTCTTTGTGTGTGACCCTATAGGTTCCCACTAAGCTGGCAATAATATTAAATATTATATTAATATCAAATATTAACTATAATATTAAATATCATGGACAGTGATTGGCATCTAGCAATGCATCACTGTTACCTAGCCCATGAGAAAATCGGTGATTCGATTTTAACCTTATTGCAACCATAATCACTATGAAGCCAATGTCCCTTCGTCCATATGTCTTGATTGAACACGAGGCATAAATGCGCCATCCTCGTTAAGTCCAATCTTATGTTCCTCGATCTCCAAGTGGACGTGTAATCACGAAATGAGCCCAATATCCTATATTGGCCCATCTCGGCGTGGCCACGCATATTTTTCACGTCCTACTATATCGAGAGGCCTAAGACACTACTCCTGTTATGTAGGAGGGACGAATCCTGTCTACATCACTCACACCCTCAACATGATTCATTGCGGTCCAAGTACTACCTTTATGATCATCCCGTCACAGATGATGTTTGATAGTATTAAAGCCTACAACTCCTCATATAGGAATTGTAGTGACTTCAAGTCGAAGGACAACTTCACTATGGTCGCCATGAGGCGCCTATGACACTTACATAACTATTATGAAGCGTCCTCATAGTGGGTCAATCAGGTATAAATATTACACCTAATATTTATACGTGGTGCCGACTTAATATCACATATCCATGACCCGTGAGATATGGTCATCGCCTACTCACACAATAGTCTCTATGTATTATTGTCGTCCTAATTAAAAATAATACTTCGACTACGGATACTTTAAGAATAACGTTCTATATGTTCAATGAGGTCTCACGATCAAGTCACACTTAATGTTCCATTAAACAAACTGTCTATTCTAAGGACTTTATTATGCTATATACTAATAACATAATAAATGACACCTTTACATATATTAAATATATGGCTAAAGTCATGATACAAATAATAATCTATTTAAAATAGATTGGCCACTAGGGCTTACACCAACAATCTCCCACTAGCACTAGTGCCAATCGAGCATCAGTTCAACACCCATCGAACTAGTGTGAGTGTCAAGCTACTATTGAGTATGAGACCCCTTTAGTGGATTGTTTCGTGTTATCATTCTGCATATCTTCACATCTCTTGTATCATTTATCGAATGAGATGGAAGCAACTAAGTATATGTCCGGATCACTGGTGAGATCAAGTTTCCTTGACTTACATGATTATTCCATCATCATCACAATGAGATCAATGGAGTTCACATAGCTTGGAACTACGCCAAGTTCAAAAGAACTTCTTGATCCAAACACCTTCTAATCATATTAGAGGCGGCTATATACTCAGCCTCTGTAAGAGAAATAAACTTTGTCCCTGACTTGGAACACTTCCAGCTCACAGTGCCACCATATAGGCAAAACACAAATCCACATCGCGACTCAATTGCTTTTATTGGTTTGGAAGTAGCATCAATGTAACTACTTACAATGATATCTTCCTTACCATCATCTGTCAAGAATAAATCCTTAGTCTTTCTTAGGTACTCAAGGATATTCTTGACTACAGTCCAGTGACCTTCACTGGGATCAGATTGGTACATATTTATCATGCTCAATGCATACAAGACATCTTGTCTAGTACATATCAATGCATACATATACTTCGACTTTAGGCCAAGTAATGCCAGCAATATATCTTTATAGATCTCGATTCTTAACACTTAAGAATTCTCGCATAAGTCCTTCATCGATAAATATTTCCTAACTATGCTTTAAAGCATTGTAGGAAAATCGTTTCTGATGAGCAGTATGTTATCCACATATAGGACTAGAAATCAATAATACTACCACTAACCTTTGTATGTACACAAGCTCATCTTCGTTCATGATATATCTCACTATCCAACAGTCTAATCAAAACAAAGATTCTAGATTCTAGAAGCTTGCTCAAATCCATAAATGGATCTTCAACAAGTAGAGTCTTAATGGATCTAAGCATCATGATTGGGAAAATGTCTCACCACAGTCTATACTATGGATTTGCATGAAACCTTTCACAACAAATTACGCCTTAAAGGTATTCACAATACCATCCATGTTAGTCTTCTATTAAAAACCGGCTTGCACCCTATAGGTTTTACCCATTGGGGTGACTCCATCAAGGTCTAACCTTATTGGTTCACATGGATTCCATCTTAGATTCTATGGCTCCAAGCCACCTCTCAGAATCTGGGCCAACTATGGCATCTAAGTAGGTCACAGGCTCATTTTGATCCATGAGAAACACATCACCTTCTTGAGTCGAGAGAAGTCCATGTCTCTCGGGTTGGTGATGTGACTGTCATATCTACATAAATCTTGTGTAACTTGAATCGGTGGCGCATCCATAACACTTGTGGAACCGATTCATGTTCCATTGTAGGCAAGCAAAGCTCTACATTTCTCCCACTGGTTCCTTTGGAGATAAACTCCTTTAAGGAATATTCCAGCTTCATGACAAACTCTTTGTCCTTGGAGACATTGTAGAAATAGTATCCCTTAGTTTCCTAAGGATACTCCACAAAGTACATTTATTCATTTTGGGTTCAAGTTTATCAAATAATCTTGATAAGCCAAATCTTCATAAATGTCACACTTGGCATTCAAGCCCTTCCATATCTCATATGGAGCCCTTTTATTGCCTCCGATGGAATATAGTTAAGGGCGAGAAACAGTTGTATATAAAGCATACTCCAGAAAGAGTCACAAAGTTTTGATTGACTCATCATTGATCGGACCACGTCTGACAAGGTACGATTTAGATAGTCATCAAACTCTTGCCTTTAGTATTTACCATCATGATCCAATCGTGTGGTCTTAATACTCTTGCCAATGTGTTTCTGCACTTCATCCTTGGACTCTTTGAGCTCTTCAAAGGTTCCTGATTTATGTTTCATAAGATACACAAATCCTTAGTTACTGTAGTCAACAGTAAACCCAATGAAGTCCGGAAACCTATCTTTTGCGAACTAGTTTAGTGGGCCATATACATCTCATGTATCACGCCAAAAGATTACTAGTCCTTTCACCATGATTAGTGATTAGAGCTTAGTAGTCTTTTCCAATAAGCAAGAACTATAGACCTCAAATGATTCACAATCGAATGAGTCCGAGAATCCATCTTAATAGAACTTAGAATTACGTTTCTTACTTATTTAGCCTAAACATTAATGCCTTGGTATATAAAAATCAAATCACTTGATTTGACATTATTCGTATTTATGTCATAGATGGGAAACTTGAGATAACGACACGTGGTACGTGTCTTTCAAGATCTCCAACATTGAGAACATCAGTTGAATAAATGGAACAACAATTGTCCTTTTATTACAACATAAAATCCTTTCTTGTCCACTCAAGAAATGGAAGCAATGTTTCAATCAATAGTTGGAATTTAATAACACTTATTTAGTTCCAAGGCAAGCCCGTTGTCCTCTATGACAAAATACCCGAAGAGGAAGTCCAACTTCCTTTCTTCAATTTCTACTCTTTCTAGTTCATGTGGCAATTCTCCTTCCAATATTCGGTCCAACCATATTGGAAGCGAGTGCCCTCCTCATCAAATTTTTGTATGTCAGCTTCAAGGTAGAAGTACTGGGCTTGAACTTGTTCTTGCCCATGTGTTACTCCTTGACAGCAAACATCAGGCCTTTCCTTTCCATGACCATCAACATGGCCTATTCTTTTCGACTCTAACTATCCAGAAACTCTTGCATAATTAAGTCAATGGCCAACTCTTGACAACAAGGAAATCCCAGCTTTTCTTGGTTCTCATTGTACTCAATAGTATGAAGCACATGAGGACCCACTGAGTTTCCCACTACTAACTTGCAGCTGTAAAAGGAATAGGAAGCCTCAAACCTTTCATGACTTGCTTGCTCTTGGTAGAGCATCATGAGATGAATAATCATATCATACGCCTCCATGATTGCAAGCATGAAGTATCCTACATCCAAGGCATCGACTTAATGCTTCTCATAAGCATCCTTTTCGATCCTAGTAGGAGTAGGTTGCTCAGGAATCTTTTACTTGAGAACATACAACTTTTCTCGTACTTGAGGACTATCCTCAAATTCATGTACCGTTCCAGAAATTCATTTATGGATACCTTGTCCTTCCAAAGGACAAATCGCAGTAATAACTAACAGTGTTTAATGCCATGGTGATATCAATTACAGAAATATACAGAATTTCAGTATCATGAACAAAACATATTTAATAGGACTTTATTAAATATGCTCCCACTATTTTACTCAAATCAATGACCATCAGCATTGATTCGAAAAATCCCGTTGGAAGATTTTCTAGTGAGATCAAGATCCATATTACACTTCATCCTGAGTCAGCTTTGGTTGATCACCCAGAACTCAGTTATTTAGGTAGGAAACTCCTTTCCAATTACATCCCCATGCAACTCTTGGATCAGTTGGGTGGATAACTCTTTATCCCAGTTTATCATATAAATTGATGCCCAACTCTTGCCTCTGAGACATTTCAATCCTATTGAATTCACTCAGTTAAGTCAGACCCAATGGTTGGCAAGTGGCTATTTCACCAATCGCGCCTCACCGAGATAAAACGAGGTGCTCAGCTTTGGCATGACCCACACTCATTCGATCAAGGCCTTGGCGAGTGCCACGCATCGGAAGGCATTTAGACTAAATATTTAGATTGAGGGAATTTTTATTTTAAGCGATCTACTAGCATTGTATTAGCATACAACGCGAATCTCTCAGCATACATGACATTTATGCAACATATATTTCAACAAAACATATAAGCATACAATAACATACATGCTAGCACGTATTTAAATCAACAATTTAAATCACATATCACACGCCATATAAATTACATGCATCTCATACACAAATATACAACGCAAAAAACATACATCTCACACATTTCATGTATCACATACACAAACATACGAGATTTGGTTTTATGATTATGGCCTCCTAATATGCGAGAATTTAAATAACTAAATTATTACAATGCTTTGACCCACGAGCATGCTTCCAAAGCTCTCACTAGCATCCGCATATGGTGTTCCCTTTCTCCAACTCTTGAAGAAATTATATTATTTAAATAAATAAATAAATGGTACGACACGCAGGTCGTATTTAAATATACATTTAAATAAATTACGACACGCAAGTCGTATTTACCAAAATAAATTAACACCATAATCTAGGGCCATAATCATAAACCATGAGCTTAAAATATTTAATAACAAATAATAATAATAAACCTTTTATCATTATTATTATTAAAAAAAAATTAAGCATCAAAATATCAAAATGCCCAAATTGCACGATTGGCCAAATAAAAGCAAACAGTAGCACACCAGTGGAACATTGGGTTCACCTTTTTTAATAAAAAATCACAAATGCATGGTTTCCAAAACCAATTGAATGTTGCGCTAAACCAAAGGAAACCCCAAGCTACACACATAAAAAAACACCGCACAGCCATTCATGTCGTGAAGTAAAAACCGAAAATGCATTTTAGTAATTTCCAAATAAAAGAAACACACAGCTCCTGCATTCTTAAATGCATTGACCAATCACATAGGCATATGGTTTTCTATCCAATAGAATACCAAATGCGATGATCACACAGATCCATGAATTAAAAAGGAAATGGACCTAATTAAAAAGCATCAGACCAATGATACCATCCCAATTTATTTTTTTTTCAAAAAAAAAATTAATGAATTCACAATTCACTGTGAATGGAAATGATATCAATGTTTCCAAATCAATTACGTAAAAAAAAAAACCAATCGCAATTCTTGATTTTTAATGTGCGCTAAAACCACTGCATTCTCAAAAGCAAAATGCGATGGAAGAAAACAAGCAAACACAGTGCAAAAGACGGTGCAAAAAAAAAAAAACTGCACAGATCAAAAGCTCTGAACCAACGAAAACAAATAGCAGCACAACTTGTAAAGGATTTGACCAATGAAAAACTCATGATGCGGCCATATGAATTCGTGATGCGCAGACAAGGTGCGTAAATAAACATCGCAGACACGGAAATCAAAACCGCACTGATAAAAACGATTGTAAACGCGTAATAGTGCTAAATCAAACAAAGCAAACAATCATGGATTCCAGCAATCAAACATATAAGCTCTGATACCACTGTTGGGTTTTCAAGAGGAACAATTTTAATTTTCATGGTTGAAAAATCCTATTTAGCGGAAAAACCCGTTCCCATGGATCATATCATTGCTGAGAATCACAAATAAGGGTTATTGTGTTTACCTCTTGTAGCGTGCTTTGATCACCAGCGCTGCGAAATGGCAGCACCTCTACTAAGTCCACACGAGCAAACAACGTCAGAGAAGGAGCGTTGGTGCTAGCTGACGGCACAAGGGCGCAACTTTCTTGAGTAGTTGGTGAGGGAGGCACTAAACTTAACTTAAGTTGTTAACCTTCCTCTCCTTTACCCTAACCCTATTGGGCTCGTACACTATGGGCCCAATCCTCGTTAATTTAATTAAATTATATTTAATTAAATCAACCGTTAATTAATTAAATCTTATTTAATTAATTAACTGCTCCGATTAGTTTGCTCTTTGTGTGTGACCCTATAGGTTCCCACTAAGCTGGCAATAATATTAAATATTATATTAATATCAAATATTAACTATAATATTAAATATCATGGACAGTGATTGGCATCTAGCAATGCATCACTGTTACCTAGCCCATGAGAAAATCGGTGATTCGATTTTAACCTTATTGCAACCATAATCACTATGAAGCCAATGTCCCTTCGTCCATATGTCTTGATTGAACACGAGGCATAAATGCGCCATCCTCGTTAAGTCCAATCTTATGTTCCTCGATCTCCAAGTGGACGTGTAATCACGAAATGAGCCCAATATCCTATATTGGCCCATCTCGGCGTGGCCACGCATATTTTTCACGTCCTACTATATCGAGAGGCCTAAGACACTACTCCTGTTATGTAGGAGGGACGAATCCTGTCTACATCACTCACACCCCTCAACATGATTCATTGCAGGTCCAAGTACTACCTTTATGATCATCCTGTCACAGATGATGTTTGATAGTATTAAAGCCTACAACTCCTCATATAGGAATTGTAGTGACTTCAAGTCGAAGGACAACTTCACTATGGTCGCCATGAGGAGCGCCTATGACACTTACATAACTATTATGAAGCGTCCTCATAGTGGGTCAATCCGGTATAAATATTACACCTAATATTTATACCTGTGTGCCGACTTAATATCACATATCCATGACCCGTGAGATATGGTCATCAGTCTACTCACACAATAGTCTCTATGTATTATTGTCGTCCTAATTAACAATAATACTTCGACTACGGATACTTTAAGAATAACGTTCTATATGTTCAATGAGGTCTCACGATCAAGTCACACTTAATGTTCCATTAAACAAACTGTCTATTCTAAGGACTTTATTATGCTATATACTAATAACATAATAAATGACACCTTTACATATATTAAATATATGGCTAAAGTCATGATACAAATAATAATCTATTTAAAATAGATTGGCCACTAGGGCTTACACCAACACAATCAACATATGAGTTAACCCTAGTTCGCTCAGGCGACCTGCTACTAACATGTTATCAAACAACACACACAATCAGCAAATAATTATAAGTCGTCTACCCTAGGGTTCTCACACATAAGCAATTAATCCTATGGGTGATGGACTAGCAACTACTATCCTTAGCAGTCGTAGTCTCAACACCCCTCCTAGGGTGTTGGGGTATCAACCCCTAGTAGGGCGTGGACCACCTTACTCCCCTATTCTACACCTATCCTATTCCTACTATCCCTAGTGTATAGGGTTCAGATCTCCCTATACCTGACTAGAAACTGTCGTCGCCCACGTCCCCGCCGCGCCTCCGGAGCTCTCCCACATCCTCCAAAGGAGGCTTAAAAGAAGGTGGTTTGAGGGGAGGGGAAGGGCACTATTTATAGGCGTGGAATAGGTCCATCGCGTCGCGATGGTCACTGGCACAATCTCCATTGCGACGCGATCAAGCCATGTGTCAGTGATCAAACGGTTGTGATAACTAATATGCCTCGCATCGTGACACTCCTCTCTCTAGGGTCCCTCGCGTCGCGATGGTCGCGTTCCAAAAAATATCTAGTCTCTTGGATTCTAGGGTTTTCTAGAATATTCTTGACTTCCTAAGGGTATTTTTGTCTTTTCTAATCCTTTTTAGTCTATTTTTATCATATTAGGACTTTCCTAAATATTTATTTGCCTATTTTATTCCCTCAGGATGTCACGTGTAACAGAAATCATTTCCCAAGCCATAGTGATCAAAGAGTATCCTGGTCGTGTAAGGAGTGTGGGATTTGGTGTTTCTCAGAAAGCTATTTTTGGTTCACCAAAGCGCGAAAGAAAAGATGAAAACGAAGAGTTGAAGAGGATGGTAGCCCAACTCTATCGGGAGGTCCAGGAATTGAAAAAAGGTGCATTAGGACAAGGGACCAGTAGAGTTGCAGTAGCTTGATAGCTCCAGAGATAGCGTCAGAGATAGTTGCACTCTTAAGTCACACAATGTAATAAATCAAATTACTTCAAAGGCTTCTTTGGTAGATTAAGTATTTGTGAATTGGTTACTAAGTATACTTGTCTAGTGGCTATGTTGCATACATATATTAGACTTGTATAGTGACTTGTGCTGGCTGGTATATGGTATTTTTTGTTGTTACAGGTATTAGATAAATTTGGGAATGTCCATATTTTAAGGGAGACTATGCCAAAATTGTGTTAGAAATTCAAATTGAAGTATAAAAATATTCTAATTTAATATTATTGTCGATCTTGATTACTTAAGGAACTAGTGGAGGTAATGGAACCGATGGAGGTACATGAGCCTAGTTTGCCCATGGATAGATGCACTCTTAAGTCATATGAGGTAATAAATCATTAGAAATTGTTGTAGTTACTTGTACGTATTACATCATTGATTTATCATGTCTAATATTTTGTTTATTAATGGTTTATGGCATCGTAGAGTAGTCCTTGTTTTTGCCCTTCTCGTCTCGACCGGTTGGTAAGGGCATTTGTTACACTGATTTAAGTGTTACGTTGCACAATCGTCCATTACCTCCCGATCATGTGAAAGTTAGAGTTGACATGGTATACGAGAATGAAGCACTGTTGTCAAATCCACTTGAGGATGTAGATATCAACTATGTGAGAGAGGCACTAGGTACCTTTATGGCATGGCCGCAGCAATTCGTAAGAGTAAGTGACGTGTTATTTTTTAATAAACATGATTCATTATCATATATTTATTAAATTACGTGGTCACTAACTATGTATCTTACAAAAATTAATGCAAAATATATAGGTACCCGTACAATCCAAAGCCAATGATAAGGACAATGTTAAGGGCAAGGGGAAGCATCAAACAGTTAGGTCAGTTACATCCCCAACAAAGAATCAGGGCAAATCTCAACCTTCCCCTTCCACATCTCCTGTTACAACATTTTTTACATTTCTTCAAGTCCATGCTAATAATAATCTGGTTGATGGAGCAACGCTGCCTATAATAATTTCTCTAGATGTTTTGGGGCATAAAGATGAATTCTCGTTGGATCTCAATGATAAGGATGAACTGTCTGAAATTTTTATTTATGGCGCGTGGATCAGTCAGACTATTATTATTGTATATATCAGGTACTACATTTAACTTTAAACTATACGTTTTTTTCTTTCTTATTCTTTCACCTAAATATTGAAGTTATTATTAATCCATTAATTTGTATACGTTTTAATTTAAGGTGCTTGTATTAGGAGATACTGATCCCAGAAGGATGGACTCAGAGGTTTGTGTTCTTGTGCCCACAGATCACAAATTTGCAATATGATCTTATCGCGGTTAAAACTTATATAACTAAATGCATGGCATTAGCAAACTCTGAGTATGAGACCTTGTTTTTGTCACCATGTAACACAAGGTGAGTCATTTAATTTAATTATATATATATATATGTGTGTGTGTGTGTGTGTGTGTGTGTGTGTGTGTGACTTACTTAACACGATACTAATTTTTGTGAAATGTGATTATGACTTACTTAACGCGATACCAATTTTTGTGAAATGTGATTACTTGCTAATTTGGATTTACTTAATCAACTTTTTTTGTAGGAGTCATTGGGTATTGTTAGCGATCAATCTCAATAGAAACACGGTGAACTATTTAGATTCCATGCAAAATGATTTGAGCTGCCGCAAAAAAATGGTTGATATGTACGAGCAGTAAGTATCTAATATATAGTGTGATTTCGGGAAAAAAAAAGTATCTAATATATAGTGTTAAATTGTGCTTATCCAATTGTGCTTGTTTGAGTTTTGTGTGCTATAAATTTTGAGTTTTGATGATTCAAAATTAATGATGTTTCAGGGCTTTGATGATTCATCGAGGACTTGATGGAAAACCCAAGTCTCGATTTTCTAAATCAACCACCACAACTAGGTGAATAACGGTAAAGGTATTTATCAAAATGCTTATGCAGTTATTTAATTTAAAAAATTAAAACTATATTGATCTAATATTTTTATTCTTATAATGCCTAGACAACCAAACAACAATGATTGTGGGTACTATGTTATGAAGTATATGGATGATATTATTGTTCACGACTAAATGGAAATCCCAAAGGATGTATGCAATTTTTTCTACTTTACACAATATAATTACTCTTACATTTGACCATTCTTCAACTTTAATTATAATATGATTTATTTTTCATTTCGCAATACTTTCTCGACTGTAGATACCAGTCATACTCTGATTCTCAAATTCTTGAACTAAAGGAAGAGTGGTGCTCCTACGTGGCAAAAAGGTTTGTTTTACGTGTATGATCTTTGTATTGTTGCATGTAGTAGTATGTGATATGATGTTGGCCCATATGAGGCTTTGTTTTAGTTAGTACTGTTTTGTTATATATACATGTATGTTTTTTTAGGATGTCAATATTTTAGGGGAGATTATGTCAAAATTTTGTTTGTTTTTTCTTTCAAATATTGAACATTTTAAATATAAATTGATATCATAGTTGTTTTTGATTCATGTTCTCAGCTTCATTGTTCATATACATTTTAAACCTTAAAATGTTCTCAGCCTCTAGCAATCAAATGCTATCTAAAACAGGAAAAAAAAGGGCAAATAGCCAAAGAAGCGCTATCTATTCTTAGCATTAGACAATGCTTTTTTGGGATAAGCGTTGTCTAATGCTGAGAATAGATAGCGTTTCTTTGAAAAAGCGCTAGCTATTCCCAACAATAGATAGCGGATGAATAGGTAGCGCTTTTAAGCGCTACACTACTAGAAAAATCGATTTTAAAGAGGGACAAAATCTCTTGCTAAACATACAAAAATCATTCACAAACTACATTAGCGACGGATTTTGTGACGGATACGAATTCGTAACTGAATTTGGCGTCGCAAAAATTTTAGCGAGGGAAATCATGATCCGTCGTAATTTGGGATGAAAAATATCCCTGACAATTCCATAATAATCCGTCACTAAAGAATAGGCATAAATCAAAGAAAAAATTGCATTTTTCATCGCTAATAGTGAGAAATATAATCCTTCTCTAATAGTGAAGGATTATTTCCCTCACTAACAGTGAAGGATCCAATCCCTCTCTATTAGTGACGGATTTGTTTCCCTCGCTATTTGTACTTTATTACAAAAAATAATAAAAAATATTATGGCAGTTCCACGACATATTTTAAAAAATGATCCAGTTCGAGAACCCTAAATTTGAAATCAACCCTTTTTTCCGTTTTTTCCAACAAAATAAATAATATTTTAATTATTCAATATTAAACGTTTCAGTTCCAATTTAATTTAATAATAAACATTTTATTTACAAAATACAGATTAGAAAGAATTAAAAAAAATCTAATTTTAACCTGGAACCCTAATCCTAAACGACATGGAGGCGTGGCTAGACAGTGAGAAAAAGAAGCAGAAATAGATTAAAAAATGCAGAATGAAAAACAAGGCTAATATCATGATCACAGCCTCAGATTCAATCCACTACATCACCATATAATCAGAGTGAAAAATACTAAAAATGGAGAAGAAGAAAAAGTAGAAGAAACCTGGGTTTTCAGCTTTTCCCAGACAAATTACACAGAAGCCAAAAAAGAACCGAAAACTAAAAAACCTAGAACTAGAGTGTTTTTTGTTTTATTCTTTTTTGGTGACCTCACTCAAGTTGCCATCTTTTTTGCTTCTACTCTTTTCTCGTCCAGGATGCCTCGTGCCCTCTTTGCCTTTTTTGGTCCGCATTACCTCTTGCATTTTTCTTCAGATTTGAATCTCCTCCTTTTTCATGAGCATTCATCCTCCTTTTATAGACCTGCAAAGAATACAAATAAGATAAAAAATCAGATCAGTGACTAAGTCAAAAATAGAAAGAAAAATGGAAAAAAATGAAAGAAATTGGAACGAAAATCCCCCTTTCTTTGCTTTTGAATCCGTGATTGGATGGAGATCTTGATTTGATTCAGTTTTGATATGGATTTTTGATTGAGAGAGATTTGGGGAGAGAGCACTACGACTAGGTTTCTTTTTAGGGCTAGGGTTTTTTTTTTGTGAAAGGAAAAATGGAAGAGAAAGATTGAGAGGGAGGACGGATGGGCGCCTTAGATTTAGGAGAAGAAAGATTGAGGGAGAAAGAGAAAAAAAAATGAGAGTGAATGAAAGAAAGGGAGAAGCGACCGCAGGGAGGAATGTGTGTGTGTGTGTGTGTGTTTTTAGGGTTTGGTGTATTGGGTTGGAAGTTGGGCCGCGTGGGTTAAATGAGTGTGGGTTGCTATTAGCACCCCCAGTATTGCTAGTCACAACTCTTCTCCTTTTTTCTATCTTTTTTTTAACAGCTTTTCTTTCTTTCTTTTCTTTCTTCTTTTTCTTTCTTCTTTCCTTCTTCACTTCATTTCTTTTTTTCTTTATTCATTTTTTTGCCGCCTTCTTTTTTATTTCAAGGCCAAAAATATTATTTTTTATTTTTTATTATTAATATATACATATATATATATATGTATATATATAGAAAATAAGTAAAAATTTAAAAGAAAAGGGGCCGGACAAAATTGGGGTATGACAGCTGTCCCTCTTTAATTACATTTTACTCAAAGGTCTTTGTATGTTCGTTGTAAAAATGTAATTATGGTATTCCGTCCCTCTCAAATTTGCCTCTCTAAAATCAATTTTTCGATAGCGGATGAGCTTATAGCGGATGCTTCCAATAATACTGCTTCCACTAAAATATGTGTTAAGACAACATATATAAGATGATAGCATCTTCTAAAATCAAGGATTTATATTAAAACAATCAAAAGTAAAAAATAAATATTGAACTACCGTAAAAAAATAAGAACACATCATTCCTAATTTCAGCACAATTAATATCCTTCAGTAAACCTAATGTTAATTTTGATTATAACCTAAATAGATGAAAATGAATGTAACCTTACATTGAATTTATTCCAACATGCCCTACCAATCATCCCCAACACCAGTTGAACATAATCCAGAAATTTCTAGCAATTTAAACATAAACACAAACACAAACAATATTAATCTGATATTGTGATCAAATAAAAAAAAACATATAGTTAAATTAATACCAAGTCTCCATACCTTTTTCAATTTGTTTCACTTCATCCATTTCACACAAAATACATGGCCACTAGACATATGGAGTTATAGGTGCACGAGTGTGAGAGTGAGACTTAGGTATTATGAGGTTGACTCACTTGCGAGATGAATGATATGTTTATATTTGTGTGTATGCTATTCGTGTATGTATTCTATTTATACCTTTTCATGTTTATATAGTGTGTAATGCTATTCGTTTATGTTTATTAGTTTTTAGTTTAAACATCTATATTAATTTTTTACTTTTTCTAGTTTAGAATATATTTTTATTTTCAATTTTAATATTTTTAAATTAATTCCAATATTTAAGACATAAATCCTTTTTTAAAGTTTTTTATTTTTATTTGTTAATCAATGCCATTTCTATTTTAGAAATATTTAATTAACTAAATGGAATTTATATATTATTATTATTATTATTATTATTTGTATTTGACCAAAATACACACAAACATATCTCAAATAGATATGAAATAATCAATTGACATAATATATAGTTCTATATAATTTTCAAATGTAGAATTTTTTTAAATAATTTGATATAAGATATTGAAAAAAATAATCATTTCAAAAAAAAAGTTAGTGACGGAAAATATTCCTCGCTAATCATTGAGTTTAAAATCGCTCACAAAATCCATCGCTATTAGCAAGGGAAAATATTCGTTGCTATTAGCTAGGGAAAATATCTATAGCTAATTATTGAGTTTAAAATCCCTCACAAAATCCGTCGCTATTAGTGAGGGAAAATATCCCTCGCTATTTGTGACGGATAAATTAGCAACAGAGGATTTCCGTCACTAAATCCGTCACTAATTGCATCTTACAAATTTTGTGACGAATTTAGCGACGGAGGAGTTAGAGAAGGTATCTTTCCGTCTTAAAAATCCCTCACTAAATGTATTCTAGTCAATTTGTGACGGATAAATTAGCGACGAATTTTGTTTCGTCACTAACTCTGTCATAAACTATATACAACTTAAGTTCACCTGATATCTTGTTTTTTGTCGCTAAATTTGTCGCTATTAGTGAGGGATATGCGTCCCTCTCAAATGTCCCTCTGTAAAATCGATTTTCCATGAAAAATGATTTGAGCTGCCGCAAAAAAATTGTTGATACGTACAAGCTGTAAGTATCAAATATATATATATATATATATAATGTTAAATTGTGCTTATCCAATTGTGCTTATTTGAGTTTTGTGTGCTATAAATTTTGAGTTTTGATGATTCAAAATTAATGATGTTTGTTTTTTTACTCAGGGCTTTGATGATTCATCGAGGACTTGATGGAAAACTCAAGTCTCCATTTTCTAAATCAACCACCACAACTAGGTGAATAACGGTAAAGGTATTTATCAAAATGCTTATGCAGTTATTTAATTTAAAAAACTAAAATTATATTGATTTAATATTTTTATTTTTATAGAGCCTAGGCAACCAAACAACAATGATTGTGACTACTATGTTATGAAGTATATGAAGGATATGATTGTTCATAAACAAATGGAAATACCAAAGGAGGTATGATATTTGTTCTACTTTACACAATATAATTACTCCAATATTTGACCATTCTTCCACTTTAATTCTAATATGATTTATTTTTCATTTCACAATACTCCCAACTGTAGATACCAGTCATACTCTGATTCTCAATTTCTTGATCTAAAGGAAGAGTGATGCTTCTACGTGGCAAAAATGTTTGTTTTACGGTATGATCTTTGTATTGTTACTATGTTGGCTCATATGAGGCTTTGTTTTGGTTAGTACTGTTTTGTTATATATACATGTATGTTTTTTTGGGATGTCAATATTTTAGAGGAGATTATGTCAAAATTTTGTTTGTTGTTTCTTTCAAATATTGAACATTTTAAATATAAATTGATATCATAGTTGTTCTTTGATTCATGTTCTCAGCTTCATTATTCATATACATTTTAAATTTTAAAATGTTCTCAACCTCTAGCAATCAAATGCGCATGCATGCAGCATAACACTAAAACAACAAAAACAAGGGTAATTAGCCAAAGAAGCGCTAGTTATTCCCAATTTCGCTAGCATTTCACAAACGTTGCATTTTCAAAACACAATTATTAACGGGTGAATAGGTAACGCTTTTAAGCGCTGATAAAGGCAAAAAAAATAAGCTTTGTTAATTCCGTCTTTTGTTTGTGTACTAGCTCATGCCACGGGTGTGGTGTTTGTTAGATTAGACCATAGTTTTTCTTTCCTTCCTTCTTTCTTTTTTTGTTTCTAATTTTTGCCTTTGTAACAAAAAAATAATCTCTTAATAAATTTTTTTTGTAACAATAAATAATCTTTCTAATTTTTTTTGTAACACTAAATGATAAAGATAAAATAATAAATTATAATAAGATAAAAATTGTCATAAATTAATGAGATATTATTTATTTTTTGAGCGGGAGATCATCCCCTTTTTTTTGTTAAAAACTTTTCAGTTAAAAACTTATAAGTAAACTCTAGAATGTATATGCTGTCAGCCATAATGGCCACAGGTGGACAAATGCAACTTAGGATCGAGAATTTATATGACGCGACATGCAAATAATTACCAAACATTTATAAAAGTAAAAGGTCCAAAACCAAATAGAGTAGTGAAAGAAAAAATGTTGTTGATCAATGTCATTTCTCCACATAATTTGATTCTACTGGCAAAAAATTACAAAACAAATGAAAGGGAGAAAGCAACGGTTTATATGGCAGACATCAATACATCAATCGCTTTTAACCGTAGTTGTTAAAACAGGATCGGACCCTGTTCGATTCTATTAAACCTGAAAATCGGATTGTACAAAAACCAGCTTAATAACCGAAAAATCGCTAAAAAATCGGCCAAAACCAAGAAAATTGGGAAAAAACTGGTCAAAACCGGAACCGGCCGGTTCTGAAAAAAATTAATTTTTTATTTTTTATTTTTTTTAAAAATGGTAAATGACATTATTTTTGACACATAAGAGATTTTTTTTATCCATTTTTTTCATGTCGATGGATTAAATTAAATATTATAATAAAATTTAAAATTAATTTATATATTAATATTATTATGAGAGTACTTACATTACAGTATTTGTGATTATTGAATATTAGAATGTTATTATAACACATTTGTTTTAGTTTAATATATAATTTTTGCATGTTATATGTTGACTTATAACATTTTAAGCGGAGTTTAATTTTTTATGTCCTGATGTTATGAATATTATGTTATTTTTTGTTTATAAGTGTTTTATATATTATATTAAAAATTTTGAAAATATAATTTAATTCATTTCCAGTCCGATCCCGGTTCGACCCCGGTCCGACCTTTGAACCTTGAACCAGTACCTATACCAATTCAGTATCTGGTCCGGTTTTGATAACCTTGCTTTTAATAGACGAAAGCATCCTATGATCTGTGAATTTTGTAATGCATTTAACTCGAATTTTGTAATGCATTTAACTCGCAAACAATTGCCAAAACTCTATTATCTATTATTATTTATTTAAAAAATTTAACTACAATAATGATACATATTAAAAACTCATTTACTCACTTAAAATAATTTTTCCGTCAAAAATGATCTTCCCTCTAAAAGCTAAATTCTCTCGTATTCTCGTATTACATTTTTTTTTTATGACCTGTGTTTTTTTACACAAGTTCACTGCTAGTTTAAATTAAATGGAAAAACAGCAGCTAACTATAACAAAAGAACTCCATTTGCCTCATTTCTCCGAATTAAACCTCCTGCGTATGTTTCAAAAATCGATCAGATGTTCATTCTATTTAATTTAATAAAATGAATTCACACATATTTTTTATTTTTGACTGATGAATTATATTCACACATCTTACAATTAGTAAAAGATAATGAAAACCCAGTCGAATTAATTCAGAAATGTTAGTTACAGGAACCGGTTTAAACAGCGGTTTTTTATTTTTATTTGTTGTAATTTTTTAATTTTAAATTATAAATATATATTTTCTGAAATAAAAGTTCAGTAATTAATTGTAAATATTCATATACACGAGTTTATATTATTTATATTTTTATTATTGACTTTTTTATCTTACAAATTTAGTATAATATGATTTATTTGATGTTAATTTAAAGCTTGTTCTGTCTGTCTCCTCCGAGGTGCAGCTCAATTGGTGAGACTGTCGGGACATTGATATCTACGTGTGGGTTCGATCCCGTAAATCGCACAAAAATTTTTCTTCTCCTATGTGTAAGGCATATACAAGCCTCTTATGGAAAAAAAAAGTTTGTTTTTTCTTTATCAAAAAATTGATTTGTTTTAATTTTTCTTTTATATTAATTTCTTATTTAACATATATTATATAATACTAAAATGTTGGGAAAAACCACCTACACAAAGTATCTTCAATGGAAATACAAACAAAAACACAACAAAGAAAGCAATAGATAACACAAGAATTTACGTAGTTCGATATCTCACTACAAGAAAAAATGGGATTAGCTACGACAAAATTAGTAGTTAATTCGTAGCTAATCTCTAGCAAAAAAATATTAGTTTCAGATTAACTATGAATTAACTACAAAATATGTCGTAGCATGAAATGAGTAGCAAATTAGCTAGGAAGATATGATCTCTTGCATATGTTCACTGCAATGAGTATAGATCTTCTTTGTTTCTCAAAATAAATGGAGAGCTCTATTGATATATTTTGGTTGGATAAAGTCTTTTTTCTTTTAATGGATACCAAATCTTAATATATGTCACATGTATGTCAAAAATTCTAGAAATGTGTGCTTTTATATAATCAAAACTATATAATAATGAAGTTCTCCATTTCAAGAAATGGAGAGAATCTCTACAAGGAAACAGAGCAACAAATCAAGAAGAATTATAATAATTTTTTTGGTTACAGAAAATTTAAGGTGAGGGAATGACGCCCCAGTCTAAGGTAAGGGAGGGGAGACCTTCTGACTCTTTAAACACCCACAAAGATAATTATATTTATCTTACTCCAAGAAAACTGGTGAAGACTTGAACCCGTGACAATATTATAACCCACTATGCTGAAATCAAAATATAAATTTATTTAAAAAATCAAATTTAAAAAGGACTAATAAGGCATAATATCTAAATCGCCTTTCAAATAATTAAAATACTTTAAGTGCATCGCCCCTTATTGAAGAAATAGTACAAGAACAATGAGAAGATAAATGCAAAAGATAGAAAGGCCTGCTATAACCCAATACTTAAAAATTAGCTAAAAATAAATTTAATTACACGATTAAATCAAATTCTTATCCCAGCTGGCCTAGGCATGAACAAAAATCATTGGGACCAAGTACCTAAACACCAAAAAACTGAAATACAAAAATGGACCACTAATTATGACTTGGTCAGGACCAAATAAATATCATACCCAATTAAATGAACACATTATTTAAAATATAAATAGTACTGAAATAAACAAATAACTATTGAAACTAGATAAAAAGGTTTTTCCAATATTGCAAGCAGAGTGCACAGTACCAATATTCAGCAACAAGAGAAAAGTGGACTAAAATTTGGGGGCTGCTACCTACACTCCAAAACTCTAACCAAGTCCCCTTCCCCCGTTTTGATTTTTTTTTTTTTTTCAATTTTTCTTTTGGATCTCTTTTGTCTTCTGCTTCCATTCCCCCTCTAGCCAGCTCTCTCTTAACTCCCATTCCCCCTGTCTGGCACACCCTGATCTCTTATTGGTTTTATACAAGTTTTTTTTCCTGTATCTAAATTCATAAAACTTGTGGTTCTCTTTTAATAAAAATTCATTTTGCCTATAAAAAAAAAATTTATTCCCTTCATAAAATATAGGCTAACTCCGCCACTGCTTTGAGGTGTTTAAAGAGAGTGCCTTTAATGGATAGGGGCATTGAAGTCCCTTGATGGACTCTCGTGCTATGTGTGTGTATGATCATTTTTACACCGTAAATTCACGGATTGTTGACATGGTTAAGTGATTCAATTTGATTTAGTTTTTCTTCTAGTATATATCATATTCTTCACACAAAAAAATTGTTAACTTCAAATATGATTTATTTTTAGCTTTTTACTTAATATCAGTAAAAAAAAAAAAAACACAATTTCGGTCATAGATAGATAGATTATGACAATACTTTAGCAAAAGTCACTAAGATTAGAAAACTACAGTATATTACAAAGATATATTACATATGCTTGGATTGTGTGTGACCGTTTTATAATACTGTAAGGACCATTGTTGCAGGTCTTATTATAATTTTCATCAAAAACAGTCACACATACCACAACTCATGGACTCATGCACGCACGCAGCTACACATAGCTCGAAAGATGCATGTTTCCCTTAAAAGCTCCCATGCTAGAATCTGGCAACTTTGAATCGAAAGACCACGAAAGAACATCATGTGATTCAACATGGTCTTCCGATAATCCAGTGGTAGCCGAGAAACCAATCCTTACCCACTCGGGAAGATATTTCTTCAAATCCACCTTCTCATTAAGAATATAACTAGCTCCAGAGGAAGGATGAACCAAAGAAACGGTTAAGGAATGGGTAGGACCAATATATTTAACTTCAACATCAGCAACATCTCCATTGGAAAAATTCCATGCAGTAGTTTTTATAGAGGTGATATGATTAACATCAATCCCAATATGACGATGTTCTGGATCCCAATCCTGGTTATGGAAAGTGTCAAATTCAACCGCAACAGTTTGGATTTCTTTATCATAACTTTTGTGTTTGAAAAGTCCGAGGAGTCCGCCGCGTTCTTGTGGTTCAGTATCCACTGGTGCAAGGAAGAAGGCAAGACCCTCGGCGGCTTTGGCTTTGTTAGGAGCACTGATGACAAAAGAGAAGGTAGTGACAAAGCTAGCCATGGCTTGTGTCTCGCTATCCCAAATGTGGATTGGGGCCATATAAAGGGCTCGGCCGAGAGATTCAGAGAGTGGTACGCCATTTTCTACTGCGGTTAGTTGTAACCGGCCTGTTTCAGTGATACGGGCGTCGCGTTGGAGGATCATGTTCTGGTGGTGGCGTGGATCGAACTTGCTGAAAGCAAAAGAAGCGGTTTCTGCTGAATGAACTACTGGGAGTAGCAAGAGGAAGGAAGTTATGGAGATGGATAGGAGAACGGAGAAGTAGGAGGTAGCCATGGTTTTTGTTTTGGTTTTTTTGTTTTTTGTTTTTACTTGATCGAGTGAAGTGTGTTTGTGATGCACAAGTAGGGAACCCGACGTAACGTATTTATACAAAGCATCAGCTCACGCTCACGTGCATATTTTGAAAAGCAAAATTGTAAAGAAAATGGCCAAATCGGGAAATTACAATAAGCCCTATTAACTTTTTCTTTTATTATTTTAAGGGTCAAACGCATTTTACCCCCAAATTTATAGGTCTACTTGAACTTTCCACACCCTAAGCTATCAAATTAAGCACTTTTCACCTTCATTTAATATTATTTGTTGTTGTTAAATGGCTTGGGTCTCACTCCCGAAAGTTAGCTTATAGGATGGAGGGGTCCAACCACATATATACATTGCACAGCTCAAGAAACCTGGCAATATGGGACTCAAAGACAATTTCAATACCCACCTTCATACGCAGCGTGAACCTAGGTCCAATTCCCAACCGGCTCTGATACCATGTTAAATAGGCTAGGGTCTCACTCCCAAAAGTTAGTTTATAAGATGAGGGGGTCCAACTACATATATATACATTGCACAACCCACGATGTGGGAATCAAATGCAACTTCAATAGCTTCAATAGTTGCAGCTTTCCCCTTTAATGAAATTTTAAAGTTAAAGATAACAGAAAAAATTTGTCAAATTATCTCACAAAAATGAAAAGACTAAATTATCCTCTCTTTTACTACCTTGCTCTTTAACCTCAGCTTTCCTAAACTTGGCATGTTCTTTTTTGGCCAAAAATAATTGCAGACTTGCAGCACCTCCCTTAAGCTTATTAAATTGTCGTTAAGCTTATTAAGGTGGCATTGAAGATTGCTACAATTACGCAGCGTCCAACTACCCCGGACGGTGTTTGTTTCAAAGTTCATCCTGTGAGATCATGGAAATACATAAGAGTAATGAAAATGAAAATTGACAGGAACGGTCAAGAACTAAGTTATGGCAAGAATAAATGGATTTACAAAATTTTTATACACTCATTTTATGCTTACATCTCATAAATTGCAAGAATTTATTTATAATTTCACATATTTTAGCACAACAATAATTTTCTTGACATAATATAATTGATAATACTCCATTGCTCCGTGGTCACTGTTTATTTTCAATCATTGCATATTTTGTCGTTTTTCATTATTTAAGGTGTTGAACAATACTGACCATTTTTTTTGGTACAATAAACGACACAGTCTTTACCAATGACCTTGTGGTTGACATTTGTTTTTTTATTAAACCAGATACCCGTGCATTCGCACGAATCACTCTGTTTCTACGCAATTTTAAAATATATCTGGTTATGAAATTAAAGCTTTATATTGTAACAAATATAATTAGTTGTTTAATTCTCTAAAAATGCAGAGTATTCAAACAGAGATAATAACTAAATAAAATCTAACTTGTTAGACTACTAAAATTATTGTTTTCTATAGAAAAAGAAAAGAAAATATGAAGTACTATTTTTAAGATCTTTGTCACTGTGAACATACAGTTTGCTTGTCATTGAAAAAAATAAAGCAAAATAATAATTTATAAAAAATAAAAGTATTTATGAAAAAAATAGTTTTATTATTAGTAATAGAATAGATTAGATAGCACCAAAAAAAAAGATTAG
Organism: Calophaca sinica; assembly: GCA_037113605.1. NCBI lineage: Eukaryota > Viridiplantae > Streptophyta > Magnoliopsida > Fabales > Fabaceae > Calophaca > Calophaca sinica. Next base: position 13,511,362 of record CM073734.1, on the reverse strand, counting down.
ATAGATAGACAGATAGATAGATAGAGATGCATGCATAAAATTGATATGTACTTAAAGCTAAAGAAATTTTACCGACAATATGTAATATTTTTACGTCACGACTCAATTGTAAAAATAATCATTTATAAATAATTAAGACATTTATAAAATTAATTTATCCTCAAAGACAATGAAATTATACCGACAATATGTAATGTTTTCATGCCAAGGCTTAAAAGTAAGATAATATTTATAAATAATAAAAATATTTATGAAAATTGATATGTACTCAAGTAGTGTTTCCCGTCAGAACTCAAAAACAAAATAATCATTTATAAAAATTAAATACATTTATAAAGACAAAATATAAAAAGTAATTATAGCGACTTGTAATGTTTTCCCTGTTGATATGCGCTCAAAGACAATGAAACTATGCTGACAATATGTAATGTTACCCCGTCGGAACTCATATGCAAAATAAAAAACTTTTATAAAGAAAGAATAAAAAAATAATTGAAAAATAAAAAGAAGAAATATAATAAAAAGGAAAAAAATAAGGAAATAGAAAATAAATTTAAAAAATTATATAAAAATAACAATCAGGAGATAGAAAAGCCACACAAAAAGACAAATTTTTTGAAATGTTAAAAAAACATATAATATTGTGTTGTTGGAAAAGGTGAAAGAATGTAATGTTTTCCCCGTCGAGACTTAAAAGTAAAATAATTATTTAAAAATAATAAAAACATTTATAAAAAATTGATATGTGCTCAAAGATAACGAAATTATAGCGACAACATGTTATTTTCTCCGGTCGGGGCTCAAAAGCAAAATAATCATTGATAAAAAATAATAGCATTCATAAAAACAGAATATAAAAATAAATTATACTGACAACATATAATATTTTTTCGGTCTAAAATCAAAAGCAAAATAATAGATGATAGTATGTAATGTTTTCTTCTGTTAAGAATAAAAAGTAAAATAATCATTTATATTTAAATAATATATAATAAAGATATTTATAATCAAATAAATAAATAGTAAAATATATAACAAAACTTTGTTGGGACTCAAAAGTTAGAAAATCATTTATAAATAATTTAAACATTTAAAAAATTGATCTGTGTCAAAGACGATAAAATTATACCGATGACATGTAATGTTTCTCCCGTCGAGACTTAAAAGTAAAATAATCATTTAGAAATAATAAAAACATTTACAAAAACTGATATGTGCTCAAAGATTGATAATCATCCCTTTCAACTATAAAAATAAAAACCGACGACATGTAATGTTTTCTCCCATTAAGAATAAAAAGTAACATAATCATCTATAAATATTGATCTGTGTCATCTATAAAATAATATATAATAAAGATTGAATTGTGTCAAAGATGATATAACAAAGCTCTATTGGGACTGAAAAGTTAGATGATCATTTATAAATAACTTAAACATTTATAATATTTACAAATAATAAAAATATTTATAAAAATTGATATGTACTTAAGTAGTGTTTTCTCGTCAGAACTCAAAAACAAAATAAATATTTATAAACATTAAATACATTTATAAAAAAATAAAAAGTAATTATACCGACATGTAATGTCTCCTGTCACGACTCAAAAGCAAAATAATCATTTATAAATAACTTTAAAAAATATAAAAAAATGTTAATAAAAAGTGAAATTGAAAAATTTTAATAAAAAAGATGCAAAAAAAATAAAGAGAGAAAGAGAAGAAGAATAAAAGAAAAAAAATGAGAGAGAGAGAGAGAGAAAATGAAAGAATGAATCAGAAGAAGAAAAAAAAAGTAAAAGAAGGTTATCAAACACTCGAGTTGACTCGAACGAGTCAACGAGTTCACGTTTCTACAATGTCCAACCAAGTCAACTCGGTGTGTGACTCGTTTCTGCAACACAATCGGCCAAACTCGCATTGACTCGGTCAGACTCGGTTAGAAACGCCAGTGCAATCCGAGTGGATAGGGATGGCAATTGGACCCAAGCCCATTGGGCACCCGCAAAAAATACCCGCAACAGGTAGGGTAAATACCCGCTTTATGGGCATGGGCTCGGGCCTGGGCAATTACCCGCAAATTTGAGAGGGTATGGGCGTGGGTATGGGCACTTTAGTGCCCACCCCGCCCCGCACCCGCGCACACATATATATATTATATTTATTTATATATATTTTTTACAATAAATATTTATTTATATATATTAATACATGTAATTGTAATTTTATATAATTTTTTAGTTTTCCCTAATTCACACTTAAATCACGCTTCAGCTGGTAACCAAAAAAATACGCTTCTATTAAGCATTTGTGCCTTGTGCCGCTGTGCGCCATTCTCCTTCAAGGTCTGCAGCGTTCCCAACTTCTCGTTCTGCAGGTGCGTGACATATTGGGGGAGTTACTTCTTTTTTTTATTATTTTCCTATTAATCCAATTGGTTCTTCACTTTTTTGTTTCGAATATTGAAAAATTTCACCTTCTTTCATTCTTTTTACTGTTACAATTCTTACAATTATAGTAGTTTCACTCTTCATTTATATTTCCCTTCCCTTCTTGCACTTCTTTTCACCCACGTTCATATTTTTTCACTTTCTTTGATCATCGCCATTTTTCTAACCCATGTTCCACTTGTTAACTCTTTTTATAAATTTATTTTGTCACTTTCTTGCACTTTTTCATGTTCATATTTCTTCACCAGTTTCTTGTGTTTTTTCACCCACGTTCATAGTTTTAAAATTCTTATGTTTCACTTTGATTGTTGAATAATTTATAATTCGATTCTTGTCATTTTAGTTTTCTGAAAAAAATAAATTATGATTGGGAGTTCCTTAATCATTTGAACAATCCAGTGCTTTATCTGTCTTATTTTTGTAATATCTGTCTTAATCTTCCTAAAATTTGAGCCACTAGTTTTTTGTTATTTTTCCCATTGTTTGCTCTTTTTTATTGGTTCTTTTGGTCTAATATATTTCCTAACAATTGCATAAATTCTAGATGGAAAATCTTAGTGGATTGATTCAATCAAAAGAATCTGAAAATAACTCTTCTCCCACACAACCTGAAAGTACTCCTAGGGATAATGTGGGTAGTACTGACAAAGATCAATCCCAATCCCCAACAGATCATGCTCCTGTTAATGTTGATGCTGATGCTTATGAATTGACTAGTGATGGCAAGAGAAGAAGCCTGTCAGTTGTTTGGAACCACTTCAAGAAAAAAACAATTAAAGGAGAAGAAAAAGTTGTATGTAATTATTGCAACAAAGATTTGACAGGTAAAAGATCTGATGGAACTAGTCATTTGAAGAGACATTTTCAGACTTGTAAAAGAAGGCCGTATAGGGATATAAGACAATCAATCTTGTTGAGAGAACAGAAGAAAGCAGATGGATCATCTACTTATTTGAGTAACTATCACTTTGATCCAAAGAAATCAAGGAAAGACCTCGCTAGTATGATAATAATTCACGAGTATCCACTATCAATAGTGGATCATTTGGGGTTTAGAGCATATTCAGAAAGTCTTCAATATTTGTTCAACGTTCCAAATTGAAACACGGTTAAAAGTGATATTATCAAAATCTATGAAAATGAAAAGTTGAAGGCCATGGGACTCTTAAACAAGATCGAGAGTAAGATTGCTTTAACATCAGATTTGTGGACAGCTAGCAACCAAAAGAAAGGGTATATGACTGTTACAGCTCACTACATTGATGATGACTGGGATATGCAAAGCCGCATATTAAGGTATGATATTTACATGAAATTTGTTAACATTGATTATTTGCATTGTATTAATACCCAATAAATTATATTGCATAATAGGTTTGTGTATGTAGAATGTCCACATACAGCTGAAATTATTTCAGACAAGTTGGTTGAATGCATGATAGATTGGAATATTGATAGAAAACTGTCAACCATCACTTTGGATAATTGTAACACTAATGACTGTGCTGTTGGTATATTGTTAAACAAGCTTGATTGTTCTACTCTTATGCTTGATGGTCAATTATTTCACATGAGGTGTTGTGCACATATTCTAAATTTAATTGCTCAAGATGGTTTGAGTGTACTTGGAGATGGCATAGAAAAGGTTAGGAACAATGTTGCTTTTTTGACAGCCACACCTAAGAGAGACCAAGGTTTTAGGGAAGCAGTGTAACACCTTACTTTCATTCGCATAAAGTTAAGATAATTATCATTAGATACAGTAATCCCAAAATAGAATTCAAACTTAAATCCAACATTAAGTCCAAATGCCACAAAACTAGACTTAATTACATAAGTTCATATCGGTACAACATCAATACATACTTCTAAGAATTTCAACTCCCAAGTGCTCCTATAAACTAATACATTGAACCATATCCCGAGAGCACGCAGCTGTCAATCGCCCTTCTGCACTGTGCATCCAGAAATAATTAAGTAAAGGAGTGGGGTGAGATAATAATCTCAGTGAATCCTCCCTTCGACTCCTCACCATTCACTCATACAATTTTCTATCAGTCAAAAATCAATATGACATATTTATGCAATGCATATTCTTACTATGAATTTCTAATTCATCTTTGGTTCGCATTTATGGGTAGTGTTATATGCTTACGTCTATACAACCCCATAAATACGCTTTCGATATGGTGGTTAGACGTCTTAACCGTCCGAGGGCGTCCCACACGGCTAACCATATCGATCACCCCATTTTAGAGGCATCTTAGTATCTTTTAGGGAATTAAATCACCACTATATCCTTAAATGCATGCTTTACTCTAAGAATACCATTAGAAACTACTTCTACTCAACATGCAACTGAATACACTCATGTAAAAGATACATTTTAAGTTCAAAATAGAGCATATATCATAATGAGTCCAAGAAAACACATTAAGACAAGAAATAACTTCCATTAGAGCTCCATGGAGCTCTCAATGGTCAACATTCATCACAACATCTATAGGGGTACAACAATACCCCCTTAATCAGCCCCAATAACACATGCATAGCTATCAAAAATAAAAACTGTGCATAAATGAGGATTTGGAGAACTTCCTAATATAGGGTTCATGATTTTTTCTTCAAAGGACCCTAATGTGGGACTTATGGGTGCCCAACACCTAAGAGAAAGAAGCACTCACACCTCCTTCCAACCTTCAAGCTTCAATCTTGATGTTCACCTCCTTCTTCTTCCTTCTTCCTCTTCTCCTTCAGCTGGCCTTCTAGGGATTCCTCCAATCTTCCCAAATCAAGAGTAAACACTCCCCAACTTGGATTCAAGCTAAGATTGATGGTGAATCTAGCATGAATCCATGTTTTTCCCTTCTAGTTTGTGAACCCTAGGTGTTTGACCCCTTCTCCTTCTTCTCTTCGTCGCACCCTCTCTCTCTAACTCTCTCTCTATCCTTCGCTCGCTCTTTTCTCACGAAGTTTTTCGATATCTGCAATTGTGAATCGATTCACAAAGACAGTGAATCGATTCACTCAGTGTAAAATTAACAGGAATCGCAGCTTTAAGTGCAGGAATCGATTCCTGCAGTTCTCAGATTCGATTCACAGAGAACTGACTTCTGTGAATCGATTCATGCTGCGATTCACAGAGGATCAGCCTTTGTGAATCGATTCCTCCTGCGATTCACTGAAAACCTAATCGAGTCCCAGCAAACTCACAGCCCTGAATCGATTCACAGGGCCTGGGAATCGATTCACACTGGGCAAAAATTCACCAAACACCATTTTTCACACATTTATGTTGACAAGTGACTCCAAACACAAGAGGGGGGTGAATTGTGTGTGAACTGTGCTTTCAAAAACTTTTGGAGAAATAAGTGCTAATTATGAGTTGCGGAAATATTAATGTGAAATAGATAAATCACTTGAAGAATAAATTGCAAACGAGTTAAAAATAAAGTAAATAGTAAGATATAAATAACAATAAAATAAAGTACGTAAATTTAATTGGTGAAAAGTAGAGATAAGGAGTAAAAAGCACACAACAAATTATACGAGTTCGCCACCTAACACCCCGTGGCCTACGCCCCGTCCCCAAAGCAAACCACTATGGGATTTTCACTAAGACACTAGCTTTTAAATCGAGTTCACTAGAAACCTTTACAACTCTAAACCAGAGCAATACGTTCAAGAGATATCACCTCTCTATGAACACCTTGGGATTCCTACCCAAAAATAAATGATTTTCACAAATAAAATGAGACGAAAAAGATACACTCAATAGTGCAGATATAACAAATTGAAGCTCAAATAATACAACTCAAATTATGTAAAATAAAAGGACTCTCAGAAAATTGTGCTCAAATAAGTGTGAGTGATAAAAAATATTTGATAGAGTTTTTGGCACAAAAATTAAGCACTGCGTTGTTGTATTTTTACAAGGCTCACGAGCTGTGTTTATATAGGCAATGGATGAGCGTCACTTTAAGAAGATTTGTCCGTTGAAGATTTGCCCGTTGCGTTGATTATTAAAAGGATTTGTCGTTGCAAAGATTTAAAAAAGATTTGTCCGCTAAGGCCGATTTGATTTGTCCGTTGGAAGAAAAATCTGCCCGCTATGCTTTGAAATAAAGAAATTGAAAACACGGAGACGGCTCGGCATACGACCTCAAGACACTCGGCCAGGCGACCTCAAGAAGGCGATCCGGCAGACGACCTCGCCACACGGCTCGACCAGACGGCGACCTCGACCGCGGCTCGGCAAAGACCTCGGCACACGACCTCGGCACTGACTCTGCATACGACCTCCTCATCGATTCGGTCCTCATAGCTCGAGACGCGACCTCATCACCGACACGCGCGCGACCTCGATGCACGCGACCTCATCACCGACACGGATCATCGGCGCAGACGCGACAAGAGCTCATCACGCGACCGCACGCGACCTCATAAGCTTGACACGCGACCTCCTCCTCGCTCGACATACGACTTCCTCGAGCTCAACATCCGACTTCCTCCTCACCGACATCCGATTTCCTCGAGCTCGACATCCGACTTCCTCAGCTCGACATCCGACACGAGATATGCATGTCAAAATATTTTGTGCGTGTGTGATTTAATTTTAATTGAGAGCTTTTTATTACTACTTACAAATTGTCTTAATAAAGATAAATAAATACCCAAAACCCAAAGACTTGAGAAACTATCATTTTTGATACGCGTCTTGGTATTCTTTTCCACTTTTTGCACGGTTGACTATTTGCAAAGCTCCTTTTTGTCAATCATCAAAATCATCCTGTCAAGGCATGTATTCACAGACTTCTTTTTGATGATGACAAACATCTCATGGAGGGAATTTAGTAAAATATAATCATGATATAGCAATGAGATATAAGCATGGTTTTTCAATAAAAGATATCAGAGTTTAAGCACAATATTTAGAAAAACTCCCCCTCACAATATTAAAAAAAAAGATATCAGAGTTTAGGCGCATTTTGGCATTTTGGTGAAGAACTCCCCCTCACAATATGCATGGAATAAACCACTCCCCTTGAATCATATAACTCTCCCCCTTTTGGCAACATCAAAAAGCGGAAAAGATAAAGGGAAAGGCATGTAAAACGTATGCATATACGTGTAACTAGATGGCGAAAAATAATAGAGTATCAAGGGTTCAATGAAGCATAATTGTTTGCAGTTAACATAACCTGCACAAACTTTTATTTTTGCGGATACAGGAAGGACGGTTGCATTTCTCCACTTTTAGTCTTGGTAACGGAACCTGCATAAAAATGTTAGCACACTCCAACGCCCAAGTTAGAACTTATTCATAATAAAATGCACTCACACGCAGTCATTCAATGCATGATTGATCTAAAATTCCTAACTCGGTTCTTATAAAAAAGAAGCTTTCTTTAGGCAAAGGTTTAGTAAAAATATCTGCAAGTTGTTTAGATGTTTCCACAAACTCAATCACACAATCTCCTTTTGAACATGATCTCTAATAAAATGGTGCCTAATTTCTATGTGTTTGGTCCGGAGTGATAAACCGGATTTTTCGTGAGGTTTATGGCACTAGTATTGTCACACTTAATTGGAGCAGTTTTGATTGATCCCATAATCATTCATTGTTGTTTCATCCAAATAATTTGTGCACAACAACCGTCACGTGAACGTATTCCGCTTCAAAGAAGGGACAAAGCCACACTGGCTTGTTTCTTACTATGCCATGAGACCAAGGCATTCCCAAGTAAGTGACATGTCCCACTAGTGCTTTTTCGGTCCATTTTGCAACCCGCAAAATCAGAATCCGAGTACCCAATAAGTGTGCAGTCAGCACCTTTGGGGTACCATAAACCCATGGTTTGTGTGCCAGTGAGATATTTCATGATGCGTTTTACCGCTAAGAGATGTGATTCCTTAGGATTTGCTTGAAAACGTGCACACATACAAACACTAGACATAATATCCGGACGACTTGCAGTGAGATAGAGAAGAGATCCTATCATACCTCGATACTTACTTACTTCGACCGACTTACCACCTTCATCTTTGTCAAGATAGCATGAAGTGCTCATTGGAGTTGAGATTTCTTTTGCATCGGTCATTCCAAATTTCTTGAGTAAATCCTTGCAATATTTGGATTGATTGATGAATATTCCTTCCTTTGTTTGTTTGATTTGAAGTCCAAGGAAGTAATTCAGCTCTCCCATCATTGACATTTCAAATTCACTTTGCATGATATCAGAAAATTCCTTACACAAGGATTCATTAGTAGCACCAAATATTATATCATCGACATAAATTTGAACAAGTAAAATGTCATGCTTTTTGTGTTTAATGAAAAGAGTGGTATCAACTTTTCCTCTTTCAAAACCTTTTTCAAGTAAATATTTGCTCAACCTCTCGTACCAAGCTCTCTGAGCTTATTTTAAACCATATAAAGCCTTTTTCAATTTGAAAACATGATTTGGAAATTCAAAATTTTCAAAACCGGGGGCATGATCAACATCTCCTTCTTCTTGAATAAAGCCATTAAGAAATGCACTTTTACCATCCATTTGAAAAAGTTTGAAATCCATGATGCATGCAAATGCGAGAAGCATGCGAATAGCTTCTAATCTAGCCACGGGTGCATAGGTTTCATCGAAATCTATGCCCTCTTGTTGATTATAGCCTTTGCAACAAGTCTAGCTTTATTTCTAACAATGATACCGTTTTCATCAAGCTTGTTGCGAAAGACCCATTTGGTCCCAATGACTAGGTGATCTTTAGGCCTAGGGACAAGTTCCCAAACATCATTTCTCTCAAATTGATTTAATTCCTCTTGCATAGCAAAGGTCCAATGCTCATCAAAGATGGCTTCATTGACGTCATTTGGTTCAATTTGAGAGACAAAGGCCATATGATGACATGCATGATTAAGAGAGTTTCGAGTCGTTACTCCTTTTGAGATATCACCTATTATGTTGTCAAGAGGATGGTTCTTTGAGACTCTCCATTCCTTTGGAAGATTTGAGTGAGAGAGTTCTTGAGAGGGTTGAGGCAAGGACTCTTGATCCTCCTTTGAACTTTTGATCTCTCTTGTTCCTCTAAATAGGTATCTCCAAATACTTCGCAAGATCATCAACACTTTCTTCTACTGAAGATTTGGGGTTAGATTCATCAAAAGAAACATGCATGATTCTTCAACACCCAAGTTCTTTTATTAAAAATTCAAAAGCTTTACTAGAAGTGGAATATCCAAGAAATAAACCTTCATCGCCTTTAGCATCAAATTTACCAAGGTTATTCTTACCATTGTTTAGGACAAAACACTTGCATCCAAAACGTGAAGGTGGGAAATGTTGGGCTTCCTTCCTTTGTAGAGTTCATACGGTGTTTGCTTAAGGATCGGCCTTATAAGAACTCGATTCATCACATAGCAAGCGGTGCTCACGGCATGCCCAAAAGTACTTAGGAAGGTTAGTCTCATTGAGCATCGCCTCGCTAGCTCTTCAAGAGACCGATTTTTCCTTTCAACCACTCCATTTTGTTGCGGTGTGTCCTTGGAGCGAAAAGTTGTGATCAATGCCATTTTCTGTGCAAAATGCTTCAAATGCTTCATTCTCAAATTCCCCACCATGATCACTTGAATGGAAGCAATGTTAAGTCCCTTCTCATTTTGTATAACCTTTGCAAGTTTTCAAAAGCATTAAAAGCATCATTTTTGTGAGAAATAAATAAAGTCCATGTATAGCGAGAATAGTCAGTCCCACAATAACAAGAGCATAGTAATTGCCACCAAAGCTTTTAGTTCTAGAAGGGCCAAATAAATCCATATGTAAAAGTTGTAAAGGCCGGGTTGTAGAAACAAAATTTTTAGATGTGAAAGATGCCTTTACTTGTTTTCCTTTTGACATGCATCACAAAGTTTATCTTTTTCAAAACGAAGCTTTGGTAAGCCAATTACTAAGTCCTTTCGAACTAACTTATTAAGATGATCCATGTGAATATGAGCCATTCTCCTATGCCATAGCCAAGATTCATCCTCTTTACTAATAAGACAACATGCATCATTTGAAGGTATTTTATCTAAATCAAGCATATAGATATTTCCAATTCTAGGTCCAATTACAATAACATTTTCATTTATAGAATCCATGACCATGCATTTTGAAGAATCGAAAACCACTTTGTTTCCTTTATCACAAAGTTGACTAATGCTTAGCAAATTATGCTTCAAACCATCCACATACAAAACATTTTCAATAGTGGGATTAGGACTCTTACCAATAGAACCAATCCCAAGAATTTTACCTTTGTTGTTGTCACCATACCTGACATAACCACTATTCTTAGGTACCAATGAGGAGAACTTGCTTTTGTCTCCTGTCATGTGCTTTGAACAGCCGCTATCAAGATACCAATTTAAGTCCTTGGCTTTCAAGCACACCTACAACAACAAATCATATTTTAACCTTTGGTACCCAAACCATCTTGGGTCCATATGAGTTAGTCTTGGGCAAGGTGCCCTTTGGAATCCACATCTTTTGCCAACTACATTTTTATTCTTTCTAATATTGCAAATAGAGGCGGTGTGACCATTTCTACCACAAAGGAAAGCATTTAATGAAAGGACTACTTGAGGGTTTTTGTGATTGAAGAGTTTAAAAGATTTTTCATGAATTTTTGGATGATAACCTAAACCACTTTTCCAAAAGTACCTTTTGGTTTCCTAACATAATGTTTAGATTATCTCTTCCCATCGTAAATTTTGCAAGAGTGTTATTTAAATCCTTAACCTTATTTTTCAAAACACTACACTCATTGCATTTTAAAACTTCATCCTTTTTATTTTCACAAGATATGGGAGGAGAAGTTTCAATCACAAAGAACTTGTTTTTCTTTAAGAATCACTATCTCTTTGTTTAAAATTTCAATTTTTGATTCAAGAGAAGAGATGGTTTTCTTAGAAGAAAGAACAATTTTTCCAAGTTTAATCGTTTCATTATTGAATTCTTCACAAGCAGCAAGTAATTCATCATAAGTTAAAGAAGAGTCAGGATCATAAAAATTTACCTCATCTTCATCATGATTTGCCATTAGACTAAGGTGAGCCTCTTCATTTTCAGATTCATCAAGAATCCATATCATTATCATCCCAGGCAATGTAAGCTCTTCTTCCCTTCAATCCTTTGGTGGTTTCTTTTCAAATTTCTCATTCCTCGCTTGGTTTTGAGGACAATCGGGTTTTATGTGACCTTTCTTTCCACACTTGTAAAGGTAGGATTAAAAGAAGTTGTTTCATCACTTTTCTTTTGAGAGCTTGGGAACTTACCTTTGTTTCTGAGTCTCATGAACCTTTTGAATTTGCGAACCATTAGACTCATGTTTTCCTCATTATTTTCATCTTCAAGGAAATCACATTCGTCATCGTCGCTTCTCAATGCTTGCTTTGAGGGCGAGCCCTTTCTTTTTCTTATCAGCTTATTCGCTTTCCATGAGACGATTTAGTTCAATTTCACGTTCCCGCAATTTTCCAAACAAAGTAGCCAAGGTCATAGAAGATAAGTCTCTAGATTCAGCTATAGCAGTGACTTTGGGTTGCCAATTCCTGTTTAGACATCTAAGAACTTTGTTAATCAAATCTTCATTACTGAAGACTTTCCCAAGAGCTCGAGATGGTTTATTATATGGATGAACCTTTTTGCATATCTTGTATGTTTTCACTTGGTTTCATCCTAAATAACTCATACTCATAGGTTAATGTGTTCATTCGAGCCCTCTTGACCTCTGTAGTACCTTCATGGGTCAATAGAAGGGTGTCCCACATTTCTTTAGTAGCCTTGCAATTTGAGACCCTATAGAACTCATCGTAGCTTAAAGCGTAGTGATGATGTTCTTAGCCTTCAAATTGTATTGGACCTTTTTCTTATCATCTTCGGTCCAAAGTGATCTTGGTTTGTCTACCAATGCATCATTAATTGATTGAGTGGGGACAAATGGACCATTTTCCACAAAGATCCCAAATATCAAGATCAACACCCTCAAGAAAGATTTGCATTCTATCCTTCCAATAACCATACCCTCACCATTGAAAAATGGGGTCCTGTTCATGGAAGTTCCTCGTAATTGTTTGAAGTCATTCTCTTGAGACGGTTAAGTCCTTTATACAAGAGTCTAGCTCGATACCACTTGTTGACAAGTGACTCCAAACACAAGAGGGGGTGAATTGTGTGTGAACTGTGCTTTCAAAAACTTTTGGAGAAATAAGTGCTAATTATGAGTCATGAAATATTAATGTGAAATAGATAAATCACTTGAAGAATAAATTGCAAACGAGTTAAAAATAAAGTAAATAGTAAGATATAAATAACAATAAAATAAAGTACAAAAATTTAATTTACTGAAAAGGAAAGAGATAAGGAGTAAAAAAGCACACAACAAATTATACAGGTTCAGCCACCTAACACCCCTGTGGCCTACGTCCTGTCCCCAAAGCAAACCACTATGGGATTTTCACTAAGACACTAGCTTTTAAATCAGGTTCAGCTAGAAACCTTTACAACTCTAAATCAGAGCAATACGTTCAAGAGATATCACCTCTCTATGAACACCTTGGGATTCCTACCCAAAAATAAATGATTTTCACAAATAAAATGAGACGAAAAAGATACACTCAATAGTGCAGATATAACAAATTGAAGCTCAAATAATACAACTCAAATTATGTAGAATAAAAGGACTCTCAGAAAATTGTGCTCAAATAAGTGTGAGTGATAAAAAATATTTGATAGAGTTTTTGGCACAAAAATTAAGCACTGCGTTGTTGTATTTTTACAAGGCTCACGAGCTGTGTTTATATAGGCAATGGAGGAGCGTCACTTTAAGAAGATTTGTCCGTTGAAGATTTGACCGTTGCAGGATGATTATTAAAAGGATTTGTCGTTGCAGCATTTAAAAAAAGATTTGTCCGTTGCGTCGATTTGATTTGTCCGTTGGAAGAAAAATCTGCCTGCTATGCTTTGAAATAAAGAAATTGAAAACACGGAGACGGCTCGGCATACGACCTCACGAAGAGCGGCTCGGCCAGACGACCTCAAGAAGGCGATTCGGCACGACCTCGCCACACGGCTCGACGACCTCGACACGGCTCGGCAAGAAAGACCTCGGCACCACGACCTCGGCACGACTCTGCATACGACCTCCTCATCGATTCGGTCCTCATAGCTCGATGACGCGACCTCATCACCGACACGCGCGACCTCGATGCGCGACCTCATCGGCCGACACGGATCATCGGCCCAAGACGCGACAAGAGCTCATCACGCGACCTCGTGACGCGACCTCATAAGCTTGACACGCGACCTCCTCCTCGATTCGACATACGACTTCCTCGAGCTCAACATCCGACTTCCTCCTCACTCGACATCCGATTTCCTCAGAGCTCGACATCCGACTTCCTCAGCTCGACATCCGACACGAGATATGCATGTCAAAATATTTTATGCGTGTGTGATTTAATTTTAATTGAGAGCTTTTTATTACTACTTACAAATTGTCTTAATAAAGATAAATAAATACCCAAAACCCAAAGACTTGAGAAACTATCATTTTTGATACGCGTCTTGGTATTCTTTTCCACTTTTTGCACGGTTGACTATTTGCAAAGCTCCCTTTTGTCAATCATCAAAATCATCCTGTCAAGGCATGTATTCACAATTTAACTATAGAAATTAATGAGAATACCATTTAAGGTTCATCTTTAAGCCATACTAGGCTTATATCCACATACAAATCAGGCTTGGGGATTTTGGGGTGTTACACTACTACCCACCTTTTAAAAATTTTGTCCTCAAAATTGATAAATTAACATACCTATTGGAAAAGTCATGATATTGGTTTTGCATCTCCTCTTCGAGTTCCCAAGTAGCTTCTTCGGGAGTGGATCCTTCCCAGATCACCTTAACCAAAGGGATAGTCTTATTCCTGAGTGCCTTGGAAGCTCGGTCCACGATTTGGGCCGGTTCGGGCTGTTATGTGCAATCAGGTCTAAGTTGTATGGACTCATGGTCTATAGAGTGAAATGGATCTGGAATGTACTTCTTAAGCTGAGACACATGAAAAACATTGTGGAGATTTGACAAGGAAGGAGGCAAGGCAATTTGGTACGCGACAGGACCAACTCGACTGAGGATTTGGAAAGGACCCACATACCGAGGGGTCAACTTTTTGGCCCTAAGAGCTCTACCAACACCTATAGTGGGAGTGACTTTCAGGAATACATGCTCTCCTTCATCAAATTCAAGGGGTTTAAGCCTACGATCTGCATAACTTTTCTGCCTACTCTGAGCAGTCTTTATCTTCTCCCTAATCGTGCGAATCTTATCAGTAGTTTCTTGGACAAGGTCAGGGCCTAGCAATTGTGTTTCTCCCACCTCAAACCAACATAGAGGAGTTCTACACTTGCGACCGTAGAGAGCCTCGTACGGTGCCATTCCTATGCTAGAGTGATAGCTGTTGTTGTATGAAAATTCAATTAAGGGCAAATACTTGCTCCAACTACCGCCATCCTCTAAAACACAGGCTCTAAGCATATCCTCTAAGGTTTGAATGGTTCTCTCCGACTGGCCATCTGTCTGAGGATGGTAGGCTGTGCTAAGACTCAATCTCGTCCCTAAGGCTTGATGAAGTGCCTTCCAAAATCGAGAGGTAAACTTTGGACCCCTATCAGAGACAATGTTAGTTGGAACTCCGTGGAGCCTAACAATTTCTCTGATATAGATCTCAGCTAACCGGGCAGTTTTGTAAGTGGATTTTATGGGAAGAAAATGAGCAGATTTGGTTAATCTGTCCACTATGACCCATATAGAGTCATATCCTAGCTGAGTGTAGGGTAATCCTCCCACAAAATCCATTGCTATACTATCCCACTTCCACTCAGGAATTTCTAAGGGTTGGAGAAGACCTGAAGGCTTTTGGTGTTCTATCTTGGTTTTCTGACAAACCAAGCATTGAGCTACAAATTCTGCCACATCATTCCTCATGCCTGGCCACCAATACCTCTGTCTAAGGTCTTGATACATCTTGGTGGAACCAGGGTGTATCGAGAATCCACTCTTGTGGGCTTCTCCTAGAACTTTTGTTTAATGGAATTATCCTTTGGTATGCAGATTCTCTGATGGAACAATAAAGTGCCATCCTCGGCTTTAAAAACCGGGCGGTGCTTGCTAGACTGCAGCTCTACATCTAAGCTCTGGGCAAGTCTAATCTGTTCCCTAAAATCACAGGAAATTTCCAAATGGTAAAGCATGAGATTGTTCACTGATGGAAAAATTCCAAGGTTAAGGTCCCTAAAGGACTCCAGCAACTCCATTTCTTTGATCATCAGTGAAGACACATGCAAGGACTTCCTACTCAAGGCATCAGCGACCACATTCGCTTTGCCCGGATGGTACTTCAACTCAAAGTCATAATCTTTTAGGAACTCAACCCATCTTCTCTGTCTCATGTTAAGTTCCTTCTGATCAAAAAGGTATTTCAAGCTCTTATGATCACTAAACACTTCAAATTGGGCACCATACAGATAGTGTCGCCAAGTCTTTAGAGCAAAGACAATGGCTGCAAGCTCTAAGTCATGAGTAGGGTAGTTCTCCTCATGGGGCCTTAGCGCCTAGATGCATAAGCTACAACTTGTTTGCTCTGCATAAGAACACATCCTAACCCTTTCTTAGAGGCATCACTATAAACTTCAAATCCCAAAGCGGGTCGTGGATAATCAAGACCGGGTAGAAGTCAACCTGGTCTTAAGCTATAGGAAATCGCTCTCACTGACTCCTAGTCCATACAAAAGGCTCCCCTTTCTCGGTCAATCTTGTTAGGGAAGTACCGCCATGTAAAATCCCTTAATGAACCTTCGGTAGTAACCGGCTAATCCTAGAAAGCTCCTAACGTGGATCGTGGTTGGTCGCTCCCAACTAAGGACTGCTTCTACTTTACTAGGATCAACCGACACTCACTTTGAGAAATCACATGACCAAGAAACTTAACTTCATTGAGCCAAAACTCACATTTCTCAGGTTTAGCAAAAGGCTTTTCTCCCCGAGGGTACTTAGAACAATCCTAAGGTGTTCCTCATGCTCTCGAGGATCCTTAGAATAAACTAAGATATCGTCTATGAAGACCACTACAAACTTGTCAAGGAAGGGCCTAAAAATTCGGTTCATGTAATCCATAAACACGGCTGGGGCATTGGTCAGGCCAAAAAGCATAACCAAGTATTCATAGTGGCCGTATCTAGTCCTAAATGCCGTCTTCTAACATCCTCTCGCCTTAACTCTAATCTGGTGATATCCGGACCTTAGATCAATCTTAGAGAAAACCAAGCTCCCTAAGTTGATCTATCAAGTCATCTATCCTAGGCAAGGGTACCTATTCTTCACTGTGATCTTATTGATTTTCCCAGAATCAATACATAACCTCATACTCCCATCTTTCTTCTTCACCAAAAGGACAAAAGGCCCAAGGTAACACCCTAGGTCTAATAACCTGCTTAGCAATCAAATCTTCCAACTATGTCTTTAATTCCCTTAACTCCAAGGGTGACATCCTGTAAGGAGCTATGGAGATTGGTCCTGCTCAGGAACCAGTTCTATGGAGAACTCAACTTCTCTCTGGTGGTAAAGTTGCTACCTCGCTAGGAAACACATCTAAGAATTCGCTCACTATAGGGATAATATCCGTGCCTGGGCTAACCTCTACAGTTGAAGAAAGTAGGATCATATATCTGCAAGACCTTCCACTAGACAGTGACTCAATAGAAAATCATTACTACGTGTAACATGACTTGACTCTTCAATAATAGAGTGCACATTTGGAAACTCAATCGCTTTACGTAAACAATTTAAAACAACTTGATGGGCGGAAAGCCAATCCATACCCAAGATAATGTCCAGCCCTACAAGAGGTAGACACACAAGGTTTACTAAAAACATCCTCCCTTGAATTATGAGAGGACAATTCTCACATACTAAGGAAGTGGAAATGCTACCTTCTACAGTGTATACACATGCAACGGAATTTGCAATGAGGTAAGACACAACCCTAACCTTTGAACACATGTACACGAGATAAAGGAATGTGTTGCTCCCGAATCAAACAAAACAACTAGAGGTTCATCCTGAAGGAAACAAGTACCTTTCATCAGATTTTCCGCTCCCTTTGCTTTCTGGGCATCCAGAGTAAAGACTCTCCCTTGGTTAGGATCACTAGGCTTGGCTCCTTTCCCTTTAGTGTATTGGGGGCACTCCTTGGCCAGGTGTCCTAGTTGGTGACACACATAGCAAACATTCTTGCCCTTCATACACTCTCCCGGATGTCTCTTCCCACAGTTTGAACATGCATGATAATCAGACTCGGAGGTTTGAGCCTGCTTTCCCTTGAAAAGGTTCCCTTTCGGTCTCATGTGTTGGGCGTTCTTATCTGCATCCTTCTTTTTGTTCTTATCTTGCCACCTAGTTTGCCTATCTTCATACATCCTCTTCAAGCTTGCTTCAGCCACGTAGCTCTGATGGACTACTCTGGCGAAATTAGTGAATTCAGTTTGTGAAATGCTGTTTTGGATGTCTGGCCTTAGTCCCCACTTGAACTGCTTGATTTTCCAATTATCGTCCGGAGCAAATTGAGCAACAGATGAGTACCTTACCAACTCTTCAAACTTGTTCACATACTCTGAGACCGTGGATTTTCCTTGCTGCAGTTGGACTAACTCTCGGTCCATCATATCCTTCACAGTCTGTGGGAAGTACTTCTCCAGGAAAATCCTCTGAAAGTTCTCCCAAGTTAATGGTATCCCCTGAGCCACCATATAAGCTCTGCCCTTTCCACCAGTTCTCAAAGATCCTCTGTAAGTACATGAGTAGCTAGCTCGACCTTTTGTTCCTCGGTCCAGTGAACAACCTTAAAACTCTTCTCCACGGCTTCCAGCCACTGTTGGGCCGCCGTGGCTTCTGTTCTTCCATTCAAGGTTGGAGGCTTTCTCTTGGGGAACTTGAGGAATTTCCGGTCTAATTCCTCCTCTTGCGGGGAGGTTGGGCTTGCATTGTTGTTGTTGTTGGGCCAACCGAGCCGCAAGGTTGTTGGTTGCAATACTACGATTCTCAATGGCTTGCAATATCCTCAGAGCCAAGCATTCTCTTGTTCTGGAGGATTCGGAGGTACCTCAGCATTCCTTCTAGGTCTTCTGCGCCTTCCAGAACCTGAAGCCATGATTCTGCATAGAATGCACCAAGCATTGAGTTGATCAGGCTCAATATCTCTTAGCATAATAAGTAGAAAAACAACAGCAGACTCAAGAAATTCACGAAACTATTCCTAGCAACCCTTACAATCCGATTAGAATCGAACTGCTCTGATACCATAATGTAACACCTTACTTTCATTCGCATAAAGTTAAGATAATTATCATTAGATACAGTAATCCCAAAATAGAATTCAAACTTAAATCCAACATTAAGTCCAAATGCCACAAAACTAGACTTAATTACATAAGTTCATATCGGTACAACATCAATACATACTTCTAAGAATTTCAACTCCCAAGTGCTCCTATAAACTAATACATTGAACCATATCCCGAGAAACACGCTTGTTTGTCAATCGCCTTTAAATTTTTGTGCATCTGTAAAATAATTAAGTAAAGGAGTGGGGTGAGATAATAATCTCAGTGAATCCTCCCTTCGACTCCTCACCATTCACTCGTACAATTTTCTATCAGTCAAAAATCAATATGACATATTTATGCAATGCATATTCTTACTATGAATTTCTAATTCATCTTTGGTTCGCATTTATGGCTAGTGTTATATGCTTGCGTCCATACAACCCCATAAATACGCTTTCGATATGGTGGTTAGACGTCTTAACCGTCCGAGGGCGTCCCACACGGCTAACCATATCGATCACCCCATTTTAGAGGCATCTTAGTATCTTTTAGGGAATTAAATCACCACTATATCCTTAAATGCATGCTTTACTCTAAGAATACCATTAGAAACTACTTCTACTCAACATGCAACTGAATACACTCATGTAAAAGATACATTTTAAGTTCAAAATAGAGCATATATCATAATGAGTCCAAGAAAACACATTAAGACAAGAAATAACTTCCATTAGAGCTCCATGGAGCTCTCAATGGTCAACATTCATCACAACATCTATAGGGGTACAACAATACCCCCTTAATCAACCCCAATAACACATGCATAGCTATCAAAAATAAAAACTGTGCATAAATGAGGATTTGGAGAACTTCCTAATATAGGGTTCATGATTTTTCTTCAAAAGGGACCCTAATGTGGGACTTATGGGTGCCCAACACCTAAGAGAAAGAAGAACTCACAACAACTTCCAAGATTCAAGCTTCAAGGTTGATGTTCAGCTCCTTCTTCTTCCTTCTTCCTCTTCTCCTTCAGCTGGCCTTCTAGGGATTCCTCCAATCTTCCCAAATCAAGAGTAAACACTCCCCAACTTGGATTCAAGCTAAGATTGATGGTGAATCTAGCATGAATCCATGTTTTTCCCTTCTAGTTTGTGAACCCTAGGTGTTTGACCCCTTCTCCTTCTTCTCTTCGTCGCACCCTCTCTCTCTAACTCTCTCTCTATCCTTCGCGTTCTGTTCTTTTTCTGCTGAGTTTTTACGATATCTGCGGTGTGAATCGATTCACAGCACAGGTGAATCGATTCACTCAGTGTAAAATTAACAGGAATCGCAGCTTTAAGTGCAGGAATCGATTCCTGCAGTTCTCAGATTCGATTCACAGAGAACTGACTTCTGTGAATCGATTCATGCTGCGATTCACAGAGGATTAGCCTTTGTGAATCGATTCCTCCTGCGATTCACTGAAAACCTAATCGAGTCCCAGCAAACTCACAGCCCTGAATCGATTCACAGGGCCTGGGAATCGATTCACACTGGGAAAAAATTCACCAAACACCATTTTTCACACATTTAACTATAGAAATTAATGAGAATACCACTTAAGGTTCATCTTTAAGCCATACTAGGCTTATATCCACATACAAATCAGGCTTGGGGATTTTGGGGTGTTACAAGCAGCACGTCAAATAAAAGTTTCAATCACAAAGAAACTCCTTCTTGATTGCAAAACTAGATGGAATTCTACTTATCACATGCTTGTTGTTGCATTGGCTTATAAAGATGTTTTTACTCGTCTGAAAACAAGAGAGTCTTTGTATACAACTTTGCCTATAGCGAGTGAGTGGGAAACTGCAAAAGAAATATGTAGTAGGCTGGAAGTCTTTAATCGTGTAACTGAGATGTTTTCAGGTACACAGTATCCCACAACAAACATATTCTTCCCTTTAGTTTGTGAAATAACGCTGTCTTTGAAGCAGTGGGAGACTTGCTCAATTGGGGCTATTAAAAAAATGGCTCAAAAAATGATTGATAAATTTGACAAATATTAGTCTGTTATTCATGGAATCATGGGAATTGCCACAATTTTGGACCCAAGATATAAAATGAGGTTATTAGAGTACTTCTTTCTTTTGCTTTATGGAAATACATCTTCAGATGAAATTAGCTACATCAAGCAATTATGCTTCTCATTGTTTGAAGATTATCAAACTAAACTCAATGGGATGGTTGAAAGTTCAACTGAAAAGTCCAATGACAAAGATCCAAAATTAGATTATGTTCCTAGTAGCAATCATCTTACTGGTTATGACTTATTTGTCAATGATACCAATGAGATTGTATCAAAGACTGAGCTAGATCTCTACTTGGAAGAGAAGGTATTGCCTAGGAGTGCTACATTTGATATACTTGGATGGTGGAAAACAAATGGGATTAAGTATTAATTAGAGACAAGATCCCTTAATGTGTGGATCCAATGATTGCCTCTGACTATGTCAATCATTGTAATTAGTGTAATTACCAATCAATGGCTGTCAGCATTATTTGTTGCTTTATTTGCTTGTAGTATCTTAATGCTAGCCTTAATTGTAGGATCGTGTATTTCTAGCATTTGCTATATATGTATACTGTAATCATCAGATCAAATAACACATTCTACATTTTCACATTACATTTTCTAACTTGGCATCAGAGCGCTTAAGCCCTGAAGGCTCTTGATCCAATAATAAATCATGGCATCCGCTGCAGATTCAAAGTCCAAAAATGATCTCCCATCCACTATGTCTGTCAAGTTGGACAGAGACAATTATCCACTTTGGAAATCCTTGGTGATTTCTATAGTCAAAGGTTGCAAGCTCGATGGGCACATGCTAGGGACAAAGGAGTGTCCTGAAGAATTCATAGCTTCTGCAGATTCAAGCAAGAAGCTAAATCCTGCATTTGAAGATTGGCAGGCTCATGACTCACAACTCCTTGGATGGTTGATGAATTCAATGACTGTTGAAATGGCAACACAGTTGCTGCACTGTGAAACCTCAAAACAACTTTGGGATGAAGCTCAAAGCCTAGCCGGTGCACACACAAGGTCTCGAATCACTTACCTTAAATCTGAGTTTCACAGCATCAGAAAAGGAGAGATGAAGATGGAGGAGTATCTGGTCAAGATGAAGAATCTCGCTGACAGGCTTAAACTTGCTGGCAGTCCTATTTCCAACTCAGACCTGATCATTCAAACCCTGAATGGTTTAGATTCTGATTACAACCCTATGGTGGTCAAGCTGTCTGATCAAACTAGTCTCACTTGGGTTGATCTGCAGGCCCAATTGCTGACTTTTGAGATTAAACTTGATCAATTGAATGGCCTCACCAACCTAACCCTTAATGCATCAGCAAATTTTGGCAACAAAACTGATTACAAAGGCAACAAGTTCAACACCAACAACAACTGGAGAGGTTCCAGTAGCAACTGGAGAGGCTCTAACTTCAGAGGTTGGAGAAGAGGCAGAGGAAGAGGAAGAATGTCTAAGCCAACATGTCAAGTTTGCAACAAGGTTGGGCACACAGCAGTAAATTGTTACTACAGGTTTGATAAGTCCTATTCAAACTCAAATTATTCAGTAGACAGTGACAGACAAGGAGCACACAATGCCTTCCTAGCCTCACAAAGCTCTATTCAAGATTATGATTGGTACTTTAACAGTGGTGCAAGCAATCATGTGACACACCAAACTGACAAATTCGAGGATCTGGCAGAACATCATGGTAAGAATCATTAATAGTTGGAAGTGGTGAGAAATTGAAGATTTTTGCCACAGGTTCCTCAAAATTAAACTCACTCAACTTACATGATGTATTATATGTACCCAACATTACCAAAAATATGTTAAGTGTGTCAAAATTAACTGCTGACAATAACATTTTTGTTGAGTTTGATGCAAATTGTTGCTCTGTGAAGGACAAGCTGATAGGAAAGGCAATTCTAAAAGGGACACTTAAAGATGGCTTGTATCAGCTCTCAAGGACTGAAAGGAACCCGTGTGCTTATGTATTTGTCAAGGAGAGCTGGCATAGAAGGCTTGGTCACCCAAATAATAAAGTCCTTGATAGAGTCTTGAAAAGTTGTAATGTGAAACTATCACCTAGTGATCATTTTAACTTTTGTGAGGCCTGTCAATATGGCAAAATGCATTTTTTACCCTTTAAAACCTCTTCCTCTCATGCTAAGGAAATTCTTGAATTAGTTCATACTGATGTATGGGGTCCTGCACCAGTAATGTCTCCTTCTGGTTTCAAATATTATGTTCACTTCATTGATGACCTTAGTAGATTTACCTGGATTTATACTCTGAAACAGAAATCAGATACTGCACAAGCCTTTATTCAGTTTAAAAACATGGCAGAAAATCTGTTTAACAAGAGAATTAAGACAATCCAATGTGATGGTGGTGGTGAATATAAGGCCGTGCAAAAACATGCAATAGAAGCATGGATACAATTCAGAATGTCATGCCCTTACACATCACAACAAAATGGTAGGGTTGAGAGAAAACACAGGCATATTGCTGAATTTGGCTTGACATTACTAGCACAAGCCAAAATGCCTTTACATTATTGGTGGGAAGCATTCTCCACGGCAGTTTATCTCATAAACAGATTGCCTTCTCTAGTCACTCAAAATGAAAGCCCTTGTTCATTGCTCTTTAGAAAGGAACCTGACTACAGCTCCCTAAAACCCTTTGGTTGTGCTTGCTATCCCTGTCTCAAGCCCTACAATCAGCACAAACTACAATTCCACACAACTAGATGTGTGTTCCTGGGCTATAGTAACTCCCACAAAAGATATAAATGTATAAATTCTCATGGAAGAATCTTCATTTCAAGACATGTTGTCTTCAATGAAGAGCATTTTCCATTCCATGATGGCTTTCTCAATACAAGAAGTCCCTTAAAAACACTAACTGAAAGTCCATCTGTCTCTTTTTCTTTGCCTACTGCTGGTACCTCACATACTGGAGAAGCAACACTTCCAGATGATAACAATTTTGATGTCGAACAAGAACCAGCTAGTCCAACTGAGAGTGCTGCAGTTAATCTTAGCAGAGATCAGGCTGCAAATGATTCAACACGAAACAGTCCAATTCCTGATGACACTGATCCCACAGAAACAGTTGCTGAAGCTCACCAAGACCTTGCTGAACCAAGCACAGACATCAACACTCTTGCTGAACCAAGCACAGACATCAACACTCATTGGACCAGAAGCAAGGCTGGAATTCACAAGCCAAAGAAGCCATATGTTGGGTTAGTTTAAACTTGCACAGATGAGAAGGAACCAGAAAATGCCACAGAAGCACTCACAAGACCACAGTGGAAAGAAGCTATGGATAATGAGTATCAGGCACTCATGTCAAATCAAACCTGGCTCTTGGTACCATATCAAGGCCAAGAAAACATCATTGATTCTAAATGGGTTTTCAAGACCAAGTACAAAGCAGATGGGACAATTGAAAGGAGAAAGGCAAGATTAGTTGCAAAAGGATTTCAACAAACAGCTGGATTGGACTATGAAGAGACCTTCATTCCAGTTGTCAAGGCCAGTACAGTTCGAATCATACTCTCAATTGCATTGCATCTCAATTGGGAGGTCAAACAGCTGGACATAAACAATGCATTTCTTAATGGCTACCTCAAAGAAACTGTGTTTATGCATCAACCAGAGGGATTTGTAGACTCACCTAACCCTGATCATGTCTGCAAGTTATCTAAGGCAATCTATGGATTGAAACAGGCCCCAAGAGCCTGGTCGACAGCCTCAAAAATACCTTACTCAGCTGGGGCTTCAAGAACACAAAAAGTGATTCCTCACTCTTCACTCTAAGAGGTACAGATCACATTACCTTTCTACTTATATATGTGGATGATATAATTATCACAGGGAACAACACCAAATTTTTAGAGTCCTTCATCAAACAACTCAATATTGTTGTGTTTTCCTTTAAGGATTTTGGTCTACTGCACTACTTCTTAGGCATAGAAGTTCAAAGAGATGCAACTGGTATGTACTTGAAGCAGTCAAAATACATAGGAGACATCCTGAGAAAATTCAAAATGGAAAATGCTTCATCTTGTCCAACACCTATGGTAACTGGCAAGCAATTTACAGCTGAAGGGGGGAAATTACAAGACCTAACCGTGTTCAGACAAGCTATAGGAGCATTGCAATACTTAACAAACACAAGGCCTGACATAGCATTCTCAATTAACAAGCTCAGCCAATTCATGAGCTCTCCCACTGTAGATCACTGGCAAGGCATCAAAAGAATACTGAGATATCTTCAAGGTACCATTCAACACTGCCTACACATTAAACCATCCACTGACTTGGACTTAACAGGGTTCTCAGATGCAGACTGGGCCACAAGTGTGGATGATAGAAAATCCATGGCAGGTCAATGTGTCTTCCTTGGTGAAACACTTGTTTCTTGGTCCTCAAGGAAGCAAAAGGTAGTCTCAAGATCTAGTACAGAGTCAGAATATAGAGCCCTGGCTGACTTAGCTGCTGAAATAGCATGGACCCGTTCACTCCTTGATGAGTTGAAACTCCCTCTGCCAAGAAAACCAACACTGTGGTGTGATAACTTGAGTGCCAAGGCATTAGCTTCAAATCCAGTTTTGCATGCTCGATCCAAACACATTGAAATTGATGTGCACTACATCAGAGACCAAGTGTTGCAAAATGAGATTGTTGTAGCCTATGTCCCATCAGCTGATCAAATTGCTGACTGCCTCACTAAAGCATTAACTCACACACGATTCAACCAACTCAGAGACAAACTTGGGGTGACTCTCTCACCCATCAGTTTGAAGGGGGGAATTAGAGACAAGATCCGTTAATGTGTGGATCCAATGATTGCCTCAGACTATGTCAATCATTGTAATTAGTGTAATTACCAATCAATGTTTGTCAGCATTATTTGTTGCTTTATTTGCTTGTAGTATCTTAATGCTAGCCTTAATTGTAGGATCGTGTATTGCTAGCATTTGCTATATATGTATACTGTAATCATCAGATCAAATAACACATTCTTCACTTTCACATTACATTTTCTAACTGTATCCAACATTGCAAAATATTGCTAAGGATATTTTGGCCATCCCAATTTCAACTGTTGCTTTAGAATCTGCTTTTAGCAGAGGCTGTAGGTTGTTGAGTCATCATCGTTCTAGGCTTCATGAAAATACTTTGGAGGCGCTTATGTGTGCATAAAGCTGGATGAAGCATCAAAAGGAAGGTAATCAATGTTGCATTTATCTATTTGTTCAATGAAATTTGTGTTTAGTCTAACTATTAATTTTGTTTTTTGCTCTAGTTTCTATTGGTATAATTGGACCAAAGCAATATTTACATGTGAAAGATAAGCGTTTGCAATCTTTTCAAGACTCTGATTCTGAGGATGAGATAATATAATATTACAAATTTATTAACAATTTATTATTATGACTTTACAGCTTTATAATATATAATTGATGTAAAGTATCTTATTTTTTCAGGATACGGAGAACATCGGCTCAGGAATTACAACTTTGTGATTTTATTCATTTGAATGTTTATTGTAATACGTACTTGTTTTTGATAGTTTAGATGTTTTTTATTTGGCTAAAAATACTATGACTTGTAATATGTTAGAGTTGATTTGGAAGATTTTTTGATCGTATGATTACATTGCATACAAAAGTAGCCAAGTCACTGAATACTTCTGCATGATTTCTTCGAGTCAAATGTTGCAATTCATCTAGCGTTGATGTTGCTGTTTTGATATTATTATTATTATTATCTGTGCAAGTGTTGTTCTCTAGCTGATGAGTAGTTAAAAGTTTACATGATACCTTAAACTGAATATATGCTTGTTGCAGTTTTTGTGGTAATATTTTTCTGGATGGTATATATACTATCTTCTATTATTGGGGGCTTTTCATCAATTAACTATTACTAGTTGAATTTAGATTTTTTATTTTGATCTGTGTTGAACAACCCAAAGAAGCAATAGTAAGAAGCATAGACTAAATGTAGGATAGTCCAATATTTGGCAAAATAATATGATTTGTAATATTTTAGAATTGATTTAAAAAAAAATTGGACCGTATTTTAATTAAGTAATGATGTTCTTTTCGTTATTTATTAGTTTTTCATGGTTAAAGTGCGAGTAGCGGGTGCAAGTACGGGTACTTAGGTACCCAGCCCGCAAAGGGATGGGTACTAAAGTTACTGCCCGCGCGGTTATGGCTCTGGTACGGACACTTTTTTAAAATACGGGTATAGAGACGAGTACTATAGTACCCTGCCCAGAGAGTACCCATTGCCATTCCTAGGAGTGGAAAACTCCATTATATATTTTTTTTTAAAAAAGCCCAAACGAGAAGGCCCAGCAGCGTTTCCCTAAAAATTTTAAAGTTTTCTAGGTTTTTTTATTTTAACTATTCCGCGCGTACGTAAGCCAAAAAGGAGTCTTCATCTTCATCTCTTTTTTTAAAAACAAACTGTTGTTGCCGTC
The DNA here is from genome assembly GCA_037113605.1 of Calophaca sinica. Taxonomy (NCBI): domain Eukaryota; kingdom Viridiplantae; phylum Streptophyta; class Magnoliopsida; order Fabales; family Fabaceae; genus Calophaca; species Calophaca sinica. Next base: position 13,483,947 of record CM073734.1, on the reverse strand, counting down.
AATTCCCTTTCCTTCGCAACAAAACCGAAATAGAGCAAGAAGAAGCTTCGTACTCCTTCCTTCCTTCGTTCTTCCATCACTGATATAACGTCGTTTCGGTGGTAGAACAAGGTGAGTAGCTCCGTAAGTGACATATATCAGTGTAATTATGTATCAGCTTTTGGTTTATGTGAGTAGTAGTACTCTTTACACTTTCCAATTAATTACTCCAATTAACAATTTGTTCCATAGAAGAGGATTCTGATATCTTTAATAATTCTCTGTAATGGCTTAAAAGGAGAAAATAAAAATGATGGTTATACACGTTCCTTCAAAGAAGAACTACGAGAGTTAATAAACTCTTTTACCCATGTGTATGGCGTGAATTTAAGGCACCAAGAATACTTTGCCAATAGCACTTCTACTGGAATGGACCCTGCTGCTCTAGATGAATGAGTACTTTCTTGTTTTTATTTTTGTGTTCAGGCTGCTATTGTCTTGTGTGTAGTAAGTACATCTTAGAATTGAGTCAGTTCTAATGATATGTTGATAGTTCTCAGCTTCATGTTATCTGAACCCCCGAAGGCATAGCCCGGTATGATTTTATGTATGGATGCTGCTCCTCTCATTGAAGTTCTTCGATTGGTAGATTCTGATGAAAAAACTAGGGGTGCACAAAATAACCAGTTACATGGCTTAACCTTATCCATATCCATAACCAAATTTTAAAAACCCGATATTTGTCCAAAAATATTTAACCGGACATTTCATTTTTTCCGAAAATGGTTGAGGTTGTTTGTCCAGTTATTAAATTGGATGTACATATCCAACTAGTTTGGCATCTCAACCCTTTATTGCAGACTCTGTCGGTGAATTTTTTTTTATTTTTATAAGCCTCAGTCGGTGAACTTGATCGTGGATGCGTTTAACCGGCTCTTGTTGATTTCATTATCATAATCAGACCTGAGGTAAATTCTCACTGTTCACAACTCCTCGTCGCGTTCCCGTGCTGTGAGATTCAATTTTTCTTTCTTATTAATCAGAATCTGCGAGAAAAATGTTGAACAATGTTGATTCTTTCTAACGTTCGAAATTCCGTTTTCCATGATTTCATATTACTTTCCGAGTTTCCACTTCGATGCAAAATAAATTTCTCGTTTATCTATCTGTGTGTTTTTTTTTTGGGTGTGTTTTTGGCATGTGATTCAAATACAAGCTTATTGTTGAATGATTGGAAATGGAAACTTGTGATGATTTTGATTGGATCGTGCAGAGGGAAGTGGTTGTGATTGAAGGAAGATGTTGACCAAGTTCAAGACTAAAAGTAACAGAGTGAAAGGACTGTGTTTCCACGGCAAGAGACGGTGGATACTTGGGAGTCTTCACAGTGGCGTGATCCAGTATGGGATTATAGAATGGGGACCCTGATTGACAGATTCGATGAGCATGATGGGCCCATTAGATTCGATTAAATTGGATGTTCAAATCCAATTGATTTTATTCTTTTTTTAATATATTTTCCCTGTGGTTTATGGTGCATGATTCTTTCACCGTGAGGTTGAATTTTGTTTTTTATTTATAAATTTGTTTTTATTTGTAAAATCCAATTTTAGAAGGCAAAAACCGGTTTTGGAGGATGAAAACCAATTTTATAGGTAAAAACCGGTTTTATAATCAGATTTAGGATCCATAACCGGTTTCGTAACCGGTTTTTAAATAGAAACCGGTTTCATAACCGGTTTTGGGTTGTAATCGGTTTCATAATCGGATATGGGAAAATAACCGGTTTTATATCCATAACCATATTTGAGAACCGGTTTTAAAAATTTGGATTTGAAAACCCAACCTAATATTTGGTTTTAATTGGATTTGGTTTTGGTTACACTAATAACCAATCCATGAGCACCCCTAGAAAAAACCCGCCGTGGGTTTCATATATGAGAGCATGGATAATGCCAAACAAATGAGTACAACCAACTTCAGGAGTGTCAAGACCAAGTAAACTTTTCTAACTTTGTCTCAATTAAAATTTAATTATCTTATTTGTGTTGTGTTGCTACTTTCTAAGATAGAATATTTGATTATATTTCTAATTTTCTAGATATGAACCTATATGGAAACTTATTGATGAGCGGTGGGATCACACGCTCCATAGGCCCTTGCATGCAGCTGCATATTGGCTTAATCTATTGGTGCACTACCCATGAGAGCAGGTTCCACGAGAGCATGTTCTGAGAATGTTCTGCTGCATGAAGATTGCTCTTTGACTGCGCAATATCAACAGCTTCCATAATTGGAATTAGAGCACATGTTTTGTGTGTTTTGTATCAGCTAAAGATCAGCTGTCATTTATTTGTAATTAATTGTCAATTAAGTGTAATTAGTGATAGATCATTCTCCTCCTAATCTTTAGCAATCTGTCTGATTGTTGTTCTTCAATTTGTAATTATAAATAGATCCTTTGATCAGTAGTCAATACATGAAAACCTATTTTCTTTATGGTATTAAAGCAACAGGCAGAGCCTGCGTCGACCTTTTCAGTTAAGTGACGATGCTTACGTTCAGAGAGACCGTTATGTTCAGCGGTATGGGGTGGGGTTGTTAGGTGAGAGATAACATAGGTTTGTAAGAATGGGCGAAGCTTGATAAACTCGCCGCCATCGTTAGAGTAAAGGGTTTTGATTTTAGAGTTGAATTGTCTTTCCACCAAGTTTTTGAAATCTGGAAAAATTATTGAAATATCAGATTTGAGTTTTAGCGGATAAAGCCAAACATACTTGAAAAAATGATCGACAAAAATCACATAGTAACGAAAACCATCAATTGAGTTTATTGGAGCAGGTCTCCATACATCGGAGTACAAAATTTCTAATTGATAGGAACTAGAAATAGAGGACTTTGAGAATGGGAGCTTATGGCTCTTATCGGAAAGACAATCTAGACATTTATTAGGTGAACCAGAAAAGGAAATGTTGCTTGACTTGAGTGCGTGAAGGAGAGTTGGGGATGCTGGGTGGTGACACTGCTGATCGGAAGTCTACTGGTGCTTACATAGTATATCTTGGTCCAAATGCTATATCTTGGACCTGCAAGAAACAACCCACAGTCGCTAGATCCTAAACAGAGGCTGAATATCCCATTATAAGATCAACAACATCTAAACTTTTGTGTCTATAACAACTTCTGTTGGAACTTAGAATCCAAATATCTCAAGCACCTACCATCTTCTCAGACAATATTGGTGCTACATATGTTTGCGCAAATCCAGTGTTCCACTACAGGATGAAACACTTAGCTATCGGCTATCACTTTGTTCATGATATCATTGCCAAAGGTGAGCTCAAAGTGTCCCATGTTCCTTCAAGCCACCAACTTGCAGACCTATTAACAAAACCTCTAAGTTCCTTTTGTCCAAGATTGGTGTCGTTGAACCCTCCTTCATCTTGTGGGGCCGTATTGGTGCACTACCCACGAGAGCAGCTTCCACAAGAGCAGGTTCTGAGAATGTTCTGCTGCATAAAGATTGCTCCTTGACTGCGCAATATCAACAGCTTCCATAATTGGAATTAGAGTACATGATTTGTGTGTTTTGTATCAGCTAAAGATCAGCTGTCATTTATGTGTAATTAGTTGTCAATTAAGTGTAATTAGTGATAGATCATTCTCCTCATAATCTTTAGCAATCTGTCTGATTGTTGTTCCTCAATTTGTAATTATAAATAGATCATTTGATCAGTAGTCAATACATGAAAACCTATTTTCTATATAATCCACAATTGCACTTTGAACCTAATTTTAAAATGGATGATGAGAATGTGAAACAAGAGGTAGTCAGTTGTTTATCAAGGTTGGTAAGTGATGCTGCACTTAGAAACAAGATCAATTTGCAATTGAAGGACTTCCATCTTCATAAGGGTTTTTTGGTAGTGAGGTTGCAAAGAAATCCAGGAAGAATATGCAACCTGCAGAATGGTGGGAGATGTATGGAGATAGTACTCCAGATCTAAAGAAGTTGCTATTCGTATTCTGAACCTGACTTGTAGTTCTTCTGGGTGTGAGCGTAATTGGAGTGCATTTGAAATGATAATTAAATTTTTGACTTTGTTTATAGTTTTTAACTTTCTTTGTTTATGTTTCGTGTTGGACCGTTAGGTTGTCACAAAATTTGTTATTTATATTTTATTTTCTAGATTCAATCAAAGAGGAGAAACCGCTTGCATCAAAAAAAGATGAATGACTTGGTTTATGTGATGTACAACGTGAAGTTGAAAAAGAAACAACTAAGGAAAAGTGTTGTTATTCCAATTGATGATATTTCATCCGATGATGAGTGGATAACTGAAGAGGGAGATATTGCTGATGTTGATGAAGAGGGAGATGTTGTTGATGTTGATGTTGGAATTTCAAATAATCCAACATCACATAATGGTAATGATGAAGAAGAGGCTTTATCATCCGAGGCAGAATTTGATGAACATGATGTAGATGAAGATGATGTTGTTGGAGAATTTAACATTTGAACAAGTGACTCTTTTTGTTTTTTGCATTATTTTAACTTTTGGAACTTGTGTTTGTTTTTATGAGTTTGATAATGTTGTTGAAGGATTTAATTTTTAACTTTTGGAACTCTTAGAACTTGTGTGTTTTTATGTGTTTGATAATGCATAGGATTTCCTATAAATATTGACTTTTTTTGTCATGATGATATTATAGTAAGTATTTGTGATGTGTAAATTTGTTTAATATTATTTTAAATATTAGGTAAACTCGAGTCGAGTCTACCTATGTTCCATGAGTTTGCCTAGACTCTCTCATCAATATTATTTTAAATATTAGGTAAACTCGTACGAGTTTACGAGTCAAGTCTATCTATGCTCCACGAGTCTTTCTAAACTCTCGTGTTTGACAACCATGAAAGAGAAAGAGAAGAATGAGAGTGAGAGAGAGAAAAAAAAGAAGGAATATGACACAAAGGCATCAGAAGAGAGAAAAAGTGAGCGAGAGAAGAAAGAGAAAGAGAGAAAAATGTGAAAAGTGAGAGAGAAAAAGTGAAAAGTGAGGAGAAAAAAATTGTTTATGTGAATTAAATTTTTATTTTGTTTTATTTTTATTTAAATTAACATTTTTGTCCTTAAAAAATACAGGTGTTATTAGTATAAGATGTCTAAAATTGTATAAGATGTATAAAAAATGAGTTCTTGTTTAGAGTGGCAAACGTTTTTAAGCGGGAGAAATTTTCTCCAATAGTTGACACTTGTCCAAAATTGTAGTTAGTTTTCTAATATTAGTAATTGATTGATTGATTGAATAGAATAGAATAGATAGATTGACGTTAAGCATATTAAATAAGCTTAGGGTAGTTACTGCATGTCTGCAATTATTCTTTCTTAGCCAAAATAAGCTTAGGCAAGGTTAGGTTAAAGAAGAAGGTAGTAAGAGAGGATAATTTAGTCTTTTCATTTTTGTGGGATAATTTGACAAATTTTTTCTGTAATTTTTAACTTTAAAATTTCATTAATAATGTTAAATGAAGGTGAAAAGTGCTTAATTTGATAATTTAGGGTGGAAAGTGCAGTTAGAACTATAAATTAGGGGGTAAAATACTTTTAACCCTTATTTTAAAGTTTAAACTTTTTTTTTTGAAATGAAAGTTTAAACTTTTAATTGATTATCTATTTACTATATTCTCTCTATCTACTATATCTATAAACAATTTAACAACTACCAAAATACCAAAACTAGACACTTTATCTAATTGACATGTGTCCTTTCAAAGAGTAAATATGTCAATTTAAATAAAAATAAATAAAAATAAAAATAAAAATTAAATTCACATAAAAAATTATTTTTTTTCCTATTTTTAACTTTTTCTCTTTCACTTTTTACTTTTTTCCTCTCTATTCTCTTTCTTCTCTCTCTATTACGTGACTCTTTATTTCTCTTTCTCTTTTTTTTATCTTTCTCTCCCTCTTCGTCTTCTCTTTCTTCTTTCTATTACTTTTTTTTGTCAACTTCTTCTTTCTATTTCTCTTTCTATCTTAAATTTTCATTTTTTTATATTTTTATATTTTATCATTATAATTTTTTTATTATTTATAAATAATTATTTTCGTTTTAAATCTCAATAAGAAAATATTACATATTATCGATATAATTTTATCGTCTTTGATCACGTATCAAAAATTATAAATATCTTTATTATATATTATTTATAAATGATTATTTTACTTTTGATTCTTAACGGGGGAAACATTACGTATTATCGGTACAAATAATTATTTTTCTTTTGGGTCCAGACGGAGAAACATAAAATATTACCGACATAACATCAAAACTTATAAATATCTTTATTATATATTATTTATAGATGATTATTTTACTTTTGACTCTTAACAGCGGGAAACATTACATACTATCCATATAAATGACTATTTTTTTTAGGTTCAGAGGGAGAAATATTAAATATTATCGGTATAATTTCATCGTCTTTTAGAATATATCAAATTTTATAAATATTTTACTATTTATAAATGATTATTTTACTTGTGAGTCTCAACAGAATTTTGTTTTTTACATTTTAATTTTTTTATTTTATTTTAATTTTTATTTTTTATTAACATTTTTTATGTATTTTTATTTCGTTGTCTTTATGCGTGTATCACATTTTATAATTGTCTTTATAACTTTGTTACGAAAAAATTCTAAATGTTTATTTTTGAGTTTAATCTCCAATTTTTTTTTGTTTTAGTATTTTATATTTTATATTTTCTATTCTTTTTAATTTTATTTTTTATTTTTCTTTTATTTATATTTTAAATTTTAAATTTTTATATTTTATCTTTATGAATTTCTTTATTATTTTCAAATGATTATTTTGTTTGTAAGTCTCAATGAGAAAATATTACTTATTATCGGTATAACTTCATCGTCTTTGATTGCATATCATAATAGATAAATATCTATATTATTTATAAATGATTGTTTTACTTTTGATTTTCAACAGAAAAAAATTACATATTGTTCATATAGAGCTGCTTGAATACTCAAATTTTTTCTCTGCTTGACACATCATCACATTTGATGATACAAATGACGTTTCATGTCCAAAAATTTTCAACTTCCTCTCTCTTACTTTCTCATCTCTTAACAACTCACTTTCCTCTCTCATTCAACTTTTTATTTTATTTTATTTAAACATTAAACTTTTATAGTATTTTTTACATTTTCAAACTTTATTTGTTTTGCTTTTTATTATATTAATTTTTAGTTTTCAACTACTTTTATATTTTCTCTTTATAAAAGTATTTTTTATGAATGATTATTTATTGTCGGTATAACTTCATCGTCTTTGATCACTTTCCTCTCTCATCCAACTTCTTTTATTTTTTATTTTTTTCCCTCTCTCATCACTCAACAACTTTTTTATATTACTTTTTTTTTTTGTTTTCCACTTGTTCCCTCCCTTGGAAGTAATCTTCATCGAGGCGTGTTGGACACTAAATTTGAAAATCTCTCTTAATGGAGATTCGAACATCCAGGGAATCCACAAAGTGTTAATTATATTGCATCAAAATAATGAAACACACTATCGTTTAAAAATGAACTTAATTAATACCGATAAAATAAACTTAGTCATATAAGAAGTGCCTAACCTGATGAATAATATTTAATTTAACTTGCATTCTTTAAAAAAATAACTTTTTTATCTTCCCTCAAAAAAAATTCTTTTATCTAAGCTATTGTATTATATAGCATTTGCTTCACCATGCGATATCTAAAAGTCAACGCGGGCAAAAGCACATGTCTCTAATTAACACAGATAATGCTTATTCAAGCAAGTGTTGTATAGTAACACCTCTGGAGGATGTTTGTTCAAGCAAGCATTATATGGATGTATCATTCAAAAAATGCGCACATGTTTTTTTATGCGACTCCAAAAACACTTTTGAAGCATTATTCGGAGTCAAAATTAAATACTATTGTTTGCGTGGAAAAATCAGCCGAGGGATTCGGCTAACATCCAGCCGATAAATTGATTCCTGTTTAAGCGATTACACCGAGAACGGAACTCTGATTCTCGATTATGGGTTCCCCAACTGCTCCAGAAAGCGTTGAGTGTGATGAATCTACGCTATGCTAAGGCTAAGACTAAGATACATGGAATCGGCTAAGATAAATGCTGTAAAAAGCTGATAAATTGCAAAAGAAATAGTTGTTTGATTGATTTTTTGTCCCTTTACATTTCTCAGCGGAGGTATATATACACAAAAGAAAAACAAAACTGCAACCACCCCCTATCGGCCATTATGCGTTCCACACGTTCATGGCTGACAACGAGCGGTAGTGGGTGTCCCTTAACTGCTTCTTCATGCGTATCGTGGGTTAACCGTTCTCCCATCGGCTGGGCAAACGATTTATCACATGTTAAATGCGTTGGAGACTTTCAAAAGCTAGCTTTAGTTATTTTAGCGCCAAAGTCCATGACTTTCACATATTCAGCCCTTGGTCTAGCTTCAAAGTTCGATATTAATTAAAAAGTAGCTCAGCCGATGAGACCATAATAATCGGATATTTCCTTAATCCGCATCGGCTAAACTCTTTAATAATCGGCTGTCCTCACGATGCTCCCTGAACCTCTAACATTTTCCCTTCTAACCTCGGCCCAATGGGACCAATTTTCGGCTACCAATCCGATCGGCTTATCCTACGCATCGGCTATTCCCTTCATCGGCTGTGGCTGATACTTTCTGGTGATAACAATTGCCCCCTACATCATTTCAGCTGTAAATGCTGGATTGATGTATCGGATAAGATTTGATTTTCTGAAAACGTCAATCGTTAGTCACTTTATATGCATTTAATGTTACCCATTATGACCTGAACGGCTACTTTTTCCACACCCGATGATCAAGGCCGCTATCCGATAATATCTTAACAACTCTCATCGTTGGCCGTGCGCATGATTCCTCTTTAAATAGCTAGCCCCATTCGGTCTTCTTACTATTTAGGCATTTTGAACTCTTTTGAATCCTTAAACCCTAGCTTCCTTTCTTGTTCTAGTATGCTTTGCCAAACCGTGGGGTAGTATTTCTTCAGATACTTGCCATTTACACTTCTATTCATTTCTTCGCCTTGCATGTTAACTAGCCGATACACATTTCCTGCGAATACTTGACTAACCGTGAATGGACCTTCCCAATTTGGTGACCACTTACCGAATTTCGGGTCCTTGACTCCTATTGGTAAAATAGTTTTCCAAACTAGGTCACCCTCAACAAACTTCTTCAACTTAACATGTTTGTTGTAGGCACCGCCATTTTGGCGCTTGCTTGCCTCAATTCTTTCTAAAGCCATTAACCGATCTTCATCCAATCGATCCAGCTCCATAAGCATGGCTTGCTGATACTCTTCTAGGCTTAAGGAATTCTGTTTCGCCACCCTTAGAGAAGTGACATTGATTTCCAAAGGCAAAACCGCATCTTGGCCGTAAGTCAGCCGATATGGAGTTGTACCCGTGGCCGTTGACTTGGAATTCCTTATGGCCCATAAAGCCTCATCTAGAGTTAAATGCCATTTTCTGGACTTGTTTTCCAAATTCTTTTTGATCAGATCCACGATAATCTTGTTGGTTGCCTCGACTTGTCCATTGGCCTGTGCATAATATGGGGATGAATGTATCACCTTAATCCCAAACTGCTGAGCAAAGGCAACCACCTTATCTCCGGTGAACATAGTTCCCTGATCCGTGGTAATGGTCTCTGGAATCCCAAACCTGTATAGGATCGGGTGTTGAATGAATCGGATAACGTCATCTTGCTGTACCTTGACCATCGGCTGAGCCTCTACCCACTTAGTGAAGTAATCGGTTGCCACAATAATGAAATTGTGTCCTTTGGAAGATGGTGGATGGATTTTGCCGATCAAATCCATGGCCCAAATTTCTAAATGGCCAAGGCTTCACCATCGATGCATCAATTCATTGGTACCCTTTGAATGGGACCATGCAACTGGCATTCTTCGCATCCTTTGGCGTATTGAAAGCAATCGGCTGTGATGGTAGGCCAATAATAGCCATGGCGATAAATTAACCATTTCATAACAGGCCCAGCCCTATGCGAGCCGCATATGCCTTCGTGAACTTCACCCATAACCCTTAGGGCTTCATTTTTATCTATGCACTTCAACAGTACCCCATTCATGCTTCTCTTATACAATTCATCATCAAGAAGCACATACCTTAGAGCTCGTCTCCTAACTTTGGGGTTAGTGCACTTAGAAGGATCTTGTAAGTACTCGATCAACTCGTTCCTCCATGACTCGATTTGGTCTGCGACCATTACCTTGGCTGGTAATTCGTCGTACTCTAAAGTCAGCAAAGAATTCCTATACAGAGGCCTCTTGGGCCAGATCGTCGCCTCCATATTAGCTCCTCTAGGGATGTATGACACCTTTGCATCAATAAATCGATGAATCAATCATCGGTACCGTTGCATAACGCGCCAACAGATTTGGGTTGTTGCACCCATATTCTTTGGTTAGTTGTTCGACCACTAACCGAATCGCCTTTACATGAATGTACTCAGCGCCCATCATGGCTAACAACTTTAACCCTATGATCATGGCATCGTACTCGGCTTGGTTATTAGTTAAATCTGGGTTTAGCCGATACGCAAACCTCCACATTTTCCCATCTGGGTTGGTAATTGTCACTCCGGCCCCGACTCTTTTCTAGGTTTTGGACCCATCAAAAGTTAGGACCCAAGGCAATAGGTTTATGCAAGTAATTGGGGGTATCCAAGGGTCATCAACTTCCACGTAGGAATGTTTTGCCAGGAAATCGGCTAGTGCCTGACCCTTGACCGCCCTTAATGGGACGTATTCAACGCGAAGGCAGTGAGCTTAATGGCCCACTTCATCAAGCGACCTTGTAAGACAGGCCTATTAAGCAAGTACCTAACAATGTCAATTTTGCATAAAACTAATATTTCATGTGGCATTAAATAATACTCAAGTTTTGTACAAGCGTAAAACAGAGATAGGCACAACTTCTCCAATGGAGTATATCTGGTCTCAGCATCATTGAGACTTCGGCTAAGGTAGTACACCGCTCTTTCAGTTCCATCTTCAAAGCATCTCGTGCTAACAGTACCGATAGACTCTTCAAATGGCCGTCGCAATGTAAAGTTTCAAAGGCTTCCCTGGCATGGGGGGCACCAAAACTGGTGGACTAGCTAAAGCCTTCTTTATTTGTTCAAAGGCCTCTCGCTGTTCAGGGCCCCACACCATCTCTTCAGCACTCTTGAGCTTTAGCAAAGGGGAAAACACCTTCATCTTACCAGCCGAATTAGCTATAAATCTTCTTAAAAAGTTGATTTTACCCAGCAGGCTCTGTAACTCCTTTTTGTTCCTGGGTGGTCTAGCCTCCATCACTACCTTGGCTTTGTTTTGGTCTATTTCAATGCCTTTTTGATGCACCAAGAAACCAAGGAAGTTGCCAGCCGATACACCAAACATGCACTTTGCAGGATTCATCTTCAAGTTATGGATCCTCATCCTCTGTAAAGCCTGTTCCAAATCGGCTAAATGGGCTTTGAAGTCTTTGGATTTTACCACCACATCATCTATGTATACTTCCATAGTCTTGCCGATTAGATCATGGAAGATAGCATTCATTGCTCTCTGGTAGGTGGCCCCATCATTCTTCAAGCCGAATGGCATCACTAACCATTCATAAATTCCCAGTGCCCCTGGGCACCTGAATGCAGTCTTGTGAGTGTCCTCCTCAGCTACAAGTATCTGATTATAGCCCGAGTACCCGTCCATGAAGGTTAAAATACCATGTGTGGCAGGTGCATCGACTAACATATCTGCCACAGGCATCACATATTCGTCCTTTGGAGTGGCTAAATTCAAGTCTCTATAATCAATACAGACTCGAATCTTGCCATTCTTCTTCTTGACAGGTACTATGTTGGCTAACCACTCCATGTACCTGGCTGTTCTGATGAACCCAGCATTGAGCAAACGCTCGATTTCCGCTTTGATTTGTGGTATCAACTGAGGATGGTATCTTCTAGGTGGCTGTTTATGTGGTTTGAATCCCTCCTTGGTCGGTAGCCTATGCTCCACCAATTCTCGTGCTAGCCCAGGCATCTCATGATAATCCCATGCAAAGCAGTCTTTGTATTTTTTCAGCAGGGCTACCACCTCTTTCTTATCCTCTTCCCCCAGCAATCCGCTGATTCGCGTTAAGTCGAGGCTCTTACGGAGTTCCTAAATTGAGGTCCTCGCGGGTCTTGTGATTCAAAGGTTGGCACGATCCTCCGAATAGGTGATTCAAACTCCATCGGCAACTCAGTGATCTCGTCTGCGATGCGAGGCCATCGCCTTGTTGTTTGTCTATCGCCAGGACTCACCACGTGAGATTCAATCCTGAAAGCCTCTAGCCGGTCTCATAAGTCTTGCACCACCTGGGTGTCTTTAAACATATCAAACCTCCGTGGCTAGCCGTGGTTCGGCTAATTGCTCGATTTTAAACCCCAGGGGTGTCAAGTTACAAGATTCCCAGGATCCTTCCTCGTATTCCTCAGTAACAACTATGGGGGCCACAGAGGGGGAATAGAACAAAGCTTCTAGATTTTGTACCTCAGCTGGGAATGGATTGTCATCGGCTGGGACTATTTCAATTTTATCCCCTTCCCAAAAAATGAGCTTCTGATGCATGGTGGAAGGTAAGCATTGGCTGGTGTGGATCCAATCTCTCCCTAGCAGGACTGCATAAGATGGTTTGCCATCAATCACGAAGAAAGCTGACTTGATGCTTTTGGGGCCAACTGTAATCTCAGCTATCCCGGGATTCCTAAAGCGCAAGCCTCTCCCATGAAGCTAGCCATTTTCATGTTAGTTGGGATCAGGTCTTCTTCAGACTTGTTCAGACTCCTCAAGGTGGCCACTGGCATCACGTTTAATACTGCCCCATTATCAACGAACACTCGACTGAAGGCCTTGCCATTGATGTGGGCTCTCACGTACAGGGGCTTCAGGTGCTTCACCATTTCTTCGGTTGGCCTACCAAATACAGTACTCAAAGCATCTTTTGTCGTGTCATCGGCTAAAGTTGCCCATTCTGCTTCTTCCACAAATATGTCTCCTTCTAAGTGTTCGATCTGGGAGTAACCAGCCCAGAACTCACTTGGGATCAGGCTGACGACCTCGATGGCGGCCATCAATCTGGCTTCACTCTCATCTGAGAGATAATCCAAAATTGAATCTTCTCGGTAACCAGACTCTAAGCTCGACTCATCATTACCATTCAAGCAGTTTGTGTATGTGTGAATGTGCCCTTCCTCTTTACCAGGTTCCCCTTTTCCTTCTTCAGGTTGCCTTATGTCTACCTCTAAGAACCGGATTGTCACCGGGCTTCCTTGGTTTGATCAATTTCAACTTTGTCAGGCTCCAAACCGCAAGGTCCAAAAGCCCTGTCAATAGCTTCTGCCACTTTAGCTTCTGGGATCTCCTTCTTATCGGCTGCCTTGGCATCGGCTATCAACTGCAGGGTTTGTTTCATTCTTTGCAAGGATCTAGCCCTCTGCAGCCTTCTCTTCTGCGTTCTAGTTAGTGTGACTGGCTTGAACTCTTTCTTCTTTGGAGGTTGATTAACCACCCACTTCCCTTCTTTGACATTTGCAGCTAGCTTGATCATCCTCTGTGGTTTGAGTTCATCATCATTCCTTACGGTTATGCGAAGAGAGGACATTCCCCCTTCGACATTGAACTCCGCCACTCTTCTCTTAGACTTTGGGAGAGGGTCCTCAGTGATCCTGGGCATACTCTACTGGCTTCACCGAGGTTCCCAATCGAGTTGCCCCCGCCTCCCGAGCATGCCGCGTTCTCTCGCCTTTGAGTGCATGTTGCAGATCGGGCCGATCAACTCGTTAGTCAAACGTCCGAAGTCCGGGAGGTTTACCATGGAATCGGCTCGAAGATGGTTGGCCCCCGGCGTTTTTCGGTAACACTGGTGGGTTTCCCAATCTGTCAAACACAGATCCTGGTGACCTCTTGGTTTCTTTTGGATTCTTCTTTGGGCATCCAAACACTCACGATGGATTGTTCCTCTTGTTGGCCTGGCCGATCAGGCCTTGAGAAAGACACCATGGCCATGGTTACAAATTGGGAATGGATTGGTGTCTACTGACATTTCGGCTATGCTCTTATCGGCTAGCTTGAACCTACCCTCCTTGATAGCCTTCTGTATGGCCTTCCTGAAAACTACACAGTTAGCTGTAGAATGGTTGTATGAGTTGTGCCACTTACATGATTTCTTGTTCATCAATTCTTCAGAGGTGGAACCCGATACCCGCCTAGCAAATTAATTTGCTTGTCCTCGAGCAAGTAATCGAAGATCTAGTCCGCCTTGGTTATGTCAAAGGAGTATCACCGCCTCATCCTCTGTTGACTCGCTTTCTTTGGCTTTAGCGGCCTTCAATGCCGGGCGTGAATAGCTTTTCCTTTGACTATTTCGCTACCATCATATCGCCAGTAAGGTCACCGCTTTGAGTCGATTCTCCGCTTCTATAATAGAGACTAGATGGGGACCCTTTCCTGCTAGCCCTTCGCTTTTCCTTTTCCTGGATATATTGCTCAACTCGGATAGCCCTTTCGCCACCGATTCAAATGCATGCGTGCTTGTCCTACCAACTTCTCCTTCAATCAAGGGTGCATGTTGTTAATCACCATAGAAGTGTATTCTGTTTCAGGGAATCGCACAGAACATTTCCCTGCTTTCTTTCTGAATCTTTCAATATAATCAGCAACCGACTCATCAACTTCACGCTCGAGACTAGTTAGATCGGCCAAGTTACTGGGTTGCGCCAAGAAATCTATCATGGAAACACCTTTCCATGTCGGCCCACCTGCATCGAAGTTTGGAGGCAAGGAGGAGTACCAGGTGAACGCTGTCCCAGGGAGTGATAATGGGAAGAGCTGAAGCTTGTGATACTCATTCTGGCTGCTTTCACCACACTGGGCTGTGAAACGCCCTATGTGTTCCATGGTAGACTTGCCATCCTCCCCTGAGAATATGGTGAAATATGGAGTTTTGAATCCCCTAGGGAGAGGAACCATCCGATCCACCCATTCAGTGGTACGGTTTCGTAAACAGACGGTCCAACGGCTTTAACTGTATCCCGAAGTACTTCTTGATGGTATTTACGATCATTTCTGGGTCTATCAAATGGGAGGCTCCCTGCCGATTATCTTGTGGATTCACCAAGCACTCGACCCACTGGCCTCCGTGGGGGAAGCCTGTTGAACGACTCGAAGGTTAAAGGTATTTGATGGAACATTGCCTAGAGGTGGATTAGTAGTCCATTCTTTGCTCACGGACCATATTCCCCAAAACCTCCGACGTGAGTCCCTGGAACAGCCGATGCATTCTGGGGTAAAGGTGGAACAGTGTTCCATATCTGCTCTCCCCCATAGTTGCCAGCCGTTCGTAGTGTATTTGAACTTCATCGGAGGGTATGGCGTGGGGACCGTCATGGCCGCGAATGGTGGATTGTTGGCATTCCAATCACCAGATACCTTCCCTGAACCATAACCAGGGGCCATCGGCTGCCAATTCGGCTGTCCATATGAGTTTGCCTGCGCAGTAGGGCCATGCGTTGGAGCATACGACATTATCGGGCGGCCATCGATATGTCCAACCGTGTTAATTGGCCTCCGGGCCATGTTGATCTGCCCATATTGCAGATTCGCTTGATCAGGTGGCATCACTTGCCCCCCAGCATGGGGTGATACCCATGTATTCTGCTGATCACCGCATGTCTGGGTTGGTGGTCCTACCGGTAGTGGTATGGGTTGTGCCTGAAAAGGCCCAGTTTGAACCACATTCTGTTGAGGCTGCCAGACCTGACTGCCTTGTGCATGCTGGGTTTGGCCGTTCCCCCTTGCCAACGCAGAACTAGCCGAGTGTTCACCTTGCTGTCCTCGGCTGCTTTCCATGTCTCTCGCCTGCTGAACCTCGTTATGCACCATCGGTCTGACAATGTCTGCCAACTGCCTTGACACTTGGTACATAATGTCATGAATTCCCATGTCAATCTGCTGCCTGATGAAAGAAGTGGTCATGACCACTGGAGCTTCGGCATTCTCTGGGTTATTCATTTCTCGCAGAGGCCAAAAGTGAGATCGGGATGTCTTCAACCGCTATGGGCATACCCAAGGTGTATGCTGACTCGTTGTTCTTGCGTGATGGGGTTCTTTTGGGATTCGAACTCGACTCCATGTTGTTGTTGAGTTTCTTTCCGGACCTCAGGTTCATACGCCAAGCGTGATCCTGCCCTGGAGAATCAAACATGTCCTTCAATTCACCTATGGTCCCACCGGGCGTGCCAAAACTTGTTTGCTTGGAAAAATCAGCCGAGGGATTCGGCTAACATCCAGCCGACAAATTGATTCCTGTTTAAGCAATTACACCGAGAACGGAACTCTGATTCTCGATTATGGGTTACCCAACTGCTCCAGAAAGCGTTGAGTGTGATGAATCTACGCTATGCTAAGGCTAAGACTAAGATACATGGAATCGACTAAGATAAATGCTGTAAAAAGCTGATAAATTGCAAAAGAAATAGTTGTTTGATTGATTTTTCGTCCCTTTACATTTCTCAGCGGAGGTATATATACACAAAAGAAAAACAAAACTGCAACCACCCCCTATCGGCCATTATGCGTTCCACACGTTCATGGCTGACAACGAGCGGTAGTGGGTGTCCCTTAACTGCTTCTTCATGCGTATCGTGGGTTAACCATTCTCCCATCGGCTGAGCAAACGATTTATCACGTGTTAAATGCGTTGGAGACTTTCCAAAGCTAGCTTTAGTTATTTTAGCACCAAAGTCCATGACTTTCACATATTTAGCCCTTGGTCGAGCTTCAAAGCTCTATATTAATTAAAAAGTAGCTCAGCCGATGAGACCATAATAATCGGATATTTCCTTAATCCGCATCTGCTAAACTCTTTAATAATCGGATGTCCTCACGATGCTCCCTGAACCTCTAACATTTTCCCTTCTCACCTCAGCTCAATGGGACCAATTTTCGGCTACCAATCCGATCGGCTTATCCTACGCATCGGCTATTCCCTTCATCGGCTGTGGCTGATACTTTCTGGTGATAACAACTATGATAGTCATTAATTAGGATAGTCACAATATAACGGGAGACATATTTTTCAAGAGGAAAATGTTAGCCTAATATTGCCAAACTACTAATTAATATTTTTTATTTTTTTGTGAAGAAGAATATTAACAATTAGAAATATGTTTATGAACTAATTAAAACGAAATGTTAGTAGCTTAGCCTCGTCAATTTTACTAACTTTTTATTTCTCATTTTACGGTATTATGAACTTTACCAAATCAACTAATAAATTGGCAAAGAAAAGGAAAAAAAAGAAATAAATACATCAATTACAATGACTAACGTAAAACTGCTAGTTTATAGCAGATAAGTTGTATGAATAAAGTGAAATATTTAGTAATCACTAGCTTATAATATTTTTCATATGCTATTTAAAGTAGTGTTTAAACTTATTGCTTATATAGCACTTACCATATATTTTTCTCTTCATTTTTTTATTATATTAATTAAATTCCTAGTTTATCCTTTGTTTAATATTTTGATTAAAGAAATTTAAACATGAATTAAAAATATATATCTTTTATGTTGTTTTATATTTATATCAATTACTTCAACTGCTAATTTTATCAAATACTTTAAATTTAATTTACTAATTTATTTGCCATAAGCTATTAGCTAACTTATCTACTATTTGATACTTTTTGCCAATGAGAATCAACATTATTAGGGCTGAAAAGATTATTAGGAAAGTATTAAAAAAGAGGAGGGATATATTTACTCAAGAGTTATTCTGATTAATAACTTTCTATAGACATTGAATTTTATCAATCTAACTGTGGAATTATAAGTTCTTATTTAGTAGATTAACTCTACAAAATTTCATAAAATTTTAAAAATATTTGATACTTCATCAAATAACTTCAAATTAACGTATAATATATTTTTCAAAATACAAGTAAAATATTAACTATGTAACTGTATAACTACAAATATCCAAATTATCTAGAATTTGATGTGCATGATTGTTAATATAATATGATGATATACAATTGTTGGATTGATGAAATCTAATGTCTCTATAGAGTTATTAAAGAGAGTAACTTTGACAAAAATTATTCTTAGAGTAAATATATTCCTTCTCATTAAAAAAAATTGTTAGGAAAGTGACCGCAGAAAATAAAAAATGTCTAATAATATAAAGCTAGCTAGGGGTCCTTGTAAAAAGTTACTATTATGAAAAAAATCTCAAGTATAATCAACTCATTATATTTATTCATACATTTTACAAAATACCTTTTTGCATTTTCCATAAATTGATTTATCAAAGTTTAAAATTAGTAAAATAGAATAATAAAATTATATTATATTATATCTACTGTGTTTGGAAGCGCTCAATCTGAGCAGAAAAGAAAAAACAAAAGAGAAAACACATTTTTCGAGATCCATTTCCTCCTTTAATTTGCAGCTGACCATGAAAGGATAGGGGAAACGTGGGACTCACACTAAAAACATTTCCTCCCAAATTGGGAAGAAAACCAGCAAAAAAGATGATAATTAACGAACTTGACAGAAATGCCCCTACTAAAATGCTAAAGCAGTGCATTCAATCAATTTTTTTTTAAACGCTCTACCAATTTTCCTTTCTATTTTTGTTTAAATTGAACTGAAGGTATTCAATTCGTTTTTTCAACAGGTGAACGTCATTTTTTCTTTTCAATAAATAAAAATATTTTTTGACTCTCATATTTTTTTTATTTTGCTTCGATGATAAAATAAATATTTTAATCTATTATTATTTTTAATTTATCTATTATTTTTATAATATATATATATATATATATTCTCTTTATTGTTTATTAATATTTTAAATTTATCTTTGATTTGAATAAAATATTTATATTTATTATCATATTTTATTTTGCTTAGAGATATTTATATCATTTTATAAATATACTTTTTTCTTTCCTCTTTTTTTCTTTTTATTTTTCTTCAAACCAAAACACTAAAGAATCATCTCATTTTCTACTCATTTTTTCTTCTTTTCCTTTCTTTTTCTTTTTCTTCTTTTTCTCTATCTTTCTTTCATGTACCAAACACACCCTAAAGCATTACTTTTGGATTTGGATGGACTTTACAAACTGCAATAACATAAACAAACATAAAAATATAAATTAATGAAAATACGACTATTATTATTATTATTATTATTATTATCATCCAGCGTGCCCAGATAAAGTGCCTTTTGACTTTAAGCCTGTGTTTGTTTGAAGGTGAAATGATGCGAGAGAGTGGTCAAAGAGAGAGTTAGAAGCGAGAGGCTCAACCCACCTCGTTTGGAACAGCAACGAAGTTGACGAGAGAGAGACATAGAGGTGATAAATTTTTCACTTTTTTCAATCGTCTCTCTGTTGCAAAGAAACGGGGAGAGAGAATATTTCTTTTTTCTTTTTCTATTTCTACCCCTTATTCTCTCCTAATATCTCAAATTATTTAAATTTTTAGTCAAGGATATTAATGTCTTTTAAAAAATAATCAACACTTCTCTCTTCTCTTTTTCTCTTCTCTTTCTCATAAACCAAACAATACCACAAATCTATTCTATTTCTCACTTATTTTTTTCTTTTTATACTCTCTCACCTATTTTTCTATTCATAATTTTTCCTCTGAACCAAACACACCATAAGTGGAAAAGCAGAACTAAGAACAATAGTTATTTTAGAACCGTACGCGTGTCACGAGAACATAAATCATGACTTATGCTTTTTTTAGAACAACAATAGCTGTTTTAGAACCGTACGTGGCACATAAATCAAATAATTACGATTTTACTGATCTAAAATCTAAAAACAAAAATAGTAACCATGATTTATGGACGATGTAACCAGCTTGAAAGCTACCGTTTTGTCTGGTTTTTCAAGAAGCTACTGATTTATCTTTTCCATGCTTTTACGCGATTAGCCGCGCAAATTGTTGGATAGAGGTTGGGAAAATGACCCACGCGTTTGTTTTCTTTTTCTGATCGCGTACTCTCCTAAGCTTATCAGCCTTGTTACTAGCTCACGCCACTGGTGTGGTGTTTGTTAGATTAGACCTTAATGTATATGCTGTCAGCCATAATGGCCACAGGTGGATAAAGACAAAGGCAATGTAGGATCGAGAATTTATATGACGCGACATGCAAATAATTACCAAACATTTATAAAAGTAGAAGGTCCAAAACCAAATAGAGTGGTGAAAGAAAAAATGTTGTTGATCATGTAACCGAAAAAAGAAAAAATGTTGTTGATCAATGTCATTTCTCCACATAATTTGATTCTACTGGCCAAAAATTGCAAAACAATGAAAGGGAGAAAGCAACGGTTTATTGTGGCAGGCATCAATACATCAATCGCTTTTAACAGACGAAAGCATCCCATGATCTGTGAATTTTGTAATGCATTTAACTCGCAAACAATGTTCAAACCTATGTTATCTATTACTCTATTTGGTCTTATATATAAGAGATAAATACACTTTTTAAATTTATTAAATAATTAATGTATTTAGTAAAATACATTTATCTCTTATATATGAAATCGAAAAATATTACTCTATCTGGTCTTATATATAAGAGACAAATATACTTTTTAAATTTATTAAATAATTGATGTATCTAGTAAAATACATTTATCTCTTATATATAAAATCGAAAAGAGTATTATTTATTTAAAAAATTTAACTACACCAATAATACGTGTTAAAAACTCATTTACTCACTTAAGACAATTTTTTCGTAAAAAACGGTTTACCCTCTAAAAGTCAAATTCTCTTAAATTCTCATATTACATTTTTTTTTAAGACCCGTGTTTTTTTTTTACACAGGTTCCCTGCTAGTTTAAATTAAATGGAAAAACAACAGCTAACTATAACAAAGAACTCCATTTGCCTCATTTTTCCGAATTAAACCTCCTGCATATGTTTCAAAAATCGATCGGATGTTCATTCTATTTAGAATAAAGACCTATTTTAGTCCCTAAAAATTTACATGCGGGACAAAATAGTCCCTAAGAAAAATTAAGTCCTCAAATAGTCTCTGAGGATTATAAATATTGGACACGTTAGTCCCTACGTTAAAAAGGGTGGTCTAACAGTGATGACATGTACAGTTAAGTGCCTACTAAGATGTTAAATACTGCCAGCGTGGAATTTTTTAAAAGCGTGTAACCATTTAGGACCAATTTAGTCTCTAGGTCAGATTCGTTTGAAAATATACAAAAAAGGGGCACATTGGTTCTTGACACAAATAGACCCTTTTAGTCCCTGAAACAAAAAACTCATTTTAGTCCCTCATTCAACCTTTATTTCTATTTCAGTTAGGGTGATCCTCCATTGTTATTTCTTCCAAGCTTCTTCTTATTCGATTTCTTCTCTTTCATTCAGATTTCTCTATTGGCCTCCATTGTTCTCATTTCTTCCAACCAAAAATCCATTCTTACAGAACTTAAGTCAAAGCTCAATGCTATTGGGACACCTCAACAGTTAGAAGGATCTCATGAGGAATTGAACACAAGTCTTGCCAAGTGTTAGAAATTCCTTGAAAATTTGTTAAACCCAGATATATCAAAGGCATAGAGAAATGTGGACTTTGATACCCATATGTTATGGATTTAGCAAGTAAAACTGCTCATTTGTTATCCCAATTAGAGAAGGAATCGAACTCCTAAGAAGAGGGAGGGAGACTAGGAAATTTTGCTAAATAACTTCTTGCCTTCATTAACGTAAACAGAACTACAAATACCAATTCCAAATAACTGCTTTCCTACTAATTAGGATAAGAGGACAATTTCCTCAACCACTAGTTAAAACAGTAAAATAATAACTACTTGTTACAGTTATTGATAATTTATTTAACATAATTTCTATAATATGCAGGGGGCTTTGGAACCCTTCTGGGCCTGTTGACAGCAATAGAAGGCCCAATATTGGAATTGGCTGGTGTTGGAGGCCCATCACTATCATTACCCATGTCTCCAAAACTGATATTGTCCTTAAGATCAAAATAAGGAAAAGCTGATTCGAACGAAACCCTGGTAGCCATGGCGGTGGAGGAGGAGCTGGCGGTGGAAGCCACTGCAGCGGAATCGAAAATTGCAGCCAGAAATAGAGAGTCCAACCAACATCAGTCCAGAAACGAAGAAGAAAAGGAATGATGTATGAAGCGGAGAACCAGTGGTTTGGCGGATCTGCAATCAACCAGACTGAGGACGGTGGCAACGCACTTGACGGCGGCGGTCTCGATGGAAATGCAGAAGACGAACAAGCACGTGACGGAGGCGCACTGGACGTACACGGAGTTAGCGTAATAAAACTTGAAATGTATGGGCATGATAGAGAGGAGAAAGCCATCGGGAATGGAAAGTTCTTTGACCTTCGACGGTGATGATGGCGGCGCACGACAGAGTGGTAACCGTCGATGACAGTACCGTCGGGATAGAAGCTGAAGATGGAAATGCTAGGGACACGGAACAACCCGACAGAGCTCTTGATGGCAGTCGCGGCGGTCACGATCAGCAATGCGATTGAGTTGAGAAGACTGAAGGAGGCGTCTCCTGTATCGCCGGCGAACCAGGCGGCGGTGGAGGGAATTTTGAAGATCTCTGTGCCGGTAACAATAATGAAGGAGCAAGCATACTTTGTTGCATTTCTTCCCCTAATTTCTGTGCGAAACCCTTCTGATTGAACTCCTTTTCGGCAACCTCGCCAACCGGGGTTAGAACACTATCCGCAATTGGTTTGTCCACGATGATGGATTCTGGATGGGGTTTCTGGATTGGAATGTTGGGGCGGTTGGGTTGAATGGGATTGTGATGGTGTTGACGGTTGAAAGGTTAAAGTTATGACTGTTTGTTTGGGTGGCTTCCCTGATGGTGCGGGTTAGGGCATTGATGGAATCAATTGATTGTTGCAAGTCTGATTTTTCATTTAGGTTTGGGTTCTGATTGTTAGACATAGTTCAATGATGAAAGCACCAAAATGTTATGGATTTAGCAAGTAAAACTGCTCATTTGTTATCCCAATTAGAGAAGGGATCGAACTCCTAAGAAGAGGGAAGGAGACTAGGAAATTTTGCTGAATAACTTCTTTCCTTCATTAACGTAAACAGAACTACAAATACCAATTCCAAATAACTGCTTTCCTACTAATTAGGATTAGAGGACAGTTTCCTCAACCACTAGTTAAAACTGTAAAATAATAACTACTTGTTACAGTTATTGATAATTTATTTAACATAATTTCTATAATATGCAGGAGGCTTTGGAACCCTTCTGGGCCTGTTGACAGCAATAAAAGGCCCAATATTGGAATTGGCTTGTGTTGAAGGCCCATCACTATCATTACCCACGTCTCCAAAACTGATATTGTCCTTAAGATCAAAATAAGGAAAAGCTGATTAGAACAAAACACTGGTAGCCATGGCGGTGGAGGAGAAGCTGGCGGCGGAAGCCACTACAGCGGAATCGAAAATTGCAGCCGGAAATAGAGATTCCACCCAACATCAGTCCAGAAACGAAGAAGAAAAGGAATGAGGTATGGAGCGAAGAACCAGTGGTTTGGCGGATCCCCAATCGATCGGATTGAGGATGGTGGCAACGCACTTGACGGCAGTGGTTTCGATGGAAATGCAGAAGATGAACAAGCACGTGACGGAGGCACACTGGACGTACACGGAGTTAGCGTAACAGAACTTGAAACGTATGGGCATGATAGAGAGGAGAAATCCACCGGGAATGGAAAGTTCTTTGACCTTTGACGGTGATGAAGGCGGCGCACGGCGGAGTGGTAACCGTCGATGGTAGTACCGCCGGGATCGAAGTCGAAGATGGAAATGCCAGGGACACGGAACAACCCGGCGGAGCTCTTGATGGCAGTCGCGGCGGTCACGATCTGACATGCGATTGGGTTGAGAAGACTGAAGGAGGCGTCTCCTGTATCGCCGGCGAACCAGGGAGGCGATGGAGGGAATTTTGAAGATCTCTGTGCCGGTAACAATAATGAAGGAGCAAGCATACTTTGTTGCATTTCTTCCCCTAATTTCTGTGCGAAACCCTTCTGATTCAACTCCTTTTCGGCAACTTCGACAACCGGGGTTAGAACACTATCCGCAATTGGTTTGTCCATGGCGATGGATTCGGGATGGGGTTCTTGGATTGGGGTGTTGGGGCGGTTGGGTTGAATGGGATTGTGATGGTGTTGACGGTTGAAAGGTTGAAGTTATGACGGTTAATTTGTTTGGGTGGCTTCTTTGACGGTGTGGGTTAGGGCATTGATGGAATCAATTGATTGTTGCAGGTCTAATTTTTCATTTAGGTTTGGGTTCTGGTTGTTAGACATAGTTCAATGATGAAATCACCAAAATGTTATGGATTTAGCAAGTAAAACTGCTCATTTGTTATCCCAATTAGAGAAGGGATCGAACTCCTAAGAAGAGGAAGGGAGACAAGGAAATTTTGCTGAATAACTTCTTTCCTTCATTAACGTAAACAGAACTACAAATACCAATTCCAAATAACTGCTTTCCTACTAATTAGGATAAGAGGACAGTTTCCTCAACCATTAGTTAAAACTGTAAAATAATAACTACTTGTTACAGTTATTGATAATTTATTTAACATAATTTCTATAATATGCAGGAGGCTTTGGAACCCTTCTGGGACTTATGACAGCAATAGAAGGCCCAACATTGGAATTGGCTTGTGTTGGAGGCCCATCACTATCACCATATTATCAACCATATTATTGCAAGCCACTTTTACCGTCAAGGTTTAATTGATCTTGGAGGTAGCATCATAAACGAGGCTGAAGAACCTGATGCAACTGCACTTGAAGCTCAATTCTTGGAAATGCATCAGATTATTCAAGCCATGAGGGGTAGAAATCTTCAACCGGCTCTCACACGGGTCTCTGCTAATCGTGAAAATCTTGTCCAGATTAATTCCCAACTTGAGGTTAAGATTCACACACTACAGTTTATAGAGGAGGGACTACAATGAGTTTTTTCCCCTCAAACGACCAAAAAGGTCTATTTGTGTCAGGGACTAATATGTCCATTTTTGAACAATTTTAAACGAATCTGGCCAAGGGACTAAATTGGGTCAAAATGGTGCCACGTTTTAAAAAAAATACGTGCTGACATTATTTAACGTCCTAGTAGGCACTACGTCATCACCATTAGATCACCCTTTTGGACAGAGGGACTAACGTGTCCAATATTTACAATCCTCAGGGACTATTTGAGGACTTAATTTTTCTCAGGGACCATTTTGTCTTAATTTTTCTCAGGGACCATTTTGTCCCGCATGTAAATCCTAAGGGACTAAAATGGATCTTTATTCTTCTATTTAATTTAATAAAATGAATTCACACATATTTTTTATTTTTGACTGATGAATTATATTCACACATCCCACAATTAGTAAAAGATAATGAAAAGGATAAAACTTAGGTAAAGTTTCTTAGGTGTGGTTGGTACTGTTCCTCTCACAAAATAGATAATTTTTTCTCTCTCTATTCACTCCTATTATTTCTAACCTCTCATAACTACCACAATCAAAACAGTTATATGTTATATGATATCTACTATGTTCTAAATAAATTCTAAAGTTTCTGAAATCCTATCTAGTAAAAATTTCTCTTCATGTTTATTTAGTCTGATAAGAGTTTGAGAGACATGTGAGAATAGGGCTATTAGCTTCTAAATAGAACTGTGACGGGAAGCCCGAGAACGTTGTCAGAGACTATTCGTAGCCAGATAGGCGTTGTGAAGTCTCATTACCGTCGGCAAGCTTGCATCCAGAACTATTAAGGAAGCGAGGTAGGCCTAAAAACTCATTACACTCTCTTACTGTAATCAGAGTAAAAAACCTCTGTATACAGAAAATTTTTATTAATAGGAAAGTAGGAATCTTTATTTTCATCATAAGTTCAATTAGATCTGATGATTTAGGATATATTTCACGAAGTTCTGATGGTTATAATGAAGCCGAGTTTGAAGAGTATCTCCAAAATGAAGCTTTTAATAATGAACCTGAATATGCAGTTCATAATAATAGTGAAAATTTTGTCGAAAAGAATAAAAGAAGATGGAGTTATAATGATTTAATTCAGTTATTTACTTTTATGTGGGAAGATAGTATTGAATTAGAAAAAGATGAAAAAAAATTTTTAGAACTTATGGACCAATTGATCTTGAGACTCCAAGAAATAGAATTACAAAAGAAGAAAAAGAAATTAGAAGAAAAAATACATAGTTTAAAGCAAGAAATAGCAGATTTAAAAAAGGTCCCCTTAGAATTGGTATCAGAGCAGGTAAAACAAGATATTAAAAATAAAGGAAAACAAATTATCGATTAAGATATACCTGAAACAAGTAGTAGTAATTCTAGAAATTATGACTTACTTCAAAATATGACAGAGCCATATAGACAATTAGATGGTTAGACATATATGATTTTACTGTAAAGGAACTTTTACAAATTAAGATTATTATAATGAATAATGAATAATGAGATAGAAGAAGTTGTTGATAATAGAAGTATAGAATTTTCTAATATTCAGGAATATGAAAAGTTAGAAGAAATAAAAAAGATGGATTTAGATATAGAGCCAACAAAGAATTTAATAGAAAGATTTGAAAAGTATATTGGACAAACTGTGAGAATATAAAAAATTAATGAATCTAGTGTAGAAATAGAAGAGGCTAAGAGAAAAGGTAGAATCCCATTAATAACAAGAGAAATAGTAGATTCAGTTTTAAGGAAATTAGATAAAGAAAAGAAAAAGAAAATGAAAGTTGTTGATTTAATAAAAGTACAAGTTATGATAAAAGGATATTTTCAAGAGAAATTAGATAGTCCAATAGATGTTTATCTTATTGATGAAAGAATAATACATAATGTTCAAGATGCATTATTTGGTGCTGCTATGGGTAATTTATATTTTGGTAAGATAATTTTTGAATATGAACCTACTTTTAGTATTTCTATAAATGACAGAAATATGGATAAAGCATTAGTGTTATATCATAAATTAAAAAATTTTGAAATGCCTAAAGGAAGTCATTGTTATTCAATTACGTATAGAACAATTTTTGGTATTAGCAGTCGTCATACTATGAGATTTAAACCAGAAAAATTTAGTTTTAGAAATATATTTGATGGATTAATTGAATGGATACATCCAAAAAGATTAAATCCGAAATAATTAACTTATATTGATGAAATTAGAACTGATGAAATATCAAGAATTACTGATAATTTTCCAGAGATCACAGGAGATCATTCAAGAGCTATTATTCGAAGATCAAGTTCTATGAGTAAGTGCTCTAATAGTAATTCAAAGCTAGAAAATATTTTTAGAAAAAGCTTAGATCTAACAAAGAAAAAGGGTTAGAAAGTACTCAATATTTTATTAAAGTTGGAATTAAGCTAGGAAGAAATCCTATTAAATGTTTGATAGATACAGAAGAAGGAACTAGTAATATAACTATAGATTTATTGCAAGGAATACCTATTAAAGAATTAGAAAATAAATATTTTTATCTAGACTATTATAATAATAAGCATCATATTACTCATAAAGCTAACTTAGTTATTTTAATAAAAGAATATGAAATTCCTATCTCTATAGAGGTAGAAGATAGTGTTAGTACAGAATTTCTCCTAGGAATAGATTTTTTACATTGTTTTGATAATTATTCTATTAAAGATAAATATATAGAATTTTATTATAATGGAAAAAGGATTGAAGTTAGTAGAGTGTAAAAGGATTAATAAACGACAAAATGCTATAATTATTGAAGTTATTTATGAAAGAAAAATATATCATGCATTAATTGATTCAGGATCTAGTTTTAGTATTACAAGTCATTATTTTCCTAATATAAAAAAGATTAATAAAATTATAAGAAGATATATTCATAATAAAGAAACTATTTTCAATCAAGGATATGAAAATTTCTAGATAATTATTGGAAAGCTACAAGTTTGATTTGATAAAATATATTGTTATCCTAATATTTTATATGATTTTCTTATTGGACAAGATTTTATTAATAAATATTTACCATTCACTATAGATAATACAAAAGTATATTTTACTAGCCCATGTGGAACTCAGTTTTCAACTATTTTGATAAATCAACCATATAGATATACTTATCAGCACAACCAACGTGGTGAGTTTATACCACTCTATTTAAACCAAGAGGAAAAAAGTTTTGAGATAAAAGAAAAAATTTTAAATCTTTTAGAAAAATGTTATGAAGAAGATCATCAAGCATTTTCAAAAAGGAAAAAATATTTTGTCAAAATAGAATTATTAACTAATAAGCCATTTGTGAGAAGCCAATGATTTATACTAAGGAAGATGAAAAGGATTATATTAATATAATAAAAAAGCATTTGAATTTTAATTTAATTAGAGAGACTAGGAGTGCATATAATTATGCTAGTTTCTTGGTTAGGAATCATAATGAAATTAAGAGAGGAGAACCTAGAATGGTTGATTAATTATAAACCCTTAAATAAAGTCGTTAAAGATTATCCTTATCCCCTTCCAAGAAATGATATGATTTATCAAAAAATTAAAGGTGGAAAGATATTTTCTAAATTTGATTTAAAATCAGGATTTTATCAGATTCTTTTAGAAGAAGATAGTAAAGCTTGTACAGCTTTCAGTACTCTACAAGTACTCTACAAGGGAGGTATGAATGGAATGTCCTGCCAATGAGATTGAAGACTAGTCCTGGTATCTTTCAAGAAAGATTAGATAAATTTTACAAAGATTGTTATGATTTTATTATTATTTATATTGATGATATCTTGGTTTATAGCCAGAATATTAAAGATCATAATAAACATTTATTTTTATTTGCTATAAAGGCTTATGAGAATGGATTGGTATTAAGTAAAAAGAAAGCTGAGATTGCTAAAAAGAGAATTGATTATTTAGGGTTAATTATAGATGAAGGAATAATAAAACTTCTGCCCCATATATTGGAAAAGATATTAGAATTCCCAGATAGACTAGAAAATCTTAAGCAAATTCAATCTTTCTTAGGACATATTAATTATGCTTCACAGTTTATTAAAGATTGTGCTAAGCTCAAGAGTAAATTATAAGAAAAAATTAGAAAGGACAAAAAGTTTGAATGGACTGAAGATGATACTCAATGGGTACAGAATATAAAGAAAAAGGTTAAGAATCTAGATAGACTACCATTGCCAAAAGAAGAAGATGATCTCTATATT
Source organism: Calophaca sinica (assembly GCA_037113605.1). NCBI lineage: Eukaryota > Viridiplantae > Streptophyta > Magnoliopsida > Fabales > Fabaceae > Calophaca > Calophaca sinica. The sequence continues at coordinate 13,454,542 of CM073734.1, read as the reverse complement.
GAAACAGATGCATCGGATAAGTATTAGGGAGCAGTATTAAGACGACAAGGTGACAATATGATTTTGAGATATACTTCAGGAACTTTTAGAGCAGCTGAATTAAATTATGATATAAATGAAAAAGAAGTTTTAGCTGTTATTAAAGCTATTGAATGTTTTAAAATTTGGTTAGCTAGAAAAGAATTTATTGTTAAGACTGATAATACTCAAGTGAAATCATTCTTAGAAAATAAGATTAAAGATAATATAGTTAATCGTAGAAGAATAAGATGGTAAATGAGAGTAAGTCCTTTTACTTTCAAAGTAGTATATATTAAAGGATTTAATAATTGTTTTGCAGATCAATTATCTAGACCAGATGGGTGATCAATTACAAGAGGATAAAGCCAAGATTATTATCACCAAGTTCGAAGAGGTTCATAAGCAATTTTTCAAAATGGCAAGTAGAATAGATGAAATTTTTTTAGAAATCGATAAACAGATTGAAGCATTTTCTGAGTATTTTGATCAAGAAATAAAAGAGGTTATAAAAGTTCTTAATATTTCTGAATATCCTAGTTCATCAAAAACAAGTTTTTTGGAAAAAGAAAGAGAAGTCACTAAAAGTTCTAAACTGAGAATTACAAAGCATATATCTTTTAAAGATAAATTAGTTAATTCTCCTATAAAGGAATCAGTTGATAAATTCAAGGAGATTTACCAGTCTTTGGTAAATTTTATGTATAAGGGAAATCCAAGAGAACTCAATAATTATATTATTGAGTATAAATGTATTTATCAAAGAATTATGATAATCTTAGATGATTGGGAAGATACAACTCTTCTTAATAATCTTCTAAGATTTTATTGATTCAATATATATTGATCCAAGTAATATTGTTAACAATTAACCCAAGTTAAAACACTTTCCGGAGCCAATCCTTAATGGAATCCAAGGTTATATTAAAGGCGTCAATCCTCAGAAAACAATGTTTGTCAAGATCTATACAGCTAGTCCAGATTATGAAGGTGATGCAAGTTATTTTGTCAAGATTGGAACACTAAATGGTGAAGAAATTGGAGCTCAAGAATATACAAATAAAGATAAAGAAGTCCCAGCAATTAATGAAGATTGGATATGCCGAAGAAGAGCACTAGGTTTTCATGTATTACTTATGATCATGAAAGATACATATGATCAAGGAAGGTTCTTGAGCTATGCTATGACAGAAAATGCTATTGTCATATGTAAGAAAGAAAAAGATCAACAATCAGGAATTCTCAAGACACTTCAATTATTTATCCAACGTATTGAAAGAAATAATTTTCAAGGACAGATGGAAAGCCATAATCAATTTTGTCAGATTCTCAAGAATAGTGGTGAGCACACTTGTCACTATTGTAAGGGAAAATAAAAGAAGATGTGACTAAAGGTTTGATGGCCGACAAGAAAAGAATTGAAGCAGATATAAAGCAAGATTCTTAGGATATTAAAAGTTACCCTAGTTAGTAAACTCTAGTTACTTTTTATCATATTGTAACCTTAGTTAAGTTTGCTTTAGAGGATGGTCCTCTATAAAAACCTATTATGTACTAATGGGGAGGCATCGGGCCCTCTACCAATCTTATGTGTTGTATGATATCTACTATGTTCTAAATAAATTCTAAAGTTTCTGAAATCCTATCTAGTAAAAATTTTCCTTCATGTTTATTTAGTCTGATAAGAGTTTGAGAGAAACACGTAAGGATAGGTCTATTAGCTTTAATAACCGCTAAAACTTCTTTTTCATTTATATCATAATTTAATTCAGCTGCTCTAAAAGTTCCTGAAGTATATCTCAAAATCATATTGTCACCTTGTCGTCTTAATACTGCTCCCCAATACTTATCTGATGCATCTGTTTCAATATAGAGATCATCTTCTTCTTTTGGCAATGGTAGTCTATCTAGATTCTTAACCTTTTTCTTTATATTCTGTACCTATTGAGTATCATCTTCAGTCCGTTCAAACTTTTTGTCCTTTCTAATTTTTTCTTGTAATTTACTCTTGAGCTTAGCACAATCTTTAATAAACTGTAAAGCATAATTAATATGTCCTAAGAAAGATTGAATTTGTTTAAGATTTTCTAATCTATCTAGGAATTCTAATATCTTTTCCGATATATGGGGCTGAAGTTCTATTATTCCTTCATCTATAATTAACCCTAAATAATCAATTCTCTTTTTAGCAATCTCAGCTTTCTTTTTACTTAATACCAGTCCATTCTCATGAGCCTTTATCGCAAATATAAATAAATGTTTATTATAATCTTTAATATTCTGGCTATAAACCAAGATATCATCAATATAAATAATAATGAAATCATAACAATCTTTGTAAATTTTATCTAATCTTTCTTGAAAGATACCAGGACTAGTCTTCAATCCCATTGGCAGGACATTCCATTCATACCTCTGTGAATACATGCCTTGACAGGATGATTTTGATGATTGACAAAAGGGAGCTTTGCAAATAGTTAACCGTGCAAAAAGTGGAAAAGAATACCAAGACGCGTATCAAAAATGATAGTTTCTCAAGTCTTTGGGTTTTGGGTATTTATTTATCTTTATTAAGACAATTTGTAAGTAGTAATAAAAAGCTCTCAATTAAAATTAAATCACACACGCACAAAATATTTTGACATGCATATCTCGTGTCGGATGTCGAGCTGAGGAAGTCGGATGTCGAGCTCGAGGAAATCGGATGTCAGTGAGGAGGAAGTCGGATGTTGAGCTCGAGGAAGTCGTATGTCGAATCGAGGAGGAGGTCGCGTGTCAAGCTTATGAGGTCGCGACGAGGTCGGCGTGATGAGTGATGATCCTTGTCGGTGATGAGGTCGCTGCATCGAGCTATGAGGACCGAGCCGATGAGGAGGTCGTATGCAGAGCCGTGTGCCGAGGTCGTGTGCCGAGGTCTTTGCCGAGCCGTGTCGAGGTCGTCTGTCGAGCCGTGTGTGGCGAGGTCGTCACGAATCGCCTTCTTGAGGTCGTCTGCCGAGCCGCCTTCGTGAGGTCGTATGCCGAGCCGTCTCCGTGTTTTCAATTTCTTTATTTCAAAACGCATAGCGGCAGATTTTTCTTCCAACGGACAAATCAAAGCATAGCGAACCGCAAATGCTCCAACGGTCATTTCGACGCTCACCCATTGCCTATATAAACACAACTCGTGAGTCGTGTAAAAACAACAACGCAGTTGCTTAATTTTTGTGCCAAAAACTCACAAATATTTTTCATCACTCACACTTATTTGAGCACAATTTTCTCGAGTCTTTTATTGTACATAATTTGAGTTGTATTATTTGAGCTTCAATTTGTTATATCCGCACTATTGAGTATATCTTTTTCGTCTCATTTTATTTGTGAAAATCATTTATTTTGGGTAGGAATCCCAAGGTGTTCATAGAGAGGTGATATCTCTTGAACGTATTGCTCAGTTTAGAGTTGTAAAGGTTTCTAGTGAACCTGATTTAAAAGCTAGTGTCTTAGTAAAAATCCCATAGTGGTTTGCTTTGGGGACATGACGTAGGGCCACAGGGGTGTTAGGTGGCGAACCTGGATAATTTGTTGTGTGCTTTTTACTCCTTATCTCTACTTTTCACCAATTAAATTTACGTACTTTATTTTATTGTTATTTATATCTTACTATTTACTTTATTTTTAACTCGTTTGCAATTTATTCTTCAAGTGATTTATCTATTTCACATTAATATTTCCGCAACTCATAATTAGCACTTATTTCTCCAAAAGTTTTTGAAAGCACAGTTCACACACAATTCACCCCCCTCTTGTGTTTGGAGTCACTTGTCAACAAGTGGCATCAGAGCTAGACTCTTGTATAAAGGACTTAACCGTCTCAAGAGAATGACTTCAAACAATTACGAGGGAACTTCCATGAACAGACCCCCATTTTTCAATGGTGAGGGGTATGGTTATTGGAAGGATAGAATGCAAATCTTTCTTGAGGGTGTTGATCTTGATATTTGGGATGCTGTGGAAAATGGTCCATTTGTCCCCACTCAATCAATTAATGATGCAGTGGTAGACAAACCAAGATCACTTTGGACCGAAGATGATAAGAAAAAGGTCCAATACAATTTGAAGGCTAAGAACATCATCACTTCTGCTTTAAGCTACGATGAGTTCTATAGGGTCTCAAATTGCAAGACTGCTAAAGAAATGTGGGACACCCTTCTATTGACCCATGAAGGTACTACCGAGGTCAAGAGGGCTCGAATGAACACATTAACCCATGAGTATGAGTTATTTAGGATGAAACCAAGTGAAAACATACAAGATATGCAAAAAAGGTTCATCCATATAATAAACCATCTCAGAGCTCTTGGGAAAGTCTTCAGTAATGAAGATTTGATTAACAAAGTTCTTAGATGTCTAAACAGGAATTGGCAACCCAAGGTCACTGCTATAGCTGAATCTAGAGACCTATCTTCTATGACCTTGGCTACTTTGTTTGGAAAATTGCAGGAACATGAAATTGAACTAAATCGTCTCATGGAAAGCGAAGAAGCTGATAAGAAAAAGAAAGGGCTCGCCCTCAAAGCAAGCATTGAGGAAACTGACGATGACGAATGTGATTTCCTTGAAGATGAAAATAATGAGGAAAACATGAGTCTAATGGTTCGCAAATTCAAAAGGTTCATGAGACTCGAAACAAAGGACAGTTCCCAAGCTCTCAAAAGAAAAGTGATGAAACAACTTCTTTTAATCCTACCTGCTACAAGTGTGGAAAGAAAGGTCACATAAAACCCGATTGTCCTCAAAACCAAACGAGGAATGAGAAATTTGAAAAGAAACCACCAAAGGATTCGAAGGGAAGAAGAGCTTACATTACCTGGGATGATAATGATATGGATTCTTCTGATGAATCTGAAAATGAAGAGGCTCACCTTAGTCTAATGGCAAATCATGATGAAGATGAGGTAAATTTTTATGATCCTGACTCTCCTTTAACTTATGATGAATTACTTGCTGCTTGTGAAGAATTCAATAATGAAACGATTAAACTTGGAAAAATTGTTCTTTCTTCTAAGAAAACCATCTCTTCTCTTGAATCAAAAATTGAAATTTTAAACAAAGAGATAGTGATTCTTAAAGAAAAACAAGTTGCTGTGATTGAAACTTCTCCTCCCATATCTTGTGAAAATAAAAAGGATGAAGTTTTAAAATGCAATGAGTGTAGTGTTTTGAAAAATAAGGTTAAGGATTTAAATAACACTCTTGCAAAATTTACAATGGGAAGAGATAATCTAAACATTATTTTAGGAAACCAAAAAGGTACTTTTGGAAAAGCTGGTTTAGGTTATCATCCAAAAATTCATGAAAAATCTTTCAAACTATTCAATCACAACAAACCCTCAAGTAGTCCTTTCATTAAATGTTTTCACTGTGGTAGAAAAGGTCACACTGCTTCCATTTGCAATATTAGGAAAAACCTGAATGTGATTGGTAAAAAGATGTGGATTCCAAAGGGCACCTTGCCCAAGACTAACTCATATGGACCCAAGATGGTTTGGGTACCAAAGGTTAAAATATGATTTGTTGTTGTAGGTGTGCTTGAAAGCCAAGGACTTAAATTGGTATCTTGATAGCTACTGTTCAAAGCACATGACAGAGACAAAAGCAAGTTCTCCTCATTGGTACCTAAGAATAGTGGTTATGTCAGGTATGGTGACAACAACAAAGGTAAAATTCTTGGGATTGGTTCTATTGGTAAGAGTCCTAATCCCACTATTGAAAATGTTTTGTATGTGGATGGTTTGAAGCATAATTTGCTAAGCATTAGTCAACTTTGTGATAAAGGAAACAAAGTGGTTTTCGATTCTTCAAAATGCATGGTCATGGATTCTATAAATGAAAATGTTATTGTAATTGGACCTAGAATTGGAAATATCTATATGCTTGATTTAGATAAAATACCTTCAAATGATGCATGTTGTCTTATTAGTAAAGAGGATGAATCTTGGCTATGGCATAGGAGAATGGCTCATATTCACATGGATCATCTTAATAAGTTGGTTCGAAAGGACTTAGTAATTGGCTTACCAAAGCTCCGCTTTGAAAAAGATAAACTTTGCGATGCATGTCAAAAGGGAAAACAAGTAAAGGCTTCTTTCAAATATAAAAATATTGTTTCAACAAATCGGCCTTTACAACTTTTACATATGGATTTATTTGGCCCTTCTAGAACTAAAAGCTTTGGTGGCAATTACTATGCTCTTGTTATTGTGGATGACTATTCTCGCTATACATGGACTTTATTTATTTCTCACAAAAATGATGCTTTTAATGCTTTTCGAAAACTTGCAAAGGTTATACAAAATGAGAAGGGACTTAACATTGCTTCCATTCAAGTGATCATGGTGGGAATTTGAGAATGAAGCATTTGAAGCATTTTGCACAGAAAATGGCATTGATCACAACTTTTCTGCTCCAAGGACACCGCAACAAAATGGAGTGGTTGAAAGGAAAAATCGGTCTCTTGAAGAGCTAGCGAGGACGATGCTCAATGAGACTAACCTTCCTAAGTACTTTTGAGCAGACGCCGTGAGCACCGCTTGCTATGTGATGAATCGAGTTCTTATAAGACCGATCCTTAAGCAAACACCGTATGAACTCTACAAAGGAAGGAAGCCCAACATTTCCCACCTTCACGTTTTTGGATGCAAGTGTTTTGCCCTAAACAATGGTAAGAATAACCTTGGTAAATTTGATGCTAAAGCTGATGAAGGTTTATTTCTTGGATATTCCACTTCTAGTAAAGCTTTTCGAATTTTTAATAAAAGAACTTGATCATTGAAGAATCTGTGCATGTTTCTTTTGATGAATCTAACCCCAAATCTTGAGAAGAAAGTGTTGATGATCTTGCGTAAGTATTTGGAGATACCTATTTAGAGGAACAAGAGAGATCAAAAGTTCAAAAGGAGGATCAAGAGTCCTTGCCTCAACCCTCTCAAGAACTCTCTCACTCAAATCTTCCAAAGGAATGGAGAGTCTCAAAGAACCATCCTCTTGACAACATAATAGGTGATATCTCAAAAGGGGTAACGACTCGAAACTCTCTTAATCATGCATGTCATCATATGGCCTTTGTCTCTCAAATTGAACCAAATGACGTCAATGAAGCCATCTTTGATGAGCATTGGAACTTTGCTATGCAAGAGGAATTAAATCAATTTGAGAGAAATGATGTTTGGGAACTTGTCCCTAGGCCTAAAGATCACCTAGTCATTGGGACCAAATGGGTCTTTCCCAACAAGCTTGATGAAAACGGTATCATTGTTAGAAATAAAGCTAGACTTGTTGCAAAAGGCTATAACCAACAAGAGGGCATAGATTTCGATGAAACCTATGCACCCGTGGCTAGATTAGAAGCTATTCGCATGCTTCTCGCATTTGCATGCATCATGGATTTCAAACTTTTTCAAATGGATGTTAAAAGTGCATTTCTTAATGGCTTTATTCAAGAAGAAGTATATGTTGATCAACCTCCCGGTTTTGAAAATTTTGAATTTCCAAATCATGTTTTCAAATTGAAAAAGGCTTTATATGGTTTAAAACAAGCTCCGAGAGCTTGGTACGAGAGGTTGAGCAAATATTTACTTGAAAAAGGTTTTGAAAGAGGAAAAGTTGATACCTGTAACGACCCGTTTCAGGACCGCTACCGAGCTCAATATACCGAGCTCGAGTTACCGAGCTCAACACACCAAGCTCAACATAAACCTATATGAGATGTGTTTTTAAAAACAAAACTCTTGTGCCTTTTAAAAATACGATATATTTTTTTTTATTTATAAAACCAACTCGTGCACATCAGAGTAATTACAGCTTTTCGAAACATGGTGCAACTAAGACACAAGACTTAAATCCTAATAAAACATACATGCATAACATACATATATATATATATATATCACTCAAAATAATAATGTATACAAAATACAGAGTAGCAAATGTATAAAGAAAATACACCTAAGGTACGACGACTTCAAAAGAGCAATCATACCCTGGGGGTACTTCCGGCAGACTCCCACGCAGGGGGCTGCTCCAAAAGTAAGACCACCAGTCTACCCTGAAACAACAAAACAACACTGCCCAAACTGGTCACGACCTCGAACACAAAAGAAAAAGCGAAATGCAGTCCTCGGAAAAACAAACATCCAACAAACAAACAATCACGGCGGATAGAGGTCGTCACTCGGGTCCTCGTCGAGCTCCTCCTCGGCATCATCTATCGCCGAGTTCCTGCGCCCTCGACATCGCCTGGGTAACCGTCATGGATTGAAGGCACCACGGAAAGCGGTCAACTTCTCAACAATTTAAGATAAGCTCGACATAAAGGATATAAGCAAACAAGCAATAATATATCTCAATCACCACACGTGACTCGACCATCTCACTCTAGACTCGACACAACTCTTATTAGAAATATCGCCAAGGTCCATCCCCAAACCGACGTAATAGGTAAACGGCAGGTCCATCCCCAAACCGAATTCCATACATTAATCAGAGTCCATCCCCAAACCGATAATGCTACAACGCTAGCCAATCCACCATAAACAAAAAGGGGACCTAGCACCCTCAATTATCTGGGTCCGGCTCAAAAACGTCATACGACTCCCTAGCTCTCTCACTCGATGATTAGCTCGCCGCATGTCAAAGAGTAACACAACTTACTTGATCACATATCAAATAAAGAGAGCATGCTTAACATGAAGAAAACGCAATTCGACATTTAAGCAATAAACATTATGCATGAAGAAACGCACTTCGACAGCAATACACCATTCACAACATATATTCAATCACATATCAAATACATGCAAAAACCCAATCATATCACAACATTCCAATCTCGACACCAATCAAGGAGTCCATACATAAATATAACAATAAAAATAAAGTCTTAATAATGTCTAAGAGTTGCCCTTACGCTAGCATACTACGAAAGTATTAATGTGAAGCGCCCTTACCGAACTCCAAGTTAATGCTGCTCGAAAACGACCTCGACACAGCTGTCTTCAAATGAGCTCGACAACGACTTCTCTTACTCGATTTCGACACGGCTGTCTTCAACGAGCTCGACAACGACTTCGACACGTACCGTCCTCAATCGACCTCGACACGTACGCTTCTTAGTCGATCTCGACACGTACAGTTCTCGATCTGGATCCCACTGCTTCCACGTCCTTGGATTCGCTTTCCCGTACACCTCGATTCGGAAATCACCCGATCTCGGGAATCAGACTTCCTAAAACAAACACAACTCAGCTCGATCTATGGGTTCTAATACACTTAGCTCTCTTCCCAAACTTAACCACAACCCAGAAAATATAAAACTCAAGAACTGAAATATATTTTTCCTCCAACACAAAGTTAGGGATTTCGATCAAAAGTTCATGAAAAAGGTTATCTGATGCTTCAACAGATAGATCGACAACAACAACAACCAGAAGCAACAAACGAAAAACAAGAAATCGAAATAGACCGAAAATGAAGAGTTTCTGGGCACTGCCGATTGCAGAAAAACAGGGGAAGAAAATTTGTTTTACAAGCCCAATTAATCGGTTAGAAAGATAGGTAATATCGTGAAGAAGAAAACCCATCAATTTGACATGATTTGGAAGCATAAAACTGGCTAAAAATGGAAGAAAAGTAGCGCTAAACAGTAGCATAGAGAAAAAGAAAAATATGTTCTTCATACCTCAATGGTGATGGTCGAACAGACGAGATATGTCGAGAAGATGATGATGAACAAGATTGATGAAGAAAGCTTGCGCAGAATCTCGATGGAACTCACGGTTTCGTCGATGGAAGTTCTGAAGAAAACAACGAAACTCAGAGCAGAAGGAAGGAAGAAGAAAGAAGAAAAGAGAAAGAATGAGTGTTTGAGGGAATCGGTCGTGGTATACAGCTGGTGAGAAAAGGGGTATAATCGTAACTCCAGCTATAAGATGCCAATCCCATCAATCATCTACCCGTCTAATCGTTCCTCTCATAATTACTCTCTACTCTGTCGGTCAACGGTCTAGACACTCGACGAGAACGGCAAGCCGACACTATAATTATTACAAACAATATAATAATAGCGCTGAATAACGTTCGAAAGAATACGAGGTGTCATCTCGACACGATGTCGACAAGGGTGCTCGTGCAAGCGCACAAGGTTCTAACACGAGTTCGTGAACGCGGCCTCCTCAGCTCGGTACGCGACTTCATCAACTCGACACCCGACCTCCTCAGTTCAGCAGCTAGTGCACGCGGTCTCCTCAGCTCGGCAAATGACCTCGGCAAACGATCTTGGCACGGGATCTCGACACAAGGTCTTGGTCGAGGTCTCGATACGTCGTCCTAATACGATGTCGATCTCGTCCTCAGGTGTTACAATCTCTCCCTCTAAAAAAAATTTCGTCCTCGAAATTGCAAATAAGATTCTTACCTCGGAAAAGTTCAGGGTACTGAGTCTTCATCTTCTCCTCCAGCCTCCCAAGTCACATCTCCCGCCTTACGATCCCACACAACTTTGACGAGTTGAATCTCTTTGTTCCGCGAATCGCTTGCTTTTCCGATCTACGATCCTTCTTGGTGACGCTTCAAAAGATAGGTCGCCCTTCGCTTGAATCACATCCGGTTCGATGACATGAGAGGGTCGGAAACATACTTCCGCAATTGTGAGACGTGGAAGACGTCGTGAATGTTCGACAAGAATGGTGGCAAGGCAACTGATATGCCATCGACCAATACGACGAAGAATCTGGTAAGGTCCAATAAATTTAGGGTAAGTTTCTTGGATTTGATCGCTCGACCAACTCGGTAGTGGGGGTGACTCTAAGAAATACATGTTCTCCTTCCTCGAACTCGAGTGGTCGACGCCGTTGGTCCGCATAACTCTTCCGTCGACTTTGAGATGTTCGCATCCAATCTCTCGATCAAACGGATCTTCTCGGTAGTCCGCTGGATCATATCTGGTCCTCTGACGATTCGCTCGCCGTCCTGGTACCAACAAAGAGGCGTCGACATTTACGCCCATACAGCCGCTTCAAAAGGTGCCATTCCAATACTCGCATGGAAACTGTTATTGTAGGTGAACTCCACCAATGGTAAGACGTCGTCCCAACTTCCTCGGTGATCTAACGTACAAGCTCGCAACAAATCTTCAAGTGATTGGATCGTTCTCTCAGTCTGACCGTCAGTCTGTGGATGATATGCCGAGCTAAGCCTGAGCTCGGTTCCCATCGCCTCTTGCAATTCCCTCCAAAAATGAGACGTGAACTTCGGATCTCGGTCCGACACGATCGAAGAGGGTATTCCATGAAGTCGTACTATCTCCGCGATGTAGATCTCGGTCAGCTTTTCCACGTTGTATGTCGACCTCACTGGCAAGAAATGAGCAGATTTGGTCAATCGGTCGACGATCACCCAAATCGAATCATTCTTCTTCTGCGTCTTCGGCAAACCTACAACGAAATCCATGGAAATACTATCCCATTTCCAAACTGGTACGTCAAGCGATTGTAGCATTCCCGCAGGTCGTTGGTGCTCCACCTTCGCTTTCTGACACGTTAAACACGAAGCTACGTACTCGGCCACTTGCTTCTTCATTCAGGACCAACAAAAATGCTTCTTCAAGTCTTGATACATCTTCGTAACTCGTGCGTGAATACTAAAGTTCCTCTTATGCGCTTCGCCGAGATCACACTTCCTCCGCTCCGATACGTTCGGTACGCACACTGGCCATCGCACCTCAAGATGTCGCCCGCCCGACCTGAAATTCGTCGCCTTCCTTGCGCTTATCAATGAATCTTCTCTTGCAGAAGCTCGTCATGAACTTGCTGGTCTCGGATCTCGTCCAACAATCTGTTAGAGATGGTAAGCATACCAAATCTCAGCTTCCCCGGTGAAACTTCGACACTCAACTTCAAGTCTCGGAACTTCTCGAGCATCTCCAACTCCTTGATCATCATCGCCGAGGTTAAAACGCTCTTCCTACTCAACGCATCTGCTACTACGTTAGCCTTACCGGGATGGTATTCCAACGTAAAGTCGTAGTCCTTGAGAAATTCTGTCCATCTTCGCTGACGCATGTTGAGCTCTTTCTGGTCGAACAGGTACTTCAAGCTCTTGTGATCGCTGAAAGCGAAGAGTGCTCCCATAAAGGTAGTGCCTCCATATCTTCGCCAAGAAAAACTATCGCCGCCACCTCCAAGTCGTGAGTAGGGTAGTTCCTCTCGTGAATCTTAAGTTGTCTTGAAGCATACGCGACCACCTTCCGATATTGCATCAAAGACGCATCCCAATCCCTGGTGTGACGCATCACAATACACCTCGAAAGGCTCTTCTGCCGAGGCAAAATCAAAGACAGCGCTGCCGTCAAAAGCTCCTTGATCGTTGAAAACCGCTTCGCACTCCTCGGTCCAGGCAAAGGTTGATCCTTCCTCGTCACCGTAAAGAGGCGCGACAATCTTCGAGAAACCTTCAATGAATCTTCGGTAATATCCTGCTAAGCCGACAAAACTCCTGATCTCGGTAACCGTCTTCGGCTGTTCCCACGCTAGCACAGCTTCAATCTTAGTTGGATCCACAGCTATCCCTTCTTTGGAAATCACGTGACCAAGAAAATTCACCTCTTCAAGCCAAAATTCACACTTCGACAGGTTGGCATAGAGTTGCTTATCTCGTAATATCTGCAGTACTCGACATAAGTGTTCTGCGTGCTCTTCTCGGTTCCTCGAGTAAATCAATATGTCGTCGATGAACACTACAATGAACTGATCCAAAAACGAATGGAAAATCCTATTCATGTAGTCCATAAACACAGCTGGCGCATTCGTCACTCCGAACGGCATCACCAAGTACTCGTAGTGACCGTATCTAGTCCTGAAAGCTGTTTTGGCGACATCTTCCTCCTTCACGCGAATCTGATGGTAGCCCGACTTCAAGTCTATCTTGGAAAAGATCGCCGCTCCACGAAGTTGATCCATCAAGTCGTCAATACGCGGGTAACGGATAATCGGTTCTTCACGGTAACCTTGTTGAGCTCGCGATAGTCCACGCACGCCTTGATCGTCCATCCTTCTTCTTAACCAACAACACCGGAGCTCCCCACGGTGACACGCTGGTCGTATGAATTGCTTTGACTCCAAGTGTTCGATCCGGGACTTCACTCTTTCATCTCGGCAGAGACATCCCGTATGGCGCTTTGGAAATCGGCCCTATCCTGGAATCAGTCGATGGAGAACTCGACCTGCATCTTGGTGGTAACCCTGGCACGCCTTCGGAAAACGCCCTCAAAGTCACACACCACCGGTACATTCTTCACGTCGATCTGTTTGGAAAACTTCCGAACTAGCGGATACATGTATTCCCTAGTTCCTTCTTTCAAAGAAACTCCAATACGTTCGGCAGAAAGATAATTGGAGACTCCAAGGTCTGGAAAAATTACAGTTTTACGGGCACAGTCCAAAAGGACATGGTGGTGTGACAACCAATCTATCCCGAGAATGACATCTAAGCCCTTAAGAGGCAAACAAACCAAATTGACCACAAACTTTCTACTCTGAATAACCACTACACAATTAAGACATGCAGTGTTTGTGACTAAGGTTTTAGCATTTGGGTTGTAACTACTAATTTAAACTGGTAAAAGCGCCATAGTCAAGTTCAAATGGTTCACACAATCGAAGAAATAAAGGAACGGGTTGCACGAATCAAAAAGAACGGATAAGGATTTACCCTCGATCTCACATTCACCTTGGATAAGATCATCACTCAATCACCTTCCTCGCCACTCATGCGTAAAACTCGCCTTTAGCCACTTGACGCTTCCTTTGGCTCTTGCCGCAAGCATAGTCGGTCAGCCTTTAGGTGTAGGACAATCCTTGGCAAAATGTCCTGGCTTCTTGCGGTTGTAGCACACCCCTCCTTCCGAGTACGCTTATTGGCGTAATGTCCCGCTCTTTCCACAAGCGGAAACAAGTCACCTCGACAGTGCGTCCTCCGCTTCTCGGTACTGGGTCATCGGACGACATCGTCCCTGTTGTCGTTCCCTCGAGGTTTGGTCAGACGGCTTCTTCTGCGGTTGTTTCCCTTTACGTGCAAATCTACGCCTCAGATTCGGGATCTCACCGGCCCGCCCACAGCTCTTCTTCTTGTGGCTCCTCACTCCTTCTACCTCGACACATCGATCAATCAGCTCTTGGAGGTTTCGAATCCTCAACGACACCACTGACTTCTGAATGTCGAATCTCAATCCCCGTTGGAATCTCTCACTCAACCATCTTTGGTCAGTTCGATCACGAAATGGACTGAAATACCTCGCCAACGACTCGAACTTGGCCGCATACTTGACACCGCCGAGTTGCCTTCTGCGATTGAAGAAATTCCCGCCTTCTCGGCTCGTGCAAGATCTGGGAAGTACTTGTCCAAGAACCTTTCACGAAAAGCTCCTGTGTCATCTCGCGACGCTCGCTTATAAATGTTTGCTTCACTCCTCTCCACCAATACTCAAGGCCTCCTAGCAAAGAAGTAGGTGGCATAGTCGACCTTCACGTTGTCCGCAATGAAGTGCCTCAAGATCTTCTCGATCTCTTGCATCCAAAGATCAGCTTTATCCGGATTTAGCTCACCGTAGAACTTCGGTGGATCATGCTTCTGAAGTCGGCCAATCCTCTCGCTTGACATTTCGTTACGCTCGTTCTTTGTTCTTTGTAAGTTCTCTTTGAGTTAACGCCTGCCGTCTGTTGAGCCATCGCGTTAACTTTGTTGAGTTGCGGTGATTGTTGAGCCATGGCTGCCGCCATCTCGGCCATAGCTTGAATTGCTCGTTCCATGTCGACGTTCTGCTACAAATTGCCAGATTCCTACGAGGTGGCATTAGATTCCACAAAGTTCAAAACCCTGTCAGAATCTCACAACAAGGATGTGTTAAAACACACTGCTTCAATCAAGAAACAGTTCAAACAATTTTTCAAGCAATAAGTGCTTCACTTAGTCAAACAGCAATCAACATATTACAATTAGGTACCCACACACATAACCCGACACAGTGACCAGTCCAAATCTCCTATGCACAAATTTCGAACCGAATTGCCTCGATACCAACAAAGGTAACGACTGCTTTCAGACTGCCGAGCTCAATATACCGAGCTCGAGTTACCGAGCTCAACACACCAAGCTCAACATAAACCTATATGAGATGTGTTTTTAAAAACAAAACTCTTGTGCCTTTTAAAAATACGATATATTTTTTTTTTTTTTATAAAACCAACTCGTGCACATCAGAGTAATTACAGCTTTTCGAAACATGGTGCAACTAAGACACAAGACTTAAATCCTAATAAAACATACATGCATAACATACATATATATATGTATATCACTCAAAATAATAATGTATACAAAATACAGAGTAGCAAATGTATAAAGAAAATACACCTAAGGTACGACGACTTCAAAAGAGCAATCATACCCTGGGGGTACTTCCGGCAGACTCCCACGCAGGGGGCTGCTCCAAAAGTAAGACCACCACCACTACCTGAAACAACAAAACAACATCGCCTAAACTGGTCACGACCTCGAACACAAAAGAAAAACGGCACACCCTCGGAAAAACAAACATCCAACAAACAAACAATCACGGCGGATAGAGGTCGTCACTCGGGTCCTCGCCGAGCTCCTCCTCGGCATCATCTATCGCCGAGTTCCTCGCGCTTCGACATCGCTGGGTAACCGTCATGGATTGAAGGCACCACGGGAAAGTGGTCAACTTCTCAACAATTTAAGATAAGCTCGACATAAAGGATATAAGCAAACAAAGAATAATATATCTCAATCACCACACGTGACTCGACCATCTCACTCTAGACTCGACACAACTCTTATTCAAATATCGCCAACAGGTCCATCCCCAAATCGACGTAATCGGTACACGGCAGGTCAATCCCCAAACCGAATTCCATACATTACTCAGCAGGTCCATCCCCAAACCGATAATGCTACAACGCCTAGCCAATCCACCATAAACAAAAAGGGGACCTAGCACCCTCGATTATCCGGGTAGGCTCAAAACGTCATACGACTCCCTAGCTCTCTCACTCGATGATTAGCTCGCCGCATGTCAAAGAGTAACACAACTTACTTGATCACATATCAAATAAAGAGAGCATGCTTAACATGAAGAAAACGCAATTCGACATTTAAGCAATAAACATTCTGCATGAAGAAACGCACTTCGACAGCAATACACCATTCACAACATATATTCGATCACATATCAAATACATGCAAAAACCCAATCATATCACAACATTCCAATCTCGACACCAATCAAGGAGTCCATACATAAATATAACAATAAAAATAAAGTCTTAATAATGTCTAAGAGTTGCCCTTACGCTAGCATACTACGAAAGTATTAATGTGAAGCGCCCTTACCGAACTCCAAGTTAATGCTGCTCGAAAACGACCTCGACACAGCTGTCTTCAAATGAGCTCGACAACGACTTCTCTTACTCGATTTCGACACGGCTGTCTTCAACGAGCTCGACAACGACTTCGACACGTACCGTCCTCAATTGACCTCGACACGTACGCTTCTTAGTCGATCTCGACACGTACAGTTCTCGATCTGGATCCCACTGCTTCCACGTCCTTGGATTCGCTTTCCGCAGACACCTCGATTCGAAATCACCCGATCTCGAATCGACTTCCTAAAACAAACACAACTCAGCTCGATCTATGGGTTCTAATACACTTAGCTCTCTCTTCCTAAACTTAACCACAACCCAGAAAATATAAAACTCAAGAACTGAAATATATTTTTCCTCCAACACAAAGTTAGGGATTTCGATCAAAAGTTCATGAAAAAGGTTATTTGATGCTTCAACAGATAGATCGACAACAACAACAACAACAAGAAGCAACAAACGAAAAACAAGAAATCGAAATAGACCGAAAATGAAGAGTTTCTGGGCACTGCCGATTGCAGAAAAACAGGGGAAGAAAATTTGTTTTACAAGCCCAATTAATCGGTTAGAAAGATAGGTAATATCGTGAAGAAGAAAACCCATCAATTTGACATGATTTGGAAGCATAAAACTGGCTAAAAATGGAAGAAAAGTAGCGCTAAACAGTAGCATAGAGAAAAAGAAAAATCTGTTCTTCATACCTCAATGGTGATGGTCGAACAGACGAGATATGTCGAGAAGATGATGATGAACAAGATTGATGAAGAAAGCTTGCGCAGAATCTCGATGGAACTCACGGTTTCGTCGATGGAAGTTCTGAAGAAAACAACAAAACTCAGAGCAGAAGGAAGGAAGAAGAAAGAAGAAAAGAGAAAGAATGAGTGTTTGAGGGAATCGGTCGTGGTATACAGCTGGTGAGAAAAGGGGTATAATCGTAACTCCAGCTATAAGATGCCAATCCCATCAATCATCTACCCGTCTAATCGTTCCTCTCATAATTACTCTCTACTCGCTTGGTCAATCTGCCTAGACACTCGACGAGAACGGCAAGCCGACACTATAATTATTACAAACAATATAATAATAGCGCTGAATAACGTTCGAAAGAATACGAGGTGTCATCTCGACACGATGTCGACAAGGGTGCTCGTGCAAGCGCACAAGGTTCTAACACGAGTTCGTGAACGCGGCCTCCTCAGCTCGGTACGCGACTTCATCAACTCGACACCCGACCTCCTCAGCTCAGCAGCTAGTGCACGCGGTCTCCTCAGCTCGGCAAATGACCTCGGCACGCGATCTTGGCACGGGATCTCGACACAAGGTCTTGGTCGAGGTCTCGATACGTCGTCCTAATACGATGTCGATCTCGTCCTCAGGTGTTACAATACCACTATTTTCATTAAACACAAAAAGCATGACATTTTACTTGTTCAAATTTATGTCGATGATATAATATTTGGTGCTACTAATGAATCCTTGTGTAAGGAATTTTCTGATATCATGCAAAGTGAATTTGAAATGTCAATGATGGGAGAGCTAAATTACTTCCTTGGACTTCAAATCAAACAAACAAAAGAAGGAATTTTTATAAATCAATCCAAATATTGCAAGGAGTTGCTTAAAAGATTTGGAATGAGCAACGCCAAAGAAATCTCAACTCCCATGAGCACATCATGCTATCTTGACAAAGATGAAGGTGGTAAGTCGGTCGAAGTAAGTAAGTATAGAGGTATGATAGGATCTCTTCTCTATCTCACCGCTAGTCGTCCGGATATTATGTCTAGTGTTTGTATGTGTGCACGTTTTCAAGCAAATCCTAAGGAATCACATCTCTTAGCGGTAAACGCATCATGAGATATCTCACCGCACACAAACCATGGGTTTATGGTACCCCAAAGGTCTTGTTGCACACTTATTGGGTACTGGATTCTGATTTTGCGGGTTGCAAAATGGACCTAAAAAGCACTAGTGGGACATGTCACTTACTTGGGAATGCCTCGTCTCATGGCATAGTAAGAAACAAGCCGGTGTGGCTTTGTCCCTTCTTGAAGCGGAATACGCTGTGAGCGGTTGTTGTGCACAAATTATTTGGATGAAACAACGATTGAATGATTATGGGATTAATCAAAACTGCTCCAATTAAGTGCGACAATACTAGTGCCATAAACCTCACGAAAACCCGGTTTATCACTCCCGGACCAAACACATAGAAATTAGGCACCATTTTATTAGAGATCATGTTCAAAAAGGAGATTGTGTGATTGAGTTTGTGGAAACATCTAAACAACTTGCAGATATTTTTACTAAACCTTTGCCTAAAGAAAGCTTCTTTTTTATAAGAACCGAGTTAGGAATTTTAGATCAATCATGCATTGAATGACTGCGTGTGAGTGCATTTTATTATGAATAAGTTCTAACTTGGGCGTTGGAGTGTGCTAACATTTTTATGCAGGTTCCGTTACCAAGACTAAAAGTGGAGAAATGCAACCGTCCTTCCTGTAATCGCTAAAATAAAAGTTTGTGCAGGTTATGTTAACTGCAAACAATTATGCTTCATTGAACCCTTGATACTCTATTATTTTTCGCCATCTAGTTACACGTATATGCATACGTTTTACATGCCTTTCCCTTTATCTTTTCCGCTTTTTGATGTTGCCAAAAGGGGGAGAGTTATATGATTCAGGGGGAGTGGTTTATTCCATGCATATTGTGAGGGGGAGTTCTTCACCAAAATGCCAAAATGCGCCTAAACTCTGATATCTTTTTTTTAATATTGTGAGGGGGAGTTTTTCTAAATATTGTGCTTAAACTCTGATATCTTTTATTGAAAAACCATGCTTATATCTCATTGCTATATCATGATTATATTTTACTAAATTCCCTCCATGAGATGTTTGTCATCATCAAAAAGGGGGAGTCTGTGAATACATGCCTTGACAGGATGATTTTGATGATTGACAAAAGGGAGCTTTGCAAATAGTCAACCGTGCAAAAAGTGGAAAAGAATACCAAGACGCGTATCAAAAATGATAGTTTCTCAAGTCTTTGGGTTTTGGGTATTTATTTATCTTTATTAAGACAATTTGTAAGTAGTAATAAAAAGCTCTCAATTAAAATTAAATCACACACGCACAAAATATTTTGACATGCATATCTCGTGTCGGATGTCGAGCTGAGGAAGTCGGATGTCGAGCTCTGAGGAAATCGGATGTCGGTGAGGAGGAAGTCGGATGTTGAGCTCTAAGGAAGTCGTATGTCGAATCGAGGAGGAGGTCGCGTGTCAAGCTTATGAGGTCGCCAGACGAGGTCGCGTGATGGTGATGATCCTTGTCGGTGATGAGGTCGCTGCATCGAGGTCGCGTGTCGGTGATGAGGTCACGCATCGAGCTATGAGGACCGAGCTGATGAGGAGGTCGTATGCAGAGCCGCGGTGCCGAGGTCGTGGTGCCGAGGTCTTTGCCGAGCTGTGTCGAGGTCGTCTGTCGAGCCGCGGTGGCGAGGTCGTCGCCGAATCGTCTTCGTGAGGTCGTCTGGCCGAGCCGTCTTCGTGAGGTCGTATGCCGAGCCGCCTCCGTTTTCAATTTCTTTATTTCAAAACGCAACGGGCAGATTTTTCTTCCAACGGACAAATCAAAACGCAACGGGCAAATGCTCCAACGGTCATTTCGACGCTCACCCATTGCCTATATAAACACAACTCGTGAGCTGTGTAAAAACAACAACGCAGTGCTTAATTTTTGTGCCAAAAACTCTGTCAAATATTTTTCATCACTCACACTTATTTGAGCACAATTTTCTGAGAGTCTTTTTATTCTACATAATTTGAGTTGTATTATTTTATCTTCAATTTGTTATATCTGCACTCTTGAGTGTATCTTTTTCGTCTCTTTTTATTTGTGAAAATCGTTTATTTTTGGGTAGGAATCCCAAGGTGTTCATAGAGAGGTGATATCTCTTGAACGTATTGCTCACAGTTTAGAGTTGTAAAGGTTTCTAAATGAACCTCGATTTAAAAGCTAGTGTCTTAGTGAAAATCCCATAGTGGTTTGCTTTGGGGACAGGACGTAGGCCACAGGGGTGTTAGGTGGCCGAACCTGGATAATTTGTTGTGTGCTTTTTTACTCCTTATCTCTCTACTTTTCAGTCAATTAAATTTCTGTACTTTATTTTATTGTTATTTATATCTTACTATTTACTTTATTTTTAACTCGTTTGCAATTTATTCTTCAAGTGATTTATCTATTTCACATTAATATTTCCGCAACTCATAATTAGCACTTATTTCTCCAAAAGTTTTTGAAAGCACAGTTCACACACAATTCACCCCCCTCTTGTGTTTGGAGTCACTTGTCAACAACCTCCCTTGTGGAGTACTGAAAGCTGTACAAGCTTTACTATCTTCTTCTAAAAGAATCTGAAAAAATCTTTATTTTAAATCAAATTTAGAAAATATCTTTCCATCTTTAATTTTTTTCATAAATCATATACTTTCTTGGAAGGGGATAAGGATAATCTTTAATGACTTTATTTAAGGGCTTATAATTAATCACCATTCTAGGTTCTCCTCTCTTAATTTCATTATGATTCCTAACCAAGAAACTAGCAGAATTATAAGCACTCATAGTCTCTCTAATTAAATTAAAATTCAAATGCTTTTTTATTATATTAATATAATCATTTTCATCTTCCTTAGTATAAATCATTGGCTTCTCACAAACCGGCTTATGGCTACTTCTTTATCTATTAACCATAATTGCTCGGTACTAGCAGCAGATGATTGTCCAAGAAATTCATTTCTTAATAATTTTTCTAAATTACTAATAAACGTATAAGTATTTTCTGAATTATTTTTTATTTCATTAAAAGTATGTCTTAAACTTTCTATATACTTTTCTGCAATTCCTCTCGTCCAAGAAATTCATTTCTTAATAATTTTTCTAAATTACTAATAAACGTATAAGTATTTTCTGAATTATTTTTTATTTCATTAAAAGTATCGCTTAAACTTTCTATATACTTTTCTGCAATTCCTCTCATTGTTCTTCGTAAAAAATCTATAGTTTAATCTTTAGACATTCCTTCTTTATTTATTATAGCACCATTTTCTTTAATCAATAAGGATATCATCTTTTCTCTATCTTCAACACAGTCTAAATCTAAATATATTCCAGTAGGATTTAATGCTTGTGGTTCTTTATCATAAGGCACATATTTCATGAGAACTGAATCTCTAATATTCTTAATAAAATACTGTCTACGATCTATATATTTTCTATTTGGGTTTACCTGTTCTTCTTGTTCTTTCCAATTTCTATCCTTCCATGGTACCCTTATACTTTCTCGACTTCTTGATGATTCTTCTTGCTTTAGAGTTGATACTACTACTGGTGGCGTAAAATTAGGCTTGACATCAACTTTATCGACATCATTATCAACATTAGTTTTAATATCATAATCAAATTCTTCCTTAATTTGTAATTTTTCTAGTTTCTTTATAACTAAGTCTTCATAATCACTATCATTATCTCCTTCGAGATATTGATCTATATTTACCTTAACTTCTTCTTCTTGTACTTCTATAATAGCTTTTTTTTTCTCATCATCCTTCTGTTTTTCTTCTTTTTCTATTTTCATTCTTTCTTCATCTTTTTTCTTCCAATCATACATACATAGTACTGAGGGAGATAAATGATGTTCATTTTCTTTAAGCATTTCTACTATCGATTTTTCCTTTTCTTCATTTCTAATTGGTTCTTTACCTATAATATCCTTAATAAACTCATATTGCTTTTCATGTTCAAATAAAATATTTACTATTTCTAATCGTTTTTTTTTATAATTTCTAATTGTTCATTTATAGAGTCTATTTTTCATTATTTAATAACTTCATAAATTACTGTGTACCTTTATCCTTTTCTAATATTTGTATTTCAGTTTTAAGAACTTTTATTCTATCCATATTATAACTTTTGAAACATTGTATAGATCTGTTCTAGCATGTCCTTTCAATTGGTGAGACTTTCGACATTGATATCTATGTGTGGGTTCGATCCCTTAAATCGTACCAAATTTTTTCTTCTCCTATGTGTAAGGCATATACAAGCCGCTTATGGAAAAAAAAAGTTTGTTTTTTCTTAATCAAAATATTTATTTGTTTTAATTTTTCTTTTATATTAAATTTCTTATTTAACATATATTATATAATACTAAAATGTTGGGAAAAATTACGTACACAAAGTATCTTCAATGGAAATACAAGCAAAAACACAACAAAGAAAGCAATAGATAACACAAGAATTTATGTAGTTCGATATCTCTTGCATGCATTCACTACAATGAGTATAGATCTTCTTTGTTTCTCAGAATAAATAGAGAGCTCTATTGCTATAGTTTTGGTTGGATAAAGCCTTCTTTCTTTTATAGATATAACATCTTAATATATGCCACACGTATGTCACAAATTCTAGAAATGTGTGCTGTTATATAATCAAAACTATATAGTAATAAAACGCTCTATTTCTTTTGAAAAATAGAGAGAATCTCTACAAGGAAACACATCAATAAATGTACTCACTCTATCAAGAAGAATTACAATATTGTTTTTGGTTACAAAAAATTTAAGATGAGGGAATGGTGTCCCAGTCCAAAGTAGGTGATACCTTCGAATTCTTTGAGCACTCACGAAAGTAATTATATTTACTTTACTCTAAAAAAACTGGTAAGGACTTGAAACCGTAATAATATTTTAACCCACTATGTTGAAATCAAAATATAAATTTATTTAAAAAATCAAATTTAGAAAGGACCAATAAGGCATAATATCTAAATGGCCTTTCAAATAATTAAAATACTTAAAATTGCATCGCTCCTCACTGAAGAAATAGTACAAGAACAATGAGAAGATAAATGCAAAAGATAGAAAGGCCTGCTATAACCCAATACTTAAGAATTAGCTATTTAATTACACGATTAAATCAAATTCCTTATCCCAGCTGGCCTAGGCATGAACAAAAATCATTGGGACCAAGCACCTAAACACCAAAAACAACTGAACGCCGTATTAAAAGTACCCCACCAGTTACGCACACCCCTTAATTATTTCATTTGACCAAAATATTCTTAAAAAATACCAAAATCCATATATTTTTCTGTAAATTCAAATTTACGGTAAGAAAAAAAAGTCTTTATCGTAAATAAAAATTTATGGTATTTATTAAATATTTTTTGTGTAAACAAATACCGTAAATTATCAATTTATGGTACATAATTTTATTAAATTTTGTGTACTGTAAATTGGTAATTTACGATATGCAATTTTAAAAAAAATTGAAAATTTATAGTACATATTTTTAAGACTTGTGTACTATAAATTAGTAATTTAATAATTTATAGTACCTAATTTTTTTAAAAATGCGTATCATAAATTATGGTATGTATAATTTCTTAAAAGTAATTTATAATATGTAGCGGAAGTTCATAATTTACGGTACACACGTCATTCTTCATTACCAATGTCTGTTATTTCTGCAGAAAAAGATGGGGGAGGTTGAAAGAATGGCAAGGAAAGAATACAGTTGATGATATGCACAAAAAAAAAAAAAAATACAGTGGATGAACACTAACTACGGACTTGGGTCAATTTCCATTCTCGCTTTCCACAATCTGTGCGACCTGTATCAGAAATTGGTGTTAATCCGTAAATTTGTTATTTACGGTATATATTTTTCAAAATATTCATATCGTAAATTCGAATTTATGATAAGAAAAAAAAATCTTACCGTAAATTCAAATTTTTTCTTATCGTAAATTCGAATTTACAGAAAAATATACGAATTTTGGAAATTTTTAGAGATATTTTAATCAAATGACATAATTGGGGAGTGTGTACAACATGTGTGAGTGCTTTTAATATTGGCCAAAACTGAAATACAAAAATGGACCACTAATTATGACTTGGTCAGGCCCAAATAAATATCATACCCAATTAAATAAACACATTATTTAAAATATAAATAGTACTGAAATAAACAAATAACTATTGAAACTAGATAAACAGGTTTTTCCAATATTTCAAGGAGAGTGCACAGTACCAATATTCAGCAAAAAGAGAAAAGTGGACTAAAATTTGGGGGCTGCTAGTGCTACCTACACTCCAAAATTCTAACCAAGTCCCCTTCACCCTTTTTGGTATTTTTTTTTTTTTCAATTTTTCTTTTGTATCTCTTTTGTCATCTGCTTTCATCCCCCCTCTAGCCAGCTCTCTCTCAACTCCCATTCCCCCTGTCTGGCACACCCATGTGGTGGCAGCAGCGTAGAAGAGGATAGGAGTTCTCTAGGCAGCGACCACAAGCAAAATGGATAAGACAGGGTAGCAGTGTTACAAGGTCTGGTGTGAGGCTTCAGGGATCACCTTTTGACAATTCTAGAATTTAATTTCCATAAATATAATTGTACATTATGGAAATTAAATTCTGAGAAGTAAATAAATTTTTCAAGTATTTAGAAAACGCACTCCAAAGGAAATATGAATTCAAGAATTTATTTTATGGAATTCATGTGATCGGAGACAAGTTTTCAAAATAATATTTATTATGTTCTGAAAATTAGTTTTCGCAGCTTAATAACTACTATCTTCGGTCCTTAATGTAAAGAAAAAATTACAAAAATTACCAAGACTAAGGAACTTATTTAATGTTATAAAATTGATATGTTATCCCAAGTACACCTAGCATTGATATGTTCTCAATTTTTTTGAAAAATAAATATTTTAATCATAAACCTGATCACCCGGCCCAAACCAACCCATATGAGGTCGGGTTGGGTTTGTTTGGATTACGCAAAAAGAAATCGATTAAACCAACCAAACCCAACTCATATTTAATTGATTGGGTTGGGTCTTCAAATACCCCAAAACCCCCCGACCTATGTCCACCCCTAATTATTAACAATATGTGTATGCGCCTCCAATGCTCTCCACTCTCTTTCGCCCTTTTTAAAAAAAAAAAAAAAAACTTTACAACAGAAGATTTTGACTACTTCAGTACTCAACCCTCTGAATCATGGTACCTGCCATATTTTTTGATGTTGCATAACTCATGCATGGTTAATTGGTTATAATTATTTACAAATATGGCTTCAACATGTTTTTGGTATCTCTAATATACCCTCTTTTTGTTTTAGTCCTTTTAATTTATTTTTGAAATAGATCATGCAATATAATTTTTGTTTCATTTCGGTCATCCATTTTGTTTCAGTGCTATAATATATATTTGTTTAACAAATATTTAAACCATCGTTGCTTCAATATATCACATAAATTAATATCATAACTGATATATATATATATTTTTGACGGGATCATAACTGATATCTTAAAAATGCTAATTAAGTAATAACGAAAACATTATACAAACCAAAAAGAAAATTAAATAGAAGCCCTAAAGCCTAAACTGACCAAAGAATAATATTCACGAGACAGACTGAAAAATAGGTGTGTATATATATATATATATATATTAAATTAAAGTAACTTGAGATTGGATATTGAGTAAGAGTTTCAAAAGCAATCTGGTACCCAAAGTACCACAAGTCCACAACAGTAGCAATTTCAATGCGATATTTTAATGATCAATCTCACAATGGATAGTAGGGCCGGACAACGGACGGTATCGAGCCCAATAACCGCATCCGGCCCAATCTGTGCACTTTCAATATGTGGCCAAATTTCGTCTGTGTGGGCCTCCGAATTGGACGGATTCCAGGTAGGGCGGGTTTCAGGAGGATCGGATTGGTTAAAGTGGGTCGGGTCCATATTGGGCCCAGTTTATTTTACAACCTAAATTAGTTTTTGAGACTTTGTTTTTTTCAATCTAAATGTTAATTTTTTGAAAAAGTAAAAAGTCAATTTTAATGGGCCATTTTTTTTGATATAAATTTTTAATGGGCCATTTTAATATGGGCATTATTAAATGCACCCCCACTTGGTGGGTACACCCCCATTTTTTGAATTTCTCAAAATAACACCGAATAAAAATAGCAAAAATTCTTTTTTTTTATTCTGAACATTTTACCGGAATTTGCGAATTTTCCAGAATGACCCCTTGAATAACACAACAAAAACTCAATCTTCACTCCAATTCACTCACACTCACACTTCCGAAAATTCTTGAAATTGAAAACGCTCTGATCTTATTGGAAATTAAAAATTTTCAGTACATATTTTTTTGTTTTTTAAACATAATTCCGGAAATTGCAATTTCCGGTGATAGTGTGGTTATAATTTTTGTACCGAAAATTGTAATTTCCGGTACGCAAATTGTATACCAAAAATTACAATTTTCGGTTATAGTGTGGTTATAATTTTTGCATCGAAAATTGCAATTTTCGGTGATAGTGTGGTTAAAATTTTTGTACCGAAAATTGCAATTTCCGGTATACAATTTGCGTACCGAAAATTGCAATTTCCGATACAATTTTTCTTTTATTGCATTTTAATATAATTGATTTATTTATCTTTCAGATATGCCTAAGTTGAGAGGGAGAGGAGTAGCTTCCACTTCTGGTAGTGCACCCCCACGTAGACAACGGCAGCCTCCGACTGCCTCTGAGCCTCAGAGGCGTATTGCTAGCAGGCTGCCGCATGAGGATGTAGTTGGCCACCAGAATCCCCATTTTGTATACGAGGCTCCAGAGGATAAGACCATGGTATAGCTGGAGACCAGGCTCCCTTTCCTGGAAGACCTTACGATGGGTCATTGCCTACAGATTATCAGCATCACGTTGTCTATCAGATATGGCAGGGGCAGGTATATATCTGGTTGTTATTTGATCAAATGTTTATTTTTATATATGATCAATGATGTTTATTTGTGTGCAGGAGCGTGATGCGCTTAAGTCTTTCATGGCCTGAAGTTGCAAAAATGGTTGAGTGGAAGAGTACCACCGCCTCCTCATGTAAATGATCATCTCTCGGAGGCCGGCCTAACCTCCTTGCTATACTGCAGCTTCAGGATAGTTGACAGGGCCTTACTGTCAGCCTTTGCAGAAATGTGGCATCGGGAGACGAGCAGCTTCCATCTGCCCTTTGGAGAGATGACAGTCACACTTGATGTTGTGTCTGTCCTTTTAGGCCTTAAAGTCAGCGGCTCTTTTTATGTACCACCGCCTCCTCATGTAAATGATCATCTCTCGGAGGCCGGCCTAACCTCCTTGCTATACTGCAGCTTCAGGATAGTTGACAGGGCCTTACTGTCAGCCTTTGCAGAAATGTGGCATCGGGAGACGAGCAGCTTCCATCTGCCCTTTGGAGAGATGACAGTCACACTTGATGTTGTGTCTGTCCTTTTAGGCCTTAAAGTCAGCGGCTCTTTTTATGTACCCCCAGTGATGGATCCAGACATTGCAATATCTTATTTACAGACATTGCTAGGGTGTACATATGAAGAGGCAAACAAGGAGACGACAAATATGAGGGGCGCTCATATGAGTATTGACTTCTTGATGAAGACATATGACCCGGTAGCGTTCACGATGGGCGGTGGGGCTGTGCGGCCAGGGCCATGATAATGTTCGCCGGCTTTGTACCATTTTGGCAGACAAGAGCCATATATATATTGACATCAAGTACTTGGACCTGGTACGTGACTTAGGGGCGGTTGGTAGTGTGTCATGGGCTAGTGCTGCACTAGCCTTCTTGTACGGATATCTAGGAGACGCTAGCCTGCATGACATTAAGATTAATACTTTTTTTTAGATATTTCCTACACGAGATGACCTTTTGTATTGGGCTCGAGAGGTTGGGAAGGAAAACAATATAGTTGTTGTCATTGTAAGATCTGACACAGAAACAGGACAAAGAGGAAGAAAATGTGTTTTAACTTAGTGTTATGCAGGCTAACGTCTCCCAGGTATCCGTATAAGAAGGCTAGTGCAGCACTAGCCCATGACACGCTACCAACCGCCCCTAAGTCACGTACCAGGTCCAGGTACTTGATGTCAATATATATATGGCTCTTGTCTGCCAAAATGGTACAGGCCAGCAGCAACATTATCATGGCCTTAACTGCACAGTCCCACTGTCCATCGTAAACGCGCTGGTCATATGTCTTCATCAAGAAGTCAATACTCATATGAGCGCCCCTCATATTTGTCGACTCCTTGTTTGCCTCTTCATATGTACACCCCAGCAATGTCTGTAAATAAGATATTGCAATGTCTAGATCCATCATTGGGGGTACATGAAAAAAGTCGCTGACTTTAAGGCCTAGGAGGACAGACACAACATCAAGCGTGATTGTCATCTCTCCAAAGGGCAGATGGAAGCTGTTCGTCTCCCGATGCCACCTTTTTGCAAAGGCTGACAATAAGGCCCTGTCAACCATCATGAAGCTGCAGTATAGCAAGGAGGTTAGGCCGGCCTCCGAGAGATGGTCATTTACATGAGGAGGCAGTGGTACTCTTCCACTCAACCATTTTTGCAACTTCAGGCCGTGAGAAGCCACCTTAAGCGCATCACGCTCCTGCACAGAAATAAACATCAATGATCATATAAAAAAAAATAAGCATTTGATCAAATAACAACCAAATATATACCTGCTCCTGCCATATCTGATAGGCAACATGATGCTGATAATCTGTAAGCAACGACCCATCGTAAGGTCCTCTAAGAAAGGGAGCCTGGTCTCCAGCTATACTATGATCTCTTCCAGCTATATCCTCTGGAGCCTCCTATACAAAAAAGGGATCCTGGTGGCCAACTACATCCTCGTGGGGCAGCCTGCTAGCAATACGCCTCTGACACTCAGAGGCAGCCGGAAGCTGCCGTTGTCTACGTGGGGGTGCACTACCAGAAGTGGAAGCTACTCCTCTCCCTCTCGACTTAGGCATATCTGAAAAACTAATAAATCAATTATATTAAAATGCAATAAAATAAAAATTGTACCGGAAATTATAATTTTCGGTACGTAAATTGTATACCAAAAATTACAATTTTCAGTACAAAAATTTTAACCACACTATCACCGAAAATTGCAATTTTCGGTATACAATTTGCATACCGAAAATTGCAATTTTCAGTACAAAAATTATAACCACACTATCACCAGAAATTGCAATTTTCAGTATACAAATTGTATACCGAAAATTGCAATTTTCGAAACTATGTTTAAAAAACAAAAAAAATACGTACCGAAAATTTTCAATTTCCGATAAGATCAGAGCGTTTTCAGTTTCAAGAATTTAGAATTTCTAGAAGTGTGAGTGTGAGTGAATCGGGGTGAAGGTTGAGTTTTTGTTGTGTTATTCAATGAGGCATTCTGGAAAATTTGCAAATTGTATACCGGAAATTGCGGTAACATTGTGTTTAAAATTCTTACCGAAAATTACAATTTC
The DNA here is from genome assembly GCA_037113605.1 of Calophaca sinica. Classification (NCBI taxonomy): domain Eukaryota; kingdom Viridiplantae; phylum Streptophyta; class Magnoliopsida; order Fabales; family Fabaceae; genus Calophaca; species Calophaca sinica. The sequence goes on along the minus strand of CM073734.1, from coordinate 13,424,657 downwards.
CGGTATACAAATTGTATACCGGAAATTGTAATTTCTGGTAATATTGTGTTTAAAATTTGTTGTCGAAAATTGCAATTTCCGGTAAAATGTTCAGAATAAAAAAAAAGAATTTTTGCTGTTTTTATTCAGGAGTATTTTGGAAAATTCGAAAAATGAGGGGTGTACCCACCAAGTGGGGGGTGCATTTAATAATGCCCTTTTATTATTTACATGAATGGACCATATTCAATTAACTGCAATGGCTTGCGCGAGAACTGAAACCAATGTTTTTAACAAATAGGCCATTTTATCTTTCAATCAAGCAATTTTTATTAGCGATACAATTTTAATGGGCCACTGAAAGAAAGGAAAATTGGTGCTAGAGGATAAACTTACACAAGGCACAAAGCACCCAGTAAAATAGGTAAATAAGCATTTATATACAATGATATCAAGAGTACAAACTAGTAAAATACAAGAGAGAGGTTTGCAAAGAAGCACAAACCCAGCAACCTTAACCATCCAACATAGTTTGCAAGCAGAAACCCTGAACAAAAAAAAAAAAAAACAAACCCAGAAAACCCTAACCTTTCAAAATGTGTGATGGGTCTGTTCTTGCTTTCACTTACTCCAATCAGGCAAGCATCCAATGCAGTCACCAACTAAGGATGGTCGATTCGGTAACCTAAAAATGCAAATAATAGGAAAAAAAAAACATGTTAGTTAAATAACAGAAACCCTAAACTCAAAATATAATAACATGTTAAACACAAGTTCAAAAACAGAGACCCCAAACCTTATTTGTAAAAGAGTGAAGTAGTAAATTACCCTACCAGAAAGGAAAAAAATCCTTCTCTTGCCACTGTATGCCATTTCCACGATCATTCTCTTCCACACTGTTGCAACGCTCTTTTAAACCATCGATCTCTGTCTGTGGCCGTTGAAGATAGAGCAGCGGTGTTGAGGTTAGGATTAGAGAGAGGTTGAGGGAGATGAGATCTAGAAATGAGTGATGCAGAAATGGGAGATGAGGAGATCAAAAGTGATGAGGAGGACAAGAGAGAGAGAGAGATGCGGCGCTATGCTAGGGTTAGGGAAAATGGGAACAACAGAGATGAGATGGGCCTCAAGGGTTTGGGTGTTTTAAGTCTCTTCCTGATCCTAAATGGCGTCGTGTGTTGCACTCCCGCCCACTTAGCACTACTCAGTCGGGCATGGGTATTTGACAGTGAAAAATAACGACAACCGCTTAATAAATAACTGAAAATGCCATCTGAATAACTCTTGGGCCGGTTTCTCGGTCGGTCCATTTTTTTTGCCCCAGCTCTAATGGATAGCGGTTCTTTAAGTACATCTATCAAATATATTCCCTACATTAATTTTTTTTTAATGGTTGAAAATACTATTCAATATAGTGTTTAAGATACTATTTTGATGTTATAACTTACTACTCCGTTACAATATATAAATAAATTTGACCACTTTTACACTTATTAAAAAAATAGTTATTCACGATAAATATTGTTAATCTCATTTAAAATTTCCACTTGATTGCCTAAATTATCCCTCATTAATTATATAGAAACTTGGGATCATTGGAAATAAAATTTAAAATAAATGAGAGGCATTCTAAGAATATCATCAGGAAAGAGATTGGTTTTGCTTATATTTTATAACATATTATATGAGTTAACTTTGATGATATTATTATTGTTGTAGAAAAAAAGATGATATTATTATGTGCAGTTAAAATCTGCAAAAAAAAATAAAATATTTTCATACTTGTATATATACTAGTTCGTAAAGGTGTCCTGTTGTTCTGTTCCTTGTCTTTTGCCTGCTTATATCAGTCGAATTGGTTTTGTTTGCAGTAAAATGGGATTTCAGGAGTTCCTACATCAAATTTAAGGAGCCTTTGGAGTTGGTTCTGAAATGATTCAGGGGTGTCCAGTTTTGATGCCTTGTCAAGTCTGTTGTGCAGTTTTGATGTGTCGTTTTGCTGATTGAATTGGCTGGTGGCTCAAAATCATGCCTGAAACTAATGCAGATATGTCTATCACTTTGCAATAAGGGAACATTGAAAGAAGTGCCAAGTTTATTTGGAGGGCTTTTTTTCCCCGTAGCACAACTTTATTTTTTATTTACCCGATTAACACACTTTATAGATTAAGTACTAAACTAACACATTTTTTTAGTAGTTGGGAAATCGGTTTTAGTGAACACGACATCTAAACTAATTTTCTTTTTTATTTTTTATTTCTAAGTTGAGAAATCGGGTCCCCTAAACCCGATTTCTGTACTTGTCATTTTTTTTTAAGAACGTGAAGGGAAATTGGGTTTAGCCATCCCGATTTCTCAACTTTGTTTTTTTTTTATTTTTTCCTCCAACGAACAAAAAAAAACAAAAAAAAATACTAGTTGAGAAATCGGGTGTGGAGAACCCGATTTTCCAACACAAACATAAAAATAAAATAAGATCAACTAGTAGGGAAATCGGGTTTAGAAGACCCGATCTCTCAACTTAGAAATAAAAAAAAACACAAAAAATTAGTTTAGATGTCGTGTTCTCTAACACCGTTTTCTCGACTAAAAAAAAAGTGTACTAGTTTAGTACTTAATCTAATTGAGTAAATAAAAAATAAAGTTGTGCTATAGAAATAAAAAAAGCCTTATTTGGAAGCATGGCAGGATACCAATTATTTGGCGGTGCCAAATCTAGAGTATACTACTTTGTTAGTGGTGTACCGGTGCACCATGGACAATATTAGAAATAAAAAAGTCTAGCTTTGTTATCTCTCCTTGATAGTGTATACGTTCCTCTCTTATATGATTGCCAGCTAAGCAATGTATTGACAGCTAATCAATCTATTATTGCCAAGCTGTCACAGGCGGTTACCTCCTTCCTTTCCTTCTTGTATATATATTCCTCTGCTCTCATTGATTCTGTTAATGAAAAAAATTATTACCATTCAGTTTCTATTATGACATTGTTTAGTTTCTCTGATTTCTACATGGTATCCAGAGCTTTCTAGAAGTCTCGCATGGCTTTGGCCCCGAGCAACGCCCATTTGCTCGTCGCAAAGAAATTTTTCCACCACCGCCTGGTTCGTCTTTTTCGATGCCACCTCTCTTCAATGGTGTCGCCATCGCTCGGCGGCGCACATTGTCGCCGCCCTTCTCAAACTCGCTTTTACAATATTTCGAGAAACTTCGGTGATGATAACTATCTCATATGGCTTCAACAAGTTGATCATGTTCTTCGAAAGACAAATCGCATCGCTTTTGTGTCTCGCCACAAATTCGATTCAGTTTCTCTCAATCCGATCGCGTTCGGAATCAAGAATCTCGCTTATTCTCGCTGGGAACTTCAGGATCGATTCTGTCGCTTGCATGGCTTCAATCTTCTCTCACCTCTATTCTTCCTAAAATGATTGGATGTCGTTATTCCTGGCAACTTTGGGAGAAGATACATCATCATTGCAGATCCAAAATCAAAGCGCCAAGCCGACGACTACGATCCGATCTTCGTCACATGAAGAAAGGTGAAAGGTCCATAGCTGAATTTCTTAGCAAAATTAAATCAATCTCTGATTCACTTGTTTCAATTGGTGAATCTGTTTCGATTCAAGAACAAACTGATGCTATATTAGAAGGTCTTCCTACTGAATATGAATCTCTAATCACGCTAATCATGAGCAAGTCTGAGTGGTTTGAATTTGATGAGATTGAATCGCTATTGTTAGCACATGAATGTCACATAACCAAACAGAAGGAAATTCTTGACTCTGTAGCTTCGTTGAATATTACCAAATCTAATGTTCCTACATCAAATTCTGCTAATACCACGATGTCTACTCAACCTCCTCGCCAAAGACAATCGCATACCCTATAGCTACACCTGATATGTCACAGAATGGTTCCACTCCTCGTGGTGGTCATGGCTATGGTTTCTGAGGTAACACTGGAGGAGGTAGATCTGGCAGAAGAGGTGGTCGTGGAGGTCGCAGTAACACTCAGTGTCAAATTTGTTATAAATTTGGTCATGATGCCTCTTACTGCTATCCCAGGTTTAGCTCTCAGTACTAAATGTGACACCCTCTACCCCGTCATGCATTTTAGCAATGTAAGAAGAAAAGAACAAGAAATAAAATTTATATTCATTCGGATAAAACTTTCCTTTCAAACGAAATAGAGTTGTCACGTTCACAACATGCGGAAATAGAAAATGAGTATGAAATACAATTAATAAAAAATAACCCAAGTTCCCGATATCACAATAATTCAGAGCTCTTCCCCTAATTATTACATCGAAAAAATACAATGACTTAAACAAGTAAACACAAGTCTTCTATCTATCACCACGAGCTATCGTGATTACTCGCCGGCATTCACATCCTCAATACCTGCAGTCTCGGCATCTACACATACCCCATGGGATATGCATAGCCACAAGAGGGGTTAGTCATCATAACCTCAAATAGTGCATACAGCGTAGGAAATTAATGAACAATGCGCAATATACAACAATTCCAATAAAGACGTCTAATCACTAGCACTAAGGCATAAGATGGTACCACAACGACCAAATATCACATGCTACAGCATCAATCACAACAACAAGGTACATTACCAACACTAAACAACCAGGCATGTTATCATGTAAAACGATGTATTTCTAGAACCATAACTATATGCATGTGGATCCACTTATAACGAGGTCGGGATACCTTGCCCGTTTCGGAATACCATGTCCGTAGTGCCCTAATAACAACAGGACCGAGAACCTCACCCGTCACGGGATACCTTGCCCGATTCGCCCCATTAACCGTAGGACCGGGAAACCTTGCCCGTCACGGGATACCTTGCCCGATTCGCCCTATTAACCAAAGGACCGGGAAACCTCGCCCGTCACGGGATACCATGCCCGATTCGCCCTTTTTAACCAAAGGACCGGGAAACCTCGCCCGTCACGGGATACCTTGCCCGATTCGCCCTTTTTAACTGTAGGACCGGGAAACCTCGCCCGTCACGGGATACCTTGCCCGATTCGCCCGCCGACACCATGATGCATGAACATGACCAAATGCGGTGTCTAACCATGATATCCTCTATCGCAATATCTTCGACAGAGTAACAACAACAACAACTACAGCAGAACACAAATTCATAAGTTAGCCAGTGCCTTCTACCAATAACATAAACATTTAATATTCTTAGCAACTTTGATTAAGCACATAACATCCAAGTGAAGCTTTGGAATAGAAGGACTAGTTCTCTCATATTATCATACTAATAAATCAATAGGCATCATAAATGAACTTTAGATATCCTACTTAGGCTTTACAATATCAACCTAATTGTAGAAACTCGAGGAAACGCGACGAAACAACAAGGCGCAAGTCGCCATAGGCGCTGGCGCTGGCATCGTGGGCGCTGGCGCCCGCCATCGTCATCCACCGCAACAGGGGTTCGTGCGGATTCGGGGATCTAATGCCTCACCATTACGTCCCTCAGAACTTAGTTGAACATGGTTTAGAGTTCTTTGATCCATACTTAGTGATTACACAGTCATAGGGTCTAAAACTTACCCTTTAGCTATTTAAATTCCTTACCCTATCATTTGGTAGCAAACAAATTCTGCACAACTTAACTTATCCCTATCGTTGACCCTCAATTCTCTTGTTAAAACTTCAAAGTCTCTATCAAGGCATGGTTTATTCATGTGTCAATTATTCTAAAATATTAATCCTAACTTGATTCACCTTTTATTCCATTTTAACCTCTCCAGCATTCTGTTGTTAAAACATCATCACCGCTAATTCTTGCAACAACACTAGAGGTTTAGGCAATTCAACACTTTTAAATGCTAACCACATCAGTATCTAGGCACACAACACAAATTATATAGCATGTCATCAAGTATTGTAAGAGTTCATACAATGGCAATTTAAAGTCGGCAACAACCAAGATTTTCACCTCTCAGAGCAATAAAGAATAGTCAAGAGAAACAAGCATGTAAACAATCAAGACTCAATCACCACACCAAATTCATCAATCCAATGAAATTATCACATCACGTTACAGTAAATATCACTAGTCAAGAATAGTAATTGAGGAGTTCGGATGCCTCCCTATCACGGTGGTGATAGTGCTCGTTTTTCGTTACCGCGCGAGGCATAGGGGTCATGGGACACCCCTATTGTTCATACATATTCCATACACTCACTAGAAGAGAACAACTACCCCTTACCTCAAGTGAATTTCGTGCTCCTAGGATGGGGTGAGGTAACACCAAGCTTTTCCTTTCCTAGTGAAGCTTTCCTCAGCAAAAACACAAGAGCAAGGGTTTAGGAATGGAAAAATCATGGTTTAGAACCCTAACGTTGATCTTAAAGACAAAGCTTATCATTAGAAGACTTACCACCTCCTATTCCTCCCAATGAGGTCAGACGAGTTACAATAACGATGCTCCCCGGTCGAGTCCCGTAGCGTAGTCTTGAGTTAGAGCCCTTGACACCACAAAATTGGAAGAAGGGAAGGAAGAGCTTTTCTCTGTTCGGATTGGTCTTATGAGCAGCTCCTAATCATGTTTAGGGTCTTAGAACTGATGCTTAGTGGCTAGGTTAAGTCTAGGGGTCGTGGTTGCCCTTTCAGGTCGAGAATGGGTCACACTGGGTCACAGAACCGGCCCGAGTTAAAACGCGAAACAGCGGACAGCCACTTCGCAGCAGTGGGCGCCTGGCGCCTGCACTCCCTGAGCGCCCTGCGCCTGGTCTCGGTGAGGCCTGGGCGCCCGAGCTTCAGTCTGGGCGCCCTGCGCCTGAGTCTGGACACTCAGTGCCACTATTTTTGTCTTATTTGGAGCTACAGATGTCCGATTGAGGCGTTCTTGGTGTCTTTGGAAATATAAGAGAATTTCCTACAATTTTATCTCTAATAGGCTTACCCAAATTCGGACTCTAACAGGCTCAAAATTGCAGTTTAAATATACTATAATATTCCTAAGTGTTACGCTTGCGTTGTGTTGACTCCAGAGAGCATATCTAGAGTTGTAGGTATCGAAATCGAGTCGAACTAAAGCCAACTAAAAGATAAGAGATAACACTACAACTTTATTGAAGGGACTTAAATCCAATTGAGTTGTTAAGAGGTTCAAAAATGGGGAATACGATGACCGAAATAACTAAATATAGGAATAAAGGTACATCTGGACACTCAATCGGCTGAAGGAACGGTAAAACATATGAAACCCATCCCAAGCAACAATAAGCATGTTCTAATACCCTAAGACATATCCTAATCTTGAAGGATGAAAAATTAGGGATGTTACACTCCACTTCTTATGGTGCATCTCCACGGCTCAACAATCCTTTTCAATACATCAGGCCTTCTTCAGTCTCCACTGCACCACAGAATGCTATGGTTTGGACTGCTCCTAATTTTCAGGTGCAGCAAGTTCCTCAGTTTGGTGTTCCTCAGCAAGTACCACAGGCCTATCTTGCCAATGCGGTGTGGCTCAACAATCTCGAGTGGATTGTTGATTCAGGTGCTTCACACCATGTCACAGCAGATCCCACCAATCTAGCTACTGCCACACCACTCAATACTCAGGAACATGTTTTCTTGGGTAATGGACAAGGTCTGTCTATCACTTCTATAGGAACTAACTCGTTTCTTCACCTGTTCATAGTAACACTCAACTTTATCTTAATAACTTGCTTTTAGTGCCTAATATTACCAAAAATCTTGTTAGTGTCAGCAAATTTGCCAAGGATAATCATGTTTATTTTGAGTTTCACCCTTCATTTTGTCTTGTTAAATCTCAGGTTGATAACCAAGTCCTCTTGCGTGGTCAGCTTAATCCAGATGGTCTCTACTCCTTTCCAAACTTGTTTTCCAATAATGGCAGTCAATCTGCTACTTCAGGGGCAAGCTCTTCTCAATTCTCTTCTACTGTTTTGTCTGCTACTGTACCTACACACACCACTTCATTTTCACTTTGGCACAATAGACTTGGTCATCCCAATTCTCAAGTACTAAATACTATTCTAAAATTGTGTAATGTTTCTGTTTCTCAAAGAAATATACATGATTTTTAGTGCATCTTGTTGCATGGGAAAGTCACATAGGCTTCCTTCTCAACTCTCTGACTCCATTTATCATGAACCTTTAGAACTTATATTTTGTGATCCTTGGGGACCTTCTCCTATGCTTTCTTCTATGGGATACAAATATTATGTGTCTTTTATTGATGCTTTCAGTCGGTTTACTTGGATTTATTTCATTAAAGCCAAATCTGAAACCTTAACTATTTTCAAACAGTTTCAATCTCTAGTTGAGTTACAACTAAACAAGAAAATCAAATCGGTTCAATCAGATTGGGGTGGTGAATTTAGACCCTTTAAACAATACTTGACTAGTTTGGGGCTAGTACATAGGTTGATTTGTCCTCACACACATCACCAAAATGGTGTTGTGGAACGAAAACATAGGCATATAGTTGATATGGGCCTCACCCTTCTGTCTCAAGCCTCTTTGCCTATGTCATATTGGGATCATGCTTTCCATACATCTGTTTATCTCATAAATAGGCTTCCCTCCATGTATCACAAGTCAGCTATTCCTTTGCAAACTCTCTTTAACAAGCTTCCTGATTATTCTTTTCTTAAAACTTTTGGTTGTGCCTGTTTTCCTCTACTTAGACCATATAATTCTCATAAACTTCAATATATGTCTACTGAGTGCATTTTCCTAGGCTACTCTCCTTCACATAAAGGCTATAAATGTCTTAGTCTTGAAGGTAGACTATTCATTTCTAAGGATGTCATCTTTAATGAGCACAAGTTTCCAAAGTTAAACACTGTTTCAGGTTCCAATTCTGTTTCAGGTTCGAATTCTGCTACTGTCTCTGTCCCTCTTGGCATTCTGTCAGGTTTTTTTGTTTCTCAGCCTAACACTGGTTCTCCTAACACCTTCACACCACCTGTTCCTGTTGGATCTCAAGTTCATAGTCCTCCATCTCATTTTTCTGGTGAGCATGAATCACCTGTCCATAATTCAACTCTTTCCTCTTCTCTCTGTGTCTCTCCTTTTTCTGTCTCAGGTGAAGTTAGTCCTCGCCATCTTCGCTTACGATCATACAGGTCAGCCTCAACCTCCACCTTCTACTAATATTCACCCTATGATAACCAGGTCAAAAAATGGCATTGTCAAACCAAAACTGCATCCCACACTTCTTCTTACTACCGCTGAACCTTCCATCCGCCCAAAGAGGCTCTTTGTTTCCACACCGGGCAAAGAAGCAATGCAGGCTGAATATGATGCTCTCTTGGCCAATAATACTTGGTCATTAGTTCCTAGACCCACTGGTAGATCTGTGATTGGGTGCAAGTGGGTGTTCCGAGTAAAAGAAAATCCTGATGGTACCATTAATAAATACAAAGCTAGACTTGTAGCTAAAGGCTTTCATCAAAAATATGGCTGTGATTATTCGGAAACTTTTTCCCCAGTTGTTAAACCTGTCACAGTCAGAATTATTCTCACTCTTACCCTTACAAACAAATGGCCCATCAAGCAAGTAGATGTCAATAATGCTTTTCTAAATGGCTTTCTAGAAGAAGATGTGTTTATGTCTCAACCTCTTGGGTTTGAAAAAGATGGTAAACAGCTAGTTTGCAAACTGAATAAAGCTATTTATGGCCTCAAACAAGCCCCTAGGGCTTGGTATGAGAGACTAACCAAAACTCTTATTAATTTTGGTTTTTCCCAAAGCAAATGTGATCCTTCTCTTCTTACCTACAATAAAGGTAGTTCTTTGTCTCTATATTCTTATCTATGTAGATGACATTATTGTTACTGGTTCATCACTTACTATGGTGCAAGGTTTGATCACTAAGCTGAATTCTGTTTTTGCACTCAAGCAACTTGGAGATCTTGAGTATTTTTTGGGAATTGAAGTCAAGCAAACATCAAATGGTTCTCTTATGCTGTCACAAGCAAAATACATTAGGGATCTTCTCCAAAAAGCTGAAATGGGGACAGCTAAGGGCATCTCTACTCCTTTGCAAGCAAACCTGAAACTGTCCAAATTTGGGTCAGATTATCTTGAAGATCCTTTCTTTTATCGGTCCATAGTTGGTGCATTGCAATATGTGACCATCACTCGACCTGAAATTGGTTATGCGGTCAATAAGGTGTGCCAATTCATGGCACAGCCCCTGAATTCCCACTGGACAGCAGTTAAGAGAATTTTAAGGTACTTGAGAGGTACCATGGATCTTGGTCTGGTGCTACAGCCTGCTTCCCCTGCTTCTCCTCTCAGCTTGCAAGCTTATTCAGATGCAGATTGGGCATCTGATGTGGACGACCGCAGGTCCACCTCTGGTGCTTGTCTTTATCTTGGGCCTAATTTGGTGTCTTGGTGGTCAAAGAAGCAAACATTGGTTGCAAAATCCAGTGCGGAGGCAGAGTACAGGAGCCTTGCTCTTGCAGCTTCTGAGATCTTATGGATTCAGTCCCTGTTGCATGAACTTCATGTTCGGATTCCAACTCCAGTCATTTTTTGTGACAACATGAGTACGGTTGCTCTAAGCCATAATTCTGTCCTGCATTCAAGGACAAAGCATATGGAGCTGGACATCTTTTTTGTTAGGGAAAAGGTGCTGAACAAGTCCCTCATTGTTTCCTATGTTCCTGCTGCAGCTTAAACAGCTGATATATTGACTAAGTCTCTGCCCAAGACCAGCTTCTGTGCCTTAAGGGGCAAACTCAGAGTTTTGCATTTTAGTCAGCTACCACCCTGAGTTTGAGGGGGAATGATAGTGTATAAGTTCCTCTCTTATATGATTGCCAGCTAAGCAATGTATTGACAGCTAAGCAATCTATTATTGCCAAGCTGTCACAGGCGGTTACCTCCTTCCTTTCCTTCTTGTATATATATTCCTCTGCTCTCATTGATTCTGTTAATGAAAAAGATTATTACCATTCAGTTTCTATTATGACATTGTTTAGTTTCTCTGATTTCTACACTCCTCCACGGCTTCTCAAAGCTCTAGTACTCGTGGTGCCATCAGCTTCTGTCCCTCTCTGCCCTCGGGCTACCGCGTCGTCGCCCCCGACCTCTGTCGCTACGGCGACACAGACACACCGCCCTCTCCTTCTTCCTATTCCGCCCACCTCCTTTCATATCTGCCGTTGTTCCTCCCCTTGAGCCACATTAGGTCCTGTCATGAGAAGATATCAATAACTTGTGTTACCATTTTGAGCCAAAAAATAATAGCAGTAATTAACAAATTAGTAATGAGGAACAAGAATAAAGAGAGAGAAATTAGAGAAAGAGACCGAGAAGGAGAAGGGGAAGTTCCTCGTCGCTGGCTATTGCGGTGCGCATGCCACCGCCATCCGTTGAAAGTTGCCAGGGACGGAACCAAAAAAAAAAATGTCCCGGGGGTGGGAATTTAACAAATGGTAGTCTGACTTCTAATATAATAATTGTCTAAAATTTATTAACTTGTTATCCTGCAAAATTGTTGAAAGACAACAAACAACAAATCATAAACTTTGAGCAAAACACTCCCAATAACAATACATGGCCGAAATCTACGTATCAACCATGAAATGCAGAGAAACACATAGCAATTGAATTGGACTTTACAAAGTCAAACCAAACAAACACATGAAAAAATGAATTGCACAAATGAAAACGTCATGCCTTTGAAGATGGACAAAACATAGGTTAAAAAATTCCGGATGTGGGTGTAACTCAATGGGCCCAAAGACCTCAGAAGTGGAAGTGGAAGAAGGGGAACCCACTTGGTTCCTTCCTTCCATTTTTTACCACCCTCTAATATCTGTGTCGAGAATCTCTGCCTCAACCCTTCAAATAAAGTTAGACTCTTAAGTGTGTGTTTGGTTGAGATTCCCCACCTCCCCCAAAATGCCGATGCGTTGGAAATAATTGATTGTCCAATTTTATTTTGGTGTTTGGTTAAGATTGTGGTTTAAAATAATTGATTTTAAGTGTTGTAGAATCAATTCTTTTGGAAGGAGGTAGAGAGTAGCTTTTGGGTTTAGAAAAATCAATTCTAGGTGTGGGACCCACAAAATTCTTTATATTTACACATAAAAAGTGATTCTACTATCATTACCAAACACAAATCAATTATTTTTGACTCACTTTTAAACTACCATTACCAAACATAAATCAATTTTTTAAAATCAATATTTTTTAAAATCAATTTTTTTAAACAACATTCTTCACAACCTATTCTACTAGAATCTAAAACAAATAGGCCCTAAGTAAAGACAGCCCCCGAAAGAAACAACAACCACTGCCCAAGAACAACTTAATAACGAGAAACAAAAACAAAAACATGATAAAAAAAACCAATTGGAGTTTTTCTTCTCCCAAGAAACAAACAAAGTGAAGGAAGGACAAAAGAAAACAAAACTGTAAAGGGAAAGACACGAGAAAAGGTAGTAAACTAGAGAGAGAGAGAGAGAGAGAGGGCGAGAGACTTTGCAGAGGGGCGAATATTTAACAATAAGTGTATATACTCGGACATTTTTTGTTTTGGTGGGGGCGACTGCCCCTTTTCGGTTCTACCTAACTCCTTCCCTGACAGTTGCAGCAACGAGGGGATCTATTCCCCTGTTTCTGTTCTTTTCCCTTTTTACTTTTGTATTGTTGCTACCTTTATTTTATTCTTGCTGATTCTTGTTCTGCTTTGTTTTTTTTCACTATTTCTGATAGGAACTGGGGATCTGTGAGTTGATCCTAGGGGATGGTCTCGCTATTGAAGGTTGTTGTGTGGCTATAGGGTTGCGGTAGTTATGGATTTTGAGAGTACCTGAGATGTGACCAAAGTAGTCTCGGCCAGAAACACACTATCCTCATCACCCTCTTTCTGAAACGGTGAAACATGATACCAGAGAAACCAACCAACAAAGACCAAAACAATTACAGCAAAAGTGACTGCTGTTTCTAGATTTGCTCAATAACTGAAGAGAGCATCAGAATAACCGAAGCCCTGATCTGACCCGCCTGTTTCTGCAATTCTTGGGCCGGTTTCTCGGTCGGCCCATTTTTTTGCCCATCTCTAATGGATAGTGGTTCTTTAAGTACATCTATCAAATATATTCCCTACATTGATTTTTTTTAATGGTTGAAATTATTGTTCAATATAGTGTATAAGATACTATTTTGATGTTATAACCTATTCAGCTGATGAAAGTGATGATATTATTGCTGTAAAAAAATGATATTATTATGTGCAGTTAAAATCTGCCAAATAATAATAATAATAATAATAATAAAATATTTGCATACTTGTATATATAGTTTGTAAAGGTGTCCTATTGTTCTGTTCCTTGTCTTTTGCCTACTCATATCTGTCGAATTGGTTTTATTTACAGTAAAACGGGATTTCAGGAGTTCCTGCATCAAATTTAAGGAGCCTTTGGAGTTGGTTCTGAAATGATTCAGGGGTGTCCAGTTTTGATGCCTTGCCGGGCATGGGTATTAACGTGTATAAAAATACGAAAGAATTAAAACTAAAACATAAATAAGACTACGACGTATTACGGTGAAGTAATCTAATGTCACGCATGCATACATTTATAAATAATATCATCAGAGTGCATAGGTGTGCGTAGTGTATAAAGTGTGGGTACAGTCATCCAAAATATACTGAGCCTGCGAGACTAACCTGTGCCTCCTCTAAACAAAACAACAAAACATAAACAACATAAAAGACTCCTGGCCAACCAACAACCATACACCTCAGTGAGGGGAAAACTGAGAGCTCCCACTCTATGACCTCACCCGCCTCGGAAACAAACGCCTGTAGTCATGTGCAGTCATGTGACGAGAAGGACTGGATGTCGCTCTTCTCCCGCATCTTTGCCTCCCTCTCTGACTGGACTCACTGTGACGACTGGCAGGTGGCATCGGCATAGGCTAAGGAGGCATCGGTGCATAACCTCCATGACCAAAGCCAGGTGGAAAACCTGGTGCCTGCCAGATTTGAGCAAACGGCAACCTCTGACAAATGCGAAAGTCCCCCGAGAAGCTGGCAATAGGAAAGCCTGGAATCTTGAAATAAATGAAGATGGTGCCTGTGTAGATCACTGCCTGACGTGCATGGTCTATCTTCCACCCCATGCCGTCGAAATCATGATACTGGACCTCGAAGTCACCCCATACGGGGATCCTGGGAGGCTGAAGCATCGAGGGATGCATCAGTAAAAACTGCTCCATTGGGTGGTACAGCTGCTGCATTTTCCTCAAGACAGTCTAGCAGAGAAATAATACATATACACACAAAACATGCAAGCACGGGAAGGTAAGAATAACACATCCATTAAAAAGCGGGAAATGCATAAGTAGAATGAGTGTTAGACAATCCAAACAGATAATCATACATATACAAATAGGATCTAACTACCCTCTTCCACTTATCCCATGTCTCTCAATGAAGTTATGCATCATGGCATCTTTTCTTTACAAATGTCACTATACTCTCCGTTTTCGCTAGGAATACTTTATTTGGCAAACCCCCTTTCCGTTAGGTTGTCGTCTCCCTTTCCCGATAGGGACTCCCGTCTCCCTTTTTCGATAGAGCACGGGGCGACACTAGCATAGTCTACGAGGTATGTTACTACCCTCATATGACATGTGCAGTACAATTCACAAATAAGCATATTTATCAGGCAATCATATTTAATAATAAATAATCCTAAGTTGGATGATGGGTCTACCACGCCTATCCTTAGATGTGGCATACCGTAACTCCTATCCTTAGGTGTTACTGACATCGACCCCTAGTAGGGCTTAATCACCCTACACATGCCAAAGAATCATTACTACTACACATAACCCAATGGAAGTATATTCTTTCTCCCACCTGGTATTCAAAGCACTCCGAACCACAAGCTGTCAGAAAACCACAACCATGAACTCATGAACAAATAATCAAACACTCCCCACACTAAGTTCAGACTCAGCCAACACCAAAGGATCAGCCAAGGGTTACCAAAAAATTTCACCGAGCATGCCAGTACGACCCGTAATTTACCAAAAACACAAAAACGCACTCGGATTAGAATTAGGGAAAACTATGGAATTACTAGAAAACAAAGAGGGTCACGGCCAGAGGCTGGCCAAAGAGTCTAGATACTCAATCTTACCCAAATGTAATGCCGGACAAGGTTTCAGGAACAAACATTACCCGTACTAGCACCAAAACCTTAAAATACGAAGAACAGTTAGTTAGGAACAATCCAAACCACTAAGGAACTCAAGAATTCAGAATATGAACATGGAGATTAGAGGCTCAAGTCTCTGTCTCATGGTCCAAGGAATCTCCTCCGGGAGTTTTGGCAAAACCCTAGCTCATTCAGTACCTGTACGGTCAAACCGGGGTCCAAAACACAGTTTGATTAGGGCTAGGAACCAAAACCAATTTGAGAATCATAAATGAAAAACTAAAACCAGTCATGAACAATAATGGGGTATAGGTTTACCTCGATGAAACGGCGATCGGAGATAAGCCCTAACAAGCCTGAACGGAAATAGGCGAGTTTGCATCGTCGGATTGATGAACTGGTATCAGAGATTGCTTTGATTGGATCACCAAAGCTTAGAACATGCAAAAATGGAGGTATTCTGGTCCTAACCTCAATGTAGGCCGTGTTTAGGAAGAAGAAGTGGAAAAAATCTAAATTAATGGATTAATGGGCTTAAATAGGCAAAAAGTGGTCAATGGGTACGCGCACGTACGTGCGCATACACCCATTTCTGTGCTGCTTCTCTGTCTCAGCGAGCTTACGCACGCTTACACACATTCCATGCGCACTTGTGTGGCCTACTTCATGCTGAAGTTCATTAGAGGCAGTTCACTCGCACTGGAGGAGTTTACATTTTGGTGAACACCAACAGCAACAACATCAAGTTGAGACAGAAGGTGGGGTGTCAGAGGAAGAGCTTACGCTTCATTGGGATGCATTGGTAATGCAATTTTGATCACTTAATGTTATTGGCAAGAGGACATTGTTTGCCAAAGTGCGTGAACTTGTATTTTCGGACACAACTTCAATGTGTTCACCTCCTCAAAAGGTGAAGACTAAGGGAGCACCAAAAAAGGGTAAAGGTAAGGCCCCAGCAATGGATGGATATGATGTTAGGCGCGACCCATCATATTTTGAGCATGTGGACAACATGTATTCTGACATATCATCTGGGAATACATCAAAGGCATTTAATGTACCATCTAATGTACCCACAAGGAAAAAGAAACGATCGCCTTACCTGGGTCAATTTCCTCCACAATTTCATTCATATATTGAGGAAATAGTGGATATCAAAGATGATGGAAACTGCGGACATCGTTTGATTGCAGCATTACTTGGTAAATCTAAGGACAGATGGTCTATAGTCCGGCAAGACTTGGAAAAAGAGATTAGAATGCATTATGATTTATATGGCCAGCTTTTTGGAGATCAATATCAAGCATTGAGGGAGTCTTTGCTAGGTGTAACTGGTACCTGCTTTCGTGACAAGTGGATGACCTTACCAGACATGGGTTACATAATAGCAACCAAATATAAATTGATTCTAGTCTCTTTGAATGAGTGCAGTCCAATGTGTTGGACATTTTTCCCTCTTAGGGGCATGTGTCACCCAACCCAGTCAAACAACGACATAATTTGTATTGGGTTTGTCAACCGTAATCACTGGGTACAGGTAATTTTTTTATAACAATGTGTTATTTTTAACTTAATTTTAGTTTTTTTAATATCAGATGTGTTTAATTAATTTGCATTTTTCAGGTATTTCTTAAACCCGAATGTCCATTGCCTAACGTCGCTCCCAGTTGGCATCAACATTGTTATCCGGAGGCTCATTCATGGGAAACACTGTATGTTGCTCGATTGTAGGAATGATTTACATTATTTCCACCGTTGCGTCAGGATACACCACAAGATCCAGATGACCGCATACACTTGGACGACGATTGATTACATTGTAATGATCTGTAGTACACTTTATTATTTTTAAATGTACGTGCTTTTTATTTATGGCCTTGTCGTTTGCTACTGCGTGTTGAAAAATAATTGTTGTATTTTTATCCTTTATGTCTTTTATTTATTTACCTTACTTCTCTAAGAAGGAGTCTTCCTTGTGACATCTTTTTTTTCCCTTCCTCTGCTTAGTGATCATCTTGTCTTCTCCTATCACATCCCACACATTGTGCTTCACTAGCTATTCTATCACACGTGATTTTGAGAAGTGAGATCAAAGAATGGCTACACGCACACCGAAGGAACACAGTAAAGAGATACAAAGGAGAAAATTCTCTATTGGTGGGAAAGTGAATCCTTTGATTGAGGACCTTCACCATGCTGTCAAGAATCTCTTCGCTAAGCTTTACGCTAAAGATGTTCATTTCCTCATGGAGCTCAAGAATCAACGGACGATATACGACCGACGCTTTTAATGGTTCAGATCGCATCAGACTTTTATTTATGGTGTTGTCGTTTGCTACTGCGTGGGGGCTAGAAGGAATCAATTCCTTTTTGTCGTTTCTGTTAAAAACAATCAACGAACGACATACCACCGACGCTCTTAACAGTACATATTGTATCAACCTTTCTATAAATTGAACCGTTTTCATAAGCAAAATTTCACGCAAACCCTAAAATGATTTCATCAGTTAGCCCGCTCGTGAGTCATGTCAGACACTCAACCAACCCAGTTCTCGATGGATTCGAGCCTTGTTATTGTCTATCACGGTGGCAGAATCACAACAAGTGTTGATGGCGTGGTTTTGAATGCGATGTTCCAAAAATATTTAGGATCAAGACATCCATCACCATGGAAGAACTGAAGCAAAAGATACGGCGAAAGCTCGGAGCTGGATCACGTATAGTAGCAGATCTCTACTATCAATGCCCTGTTTCGGTGGGAAGTGGGTGTGTTGAGTATATGCTTATGACATTTCTAAACGACGGCGACATACAACGTACGTGGGAAGCATTCAATGATCATTCTAGCCATGACCCAATAGAGGTGTATGTTATGCTTGGTAGAACAGCTGACGAGATCATTGCAAGATGCCGTGCACTAAGAACAGCTGATGAGATCATTGCTCCTTCGTCAGCCATAGCCAAGGATCATTGCAAGATGCCGTGCACTAATGTTTGTGTTGTGTTATTGTTGGGTGTGTAATCGTTGGGTTTGGTTTTTTTAATGTTGTAGTTTACTGTTGAATTTGCATCCGGTGTAATGTTGTAGGTCATGTAATGTAATGTAATGTAATGTTGTTTTGTGGTTAAAAAATAAATACATTTTATCAATAAAAAAAATTGTATTCCGAAAATTATGACTTTCCGGTATACTTTAAAAAAAAATTTCATACCGAAAATTCATAATTTTCGGAATACAAAAAAAAAAATTCGTCTTACCGGAATTTTCAAATTTTCGGTATGGAAATTTTTTAAAAAACAGTCCTACCGGAAATTCGAATTTCCAGTATGTGTTTTGTATACCGAAAATTAGAGTTTACGGTAAATAAAAAAAAAGTTTGTCTATCGGAAATTCTAATTTCTGGTATGCAAAACACATACCGGAAATTCGAATTTCCAGAATTGATACATACCGAAATTAGAGTTTCCGGAATTCATCCCAATTTTTTGATTTTGGACAGGGGTATTTTAGGTTTTTCGATAAATGAGGGGTATCCTCAAAAGGTGGGGGGGCTTTTAATAATGACCTTTTTTCTTTTAAGTTGGCGTTGGCCCACTTGAGGAGTGGCCCACCCAATACTCAGCTAGGACAATAATGGACGTACTATCGGTATAGCCTTGTAGTTGTAATGAGCTTTGGCAGTATTTCCTTAATCATGCGTTCTTAATTTACACACATGCGCTAATACACTCCACCAGGGCCGTCCCTGAGATTTTGGGTACCTTGTGCGAATGGATAAATTGGTGCCCTATTTTTTTTGATATACTATACATATATATTATCAAAAGCACACAAAGGGGTACAAAAAACTAGTCATTAATTTTTTTTTACGAAGGGTTAGGAGCCTCGTTAAGACCTTATAATGCAAAATCCTCCTTAAAGAAAAAAACATCTAGAAGGAAAAAGAGTACTCTACCCCTTATGGAGAGGTTGAAAAGTAAAAGTGAAAAGAAAAGGAGAGGTTGAAAAATTTAAACAAATTGTTGACATACTCTTGCAAAGTGGATCCATTATGGCAGCAAGCAAGGTGTACAAAGTGGATCCATACTCTTGTCTTTTTGCCGCAGCTAAGGAACATTTTAGTGTTTCCAAGATCTTCTCAATATCTTAGGGTTTCTATTTTAAAAGTGTATAAGGATTTGACAGTCCAATTGGCCCTATAAAAACTTGGGTCTTACAAGGCTTTTGTAGGTTTGAGCCTGAATTTAAAAAAAAATAATTGGGTCCTCAAGTTTCAAATATAAAATATATATATATATATATATATATATATATATATATATATATGTATATGTATCAAGTGAGATAAGTTTTTAATATGAGAGGGTTGGAGGAGTAAATCTGGACCATACAACCATACATGGATGGTCATGATTAAAAGTTATTTAGTGATCACATGACCATTTAAAAAAGTCACATGACTTTTTGTTTTAATTTTAGTCATTCATGATTTGATTAATGACTAGGATTCACTCCTCCCACTCTCTCATATAAACACTCCTCTCACATGCCAACTTAAAAAGTCACATGACTTTTTTGTTTTAATATTGACCATTCATGATTGGATCTAATGGCTATGATTTGCTCCTCTCACTCTCACATAAATAAGGCCCTCTCACTAGATATGTCCTCATATATATATAGGCTAAATTATACATTTGGTCCTCTATGTTTATTTTAGTTTTCAATTTGGTCTTCTATGTTTTATTTGTTTCGTTTTGGTCCCTTACGTTTCAAACGTTATAACATGTTGGTCTTTTCCGTCACTAAAAGCCAATTGTCTGTCAGTATAAATCTTCTTGTACGTTTCAAAATGGACTTTTGCCTACGGACAATTGACTTTTAGTGACGGAAAGGACTAACATGTTGTAACGTTTGAAACGTAAGGGACCAAAACGAAACAAATAAAACGTAGATGACCAAACTGAAAACTAAAATAAAAATAGAGGACTAAATGTATAATTTAGCTTATATATATATGTATATTTTAAAATAAAATTTTAATATTTGAAAATAAAATTTTAATATTTGAAAATATATATATATATATATATATAAATTTGGTGCCCCAAAATATGGGACCTTGTTCGGTCGTACCACAAAAACGTGCTCAGGATCCCTTTGCACTCCACTATATAAACACAAAGCATTAGGATCCTTCCTTAAGCAGCATCGCATTTTGAATTCAACCAAAGACCATGGCAACCTTCTATAACTTCCAAACCCAAAAGCCATTCTCTGTTCTTCTAACCATCTCCTTCACATTCTTCCTATTCCTGTTGCTACTCACCAAGGTTCACTCAATAGAATCCATTTCCTTTTCCATCACCAACTTCACCCAAAACCAACCAAACATAATCCTCCAAGGCGACGCCCTTGTAACCTCAACAGGGAAGTTACAACTCACCAACGTTGAAAACGGAATCCCGGGCTATAAATCACTTAGTCGAGCCCTACATTCTGCCCCTATCCACATTTGGGGTTGCCCCACAAGCAACACGACAAGCTTCACCACTTCCTTCTACTATAACGTCACTGTGCCTAACAAATCCACAATCGCAGATGGCCTTGCCTTCTTTCCTGCACCCGTGGATACTCAGCCCCAGTTACCCGGAGGATTTCTCGGACTTTTCAGTAACAAAAATTACAACAAAACCAACCAAATCGTCGCAATTGAGTTTGACACTTACTATAACAATGCATGGGACCCATAAGGTCGGCAATCGGCATATTGGAATCAATGTTAATTCTCTTAAGTCTGTTAAGACAGTGTCGTGGGGTTTCGCTAATGTCCAAATAGCCACTGTTTATATAAGCTATCAAGCTTCCACCAAAATCTTAACTGCTTCTTTGGTTCATGCTTCGCGTCAAACAGGTTATATCGTCACATCTGTTGTTGATTTGAAGAGTGTTCTTCCCGAGTTTGTAAGTATTGCTTTCTCGGCAACCACTGGAATAACTAAAGACTACGTTCAAACACATGATGTTTCTTTCGTGGTCTTTTGAAGTCTAAGTTGCCGAGTTGTTGCAATGGTGCTTTGGAGAACAACATGGATCTTCCAAGCCATGTGCTGCTACATGATTCCATGTAGTTTCGAACATGTTATAAGTTAGTTATGCGTGATGGAAGGGAACTACGTTAAGACCTACAACAATGGTTTTTATTGAACTGTAGAAAAACAGTCACACTACGCCTCATAAAATTTTGTAAGAGTTTTATTAATGACTGTTGCTATAATAATGTTATTTGTCACCTGAATTATGTTTACTGATATATATATATATATTAATGGATTGAAACACATTAAAAATGCGATAGGAAAAAAAATTAACTATGTCAATAATTCATGGATTAATGGTGTGAAAAGCAGGGGTGTTCACGGGTACGAGTCGACCCAATGAACCTGGCAATCCAACCCAAACCGAAGTGTTTGGTTCGGGTTTTTTTCATAGTTTGGGTCGAACCCAAACAAACCCATTCAAACTCAACGTGGTTTGGTTCGGGTAACAGATTTTTTATTTCAAACCCGCGAACCAGTTCGCCCAACCCAATGACGTGGAAATTAATTTTTTATATTTTTTATATGCCTTATCAATCACTACAAGAAACCAAGCAACCAGCGGCGGTTACACTACAAATTCTGATAAAGAAACCGCCTCCACATGGAAATCGCGGCGTCTAAGCGGGCGGTTGCTATAACCGCTTCGGTTGACCGCCATCTGAGGGCGTTGAATTGCATCCTGCATGGTCGAATGAAAAAAGGAGACGCGGCTTCTAAAATTTCACTTCCTCCCAACATTCTATCGCTTCCTCTTTAGAAACCCTCGCTTTCCCTCTTGAGAAACCAATCGGCTATGCTTTCTCCTCACTATTCCACTCGATGCCGCCGCAGTAACAGTTTCGAGAATCAAAAAGATGGGCGAAGTTGGAAACCCCGAGAGTGAGGGTTGTGTGCCTCTCACCGCTTCTGCGGTGGTGTTCTGGGCTGTATCCTCGCGCCGCCGCGAGACTCTGGTCCCCCTTCTAATTCTTTTTAAGCTCAGCCTTGTTGAGTTCGCATTCAAGCCCGAGGAGAACATCGATTAGGAAGCAGGTGAAGATGAAGATGCATCAAATTCAAAACCCTAATTTTTGGTCTCCGATGAGGCACGCTATGAGTTCACGATGAGCATTTAAGGTTGCTTCATTCACACATCTCTGTCATTTCCTTTTGCTTCTTCCATTTTGTTGATCGTGTTTGAACCATCCAAATATTTTTCGTGTTTGAACCATTATCACTCATTCTGATTCTAACTATTTTTATTATTGTTACTGCTACTTTGTCGTGTGATAGATTTTCAGGTCGCAGGATTACAACTCTGTTGTGTATTGTTTGAAACAGGTGATAATTTTTTAATTTTTTAAATATATAAATGAATGGTTCTCTTTGTGTTCTTATGTAGTTTGGTTGAATTCATTGTGAATTGTTAAATAAATCAGTGCTGAGCAGTGGGTTCCCTGGGCATACTATGTTTCACCAAGCAGAAACCTGTCTCTGTTTAGTCATAGGCTCTGGGTATTTTCGGGATTAGGAGGTTCTATCCTTATGTGCACCTTTTGCTTTTCATTTAATATGCAGTTACAATAAGTTATTTCCTCCCAAGTCATTTGACCTGTACCATAATCATGCCTATAAATTGTAATATATTAAACCTTATATAAGGCTTAATAAATATTTTGGATATTTTCCTTTCGCATTGCTATGCTCAAGAATTTCACCACTTTGCGTTGTTCGGATTTCAAGTTTCAATTAATTAAGTTTCCAACTGTGGCTTTTTATGCATGGTTGCAGTTGATATATTAGCTGTTGTTTTGTGTTCCTTTGCAGTCATTTGATAATTAGTATTCCTTGATAATTCAGAAGATATCCTCTATTTGGGTGGAGTTGTTGTTTAGTGTTGTTCAATCCCAGCATTGCTCTTTTGTTCTTTAGTTAACAACAGCCTTACTCTGACAACACAGGTTTGGCTTGTGAACGGTCAGGAAAAGATTCTTCTCCCAGCTTCTGATCAGTCAAAATTTTATAGTGGAGATTGCTACATCTTTCAGTATTCATATCCTGGAGAAGATAAGGAAGATTGTCTTACTGGAACATGGATCGGAAAGAATAGTGTTAAGGTGAACGATTTAGTGTTCCGTTATACTTCTAGTTACACGTGATTTAAATACCAAAATAGACAAATAATCTGGCCGCAAATCTAATTTGTAGGTGTGAAAAAGGTTCACTCAGTTTGAAATTGTTCAATTCTCACAAGTTGTAAATTTGAAAATATTGATTCTTTAACCACTGCCTGAAGGGATATTGTTTTGAAACAAATTGATAGCTTTGTTCTTTGCCTTATGCTTCTAAATGACATATGCATCCTTTATGTGATAGAGTATGTAGTTAACATGATGACAGTAGCTTCCTGAATTGTATACACACACATTATTTCTTGGAAGGGGAAAAAAAAAAAGAAAAAAAAGAGCACTTTGTCAGTTATTTCTCTCCAGGTGGTGTTTGTCTCTAGTCATTTCCTTTATAATATGAAGGAATTCTATTACAGTATTTGTGCTAGTGCAGCATGGATTAGAAAACCAAACTTGATTTCTATGCAACTTATATCCAATGATTTGGTCCATATTTTTCAGGTTTAACCAAGTTTGAATCTCAATACAAAGTGGTATAATTGCATAACAGATTCTGATATGAAGCCTCTATCAGGTTTGCATCTTGCTTCCTTCTTAATGCAGAAGCTCAATATTTATGCGTGTCTAAAGATGCAAGGGATGGTTGATGTTTTGTGCTGGTAACCACATTTGTGTAAGATAGATTTCTTCAACTAAATTATGAATAAAAAATTTACAAGTGTGTTAAGTTGTTATTGTTAATATGCAGATTGATTCAAGTGAATTTTGTGAATTTTATTAATATGCAGTTAATATGCTGTTAATATGCAGTAGTTAATATTATTTCTAGTGAATTTTGTTCATTGGATCCAAGTGATTTTATTACTTATTATGTACTATGCAGATTTCTTTGAAAAATTCCTAAAGTTTGAAGCCGCAACATCATCCTTTGCACTTGATTCAACCATTTACCTGTCATATTTCTTCTACACAAGCAGTGATTCCTACAACCGAGCAAGCCATAATTATGGAGCATGATAGCATCTCGACAATGATAAAGGCCCGCCAAGGATACTACATTATATAAAAAGCCAAGTCTTGTATAATCTTTTGGTTTTATTCAATTGGTTTAGAACATGACAGGTTGACCCCACTTTTGCATGCCGACAACTTCAAACATCAATATCTTTGCTATTTAGCATTATTTTAATGATAATATTCTCCAAAGAAATTTTGCAAATGATCGCTTTTTTCTTAAATCCAATTTTTCATTTTATGCAGTTTGGAACCGCCACTATGTTTTTTCAAAAATTACTCAGCATTTTTGTGGCGGGTCAAACCGCCGCTAAAGGCAATATTTAAAAAAAAATTACTCAGCAATTTGGCAACATTTTTTTTAAATTACTCAGCAATTTAGCGGCGGTTTGAACTGCCGCTAAAGGCAATGTTGAAAATTAGATAATTTAAATGATTAAAACAACAAATTATCTGCCCGATTTCAACAAAAAAAAGGCTCACAAAAAAAAACCGCTTTAAACCGCCGCGCCAACCGCCGCTAAACCGCCGCGCCAACCGCCGCTAAACGAACTGCCGCTAAACGAACCGCCGCCAAATGCAACTGCCGGCGGTTATTCCAGCGGTTGGTCTGAACCGCCGCAAATTGGCCTGCCGACCGCGTAAATAGCAGCGGTTTCCCAACCGCCGGGAGGTGTAATCTGCGGCAGTTGTAACCGCCGCCAAACGCCTCTGAAACCGCCGCAATCTACCAAAATTCTTGTAGTGAATGTGATGGTTTATTTTTATAAATAAGTTTTTACATTAACATTGAATTAATTTACTAATGATGAATTAATAATTTCTTATTTTATATTTAAATGTTTTACATTTTATTTTTTGGCTATATAAAGTGTTGAATGTTGTAAAAAAAGTAAAGTTTTTTTAAGAATTTATATATAAAGAATAGAGAGGAAGGAACTCTAAGAGAGCAAAAACCATAGAACAGTGAGGGTCACAAATTTTGATTCATAAAAACAGAAAATAAACCAATAGGAATGAAGAGAATGTTCTTACAGTCACAGCATCATAGACGAGACTCGATTTGATTGAGAAACGAGAGAAAAACGGCGAAAACGGTGGCAACGGTAACAATAGAGCTCTAAGGAGTTCTAGGGTTCTTGAGAGCTCTTAACCAATGTTTAAAATTAGGTTTTAGAGTCCTAATAGGTCTATGATTAGGTTTGAGTCATGATTTAGGAGCCTTATCATGTTTGGAGATGAAACGGGCCGAAATGCTAATTAAAAAACGCTGTCTGTAACGACCCGTTTCCGGACCGCTACTAAAACTAAAACCAACCCATTATGCGACGTACTTTTTAAAATATTACTCTTGTGTCCTTTGAAAAATGTGGTCTATTTTTTTTTTAAACAATTACATCTGCAAGCATACATAGAGTTGTCACAGCTTTTAGAAACATGGTGCAATCTAAGACACAAGACGCATGCTCTGGAAATACATACATATATATAAGCAAGTAGCCATAGGTAGTGCGTACCAAATAGAAAGTGCATAAACATGTACAAGAGAATACAACTATGGTATGAAGACCCTCGTGAGAGCAATCATACCCTGAGGGTACTCCCGGCAGACACCCACGCAGGGGGCTACTCCAAAAGTATGCCATCGGTCTACCCTGCAGTACACAAAAGACATCCACCAAGTCCGACTGGTAACCAAAACAAACTGTACACTATAGTCATCCAAAATACAAAACAAGCAGTCAGACAATCACAGCAACTACAGATAGCTATCTGAATCCTCAGACGGATCCTTCTCGTCATCATCCTTCATCGGGTCCGTCGCATCCTCTCCAGTCAAGTCTATGAAAGGAACCGTAGCAGGTATACCCTTTGACACATCCTCCTCTACCAACACCTCCTCAATGAATCCTGTGCCGCTACATCCTGCCTCACCGCACTCTCGACGTCCTGGTGGAGTAGGTGTCCTAACAATCATGGGGGAAGCCGGCTCTGTCTCAGGCTCAGGCTCTGCCAAAGAACTCGGGGTAGCTGCCGCTCGAGATGTAGAAGCTCCAGCAGTCCCACGCCTGATCACGCTCTTTTGAGCGGTCATCTGAAATCTTGCTCCCCTAGGCAGAGGTGCATAACGAGTAGTAATACGCCTCATAATCTCTAAAGATCCCTTCGGCGAAGAAGATGATACTGGCATCGCCTGCTCTCTCTGAATGCTGCGCCAAGCATCCACCACCTGCATGGTCCTGATCGAAAAACCAACTGTATACCTAGATGTCTCCTGTCTCAGCACTAGTCCATCAACTCGAAAAGTCTGTACAACGTCCCCTGTATATACAACACGGCGGGAGATGGGGTCGAAATCCATCGCCGTGGGCATCTCGATATCTGGAAAATCAAACACAATCTCCAGCGATGTCGTCATCGTCGGTATCACTAGGGTCTTCGTCATCGCCTGGGTTACCATCATGGATTGAAGGAACCATGGGAAAGGGTCAACTTCTCGAATAAACATAGAAACAACAAACATATAGCAAGAGATAATAAGATGCACAAATGCCCATAATGCAACTCTCAACACACTCTCTCAAGACACTTTCGACAAATTTGTGGAAGTAACGCCGAACAAGCTGCTGAAATCCAGCCATAGGCTTTGGGCTCCACGACCACCCTAGGATATTCAGGACGAGTTCCTTGACGTTAAGACGTCTAACTAAGCTGCCGAAAAACAAGGGGGTCCTAGCACCCTAAGTTTATTCGGGATATAGTTCAAAAACGCCACGACGACACTTTCTCCACCTCAATGAATAAATCGACGCATACGATGATTCAAGGAAGCATGATGAATAAATCAACTCATATGATAATTCAAGAAAGCAACTCGAATAATTATTCAATCGCATATTAAAAAAATATTCACACAAAGCTCAATACAAGACAACCCAATTCAACAGTATCAAGCAATCAAGTCATATCACAACAGTCGGAATACAATTCATCCCTCTACAGCTCAATGGAGTTGACAGAGAGGAAATCAAACAAGTGTGGGGGGTTGGGGACATCTGCTAACCACTTGCAGACAAGCCCACTAAATAATCATAATGAAAGTTTTAAGAACTAAAAATCGAAGGGGTACGAGACCTTCACTTCGAACCCTGAGGTTCTTCGACTTCTTCGCTTTATAACAGAAATTTAAAATCTATCCATATCTACAAGTTGCCCTTACCAAAGTCGTCCGCTAGCGTGGTACCGCTCGCCTCGATCCCACGTCGCATGAATTCAGAATCTACAAGTCCTATCATCACAAGGTAAGCTTAGCACAATTCTAAGACTCAACTTAAAAACCTTAGGCTCTCAACACCTAAACCTTTTCCTAGCTAAACACCGTCACATAGAACTTAATCATACATCAACACAACAATTATAAACTAGAATGCAAAACAATTTCTCTCCCAAAACTCCTAAGGAACTCGTGGCCAACATCAAGGAAATAGGAACAAATTTCAAAACATATTGCAAGTCATATACCACTTTCCAAAATCATGCTTTCAAGTGTGTGTTTTTCACAAAATCTATCTTATTCAAGGCTTCAATTAAGCATGCATATATTAATACTAGTCTTTGCAAGAAATTTCCCTTTTTCATATGCCTATAGGGCTCACGGCTAAGGGTCTAAAATGAGTGACTAATTTGCAAATTTTCCAACCATAAATTAGTACCATTTCACTTAGCATTTTCTTTTCAAGACAACAAGTCACAATTTAAGACCAATATTCAACTAAGTGCCAAAACTATTTTCAAAACATTTCAAGAGTAAGAGTTTCAAAGAATCCTTCCAATTCTTTTGATCCCAAAACATTTTTACTATGGCAATCACAAAGTTATTAACTAGAGAACAAACTCAATCAAGTTCCAACATGCTTTTTAAGTCCTCAAGAACAAATTTTCACAATTAGCTTACTAACTCTTCCACTTAAACATATCCAACATATCCAATAACAATCTTATCAACCAAAACATGTTATTCATCAACCAATTTCATGCTTCATCAATCAATTTCTACCATTTCCCTCTTTTCAAGAATAGGTTCAATCCATAAAAATAACTTAATCAACAAGCTAATCCTAAACTATGAACAAATACAACAACATCATCATCAAAGAAGCTTATTTAACCCATTAATCACTTGATTCACCAAGGATCACACAAAGCGCTCTTTTTCTCCCTTAGGTCATGCCTAGGGTTCCAAGGAATAGAGGTTGAAGTGTTCATCTCCTCTTATGATCACAATCAAGCAAAAATCAACACAACACAAAGCATGAAAACAAGAAAGAAATGAGAAAAGAACCACCACCTCCTCCTCCTATGTGGTCATGGCCTAGGGGCTCTTTGTGGGGGGGAGAAAATGCTTCTCTTAACCTTGCTTGGTGATGAAATAGATGAGGGTAAGGAGAAGAAGAAATAGGATACAAAAGGTGTGAAGAACTAGAGATGAAATAGTTCAAAGATGGTGAAGGAAATGGCTTCTATGGAGTTTCCCTAGAGCTTCTCTCTCAAGGTTGAAGAAGATGAACATATGAGGGTAGAGAGAGGGTGCGGGGCACAGTTTGGGCTGATTAGAGGGAGGGGAGGATTATTTTTTTTTTCACTTAAAAAAAATGCTTGGTTGGAAATGAATCTAATAAAGTGTTAAAAAAACTAATCCCACACTAAGTGACACCTGACCATAAAGTAAAGATGCTAAACACATCAACTAATCTATCCCATCTAATCTCACATCTCTCATGATTACCCTCTAATTCTAGAGTTTAAGGGTTGCTAAAACACGGCGTAGAGTAATCGCGTTACCGGTAAATCTCCCGCCGATAAATTCGCGAAAATTAATTTGATGAGAAATTAATTCACCGCGTGAAAATAAATTATCATAAATAATAAAAACAACCTAAAACACTCACAAATAATCACAACAAGTCACGATTTGATTTTCATCGAAATCGGGATTCATTTAAAATTTTATCTGCTGCAAAACTGCCCGGCGATTCGAAACGCGATGAAACTTCGTTAGAATTTTTCGACGATATTCGAACCATGAATTAATATGAAATATTAATTCTCAAATTCAATTTGATCTTGATTTATTTAAATCACTTATTTAGAGAACAAGGAATTGCTTATTATAGCATAATTACGACAAAAATTACACTACAATAACGCTAAATAACGTATCGTAAAAGTGCGGGTGTTACACTGTCAGCAGATGTTAATCGATTCATACAGGTGCAAATCGATTCACGGTCCTTTCCTAAAATGGACTCTAACATGGTGCAAAATCTATTTAAAGTTGACTCAGGGGTTCCCAATTCTACTCTTTCACTGCATTGACTGGGGCGAGCTTATCTAGAGTTGTAGGTATCGAAATCGAGTCAAACCAGAGCCAATTGAAAGATAAGAGATAAAGCTACAACTTTCATGAAGGTTCATAATTGCCATTCAGTCTTTAAAGAGTTAGAAAATGAAGAATATGATGATTGAATTGACTAAACGTAATGATTGAGCTGAGTCTAGACACGTCCTTATGTAAATGAGTACTAAAGCACTTATTCAACACCCAAATAACACCCAATAGCCCTATAATTTCTAACGCTTAGGCTTAAGAAATTTGGAGTATTACAGGAACAACCAGAATCTAGCTGACACATGAATTTCCAACTCCTACCTGTTGGACTTGTAATAGTTATACTAGCACCTACCCCTCTTTGAGTCCTTGACCCATCAAACATCAAAACCCAGGGTTTCAAGTTGATACACTCAACTTGATCGACTAATGGGTCACTCAGCTCAACTCAAGGGTGTTGAGCCAAAAAGTCAGCTACCACTTGACCCTTCATTGCTCTTAATGGAACATATTTCAACGCAAAAACATTCAACTTAATGGCCCACTTCATCGGTCGACCTTGTAAGACAGGCCTATTAAGCAAATACCTAACAACATCAATTTTGCACAAAACCAATATTTCTTTAGGCAATAAATAATATTCTAATTTCGTACAAGCATAGAACAATGATAAGCATAACTTCTCAATAGGGGTATATCTGGTTTCTGCATCATTCAGTATTTGGCTAAGATAATACACGACTCTTTCTGTCCCATCATCAGCATCCTACGCCAGCAAGCAGCCGATTGAATCTTCCTATGCAGCTATATACATCTTGAGCGGCCTTCCTGACATTGGCGATATCAACACAGGAGGATTGGCTAACACCTTCTTAACCTGCTCAAATGCTTGTTGCTGCTCTTTTCCCCAAATCATGGTATCTGAATCCTTTAACCTCAATAGGGGAAAAAGCCTTCATCTTCCCAGCTGAATTAGCTATGAACCTCCTTAGGAAATTGATTTTTTCAATCAAACTTTGAAGTTCTTTCTTGTTCCTAGGAGGCCCAGCTTCCAAGATAGCTTTCATCTTGTTCTTGTCTACTTCAATCCCTTGATGGTGGACCAGGAATCCTAGGAAATTGCCAGCTGTAACTCCAAAAGCACACTTGGCAGGATTCATCTTCAGCTTATGGACCCGCATACTCTTCAGAGCAAGTTCTAATTCTACCAAACGGCGTTCAAAGTCTTTGGACTTGACAACCACATCATCAATGTATAGTTCCATAGTCTTACCAATTAAGTCATGGAAAATGGTGTTCATAGCCCTTTGATACGTACCCCCAACATTCTTAAGTCCAAAAGGCATGACCACTCACTCATACATTCCCAAAGCTCCAGGACACCTGAAGGTTGTCTTATGGTATCTTTTTTTGCTAAGAAGATTTGGTTATACCCTGAGTATCCATCCATGAAGGTAAGAATACCATGAGTGGCCGCCGCATCGACTAACATGTTAGCCATAGGCATTGAATATTCATCTTTTGGTGTTGCCAAATTCAAGTTTCTGTAGTCAATATATACTCTTATCTGACCATTTTTCTTAATCACAAGGATTATATTGGATAACCATTCTACATATCTAGCCGTCCTGATGAAACCAGCCTTCGGTAATCTCTCTATCTCTACTTTGATCCGAGGCATCATCTGGGGATTAAATCTGTGAGGAGCCTGCTTGAAAGGATTGTACCCTTCCTTAATAGGCAACCTGTGTTCCACTAACTCTCTTGCCAAACCAGGAATTTCGTAGTAATTCCAAGCAAAACAATCCTGGGATCGCTGGATTAGTTCGACTAGCTTACCTCGTTTGTCTTCTTCTACCAACCCACTTGCTTTGACTATTTTGGGTTCCTTTGGTGTTCCCAGATTAATTTCAATCAGAGGGTCTTCTGCCTCAAAAGCAGGTGGAGTTTTGTGAAGAGGGGAATCTAATTCCATAGGTTCGGCTGCAAGTACCCTGTCAGGCTCAGCTGCCGTACCTTCTTTCCTGAAGAACAGGTTCTCTTCATCATCTTCACTTTCAGTATTACCTTCCTCCACCATGGCATCCATCACCTTGGACTCAGCCCTGAAAATCTCCAGTTGACCCAATAAGACTTCAAGTATCTGTGACACTTTATCCATTAATCACATGGACATTAGGCCGCGATTCGGCCTGAGATTTCAACTTAAATCCTTCATTGGTGAGATCACATGCCCTCCAAGCCCCTTCTTCATAATCTTCTGGAATGTCAATAGACCCTAAATGTGGAGAATAGAACAATGCCTCCAACATCTTTAATTAAGCTGAGAAGGGATTTTTATCTGCTTTGATTCTCTCCACATTGTCTCTAACCCGTAACATCAGTTTTTGGTGGAGTGTAGAGGGTACACATTGACTGGTGTGGATCCAATCCCTACCCAAAATTATGCTGTTGGAAGGCTTACCATCTACTACGAAGAAAGATGACTTGATGGTTTTAGGGCCTACAGTCACTTCAGCTATCAAAACACCAAGAGTCGTGGATGGTTCCCCCAAGAAGTTGGACATTTTGATGTTGGTGGGCACCAAGTCTTCTAAAATTTTCCCAAGTTTTATCATAGGTACAATGGGGCATGACGTTCGGAACGGCTCCACCATCCAAAAATACCCTTCCAAAGATTTTTCCATTAATGTAAGCCTTGATATACAGAGGTTTCAAGTACTTTACCATTTCCTCAGTAGGTTTTTCAAAGACCATCTTGGTAGCCTAATCAGCCGATTGTTCAGCTAACGTGGCCCATTATGTTTCTTCTACAAACACATCACCCTCCAAACTTCCTAGCTGGGGGCTGTCTGCCCAAAACTCTCAGGGAATAAATTAATGGCTTCTATATATGCTAACAAGCCATCAACCTCCTCATTGAGTAAGAGATCCAACAAGGAATCTTCCATGGTATCATCTGCTTCCCAATGCATCTCTGGAATCACTGATCCCTCTATAGTAATTGCCTCATCATGTACATCGACTGAAGCAATTAGGCCTTCTGCCTTAGAAGTGGGATCCTGTCCATCGACTGGCTCCATACTCTGGGGCACTTCATCTTTTTTTTCTTCCTCTGCTTCCAGTTTAGGAAAGGTTTGATCAAGCATGTTGCTCACAGTCTCCAAGGGAATTTATTTCTTTTCCCTGTTCTTAACATCAGCTAGCATTTGAAGAGTTTGCTTCATCTTTTGGACAAATCTCATTCTCTGCAGCCTTCTATTTTGGGTCCTTGTCAACACAGCTGACTTTACATTTTTGTCCTTAGCATACTTGTTCAAGAACCAATGTCCCTCTGTGACAATAGCCGGAGGCTTCATCATTCTCTGTGGCCTTAGCTTTTCATCATTTCTCACTGTTATTTTCATAGAAGACATGCCTCCTTCCTTGGTAAACTCAGCTACCCTCCTCTTTACTCTAGGGATAGACTCCTTGTCAATCCTGGGTAAAGATGGCTTCACATTATTGCTAATGGCCAGCCGATCTTTCCCCCCATTCTGAACAATGGGTGCCTTCCCATTCATATTGGCAGATCCTTCTACTGAAGTTTGACCATGCTTCACATGCTGCTTCACTAATTCTTGATCGAGCCGCCCTGGTTTGGTGGTTTCTTCCCTTGCCTGTGTTCTGTGATCGGCTGAGGATTTCCCAACCTGTTAAAAACAGAAGTCTGGGCTACCTTAAACTTTAACCGATTTCCCAACCTGTTAAAAACAGAAGTCTGGGCTACCTTAAACTTTAACCGATCATCATTACTTGATTCGGCTAACCCCTTTTTTGGCCTCCAAACTTGTTGAACTGATATCCTCTGCCTGTGGCTGGATCCTACGTCTTCAGGCTTTGAGAATGAACCCATGTTTACCCCTAAGGCAGGAAACGAGTCAATATCCACAGTCATCTCAGCAATTTTTTTTATCTACAAGTTTGAATCTTCCTTCCTTTATTCCTTTTTGAATAGCCTTCCTAAACACCATACAGTTTACAATTGCATGATTATAGGAATTATGCCACTTGCAGTATTTCTTATCCTTTAGCACTTCAGCTGGTGGGATCTTGTGCCCATCCAACAACCGAATCTGCTTATCATTGAGCAAATAGTCAAAGATTTGGTCTGCCTTGGAAATATCAAAGGATTATTCCACCTTGTCTTCTGCTGATCTTAACTCCTTCCCTTTGGCAGCCCTCAGGGTTGGGCAGGAATACTGATCAATGCATTTTAAAGCACCTTTTATAGCTTTGCACTTTGTGTTTTTAGTTGTGTGTCATGTCCAATAACTACTTCTTAACATGGTTTTATATCTTTGGGTCTTAATTAGGCTTTAGTGAAATTATTTGCTAATTTTCGGATTTTGTTACATCCTGACCCATGTTCCTTCTACAGACCATAACTTGGGCTATACTTGTCCGATTGCAGTGATCTTTGTGGTTTTGGAAAGCTAAGAAGCAGAGCTACAAATCTTATAGTGGCACCGAATCCCAATTCTGACGATTAGAAGGCCGAAATTACATTTTACTGAGGCTGGCATGATTTACTGCGAGTTGTGGATCACTTGCTCATGTAATTAGTTGTTATTGGGCTAATTAACCTGCCATGGGCCCTTCTCTTTGGTCATAACTTCTGATCACTTAGGTTGACCTAGGAGACATTATAAATACGTTTTTAGAGTCTTAGGTGCTAGTCTTAGGTTAGCACCTTTTAATTACTTTTGAATCTTTTGCCGTTTTTGAGTTTTAGCAATCTTTTCTCCTTTTCTCCTTCTTAATCCCGTTTTTGTCAAATCCATCCATGGAAGGCTAATACCTTAGATTAATTCACTAGTTAGGGAGTTTTTATAAGGATCTTGAGGTTTGATTATTATTTTTAATTTCGATTTTCGATTCTATTTTTTTCCCTTTGATCTTTCATCTCTTTGATCTTTGTTTGCAAATTCGTTTTAGGTGTTGATGCTTAATCATATCAAATTCGTTTTTGCTCTTTGAGATTATTTGAAATATTTTGAACGCTTGTTTTAATTTATTTCGAATAGAGATCAATAGGATCTATAACGCTTAGTTGTAGGTTTGATTGAATTCGGTTATTAGATTAGTTGTGTTCTTGTGTTGCTTGTTCCTTGTTCATGATTAATTGAATTCTGTGGTGCTTAATCTAGTAGGAATTCTTATAAAATTAATTGATGCTTCATTAGTTAATTTTAAGTTCAAACAAGAATAGAATCAAGAAATAGAATAATCCTTTGAAACACGTGATAGATCCAAGTATTAATTATCCTGAACCGGTGGATTAGTCATTTTTATATATTGACTTTTTCATCTTTTAAATTCTGTTTCTCATAATCGAAACCCCCCCTTTTTATTTCTTTGTACGTTATTGTTTTTGGTTATTGTTAGATTAGAGATCCTTGTGAGACGACAAATGTTGAATTGCCTTGTTACTATATTTACTATTTTTAATTATTTGACCCGTGCGCGATAACGGATCAAATTGGCATCGTTGCCGGGGATCTCTGATCAATAGTTGCCAATTCAAGAGCCCTACTAACGTCTTTAACATTTGATTTTGTGTTTTGATTGTGTTTCAGGTTTTGACATTGGATTTGACATTGAGTTAATAGAAAAATCGGTTTTCGGTTAACTTGCTTGGATTGCTCTGAAATTTGGCCAGAAAATCCGGAAAAAATCAAGGATTAGGACTCCCTTATCAGGGACTGATATCGGGACTACAGGCTCAAATTCCAAAATTCCATCGTTTAGACCACTTTTTTAATTTGTTTTAATTTTTCATGTTTTTAAAAACATCCAAAAAAATTAGCGTAATCTTTACTTGATTTTTAGGGATTTGTGGTGCTGTTTTTATATTTTTTAGATTTTATTTGATAGGGTTTGTCGATTTCTTTATTGTTTTAGCGATTAGGACATTGTTGGTATTTTCTGATTTGTTGTGCTACCTTCATATGTGCTCATGATGCATGACTAGGTCCAATTCTGACATTCTGCATTCTTTTGATCTAAAAATAGATAGAACGTTTCATTCACTCAGAAGACTTAATAAGGCTAGTACTAGTAATCATATAGGTCGTGATCATATAGGTGATAGCTATAGTGATAGTGATAGCATTAGCATATTTAGTCATACTCTATTTGATACTGATTCTGATTCTAAATTTTTTTGTTGATACAATGGCTGCTAGAACATTAAGGGAACTTGCTGCACCTGATGTTACTTATAATGCTTTGTGCATTGAATACCCTGATGTTGAGGTGCCTTTTAAGCTTAAATCTGGTTTAATACATTTGCTTCCTAAGTTTCATGGTCTTGCAGGTGAAGATCCTGACAAATATCTTAGGGAGTTTCATATTGTCTGCTCTACCATGAAACCTGAAGGTGTTCCAGAAGACCACATCAAGCAGAGAGCTTTCCCATTCTCATTGCAAGACACTGCCAAGGACTAGTTGTACTACCTTCAACCAGGTTCTGTGACAAGCTGGAATGAATTGAAGAAGTTGTTTTTGGAAAAATTCTTCCCTGCCTTTAGAGCTGCCTCGATCAGAAAAGAAATATGTGGCAACAAGCAGATTGACAGGGAATCTTTGCATGAATATTGGGAGAGATTTAAGAAGTTATGTGCAAGTTGCCCTCACCATCGAATTTCTGAACAGTTGCTCATCCAATATTTTTATGAAGGCTTGCTGCCTATGGATCGAAACATCATGGATGCTGCTAGTGGAGGAGCACTTGTGGGTAAAACCCCAACAGATACAAGAAGCCTGATTGAGAACATGTCCATTAATTCTCAGCAGTTCACTACCAGAAGCAATTCAGTGGTGCTAACAAGGGGAGTCCACGAGATACAACCTACTTGTCATAAAAACTTGGAGAGCAAGCTTGATGAACTCGTTTCATTGGTGAAAAAGTGTAGGGAAATAACGCAATAACAGAGATTAAAAACGCAGCGGAAATTTAAACTTTCCCTTCCATGGATCCTTGCGAATGGTCATGACTCAGGGTTATATGAATTACCTCTTGTAGCGCAGATCGTTTGCAGACGAAAATTGGAATCGAGCACGAGCGTCGCACGTAAAAACAACGCCTACGTAGTCCACACGAACACGACCTTCGAATGGGAGCGGTCTCGTCACGATGCTAGCCGACGACGGAACGATCCACGATGCAAGTCACGATCTTTGAAACGGCTAAGGTTTTAATTCCAGTGTTTTGACTTCGCCTTAACGAGTCTATTTATAGACTTCACTTAAGACTCGACCTAGCGCATCGTAGCTTACCGTGGTGCTCGCCAAGACCGTAACTTATCGTGTTCTGCGTCTTTCTTGACTCGCTGGTGCATCGTAAGAATGCACCACCGAATAAAATGAGTCTCACTCATTTATTTAATCTCCCATTAGCCTTGTTCTCATGTGTGTGACTGCAGAGGTTCCTCGTGAACGCTGGCAATAATATTAAATCACTATTTAATATTATAAACAAAGTGAGCGGTGTCTAGCAACACATCACCGCTACCCAAGTAACGAGAATGTCGGTGTTGTGGACGTAACCTTTCCGTGATAATGATCATGTGTATAATTACCCTTTGCCCTTATATCTATATTGAACACAAGGCATAGTATGTGTCACCCTTGTATAGTTCAATATTATATTCCTTGATGCCCGAGTAGACTTAGTAACAACAAATAAGATCAATATCTCATATTGACTTATTTCAAGCACGGCCATGCATTTTACACCATACTCTATCAAGGGGCCCACAGATATTACTCTGTTATGTAGGAGGGCAAATCCCATCTAGGTCACTCATGTCTCTTTGCATGACTCGCTGAGTGCCCAGCTAATCGACTTTATAATTGTCCTGCTGCATAATGTTTGACGGCAATAAAACACCCAACTCCTCATGTAGGGACCATAGTGGTTTCAGTCCGAGGGTGGCATACACCACTATCACTATGAGAATAACTCATGACACTTACATAACACACTATGTAGTATTCTCATGGCGGGTCAATCCAAAGACACAATTACCCTAACGTGTACCTATGTGGTGACTTGATATCTCATATCTATAACCCGTGAGATGAGGTTATCACCCACTCCACATAATAGTCTTGATGCATTATTATTGTCCTTAATAATAATAATACTCGACTACGGATATTTAGAGTAAGTTCTTTAGTATCTCACAACCGAGTCATCTACTCGATGTTCTATTGAAAACAAACTTTTACTCAAGGACTTTATTACGTTGAAACAAACATAATAACTGAAAATGCCTCATATAATAAATAAATGACATGATACAAAATATAAGTCCAAAGGAAAAACATTGGCCTCTAGGGCTTACACCAACAATCTCCCACTAGCACTAGAGCCAATTAGGCATGTACCTAATACCCATAGATCTAGTATGACCATCATGCTTCTGCTGGGTAAGAGGCTTTGTAAGTGGGTCAGCAACATTGTCAAGTGTTGGTACCCTGCATATCTTGACATCTCCTCTATCGATAATCTCTCGAATGAGATGGAAGCGCCTAAGTATGTGTTTGGATCGTTGGTGAGATCGGCTTCCTTAGCTTGTGCAATGGCACCATTGTTATCACAAAAGAGATCAATGGGGTTCACAATGCTAGAAATCGTACCAAGTTCAAGAATGAACTTCTTGATCCAAACAGCCTCCTCACGCATTGGAAGTAGCAATATACTCGGCCGTAGTAGAATCACGATTGCTTCCTCGCTTTGAACTCTTCCACCACAGCCACCATTTAGGCAAAACACATAACCAGATTGCGATTTAGAATCATCTTTATCTGTCTGGAAGCTAGCATCGGTGTAACCTATTACAGCGAGCTCTTCCTGACCTCCATATACCAAGAAAGAATCCTTAGTTCTTCTCAAGTACTTAAGGATATTCTCGACAGCAACCCAATGACCATCACCGAGATCAGACTGGTACCTGCTCGTTGTGCTCAAGGCATACGAGACATCTGGCCGAGTACATAACATGGCATACATGATAGATCCAATTGCAGATGCATATGGAATCTTATTCATGCGATCCCTCTCTTCCTGGGTTGAAGGGGATTGTGCCTTTGATAGGCATACGCCATGTGTCATGGGCAAGAACCCTTTCTTGGAATCATGCATATTAAAGCGTCTCAACACTTTATCTATGTATGTACTCTGACTTAGGCCAAGCAATCTTTGCGATCTATCTCTATAGATCCTGATTCCTAATATGTAGGTAGCTTCACCCAAATCTTTCATAGAAAAGCAATTCCCTAACCAAGTCTTAACTTGTTGCAAAGTAGGGACGCTGCTTCCGATGAGTAATATGTCATCCACATATAACAACAGGAATACAACTACGCTCCCACTAACCTTCTTGTAAACACAAGGTTCATCTTCATTTTTAATGAATCCAAACTGCCTCACGCTTTCATCAAAACGAAGATTCCAACTTCTCGGAAGCTTGCTTCAATCCATAAATTGATCGCCGCAACTTGCATACTTTCTTGGCATCATCTCAAGTGTCAAAGCCCTCAGGTTGTGTCATGTACACGCCCTCAAGGAGATTTCCATTAAGGAAAGCAGTTTTGACATCCATTTGCCATATTTCATAGTCATGGTATGCAATGATGGCAAGTAAAATCCAACAGATTTAAGCATCGTGAATCAAGTAGAAGGTTTCATCATAGTCTACACCATGAATTTGCTTGAAACCCTTAGCAACCGGGCCGTGCCTTATAGGTATGAACCTTACCATCCATGTCATTCTTCCTTTTGAAGACCCACTTGCACCCTATGGGAGTAACCCCTTCAGGTGGCTCTACCAAGGTCCATACCGTTAGTGTACATGGAATCCATTTGATTTCATGGCCTCAAGCCACTTCTCGATTCAGGGCCGAATGGCCTCCTGGTAAGTCACAGGCTCATCTTGATCCATGAGAAATACATCACCCTCGCCGAGTCATGAGAAATCCATATCTCTCGGGTTGGTGACGATCCTCGCTAGACCTACGCTGGTCTTGTGTTACTTGAGCAGTTGTTCTGTCACAACATCTTGTGCAGTCGCTCTTGTTCCTCCATAGATGTGTCACTACTGCTGTGATACTTGAATTTCTTCAAGTTCTACTTTCCTCCCACTAATTCCTTTGGAAACGAATTCCTTTCTAGGAATACACCGGCCGAGCGACAAACACTTTGCCCTCGTAAGGATTGTAAAAGTAGTATCCCTTGGTTTCTTTAGGATACCCCACAAAGAAGCATTTGTCGATTGGGCTCAAGCTTAGTGGAAATTTGTCTTTTCACATACACTTCACAAAGCCCCAAATCTTCATGAAAGACATACTGGGTTTCTTGCCACCCATATCTCATATGGTGTCTTTTCCACGCTTTGGATGGAACACGGTTAAGTGTGAAAGTCATAGCGATTAATAGAGCATGTCCCCGTAAGGAATTTGGAAGATCCGCATGACTCATCATAGACCGGACCATGTCCAACAAGGTTCGGTTTCTCCTTTCGTAAACACCATTCCATTGCGGTGTTCCAGAGGGGTAAGTTGGGATAGGATCCCACACTCTTTCAGATGATCATCAAATTCAAGGCTCAAATATTCACCACCTCGATCCGATCAAGGATCTTAATATTCTTACCTAGTTGGTTTTGTACTTCATTCTTGAATTCTTTGAACTTTTCAAAGATTCCGATTTGTGTTTCATGAGATACACAAATCCATACCTACTATAATCATCAAGAAATGTAATGAAGTAATCGAAACCCCTCTGGCTAATGTGTTTAGTGGTCCACATACATCAAGATGTATGAGGCCCAAAAGATCACTAGCCCTTTCACCTTTTCCGTGGAATGGGTTTTTGTCATCTTTCCTAATAAACAAGACTCACATGTCTCAAATGATTCATAATCAAAAGAGTCCAAGAATCCATCTTTATGAAGTTTGGAAATGCGCTTCTCATTTATATGGCCTAAGCGACAATGCCAAAGATAAGTCGGATTCAACTCATTTGGTTTTATCCTTTTGGTATCGATGTTATAAATGGGCATTTCGAGATCAAGGACATAAAGTCCGTTACTCATTTGTGCGCTAGCATAGAAAACATCATTTAAATAAATAGAGCAACATTTATCCTTTATTATAAATGAAAAACCAGACTTGTCCAAACAAGAAACGGAAATAATATTCCTGCTAATTGCAGGCACAAAATAACAGTTCTAATCAAAAAATAAGCCCACTAGGCAAAGTTAATACATAAGTTCCGACAACTAAAGCAAAGAACTTTTGCTCCATTGCCAACTCGTAGATCAACTTCGCCTTTGACAACGGTCTACTCCTTTGAGCTCTGCACATTAGTACAAATGTGAGACCCACATCCAAAGATCTAATACCCATGATGCAGTAGATAAATTGACTTCTATAACAAAAATACCTGAGGTGGAAGTCTCACTTCCTTCTTCTTTTCTTCCAGGTACTTTGGGCGCCCTCTTCCAATGTCCAAATACACCGCAGTTGGAAGCAATTGCCTTCTTTAGCCACACCGCTCTTAGGCTTCAAAGCATAAGTCACGTGTTTGGGCTTGTTAATTCCCTTGCCCTTGCCCTTATACTTGTTCACGGGCTTCTTGAATCGCTTGCCCTTTCCACCATTGACCATCAAAATGGCCTTCCTTTCCCTTTGTTGATGTTATGTTCAGCAGCTTCTCAACATGCTTAACACTCCGCAGAGTTTTGTCCATGTCATTCATAGTGAAATTCATGACAAACTGATTGAAACTCTCCGGCAACGATTGCAGGATCAGATCAATCGCAAGCTCACGCCTGAGGGAAAACCCAATCGATCGAGGTTCTCAATATACCCAATCATTTTGAGTACATAAGGACCTACTGGGCATCCTTCTGCCAGTTTGCTTTGGAAAAGGGCTTTGGAAACTTCATACCGCTCATGCCTTGCTTGCTCTTGATAGAGCATCTTGAGGTGTTCGATCATATCGAACGCTTCCATGAGCTCATGTTGCTTCTGAAGCTCAGAGTTCATGGTGGCTAGCATGAGGCAGGCAACTTCTAGGGCATCATCTTGATGCTTCTTATAAGCATCTTTTTCAGCCCTAGGGGCATTAGCAGCAGGTGGCTCTTGGGGTATTGGCTCTTCAAGAACATACAACTTTTTCTCTTGCTTGAGGACAATCCTCAAGTTTCGGTGCCAGTCCAGAAAGTTTGTTCCAGACAACTTTTCCTTCTCAAGGATTGATCGCAGCAGGTTATTGTGAGTGTTTGATGCCATGGTAATCTACATTAAGAAAATATGCAGAATATAAGTATCATGCAATAAACATATTTAATTAGGTCTTTAATTAAATACGCCTCCCACTATTTTACTCAAACCAATGACCCTCATCATTGATTCGGAAAATCCCGTTGGAAGATTTTCTAGTGGGCCGAGATCCATATTTCACTTTATTTTAAGTCACTTTGGTCGATCACTTAAAATTCAGCTTATTTAGGTAGGAACTCCTTCCAATTGTATCTTATACAATTCTCGGATAGTTGGGTGAATAACTATTTATTCTAATCCATCATATGGATGGTTCCCAACTCACTTGCCTCTACACCTTTCAATCCTATTATACTCGGTTTAGTTAAGTTAGACCCAAAGATAGCAGCTGGATATTACATTTATCCCATCGCATCTTATTAGTATGGAAAATGCACTCCGCTTTGGCGAACCCACATTTTCGATATTAGCCTTGATGAGTGCCAGCTTTGGAAGGCATTTAAACTTAATATTTCTTTTGAGGATTTTTATTAAAGTTGATCTCACCATTTGTTAAACTATTTAACTTACCAAATTCATACATGCATCTCATACATATTTGTTAAACTATTTAACCTATAATATTTATACATGCATCTCATACAAAATTTGTTAAACTATTTAACCTACTATATTTATACATGCATCTCA
Organism: Calophaca sinica; assembly: GCA_037113605.1. Classification (NCBI taxonomy): domain Eukaryota; kingdom Viridiplantae; phylum Streptophyta; class Magnoliopsida; order Fabales; family Fabaceae; genus Calophaca; species Calophaca sinica. The sequence goes on along the minus strand of CM073734.1, from coordinate 13,381,838 downwards.
TACATATATAGTAAATAAATGTGATGTGGTTATGGCTCTAACGCATTGATTCTCACAAGCCAATGAGAGAATCTAAGCTAAACCTAGGAACGATCATACTTCCAAGTGTGACCTTCAATGTAGCCCTCTTATGATTTTGCCTTCTTGTCTCCTTCATTACATTAATGAGAGTACTCGCTTTACATACAAGGGAGTGAGATGAGAAGAGAATTTACATTCGTAATTAAAAGAGAGGCACGACACGCAGCCGTATTTTTAAACCAAACAAAAGGCACGGCACGTAGGCCGTATTTAAAATTCCAAAATAAATAAAAAGGACTAAGGCCATAACCACTCACCATGCATCACAAAAACATTAATGACAATCAATAATAATAATACACATTTATTACTATTAATCTTGTCATTAATAGTGATTAAAAGCAATTAATTAAAAATTAAAACTTTCAAAAAACTCGCTTCGCAGATTCAAGACGGGGTTCCGCCGCCTGGCCAATGGACGGTGTCAAGGGGAGGCCGCCTCATGGGTGCGGGCAGCTCAAGCAAAAATTTTCTGGCGTTTCAGTAATAACATCGCCGTTTCACGTTGTTACCAACACGGTTCTGGGTACCAACACTTGGACCCATCGATGCCTATCCTTAAACCCGCAGTAAAACATGTTGCATCAACACTTGACACAAAAACCGAATCAAACAAATATACAGAATCACAATATATATATATATATATATATCTCATATATGTATAGATTATTCGAAGCAACATATATATATCACATATATGCTCAACCGGGTTTTCGCAATCATACAAGGTATAATTTTTAAAGCGAACAGATTCATAATCTACCATAAAACCAACAGATTCGTAATCTAGCATACAAGAATGCATGTCATACACACATGTAACCATAGTAAACCGAATCATGGTTTCGCAAGTGGCTCTGATACCAATCGTAGGGAAATAGCGCAATAACAGAGATTAAAAACGCAATGAAATTTAAACTTTCCTTCCATGGATCCTGCGAATGGTCATGACTCAGGGTTATATGAATTACCTCTTGTAGCGCAGATCATTTGTCGATTTAAAATTGGAATCGAGCACGAGCGCCGCACGTAAAATAACGCCTACGTAGTCCACACGCAACTCTTCGAATGGGAGCGGTCTCACACAGCAATGACGACGACGAACCAGCCACGATGCAAGTCACGATCTTTGAAACGGCTAGGTTTTAATTCAGTGTTTTGACTTCAGCCTTAACGAGTCTATTTATAGACTTCACTTAAGACTGACCTAGCGCATCGTAGCTTACCGTGTGCTCTCGGCCAAGACCGTAACTTATCGTGTTCTGCGCCTTTCTTGACTCGCTGGTGCATCGTGAAGAATGCACCACCGAATAAAATGAGTCTCACTCATTTATTTAATCTCCCATTAGCCTTGTTTCATGTGTGACCAGAGGTTCCTCGTAACGCTGGCAATAATATTAAATCACTATTTAATATTATAAGCGATGAGCGGTGTCTAGCAACACATCACTGCTACCCAAGTAACGAGAATGTCAGTGTTGTGACGTAACCTTCCGTGATAATGATCATGTGTATAATTACCCTTTTGCCCTTATATCTATATTGAACACAAGGCATAGTATGTGTCACCCTTGTATAGTTCAATATTATATTCCTTGATGCCCGAGTAGACTTAGTAACAACAAATAAGATCAATATCTCATATTGACTTATTTCGCATGGCCATGCATTTTACACCATACTCTATCAAGGGGCCCATAGATATTACTCTCAAGTTATGTAGGAGGGGCAAATCCCATCTAGGTCACTCATGTCTCTTTGCATGACTCGTTGAGTGCCCAGCTAATCGACTTTATAATTGTCCTGTTCTGCATAATGTTTGACGGCAATAAAACACCCAACTCCTCATGTAGGGACCATAGTGGTTTCAGTCCGAGGGTGGCATACACCACTATCACTATGAGAATAACTCATGACACTTACATAACACACTATGTAGTATTCTCATGGCGGGTCAATCCAGTACACAATTACCCTAACGTGTACCTATGTGGTGACTTGATATCTCATATCTATAACCTGTGAGATGAGGTTATCAGTCCACCCACATAATAGTCTTGATGCATTATTATTGTCCTTAATAATAATAATACTCGACTACGAATATTTAGAGTAAGTTCTTTAGTATCTCACAACCGAGTCGTCTACTCGATGTTCTATTGAAAACAAACTTTTCCTCAAGGACTTTATTACGTTGAAATAAACATAATAACTGAAAATGCCTCATATAATAAATAAATGACATGATACAAAATATAAGTCCAAAGGAAAAACATTGGCCTCTAGGGCTTACACCAACAAAAAGTTAGCAGTAACTAAAACTCAGGCAGCCAGAGTTTGTGGTATTTGTACTTCTGCAGAGCACCTTACAGATGCATGTCCTACATTGCAAGAGAGTGACAACATCAATACTCCTTAGGCCTATGCAGCAAACATATTCAATGATGGGCCTCAACCCAACTATGATCTGTCTTCCAATAGGTACAACTCCAGTTGGAGAAACCATCCAAACCTGAGATGGGGAGATGCCTCTACACAGCAGCCCAGGCCACAACCTGCCCTACTGCTAGCCCAGCAGAAATCTGAACCTTCATTGGAAGACCTTGTTAAGCATATGGCAGTCCAAAATCTCTAATTTCAACAGAGAACAGATTCAACCATTCAGAATTTAGAGACAAAAATTGGACAGCTAGCAACTGAACGTGAACACAAGAAGGGGGGTTGAATTGTGTTGAAAACTTTTTGCAAACTTTAAGTTAAAAACACTTAGATCACAGGTTTTTCAAAACAGTTTGTGTATCGGACGCTGGAAATAAACCGGACGCTGGAAAAGCAGTTTGTGAAAACTTGTTTTTAACAGAACAAGATAAAGATAAATAGAAAGCAGTAAAGCAAGAGACACAGAGATTTATACTAGTTCACTACCAAACCGTAGCTACGCCTAGTCCCTTCTGCTCTCAAGGATTTTCCACTATAATCAACTGATTACAAAACCTTAAGAGTATTCTACTGTCACAACCTTGACAATACTCTCAACTTCTCAAAACGACTCAGTATATTCGAGCCTTTGAGGGTACAGCCTTAACTAGGCCAAAACAACTTTTACAAGTAAGTTGAATACAGAAGCAGTTCAATACTTTTACAAATAGAGAGGATAAAAGATTAAGCTCAATACAGAAATTGCTTTCTAAAAGAAAGTGTCGGAGGCTGAATTCAGTTCTTGTAGTCCAGAGACTTGGCACGAAACTTGATTGCTCACAGAAGCAGTGTTTTCAGAGTATTGACTCTTTGTAGTGTATAGCAACAGTGCTTGTTCTCAGTAAATGAAGCAATATTCTCTTATAGAGTTTCAGCAGTTTCTTCAATGGATACCATGGGGTATTTATAGGAGTTCTAAAGGATATTACCATTACAGTAAAAATGGCTCCTTTCCATTGAGTGAGGTGATTTCAAAAAAAAGCTGTCTCTTTCTTCCTTTCCAGAGAATATCTCAGTAGTACACATTACCGTTTTCGTACTACCTTGCTTTTCACAAATGCTTGTATGATTTTTGTCTTTAGCTAAAGGTGTCACCTTTGATACCTCGTACAACAATTTGAGCGCATAAGATCAAATTCGAAATTCATTCCAGAAGCTTCTGAGAGGACGAGCAACTATGTGACCATCACGTGATTTAAAATGAAGTTCAGATGCTCGCCGTAACAAGATGCCTGACGCCAGAGCAAATGGATAAGCCTTGTGTCACAAAAAGATAATTCCAGACGCTCACGAAGACAATGTACTAGGATGAGCCGGATGCTGACACATGGAGTGTATCCTTCTCTTGTGAACTTCTTCCTTCTTGCTTAAGTGGCTTAGAAGTATATGTAATATTAGTATCTGCACACTTCAAGAATTGTTAGAACATAAATTGTTCTCTTGTGAATACTTTGTTATCATCAAAATTAATGAGGGTCTAAACTTCTCAATCGTTTAGGTTCCAACAATCTCCCCCTTTTTGATGATGACAAATATCCAAGGTTGATGAACAATTTTAAGTTTCAAATAAGAGTTTTAAGGGTCTCCCGCTGAGTTCAACAACTTAGATAAGTATAGCAATAAAAGACGCTGAGATTGGATGCTGAAATGATGTTATGAATGATTGATTAGCATGTATATCTATCCTTAGCGTGTTTATCTTAGCGTTCAACATGCCTTTCTTTTACTCCCCCTTTTGTCATCAGACAAAAAGAGTGTAAAAACACATCATAGTCAAAAAACAAAATAGAAGAAAAATTTGAGTAATAAATTCACAATATAATTATACCAAAAATTAAGTAATATCACTCAGTACCAAAAAAAATTTAAAACAAAACAAAGTTTAAGGGTTTTGAGGTAGCAGGTTGATTCGTTCCATGATGAGTTTCAGCTGCATTTCAAGCTCAGGAACTTTCAAACAGGTTGCCTTCATGGTTTCAAATTCCTCCTTAGGAATTGTAATCATTTCCATCAAGATGTGGAGGAGCAGATTCAGCTTTCGCACACTAGCAACACCTGCAGCCTTCAATTCATCTTCTTATGGATTTCAAGAACAGTTTGAGACAAATCAGATTTTATCTTCTTCCTATCCATTGCCCATTGGAAATAATTATCTTCCTGGTGGAAACCATTTGATAATAGTTCCAAGTTTTCTTCTTCGCACTCATAGGGCTTCATTTCTTTGCTTAACAATATCAGAAAGCGAAGATAATTGAAGATCATTTCTCTGTGTTGAAGAATGTCTCTGCATACCCATCAAATTGTTCAAGCCAGCTTCTCCAAACACATTGCCTAAGAAGACACTTAGTGGCATCAAAGGAGAAGTTGAGGCCTTCATTTTCGCAGAATAAATAGTCTCCTCAAAATTTCTCTCACATCTTTGTCAATAGTCGTGGGCTCAAAACAAGGCATAATGGCTTTGTCTTTCCAAGACGCACCATTTCATCCACCCAAATCCAATGTAAAAGTGTTTCCAGACTAGATCCCATGGAGCATATAGCTTCACCAAGTCGAGCGGTCTAATCACAGAACACATGAACATATCATCAAAATAAGCAGCCCAAGATTGGATTCGTACTTTCTCGATGATACCAACAAGAGGATTGTTGCCTTGCATTACTGAGCTTGGAAGATCCAGTTCTCCATTGATCTTTCTTCAGAGCACTCAGATAATACCTTCTGGCATGATCTTCAGAAATTTTCTTTACCGGAAGCTGGGTGAACTCCTTGACCTTGTAGTCTCTGGGAGCTTTCTCATATTCCTTAGGGCCTATCTTACTGAATGGCATTTTGCCAGGTGCAGCTTCCTTTCTTTTTCCAGGAATAGACCAAGGTAACCACCTTTGCCTATCTGGAACAATCTTTAGTGAGGTGATTTCAAAAAAAAGCTGTCTCTTTCTTCCTTTCCAGAGAATATCTCAGTAGTACACATTACCGTTTTCGTACTACCTTGCTTTTCACAATTGCTTGTACGATTTTTGTCTTGTAGCTAAAGGTGTCACCTTTGATACCTCGTACAATAATTTTGGCACATAAGATCAAATTCGAAATCCGTTCCAGATGCTTCTGAGAGGAAGAGCAACAACGTGACCATCACGTGATATAAAATGAAGTTCAGACGCTCGCTCAGAACGGAAGATCGGACGCTCATAGCAAATGGATAAGACTAGTGTCACAAAAAGATAATTTCAGACGCTCACGAAGACAGTTTACTAAGATGAGCCGGATGCTGACACATGAAGTGTATCCTTCTCTTGAGAGCTTCTTCCTTCTTGTTTAAGTGGCTTAGAAATATATGTAATATTAGTATCTGCACACTTCAAGAATTGTTAGAACATAAATTGTTCTCTTGTGAATATTTTGTTATCATCAAAATTAATGAGGGTCTAAACTTCTCAATCGTTTAGGTTCCAACAATCTCCCTTTTGATGATGACAAATATCTAAGGTTGATGAACAATTTAGTTTCAAAATGACATCAAGGGTCTCCCCCTGAATTTAACAATTTTGATATATAAGAAAATTCTAGTATTAAGGCGATAGTTGATAAACAAAGTCAATTAAGTGATCGCAAAACAAATACATAGATGTATCAGAGTAAGATCGGATGCTGATCAAAAAGATTGATTTAATCAAATTGTATCAAATATATTGATCATTATAAGAGCACTAGTACCAAATTTATTTATCATTATAAGAGCACTATATCAATGAATGTTAGCGCATTAATAAATAACCACACAAGTGCTATGTATGAAATGCTATGCATGATACTTCAGTTCCAGCGTATTCATCGGAGTGTGAACATCGGACAGTGGGTTAGTCAGATTTTCACGTGTTCATCATACCTTTCTTTTACTTCCCCTTTTGTCATCAGGCAAAAAGAGTGTAAAAACACATCATAGTCAAAATAAGACTTAGAAAAATTTGAATATACGTCAGATAATTAGAGCAAAAATAGTGTATATATATAAATGTATCAACAAAAATAAGAAATATCACATAGTACCAAAAAAAATTTAAAGCAAAACAAAGTTTAAGGGTTTGGAAGAGGTGATGGAGGGATGTTGAGACTTCATAAAGTAATTTCAGAGCAGTCTCCAGCTGAGTGACTTTCATGTTTGTGGCCTTCATCTCTTCAAACTCTGCTTTGGGAATAGTGACCATCTCAACTACAGAAGTAGAAGTAGAAGGTCCAACTTCTGGTACGGGTGCAGGTTTCATCTTCTGATGCTCTGCTAGCACCCAGTTGGATAGTTTCAGTCTCAATTCCTTCTTCCGTTGAGCTCTTAGAAAAAATGCATCATTTGGTATAGACCATTTGAAGAAATTTCCAAGTTTTCTGAGCTCAGATGCTGTTTGAATTTCCCATTGATACTTCACATCTTCTGGATACAGCATATTCATGAAGATGATTTCTCTGTGTAGAACAACATCAGCAGTGAAAGCATCAAACCTATTTCCAGCTTCTTCTCCCCATATATTTCTGATAAAGACTCTTAATGCTTCACAAGCATAAGAGAGTGCTTCATTTTCGCCAGGTAAATTCTTCGCAGATTTTCCTGTCATCTTCTTCTAGCACTAGGGGACGAGGTATGGTAACATATCTTTGGCTTTCCAAGACTCGCACCATTGACTCCAAGTAAATCCAATGTCGAAGTGCTTGGTCACAAAGACCCATTGGTCATATATCTTCATGCAGTCAAAAGTCACGACATCGAGCATCTAACATATCATCAAGTAGATTGTTCTAAGATTGATGTCGATTTCTGCTGATTGTGCCAACTGTTGGAATAGTGGCTTTCTCGACATTGCAGCAGTTGGAGGATCCAGTTCTCCATTGATCTTTCTTCAGAGCACTTAGATAATACCTTCTGGCATGATCTTCAGAGATTTTCTTTACCGGAAGCTGGGTAAACTCCTTGACTTTGTAGTCTCTGGGCGCTTTCTCATATTCCTTAGGCCCTATCTTACTGAATGGCATTTTGCCAGGTGCAGCTTCCTTTCTTTTTCCAGGAATAGACCAAGGTAACCACCTTTGTCTATCTAGAACAATCTTTATAGAGACAGATGATGGGTCTCTATATTGTCCAATGACTTCAAGCTTTTTCTGCTCAAAGCAATGAGCCATCATATAGGCTTCAGCTTCTGTAATCCATCTACCACATTCCTCTAATGTAAGAGGTTCATTCTGGGGTAGGAACCTTGGTATATCAACAGAAAAGGGGACAGCCCTGCTGTTTGGTTTGGGTCTCAGCCTTCCTTTAAAAGACATCTCAACATTGTCTTTTCCATCCTTGAAGACAGCATTCATTGGAGAAGATATCTCCAGTCTTGAAGCTCCGGAAGTGAAGGTCTTCAAGTTCCATACAGATGGGTGATTGTAGATAGAGTTAAATGACTCATATCTGACAAATTTTGGTCTAATGTCAAGAGGGACAGGTTTCTTTGGAATTAGGGCAGTAGTTTTAGGTGTCGCTACTGTGATATTATACTTGGGAGGAATGTAGGGTTTGAAAGGATTAAATGGAGGGACTTTGAAAAGGAGGTTAAAAGGATGAGAATGAAGTTTGGAAATGTATGAAGTGAGGGAGGTATATGTGGAGGTTTGAGGTGAGGAGATGGTGAGTGTATTGGTCTGTGTTTGGGTAGATTTTTTGAGGGCTATAGAGGTGGTTGTGTTTCTAGTTTTTACGTACGGGTTTGAATGGTTGATGGTTGTGCAGCAGATATAGGTGGAGCAGAATGGTATTATCGGTTTCAAAACAGATACAGAATCATCGTGGGATTCAAGACCTTTGGTTCAAGTTCGATCGCTCGACCAATCTCTTCAGCCGTCTGTCTAGGGGCAATTGGAGGCGGACGATGAATTGCCTTCTTTTGTGCACGGACGCTGAAACTTGTTTCTCGACCGGCTTGCTTCTTTTCATCGTGACCGATCGATGGGAACGCGGTCCTCATCTTACGATTGATCTTTCTTTAGGTGCGAAGCCACCTTCGCTTCTTGCTTCTTGTCTCCTCTCGGAGAATCAAGTCCTTTTCACACCGATTCATGTAACTTCTGGTGGTTTTGTCAAAAGTAGACTTCTTGCTGAGAGAGGGACCAGATTCTATTCCCTATTCCTTTTTCACCTTCTTCATTTGTTCACCAGTGATCAATTTCATTCTGACCAAGCTGTTAACTCCGAAGGTGTCAGGAATCACAACATTTTCAGTGCCAAAATACTTCACCTTTTCTTGATCTCGCAAAGCAGTCAGCTTGTTTACAACCAAATTCTTGGTCATCATCTTAGTAAGCAGAACACCATAAGGAATGCACTTGTAGGTGTTTTTCTTGTCAGCAACTCCTTTCCTCGAATTAACCAGTGAATTAATCAGGTTGTTGTAAATCAATCTTGGCAGGTTTACCTTGTTACCAGCCATGTAGTACCTCATAATGAACTTCTGTTCATAGTTGACTATGTCACTAGAGCCAGCCTTCAACCAGACACTCTTGGTGATTATCTTGTGAAGAACTCTGTAATGACTCTTCAAATTCTTTGCAGAAGGAGTTTCACCAGATTCTTTCAACTGTTTATAGTTCTCAAACAAATCCTCATTGACCTTCTCAAGGCCATGAAATGCATCAGCCCAATCTGTGTAGTAAACGATACCTTCACAGGGACAACCAGTGACTTCAGAGATGTTGGTAACGGTAAAAATGAACTTGTAACCTCTCACAGTTCCTTCAAAAATGCCACCTTGGTGTAAATGAGCGTTACCCCAAAATTCTTTAATAGCAGTAACTAGAACCTCAACCTGTTTCCAAAAGAAGTAGTGTTCCCAACCCATTGCCTTGAAACCACTGTAGAAGTCGAAGCCATAGAGTTTGAAGTTTTCTAAATCAACCCGATTTTCCAGCAAAACTTTTCCTTCAGCCATGGTGTCGTAAATGGCAGTATACTCAGAGGTTGTTACACCAGACATGATTGCAGTTGAGAGATAGAGAAATGGAGGTTTAGGGTTTTAGGACAGTCACGAAGAGAAGATAAGGAAAACTGTTTTTGATCAAAACAGAGAGAGTGATTGTGGAGCGAAAAAGAAGGAGTAGTGGGAAGGTTTTGTAATTGGTACAGTTACTTTTCAAAATATCGCTTCGTATTTCCACATAAAAATTAAATCAAAAAGAAAAGAAAATAAAGATTCGCCTTTTCATTAAATGCAGACGCCAAACGAAAAGTAAAATCAAGAAAAAGATTTTATCGAAAAACATAAACAATTATGACTCAGTAGATATGATGAGAGGCTTGAGTCCTTAACACGTGTGACACGTGTGGATGTGCTCGGACGCACGTAACCGATTCACCAGACAATGAGTTATGATGCATATGACAAATAAGATGCTTATGGACATACATGCTTATGTCATATCAGATGCTCATATGATATCTATCATAAGACGCTGAGATTAATCATTCTTCTATAAGATGAAAGTTTAAATTTCTTCTTATAAAATTGAATCTATCTTCAGCAAGGGGTTTTGTAAATATGTCAGCCTACTGATGATCAGTGTCTACAAATTTTATTTCTAGAATACCCTTCTGAACATAGTCTCTTATAAAATGATGCTTAATCTCAATGTGCTTTGCTCTAGAATGCAATATAGGATTTTTAGTAAGACATATGGCAGATGTATTATCACAGAAGATAGGAATGTTACTCTCTTTTATCAAGTAGTCTTCAAGTTGATACTTCATCCACAGAAGTTGAGAACTGCAACTTGCTGCTGAGATGTATTCAGCTTCTGCTGTTGAGAGTGCAATAGTGCTTTGTCTTTTGCTTGACCAAGATACAAGATTTGCTCCAAGGAATTGGCAGCTACCACTTGTGCTCTTTCTTTCAATTCGGTCTCCAGCAAAGTCAACATCACAGAAACCTACTAATTTGTAATCTTTTGATTTCTTATAAAGCAAACCAAGATTAGTAGTTCCTTGCAAATATCTAAATATTCTTTTAACAAAGACTTAGGTGTGATTCTCTAGGATCCGATTGAAATCTAGCACACGATGGATCTTGAACATAATGTCAGGTCTTGAAGACGTAAGATAAAGTAGAGATCCAATCATACCTCTGTACATTTTCTGATCTACCTTCTTACCAATTTCATCTTTACTAAGAGTGCAGGTAGGATGCATAGGTGTACACATAGGCTTGCAATCTAGCATCTTGAATTTCTTCAATAATTCTTTGATATATTTGCTTTAATGTATATAGATACCATCACTGCATTGCTTGATTTGTATTCCAAGGAAAAACTTTAATTCTCCCGTCATGCTCATCTCAAATTCAGCCTGCATAAGCTTAGAAAATTCTTTGCAAAGGCTTTCGTTAGTGGCTCCAAAAATGATATCATCAACATAGATTTGAACAAGTATGAAATGCTTGTTAGAGGATTTTCTGAAAAGAGTAGTGTCAACTAAACCTCTTGTAAATCCATTTTTCATTAAAAAGGAACTTAGTCTATCATACCATGCTCTGGGAGCTTGCTTAAGACCATATAGTGCCTTTTTAAGTTTAAAAACATGTTTTGGAAATTCAATATCTTCAAAACCAGGAGGTTGTTTAACATAAACTTCCTCAGTTATAAAACCATTTAGAAAAGCACTTTTCACATCCATTTGATATAGTGTTATCTCATGATGTGCTGCAAATGAAAGTAAAATGCAAATAGCTTCTAGTCTTGCAACAGGTGCAAAAGTTTCAGTGAAATCAATACCTTCTTCTTGTGAGTAACCTTAAGCAACTAACCTTGCTTTATTTCTCACAACTTTACCATCTTCATCAAGCTTATTTCTAAATACCCATTTAGTACCAATAGCTTGTTTATCTTCTGGTAGAGTTACTAGCTTCCATACATCATTCCTTTGGAACTGATTTAGCTCATCTTGCATTGCTAGAATCCACCCTTCATCTTCCAAAGCTTGATCAATCGTCTTAGGTTCCATTTCAGAGAGAAGTGCAAAATCAGCATGCTCCTTGAAAGACGATCTGGTTCGTACTTTATCACCAGGTTCTCCTATGATTTGATCTTTTGGATGATTGGTTTTGTACTTCCAGCTTTTTCTTGCTTCAGTAGAATTCTTCGTCTGGTCACCACCGGATGATGAAGATGCATGTTCACCGTCTGACTTGTCAGCGAGGTTTAATTCTGAAAATAACTCATCTAGCTCTGACATAGCAGTGTCAGGCTTCTTGTCATCAAACTTGACATGAATGGACTCTTCAACTGTCAAAGTTTCTTTGTTGTATATTCTAAAAGCTTTAGATCTTTCAGAGTATCCCAAAAAGATCCCTTTGTCAGCCTTGGAATCAAGCTTACCAAGCTGATCTTTAGTATTCAAAATATAACAAATACAACCGAAATGATGAAAGTAAGAAATGTTTGGTTTTCTACCTTTCCACAATTCATAAGGAGTCTTATTCAAGATAGGTCTTATAAGAATTCTAGTTTGAATATAACAAGCTGTGTTTACTGCTTCTGCCCAAAAATGTTTCGCAATATCAACTTCATTGATCATGGTCCTGGCCATTTCCTGGAGGGACCTATTTTTCCTTTCTACAACACCATTTTGTTGAGGTGTTCTAGGAGAGGAGAAATTGTGGGAGATGCCATTTTCTTCACAAAATTTTTGAAAGTTTTCATTTTCAAATTCTCCCCCATGATCACTTCTAATAGAAGAAATACATATGCCTTTTTCATTTTGAACTGATTTGCAGAAAACAGTAAATACCTTAAAAGACTCATCCTTGTGGGCAAGGAATTTAACCCATGTCCATCTAGTAAAATCATCAACAATGACTAATCCATATTTCTTTCTAGTTAAAGAGGCTGTCCTTGTGGGACCAAAAAGATCAAGATGTAAAAGTTCAAGTGGTCTCGAGGTTGAAACAACATTTTTTAAATGAAAGGAAGTTTTAACTTGTTTTCCTCCTTGACAAGCTTCACACAGGGCATCAGATTGGAACTTAAGATTTGGTAAGCCTCTAACAAGATTGTGGTTGTTTAATTTTGAGATTAACCTCAAATTGGCATGACCCAATCTTTTGTGCCAAATCCATTGCTCATCTTCAACAGACATAAGACACTTGACTTCTTGTTTTGCAAGTTCAGAAAGATCAACTTTATAAATGTTTTGTTTCCTCTTTGCTGTAAAGAATATAGATCCATCATTTTTACTATTTACTAAACATCCATTTTCTGTAAAGACAACATTATAACCATTGTCACATAATTGACTTATGCTCAATATATTATGTTTCAGTCCTTCAACATATAAAACATTATCAATAGAAGGAAGAGAGCCTTTACCAATGCGACCAATTCCAACTATTTTACCTTTCTGGTTTCCTCCGAAACCAACGAATCCAGCTTCCCTAGGTCTTAGTTCTTGGAACATATGCTTTTCTCCCGTCATGTGACGCGAGCATCCACTGTCTAAGTACCAGGATAGGTGTGTTGACTTTGTTGCTAAGCAAATCTGCAACATAGACTATTTTATCTTTAGGTACCCATATCTTTTTGGGTCCTTTCTTGTTAGTTCTTGAAGGATACTTGTCCTTTTTAGTTGTAAACACAGTACATGCACTTTTCAAATGACCAGATTTATTGCAGTAAGTACAATACAAACATTTACTATGATTATTGGATTTATCAGATGTTGAATCATTTTCTAAAAGAGGTTCATCTGATATATAACCAAGACCATGAGTTGTTGTTTTACTGACACCCCAAATCATAGAAGCTTGCTTGCTTCGAGTTACACTCTCTGCAAGAAACTTTTGAAATGCATGTTCATAGTCATTTGATTTGCAGTTAGGATTGCCTGTAACTACAGAGCTTTTGACTTGAGAGCTCTCAGCTTCTGGTTGCTTGTTGGCTTCCAGACGCTGGTTATGCACCAGACGCTGATTTTCAGTTTTCAGCTTCTGGTCCTCTTCATTGAGTACAGAGTTTTCATTGTGTATAGAATGAAAATCTTGTGTTAGTTTTGAAAATTTCTTTTTCAAATTCTTATACTCAATAGAGAGAGTGGCAGATTCCTTTAACAGATCATCAAATGCAAGTTGAAGTTCAGAATAAGTATCATATATTATTACCTCTTCAACTTCTTCTTCTGAATCAAGATCAGTGTATGCCATGAGGGCAATGTGAGCTTCTTCTTCTTTATCTTCCTTAGAGGAGGATAAGTCAAGATCTTCCCATGTTGCCATGAGACCTTTCTTCTTTTTCTTTAAGGAGCTTCTTGTGGGCTTTTCCTTAAGATTAGGACACTCGGACTTGAAATGTCCAGGCTTCTTACATTCATAGCAAATGACTTGGGCTTTGTCCTTGTCTTTGCTTTCCTTCTTGTCCTTTGTATCTTTCTTCTGAAACATCCTTCTGAAGTTTCTCTTCTTCTACATTCTCTGGATCTTCTTAGATATGAAAGCTAGCTCATCGTCTGATCCATCATAATCTCCTTCTGAAGCTTCATCATCTGATTCTTCTTCTTCAGCCTGAAAAGCTTTAGAAGTACTAGGTTTATGTTGATTAACTCTTAAAGCAATAGACTTACTCTTCTTGGTAGGTTCTTCTTCATTTAGCTCAAGTTCATGAGCTTTCAAAGAACTCATAAGATCTTCAAGCCGAAGGACATTTAGATCTTTTGCTTCTTGAATAGCAGTGACTTTGGGTCTCCACTGCTTAGTCAAACTTCTCAAGATCTTTCTCACATGATCAGGTGTAGTATAACTTTTTCCAAGGGCCTGCAACCCATGAACAAGTGTTTGGAACCTTCCAAACATAGTTTCAATGTTTTCTCCATCTTCCATTTTGAATAGCTCATACTGGCGAACCATCATGCTGGCCTTTGTTTCTCTTACTTGGGCAGAACCCTCATAAGACAAAACAAGAGAATCCCAGATTTCTTTGGCAGTATCAAACTTACCACATTTATCATATTCTCTTTCTGTCATAGCACAGATGAGAATAAATCTAGACTTTTGATTGGTTTGATATCTCTTTTTCTGATCATCAGTCCAGTTTTTCCTAGGTATTGCAACACCAAGGGCATTAGCGGGAGAAATGTATCCACTTTTAACTATATCCCATAAATCAAGATTTTGTGCCTCAAGGAATGCTTTCATCTTATCTTTCCAGTAATCAAATTTTTCTCCATTGAATAGAGGAGGACGGTTCATATGACCACCTTCAGCAGACATGTTCACAGTAGGATCTTAACTCTTAACACTGTTAAGTGCTCAACCAAGAGGCCGAGCTCTGGTACCAACTGAACGTGAACACAAGAAGGGGGTTCAATTGTGTTGAAAACTTTTCACAAACTTTAAGTTAAAAACACTTAGAACACAGGTTTTTCAAAACAGTTTGTATATCTGGACTGAAATAAATCCTGACAATAAAAACAGCAGTGAAAACTTGTTTTTAACACAGTAAGATAAAGATAAATATAAAGCAGTAAAGCAAGAGACACAGAGATTTATACTAGTTCACTACCAAACTGGTAGCTACGTCTAGTCCCTTCGTTCCTGAAGGATTTTCCACTATAATCAACTGATTACAATTTCCTCAAGAGTATTCTACTGTCACAACCTTGACAATACTCTCAACTTCTCAAAACGACTCAGTACAGTCGAGCCTTTGAGGAAACAGCCTTAACTAGGCCAAAACAACTTTTACAAGTAAGTTGAATACAAGTATAAATAACTCTCACAGAGAGGATAAAAAATAAGCTCAATATAGAAATGCTTTCTAAAAGAAAGTGTCGGATGCTGAGTTCAGTTCTTGTAGTCCAGAGACTTGGCTCGAAACTTGATTGCTCACAGAAGCAGTGCTTTCATAGTATTGACTCTTTGTAGTGTATAGCAACAGAGCTTGTTCTCAGTAAATGAAGCAATATTCTCTTGTAGAATTTCGGCAGTTTCTTCAATGGATACCTTGGGGTATTTATAGGAGTTATAAAGGATATTACCGTTACAGTAAAAATGACTCCTTTTCGTTGAGTGAGGTGATTTCAAAAAGCTGTCTCTTTCTTTCTTTCCCGAGAATATCTCAGTAGTACACATTACCGTTTTCGTACTACCTTGCTTTTCACAATTGCTTGTACGATTTTTGTCTTGTAGCT
Source organism: Calophaca sinica (assembly GCA_037113605.1). Taxonomy (NCBI): domain Eukaryota; kingdom Viridiplantae; phylum Streptophyta; class Magnoliopsida; order Fabales; family Fabaceae; genus Calophaca; species Calophaca sinica. The sequence goes on along the minus strand of CM073734.1, from coordinate 13,366,078 downwards.
AAAGGTGTCACCTTTGATACCTCGTACAACAATTTTGGCGCATAAGATCAAATTCGAAATCCGTTCCAGATGCTTCTGAGAGGAAGAGCAACAACGTGACCATCACGTGATATAAAATGAAGTTCAGACGCTCGCTCAGAACGGAAGATCGGACGCTCATAGCAAATGGATAAGACTAGTGTCACAAAAAGATAATTCCAGACGCTCACGAAGACAGTTTACTAAGATGAGCCGGATGCTGATACATGAAGTGTATCCTTCTCTTGAGAGCTTCTTCCTTCTTGTTTAAGTGGCTTAGAAATATATGTAATATTAGTATCTGCACACTTCAAGAATTGTTAGACCATAAATTGTTCTCTTGTGAATATTTTGTTATCATCAAAATTAATGAGAGTCTAAACTTCTCAATCGTTTAGGTTCCAACAGTTTTTGGTGTCACTAATGTGATATTGTACTTGGGGGGAATGTAGGGTTTGAAAGGGTTAAATGGAGGGACTTTGAAAAGGAGGTTAAAAGGATAAGAATTAAGTTTGGAAATGTATGAAGTGAGGGAGGTATATGTGGAGGTTTGAGGTGAGGACATGGTGAGTGTATTGGTCTGTGTTTGGGTAGGTTGTTTGGGGGCTATGGAAGTGGTTGTGTTTCTGGCTTTCTGTGCACGGGTTTGAATGGTTGATGATTGTGCAACAGATATAGGTGGAGCAGGAATGGTATCATCAGTTTCAAAAACAGATACAGAATCATCAGTAAAATTCAGTACCTTTGGTTCAAGCTCAAACTGCCTGACCAATCTCTTCAGCTTCTGTCTAGGGGCAGCAGTTGGAGGCGGACGTTGAATTGCCTTCTTCTGTGCACCGGATGCTGAAACTTGTTTCTCAGCTTCTGGCTTGCTTCATTTCCTCAGAATTTGACTGATGGGAACACGGTCCTCATCTTCTGATTCAGTCTTTCTTTTAGGTGCAGGAGCCACCTTTTGCTTCTTGCTTCTTGTCTCCTCTTCTGGAGAATCAGAAGTCTTTTTCACACCAGTTACTGAGCTTCTGGTGGTTTTGTCAGTAGTAGACTTCTTGCTAAGAGAGGGACCAGATTCTACTCCCTGTTCCTTTTTCACCTTCTTCATCTGTTCACCAGTGATCAATTTCATTCTGACCAAGCTGTTAACTCCAAAGGTGTCAGGAATCACAACACTCTCAGTGCCAAAATACTTCACCTTTTCTTGATCTGGCAAAGTAGTCAGCTTGTTTACAACCAGATTCTTGGCCATCATCTTAGTGAGAAGAACACCATAAGGAATGCACTTGTAGGTGTTTTTCTTGTCAACAACGCCTTTCCTCGAATTAACCAGTGCATTAATCAAGTTGTTGTAGATCAATCTTGGCCGGTTTACCTTGTGACCAGCCATGTAGTGCCTCATAATGAACTTCTGTTCATAGTTGACTATGTCACTAGAACCAGCTTTCAACCAGACACTCTTAGTGATTATCTTGTGAAGAACTCTGTAATGACTCTTCAAATGCTTTGCAGTAGGGGTTTCACCAGATTCTTTCAGCTGTTTATAATTCTCAAACAAATCCTCATTGACATTCTCAAGGCCATGAAATGCATCAGCCCAATCTGTGTAGTAAACGATACCTTCACAGGGACAACCAGTGACTTCAGAAATGTTGGTGATGGTAAAAATGAACTTGTAGCCTCTCACAGTTCCTTCAAAGATACCACCTTGGTGTAAACGAGCATTACCCCAAAATTCCTTGATAGCAGTAACTAGAACCTCAACCTGTTTCCAAAAGAAATAGTGTTCCCAACCCATTGCCTTGAAACCACTCTAGAAATCGAAGCCATAGAGTTTGAAGTTCTTTAAATCAATTCGATTTTCCAACAGAACCTTTCCTTCAGCCATGGTGTCGTAAATAGCAGTATACTCAGAGGTTGTTACACCAGACATGATAGCAGTTGAGAGATAGAGAAATGGAGGTTTAGGGTTTGAGCGATCCACGAAGAGAAGAGAAAAAGCATTTTTGGTGAAAACAGAGCGAGTGATTGTGGAGCGAAAAAGAAGGAGTAGTAGGAAGGTTTTGTAATTGGTACAGTTACTTTTCAACCTCTTCATTATCCGAGTAATAAAAGTAAATTTAAAAAAATTAAAATAAAGATACCTCTTTTCATTAAATGCAGTTGCCAAAATAAAGTAAAAGATTTTATTGAAAACGTATATAATCATGACTCAGATTAGGTGTGATGAGACGCTTAAGTTCCACACGAGCTTACCACGTGTGTGTTTCGGATGCTCATAGCTGATTCATCGGATGCAGAGTTACGATGCAGTTGGCATATAAAAGTGCTTACTCGTATGATGATGATGTCATACCAGATGCTCAAATTATATCTATCATAAGACGCTGAGATTAATCATTCTTTTATAAGATGGAAATTTAAATTTCTTCTTATAAATTGAATCTATCTTCAGCAAGGGGTTTTGTAAGAATATCAGCCCACTGGTGATCAGTGTCTACAAATTTGATTTCAAGTGTCCCCTTCTGAACATAGTCTCTTATAAAATGATGTTTAATCTCAATGTGCTTTGCTCTAGAATGCAATATAGGATTTTTAGTAAGACAAATGACAGATGTATTATCACAAAAGATAGGAATGTTACTCTCTTTTATCAAGTAGTCTTCAAGTAGATACTTCATCCACAGAAGTTGAGAACTGCAACTTGCTGCTGAGATGTATTCAGCTTCTGCTGTTGAGAGTGCAATAGTGCTTTGTCTTTTGCTTGACCAAGAAACAAGATTAGCTCCAAGGAACTGGCAGCCTCCACTTGTGCTCTTTCTTTCAATTTGGTCTCCAGCAAAGTCAGCATCACAGAAACCTACTAATTTGTAATCTTTTGATTTCTTATAAAGCAAACCAAGATTAGTAGTTCCTTGCAAATATCTGAATATTCTTTTAACAGCACTCAGGTGTGATTCTCTAGGATCTGATTGAAATCTAGCACACAAAGTGCACGAACATAATGTCAGGTCTTGAAGCCGTAAGATAAAGTAGAGATCCAATCATACCTCTGTACATTTTCTGATCTACCTTCTTACCAATTTCATCTTTACTCAGAGTGCAGGTAGGATGCATAGGTGTACACATGGGCTTGCAATCCAGCATCTTGAATTTCTTTAATAATTCTTTGATATATTTGCTTTGATATATATAGATACCATCACTACATTGCTTGATTTGTATTCCAAGGAAAAACTTTAATTCTCCCATCATGCTCATCTCAAATTCAGCCTGCATAAGCTTAGAAAATTCTTTGCAAAGGCTTTCATTAGTGGCTCCAAAAATGATATCATCAACATAGATTTGAACAAGTATGAAATGCTTGTTAGAAGATTTTCTGAAAAGAGTAGTGTCAACTAAACCTCTTGTAAATCCATTTTCCATTAAAAAGGAACTTAGTCTATCATACCATGCTCTGGGAGCTTGCTTAAGACCATATAGAGCATTTTTAAGTTTAAAAACATGTTTTGGAAATTCAATATCTTCAAAACCAGGAGGTTGTTTAACATAAACTTCCTCTGTTATAAAACCATTTAGAAAAGCACTTTTCACATCCATTTGATATAGAGTTATCTCATAATGTGCTGCAAATGAAAGTAAAATGCGAATAGCTTCTAGTCTTGCAACATGTGCAAAAGTTTCAGTGAAATCAATACCTTCTTCTTGTGAGTAACCTTGAGCAACTAACCTTGCTTTATTTCTCACAACTTTACCATCTTCATCAAACTTATTTCTAAATACCCATTTAGTACCAATAGCTTGCTTATCTCCTGATAGAGTGACTAGCTTCCAAACATCATTTCTTTGGAACTGTTTTAGTTCATCTTGCATTGCTAGAATCCACCCTTCATCTTCCAATGCTTGATCAATCGTCTTAGGTTCCATTTCAGAGAGAAGTACAAAATCAGCATGCTCCTTGAAAGACGATCTGGTTTGTACTTTATCACCAGGTTCTCCTATGATTTGATCTTTTGGATGATTGGTTTTGTACTTCCAGCTTTTTCTTGCTTCAGCTTCTGCTTGAGTAGAATTCTTTGTCTTGTCACCACCGGATGATGAAGATGCACGTTCACCGTCTGACTTGTCACCGAGGTTTAATTCTGAAAATAACTCATCTAGCTCTGACATAGCAGTGTCAGGCTTCTTATCATCAAACTTGACATGAATGGACTCTTCAACTGTCGAAGTTTCTTTGTTGTATATTCTAAAAGCTTTAGATCTTTCAGAGTATCCCAAAAAGATTCCTTTGTCAGCCTTGGAATCAAACTTACCAAGCTGATCTTTAGTATTCAAAATATAACAAATACAACCAAAAGGATGAAAGTAAGAAATGTTTGGTTTTCTACCTTTCCACAATTCATAAGGAGTCTTATTCAAAATAGGTCTTATAAGAATTCTATTTTGAATATAACAAGATGTGTTTACTGCTTCTGCCCAAAAATGTTTCGCAATATCAGCTTCATTGATCATGGTCCTGGCCATTTCCTGGAGGGACCTATTTTTCCTTTCTACAACACCATTTTGTTGAGGTGTTCCAGGAGAGGAGAAATTGTGGGAGATGCCATTTTCTTCACAAAATTTTTGAAAGTTTTCATTTTCAAATTCTCCCCCATAATCACTTCTAATAGAAGAAGTACAGATGCCTTTTTCATTTTGAACTGATTTACATAATACAGTAAATACCTTAAAAGACTCATCCTTGTGGGCAAGGAATTTAACCCACGTCCATCTAGTAAAATCATCAACGATGACTAATCCATATTTCTTTCCAGTTAAAGAGGCTGTCCTTGTGGGACCAAAAAGATCAAGATGTAAAAGTTCAAGTGGTCTAGAGGTTGAAACAACATTTTTTAAATGAAAGGAAGTTTTAACTTGTTTTCCTCTTTGACAAGCCTCACACAGGGCATCAGATTGGAACTTAAGATTTGGTAAGCCTCTAACAAGATTATGCTTGTTTAATTTTGAGATTAACCTCAAATTGGCATGACCCAATCTTTTGTACCAAATCCATTGCTCATCCTCAACAGACATAAGACACTTGACATCTTGTTTTGCAAGTTCAGAAAGATCAACTTTATAAATGTTTTGTTTCCTCTTTGCTGTAAAGAATATAGATCCATCATTTTTGCTTTTTACTGAACATCCATTTTCTGTAAAGACAACATTATAACCATTGTCACATAATTGACTTATGCTCAATAGATTATGTTTCAGTCCTTCAACATATAAAACATTATCAATAGAAGGAAGAAAGCCTTTACCTATGCGACCAATTCCAACTATTTTACCTTTCTGGTTTCCTCCGAAACCAACGAATCCAGCTTCTCTAGGTCTTAGTTCTTGGAACATATGCTTTTCTCCCGTCATGTGACGCAAGCATCCACTGTCTAAGTACCAAGATAGGTGTGTTGACTTTGTTGCTAAGCAAGTCTGCAACATAGACTATTTTATCTTTAGGTACCCATATCTTTTTGGGTCCTTTCTTGTTAGTTCTTGAAGGATACTTGTCCTTCTTAGTTGCAAACACAGTACACAAATTTTTCAAATGACCAGATTTATTGCAGTAAGTACAATGCAAGCATTCACTATGATCATTGGTGTCATCAGATGCTGAATCATTTTCTAAAGGAGGTTTATCTAATATATAACCAAGACCATGAGTTGTTTTTACTGACACCCCAAATCATAGAAGCTTGCTTGCTTCGAGTTACACTCTCTACAAGAAACTTTTGAAATGCATGTTCATAGTCATTTGATTTGCAGTTAGGATTACCTGTAACTACAGAGCTTTTAACTTGAGAGCTCTCAGCTTCTGGTTGCTTGTTAGCTTCCAGACGTTGGTTATCCACCAGACGCTGATTTTCAGTTTTCAGCTTCTGGTTCTCTTCATTGAGTACAGAGTTTTCATTGTATAAAGAATGAAAATCTTGTGATAGTTTTGAAAATTTCTTTTTTAAATTCTTATACTCAATAGAGAGAGTGGCAGAATCCTTTAACAGATCATCAAATGCAAGTTGAAGTTCAGAATAAGAATCATATATTATTACCTCTTCAACTTCTTCTTCTGAATCAAGATCAGTGTCTGCCATGAGGGCAATGTGAGCTTCTTCTTCTTTATTTTCCTCAGAGGAGGATAAGTCAAGATCTTCCCATGTTGCCATGAGACCTTTCTTCTTTTTCTTGAAGGAGCTTCTTGTGGACTTTTCCTTAAAATTAGGACACTCGGGTTTGAAATGTCCAGGCTTCTTACATTCATAGCAAATGACTTGGGCTTTGTCCTTGTCTTTGCTTTCCTTCTTGTCCTTTGTATCTTTCTTCTGAAACCTCCTTCTGAAGTTTCTCTTCTTTCACATTCTCTGGATCTTCTTAGATATGAACACTAGCTCATCGTCTGATCCATCATAATCTCCTTCTGAAGCTTCATCATCTGATTCTTCTTCTTCAGCCTGAAAAGCTTTAGAAGTACTAGGTTTATGTTGATTAACTTTTAAAGCAATAGACTTACTCTTCTTGGTAGGTTCTTCTTCATTTAGCTCAAGTTCATGAGCTTTCAAAGAACTCATAAGATCTTCAAGCCGAAGGACATTTAGATCTTTTGCTTCTTGAATAGCAATGACTTTGGGTCTCCCCTACTTAGTCAAACTTCTTAAGATCTTTCTCACATGGTCAGGTGTAGTATAACTTTTTCGAAGGGCCTGCAACCCATGAACAAGTGTTTGGAACCTTCCAAACATAGTTTCAATGTTTTCTCCATCTTCCATTTTGAATAGCTCATACTGGCGAACCATCATGCTGGCCTTTGTTTCTCTTACTTGGGCAGAACCCTCATAAGACAAAACAAGAGAATCCCAGATTTCTTTGGCAGTATCAAACTTACCACATTTATCATATTCTCTTTCTATCGTAGCACTGGTGAGGATAAATCTAGCCTTCTGATTGGTTTGATATCTCTTTTTCTGATCATCAGTCCAGTTTTCCCTAGGTATTGCAACACTAAGGGCATCAGTGGGAGAAATGTATCCACTTTCAACTATATCCCACAAATCAAGATTTTGTGCCTCAAAGAATGCTTTTATCTTATCTTTCCAGTAATCAAATTTTTCTCCATTGAATAGAGGAGGACGGTTCATATGACCACCTTCAGCAGACATGTTCACAGTAGGATCTTTACTCTTAACACTGTTAAGTGCTCAACCAAGAGGCCGAGCTCTGGTACCAACTGAACGTGAACACAAGAAGGGGGGTTGAATTGTGTTGAAAACTTTTCGCAAACTTTAAGTTAAAAACACTTAGAACACAGGTTTTTCAAAACAGTTTGTGTATCGGACGCTGGAAATAAACCGGACGCTGAAAAACAGTTTGTGAAAACTTGTTTTTAACACAGTAAGATAAAGACAAATATAAAGCAGTAAAGCAAGAGACACAGAGATTTATACTAGTTCACTACCAAACTGGTAGCTACGTCTAGTCCCTTCGTTCCTGAAGGATTTTCCACTATAATCAACTGATTACAAAACCTTAAGAGTATTCTACTGTCACAACCTTGACAATACTCTCAACTTCTCAAAACGACTCAGTACATTCGAGCCTTTGAGGGTACAGCCTTAACTAGGCCAAAACAACTTTTACAAGTAAGTTGAATACAAGCAGAAATAACTCTCACAGAGAGGATAAAAGATTAAGCTCAATACAAAAATTGCTTTCTAAAAGAAAGTGTCGGACGTTGAGTTCAGTTCTTGTAGTCCAGAGACTTGGCACGAAACTGGATTGCTCACAGAAGCAGTGTTTTCAGAGTATTGACTCTTTGTAGTGTATAGCAACAGTGCTTGTTCTCAGTAAATGAAGTAATATTCTCTTGTAGAGTTTTGGCAGTTTCTTCAATGGATACCATGGGGTATTTATAGGAGTTCTAAAGGATATTACCGTTACAGTAAAAATGGCTCCTTTCCATTGAGTGAGGTGATTTCAAAAAAAAGCTGTCTCTTTCTTCCTTTCCAGAGAATATCTCAGTAGTACACATTACCGTTTTCGTACTACCTTGCTTTTCACAAATGCTTGTACGATTTTTGTCTTTAGCTAAAGGTGTCACCTTTGATACCTCGTACAACAATTTGAGCGCATAAGATCAAATTAAATCCGCTCCGAAGCTTCTGAGAGGACGAGCAACTACGTGACCATCACGTGATTTAAAATGAAGTTCAGACGCTCGCTCAGAACAGGAAGGTCGGACGCTCGTAGCAAATGGATAAGCCTTGTGTCACAAAAAGATAATTCCAGATGCTCACGAAGACAATATACTAGGATGAGCCAGATGCTGACACATGGAGTGTATCCTTCTCTTGTGAACTTCTTCCTTCTTGCTTAAGTGGCTTAGAAGTATATGTAATATTAGTATCTGCACACTTCAAGAATTGTTAGAACATAAATTGTTCTCTTGTGAATACGTTGTTATCATCAAAATTAATGAGGGTCTAAACTTCTCAATCGTTTAGGTTCCAACAGCAACTTCCACTAATCAGATGCAGTCTCAAGGGTCGGGCAATTTGCCTGCTCAACCAGTAGTGAATTCAAATGTCAGTGCAAATATTAGTGCAATCACTCTCAGATCTGGAAAAGCTGTTGACACTCCAGAACCTCCTCCAGCAGAAAATGCAATTGGTAGCAGCAGAAAAAATGATAAGCCAATTTCTGCACCTATTTCTTCTCTTGATGAAGATGATGATGCACAACCTATACCACTTTCCTTTTCTCAAAGGGTTGTGATAACTAAGAAGATGGATGAGGCAGATAAAGATAAGGAAATCTTAGACACATTTAGGAAGGTTCAAGTTAATATACCTCTCCTTGAAGCGATTAAGCAGATTCCAAGATATGCTAAGTTCCTTAAAGAGCTGTGCACACACAAAAGAAGGCAGAGGCTGAAGGGAAATGAAAAAGTCAACATGAGTCGTAATGTTTCTGCACTCATACAACCCATGATGCCCCAAAAGTGCAAGAATCCAGGAATTTTTACTATTCCATGTACCATAGGCGAGAGTAAATTTGAAAATGCCATGTTGGATTTAGGTGCTTCCATTAATGTGATGCCTACATCTATCTTTAACTCTCTGGCTTTTGGACCTTTGTAGAATACAGGTGTTGTTATTCAGTTGGAAAACAGGAGCAATGCTCACCCAGTTGGACTTGTAGAGGACGTGTTTGTTAAGGTTAATGACTTGATTTTTCCTGCAGATTTTTACATTCTGGACATGGAAGGAGAGACACAATCCAGTAGGGCATCTATCATCCTAGGCAGACCATTCCTAAGAACAGCAAAAACCAAGATTGATGTCCATGCTGGAACACTCTCCATGGAATTTGGGGATAACATAGTTAAATTTAACATCTTTAATGCTGCTATGAAGCATCCCGTGGAAGAGCATTCTCTTTTTCAAATAGAAGTACTTGCTGACTTAGTTGAAGATACTCATTATGATGTAACTCCATCCACCAAAATGCTTCCCTCCATTGAGCAACCACAAAGAAGACTTAATCCCTTGATTTTGGATGTTGTGAAAAAGAAGAAGAAAACCAAACATTTCCATGTGTTCCATTCTCGCCTTAAAATCATGGCGGGTAAGCTTCGATAAGTGGACTAGCCCTGTAACACCTGAGGACGAGATCGACCTCGTATTAGGACGTCGGATCGAGACCTCGCGTCGAGATCTCGTGTCGAGACCTCGTACCAAGGCCTTGTGTCGAGATCCCGTGCCAAGATCGTTTGCCGAGGTCATTTGCCGAGCTGAGGAGACTGCGTGCACTAGCTGCTGAGCTGAGGAGATCACGTGTCGAGTTGATGAAGTCGCGTACCGAGCTGAGGAGGTCGCATGTCGAACTGAGGAGGCCGCGTGCACGAACTCGTGTTAGAGCCTTGTGCGCTTGCACGAGCACCCTTGTCGACATCGTGTCGAGATGATAACTCGTATTCTTACGAACGTTATTCAGCGTTATTATTATATTGTTTGTAATTATTACATTGTCGGCTTGCCGTTCTCGTCGCTGTGTCTAGATCTTTGACCGATAGAGTAGAGGGTAATTATGAGAGAGGAACGATTAGATGGGTAGAATGATTGATGGGATTGGCATCTTATAGCTGGAGTTACGATTATACCCCTTCTCTCACCAGCTGTATACCACGACCGGTTCCCTCAGATACTCATTTCTCTTTTCTTCTTTCTTCTTCCTTCCTTCTGCTCTGAGTTCCTTGTTTCTCTCCAGAACTTCCATCGACGAAACCTTGAGTTCCATCGAGCTTCTGCGTAAATTTTCTTCATCAATCTTGTTCATCATCATCTTCTCGACCTATATCTCACCATCTCGACCACCATCTGAGGTATGGAAAAACAGATTTTCTCTTCTTCATGTTACTGTTTAGCGCCATTTCTTCTTTCCATTTTAGCTAAGTTTTATGCTTCCAAATCATGTCAAATTGATGGGTTTTCTTCTTCATGATATTACCTATCTTTCTAACCGATTATTGGAGCTTGTAGAACAAATTTCTTTCTCTGATTTCTGAAATGGGCAGTGCCCAGAAACCCTTCATTTTTGGTTTGTTTCGATTTCTTGTTTTCGTTTGTTGCAGTTGTTGTTGTTGTCGATCTATCATTTGTGGCATCGATAATCTTTTTCATGACCTTTTGACCGAAACCCCTAACTTTGTGTTAGAGGAAAAATATATTTAAGTTCTTGAGTTTTTATATTTTCTGGGTTGTGGTTAAGTTTGGGATGAGAGCTAAGTGTATTAGAACCCATAGATCGAATCGAGTTGTGCTTGTTTTAGGAAGTCCGATTCGAGATCGTGTGATTTCGAATCGAGGTGTACGGAGAGCGAACCCAGGGACGTGGAAGCAGTGGGATCCAGATCGAGAATCAGACGTGTCGAGGTCGATCGAGAAGTGTACGTGTCGAGGTCGATTGAGGATCGATGCGATGTCGAAGTCGTTGTCGAGCTCGTTGAAGACAGTAGTGTCGAGATCGAGTAAGAGAAGTCGTTGTCGAGCTCATTTGAAGACAATTTGTGTCGAGGTCGTTATCGGCGACATTAGCTTGGAGTTCGGTAAGGGCAACTTTTAGACATTATTAAGACTTTATTTTTATTGTTATATTTCTGTATGGACTCCTTGATTGGTGTCGAGCTTGGAATGTTGTGATATGATTGGGTTTTTGCATGTATTTGATATGTGATTGAATATATGTTGTGAATTGTGAATTGCTGTCGAATTGCGTGTCTTCATGCAGAATGTTTTATTGCTTAAATGATTAAATTGGGTTTTCTTCATGTTAAGCATGCTCTCTTTATTTGATATGTGATCAAGTAAGTTGTGTTACTCTTTGACATGCGGCGAGCTAATCATCGAGTGAGAGAGCTAGGGAGTCGTATGACGTTTTTGAGCCGGACCCAGATAACTGAGGGTGCTAGGTCCCCTTTTGTTTATGGTGGATTGGCTAGCGTTGTAGCATTATCGGTTTGGGGATGGACTCGCCGATTAATGCATGGAATTCAGTTTGGGGATGGACTGCCGTTTACCTATTACGTCGGTTTGGGGATGGACTGCGACGATATTAGGAATAAGAGTCGAGTCGAGTCTAGAGTGAGATGGTCGAGTCACGTGTGGTGATTGAGATACATTATTGTGTTGCTTATTTCTTTATGCCGTGCTTATCTTGTATTGTTGAGAAGTTGACCCTTTCCCGTGGTGCCTTCAATCCATAACTGTTACCCAGGCGATGTCGAGGGTGCGAGGAACTCGGCGGCCAGATGATGCCGAGGAGGAGCTCGACGAGGACCCGAGTGACGACCTCTACTTGTCGTGATTGATTATGTTGTTGGATGTTTGTTTTTCTGATGACTGTACCTTGTTTTTCTTTTGGAGTAGTATGTCGTGACCAGTTTGGGCAGTGTTGTTTTGTCGTTTCAGGGTAGACTGGTGGTCTTACTTTTGGAGCAGCCCCTGCGTGGGTGTCTGCCGGAAGTACCCCCAGGGTATGATTGCTCTCTTGAAGTCGTCATACCTTAGGTGTATTTTCTTTGTACATTTACTACTCTGTATTTTGTATACATTATTATTTCGAGTGGTATATATGCATGTATGTTTTATTAGAATTTAAGTCTTGTGTCTTAGTTGCACCATGTTTCGAAAAGCTGTAATTACTCTGATGTGCACGAGTTGGTTTTATAAAAAAAGAGATCGTATTTTTAAAAGGCACAAGAGTTTCGTTTTAAAACACATCTCATACAGGTTTAGTTGAGCTCGGTGTGTTGAGCTCGGTAACTCGAGCTCGGTATATTGAGCTCGGTAGCGGTCCGGAAACGGGTCGTTACATTGTTGGTATCAGAGCGCTTCGATTCGACCGAGCCGCGTGCATAGGAAATTTGGACCGTCACCGTGGTCGGGTTATGTGTGTTGGGTACCTAGTTGTAATATGTTGATTCTTTGTTTGATTAAGTGAAGCACTTATTGCTTGAGAAATTGTTTGAACTGTTTCTTGATTGAAGCGGTGTGTTTAACACATCCTTGTTGTGAGATTCTCGACAGTGGTTTTGAACTTTGTGGAATCTAATGCCACCTCGTCGAGATACGATACCGCAACCGAGAACGCCGACATGGAACGAGCAATTCAAGCTATGACCGAGATGGCGGCAGCCATGGCTCAACAATCACCGCAGAACTCAACAGTTAACGCGATGGCTCAACAGACGGCGTTAACTCAAGAGAACTTATAGCAACAAAGAACGAGCGTAACTTAAATGTCAAGCTAGAGGATCGCGGACTTTAGGAAGCATTATCCACCGAAGTTCTATGGTGAGCCAAATCCAGATAAAGCTGATCTTTGGATGCTAGAGATCGAGAAGATCTTCGAGGCACTTCATTGCGGGACAACGTGAAGGTCGACTATGCTACCTACTTACCGCTAGGAGACGCAGAGTATTGGTGGAGGAGTGAAGCAAGCGTTTATAAGCGAACGTCGCGAGATGACCCGGGAGCTTTTCCGTGAAAGGTTCTTGGACAAGTACTTCCCAGATCATCGCACGAGCCGAGAAAGAGCAAGAATTTCTTCAATCGCAAAGAAGCGCAAATGACAAAGTGTCCGAGTATGCAGCCAAGTTCGAGTCGCTTGCGAGGTATTTCAGTCCATTCCGTGATCGAGTTGACCAAAGATGGTTGAGTGAGAGATTCCAACGGGGATTGAGATTCGACATTCAGAAGTCAGTGGTGTCGTTGAGGATTCGAAATCTCCAAGAGCTGATTGATCGATGTGTCGAGGTAGAAGGAGTAAGAAGCCACAAGAAGAAGACTGTTGTGGGCGGACCGGTGAGACCCCAGAGTGCGGGGCAGAGGTTTGCACAGAAAGGGAAACAACCGCAGAAGAAGCCTTACGACCGACCTCAGGGGAACGACAACAGGGGACAGTATCGTCCGATGACCCAGGTACCGAGAAGCGGAGGACAGACCGGTGCCGAGGTGACTTGCTATCGATGTGGAAAGCCGGGACATTACGCGAGTAACTGTACTCAGAAGGAGGAGGTGTGTTTCAACTGTAAGAAGCCAGGGCATTTTGCCAAGGATTGTCCCATACCCAAAGCTGAACCGACGATGCTTGCGGGAAAGGCCAAAGGGAAGCGTCAAGTGGCTAAAGGCAGAGTCTTTTGCATGAGTGGCGAGGAAGCAGAACGAGCTGAAGATCTTATCCAAGGTGAATGTGAGATTGAGGGTAAATCCTTATCCGTTCTTTTTGATTCGGGTGCAACCCATTCCTTTATTTCTTCTGATTGTGTGAACCATTTGAACTTGACTGTGACTGCCTTACCGTTGAAATTGGTAGTTACAACCCCAGCTGCTAAAACCTTAGTCACAAATACTGCATGTCTTAATTGTGTAGTGGTTATTCAGAGTAGAAAGTTTGTGGTCAATTTGGTTTGTTTGCCTCTTAAGGGCCTAGATGTCATTCTCGGGATGGATTGGTTGTCACACCACCATGTCCTCTTGGACTGTGCCCGTAAAACTGTAATTTTTCCAGACCTTGGAGTCTCCAATTATCTTTCTGCTGAACGTATTGGAGTTTCTTTGAAAGAAGGAACTAGGGAATACATGTATCTGGCTAGTTCTAAGTTTTCCAAACAGATCGACGTGAAGAATGTTCGGTGGTGTGTGACTTTGAGGGCGTTTTCGAAGACGTGCGGGGTTACCACCGGCGAGAGGTCGAAGTTCTCCATCGACTGATTCCAGGGACAGGACCGATTTCCAAAGCGCCATACGGGATGTCTCTCGCCGAGATGAAAGAATCGAAGTCCCAGATCGAACACTTGGAGTCGAAGCAATTCATACGACCGAGCGTGTCACCGTGGGGAGCTCCGGTGTTGTTGGTTAAGAAGAAGGATGGACGATCAAGGCTGTGCGTGGACTATCGCGAGCTCAACAAGGTTACCGTGAAGAACCGTTACCCGTTACCACGTATTGACGACTTGATGGATCAACTTCGTGGAGCGGCGATCTTTTCCAAGATAGACTTGAAGTCGGGCTACCACCAGATTCGCGTGAAGGAGGAAGATGTCCCCAAAACAGCTTTCAGGACCAGATACGGTCACTACGAGTACTTGGTGATGCCGTTTGGAGTGACGAATGCGCCAGCTGTGTTTATGGACTACATGAATAGGATTTTCCATTCGTTCTTGGATCAGTTTGTTGTAGTGTTCATCGACGACATACTGATCTACTCGAGGAACCGAGAAGAGCACGAAGAACACTTATGTCGAGTACTGCAGATATTACGAGATAAGCAACTCTATGCCAACCTGTCGAAGTGTGAATTTTGGCTCGAAGAGGTGAATTTTCTTGGTCACGTGATTTCCAAAGAAGGGATAGCTGTGGATCCAACTAAGATTGAAGCTGTGTTAGCGTGGGAACAGTAGAAGACGATTCACGAGATCGGGAGTTTTGTCGGCTTAGCGTGCTATTATCGAAGATTCATTGAAGGTTTCTCGAAGATTGTCGCGCCTCTTACCATCGACGAGGAAGGATCAACCTTTTCCCTGGACCGAGGAGTGCGGCTTGATTTTCAAAGGCGAAGGAGCTTTTGACGGCGGCGCTGTCGTGATTTTGCCTCAACCCGAAGAGCCTTTCGAGGTGTATTGTGATGCGTCACACCAGGGATTGGGATGCGTCTTTGATGCAACATCGGAAGGTGGTCGCGTATGCTTCAAGACGACTTAAGATTCACGAGAGGAACTACCCTACTCACGACTTGAGCCGGGCAAAGCAGAGTTTTTGCGTCAAGATATGGAGACACTACCTTTATGGGAGCACTCTTACTGTTTTCAGCGATCACAAGAGCTTGAAGTACCTGTTCGACCAGAAAGAGCTCAACATGCGTCAGCGTAGATGGACAGAATTTCTCAAGGACTACGACTTTACGTTGGAATACCATCCCGGTAAGGCTAACGTAGTAGCAGATGCATTGAGTAGGAAGAGCGTTTTAACCTCGGCAATGATGATCAAGGAGTTGGAGATGCTCGAGAAGTTCCGAGACTTGAAGTTGAGTGTCGAAGTTTCACCAGGGAAGCTGAGATTTGGTATGCTTACCATTTCTAACAGATTGTTGGACGATATCCAAGACCAGCAAGTTCATGACGAGCTCCTGCAAGAGAAGGTTCAGTTGATAGCGCAAGGGAAGGCGACAGAATTCCAAGTCGGAGCGGACGACATCTTGAGATGCAATGGCCGAGTATGTGTACCTAACGTATCCGAGCTGAGAAAGTTGATTCTCGACGAAGCGCATAAGAGCAACTTTAGTATTCACCCAGGAGTTACGAAGATGTATCAAGACTTGAAGAAACATTTTTGGTGGTCCGGAATGAAGAAGCAAGTGGCCGAGTACGTAGCTTCGTGTTTAACGTGTCAGAAAGCGAAGGTGGAGCACCAACGACCTGCGGGAATGCTACAATCGCTTGACGTGCCAGTTTGGAAATGGGATAGTATTTCCATGGATTTTGTTGTAGGTTTGCCGAAGACGCAGAAGAAGAATGATTCGATTTGGGTGATCGTCGACCGATTGACCAAATCTGCTCATTTCTTGCCAGTGAGGTCGACATACAACGTGGAAAAGCTGACCGAGATCTACATCGCGGAGATAGTACGACTTCATGGTATACCCTCTTCGATCGTGTCGGACCGAGATCCGAAGTTCACGTCTCATTTTTGGAGGGAATTGCAAGGAGCGATGGGAACCGAGCTCAGGCTTAGCTCGGCATATCATCCACGCATCGACGGCCGACCGAGAGAACGATCCAATCGCTTGAAGATTTGTTGCGAGCGTGTACCTTAGATCACCGAGGAAGTTGGGACGACGTCTTACCATTGGTGGAGTTTACCTACAATAATAGTTTCCATGCGAGTATTGGAATGGCACCTTTTGAAGCGCTGTATGGACGGAAATGTCAGACGCCTCTTTATTTGTACCAGGACGGCGAGCGTTCTGTTGTGGGACCAGATATGATCCAGCAGACTACCGAGAAGATCCGTTTGATCAGAGATAGGATGCGAACGTCTCAAAGTCGACAGAAGAGTTATGCAGACCAACGACGTCGACCACTCGAGTTCGAGGTAGGAGAACATGTATTTCTTAGAGTCACCCCCACTACTGGAGTTGGTCGAGCGATCAAATCCAAGAAACTTACCCCTAAATTTATTGGACCTTACCAGATTCTTCGTCGTATTGGTCCAGTGGCATATCAGATTGCCTTGCCACCATTCTTGTCGAACATCCACGACGTCTTCCACGTCTCACAATTGCGGAAGTATATTTCCGACCCCTCTCATGTCATCGAACGGATGTGATTCAAGCGAAGGGCGACCTATCTTTCAAGCATCACCGAAGGATCGTTGATCGGAAAGCCAAGCGATTCGCGGAACAAAGAAATTCAACTTGTCAAAGTTGTGTGGGATCGTAAGAGGCGGGAGATGCGACTTGGGAGCTGGAGGAGAAGATGAAGACTCAGTACCCTGAACTTTTCCGAGGTAAGAATCTTATTTGCAATTTCGAGGACGAAATTTTTTTAGAGGGAGAGATTGTAACACCTAAGGACGAGATCGACCTCGTATTAGGACGTCGGATCGAGACCTCGCGTCGAGATCTCGTGTCGAGACCTCGTACCAAGGCCTTGTGTCGAGATCCCGTGCCAAGATCATTTGCCGAGGTCATTTGCCGAGCTGAGGAGACTGCGTGCACTAGCTGCTGAGCTGAGGAGATCGCGTGTCGAGTTGATGAAGTCGCATGTCGAACTGAGGAGGCCGCGTGCACGAACTCGTGTTAGAGCCTTGTGCGCTTGCACGAGCACCCTTGTCGACATCGTGTCGAGATGATAACTCGTATTCTTACGAACGTTATTCAGCGTTATTATTATATTGTTTGTAATTATTACATTGTCGGCTTGCCGTTCTCGTCGCTGTGTCTAGATCTTTGACCGATAGAGTAGAGGGTAATTATGAGAGAGGAACGATTAGATGGGTAGAATGATTGATGGGATTGGCATCTTATAGCTGGAGTTACGATTATACCCCTTCTCTCACCAGCTGTATACCACGACCGGTTCCCTCAGATACTCATTTCTCTTTTCTTCTTTCTTCTTCCTTCCTTCTGCTCTGAGTTCCTTGTTTCTCTCCAGAACTTCCATCGACGAAACCTTGAGTTCCATCGAGCTTCTGCGTAAATTTTCTTCATCAATCTTATTCATCATCATCTTCTCGACCTATATCTCACCATCTCGACCACCATCTGAGGTATGGAAAAACAGATTTTCTCTTCTTCATGTTACTGTTTAGCGCCATTTCTTCTTTCCATTTTAGCTAAGTTTTATGCTTCCAAATCATGTCAAATTGATGGGTTTTCTTCTTCATGATATTACCTATCTTTCTAACCGATTATTGGAGCTTGTAGAACAAATTTCTTTCTCTGATTTCTGAAATGGGCAGTGCCCAGAAACCCTTCATTTTTGGTTTGTTTCGATTTCTTGTTTTCGTTTGTTGCTTCTGGTTGTTGTTGTTGTCGATCTATCTGTTGTGGCATCAGATAACCTTTTTCATGAACTTTTGATCGAAAACCCTAACTTTGTGTTAGAGGAAAAATATATTTAAGTTCTTGAGTTTTTATATTTTCTGGGTTGTGGTTAAGTTTGGGATGAGAGCTAAGTGTATTAGAACCCATAGATCGAATCGAGTTGTGCTTGTTTTAGGAAGTCCGATTCAGAGATCGTGTGATTTCGAATCGAGGTGTACTGGGAGAGCGAACCAGGGGACGTGGAAGCGATGGGATCGGATCGAGGCTATGCGTGTCGAGGTCGACCGAGAAGTGTGCGTGTCGAGGTCGATTGAGGGCCGATGCGATGTCGAAGTCGTTGTCGAGCTCGTTGAAGACAGTAGTGTCGAGATCGAGTAAGAGAAGTCGTTGTCGAGCTCATTTGAAGACAAATTGTCGAGGTCGTTATCGAGCAAAGATTAGCTTGGAGTTCGGTAAGGGCAACTTTTAGACATTATTAAGACTTTATTTTTATTGTTATATTTCTGTATGGACTCCTTGATTGGTGTCGAGCTTGGAATGTTGTGATATGATTGGGTTTTTGCATGTATTTGATATGTGATTGAATATATGTTGTGAATTGTGAATTGCTGTCGAATTGCGTGTCTTCATGCAGAATGTTTTATTGCTTAAATGATTAAATTGGGTTTTCTTCATGTTAAACATGCTCTCTTTATTTGATATGTGATCAAGTAAGTTGTGTTACTCTTTGACATGCGGCGAGCTAATCATCGAGTGAGAGAGCTAGGGAGTCGTATGACGTTTTTGAGCCGGACCCAGATAACTGAGGGTGCTAGGTCCCCTTTTTGTTTATGGTGGATTGGCTAGGCGTTGTAGCATTATCAGTTTGGGGATGGACCTGCTGATTAATGCATGGAATTCGGTTTGGGGATGGACCTGCCGTTTACCTATTACGTCAGTTTGGGGATGGACTCGGCGATATTAGGAATAAGAGTCGAGTCGAGTCCAGAGTGAGATGGTCGAGTCACGTGTGGTGATTGAGATACATTATTGTGTTGCTTATTTCTTTATGCCGTGCTTATCTTGTATTGTTGAGAAGTTGACCACTTTCCGTGGTGCCTTCAATCCATGACGGTTACCCAGGCGATGTCGAGGGCGCAGGGAACTCGACAGTAGATGATGCCGAGGAGGAGCTCGACGAGGACCCGAGTGACGACCTCTACTTGTCGTGATTGATTATGTTGTTGGATGTTTATTTTTCTGATAACTGTACCTTGTTTTCTTTTGGAGTAGTATGTCGTGACCAGTTTGGGCAGTGTTGTTTTGTTGCTACAGGGTAGACTGGTGGTCTTACTTTTGGAGCAGCCCCTGCGTGGGTGTCTGCCGGAAGTACCCCCAGGGTATGATTGCTCTCTTGAAGTCGTCATACCTTAGGTGTATTTTCTTTGTACATTTACTACTCTGTATTTTGTATACATTATTATTTCGAGTGGTATATATGCATGTATGTTTTATTAGAATTTAAGTCTTGTGTCTTAGTTGCACCATGTTTCGAAAAGCTGTAATTACTCTGATGTGCACGAGTTGGTTTTATAAAAAAAAATAGACCGTACTTTTTAAAAGGCACAAGAGTTTCGTTTTAAAACACATCTCATACAGGTTTAGTTGAGCTCGGTGTGTTGAGCTCGGTAACTCGAGCTCGGTATATTGAGCTCGGTAGCGGTCCGGAAACGGGTCGTTACAAGCCCCTTTGTTGCTACTAACACTGTTCCTTATGGTGCAACGAGAATAAGAAGTGAAGCCACCAATAAAGTCTTCAAAGTCAATGGACACTCCCTCAAGCTTTGCCATGAGAGCCCAACACTAGAAGAGGAGACTGTAGAAGAGCTTAACTTGAAAAAACCACCTTGAAGAGGGAGTTTTCTTTCCTTACTCCTTACTCTTATTTTATACTTGTTGCTTACATTGAGGACAATGTGTGATTTAAGTGTGGGGGGGGAGATCTTTTAGCATAGTAGTTTTGTTTTGTTTTTGTTTTGAGTTTTTGTTATTAAAAAAATGTTATTTTTGCATGCATTTTCATTGAGTTTCTTGGTTTGTATGAGTTGGGAGTGATTTCACTATTCTAGGACTATAGGTCTTATGTCATGATATGGATGACTTCCTTGCATTCTTAGTATGATAAGTTGGATTTGAATATTAAATGGTGCATCATTTGTGATAGATCTTAGTCCTTGGTGAGATTTGGGCCTTATAATGGATGGAATACACTTTGTCATTCTCTTTCTTTCTTGTGTGATTTCATTCATGTTTGTTGGTTACTCTAGAACTTGACTTGACTCTTGTTGAGATTCTTGTTCACATGCATGCAATGAAATGATCTAGGCAATTTTTATTCTTTTTAACCACTAGCCAAATAAGCGTACCTTGCAATTATCCCTTTGTTTAGCCCCTTTGAGCCTATTTATCCCATTCTTTGTTATATAGCTCATTACAAGCCTAAAAGTGAAAAACAATAATATGACCCAATCTTAGGGGATAAAGGAGTTTTGCTTTGAAAAAAAATTGATAATAAATATTGCATAAGTGTGGGGGTGCTCAAAGTTGTGGTTATCTTAGAATATCCAAATGTTATGCTTCATTGGAAATTTGGCAAGTGCAAAAAATAAAAATAAAAATAAAAATAAAAATAAAAATAAAAATAAAAAGAAAAAGAAAAAGAAAAGGAAGAAAGGTGATAATAAAGAAGGAAAGTGTGAGAGTGGAAAAATGGATTGAAATTTGGTTGAGTTGCCCCCATGATTATTTGACAATTGTTTTCCATTGCTCCTCTATCCTATTTGATTTTATAGCTTAGTTACCCTTTCAATTATCCCACCTTGACCTTGGCCCCATTTTGGTCTTAATAAAGACCTTTTGATCTTTGTGTGCATGTGCTTCAAGTGTGGATGTTAGAGGCTTGTCAAGCCTATTGTAGTACTAGCTTTCATGATGTGCTTTGAGTGTAAACATTAGCCTAGACACTTGAGAGTTTGAGAGAACTTTATTTCTTGTGAGGATTCTATCACTCTTGATTCATTCTTTGGTTATCTATCCTCTTGTTTGCTTGGAAGGTAATAAGATGTTATTCATGATTGCCATGGTTCCTTGAAACCTTGAATGAGCATTTTGCTTGCCACTTTGCATCCTTAGGGTTCATTGAAAATGCATCTTTGCTTTGTTCTGACTATGAGTTTTGCTCGGAGTGCAAAAGCTCAAGTGTGGGAGAATTTGATCAATGCATTTTAATGCACCTTTTATAGCTTTGCACTTTGTGTTTTTAGTTGTGTGTCATGTCCAATAACTACTTCTTAACATGGTTTTATATCTTTGGGTCTTAATTGGGCTTTAGTGAAATTATTTGCTAATCTTCAGATTTTGTTACATCCTGACCCATGTTCCTTCTACAGGCCATAACTTAGGCTATACTTGTCCGATTGTAGTGATCTTTCTAGCGTTGGAAAGCTAAGAAGTATAGCTACAACTCTTATGTTGGTACCAAATCCCAGTTCTGATGTTTTGAAGGCCGAAATTGCATTTTACTGAGGCTGGCGTGATTTACTGCGAGTTGTGGATCACTTGCTCATATAATTAGTTGTTATTGGGCTAATTAACCTGTCATGGTCCCCTCTCTTTGGTCATAACTTCTGATCACTTAGGTTAACCTAGGAGATATTATAAATACGTTTTTAGAGCCTTAGGTTAGCACCTTTTAATTACTTTTGAATCTTTTGCCGTTTTTGAGTTTTAGCAATCTTTTCTCCTTTTCTCCTTCTTAATCTCGTTTTTGTCAAATCCTTCCATGGAAGGCTAAGACCTTAGATTAATTCACTGGTTGGGGAGTTTTTATAAGGATCTTGAGATTTGATTATAATTGTTAATTTTGATTTTCAGATTCTATTTCTTTTCCCTTTGATCTTTCATCTCTTTGATCTTTGTTTGCAAATTCGTTTTAAGTGTTGATGCTTAATCATATCAAATTCATTTTTGCTCTTTGAGATTATTTGAAATATTTTGAACGCTTGTTTTAATTTATTTCGAATAGAGAACAATAGGATCTATAACTCTTAGTTGTAGGTTTGATTGAATTCGGTTATTAGATTAATTGTGTTCTTGTGACGCTTGTTCCTCGTTCATGATTAATTGAATTCTGTGATGCTTAATCTAGTAGGAATTCTTATAAAATTATTTGACGCTTGATGTAACACCTGATGAAGAGATCGACCTCGTACCGAGACCGCGTGCACGAGCTGATGAGGTCGCGTGCCGAGGTCGTATGCCGAGCTGAGGAGACCACGTGCACGAGCTCGTGATAGAGCCTTGTGCGCTTGCACAAGCACCCTGGTCGACCTCGTGCCGAGACTGTAACACTCGTATTTTTACGAACGTTATTTATGTTGGAATCAAGTGGATTCAGAAACAATAACCCTTAATTGTTTTGATGATAACAAAAGATTAAGAGAACAATTTATTCTCTAACATGGTTATAAGTGTGCAGAAAAGTATTTATATTCAGAAAAATTTGCTTCAGAAGACTTAGTGAAATCTTGAACTTCACTTGTAACACCTGAGGACGAGATCGACCTCGTATTAGGACGTCGGATCGAGACCTCGCGTCGAGATCTCGTGTCGAGACCTCGTACCAAGAGCTTGTGTCGAGATCCCGTGCCAAGATCGCGTGCCGAGGTCATTTGCCGAGCTGAGGAGACCGCGTGCACTAGCTGCTGAGCTGAGGAGGTCGCGTGTCGAGTTGATGAGGTCGCGTACCGAGCTGAGGAGGTCGCATGTCGAACTGAGGAGGCCGCGTGCACTAACTCGTGTTAGAGCCTTGTGCGCTTGCACGAGCACCCTTGTCGACATCGTGTCGAGATGATAACTCGTATTCTTACGAACGTTATTCAGCGTTATTATTATATTGTTTGTAATAATTATATTGTCGGCTTGCCGTTCTCGTCGCCGTGTCTAGATCTTTGACCGACAGAGTAGAGGGTAATTATGAGAGAGTAGCGATTAGATGGGTAGATTGACTGATGGGATTGGCATCTCATAGCTGAAGTTACGATTATGCCCCTTCTCTCACCAGCTGTATACCACGATCGGTTCCCTCAAACATTCACTTTCTCTTTTCTTCTTTCTTCTTCCTTTCTTCTCTGAGTTTCCTTCTTTCTCTCCAAAACTTCCATCGAAGAAACCTTGAGTTCCATCGAGATCCTGCACAAGCTTTCTTCATCAATCTTGTTCCTCATCATCTTCTCGACCTATATCTCACCATCTCGACCACCATTTGAGGTATGAAAAACAGATTTTTCTCTTCCTTCGTGCTACTGTTTAGCGCTACTTCTTCCTTCCATTTTAGCTAGCTTTTATGCTTCCAAATCATGTCAAACTGATGGGTTTTCTTCTTCGTGATATTACCTACCTTTCTAACCGATTATTTGGGCTTGTAAAACAAATTTCTTTCTCTGTTTTCTGCATTAGGTAGCGCTCAAAAACCTTTCCTTTTTGGTTTGTTTCGACTTCTTGTTTTTCGTTTGTTGCTTCTGGTTGTTGTCGTTGTCGATTATCTGTTGTAGCATCAGATAACCTTTTTCATGAACTTTTGATCGAAAACCCCAACTTTGTGGTTAAGATTGGGATGAGAGTTAAGTGTTATTAGAATCCATAGATCGAACTGAGTTATGCTTGTTTTAGGAAGTCTGATTCCCGAGATCGTGTGATTTCCGAATCGAGGTGTACGGGAGAGCGAATCCGAGGACGTGGAAGCAGTGGGATCCAGATCGAGAACTGTACGTGTCGAGGTCGACTGAGAAGTGTACGTGTCGAGGTCGATTGAGGACGGTACGTGTCGAAGTCGTTGTCGAGCTCGTTGAAGACAGCCGTGTCGAGATCGAGTAAGAGAAGTCGTTGTCGAGCTCACTTGAAGACAGCCGTTTCGAGGTCGTTGTCGAGCAGCATTAACTTGGAGTTCGGTAAGGGCAACTTTTAGACATTATTAAGACTTTATTTTTATTGATTATATTTCTGTATGGACTCCTTGATTGGTGTCGAGCTTGGAATGTTGTGATATGATTGGGTTTTTGCATGTATTTGATATGTGATTGATATATGTTGTGAATTGTGAATTGCTGTCGAATTGCGTTTCTTCATGCAGAATGTTTTATTGCTTAAATGTCGAATTGCGTTTTCTTCATGTTAAGCATGCTCTCTTTATTTGATATGTGATCAAGTAAGTTTATGTGCTACTCTTTGACATGCGGCGAGCTAATCATCGAGTGAGAGAGCTAGGGAGTCGTATGACGTTTTTGAGCCGGACCCAGGATGGCGAGGGTGCTAGGTCCCCTTTTTGTTTATGGTGGATTGGCTAGGCGTCGCATTATCAGTTTGGGGTTGGACCTGCTGATTAATGCATGGTATCGGTTTGGGGTTGGACCTTCCGCTTACCTATTACGTCAGTTTGGGGATGGACCTGCTGACGATATTCCGGAATAAGAGTCGAGTCGAGTCTAGAGTGAGATGGTCGAGTCACGTGTGGTGATTGAGATACGTTATTGTGTTGCTTATTTCTTTATGCCGTGCTTATCTTGTATTGTTGAGAAGTTGACCCTTTCCCGTGGTGCCTTCAATCCATGACGGTTACCCAGGCGATGTCGAAGCGCGAGGAACTCGGCGGCCAGATGATGCCGAGGAGGAGCTCGACGAGGACCCGAGTGACGACCTCTACTTGTCGTGATTGTTTATGTTTGTTGGATGTTTGTTTTTCTGATGACTGCATTTCGCGTTTTCTTTGTGTTCGAGGTCGTGACGGTTAGGCGATATTGTTTTGTCGTTTCAGGGTAGGCGGTGGTTTTACTTTTGGAGCGACCCTGCGTGGAGTCTGGAAGTACCCCCAGGGTATGATTGCTCTTTTGAAGTCGTCATACCTTAGGTGTATTTTCTTTATACATTGCTACTCTGTATTTTGTATACATTATTATTTCGAGTGGTATTTATGCATGTATGTTTTATTAGAATTTAAGTCTTGTGTCTTAGTTGCACCATGTTTCGAAAAGCTGTAATTACTCTGATGTGCACGAGTTGGTTTTATAAAAAAAAAAAATAGATCGTACTTTTAAAAGGCACAAGAGTACCGTTTTAAAACACATATCATACAGGTTTAGTTGAGCTCGGTGTGTTGAGCTCGGTAACTCGAGCTCGGTATATTGAGCTCGGTAGCGGTCCGGAAACGGGTCGTTACATTGTTGGTATCGAGCAGCTTGATTCGACCGAGTGTGCATAGGAGATTTGGGTAGTCACCGTGTCGGGTTATGTGTGTTGGGTACCTAGTTGTAATATGTTGATTCTTTGTTTGATTAAGTGAAGCACTTATTGCTTGAGAAATTGTTTGAGCTGTTTCTTGATTGAAGCGGTGTGTTTTAACACATCCATGTTGTGAGATTCAGCGGGGTTTTGAACTTTGTGGAATCTAATGCCACCTCGTAGGAATACGGCAATTTATCGAGAACGTCGACATGGAACGAGCAATTCAAGCTATGGCCGAGATGGCGGCGACCATGGCCCAAAGAATCACCTGCTGCAACTCAACAGGCTAACGCGATGGCTCAGCCAGACGGCGGCGTTAACTCACAGAACTTGCGGCGGCGAACGAGCGAGCGAAATCTTGGCGAGAGGATTGGCAGACTTCAGGAAGCATGATCCACCGAAGTTCTATGGTGAGCCAAACCCAGATAAAGCTGATCTTTGGATGCAAGAGATCGAGAAGATCTTCGAGGCACTTCATTGCCCGAACAACGTAAAGGTCGACTATGCCACCTACTTGCTGCTAGGAGACGCAGAGTATTGGTGGAAAGGAGTGAAGCAAACATTTATAGCAGAACGTCGCGAGATGACCTGGGAGCTTTTCCGTGAAAGGTTCTTGGACAAGTACTTCCCAGATACTGCACGAGCCGAGAAGGAGCAAGAGTTTCTTCAACTGCAGCAAGGCGGTATGACGGTGTCCGAGTATGCAGCCAAGTTCGAGTCGCTTGCGAGGTATTTCAGTCCATTTCGTGATCGAGCTGACCAAAGATGGTTAAGCGAGAGGTTCCAACGAGGTCTGAGATTTGACATTCAGAAGTCGGTGGTGTCATTGAGGATCCGAAACCTCCAAGAGCTGATTGATCGATGTGTCGAGGTAGAAGGAGTAAGAAGCCACAAGAAGAAGACTGTTGTAGGCGGACCGGTGAGACCCCAGAGTGCGGGGCAGAGATTTGCACAGAAAGGGAAACAACTGCAGAAGAAGCCTTACAACCGACCTCAGGGGAACGACAACAGGGGACAATATCGTCCGATGACCCAGGTACCGAGAAGCGGAGGACAGACCAGTGTCGAGGTGACTTGTTTCCGTTGTGGAAAGACGGGACATTACGCCAATAACTGTACTCAGAAGGAGGGGGTGTGCTACAACTGTAAGAAGCCAGGGCATTTTGCCAAGGATTGTCCCATACCCAAAGCTGAACCGACAATGCTTGCGGCAAAGGCCAAAGGGAAGCGTCAGGTAGCTAAAGGCAGAGTTTTCTGCATGAGTGGCGAGGAAGCAGAGCGAGCTGATGATCTTATCCAAGGTGAATGTGAGATCGAGGGTAAATCCTTATCCGTTCTTTTTGATTCGGGTGCAACCCATTCCTTTATTTCTTCTGATTGTGTGAACCATTTGAACTTGACTGTGGATCGCTTTACTGCTCAAATTGGTAGTTACAACCAATTTGCTAAAACCTTAGTCACAAACACCGCATGTCTTAATTGTGTAGTGGTTATTCGAGTAGAAAGTTTGTGGTCAATTTGGTTTGTTTGCCTCTTATGGGCTTAGATATCATCCTCGGGATGGATTGGTTGTCACACCACCATGTCCTCTTGGGTGTGCCCGTAAAGCGTAATTTTCCCAGGACCTTGGAGTCTCCAATTATCTTTCTCGAACGTATTGGAGTTTCTTTGAAAGAAGGAACTAGGAATACATGTATCTGGCTAGTTCGGAAGTTTTCCAGCAGATCGACGTGAAGAATGTTCGGTGGTGTGTGACTTTGAGGGCGTTTTCAGAAGACGTGCCAGGTTACCACCAGTGCGAGAGGTCGAGTTCTCCATCGACCTGATTCCAGGAACAGGACCGATTTCCAAAGCGCCATACAGGATGTCTCCTGCCGAGATGAAAGAACTGAAGTCCCAGATCGAACACTTGGAGTCGAAGCAATTTATACGACCGAGCGTGTCACCGTGGGGAGCTCCAGTGTTGTTGGTTAAGAAGAAGGATGGACGATCAAGGCTGTGCGTGGACTATCGCGAGCTCAACAAGGTTACTGTGAAGAACCGTTACCCGTTACCACGTATTAACGACTTGATGGATCAACTTCGTGGAGCAGCGATCTTTTCCAAGATAGACTTGAAGTCGGGCTACCATCAGATTCGCGTGAAGGAGGAAGATGTTCCCAAAACAGCTTTCAGGACTAGGTATGGTCACTACGAGTACTTGGTGATGCCGTTTGGAGTGACGAATGCGCCAGCTGTGTTTATGAACTACATGAACAGGATTTTCCATTCGTTCTTGGATCAGTTTGTTGTAGTGTTCATCGACGACATACTGATCTACTCGAGGAACCGAGAAGAGCACGCAGAACACTTATGTCGAGTACTGCAGATATTACGAGATAAGCAACTCTATGCCAACCTGTCGAAGTGTGAATTTTGGCCTGAAGAGGTGAATTTTCTTGGTCACGTGATTTCCAAAGAAGGGATAGCTGTGGATCCAACTAAGATTGAGGCGGTGTTAGCGTGGGAACAGCCGAAGACGGTTACCGAGATCAGGAGTTTTGTCGGCTTAGCAGGATATTACCGAAGATTCATTGAAGGTTTCTCGAAGATTGTCGCGCCTCTTACCCGACTAACGAGGAAGGATCAACCTTTTGCCTGGACCGAGGAGTGTGAAGCCAGTTTTCAAAGACTGAAGGAGCTTTTGACGACAGCGCCTGTGCTGATTTTGCCTCAACCCGAAGAGCCTTTCGAGGTGTATTGTGATGCGTCACACCAGGGATTGGGATGCGTGCTGATGCAACATCGGAAGGTGGTCGCGTATGCTTCAAGACAGCTTAAGATTCACGAGAGGAACTACCCTACTCACGACTTGGAGCTGGCAGCAGTGGTTTTTGCGCTGAAGATATGGAGGCACTACCTTTATGGGAGCACTCTCATCGTTTTCGGCGATCACAAGAGCTTGAAGTACTGTTCGACCAAAGAAGAGCTCAACATGCGTCAGCGTAGATGGACAGAATTTCTCAAGGACTACAACTTTACGTTGGAATACCATCCCGGTAAGGCTAACGTAGTAGCAGATGCATTGAGCAGAAAGAGCGTTTTAACCTCGGCGATGATGATCAAGGAGTTGGAGATGCTCGAGAAGTTCCGAGACTTGAAGTTGAGTGTCGAAGTTTCACCGGGGAAGCTGAGATTTGGTATTCTTACCATTTCTAACAGATTGTTGGACGAGATCCGAGACCAGCAAGTTCATGACGAGCTCCTGCAAGAGAAGATTCAGTTGATAGCGCAAGGGAAGGCGACAGAATTCCAAGTCGGAGCGGACGACATCTTAAGATGCAATGGCCGAGTATGTGTACCTAACGTATCCGAGCTGAGAAAGTTGATACTCGACGAAGCGCATAAGAGCAACTTTAGTATTAACCCAGGAGTTACAAAGATGTATCAAGACTTGAAGAAACATTTTTGGTGGTCCGGAATGAAGAAGCAAGTGGCCGAGTACGTAGCTTCGTGTTTAACGTGTCAGAAAGCGAAGGTGGAACACCAACGACCTGCGGGAATGTTACAATCGCTGACGTATCAAAGATGGAAATGGGATAGTATTTCCATGGATTTCGTTGTAGGTTTGCCAAGACGCAGAAGAAGAATGATTCGATTTGGGTGATCGTCGACCGATTGACCAAATCGCTCATTTCTTACCAAAGGAGGTCGACATACAACGTGGAAAAGTCGACCGAGATCTACATCGCGGAGATAGTGCGACTTCATGGAATACCCTCTTCGATCGTGTCGGACCGAGATCCGGTTCACGTCTCATTTTTGGAGGGAATTGCAAGGAGCGATGGGAACCGAGCTCGAGCTTAGCTCAAGATATCATCCCCGCATCGACGGCCGATCGAGAGAACGATCCAATCGCTTGAAGATTTGTTGCAAGCTTGTACGTTAGATCACCGAGGAAGTTGGGACGACGTCTTACCATTGGTGGGGTTCACCTACAATAACAGTTTCCATGCGAGTATTGGAATGGCACCTTTTGAAGCACTGTATGGACGGAAATGTCAGACGCCTCTTTGTTGGTACCAGAACGGCGATCGTTCTGTTGTGGGACCAGATATGATCCAAATAGACCATCGAGAAGATCCGTTTGATCGAGATAGGATGCGAACGTCTCAAAGTCGACGTAAGAGTTATGCGGACCAACGACGTCGACCGCCGAGTTCGAGGAAGGAGAACATGTATTTCTTAGAGTCACCCCCACCATCGAGTTGGTCGAGCGATCAAATCCAAGAAACTTACCCTAAATTTATTGGACCTTACCAGATTCTTCGTCAGACGGCCCAAAGGGCATATCGATTGCCTTGCCACCATTCTTGTCGAACATTCACGACGTCTTCCACGCCTCACAATTGCGGAAGTATATTTCCGACCCTCTCATGTCATCGAACCGGATGTGATTCAACCGAAGGGCGACCTATCTTTCAAGCATCACCAAAGAAGGATCGTTGATCGGAAAGCCAAACAGCTATGAACAAAGAGATTCAACTTGTCAAAGTTGTGTGGGATCAAGACGGGAGATGCGACTTGGGAGCTGGAGGAGAAGATGAAGACTCAATACCCTGAACTTTTCCGAGGTAAGAATCTTATTTGCAATTTCGAGGACGAAATGTTTTTAGAGGGAGAGATTGTAACACCTGAGGAGGAGATCGGCCTCGTATTAGATCGTCGGATCGAGACCTCGCCGAGATCTCATGTCGAGACCTCGCACCAAGAGCTTGTGTCGAGATCCCGTGCCAAGATCGCGCGTCGAGGTCATTTGCCGAGCCGAGGAGACCGCGTGCACTAGTCAGCCGAAATGAGGAGGTCGCGTGTCGAGTTGATGAGGTCGCGTACCGAGCTGAGGAGGTCGCATGTCGAACTGAGGAGGCCGCGTGCACTAACTCGTGTTAGAGCCTTGTGCGCTTGCACGAGCACCCTTGTCGACGTCGTGTCGAGATGATAACTCGTATTCTTACGAACGTTATTCAGCGTTATTATTATATTGTTTGTAATAATTATATTGTCGGCTTGCCGTTCTCGTCGCCGTGTCTAGATCTTTGACCGATAGAGTAGAGGGTAATTATGAGAGAGTAGCGATTAGATGGGTAGAATGACTGATG
Source organism: Calophaca sinica (assembly GCA_037113605.1). Taxonomy (NCBI): domain Eukaryota; kingdom Viridiplantae; phylum Streptophyta; class Magnoliopsida; order Fabales; family Fabaceae; genus Calophaca; species Calophaca sinica. Next base: position 13,335,476 of record CM073734.1, on the reverse strand, counting down.
GGATTGGCATCTCATAGCTGAAGTTACGATTATGCCCCTTCTCTCACCAGCTGTATACCACGATCGGTTCCCTCAAACATTCACTTTCTCTTTTCTTCTTTCTTCTTCCTTTCTTCTCTGAGTTTCCTTCTTTCTCTCCAAAACTTCCATCGAAGAAACCTTGAGTTCCATCGAGATCTGCATGCTTTCTTCATCAATCTTGTTCCTCATCATCTTCTCGACCTGTATCTCACCATCTCGACCACCATTTGAGGTATGAAAAACAGATTTTTCTCTTCCTTCTTGCTACTGTTTAGCGCTACTTCTTCCTTCCATTTTAGCTAGCTTTTATGCTTCCAAATCATGTCAAACTGATGGGTTTTCTTCTTCGTGATATTACCTACCTTTCTAACCGATTATTTGGGCTTGTAAAACAAATTTCTTTCTCTGTTTTTTGCATTAGGCAGCGCTCAAAAACCTTTCCTTTTTGGTTTGTTTCGACTTCTTGTTTTTCGTTTGTTGCTTCTGGTTGTTGTCGTTGTCGATTATCTGTTGTAGCATCAGATAACCTTTTTCATGAACTTTTGATCGAAAACCCCAACTTTGTGGTTAAGATTGGGATGAGAGTTAAGTGTTATTAGAATCCATAGATCGAACTGAGTTATGCTGGTTTTAGGAAGTCTGATTCCCGAGATCGTGTGATTTCCGAATCGAGGTGTACGGGAGAGCGAATCCGAGGACGTGGAAGCAAAGATGGGATCGGATCGAGAATCATGCGTGTCGAGGTCGATCGAGAAGTGTACGTGTCGAGGTCGATTGAGGGCCGATGCGATGTCGAAGTCGTTGTCGAGCTCGTTGAAGACAGTAGTGTCGAGATCGAGTAAGAGAAGTTGTTGTCGAGCTCACTTGAAGACACCGTGTCGAGGTCGTTGTCGGCAAAGATTAACTTGGAGTTCGGTAAGGGCAACTTTTAGACATTATTAAGACTTTATTTTTATTGATTATATTTCTGTATGGACTCCTTGATTGGTGTCGAGCTTGGAATGTTGTGATATGATTGGGTTTTTGCATGTATTTGATATGTGATTGAATATATGTTGTGAATTGTGAATTGCTGTCGAATTGCGTTTCTTCATGCAGAATGTTTTATTGCTTAAATGTCGAATTGTGTTTTCTTCATGTTAAGCATGCTCTCTTTATTTGATATGTGATCAAGTAAGTTTATGTGCTACTCTTTGACATGCGGCGAGCTAATCATCGAGTGAGAGAGCTAGGGAGTCGTATGACGTTTTTGAGCCGGACCCAGATAACTGAGGGTGCTAGGTCCCCTTTTTGTTTATGGTGGATTGGCTAGGCGTCGCATTATCAGTTTGGGGTTAGACCTGCTGATTAATGCATGGTATCGGTTTGGGGTTGGACCTGCCGCTTACCTATTACGTCAGTTTGGGGATGGCCCTGCTGACGATATTAGGAATAAGAGTCGAGTCGAGTGTAGAGTGAGATGGTCGAGTCACGTGTGGTGATTGAGATACATTATTGTGTTGCTTATTTCTTTATGCCGTGCTTATCTTGTATTGTTGAGAAGTTGACCCTTTCCCGTGGTGCCTTCAATCCATGACGCTACCCAGGCGATGTCGAGGGCGCAGGAACTCGACAGCAGATGATGCCGAGGAGGAGCTCGACGAGGACCCGAGTGACGACCTACTTGTCGTGGATTGTTTATGTTTGTTGGATGTTTGTTTTTACGATGACTGCATTTCGCTTTTTCTTTGTGTTGAGGTCGTGACCGGTTAGGCGATATTGTTTTGTCGTTTCAGGGTAGACTGGTGGTTTTACTTTTGGAGCGACCCTGCGTGGGAGTCTGGAAGTACCCCAGGGTATGATTGCTCTTTTGAAGTCGTCATACCTTAGGTGTATTTTCTTTATACATTGCTACTCTGTATTTTGTATACATTATTATTTCGAGTGGTATATATGCATGTATGTTTTATTAGAATTTAAGTCTTGTGTCTTAGTTGCACCATGTTTCGAAAAGCTGTAATTACTCTGATGTGCACGAGTTGGTTTTATAAAAAAAAAAATAGATCGTACTTTTAAAAGGAACAAGAGTACCTTTTTAAAACACATCTCATACAGGTTTAGTTGAGCTCGGTGTGTTGAGCTCGGTAACTCGAGCTCGGTATATTGAGCTCGGTAGCGGTCCGGAAACGGGTCGTTACATCACTCATCAAAGTCCGGCTCTAGCTCTGATTCTTGGCACATAGAATCTGGTTGGTCAACGCTCTGGAGTTAGTCAACATTCTGATGTTAGTCAACACTCTGGTATATGGTGCAAGACATGATTTGACTCGGTCAAATCTGTTGGTGACCTGCTCTTTCGAAGACTCCAAATCTGTTTGGTCAACGCTCTTGTGATGGTCAACGCTCTGTTAGAGCATAGTCACAATCTGGTTGGTCAACGCTCTGGTGCAAGTCAACAATACAACAGATTCTACTTAGTGCACTCTATGAAGACTTATTGTGCTTCAACAAGAATCTGCTATGTGATAACCCTCTCAGCTCTGTATTGAAGAATACTTGATTCTGGTGAACAGTGAAGTCTTTGAACGAAGAGCTCTGATAGTGAAATTGAAGTACCCTGTTATACGAGGACAAGAAGAATGTCAAAGGATAAAATCATCAAGGAAATTTGTGCTTGAAGTGTCTATATTTTGAAAAGCTCACTAAGGACAAAGTTACTGACATTGCGTATAATACTCAGAATGCTTTTCGTCTTGAAAGCGACGTAACCTGCAAAAGCCAAAGTTCCAGGATCTGAAGCTTTGACTTCGGACAAAAAGAGACGTTGTGTCACAACAGCACTTACAACGGCACTTTTTCAACCCTAGCTATATATCCTACCTCATACACTGAAGTAAAAAAGGATTGAGTTTTTACAAACGATTTTCAAAACAGTTGTACGCAAGCTAGCAACTTGAATATTTTTCTGAGTAGTGAGAGCATCAACATCTATCTTCTCAAACACTACCCAATCAAGAGAAAGTGAGCAATCAAGAATTCATCCAAGTCTCTGAGATCTTTGAACAAGGCACTTACTGTTTTATTCTTTCTTTAAGAAAGTTAGTTTGTGCTAAAAGTATTTTCATTGTAAATCCTCTCTGAAGAGAGTTATCTCTATATTGTTTCAAAACTCTTATTTGAATCTGTACTTAGCCCAAGAAGGGTCGTATACCTTAGAGGCTCAACTGCATCGAGTCGTTTCTAAGAAGTTGTGAGTATAGCCGCCAAGCGTAAATATACTCTCAAGTGTAATCAGTTGATTATAGTGGAGAAATCCTTCAAGTGAGTGAAGGGACTAGACGTAGCTATCGGGTGATAGTGAACTAGTATAAATCTGCGTGTCTCTTTCTTCTCTCTACTTTATTCCTTGCACAGTTTATTCAATAGTTATTTTTCATAAACATTTGTATTTGCGAAAAAGTTTTTAAAAACCCAATTCAAACCCCCCTTTCTTGTGTTTTTGCCACGTTCAATTGGTACCAGAGCTCGGCCTCTTGGTTGACACTTAACAGTGTGAGAGGAAAAGATCCTATACTATCCTATGGCAAGCAACGAACCCGGTGGTCACGTTAACCGTCCCCCTTTGTTCACTGGATCTAACTATGACTACTGGAAAGATAAAGTGATAAACTTTTTCGAATCTCAACAGTTTGAACTTTGGGATATGGTTCGAAAACAGTACACAGAACCAGTTGACTCCAAAAGAAATCCTATTCCTAGGGAGTCTTGGACTGATGATCATAAAAAGGAATATACCTTGCACCAAAAAGCAAGATACTTTCTTGTATGTGCTATCTCTAAAAAAGAGTTTGAGAAATGTGGTAATAACAGCACTGCCAAAGAAATTTGGGACTCACTGACTTTAGCCTATGAGGGTACTTCCCAAGTACAAGAAACCAAGGCTAATATCTTGGTTAGACAATATGAACTCTTCAAGATGGAAGAGGATGAAAGCATCGAAACTATGTTTGGAAGATTTCAAACATTAGTTCATGGCTTGAAGGTTCTCAAGAAAAGCTATACTATCACTGACCATGTTAAGAAAATCTTGAGAAGTGCGCCAAAGAGATGGAGACCCAAAGTCACGGCTATTCAAGAAGCCAAGGACTTGAATGAATTACGACTTGAAGATCTTTTGAGTTCACTAAGAGCTCACGAGCTTGAGCTTGATGAAGAAGAACCTCCCAAGAAAACTAAGACCATTGCTTTAAAATCCTCACACAAAGCATCTACTTCTAAAGCTCTCCAAGCTGAACTTGACAATCGACAAAGATTCATCTCAAGAGAGTAGTGAAGATATCGACGATGAAATTTCCTTAATATCAAGGAAGATTCAACGCATGATGAAAAGCAAAGGAAGGTTTAGAAGAAAGTTCCCTAAGAAGGACTCAAGGGAAAAACACGACTAAAAGAAAAGAAGGACTTCAGGACAAAAGCCAAGTTACTTGCTATGAATGCAAGAAACCCAGCCACTACAAGTCGAATGTCCACAACTTGAGAAATCAAGGAAAGGTGGCTTTAAGGGTAAGAAGAAGAAGAGTCTCATGGCTACATGGGATGATTTCGAGTCATCATCCGATGATGATGATGAAGAATGTGCCAACATGGCTCTTATGGCCAATATAGAGTCAGACAGTGAAGAAGAAGAACAAGAAGAGGTAAATTCTAACATTTCTTCTAATATTCACTTAACCTTTGATGAATCGTTAGACGAGTCTTCCAAACTCAACAATGAGTATAAATCCTTGAAAAAGAGATTTTCAAATCTTCAAAAACAATTTCAAATACTCATCGAGGAGAATGAAAAACTCAAATCGAAAACCACCGATTGGTGAGTAATAGCCCAATGATGAAGGAATCAGTAGAATGCAACTCTTCAAAATATGAAGAGGGATTTCAAAAATTTCTTGCTGAATGTGTCACACGTAGTAAACAAGCATCTATGATTTGGGGCGTAAGCCAAAATGGTAAAAAGGGTCTTGGTTACAAATCATAAGAACCCACCTTTCAAAATATACATCTGGAAACCAAGGATACTAATAATCATAGTGACTGTTTGCTTTGTACTTTCTGCAATCAGAAGGGACACATTAGAAATGCATGTTATGAACTGAAAAATGAGAAGGACAAGTCTCCTTCTAGAACTAACAAAAGAGGACCCAAAAAGATTTGGGTACCTAAGGACAAGATTGTCTATGTTGCAGATTTGCTTAGCAACAGAGTTAAGACACCAGTCCTGGTTCTTAGACAGTGGGTGCTCACGACACATGACGGGAGAAAGGCGTATGTTCCAAGATCTTCAACTTAAAGAAGGTGGAAATGTTGGTTTTGGAGGAAACCAAAAAGGTAAAATCATTGGTTGTGGAAGAATTGGTGAGAAATTTCTACCCTCTATTGATAATGTTTTATTGGTTGACGGCCTGAACCATAACTTACTGAGTATAAGTCAATTATGCGATAGTGGTTATGATGTTGCCTTTAACAATAATGAATGTATAGCCAAAAGCAAAAAGGATGGATCCATTTTCTTTAGAGCAAAGAGAAAGAACAATATTTATAAAATCAAACTTTCTGAGTTGGCTGATCAAAATGTAAAATGCTTTTTGTCAATTGATGAAGAGCAATGGATCTGGCACAAGAGACTTGGTCATGCTAGCTTGAGGTTAATCTCAAAGCTTAACAAGAAAGGACTTGTTAAAGGCTTACCAAATCTCAAGTACAAATCTGATGCTCTTTGTGAAGCATGTCAAAAAGGGAAACAAACGAAATCTTCTTTTAATTCCAAAAATATTGTTTCCACCTCAAGGCCACTTGAGCTTTTACATTTAGATTTATTTGGACCAACCAGTAATCGCCTCTGTCTGGGAAAGAAATATGGTCTAGTCATTGTCGATGACTATACTAGATGGACATGGGTAAAATTCTTAACCCACAAGGATGAGTCTTTACAAGAGCCAGATTCTGCAAACAAGTGCAAAATGAAAAAGGTTTTTGTATTACTACTATTAGAAGTGATCATGGTGGTGAATTTGAAAATGAATCCTTTCAAAACTTCTGTGAAGAAAATGGTATTTTTCATAACTTTTCATTCCCTAGAACACCACAACAAAATGGTGTTATAGAAAGGAAAAATAGATCTTTGCAAAAAATGGCCGTAACCATGATTCACGAAACAAATATTGCTAAGCACTTTTGGGCAGAAGCGGTAAACACTGCATGTTACATTCAAAATAGAATCTATATTAGACCTATCTTGAATAAGACTCCTTATGAATTGTGGAAAGGAAGAAAACCCAACATTTCATATTTTCATCAATTTGGGTGCGACTGCTTTGTTCTCAATACAAAGGACAGTCTAGGAAAATTTGACTCTAAATCACATAGAGCTATCTTTTTGGGATATTCTGAACGCTCTAAAGCATACAGAATATACAACAAAGAAACATTAGTTGTTGATGAATCTATGCATGTAAGATTTGATGATAAAAAGCCTGACAATGATACGTCAGAGCTAGATGAAGTTTTTGCAGATTTACAGATAAACAAGGAAACAAGAGTTGATATCACAAGTGCTGACTCTGGTGAAGTCTCTGGTGCTGATTCTGGTGATAAGGAAATAATCATATCAGACTGGAAGTTCAAACCCCATCACCCAAAGGAACAAATCATTGGTGAACCTAGTGATAAAGTCGAACAAGATCCTCTGCGAGAGAACACTGACTGGCCTTACTCTGCGAGATAGAGCCAAAAACAATTGATGAAGCCCTGCGATGATGGTTGGATCATTGCTATGCAAGAAGAGCTAAATCAATTTCAAAGGAACGATGTGTGGAAGCTTGTGCCTCCTCCAGAGGACAAGTTAGCCATTGGAACCAAGTGGGTTTTCAGAAACAAACTTGATGAAGATGGCAAAGTGGTAAGGAACAAGGCTAGACTTGTTGCACAAGGTTACTCACAAGAGGAAGGTATTTATTATACCGAAACCTTTGCTCCTGTAGCTAGACTTGAAGCTATTAGAATATTACTATCTTATGCTGCACATCATGGCATTACTTTGTACCAAATGGATGTAAAGATTGCATTTTTAAATGGTTTCATAAATGAGGAAGTGTTTGTGAAACAACCACCTGGTTTTGAAGATACTGAGTTTCCTGAACATGTTTTCAAACTTAAAAAGGCACTTTATGGTCTTAAACAAGCTCCAAGAGCCTGGTATGATAGATTGAGTTCCTTTTTAATGTCAAATGGTTTTGAAAGAGGACAGGTGGATACAACTCTCTTTAGAAAATCATCTAAAAAGCATTTCATTGTAGTTCAAATTTATGTAGATGATATTATCTTCGGTGCTACTAATGAGTCTCTTTGCAAAGAATTCTCTAAGCTTATGCAGAATGAATTTGAGATGAGTATGATGGGAGAACTAAAATTCTTCCTTGGCATTCAAATAAAACAATGTCAAGATGGAACTTATATTCATCAGACTAAGTATGTGAAAGAACTGCTGAAGAAGTTCAAGCTAGAGGAAACCAAACCTATGAGCACACCAATGCATCCAACATGTGCTCTTGGCAAAGATGAATCAAGTAAAAAGGTAGACCAAAAGGTATATAGAGGTATGATTGGTTCACTCATCTATCTTACAGCCTCAAGGCCTGATTTTATGTTTAGTGTGTGCTTATGTGCAAGATTTCAATCTGATCCTAGAGAATCTCACTTAATCAAGTTAAAAGGATATTTAGGTATCTTAAAGGAACTACTAATCTTGCTTTGCTTTATAAGAACTCAGATGATTACAAGTTAGTAGGTTTCTGTGATGCTGACTTTGCTGGAGACAGAATTGAAAGGAAAAGCACAAGTGGTGGCTGCCAATTTCTTGGAGCAACCCTTGTCTCTTGGTCCAGCAAAAGACAAAGCACAATTGCACTATCAACGTAGGCGAGTACATATCTCACGCAAGTCGTAGCTCACAACTACTTTGGATGAAGTATCAACTTGAGGACTATCGATTAAAGAGAGTAAAATCCTATATTTGTGATAATACTTCGCTATATGCTTGACTAAAAACCCTATTTTGCATTCTCGAGCCAAACATATTGAAATTAAACATCATTTTATTAGAGACTATGTTCGAGAAGGATTCTTGAAATTAAATTTATTGATACTCGACCATCAATGGGCGAGATATCTTTACAAAACCCCTCATTGAAGATAGATTCAACTTTATAAGAAAGAACTTGAATTTCCTTCTTATAAAGGAATAGGTGTTTGATCTGAATATAGATGACTCGCTTTGACAAGTTGACTCTGTTTGAATATAGTTGACTCTGCTTGACTATGTTGACTCTGTTTGAATATAGTTGACTCGCTTTGACTATGTTGACTCTGTTTGAATAAAGTTGACTCTGTTTGACTAATTGACTCTGTTTGATTTGTTTGACTTGTTGACTCTGCTTGAGTGTGTTGGCTATGTCGTAGTTAAATCTGTTGATTATCTTATCTCGTTATATTCTTTTCATTAACTGTTCGTATGATCATTACATAGCTGTCTCTGGGAATCTTAAGTACACGTGTCTCTCTGAGACTGGTTGATGCGTTAGTGATTGACATTTGCTTTTACTGAGTCATAATTGCTTTTACTGGGAAATGACAATTTTACTGCGCCTCTTTAATTTTGACAGTTACACGTATTGAAAAAGACAAATTTTTTTCAAAAATTCATTTCGAAATCTGGCGCATAATGCTTAAACTTCTCGAACACGTTTATAACCCACTCACTCACTCACTCACATCACCCACTACCCACTCTATCTCTCAAAAAGAAGTCTACACTTTTCTGAACCCTAAACCCCTTTCATCTTCGCACTCTGTGTTTCTCCGATTTCAACAATGGCTGCTCCACAACAACCAATGCAAGTTCAAGTTCCTGAAGAAGAGCGTAGGGTAACGCTGGAAAATCTTCAACCCTCTGATCTCAAAGTGTTGGTGGAACACAAAGTACGGTTTGAGGATATGGCAAATGAAGGATACGACTTCAGAGCAGACTTCATTGACATGGGGATAATGGATTTCTTCTACATGACCAACTCAGTCTATGAGAATCTGGTGAAGGAGTTCTGGACTTATGCTTGGAGTAAAGATAAGACCATTCTGAGTCATGTTCAAGGCAGGCGCATTGTGGTCACTCAGGACCTAATTGCTGAAGTCACCCATTGCCCTAATGATGGAGCGGTTGAAACCGCTGGTTGGGAAAAGGATGCTGGTGGCTGGGATGTTGTAAATGAGACTATCTATGAGAAGCCTGGAGGGACCAAGGCCGTGGAAATGAAGAACAGATTTCGAGCACTTTTCAGAATCATCATGAATTGCTTGGTGCCCAAATCTGGCTCTGTGGATACTGTCAGCAGTACCCACAAGTTCATAATGTGGAATTATGAACTCAAAGCTAAGATCAACCTTCCACAGATAATTTTTGAACATCTGCGAAGAGACTTAATGTACTCCAGAAAAGGGAAATATATGAATATCCCTTATGGAAAGCTGTTGTCAGCAATCATGGAGAATCAAGGGCTTATAAATCTTCTTCAAGGTCTCAACACCTTGGAAGCAGGGCTTGCCCTGAAAACGATGGTGATTCCTATTCTCTCTTCAGACAATCTAAGGAGAATGGGACTCCTTTCCAAGAAGGCTATTGCTGCAATTCAGCAAGGTGAAGAAGGAGCAAGGAAGAAAGTTGTGAAGAAGGGGAAGAAGATTGTGGTGGACTCTGGTGTCTCTACTGGACCAACCAGAAGGGTCACTCGAAGCACAAGCATTCACATTGCCTCGTAACCCCTCACCACTCTCCCAAGAAGACTCGCATGCATGCCTCTACGCTACAGAGGAACAAGAAGAGAAGAAAGTGGAGATTGATCAAATGATAAGGGAAAGGATAGAGGAAACACGATCGTATCATGAAGCAAGCTTGGCTGCGCAGGCCTTGTCCAGCGTGAGACCTTTGCACCCCGATTCGTGCTCCTACCTCCGACCCTCGAGTGGTTATTCTGCCGAGCCCGCCTCTGTTGATCCTCGCCGTAAACCACCCTTGAAAAGGATACACAAGGTTGGAGATGCCCTCGCCGCAAAAAGGAAGAAGGTACTTGATAAGGTAGTTGATTTATATGATACTACTTATCAACTGCAGTTCTGTTCTGCTTTAGCTTCTCTGTTGTTGAACTCCCTCCATCTCGACCCATTAATCCAACACCCCAACTGCTTTACGCACCTAAACCAACACCTACTCCAAAACCCACACCACAAATGTAAACAACCATATATACCTACCAAAAAGCCCTTGCCCACTTTACCCTCAGACTCTCTCTTCATCTGATGAAGATGATGTTGCTCCCTTGAGGACTAGACAAAGACCTCAACCACAGGTTCAAATTCCCTATATTGAACCTTTTGCCTCTTTACCCCCAAAGTCCACTATACCTCAAACTGAAACTACACCTCCATCATCTCCTCAGTACAAACCCAAACACCTTCACCACCTAAATCACCACCCAAACCAGCTTCTCCACCTAGACCCGCTTCACCCCCTCACCAACGACTGCACCTCAACATACCCTGTGAGACTGAGCCCATTTACGAGGAACCTGACCGAGTCCAGGGTTCAAGAGTCTTCATCTCTTGAATGCTGGCAATATGGTTGTGTGTGAAGCTCAACCTCTTCGCATTTTGCAACCTCTCCTCGACTCCTCTTTCAGACTTCCCATAATGGTACCCTTCATGTCTCAACTGTTTTCCTCCAAATTCTCCTCTCCAAGGAGAACCAGAATCTGTCGAACCAGTTCGTAATCTTTCTTCGAATTTGACTTTGAGGTAGAGATCATTGAGCCACCGCCACTTCTCCTCACCGCACCCCTGGACCCTTCCGAGCCTGGTCTTCGGAACCAAGAATTGTGCCCAACGTTCTTCCAAATCTAATTGGTAGCATTGAATACTTCAAAGCCGCAAGATACAGAGGAATCTCGCTTCGGGGTTTCCTTGGAGAAGATGAATTGATGAAGTAGTCAATGATCTTGTCAAGAAGATCGGTATGAGAACTGGGTGTCTGTGAACACTTGGTTTGACAAGCACAGGCAAGAACAAGAAGAAAGAAATAGGAGATGGCATCGCCTGAAATGGAGAGTTCCTCCAAGAGAAGAGGTCAATGTTGTTTGGGAACCTGAACCTCCTCCTCCTCCTCGCCCTCCTACTCCTCCAAGAGAACCTCAGAACACCTCCTCCAGATCCTATCGCAATGGTTGTTCAACCATCCTCATCCGCTCTGCCTCTACAAGCCAATCAAGAGTGATACCGAAGGAAGTGTATGACAAACTTGTGGATGATAGCAACAAATTCAACAGGTTTATGGAAGCCTCTCAACAACACTCAAACCATCGATCGTAGGCTTGACTTGCTGACTACTTTACTACAGCAAGTTTTGGAGAAGATGGACAAGCCCTAGAAAACCTTAGGCTTTTTACCTTTTAGTTTTCTCCCTTTTGATAGATTTTCTTCGAGTTTGTTTTTGTTTATTTACTCACTCTGTGATCATTTCTAATGAAATTTATTTATGACACTTAAAAGTTTTCTCTTTATCTTTCTTTATACTGTTTTGACTGTGATGTTCTTTATTTCTGTCTTAACCTTTTTGTCTGATGACAAAAGGGGGAGAAGAATATAGAGAGTATAAAGCAATTGATGAACCTAGTGTATCAACCAAGTGTCATCATGCATACATTATGTGTTCTGATTAATATATTCCTGTATGCTCTGAAACTTATATGCTGTAATATCTTATGCTCTGTTACACTTAGAAATATTTATATGTGCTTAATTCAGGGGGAGCCTCTGAAATCATCTGAATAAATATTTTTTTTAAAGAAAAATTGTTCATCAATATATGTATTTGTCATCATCAAAAAGGGGGAGATTGTTGGAATCAAGTGGATTCAGAAATAATAACCCTTAATTGTTTTGATGATAACAAAAGATTAAGAGAACAATTTATTCTCTAACATGGTTATAAGTGTGCAGAAAAGTATTTATACTCAGAAAAATTTGCTTCAGAAGACTTAGTGAAATCTTGAACTTCACTCATCAAAGTCCTGGCTCGCTCGATTCTTGGCACATAGAATCTGGTTGGTCAACGCCTGGAGTTAGTCAACATTCGATGTTAGTCAACACTGGTATATGGTGCAAGACATGATTTGACTCGGTCAAATCTGGCAGTGACTCGCTCTTTCAAGACTCCAAATCTGTTTGGTCAACGCTCTTGTGATGGTCAACGCTCTGTTAGAGCATAGTCACAATCTGGTTGGTCAACGCTCTGGTGCAAGTCAACAATACAACAGATTCTACTTAGTGCACTCTATGAAGACTTATTGTGCATCAACAAGAATCTGCTATGTGATAACCCTCTCAGCTCTGTATTGAAGAATACTTGATTCTGGTGAACAGTGAAGTCTTTGAACGAAGAGCTCTGATAGTGAAATTGAAGTACCCTGTTATACGAGGACAAGAAGAATGTCAAAGGATAAAATCATCAAGGAAATTTGTGCTTGAAGTGTCTATATTTTGAAAAGCTCACTAAGGACAAAGTTACTGACATTGCGTATAATACTCAGAATGCTTTTCGTCTTGAAAGCGACGTAACCTGCAAAAGCCAAAGTTCCAGGATCTGAAGCTTTGACTTCGGACAAAAAGAGACGTTGTGTCACAACAGCACTTACAACGGCACTTTTTCAACCCTAGCTATATATCCTACCTCATACACTGAAGTAAAAAAGGATTGAGTTTTTACAAACGATTTTCAAAACAGTTGTACGCAAGCTAGCAACTTGAATATTTTTCTGAGTAGTGAGAGCATCAACATCTATCTTCTCAAACACCACCCAATCAAGAGAAAGTGAGCAATCAAGAATTCATCCAAGTCTCCGAGATCTTTGAACAAGGCACTTATCGCTTTATTCTTTCTTTAAGAAAGTTAGTTTGTGCTAAAAGTATTTTCATTGTAAATCCTCTCAAGAGAGTTATCTCTATATTGTTTCAAAACTCTTATTTGAATCTGTACTTAGCCCAAGAAGTGGCTGTATACCTTAGAGGCTCAACTGCATCGAGTCGTTTCTAAGAAGTTGTGAGTATAGCCACTGGCGTAAATATACTCTCAAGTGTAATCAGTTGATTATAGTGGAGAAATCCTTCAAGTGAGTGAAGGGACTAGACGTAGCTATCAGGTGATAGTGAACTAGTATAAATCTCTGTGTCTCTTTCTTCTCTCTACTCTTTATTCCTTGCACAGTTTATTCAATAGTTATTTTTCATAAACATTTGTATTTGCGAAAAAGTTTTTAAAAACCCAATTCAAACCCCCCTTTCTTGTGTTTTTACCACGTTCAATTTAGTGTTAATTAGTATATTTTGTCGTAATTATGCTTTAATAAAGCAATTACTTGTTCCCTAAGAAAGTGATTTAATTAAATCAAGAGCTAAAATAAATGAGAATTAATATTTTAATATTAATTTATGGTTTGAATGTTGTCGAAATATTCTATTGAAATTTTGTCGCGTTCCAAATCGCCAGGCAGTTTCTGCCGCTGATAAAATTTAAAATGAGCCCTGATTTTGATGAAAATCGAGTCGTAACCTGTTTTATATATATTTTTTTTAGTGAATTATATTGTTTCTAATACTTATAAATTGATATTATCACGCGGAGAATTAATTTTTCGTAAATTAATTTTCCGGGATTTTTCGGCGAGAAATTAATCGGTTTTGCAGTTTTTCGTCGCCGTGTTTTTAGATCTTAAGCCTATAGATTAGAGGGTAATCATGAGAGAGGAGAGATTTGATGGGTAGAATGAGTGATGGGATTAGCATCTCATAATAGTATTTATATGTCACTTATTTGTGGTTTTATAAATGGTTTTCTTTTAATTAATTATTGTTGAGTGTTAATTAAGGGAGAAAGGACCATAATGCCCCTTCCTCACCACTAAATATCACGATCACCCCCTCAAACCCTCACTTTCTTTTCTTCTTTCTTCTTCTCTAAGTTTCCTCTTCCTCTCCAAACTTCCATTGAAAAACCTTGGGTTCCATTGAGTTTTTGCACAAACCTTCTTCATCAATCTTGTTTCTCATCATCTCCTCTACCTATATCATCATCTCGATCATCATTTGAGGTATGAAAAACAGAAATTTTCTCTCCCTTCATGCTACTGTTTAGCGCCACTTCCTCCCTCCATTTTAGCTAGTTTCTATGCTTCCAAATCATGTCATATCGATAGGTTTTCTTCTTCATGACATTACCTACCTTTCTAACCATTTATTTGAGCTTGAAAAACAAATTGTTTCCTCTGTTTTCTACAAGAGGTAGCGCCAAACCCCTAACCACTTGGCTTGTTTTGATTTCTTGTTCTATGTTGTTGTATGTTGCTTCTTGTTGTTGTTTGTTGTTGATTTATTTGTTGTAGCATCATATAACCTCTTTCATGAGCATTTGATCAAAAACCTAACCTTGAGTAAGAGGGAAAATATGTTTAATCTTTCTTGAATCATGCATGAGATATGTTATTGTGTTATAGTAATTATTTAGGTGCTAATAGCATGACTAGTTTAATTTAATTAAGTGCAACATGTTAGTTTTGGGTCTTTTCTATTCTTGAGTCCTAAGAAACTTGCTATTTAATGGTCTTATTTTAAATTGTTGGACCCTGATGAAAATATTTTTCAGAAAACATAAACTTAGATTTTGATTAATTTGTGCTTAATATGCTACTTGATTTTAAGCTTGAATTAGTACTTAGGAAAAATGGCCTTGTATGGTGATATGTATGAAAGAAGTTTTTAATAAAATTTTAGAGAAAAGGAATTAAGTTGTAATGCTTAAATTCTTGTTGTATTTGTTTAAGTTCTTGAGTTTTAATGTTTACTTGGGTTGTAGTTAAGATTGGGATATGAGAGCTAAGTGCTATTAGAAACCCATAGATAGTACTAAGTTGTGCTTGTATTAGGAAGTGTGATTCCCGAGATCGTGCGGCACGGAATCGAGGTGTACGGGAGAGCGAACCCGAGGACGTGGGAGCAGTGGGATCCAGATTGAGGACGGTACGTGTCGAGGTCGATTGAGAACCGTACGTGTCGAGGTCGTTGTCGAGCTCGATTGAGGACAGCACGTAGACGCCTAGCTTGGAGTTCGGTAAGGGCAACTCTAGACACTTTTAGGATTTTATTGTTATGTCCCTGTGTAAGGACAACTTTTAGAGATGCTTAAATTCTTGTTTTACTATTTAAATGCTTATTTAAATACGAAGAAGTCTGAGAACTCCACGAGTTCGAAGTTAGGGTCTTCGAACCCCTTCGTTTATTGTTGTCCTGCGGTCGAACATATTCCGAGTCATTCGTGGGTGAAAACTTTGTGGTTGGTCTCCTGAACCCAACCCCCCACATCTATGTACCTCTCTGTTAACTCCATCGAGTTGCAGAGGGATGGATTCCTTGATTTGCGTGTCAAACATGTAATGTTGTGATATGATTAAGTTATGCATTATTTGATATGAGATTGAATATATGCCACGAATTGCGTGTTGCTGTTGAATTGCGTTTCTTCATGCAGGGTGTTTTTATTGCTTAAAATGTCGAATTGCATTTTCTTCATGTTAAGCATGCTCTCTTTATTTGATATGCGGTCAAGTAATTTTATGCGTCACTCTTTGACTATCGTAAGCGGCGAGCTGTTCATCGAGTGAGAGAGCTAGGCGAGTCGTCGTGACGTTTTTGAGCCGTGACCCGGATAACTAAGGGTGCTAGGTCCCCTTTTGTTTACGGGAGATTGACTAGGCGGCGCAGCGGAGGAACCGGGTACTGCATATCTAGGGAGAAGCGAAAGATCCCAAGGCTACGGCTGGTATGTCAGTTGATGGATCTGCGTCTGCTTTCCGGAATAATGGTCGAGTCGAGAGAAAATGGATCGCGAGTTGAGTCGAGTCTAGAGTGAGAGGGTTGAGTCACGTTTGGTGAATGATATACATTGTTGTTTGCTTATTTCTTTACGCCTTGATTATCTTGATTTGTTGAGAAGTTGACCCTTTCCCGTGGTGCCTTCAATCCATGATGGTTACCCAGGCGATAGCGAGGACGCAGGGAACCCGACAGCAGGTGATGGTGAGGAGGACCTCGTCGAGGATCCGGACGACGATCTCTATTTGTCGTGATTGATTATGTCTACTAGATGTTTTCTTGGGATGATTGTAGTATGTCTTTTGTGTACAGTGGTTGTGACCAGTTTGGGCCGGGTGTTATTTTTGAGCACAGGGTAGACTGGCGGTTTACTTTGGAGCGACCCCTGTGTGGGTGTCTGTCGGGAGTACCCCCGGGGTATGATCACTCTTCTGAGGGTCGTCATACCATAGGTGTATTTCTTTGTACATTACTACTCTGTCTTTTTTTTGTATGCACTATTTTATATCTGGTATATATAAGTATGTATGAGTTATGCATGCGTGTTGTTATTTAGTATTAAGATTTATGTCCTAGTTGCACCATGTTTCGAAAAGCTGTAATTACTCTGAGTGCGCTTACGGGAATGTATAAATGTTTTTTAAAAAAAAAAAAATATACCGTATTTTTCTGAAAGGGCACAAGAGTACCGTTTTAAAAACGAGTCACATTTAGGTTTAATTTTAGTTCGTAGCGGTCCGGAAACGGGTCGTTACAATGGTGGTATCAGAGCAGTTTGGTTCTGACCGGACTGTACATAGGAAATTTGGACTGGTCACTGTGTCGGGTACATAGTTGTACTATATTGATTGCTGTTTGATTAAGTGAAGCACTTATTGCTTGAAAAATTGTTTGAATTGTTTCTTGATTGAAGCAGTGTGTCTTAACACATCCTTGTTGTGAGATTCAGCGGGTTTTGAACATTGTGGAATCTAATGCCACCTCGTAGGGATACGGCAATTTGTGCACGAGAACGTCGACATGGAACGAGTAATTCAAGCTATGGCCGAGATGGCGGCCATGGCTCAACAATCACCGCCGCAGAACTCAACAGCCTAACGCGATGGCTCAACAGACGGCAGCTGCTTAACTCCAAAGAAACTTGCAAAGAACAATAGAGAGCAGAGCGGAATGCCGAGGCGAGAGGATTAGCGGACTTTAGGAAGCATGACCCAAAGTTCTACGGTGAGCCAAACCCGGATAAAGTCGATCTTTGGATGCAAGAGATCGAGAAGATCTTCGAGGCACTCCATTGCCCAAACAACGTGAAGGTAGACTCACGCCACCTACTTGGCCGCTAGAGACGCAGAGTATTGGTGGAAGGGAGTGAAGCAAGCACCGATAAGCGAACGTCGCGAAATAACGTGGGAGCTTTTTCGTGGAAGGTTCTTGGACAAATACTTCCCAGATACTGCACGAGCTGAGAAGGAGCAAGAGTTTCTTCAACTACAACAAGGCGGTATGACAGTGTCCGAGTATGCAGCCAAGTTTGAGTCACTGGCGAGGTATTTCAGTCCATTTCATGACCGAGCTGACCAAGGATGGTTAAGTGAGAGGTTCCAACGAGGATTAAAATTTGACATTCAGAAGTCGGTGGTGTCACTGAGGATCAGGAATCTACAGGAGTTGATAGATCGTTGTGTTGAGGTAGAGGGTGTAAGAAGCCACAAGAAGAAAACTGTTGTAGGCGGACCGATGAGACCCCAGAGTGCGGGGCAGAGGTTTGCACAGAAGGGGAAACAACTGCAGAGGAAGCCTTACAACCGACCTCAGGGGAACAACAACAGGGGACAATATCGTCCGATGACCCAGGGAGCGAGAAGTGGAGGTTAGACTGGCGTAGAAGTGATTTGTTTCCGTTGTGGAAAGTCAGGACATTATGCAAATAATCGTACTCGGAAGGAGGATGTGTGCTACAGTTGTAGAAGCCAGGGCATTTTGCCAAGGATTGTCCCACACCTAAAGGCTGAGCAAGCAATGCTTGCGGCAAAGGCCAAAGAGCGCCAAAGCGGCAAAAAGCGTAGTCTTACGCATGAGCGGCGAGGAAGCAGAGCAAGCTGATGATCTTATTCAAGGCGAATGTGAGATTGAGGGTAAATCCTTATCCGTTCTCTTTGATTCGGGCTCAACCCATTCCTTTATTTCCTCTGATTGTGTGGACCATTTGAACTTGACTGTGACTGCTTTACCGTTCAAATTGGTAGTTACAACCCCAGCTGCTAAAACCTTAGTCACAAACACTGCATGTCTTAATTGTGTAGTGGTTATTCAGAGTAGAAGGTTTGTGGTTAATTTGGTTTGTTTGCCTCTTAAAGGCTTAGATGTCATCCTCGGGATGGATTGGTTGTCACACCACCATGTCCTCTTGGACTGTGCCCGTAAAACTGTAATTTTCCTAGACCTTGGAGTCTCCAATTATCTTTCTACTGAACGTATTGGAGTTTCTTTGCATGAAGGAACTAGGGAATACATGTATATGGCTAGTTCAGAAGTTTCCCAGCAGATCGAAGTGAAGAATGTACCAGTGGTGTGTGACTTTGTGGACGTTTTTCCCGAAGACGTGCCAGGGTTACCACCAGTGCGAGAGGTCGAGTTCTCCATCGATTTGATTCCAGGAACAGGACCGATTTCCAAAGCGCCATACAGGATGTCCCCTGCCGAGATGAAAGAACTGAAGTCCCAGATTGAGCATTTGGAGTCAAAGCAATTCATACGACCGAGCGTGTCACCGTGGGGAGCTCCAGTGTTGTTGGTTAAGAAGAAGGATGGACGATCAAGGCTGTGCGTGGACCGCGAGCTCAACAAGGTTACTGTGAAGAACCGGTATCCGTTACCGCGTATTGACGATCTGATGGATCAATTACGTGGAGCTGCAATATTTTCCAAGATAGATTTGAAGTCTGGTTATCATCAGATTCGCGTGAAGGAGGAAGATGTCCCCAAAACAGCTTTCAGGACTAGGTATGGTCACTACGAGTATTTGGTGATGCCGTTTGGAGTGACAAATGCGCCAGCTGTGTTTATGGACTACATGAACAGGATTTTCCATTCGTTTTTGGATCAGTTTGTAGTAGTGTTCATCGACGACATATTGATCTACTCGAAGAGCAGAGAAGAGCACGAAGGGCACTTACGCCGAGTATTGCAGATATTACGAGAGAAGCAACTCTATGCCAACCTTTCGAAGTGTGAATTTTGGCTTGAAGAGGTGAATTTTCTTGGACATGGGAGTTCCAAAGAAGGAATAGTTTGTGGATCCAACTAAGATTGAAGGCGTGCTAGCGTGGGAACAGTAGAAGGCGATCAGCGATATCAGGAGTTTTGTTGGCTTAGCAGGCTATTATCGAAGATTCATTGAAGGTTTTTCGATGATTGTCGCGCCTCTTACACGACTCACGAGGAAGGATCAATCTTTTGCCTGGATCGAGGAGTGTGAATCCGATTTTCAAAGGCGAAGGAGCTTTTGACAACAGCGCCTGTGTTGATTTTGCCTCAACCAGAAGAGCCTTACGAGGTTTATTGCGATGCGTCACACCAGGGATTGGGGGTGCGTCGATGCAACAGGAAAGTGGTAGCGTATGCTTCAAGACGACTTAAGATTCACGAGAGGAACTACCCTACTCACGATTTGGAGTGGCATCGGTGGTTTTTATTTGAAGATATGGAGGCACTACCTTTATGGGAGCACTCTCACTTTTTCAGCGATCACAAGAGCTTGAAGTACTGTTCGATCGAGAAGAGCTCAACATGCGTCAGCGAAGATGGACAGAATTTCTCAAGGACTACGACTTTACGTTGGAATATCATCCAGGAAAGGCTAATATAGTAGCAGATGCGTTGAGTAGGAAGAGCGTTCTAGCTTCAGCAATGATGATCAAGGAGTTGGAGATGCTCGAGAAATTTCGAGACTTGAAGTTGAATGTGGAAGTTTCACCGGGGAAGCTGAGATTTGGTATGCTTACCATTTCTAACAGATTATTGGACGAGATCAGAGACCAGCAGGTTCATGACAAGCTTCTGCAAGAGAAGATACAGTTGATAGCGCAAGGGAAAGCGACAGAATTCAAAGTCGGAGCGGACAACATTTTAAGGTGCAATGGCCGAGTGTGTGTACCTAACGTAGCGGAGCTGAGAAAGTTAATACTTGACGAAGCGCATAAGAGCAATTTTAGTATTCATCCAGGAGTTACGAAGATGTATCAAGACTTGAAGAAGCATTTTTGGTGGTAGGAATGAAGAAGCAAGTGGTCGAGCACGTAGCTCGTGTTTAACGTGGTCGAAAGCGAAGGTGGAGCACCAACGACCAGCGGAATGCTACAATCGCTGACGCATCAAAGATGGAAATGAGACAAGATCTCCATGGATTTCGTTGTAGGTTTGCGAAGACGCAGAAGAAGAATGATTCGATTTGGGTGATCGCTGACCGATTGACCAAATCCGGCCATTTCTTACCAAAGGAGGTCGACGTACAACGTGGAGAAGCTGACCGAGATTTACATCGTGGAGATAGTGCGACTACATGGTATACCCTCTTCAATCGTGTCGGACCGAGATCCGAAGTTCACATCTCATTTTTGGAGGGAATTGCAAGAAGCGATGGGAACCGAGCTCAAGCTTAGCTCGGCATATCATCCCCAAACCGACGGTCAGACTGAGAGAACAATCCAATCGCTTGAAGATTTGTTGCGAGCGTGTACATTAGATCACCGAGGAAGTTGGGACGATGTCTTACCATTGGTGGAGTTCACCTACACAACGGTTTCCATGCGAGTATTGGAATGGCACCTTTTGAAGCAATCGTATGGACGTAAATGTCGACGCCTCTTTGTTGGTACCAGGATGGCGAGAGTTACGTTGTGGGACCAGATATGGTCCAAATAGACTCATCGAGAAGATCCGTTTGATCGAGATAGGATGCGAACGTCTCGAGCCGACAGAAGAGTTATGCCGACCAAGGACGTCGACCGCTAGAGTTCAAGAAGGAGAGCATGTATTTCTTAGAGTCACCCCGCTCATCGGAGTTGGTCGGCGATCAAGTCCAAGAAACTTACCCTAAATTTATTGGACCTTACCGCATTCTTCGTCGTGTCGGTCGATGGCATATCGATTGCCCCGCCACCCTTCCTGTCAAACATTCATGACGTCTTTCACGCCTCACGATTCGCGGAGATATATTTCCGACCCCTCTCATGTCATCGAACCAGATGTGATTCAACTGAGGAACGACTTATCCTTCGAAGCATCACCAGCAAGGATCGTTGATCGGAAAGCCAAACAGTTGTGGAACAAAGAGATCCAACTTGTCAAAGTTGTGTGGGATCAGAAAACCGGAGATGCGACTTGGGAATTGGAAGAGAAGATGAAAACTCAGTACCCTGAACTTTTTCGCGGTAAGCATCTTATTTGCAATTTCGAGGACGAATTTTTTTTTTTAGAGGGAGAGTATTGTAACACCTGATGAAGAGATCGACCTCGTACCGAGACCGCGTGCACGAGCTGATGAGGTCGCGTGCCGAGGTCGTATGTCGAGCTGAGGAGACCGCGTGCACGAGCTCGTGATAGAGCCTTGTGCGCTTGCACAAGCACCCTGGTCGACCTCGTGCCGAGACTGTAACACTCGTATTTTTACGAACGTTATTTAGTGTTAATTAGTATATTTTGTCGTAATTATGCTTTAATAAAGCAATTACTTGTTCCCTAAGAAAGTGATTTAATTAAATCAAGAGCTAAAATAAATGAGAATTAATATTTTAATATTAATTTATGGTTTGAATGTTGTCGAAATATTCTATTGAAATTTCGTCTCGTTCCAAATCGCCAGCGATTTCACGATAAAATTTAAAATGAGCCCTGATTTCGATGAAAATCGAGTCGTAACCTGTTTTATATATATTTTTTTTCAGTGAATTATATTGTTTCTAATACTTATAAATTGATATTATCACGCGGAGAATTAATTTTTCGTAAATTAATTTTCCGGGATTTTTCGGCGAGAAATTAATCGGTTTTGCAGTTTTTAAATCGTCAGTGTTTTTAGATCTTAAGCCTATAGATTAGAGGGTAATCATGAGAGAGGAGAGATTTGATGGGTAGAATGAGTGATGGGATTAGCATCTCATAATAGTATTTATATGTCACTTATTTGTGGTTTTATAAATGGTTTTCTTTTAATTAATTATTGTTGAGTGTTAATTAAGGGAGAAAGGACCATAATGCCCCTTCCCTCACCACCTAAATATCACGATCAGTCCCCTCAAACCCTCACTTTCTCTTTTCTTCTTTCTTCTTCTCTAAGTTTCCTCTTCCTCTCCAAACTTCCATTGAAAAACCTTGGGTTCCATTGAGTTTTTGCACAAACCTTCTTCATCAATCTTGTTTCTCATCATCTCCTCTACCTATATCATCATCTCGATCATCATTTGAGGTATGAAAAACAGAAATTTTCTCTCCCTTCATGCTACTGTTTAGCGCCACTTCCTCCCTCCATTTTAGCTAGTTTCTATGCTTCCAAATCATGTCATATCGATAGTTTTTCTTCTTCATGACATTACCTACCTTTCTAACCATTTATTTGAGCTTGAAAAACAAATTGTTTCCTCTGTTTTCTACAGTAGGTAGCGCCCAAAACCCTAACCACTTGGCTTGTTTTGATTTCTTGTTCTATGTTGTTGTATGTTGCTTCTTGTTGTTGTTTGTTGTTGATTTATTTGTTGTAGCATCATATAACCTCTTTCATGAGCATTTGATCAAAAACCTAACCTTGAGTAAGAGGGAAAATATGTTTAATCTTGCTTGAATCATGCATGAGATATGTTATTGTGTTATAGTAATTATTTAGGTGCTAATAGCATGACTAGTTTAATTTAATTAAGTGCAACATGTTAGTTTTGGGTCTTTTCTATTCTTGAGTCCTAAGAAACTTGCTATTTAATGGTCTTATTTTAAATTGTTGGACCACGATGATAATATTTTTCAGAAAACATAAACTTAGATTTTGATTAATTTGTGCTTAATATGCTACTTGATTTTAAGCTTGAATTAGTACTTAGGAAAAATGGCCTTGTATGGTGATATGTATGAAAGAAGTTTTTAATAAAATTTTAGAGAAAAGGAATTAAATTGTAATGCTTAAATTCTTGTTGTATTTGTTTAAGTTCTTGAGTTTTAATGTTTACTTGGGTTGTAGTTAAGATTGGGATATGAGAGCTAAGTGCTATTAGAAACCCATAGATAGTACTAAGTTGTGCTTGTATTAGGAAGTGTGATTCCCGAGATCGTGCGGCACGGAATCGAGGTGTACGGGAGAGCGAACCCGAGGACGTGGGAGCGATGGGATCAGTTGAGGACGGTACGTGTCGAGGTCGATTGAGAACCGTACGTGTCGAGGTCGTTGTCGAGCTCGATTGAGGACAGCACGTAGACGCCTAGCTTGGAGTTCGGTAAGGGCAACTCTAGACACTTTTAGGATTTTATTGTTATGTCCCTGTCTGAGAACTCCACAAGTTCGAAGTTAGGGTCTTCGAACCCCTTCGTTTATTGTTGTCCTGCGGTCGAACATATTCCGAGTCATTCGTGGGTGAAAACTTTGTGGTTGGTCTCCTGAACCCAACCCCCCACATCTGTGTACCTCTCTGTTAACTCCATCGAGTTGCAGAGGGATGGATTCCTTGATTTGCGTGTCAAACATGTAATGTTGTGATATGATTAAGTTATGCATTATTTGATATGAGATTGAATATATGCCACGAATTGCGTGTTGCTGTTGAATTGCGTTTCTTCATGCAGGGTGTTTTTATTGCTTAAAATGTCGAGTGCGTTTTCTTCATGTTAAGCATGCTCTCTTTATTTGATATGCGGTCAAGTAATTTTATGCGTCACTCTTTGACTATCGTAGCGGCGCTGTTCATCGAGTGAGAGCTAGGCGAGTCGTCGTGGCGTTTTGAGCCGTGACCGGATAACTAAGGGTGCTAGGTCCCTTTTGTTTACTGGAGATTGACTAGGCGTCGCGGCGTAGGAACCGGTGCATCGCATATCTAGGGAGAAGCGAAAGATCCCAAGGCTACGGCTGGTATGTCGATTGATGGATCTGCGTCGCTTTAGGAATAATGGTCGAGTCGAGAGAAAATGGGTCGCGAGTTGAGTCGAGTCTAGAGTGAGAGGGTTGAGTCACGTTTGGTGAATGATATACATTGTTGTTTGCTTATTTCTTTACGCCTTGATTATCTTGATTTGATGAGAAGTTGACCCTTTCCTGTGGTGCCTTCAATCCATGATGGGTACCCAGCGATAAGCGAGGACGCAGGAACCCGACAGCAGGTGATGGTGAGGAGGACCTCGTCGAGGATCCGGACGACGATCTCTATTTGTCGTGATTGATTATGTCTACTAGATGTTTTCTTGGGATGATTGTAGTATGTCTTTTGTGTACAGTGGTTGTGACCAGTTTGGGCCGGGTGTTATTTTTGAGCACAGGGTAGACTGGCGGTTTACTTTTGGAGCAGCCCCCTGTGTGGGTGTCTGCCGGGAGTACCCCCGGGGTATGATCACTCTTCTGAGGGTCGTCATACCATAGGTGTATTTCTTTGTACATTACTACTCTGTTTTTTTTATGCACTATTTTATATCTGGTATATATAAGTATGTATGAGTTATGCATGCGTGTTGTTATTTAGTATTAAGATTTATGTCCTAGTTGCACCATGTTTCGAAAAGCTATAATTACTCTGAGTGCGCTTACGGGAATGTATAAATGTTTTTTTTTTAAAAAAAAAAATATACCGTATTTTTCTGAAAGGGCACAAGAGTACCGTTTTAAAAACGAGTCACATTTAGGTTTAATTTTAGTTCGTAGCGGTCCGGAAACGGGTCGTTACACTTGATTAGTTAATTTTATGATCAAATAAGAATAGAATCACGAAATAGAATTGAAATCCGTGATAGATCCAAGTATTAATTATCCTGAACCGGTGGATTATTCGTTTTTATATATTGATATTTTCATCTTTTAAATTATGTTTCTCATAATCGAAACCCCCCTTTTTATTTCTTCGTACATTCTTGTTTTTGGTTATTGTTAGATTAGAGATCCTTGTGAGACGACCAAGGTTGAATTGCTTTGTTACTACATTTACTATTTTTAATTATTTGACCCGTGCGCGACAGCGGATCAAATACCCTATACCCTTTTTCTATTTTCGTTGCCATGATGTCTGCCGTGGATTCGGCTGAGTCATCATCAGAGTCTTCTGCATCTATAATGGACACCAATTGAGCCCCCCTTCCTCTATTGGCTTGCCTCTTCTCCTTCTCCTAGATGAATTGTTTTATGCATATAGCCCTGGAAACTAGCTGATTCAAATCAGTGCAAGCTTGACCTACTAGCCTTTCCTTGAGTTGAGGATGTCGGCTACTAATGGCCATGGCTGTATATTCTGCCTTAGGGAACTGCACTGACCAGTTTCCAGCTGTTTTCCTGAACCATTCTACGAAATCAACAGCTGTCTCATCAACCTGCTGCTTTAGGTTCATGAGGTCAGCCGCAGTGACTTCAGGTTGAGGTAAATAGAACCTATCATGAAAACATCTTTCCATGTCTGCCCATGTCTGTATCGAGTTAGATGGTAAAGAAGAGTACCAATTAAATGTTGTCCCTGTGAGTGACAAGGGGAACAACTACAATTTGTGGAACCCGTTTTGGTTCCCTTCACCACACTGAGCAGTAAACCTTCCTGTGTGCTTCATAGTTGACTTTCCATCTTCTCTAGGGAAGGTAGAAAAATCTGGAGTCTTGTATCCCCTAGGCAAGGGTACCAATCTGTCTACCCATTCTGGATATGGTTTCCTGTAGATTGACCTATCTAGAGGTTTCAGCTGCACACCAAAGTATTTCTTGATGGTATCAACAATCACAGTTGGGTCCAGCAGTTGAAAACCCCTAGGTCTTACCTCCTTTAAGTTAGGCGTGTTTGCCTGCGACTGTTGTCTCCACGTTGGAAGATGTGCCTGGGATATTTGCTCTGGAGGATTGCGATAACCTGGTTGACTTGGCATTAGAGGTGGGTTAACTGCCCAAGGCTGCTCCATGCCCCCTTCTACCGACACCCTGTATTGAGTTCTTGGACAACTGTATTGTTAAATAGTGGAGGTGAAAACTGTCCCCATGGCTGCTCCGCCATTGAACCAGGCGCCCTTAGAGGAGTTGACCCCATTTGAGTGCCTGCAGGTACTTCAGGGTAAGGTGGATAGAATGGGTGATTAGTCGATGCAAGTGGAAGTATATTCCATTGCGGCTGTCCAGCATAACCCCCAGCTGGTCTTATATCACCTCCTCCTGAGCCAAGAGTTTCCCCCACAGTGTACTGTGGGTTGGTCACCTGCATAGTAGTACCATATTGATGCGCATATGGCATCACTTGTGGCATTCCAATGTGTCCCACTGCATCTAGTGCCCTCCTAGCCATCTGCACCTGTCCAAAATGAAGATTAGCCTAGTTAGGTGTGTCATTCACCACTTGTTGACCTCCAGTGTT
This sequence comes from Calophaca sinica, assembly GCA_037113605.1. NCBI lineage: Eukaryota > Viridiplantae > Streptophyta > Magnoliopsida > Fabales > Fabaceae > Calophaca > Calophaca sinica. The sequence goes on along the minus strand of CM073734.1, from coordinate 13,308,885 downwards.
CATAGTGGCAAAAGTACTAGGCCGAGAATTAATTGGGTTAAAAGGTACATGTCCTACTGTCAGCTGAACCTGAGTAGGTCCTACCTGCATGTCGGTAGGCTGAACCTGTTGTATCCCTACTGGGGTCGTGCTCGGCAGAACCTGAGTTAGTCCTACCAGAGCTGTATTCGGCTGGGTGACCAATCCTACATGAGGGGTGTACCCCACTTGCGTTGGAATGGCAGAATTGATAGAGCTCTCGCCTGAGTGAGCCTTCTTAGCCTCTATCTCTCTGGCCTACTGCACTTCATTGTGTACCATGGGCTTCAAAATATCAGCCAACTATTGTGACACTTGGTACATGATATCATTGATACCCAAATCAAGTTGCTGGCGTATAAACGAAGTGGACATCACCAATGGAGGATTAGTAGTCTCAGAATCTGCCACCATATGCGTCGGCTCAGTTGTTGAATTGGGCTTTCCCAGGGAGGGATTCCCTTCAACGACTTTCTTGGGATTAGCTTTCTTTGAGGTTGATGTAGGCTAGTCCATGCTGCTTAGGCTCTTGCCAGATCGCAAGTGCATACGCCAATGGTAACCAGGGAATTCGAATGTGTTGGTCCGTTCACCTATTTGGTCCCACCGGGCGTGCCAATTTTGTTGACTGGAATGAAACTTAGCTGACGGATCGACTAACTCCACAACACTGATTCCCTTTTCTTCAAACGATTACGCTGAGGAAGGAACTTTGTTCCTCAACTCTGGGTCCTTTAACTCACTCCAGAGGGCGTTAAGTGAGGTGAACTACTCTAAAAACAAGAACATAAAGATAAACATAAATGCGACTGAGCGAAAATAAGTTGTTTGTATTGATTAATCTGTGTAAAATTATGTACAACTTGGGTATTTATAGTAATAACTAAGAACTACCCCTATTTTCCACGTTCAATGGCTAACAACAGGAATATCCCAGTTAACAGTTAATCGGCTGGATCATGCCATTGCTCCACTAACCACATTCCTAGATTTTAGGCGCTTGCTTGCTTCATGGACACGTCTCCAACCAACGGCTTTATGGCTTGATCTTATCTTCTCATTCCCATGCTTTACTACTAAAAACCTGGTGACAATCCTCAATTTCAATTTCTTTTGAATTTAAATTATATCAGGATTCATCCCCACCATTTCCGGTTCATGGAGCAATTCTAAAATCAGCCCAACACCTTCACAATTAGCCCAATAGGAGTAACATCTTCACAATAGCCCAAGAAGACTGAAACCTCCACCAAGCTCTTTGCTCCACACCTCAGCTTCTTAGCTGTAACTTCGGCTAAACTGCGATTCGGTTGACCTTTATTTTACTAGCTTCTTCCAATGGGCTGCCATTAAATTCGACTGACACTTAGAAATATTTTGGGTGTAAACAGAGTCTAATCTTTGTTTTCAGATACAAGTTATGTCTCAAGGAGGGAATTCTTTATTATTCTGCCTAGTTGTTAGATGATGTATATAATTTTAACTTAGTTATTTATATGAAACTGACTTGCTTGAAATTTTTAATCAAATTTTAAGTTTGAAGTCGTATTATATATCTTACATTGTATTCTACAATGTAAGTAGTCTCTCGAGAAGTGTATAAGCCAGATAGTTATGCTTACTACAAGGCAATAGATCTTCTGCTTTTATATCTGGTGGAGTTTGGCTTGAAGAAAAATATGTTCAAATCAATTCAAAAACTTTTATTCGGACCAGTTTATGTTTGAAAAAATGCATTACATTTTAGAGTAAACCCTAGATTCAGTCCCTAAATTAACACCATCTCTCCTATTTAGTCCCTAAAGTATATGAAAATAATAAGTAATCCCTAAAGTTTGTAAAATCCATAAAATTAGTCCTTAAAGTTTTATAAGTAATCCCTTACAAGGAGTAATAACATGGATTTCACAAATTCTAGGGACTAATTTGACGAATTTTACAAACTTTAAGACTACTTATTATTTTCATATACTTTAGGGACTAAATAGTAGAAAGAGGGTTAGTTTAGGAACTATACTGAGGGTTTACTATATATTTTATACCCAGTGTTAATACACATGTTTATTAACAGAAAGTTTGAGAGCCCATGTGACCTTCCTTTGAGCTTGTGTTTAAGCATTTGGATGATTGTTTGATATATATACTTTTGAGAGACTTTATAACTTTTATATTTTGTTTGTTTGATTATTGATTCTAATTTTTAAAAGTGTGTAAAGCAATGTATTGATTGATTTTTCGCGTTTGATTTTGAAATAAGTATTGATTTTGATGGGCTGATCATTTAAGCCCTCAATTTTTTGTTAAATGTTCAAGATGTTAGTTAGTCCACTGTCTATACATTTCTGTACGTCGCAAAACTTAATCGTATAGACAATGGTGAATTTAGAAGCGTCACAAAGCATATAGGGATTCTACCATCTAAACTAGATAGCGTCTTTGGAGCTTTGGCACAAACCCATCAAACCTCATAACAGGGAATAAGAAGAACAAGAACTTGTGATGAAGAAGAAGTTGTGAAGTGGTGATGAGATCAACAAACTCAAGGTGTATTTAAAATCAAAAGAATATTCAATGCCTAACAATCTATTGGCTAGTCAAACAGTACAGATGAAAACGTCAGAAAACTGTTGGACGGTGGTAAATGCATTTTAAAATAAAGAAAAATGCGTGGAAAAGTATTTTTACACCGACTATTGGGAAAAACCAGTGTAAAAGTTTTTAAATTTTTTTGGTTTAGGAGAAGACGTTCTACACCAGATATTTGTAACAACCGATGTAAAAAGATTTTATAATTTTAAATTTATAATGTTTTACACCAGTTTTTATCAATAACCGGTGTTAAAAAGGTTGTTTCCCACCTGTTAATCGCCAGATCGAGAAAGCATTTCATTCTCCCTCTTCTTCTAGAAAACCTTTCACTGTCACAACTAACGTCACCGCCTCATTCTCACAAAGAACCACCACCTCCATTTTCCCTTTCACTCTCATGACGAACCACCACCGGCCGCCATTGTTCTATTCGCATTCCCTAGTAAAGCTCTTTATCTCTCTTTACTTCTCGTTTTCGTTCTCCTTCCTCTTTCTCTCCTTTTCGTTGACGTTCCACTCTTTCATGCTTTTGTTCTCATTTCCATCGCCGTTTTCGTTCTAATCTGTTACCGTCGCTGCCGTTTTCGTCTCCGTTACTATCGCCGTGCATTTTCGTCTCTGATTATCTCGCTTCTGTCGCCATTTCACAGGTATGTTATCTCTAAAAATCTCTTATAGGTTGTTGTTATTGTTGATGAAGTTGATGATAGAGTTCTCGCTTTCGGTTTTTTTTTTTTTTGGATTTTAGTTACCATTTTTTTTGGTTTTGTGATGAAATTAGATGCTTTTTGAAGTTGTTTCCATGCCCTTAAAAAAGAAGGCTTTTCCATGCATATTTGTGAATGAGTGTTATTAGAGTCCACCATTGTTGTGCTTCTTGAAGGTTCAAGCTTAAAAATTGAATAAATGTGTGTATTTTTTTCCCGAACGTAGTTATGGATCATAGTTGGATGCAAAAAAATCGCTTGAGTGATGAGTATAAGAATGAAGTGTCAAAGTTTATAAAATTTGTTCAAACAAAGCTTCCTAATAGTAATAGAAGATTTTATTGTCCTTGTTTTAAGTGTTTGAATCAGGCACCTATAACAGTTGAAGACATACGAGATCACTTTTATGTTTATGGTATTTGCAAGAGTTATACGACATTGACATGGCATGGTGAAATGTTAGACACGCCAAGTGTGTCTATAACACCCCAATTTTCAGAGCGCTACTGATCTAAACTCAACCTCTAAATGCGAAATGATTTATAAATATAATATTCGCCTTGTTTTATGAAAACATGGGTAATTTTTTTAAAAAAAACTCTTTTGCAAAACCAGAAGTCATAGTATTACAGCGTTTTCGAAACATGGTGTTAAACTATAATGCAAAAGAAGATACAACTGAATATGCATATATATATACAATAGCCTAAAGACAATACAACTTTTTAAAGTTAAGTACAAAAAAATCAAAATACAACACCAAAATCAGAATGCACATGAATACCCTAATCTAAAAACACTTATACTCCTGAGGTACTCCCAGCAGACACCTACGCAGAGGGCTGCTCCAAAAGTCAAGCATCAGGACAGACTCCAACAAAACGACACCACAAGGCACTAAACTGGTCCCAAAACACCTAAACCCTACGGTCGGAGCGGTCAGTCACACCCTACGCCTAGCCTTAGAGTAGGCAAGGGCGGTAGAGCAAGATGTCAACGCATCCAGCGTACCACACACTACATACCTCCTCGACTCACTACTGAACTCCTCAGAAAGGTCCTCCTCCTCCTCCTCGTCCATCGCCACAACCTCATCGTCATCCTCATCATCGTGGTATGGTTAATGACAGGGATGGCTGGAGGTACCATCTCGACCCTAACCTCCTCAACAGGTGTATCCTCAATCCATCCACCGGAGCTGCATCCCACAATACCATAGAAGATGCTGGCAGGAGGATCCACCGGAGGGGTACGCTCGCGAGAAGGAATCAGAGGAGAAGGAGTATACTCCGGCAAAGCCACTAGTTCCATAGAAGGAACCAGTGAGTCTACAACAGCGCGGGAGGTAGATGCACCTACGTCAAATCCTCCGAACCGCACACTCTTACGAGCGGTCGTGCGCAACAAAGAGCCACCAACTCTAGGCTCATTCTGAAAATTCGCCCAACGCGGGATATCCGATAAATCGTCAGAAGTAACAGTATATTTATCTGTCTAAGCTCCCAGCCAAGCATCTACGATGCATCCAAAAGGCACAGGAAAGTCCATCACCCTGCACGTAATCTTGATCCGTATAGTCTGTCCATCCACTCGAGTAGTCTTGATCACATCTTCCCTATACACAACCCTGCTGGTGGTGTGATCTACCACCCAGGCATAGGGTATATCCAAATCCGGAAACTCAAAGGTCGTCTATGACGACAGTTTGATCACCGAAAGCTCCACCGTCGTCATCAGCTGGGGTGTTATCCATGAGAATGCCCGAAAGAAAGGGTCATCTTCCTAAACAAGCATATAACAACAACACCATATATGCAAAAAACTTCATACTAATAAAGTATAATTTTTACACAAAGCAACATCATGGCATAAAACACTCATCAATCAGCATAATAAGGATGCACCACAAATCCCTATTGGTTAGTCTATATGACAATGCACATGATTCTGGAATATCGCCACACCACTCTCGCATGGGTATTTCCCCGCAGGGATACATGTCCAGTACCACGCAAGGATTTACATGGGACATGGTGTAACGACCCGTTTCTGGACCGCTACTCGACTAGAAATAAACCTATATGCGACGCATTTTTTTAACACGGTACTCTTGTGTCCTTCGAAAAATGTGGTACATTTTTTTTTAAAACAACATCATCTGCAAGCACGCACAGAGTAGCTACAGCGTTTCGAAACATGGTACAATCTAGGACACAAGACACATGCACTGGGAATACATACAAGCATATATAAACAAGTCATCGACATCTGATGCGTGCAAAATAACGGTCTGAGAAATGTACAAGAGAATACACCTATGGTATGAAGACCCTCGTAAGAGTAGTCATACCCCGGGGGTACTCCTGGCAGACACCCACACAGGGGGCTGCTCCAAAAGTAAATCGCCAGTTTACCCTGTAGTACAAAAAAACATTCTGAGCCTGACTGGTCACCAAACTAATTGTACACCAAAAGTAAATACTGCAGTCATCCCAAAGCACAAACATGCAACAGTCAATCACGACAAATAAATTCGTTGCCTGGATCCTCGGAGGGGTCCTCCTCACCATCGTCCGCCATCGGATCCCTCGCATCCTCGCCATCGCCTGGGTTGCCATCATCATTTGAAGGAACCACGGGAAAGGGTCAACTTCTCAATAAATCAGGAAATAACAATCATAACAATGGGCAAAACAAGTATATGCACAGTATTCGAGACGTAACTCAAACTCTCACAAGAATCGACTCAATTCTCATATTCTCTCGACACTTGACAATTTTCCGGAATGTAACGCCAATCCATCCACTGAACGTCAACCGTAGCCTTGGGTTCTCCGCTCACCCTAGAACATTCAGATCAGGTTCCTTGACGCTACGACGCCTAGCTAATCTGCCGAAAAACCAGCCCGAGCCGTTTAGGGGATCTTAGCACCCTAGGTTAATCGGATCAAAGCTCAAAAATGTCACGACACTCAATGACTCGACTAAACTCTCGCACTCCAATGAATAAATCATCGCATACGATAATTCAGGAAACAATTGAATAATTATTAGACCGCATATCAAATAATAATCATGTCAAGCTCAAAATAGTGCGAACAGTTCAGCAGTATAAGCAATTCATCTCAACAATCATAACTCAGCAAACAACAATAGTCAAACAACTCAGTTCATCCCTCTGCAACTCAATGTAGTTGGCAGAGAGGCAATCAAACAAGTGTGGGGGTTGGGGACAGCTGCCAACCACTTGCAGATAAGCCCACTAATAATCAGTATATCAAAAAGCAGTAAAACGAAGGGGTACAAGACCCTCACTTCGAACCTTGAGGTTCTCAGACTTCTTCGCATAATTACTTGAAATTAAATTCCTATCAATATCTAAAGTTGCCCTTACACACAAGTGCACATAACATAAGCACATAAAATGTGAAGCGCCCTTACCACAAATGCTAACTAGCGTAGCACCGCAAGCTTCGCGTCCACGCTGCACGATCTCCGAGTTCGGAACTCCTATCACCACAAGTAAACTTAGCACAATTCTATAAACTCAACTTAGGAACCTAGGCTCTCAACATAACCCTTTTCTAACTAAGCATTCACACCAAACATTTAGTCACCAACTACTTGAAAATAATAAGGTTTTGGAACCAAAATCATTTCTTAAGAAAACCAAACATAATACATTTTCTAATATTCTTGAAAACCTTTAAAGTAACACAATTCATGTAATCACTACAACTTGAAAGAAAGAGGTTTTGGAACTAAAATCTTTTCTTGAAAAAAAAAAAAACTAAACATAACACATATTTAATTCTTTGAAGACTTTGAAATGAAAACAATTCCAATTAACCACTCTTTTCATACTTCTCTTAAGCCTAGAAATACATCCATACAATCATTTAAACAAATTCACACAAAATAATTTTCCTTCCAACCTCCCTTATGGCCTCTCGACCACCACCCTTATTCTATACAAAAGATTTGCAAAACTTCTTTTTACAATCTAACAACCGATTTCCAAATCATTTCCCTATACTCCAAGACATCAAAACATCAAGACATACACAAGACATAATTCAAAGCACATCTCAAACATATTCCAAAACCATTTCCAATTACTTCAAGAGCAAAGTTTCCAAATCCTAAATTAGCATCATTTCACATAGCATTTTTTTTTCTTTCAAATAACAAGTCATGATCAAGACCAAATTCACCAAGTTTCATAACTCATTTACAAAAACATCTCCAAAAGTAGAAGTTTCAAAGAGTCCTTCCAATTCTTTTGATTCCAAAACATTTTAATCATGGCCACAACAATGCTAATAATTAGAGAACAACCCAAACAAGTTCCACATGCTATTCTAGTCCCTCAAGAACCAATTTTTCACATCCAATAGTCATTAAATCAATCAAGACATGTTATTCATCAATTAAATACATGATTCACCAATTAAAAGGAAGATGCAAAACAATTTTTTCCCTTCTAATTTTCTCCTAGGGCTCACGGCCCTACTCCTTTTTTCAAAGAAAAATTACAATTTTTCATACAACCTCACCAACACCAATTTTATCAATTCTTCTACTTCATCAAACCACACTTAAAACACTCAAACAAATCCTCATCAAAGCTAGGCATGTTCTTACAACATTCAAGAATCTAAAATTCCAAAATAAATTCCTAATCATGCATACAATCCAAAATTAACAACTAAGACAACAACAACATCATCAAAGAGACCCATTCAACCAATTAATTCTTGATTCACTAGGATCACATCTTTTTCCCCTTTTTCTCCCCTTAGGCCACGCCTAGGGTTCCATGGATTTGGGGGTATGATGCTCACATCCATCATAGATCACAACCAAGTAGAATCAAACACAAAACAAGCATGAAAATCAAGAAAGGAAAGCAAAGAAATCAACCTAGTAAGGAGGAGGAGGGAGGCGCTGTTTGTGCAGAAAAATGGGGGAGGAAAATCACTTTTTCTTCTTGCTTGGATGGTTGGAAGATGAAGGATCAAGTGGAGGAAGAACTTGGGTGCAAGAAGGGTGGAGATTGGAGGTCAAAAACTCAAGAAGATGAAGGTTGAAGACTATGGAGCTCCAAACCCTTTCTTTCTCTAGAAATGGAAGAAGAAGATGATATGAAGGGTAGAGAGAGGGAGGGTCACGTAAATGGGGCTGCATATAGCTCCCTCCTTTCATTTATTTCACTTAAAAAAAAATAAATAAGCATAGTTAATATAAAATAGTTTAGTAAAAAGGAATTTTTCAAATTAATCACACATATAATGACACCTAGCAATAAAGTAAAGATGTTAATCCCATCAACTAGTCCAACCCATCTAATCTCACATCTCTCATGATTACCCTCTAATTCTAGAGTCTAAGGGTTGTGAAAATACGGCGTCGAAAAACCCGCGTTACCGATAAATTCACGAAAATTAATTTAACAAGAAATTAATTCATCGCGTGATAATATTTAATTATAAATAATACAAATCATGTCAAACACTCAAAAATAGCCTCAACAAGTTACCTTTCGATTTTCATCGAAATTGGGATTCATTTAGAATTTTATCTGTGGCGAAACTGCCCGGCGATTCGAAACGCGACGAAACTTTGTTGGAATTTTTCGACGATATTCGAACCGTGAATTAATATAAAATATTAACTCTCTAATATAATTTGATCTTGATTTAATTAATTCACTTACTTAGGGAACACGAAATTGCTTATTATAGCATAAATACGACAAAATACAATAAATAACGCCAAATAACGCATCGTAAAAATACGAGTGTTACACATGGAAACTCCTAAATTTCCCTGCATGGATACATGTTCAGTATTACGCAGGATTTACCTGAGACATGTTGCTCGTTTTTACTCTTGATTGTCGATATATACTCGTATCTAGGTCTTGGATCATCGCACGGTAGCTCAACACTAGGTTCACGCAGATCCATAAGTCGTCATCGATGTATGCATGGAAATGCACCACCACTGTTAGTCACCTCCACTGGATCACTCACGCAGAGTATCCGAGATATTCCACTCATGTTCTAAACATCCTCCGTTTAGAATCCCACACCATTCTCTCGGAACCTCACTTGGTATCCTAAAGTCCTCTTTCTTTGAAAATTCCTACTAGTTGCAAAAATGTCAGTGTTTAGAAAATTCCACTAGTAGTTCGAAATAATTATTTTTAATGATTCTAACACTCACTTTATTCTTTTTAAGAAAAGGTGGCTAATCCATTACTAGTTCAAAGTTTTTAGAAAATCCACATTAAGTGTCCCATTGATTTTAACTAAAAATCCTGTTAGGTTTTTATTTCCAAAAACATTTAACAACCTCAAACAACGTAGCTCATCACACCCTTTTTCTCGGCAATCTCTTTTACCCACCGGTTATTGAACATATACACACAAAATATATTCAACAAATCACAACATAGAAATAACCATTAATAACTCCATTAACTCATAACAACATAGGAATCATCATCAAAATCACTAACTCAATTTTTTCCAAGCATATCTCATCACCAAATCAAGCATACCACATCATCAACTCAAACATTCACAAAACAAAATCACACTTAAGACAATATATTGGAAGATGCCCTTACCAAAAGACTTTTCTTCCTCGCAACAGTCACAATCATGATCTCGAACATGATCTTGACCACCAACACGATCTCTACAACCTAAATCAATAAACACTAGGGTTTTAGAAATAACTCAAGGTTACTAATTTTACCACTAGGGCCACGGTTTCCTCGGCCAAACTAGGGTAACACCACTCTAAAATTTCTAACTTACTACCCACACTCCAACTAATAAATCAAGGTTCAAAACTAGGGTTTTAAAAACTTAACACCTCGCAACAGTCACAATCATGATCTCGAACATGATCTTGACCACCAACACGATCTCTACAACCTAAATCAATAAACACTAGGGTTTTAGAAATAACTCAAGGTTACTAATTTTACCACTAGGGCCACGGTTTCCTAGGCCAAACTAGGGTAACACCACTCTAAAATTTCTAACTTACTACCCACACTCCAACTAATAAATCAAGGTTCAAAACTAGGGTTTTAAAAAGTTAACACCTTTGTCTCAAAAGTCTTCACAACTTTAACTCAAGAAAACTTTGAACTTTATCAACCAAAAACCATCTTGTTTTCTACAAACTCATGGATCTAATTTCTAAAAATTGTAGTTCTTAAACTACTAACATTTTGATCAAATAAAAGTTGCAAATTCATTATCAAAACACTAACACCCTCTCGGTTTTGAATGGAAAGATTAACCCAAAATTGTTGACATCATTCAAACCTTTAAGAACAAAAGTAAGATAAAGGCGAAAGACTTGATCATAAAATCCCTTAAGACACCACCTTCTTTAGAAACACAATGATTTTCATCAAGATCTAGGTGTTCATTGTCTTAGAACATCCAAACACATCTTGAACAAAGATTAAGACTTAGATCTACACTAAATCAACCAAATCAATACTTTTTGGAAAATCTTGTGGATTAAAACTTTCTCTACAACTCTTAAACAACAACAACAACAACAACAACAAAATCATCAAGAAATCAAGTAGAAAAATTTTAAAATCATCTTTCCTTTTCCCCTTAGAAGCTCACGGCTTTGATCATACAAATTAGGGAGGAAAACATTCAAAACTTTGCTACTTGATTCACCAACAAAATTATAAGGAACTAGAAGGAAAATGGTGAAAAATCCTTACCCCTAATGAGCTACATGCTCTCGAAAAATAGAAGGAAGAAAAGAGAGGAAATAACTTTCAAGTTTTCTCACAAACTTAGCAAATTCTCACTAGGATTTCTTGGAGAACTTGCCACTTAGTTTTAGGAGAAATGAAAGAAAATAAATGGTGAAGATGGAGGGAGGAAGGCTGCAGCTCATATGGAGAAAGAAGAAGAGAAATTTTGGTCAAATCTAGGTTACATGACAATGCTATTTTAGCTTACATGAATCACCAAGTCTAAACCATGAATCATCACTCTAAACCATGCTTTAGGCTTAACACCTCTCCATTAAGCCATACCCCCTCCAACCACTCTAAATCCACTTTTTGGATCTAGGTCAAATGGGTCTCGGCGTCGCAAAATTGCGGCGGCAGGTGATCGCGTTACCGATAGTTCACTCGCCGATTAATCGCGTAAATTAATTTACCGAGAAATTAATACAATGTGTGACTAAGAAATTATCCGCGAATAATTTCTTCACCAATAAATGATAAACTTGATCTAAATCAATCATATAATATCACACCAAACTATGATTCGATTTTCGTCGAAATCAGAATTCGTTAGAATTTTCTCTCGGGTAAAAATTCACTCAACGGCTCAAAATGCGACGAAACTTCGTTAGAATTTTTCGACGAGATTTGGACCATGAATTAATAACAAATATTAATTCTCAAATATAATTTCATCTTGATGAATTTTCATTCACTTTATTAACAACCAAAAATGCATATTAACTGCATAATACAGTAAAATACAGATACAGTAATGTTAATAAAAAACAATAAAAATACGGATGTTACAGTGTCCAAAAGAGAGGAAGTTGAGGTAGATATAAGCGATCAACTAGAGAACATGATTTGTGATATTGGACAAGACTCTTTTCTGCGAGCATATTTGTATGATACTCTGTGCAGTGACAACGAAGAGCTTTTGTATCCAGGGTGCACCAATTTCACACAGTTGTCAGCGATGTTGAGACTGTTCAATTTGAAGGCGATAAATGGGTGGGCTAATAAGTGCTTCACAGAATTGTTTGGCTTATTGAAGGCAATTCTTCCAGAAGGCAACACATTGCTTAACCGTACCTATGAGGCGAAAAATATATTATATCCGATGGGTGTGGAGTATAAGAAAATACACGCATGTCCCAATGATTGCATAGTGTACTGGAAAGATAATGAAGACAAAGAAAGGCGTCCCACGTGTATGGCATCACGCTGTAAAAAGAAGGGTGATGATAAGGGTTGTGATGTGACTATAAAGGGTCCTCCTGCAAAGGAGTTATGGTATCTTCCAATTATTCCAAGGTTTAAGCAATTGTTCGCCAATGTAAAAGATGCAAAGAATATTAGATGGCATGCAGATGGGAGAAAATGTGATGGAAAGCTTTATCATCTGGCTGATTCTTTGCAATGGAAGAGATTTGATTCTCTGTTTCTAGATTTCGGAAATGAGCCAAGAAACCTTAGGCTTGGACTTTCTACAGATGGAATGAATCCATATGGTAGTTTAAGTAGTATCCATAGTTCATGGCCTGTTCTCTTGGTTATTTACAACTTATCTCCTTGGTTGTGCATGAAGTGTACCGGACTAAAACAGCCAGGTAGATGTTTATCTAAGTCCCTTGATTGAAGACTTGAAAATATTGTGGGAAGAAGGCATTGATGTGTTTGATGGGTAGTCCCGTGAAGATTTCAAGTTGCGTGCCATGTTATTTTTGCACCATAAATGACTTTCCAGCTTACGGGAACTTGTCTGGGTATAGTATTAAGGGGCATAAAGCATGTCCTATATGTGAACAGCTTAGTCAAGAATATGATTTGGCAAGATCTCATGGTGTTTACTCTTAACACAATTCTTTATAACTTATTAAATTATCCATATATGTTTAACTACATTTATACTATCACCACGATTTTGTTGTGCAATTGCAGCAAACCTGGACTGTCCCTAATGATGAAAAGCTTAAGAAGAAAATTCTTACTTACGCATGGGAGCATTGGAAGCAATTTAAGGTCATGCTTTCCAAGACCTATGTATTTGGGAATGGAGATAAAGATGGAAACGCAATGCCATTTGAAAAATATAATTATATCTCCGAGGAAGACTGACAATTGTTTGTCAACGGCCGTCATGAAGAAGATTTTCAGGTTAGTTGAAATCATGGTTTTTTACATGGCATAGCTAATTTAATATTTTATTGACTATTAATTTGTTGTTTCTTATTTTTAACAGGAAAAAGGCAAAAAAGGAAAGAAAACTGCATCGAAGAATCTATACCACCACATAACGTCTCATGGGGGTTATCTTAAGCTTAAAGCTGATGTAATTGAAGAGAGGAGGAAAAAATGGTTGAAGAGGCGGGTGATGGATGCTCGGTTTTAGATGAGCCACCCTCACCTTCACGAGAAGAGCTTTGGTTGATGGCCCGACAAAAGTATTCAGGAGAGTGTACATCTGAGGCCACAGCCTCGGTGGCTTCAAGAATTGTAAGAAAAGATTTCCATTGATCAATGTAATTGTTTTACAACTTATGCATTGCATTACACCATGTATTAATTTGGAATTTAATTATATGTGTCGTAGGGGAACCTGGTTGTATAGAGTACACAAGGTACTTTTGTTCTACTGGGACGCCAAGATATATTGACTATTTCCCTTGGAACACGAGAGCACCCTGGTTGTGTTCGCACTGCTGATTGGGGTGTTGGCATAAAGAAAAACTATGGAGGACCTTCATGTCCCACCTCAGTAGGTATATCCAAGGAGGATCTTTAGCAGCTCCGAGAGATGTCTAGGGGGATCCGAGAGGAAGTCCAAAGGGAGATGTCCTTGACTCGAAAACAGGTGATCCAAATGGCAGTGAAGGAGGCCCAAAGGGAGATATCCTTGATGCAGGCGCATGAGATCCAAACGGTAGTGAAGGAGGTACGCTAACTTGACACAATTAATGAAATAAAAATTACTAACTTTGGTAATGTTATTTATGTTTAGTTTATTTGATGCGGGAGCTACAATCTATAGGGGTAGTGAGCAATTATACCGCTCTTCATGATTATTATGATCCTAGAGCTACCGTGCGTGTGAGCACTAAGGGTAGCTGTTCACCAGAAAATGATGAGAAACTGCCAACCAAAGAAGATTTTTGTGAAAAAATGAAGATTGTCAAAGGTCAAAGCTTCCTTGTAGACCTGGAGCATGAAACCAATGCCCATCCGTGGTTTTCTGTTGATAGAAAGGACATTGATGAGGTTGGTGATGATGATCAGTGGTTATCCAATGAAGTCTTGTCAGTATGGTGCACGTAAGAATCATTACTTTATAAAAATTATTTTGTACGTATCAATTATAATTAACATTTGGTTGAACATCTTACATACCTCCATCGCCTCTGTGTGACAAAGGGCTCCAGCGATTGGTTTGGGTTCTTTGACCCAAATAAGATTATTGTAACCGAAAAATATGAGCCTTTCTCCAGAGGTAGTGTAATCATACTTGCAAAATAAAATGGACGGTGAGCCAAAAAAGTGTTACCTTGGACCGTGTCTGTAAGTACATGTAACTGTATTGTCCAATTGCTAGCCTAGTTTGCTTTTATCTTATTATTGTTGTTCAATATTGTAGTGGTCACTGGTAGCTGTTTATCATTTGTCCTGATGATAATATCGTTGTTTGGTTGTGTTCACTACACTATAAACCAAACAAACACATTAGGGGGCATAATTGATAGGTAAGCTTTTATTTTTAACATATATATATATATATATAGACACACATTGACTTTGTCTTTTATTTGATCTATAACGTTAATTTGATGAATTCATTTAATTTTTAGAGCTATGGAAGGATGTTACATGATGAAAGGCCGTAAAAACAAGAAGTCTGTTAGATGGGTGTTTCCTGAAGTAAGTACTTTGTCTACCCGAAAATTTATTAAATATTACTAGTTTAATGTGTATAATATCTACTGATCATTTATATGCTACTATGGTATTCATTTAATTTTTAGAGCTATGGAAGGATGTTACATGTTGAAAGGCCGTAAAAACAAGAAGTCTGTTAGATGGGTGTTTCCTGAAGTAAGTACTTTGTCTACCCGAAAATTTATTAAATATTACTAGTTTAATGTGTATAATATCTACTGATCATTTATATGCTACTATGGTATTCATATTTGTAGGCGACTCGACAAAAGGACGGCTATGCCTGTGGTTACTATGTGATGAAAAACATGTTAATCATTGTCTCAGCTGATATTGTTGAAGGATGGGAGAAGACATTAGAATTTTTAAAACTATACGATGTGTTATTTCTGGTTTTAGCATATACTTGTTTAATTTATTATATATTTGGTCTTGTAGATATTCAATGACCCATCATCATTTGGGGGAGATGATATAAATAAAGTCAAACAAAGTTGGGCAGAATTATTTCTACAGCTGCATTAGGAGAAACAAATGAAGTTGCTGCAACAAAAAGAAGGTGGAGAAACAAATGGAAAACCCCAAAAACGTAATAGAAAACATTAGTATCACTTGTAGAAAACAATAGTATCACTTATATGCACTTGGTGCCAATTTTGATGCCAAATTTGGTGCCAAAGAATTTGTACATATAGGCACATTTGATGCCAAGAATTGTATACATAAGTTTGTATAGTGATTATAGTTTAAGTTTGTGAATTTTATTGAAATATGTGAATTCTGTGAGTTTTTATATTTTCTATAATGTTGTTTGTGAATTCTGGTGCCAATCTGGGCAGGAAAAGGAAAGAAAAAACAGATAGATTTGTTAAAAAAATAAAAAACAGATTATTTTACACCGGTTATGTAAAGATCCGGTGTCAAATGTTTTTTTACGTGAAAAAAAATTGACATTTCACACTGGGTTTTTTTGCTGTAACCGGTGTCTAATGTCTAACATATTACCCCGGTTTTTGGTTGTAACCGATGTAAAAAGTTTGACATTAGACATAGGTTTTTATTAATAACAGGTGTAACAAAGCCTTTTAGACACTGGTTTGTTACCTCATTTAACACCCTTTTTTTACAACCGGTGTAATTAAGAGTCGTTTTACACCGGTTAATAAAGTGGTGTAAAAAGCTCTACATACGACACCAGTAGTATATATCTACACTGGTACTAAAACCGGTGTTAAATGTCAAATTTAACCGGTATAAGTTATCTTTTCTCCACTAGTGGTGAGATTTTATTTAGTTTCTTTTTAAGTAATTAGTTAATTAATAGATGATTTGGACCCACGTGACAGCCATGTCACCAAAGTTGTTAGGCGTGATGTATCCTGCCACATCAACACCTCAAATATCCATGTTAGCAGTTAACATACTCAAGTTAATGACGAGGACTAAATATGATGATGGAAAATAAATCGAGGACTAAAAGCAAAATTAAGGAATTTTTGAGGGACTACAAGCAAATTTAATCTTAATAAAATTATTATGGGAAAATGCATTTGGTGAACAGGACTTCAAATAGAATGAGAAATTTTAATCATATGTAAACAAATTTGATAGTAGGCAAAAATGGGACCACTTACGTATGTCTAGAAAAGAATAACATAAACAAGTTGTAACTTTTTTAAAAATGCTGAAATTTGAAACTTTCAATCTTTCATACCTCTTCACACTTGTATCTTGAAGTCATTGTGAAATAACAATTAACTAGCTTTTTTATAAATTAGTAAGTGATATATTATGCATTGTAAATATAATTATTTAGTAATATTGATCTATTAAAGTATAATAATTGAAATGAAAATATTATTCTTTAGAAGAAATAAAGAGATAAGATATTGTAAACATGCATAGGTTGCATAATAGAAGCATTATAAATATGCGAAATTAAAAATGAGGGATATCACTTTTTTGTGAATCATATGTTTAACCCCTTTTTGCACTTTAAGTCATGCTTGTGCTATTGTTGCTAGCTCCTTCCTTTTTTTGGGTGGTTGTTTTTCTCCTTAAGCTCTGCATAAAAACCGGTTCGTCATCGGAGGATGTTATCTCTTTTATTTGTTTTGATGACTTTTTCCTTTTGTTAAATTTCGTATCTAAATATATATTCATGCGATGATGTTTTATGCAGTCTTTAGTTGGTTGTTTGTTTCTTCTTTTTGTGTTTGCAATTTGAATCTTCTTCTTCTTTGAATGATATTAGTTGGGGGTGAATCATACAACTTATTACAATAAGTAATTGTTGTGAGTAACATAATTTGTACTAAGGAATAGTTTATGAATTTACAGCATGGAAATCTGTTTATAACACTTTACATGTTTGATAGGCTTTTGTAGAGCTTGATCTTGTAAAATATTGTTTGGGATAAAAGTCCTTACAATTGCATAGTTATACTACCCTTATTTCAAGTTGTGATCTATGAGTTTCATTTCAAAGGGTGTGATAACAAAGGTTTAACAAAATTGATGGTAACTCTTTGTGTATGCGATTGTGTTGAGGAGTTTTTGTGTATATTTTATTCAATAAAGAATTAGAAATATATTTTATTGAAGATTTAAATATAGTATGAATATAGTTTTAATTGTATTTAAAAGCTTTGATTAATTATTTCTGTAAAATTACGAATTTGATATTGAAAACTCTTTGAATTGTAGTTATGTTAATGTTTTCAAATAATATGTAATGAAAATTTATTTTGTTTTTTAATACCTTATTTGAAAATTCTAATTGCTAATATACTAAGGATGTTTTAAGACACACAAAAAAGCATATTGGATTAAAATTTGATCACGGATAAATAACTTAATTGATTGAAATTGTGTGTTATTTTTTAAGAGAATTCTATCGTAAACTTTTAATAATTTTGTCGTATAATAATATTTTTTGTCTCTAAATGTTTGTATTTTCGTTTTTTATTTTGAAAAACAATATTATACTTATTATTATTATTATTATTATTATTAAATTTTTAATACTAATTTTTTATGATATTTTTTAATTATATTATTGGTTATTGAAAATGGTGTGCTTATTTATAATAATGAGCATATGTTTTTTTAGCTTTATAAAGGATGTCATTAATTTATTGCATATTATGACAATAAATTATTTGCTGTTGAGTTTATTTTTTATTTTGGCAAAAAGGGAAAATAGAGATAGTGAAAGTGTGAATATTGTTTTTGAAGTTGATGGTTTTTAGGGTATTTATATTAATTGTGAATAGGACAGTTGTTAGCATTTTCCTTTTATATATTATTCTATTAAGGTTTAATGATATATGTGTAATTCTTATTGTATTTAATTATTGTAATGTAATTGAGAGATTTAATTGAATTTATATGTAATGAATCAAAATTAATGATTACTTTTAAAAATTGACAGGTTTAAATATGTTTTGAGATTTATCTGTTAATAATGATATTGAATATGGATTTAATGGTTTGTGAAGGAAGAGTAATTGATTTTTTTTAATTAAGTTATCAATTGGAGTTACAAGTTTTTTATTGTATTTAAATGTTTGAATTTTATTGTTTTTAGGGTTAAATATGTTTTTAGTCCCTATAAAATTTATATTTTTTATTTTTAGTCCCTATACCCACTTTGTAGCCCTACAAATTACAAAACTATATGCTTTTAGTCCCTGAAGAAAGACTAAGAGTATGCAGTTTTGTTATTTGTAGGGACTAAAAAATGGGTATAGGGACTAAAAGTGAAATTCGGGATAATTATAGAGACTAAAAACATATTTAACCCCGTGTGTTTAAGATTGTTGAATAAATTGGTTGTAAATAAATGAATAATGTTGAAAATGTGATTAATTATCATTAGTATATATGTACGCCGTTGCAATAATGGGCTGGCAGTGGGGTTTGCATAAGGTGTTCTACACATACACAGCTTGATAAGAATCATGACAATCATTATAATCATCATACTTTTCATGAAAATCATGTGATAATTATTGGTATGCAAACTTCAACACCTTGATTTGTGCATTCAACCCAATATTCGTGAGACGATGTTCATCCAATTTCAAGCAATTGGTGAACACAACCCTTTTCCTATTCTCCTTGAATTGTTCAGCAATTGAAGGGAACAATACAGTCTTCAGTGATGTGCACTCTTGGGCAAGTAGAATTTCAAGAGATTGTGGAAGCTCTGGTAGAGTCTAGAGTGCCTTGTAATATCTTAAGTCTAGATATTGTAGTTTGTAAGATTCTTATAGCATGAAGGCAAGCTTTGAATGTAACATTCTGCTAAATGTATGATTTCAAGCTTTGTTTGACGCCCAAATGATTCAGGAAAGGAATTGATGCGCGTGGATTGTAAATCCAGTTCTATCATATTCTCTGATGTCACTAAGAAATTCCTTATATTTTTGCAAAATTTAAGGTTGAGATATCTGAGGGAGTTTAAATGGGTATGGCTTGTGAGTTCAGTAAGGGAAGTGCAGTGACTTAGATCCAATTTCTCAAGCTTTACCAATGAGAAAATAAATGGATGCACATGGGTCAATTGACCACAAAAATGGATGTCCAACACTTCAAGATTTGTGGCTTTTGAAAAGTCTGGCAGCTCTTTCAAGAATTTCGAGAAGAGTTTAACTTCTTTCAAATTCATCAGATTCTGTAACAAGATAAAACAAGTGAAGACAACACATATGAGCTTTGTTGTTAATTTTCATATTAGCTGAATAAAGAGAAATATTATGTTGTATCTTTGAGCCTACAATTCTGTTAAGTTAGTTAGAAGTTAGAAGTTAGTTAGCAAAGTGATAGATAGGCTGTTTTGCTGTTAGTTAGTTGAACCGGTTGTAACTAACTATGTGCCTTGTACCCTAAGCTATCTATATAAGCCTTTGCTAGGCGCTTATGCACAATAGAGTGAATCACAGATTCAATATTGGTGAGGTGCTGTGATTGATAGCATAAGAGTTCAAGTGTTAGATCACCTTGATCTTTGTAAAAGTCTTGTACTGGCTCTTGATCAATAAACCAGAAACAAAAAGCATTGAAGAGTGGATGTAGTAGTTGCATTGCACAAAGCAACTTTGAACCACTATACTTTCTTGTGTGTTGCTCTTTTAGTTTTTCTTTTTCTCTGCATAATTGTTCTTTCCGATTCATTGTTCTGCTGGTTTTCAACAAGTTTCAATAAGATCATTCATCAATCTATTTTGCATATTCTCAACATATTATAATCGGAAGACATGTATATTTAATTATTTGTTACCTAAACTCCATGCCAAAGTTTTTCCACTTGACTATATGACAAGTCCAATATAGCAAGTTTCTCAGCAGAAAATTTCTCAGGCAAGGATTTCAAAGGGTAAGCATCCAACAAAGATATCTCAGTTTAGGTGGCAGACACTGAAGCCCTTGAGGAAGAAGATCAAATCCATCTTGATCATATTCGCTAGGGAAATATAAAAATTACAGTTTACTCATCTTAGCAAATATAGGAGGGCTTAACTTCAGCTTCCTAATCGTTGACAAGTGCATCCTTATGCTTCTAATGGCTTCAGTCCCCTGCCATCAGAGAAGAAAAATTTAAAACATCATTAAAAGCCATGTTCCCACACACACAAAAAAAATTAAATGGTATCTAAGATGTTCATATTTTATTTAGATTTTCACCTTGTTATTTTTTAATACTTCATAAATGTCATCAAGATCCCACAATCGACTACGTCTTCCAGGGTCTTCACTACATTCGTGGAGAAAAATCTCCCAAGCCATTTCTTGTATAAAATCACGCATAGATATAACATTATCCTTAGAAAAGGTTATAAGACCGCTATCTTTTAGCCTTACTAGACCAACAACCATTGAATTGTCATTTTCACAATCTTTCAATAGAGCTTTTATGTAGTCCACTTTCAAATTCAATCCATGGAAGAAACATGCAAGATCTAAAAGAATTGTTTACTCCGTTCGATCTAGATCATCATAATTTAGTTTCATTACATCATAAACCTTTTTAGGGAGCATCTTTTCAAGTTTGTTTAGCTTGCTTTCCTATACTTCCTTAACTTTTTCATGAAGAAGATGACCCAAAACTTTAAGAACTAATGGAATGCCTTTGGTATAATTGACCACCCTCTTTGATAGCTCAGAGTACTCCTTTTCTAGTTGATCCTGTTTGAAGGCATTCCCGTACATTAGCTAGAAAACAAAAAACTTCATACTCAGAACAAAGTTATTGAAATACTTCATCTGCAATGGTTGTGTTACCAATACCACCCATACCCCAAATACCAACAACACAGACATCTTTTGATACTTGGCGTAACAATGATTTTACATGTGCAATTGGTTTATCAATTCCATTGAGTCCTTTTGAGTTAACTAGCTTGCTATTGTTCAAATTCATCAACACATGTTAAGATATAAGTAAGGGGTGGGTTAGTTAATTACAGTTAGTAGTTAATGGGTTAGTTAGAGGGGTCTCTTGTATAAATAGGAGGATGTAGGCTTAGAGGGAAGATTATTCCGATTATATTTTAGTTGTAAACCTTGAGCAGTAGCTCGATGGTGAAAAAGGGGAAACCCTTGGGGAGATCATTCTCCTAGTTTGAATCCATTATTTCTCTCTTTCTTTCTCATTCTTCTTCTTTTTCCTTCTACTTTCTTATATCAATTTTCTGGTTCCTAACAAATTGGTCCAACATGTCGGATCTTTGAGGGATAGCCAGCTTGCCGGAGATGGAGGATAGGTGGGTGGTGCTGCCGAAATTTACAGGGACCAATCCCTTTGGGTGGGTCACTAAAGCTGAAAAATTGTTCGAGGTTCTTCAAATCCTTTCATTAAATAAGCTGCAATGGGCTTTCATGAAGATGGAGGATGGTGTGGTTTTGCCTTGGTTCATTTCTTGGTGCCAAGAATACCCAGATTCAGATTGGAAAGCTTTTTCCATCGCAGTGATCAAAAATTTTGGAGAAAGAGATGGTGGCAGTGTTGTTGAGGGATTGATAATAGAGGAAGACAAGGTTCGTGGTGAGAGTGAGATGACAAAGAGCATTGAGATCGTTGCAAGAGGAAGACAAGGTGTGCTGCCGTCGAAATCGTCGGAGTCCCTACTGTCGCAGGTCCCGACCAATCCGCTTCTCCCGTTAGAACTGCCTGACATCGTCCCATATGTGGTGGCCACTCCATCGACCAAGATTTTATTACCAGAATTTCAAGATCAGAATCTGTAGATGATGGAAGAGGCTGTGATCAAACACCCACCTCTGCCGGATCCACCGAACGCCATGGTACGGAACCACCACCTCCCATGGTGAGTGTGGAGAAAATAAGGCAGATGCAAATGGCTTTGGTCGAGCCACCACCTTCTCCGGAACCCCCGGACATCGGCGCAGTCGTGGCGACCTTTCTCCGCCCAGTACTGCGACCAAAACTGCCAGATCTGGACGCTTCAGTGGACGGCGATGGGTCAGGGATCAAGCTACCACCGTTAAAGCATTCGGATCTGCCACAGGTACCCAACCCAAGTCCTGGCCCGATGTCGTCACTGTTAAAGCATTCGCACGACACAGATCTTTTAGCGACGACCCGTCCACAGTGGGAGCCACCTGATCCACCGCCGCCAGAGCCGCCTTCCAGTTGGGCTGCCTCACACATGTCACTCGATTCACTTCCCCAAGATGCAAATGCGTTTCTGTTGGAGAAGAAAGGATTAAAGGCTGAATGGGTAATCTGTGGGTTGGATCAATTCTGCAAATGGGGGTAGTTTATGGAGTTATTGGACTAAGCCCAACTATCTAAAGAAAGGAGGAGTTTGGTGTACCACCTCTGTTTTGGAGAGCCCAAAACAGAAGTCCACCTCTAGATGTGGAATTTTGTATACATACACATCATATTCCTCAAGATCTTCATGCTCTCTCCATATATTTTTCATCACATGGACAACAATTCTGCTTGCTGTAATGATGGTTATATCCTTAAATTCAAGGGTTAATAGAGGACTTTTATCCTCAGGAATCATGGCTTCTTACATTGTTTTCCTTTGTTGGTGTGCAATCAGAAGTGAACCAGCCACCATAAGATGTGAGACAAAGAACCAAGAAAACGGAAATGGTGGTTGGATAACTATACTTGGCTTCCTTATAGCCATATTTGCAATTGTGATGCAGCCTATTCCACAAGCATTGATTCAAAATGCATTCAGTTTTCCAGAAACCAAGTTGAACATGAGCATGATATTCCTTAGAACTATGGGTTTTGCCCATATGGTATTCTCCTTGGGGTCAATGTATTTTACAATGTTATTCATCAGTTTGGATCTGAATAACTCAGCCAGGAGGTGGAGCATTGATGTTAGTTCGATAAGTACAGGGGTGAAAGTTCTCAATGAGTGGTTTGCAACAACTTTTTACATATGGATGTTAATTTTCCTAGTTGTTTCGGCAGTGTTTCTTATGTTTCTATTTCCAACCTTGAGGACAGTGTTTCTTTTGGGGTGGGGTGTATTGTTAGGATATAAGTAAGGGGTGAGTTAGTTAATTATAGTTAGTAGTTGATGGGTTAGTTAGAGGGGTCTCTTGTATAAATAAGAGGATGTAGGCTTAGAGGGAAGATTATTCATATTATAACTCAATTGTAAACCTTGAGTTATGGCTCGATGGTGGAAAAAAGGAAACCCTTGAGGAGATCATTCTCTTAGTTTGAATCCATTCTTTCTCTCTTTCTTTCTCATTCTTCTTCTTTTTCCTTCTACTTTCTTATATCAATTTTCCGGTTCCTAACAACACACATTTGATGATTTCTTTAAGTAGTTGAGCATCATTCCTATAAAACAAAAGCAGAGAGAAAGTCTATGAAATTCAATAGCATTGCTATTAGCTCATGAACCCCCATGATAAAACATTGATAACACCAATTTTTCATCATATTTATATAGATAATTGACTGTGTATTAGTTTAAAATTTAATATTATCACATGAAATTCACTCTCTTTTATTCTAAATTGTGCAGAATTAAAAAATTAGGCAATTCGGTGGATGAAAACAAGTTTTGGGATTGAAATTGGGCCAAAAATAGGCCCAAAATACTGCAGCACGGCCTTATTCAGCCCAGCGCACGGGAGCACGGCCTCCCCAGCAAGGCCGTGCTCATGTACGGAATTCAAGTCGGCAATGCGTGATTGACTGGATCCAGCTGGAGGGAGCATAGCCAACAAGCACGGCCTCAGCAAGGCCGTGCTTCAGGTCGGCAGACGCGGTTTCCATGCGGTTCATTGAATCTGGACGCTTTTTGAGGAGCACGGCCTCAGCAAGGCCGTGCTGCATCATTTTCCAGCGCCTATAAATAGAAGTGCACAGTTTCATTGCAAAGGGCCCCCTTCTGAGTGCAGATGCATTTCCTGACTCATTTCTCTCCCTCTTAGCTTTATTTTCTTCTGTTATCTTGTTATTTTAACCTTTGTAATTGTACTTCTTTATCCTTGAATTTTATTATGGATTTTAGAATTAGTGTTGTGTTATTATATTCAAAAATAATGTGCAACTAATTCTATTACTAAGGTGATGGGGAATATTTTATTATGCCTGTAATCTTAATCTAATTTATAAATATGAGTTTTTAATTCTTATGATTAAATTATTCCTGGTAAATTTATTCTATAAGAACTGATCATTCTTTACTTGGTTATTAATTTTGTGGCGACCGAACCTTCAATTAGTAATGGAACTGTGGGATTAATTGAATCTGTATGCTTTGAATGACCAAACAAAGTGTGTTCATTTTCAGTCAATCATTGAATTGATAAATCTATTGATGTTTTATACTCTTTCTATTTACTTGCTTTGAATGACCAAACAAAGTGATAAATTAGGTGGAAGATTGTTAACATTGCATAACCAAACGGTGTTAATACCTTTTGAATAGATGATTGGTAATCAAATAAGAATATTTTCTCGGCTCTATTTAAGAATTGGTTAAGTGAATAAGTATTAGTATAAAGTGAACCCAGAACCTTAGTATCTCTATAATCATCTTCTTGTTCTTATCTTAAATTTGTTCGCATCTTATGCCAACATTTCTTTCAAGTTTTAAAACTAATTTCAATCGAACCATTTGTCTAAATAACTGATTAATTTAGTAGAGCAGTAATCATTTCAATTCCCTGTGGAGACGATAATCTTATATACTATAACTTGACGTGATCGTACACTTGCGATTTCGACGCAACAAGTTTTTGGCGCCGTTGTCGAGGAGTTGTTAATGATATTGTTCGAAACGATTGGTTGTTAATTTAGACGCCTTTTGTAATTATTTTACTTTCTCTTATTTTTATTTTTGTCTTTTCTTTTTCTTTTTTCTTTCTTGTCATTTTAATTCTAGTATCACCTCCTACATGGAAGGTTTTACCTCCTACATGGATGGCTTTATTTTTGCCTTTTATTTTTTTTTGCTTTTAGTAGCGTCTCCTGGTTGGAAGACTAGATTTTATTGCTATTTAATTACTTAAAACTTATTATTTAGCGTCTCCTGGTTGGAAGACCAGATTATTTCTTCTTTCTTTTAATTTTTCTTTTCTTGTCTTTAGACTAACCTTAAATAATAAATTAAAAATTTTTAGTTTTTGATCACTTGATCCAGCTTTGTTGCAGTGTATGCTAACACACTCTTAAGAA
Source organism: Calophaca sinica (assembly GCA_037113605.1). Lineage (NCBI taxonomy): Eukaryota > Viridiplantae > Streptophyta > Magnoliopsida > Fabales > Fabaceae > Calophaca > Calophaca sinica. The sequence continues at coordinate 13,283,168 of CM073734.1, read as the reverse complement.
CCTATCCTTCAGTTTGATCCTGAAATTGAAAGAACTGCAAGAGCTCTCAGAAGACAAAGAAGAGCTGTTAGAGAACAAAGAAGAGCAATGGCAGAACAGGAATTGATAATGAATGAGTACTTCACACCGACTTGTGAAGAACATGATAGCATCCAATATCTAGCGGTGGAAGCCAACAATTTTGAGCTTAAACCAGGCCTAATTTCTATGGTCAAAGATGCGCAATTCTCATGCTTACCACATGAAGACCCAAATGCCCATCTAAAAAGATTCCAGCGGATTACGAAGACTATAAAATATAATGATGTTACTCCCAAAGCCATTAGACTCCGCTTGTTTACTTTTTCTTTACAGGGAAAGGCTCAACACTGGTTGGTTCATTGGAATCCAATTCCATCACAACTTGGGCAGATCTGAAAAGTAAATTTTTGAACAAATACTTCCCACCTAGAATGTCTACTAAACTCAGAGCAGAGATTTCCGGATTTACCCAAAAAGAGGGTGAAACTATGCACGAAACATGGGAACGATTCCAAGATATACTTTTATGCTGTCCCCATCATGGTTTTAATAAATCTCTGTTAGATCAAATTTTCTATTATGGACTTTCTTTTCAGAATAAGGCAGCTGTAGATGCAGCATGTGGAGGATCAATAGGCTACAAAACGCCCACTGATTGTTACGAGATCACGGGCAGGATGGCCCAGAACAGTGCTCAGTGGTCACAAGGAGATAGATGTGCCACTAAAAAGCCTCAACAATCAGGAATGTATAAAGTGGATGCCAACACTGCTGTAAAGGCTAAGTGGGAGGCTAAGATGAAGGCTCTGAGTGAAAAATATGAAGCTCTCTTAGCACCTAATTCTCAAACAGTTGCCTCAACTTCCCATGAGAGGGATGAATGGCCCACCAGGCGCGATAACCCTGTTGAAGAGGTAAAAGCCCTTAATAAAGAAGATTCTGACCCCAAAGGTGAGATGCAAGAGGCTATGCTAAAATATATGAACAGGCATGGACACCCCTGCATGGGTGTACTTGCAAGTTACATGGAGAAGGCTGATGAGAGATTTAAGTCTCTAGTAAAAAGATATGTACCATCTTCTTGTAATTATTATGGAGTAATGGGTCACGACACACATGAGTGCACTGAGTAGGTAAATTACGTTGGAAATGGAGTCAAGCATGATCCTTATGCCAAGACTTACAATCCTGGATGGAAGGATCACCCCAACTTCTCATGGAAAGATCAACAGCAGAATCAGGGACAACAACATTCACCCTATAGACCACCTCACATGCAAGGCCAAACCCAAGTACCAAGGAGACAATCCCTTCAAGAGAAAATTGACATCCTGGTAGGTACTGTTAATTCTAACCACAAGAGTTCAGAAAGCAACCATAAGAGTTTAGAAAGCCAAATTTCTACCTTAGTGGAGCTTATGACCAAAAGGGAAACAGGAGCATTACCCAGTCAACCTGAGAAAAATCCTAGAGAGCAGGCTAATCACTACTAGAAGTGGTAAAATCCTTGAAAATCCAGTACCTGATAAAGTAGAGCCACCTTCCAAACAAACCCCAAGAGAGGTTAAGAAAACCAAGAAAAAGTTGTCTAACACACCTCTTACAACCCTTCTTGACCTACACATCCCATTTCCACAGAGGCTTAAAGCTAATCAAGATCCCCAGTTCTCAAAATTTTTGTGTATGCTTAAACAGTTGACTGTCAACATTCCTTTTGTGGAAGCCATTCCTAATATGCCAAAGTATGCAAAGTTCTTAAAGGATATGTTATCCAATAAAAAGAAATTGGAGGACTTAGCTACGATTAAACTTAATGAGGAATGTTCTGCTATTGTTTTGAAAAAGTTACCATCAAAGCTTAAGGATCCAGGTAGTTTTACTATCCCTTGTACTATTGGTAACTCTCATTTTGAAAAGGCATTATGTGATTTAGGAGCAAGTATAAATTTGATGCCTCTTTCTGTTTTTAGAAAATTGGCTTGCAGGAACTGCAACCTACTAACATCACCTTGCAGCTAGCTGACAGATCCATTGCCTACCCTCGAGGAGCGGTGGAGGATATTTTAGTGAAAGTTGATAAGTTTATTTTCCCTACTAATTTTATTGTTTTAGACATGAAAGAAGATAAGGAGGTCCCAATTCTTTTGGGACGATCTTTCTTGGCCACAGGCAATAGCTTAATTGATGTTCAACAGGGGAAATTAACTTTGAGATTTGGGGATGAGGAAGTTGTGTTCCAAGTTTTTAATTCATTGAAAACTCCTTCCTCATTTGCTTCCTGTAATTTTATTCAATCTATGGATATTAATGATGTGGTTACCTCTGACAGTTTTGATGACTTCAGGATGCAAGACCCTCTAGAAAAAATACTAACCTTGTAGGGACTTGGTATGTTGGAGGGTGGTGAAGAAGAAGAGCTTTTAATGTTTTTACAAGAACACCACCCCCAAAGAAGTTGGAATAACCATAAATTTGAGGAGTTAGAATGGGATGATATCCCAAAAACTAAACCCTCCATTGAAGAGGCTCCTGAGCTTGAACTAAAGCCTCTTCCTGCAAATATGAAATATGCTTTCCTGTGCCCTCCTTCTTCCTTGCCTGTAATTGTTTCTGCAAATTTAACAGCAACTATGGAGAATAAACTTTTGAGAGTATTAAGGGACAACAAAGAGGCCTTTGGTTGGTCTATTCATGATATAAAAGGCATAAGTCCCACAATTTGCACCCACAGGATATACATGGAGGATGATTACCAGCCTCGAGCACTGCTTCAACGCCGCCTCAATCCAAACATGAAAGAGGTGGTAAAAAAGGAAGTAATTAAGCTTCTTGATGCAGGTATTATCTATCGTATTTCTGATAGTAAATGGGTAAGTCCTATACAATGTGTCCCTAAAAAGGGAGGAGCAACTGTGATGGAAAATGAAAAAAATGAATTAATTGCAGTTAGAAAGACTACCGGGTGGTGTATGTGCATTGATTACAGAAAATTAAATGATGCCACCCGAAAAGATCATTTTCCACTTCTTTTTATTGATCAAATGCTTGAGAGAGTAGCAGGAAATGACTATTATTGTTGTTTGGATGGGTATTTCGGTTATTTGCAAATACCAATGGCTTTACAAGATCAAGATAAAACCACTTTTACTTGCCCTTATGGTACTTTTGCATACAAAAGGATGGCCTTTGGATTATGTAATGCTCCTGCCACTTTCCAACGATGCATGACTGCTATTTTCTCTGATTTAATTAAAAAATGCATCGAAGTATTCATGGATGATTTCACAGTATTTGGATCCTCTTATGAGGATTGTTTACTAAATCAGAATTTAGTGTTGCAGAGAAGCAAAGACACTAATTTGGTGCTTAATTGGTAAAAGTGCCAGTTTATGGTACATGATTGCATTATTTTGGGACACAAGGTGTCCACAAGAGGCATCGAGGTGGATCCTACCAAGGTAGAGGTCATTGCAAAATTACCCCCTCCAAATTCTGTAAAGGGGGTACGTAGCTTCTTAGGCCATGCTGGCTTCTACAGGAGGTTTGTTAAAGATTTCTCAAAAGTTGCAAAACCTATGACTAACCTCTTGATTAAGGAAGCCACCTTTGATTTTTTTCGACACTTGTTTGAAAGCTTTTAATTGTTTAAAGGAAAAATTAATCAATGCCCTTGTTGTTATTGCCCCCGATTGGTCACTTCCTTTTGAAATTATGTGTGATGCTAGTGATACTGCTGTGGGGGCAGTTTTGGGGCAAAGGAAGAATAAGGTATTCTATACCATTTACTACGCTAGTCACACTCTTGATGATGCTCAAAGAAATTACTCTACCACAGAGAATGAGTTGCTAGCTATAGTATTTCATTTGAAAAGTTTCGTCATTACCTTATTCTTTCTAAAGTAATTGTTTTCACTGACCATGCTGCTATAAGATATTTGCTTACAAAATAGGATGCAAAGCCCAGGTTGATTAGGTGGATTCTGCTGCTGCAAGAGTTTGACTTGGAGATTAGAAACAAGAAAGGCTCAGAGAACTTTGTAGCTGACCACCTCTCAAGGCTTGACCATAGTGTGATGCAACCCTCAAATGATGGGGAAATTAAGGAAGTGTTCCCTGATGAGAGACTCTTATCCATTTCCACTACTCCTTGGTTTGCAGACATTGTTAACTACTTGGCAAGTAAGGTTGTCCACCCTCATTTTTCTTATCAGCAAAAGAAGAAATTAACTTCTGATGCTAGACATTACTTGTGGGATGACCCTTACCTGTATAAAGTATGTGGAGACAAGGTAATTAGGCATTGTGTGCCTATGAATGAGGTAACTTCTATCCTTGAGCATTGTCATTCTAAAGAGGCAAGAGGTCATTTTGGGCCAACTAGGACTGCATATAAAGTATTGCAATGTGGTTTTATTGGCCTACTATTTTTAAAGATGCTCATGACTTTGCAAAAGCATGTGATAATTGCCAAATAAGTGGCAATATTTCTGGGCGTCAAGAGATGCCTTTGAATAATATTTTGGTTTGTGAGATATTTGATGTTTGGGGTATTGATTTTATGGGCCCCTTCCCTAAATCACTTTCAAATCAATATATTCTTGTTGCTGTGGATTATGTGTCTAAATGGGTGGAAGTTGTAGCCTTACCCACTAATGATGCACAGGTTGTAGTGACATTTTTAAAGAAAAATACTTTTACTAGATTTGGCACTCCTCGGGCCATTATTAGTGATGGTGGAACCCACTTTTGCAATAAACAATTTGAAAATCTTTTGAGCAAATATGGTGTCACCCATAAGGTAGCAACTCCCTATCACCCACAAACTAGTGGACAAGTTGAAATTTCAAATAGGAAATTGAAAAGAATTTTAGAGAAAACGGTTAATGCATCTAGAAAAGATTGGTCTTTAAAATTAGACGATGCATTATGGGCATATAGAACTGCTTTTAAAACCCCCACGAGGTATGGATGAATCATAAATAGGTGCAGGGGATAAAAAAGAATATAGATGAGCAGTGCTGGAAGTTGCTTCTTTTTGTGGGGAGGTGAACAGATTTTTCAGAAAATCTTGTTGCACCTTTTGGCTTAGTTCAGGAGTAGGTTCATAAGTGGGTTGCAGAAGAGGTGTGGACTCAAGTAGTTGAGTTAGAGCAATGGAGGCAATTTCTTCATCTGCTTTGCTCTTAGTTGGGGAGGGAGAAGGTAGAGGTTGGTCAGTCTTTGGGTAAGAAGCCTCAGGAGAAGAATGAGTGGGTTCTACTTGAGTTTCTTCAATAAGTACTTCGTGAGTAAGTTCCTCTGGAGTAAGTTGCTCCCCCTGAGCAGTAACTTCTCCTTTCTCCATATGAGCAGGTTCCTCTTGTTTTTCTTGCTTCCCCTCAGTGTGTTCCATCTCAGTTTCCTGCTCCCCCTGTGCAGTAGCTTCTTTTTCAGCACCTTGCTCCCCGTGAGCAAGTTCACCCAGATTTTGCTCAACTTGCTCAACTTGCTTTTGAGCAAGTTCCTTTTCAGCAGCCTCTGGAGCCTTGAACTCCAGCTTTTTCTTGGTTGTATCCTTCTTCCCAGAGATCTTTTCTGGACCTTTGGCCTTCTTTTCTTTCCTTCTTTCTTCCTTTTCTTCTTCTGCATCAACTTCCTTTTTTGATGCTTTTCTTTTCTTTGATGGGGTTGGTTCAACCTCTTGATCACCTATTTCTCCAGGGGTTGCTTTTATCCCCATTTGATTCAGATTCTTGCTGAAGAATGTGGTGCATTTCCTAGTGTAGGCTTCACTAGATAGAGGGATCTTGAAGTACATGAATATTTTTGTTAGCACCATTCCATAAGGAAGTGAGGACGCTTTTTTGAGGGTACTGGCAGCATACTTCATGTAGCTTAGTATGATGAAAGGTAGGTTTAAAGGCTTTCTCTTGACTAAATGATAAACAATCATTAAATCTAGGTCAGTAAGTTTTTCAAAGCTACCTGCCCTTGGAATTAGAGTGTGAGAAGCCATGTTCTGAAAAATTCGTTCCAGCCCCTTCAGATTTGTGGCAATGTCCTTGTTTTTTGGTATTTTGAGAGCTAACTCAAGCATTTCCTCCCTGGTGGTGTTGGCCTTTTCATACCACTCATCTTCAAACAGTTTAATTCCACTATCTGGAATTTGTAGAGCTTGAGCAATAACTCTTGTTGTTAGATGAATGTCTATTCCTTTCACTTTGCTTGTGATGGAAGGTTCCTTCTCATCCACCTTTGCATTTGCATAGAAGGACCTTACTAAACCTTCATAAGTTCTTTCTTCTATTTGAACAAACTCTGACCATTTAGGTTTGTTTAGAAAAGTGTAGAGATTCCACCCAGCCTTTTTTAAATTGTCAAGTTGGAAAACTCTTCGATCCTGTTATTCTCTCTCCCATTCTTCATCTAGTTGTTCTTGTTCTTCAATGGCCCTTTTTCCCTTTTTCTTTTCAGAGGGTCCTTCTTTCTTTTGCTTGATTTCCTTCTTTTTGATTTGTCCCTGGATTTTCTCCTTCTATACTTTCTTCAGGGATTCGGCTAGTGTTTCCTCTGTACTGGGAGGGGTGTCACGTAGAGTGCCCTCTGAATCATCATTGTGAATATGGATAACATTTTCATCTTGAGTTCTGGTTGATGAAGATGTTCCCACACCAGTAACAATTTTGTTTGATCTCCTACGGGGGGTAGAGGAAATGGGAGGCGAAGCCGACGAGGTTGCAGTTACTGGAGGAGGTCAAGAGTAAGCAAAGAGAAAAGAGGTGGGAGAGACATAGGGAATAATGGCACGAGAGGAGCTCTCTGGAACCTTTCTCATAGCAGGGATTTTTGTTCTAGCCATTTTTAGGGTTTTGATCAGAGAGTGAGTTTGCTTGATCGTACCGAGCAGTGTCGTGGTTTAAGTAGAAGAGAAAATCAGTGTTGAGCGTGAAGAAAGGAGTAGAAAGAGAAAGTAGTGATTGTACCTCATTAATGAGGTGTGATGGGGTAATAAATCATGATTGAAAACGTGCTTAGTAGCCGTTACAAAATTGTGGCCTGAGAACGTGTCATTAGCTGACAGTTTTGCAGACCCACTAATTTAATATTTAAATATATTTTACTTAAAAAGATAATTGAGTAAGTTAACTAACTAATACAAATGCGAGTAAGTTCATAAAATGTGAGCAAGTTCATTTAGCAGTGCAGAACATATTCATGACAAATAAGCTTTAAATAACTCATGGAGATTTGATGATGCCCAACTTACTCTTTATGAAATTGAAACTTTCTTCTTGAAGAGGTTTAGTAAAAATGTCACTAAGCTGATTCTTTGATTCCACAAAAATTAGTTCAACTTCTTTCTTTTGAACGTAATCACGAATGAAATGATGCTTTATGTCAATGTGCTTAGTTCTAGAGTGCTGAATAGGATTCTTTGTTAGATTAATAGCACTTGTGTTATCACAGTAAATGGGAATGCACTCATACCTGAGAGAGTAGTCCTCTAATTGATTTTTAATCCAGAGAATTTGTTGGCAGCATGCTGAAGCTGATACATACTCAGCTTCTGTGGTTGACAGGGCAATGGTATTTTTTTTCTTACATGACCATGAGACCATTGCTTCTCCAAGAAATTGACATGAGCCACTGGTACTTTTTCTTTCCACTTTATCTCCAGCATAATCAGCATCACAATAACCTATTAAATCAAAATGAGAGTTTTTTCTGTACCACAGACCAAGGTTAGTTGTTCCAACAAGGTATCTGGGTATCCTCTTAACAGCCACTGAATGAGACTCTTTTGGTGCTGACTGAAATCTGGCACACAGCCCTACAGCAAATACAATGTCAGGTCTACTAGCAGTGAGATATAGTAGGGACCCTATTATACCTCTGTATTCTTTTGAAGCTTGACCTTGCCTTTTTCATCTTTGTCAAGGCTAGTAGAGGGATGCATGGGGGTAGCCATGACTTTGGCTTCATTCATTTTATATTTTTTCAGAAGATCTTTTACATACTTTTCTTGAAAAATAAATATGCCATTTTTAAGTTGCTTGATTTGGAGCCCTAGAAAGAAACTTAACTCACCCATCATGCGCATTTCAAACTCACTTTTCATAAGATTTGCAAAGTCATCACACAAATTTTCTTTGGTTGCCCCAAAAATTATGTCATCAACATAGATTTGGACTATGAGTAGGTTCTCTTTGTGATTTTTTATGAATAGAGTTGTATCAACCTTTCCTCTAGAGAAACCATTTTTTATAAGGAAATCACTCAATCTATCATACCAAGCTCTAGGAGCTTGTTTGAGTCCATATAAGGCTTTTCTTAATTTAAAAACATGATTTGGTTTCTTAGGGTCAACAAATCCGGGTGGTTGGTGAACATATACTTCTTCATTTAGAAAACCATTCAAAAAAGCACTTTTAATATCCATTTGAAATAATTTCAGGTTTTTATGAGCAGCATAGGCAAGTAAGATTCTTATAGCTTCTAATCTAGCAACTGGAGCAAAGGTTCTATCATAGTCAATACCTTCTTGTTGGTTGTAGCCCTGAGCTACCAATCTAGCTTTGTTTCTTGTTACCTTACCTTCCTCATTGCGTTTGTTTCTAAAGACCCACTTAGTTCCAATTACGGACTGGTGAGTAGGTTGCTTGACCAGTGTCCATACTTGATTCTTGTCAAACTGAGCAAGTTCCTCTTTCGTAGCTTCAACCCAAGAAGGATCAGATATGGCTTCATCTATGGACTTAGGCTCAATTTCTGAGATCAATGCCATATTTGATGATTCACGTCTGAATGATCTTCTTGTCCTCACAGGTTCTGAGATTTCTCCAATTATTTGCTCTTGAGGATGATGGGTAACTATTCTCCAGCTTTTAGGTAAGTTGAGAGTTTGAGTAGGTTGTTGAGATGAGTTGTTCTGTACTTGAGTAAGTTCAGGAACTTCTTCAGAATCAGCATTCTGCTTTAGAATTTCACTGTGAACCTGAGAACTGGATCTTTCTATAGTGTCCTCAACATCATTTGCTCTTATCTTAGACAATTGATTAAACTCATTGAACTTAACATGCATGCTTTCTTCCACAATCTGAGATCTTAAGTTATATACTCTATAAGCTTTTGAGGAAGTTGAATATCCAAGGAAAATACCTCTATCAGATCTAGAATCGAATTTTCCCAAATTTTCTTTGTGGTTCAAAATAAAACATTCACAGCCAAAAATATGAAAGTAGGCAATAGTTGGTTTCCTACCTTTCCATAGCTCATAGGGAGTTTTATTCAAGATTTTTCTTATGGAGACTCGATTTATAATGTAGCATGCTGTGTTAATTGCTTCAGCCCAAAAATACTTTTCAATTTTTGAGTCATTAAGCATAGTTCTGCCCATTTCTTGTAAGGTTCTATTTTTCCTTTCAACTACCCCATTTTGTTGAGGAGTCTTAGGACAAGAGAGGTTGTGAGTAATTCCATTTTCATCAAAAAAAGGTTTTAAAAGATATATTTTCAAACTCACCTCCATGGTCACTTCTTACAGAAATAATATTGCAACTTTTCTCATTTTGAACCTTTTTGCAAAATATTTTGAAAGCTTCAAAGGAGTCATCCTTGTTTTTCAAAAATAAAACCCAAGTGTATCTTGAATAATCATCCACAATCACAAAACCATACCTTTTTCCAGCAAGACTTGCAACTCTTGTTGGACCAAATAAATCAACATGCAGTAGTTCAAGAGGTCTTTGTGTAGAGACTATGTTTTTGGAGTGAAAGCTAGATTTGACATGTTTTCCTTGAACACAAGCTTCACAGATTCTGTCCTTTTCATATTTGATTTTTGGAATACCATTAACTAACTCAAGCTTGGACAGTTTTGAAATGGTGTTCATGTTTGTGTGGCCGACTCTTCTATGCCATATCCATTTATCATTCTCAAAGGAAACAAAACATGTTTCTTCTGAAAGATCCTCTAAACAGATACTGTACAAATATCTGGTTCTAACACCAGTGAAAAGAATGTTCTCTAAGCAAGTTTCCTTGATAATGCATGAATCAGATTTAAACAATACTTCATAGCCATTATCAGTCAACTGACTCACACTTAAAAGATTGTGCTTAAGACCAAAAACATATTGAACATTCTTTATTTGAGCAGAATTTTTCTTACACACTGTGCCTATACCTTTAATCCAACCTTTTTCATTATTTCCAAAGGTGACACAGCTCCCATTCTTTCTCTCCAATGAGAGAAAGTTACTCTTGTCTCCTGTCATGTGTCTGCTGCAGCCACTGTCTAAGAACCACAACCTTTTCTTTGTCACCCATAGGCAGTCCTGCATCAGAGATAAACAATGATTTAGGTACCCATATTTCTTTGGGTCCTTGATGGTTAGTATTCTTCCTAGAGGAAGATATCTTTTTCTTCAAGCATTCAAAAATCTCATGTCCAGGATTTTTGCAGTAATTGCATTTCTTGATCTGTTTTGAAACAAGTACATTTTCATAAATTGGTTTTTGCATGGGGATATATCCAAGTCCAGCTCTTTCAAATCTGTTCCCATGAGATCCTATGATCTTTTCAAAAGTTTCTGTGTTATGCAGAAATTTAGTCAAATCAGTAGTTAATTCATCTACTCTTCTTCTAAGTTCCTCATTTTCTTTTTGACATTCAACATTAAAGACCTTCTGTACCAGAGGAGCCTTTTCATTCAAATTTTTGAATTTGTCAGAAAGTTTGAAATGGGACTGTCTCAGACAGTGAATGGTTTTGAGAAGGCTTTCATTCTGAGTAAGAAGTTCTTCATTGTGTTTCTTAATGTCACAAAGTTGAGTTTTGAATGTAGAACATCTTTGTGATAAAATGTTTGAACCATTTAACAGATTGTCAAAGGCAATTTGTAGATCTCTGCAAGAACTACAACTTGTGGGCTCAGAGTAAGTTACCTCTTCTTTCTCATTCTCAGAGTTTTCAATGATTCCTTCTTCCTCATCCTCAGAATTTACCATGAGAGCAAAATTTGCTTGATCTTCTTATTAATCTGAGGAAGTTCCATCTGAGTCATCCCATGTTGCCATCATAGCCTTTTTCTTTGGAGAGAATTTTTTGATTGACTTTTTCAGTTGGGGGTAATCAGCTTTGAAGTGTCCAGGCTTGTTGCATTCAAAGCAGACTGGTTGAGACTTGCTTCCTTCTCCCTTCTGAAATTCTCTTTTGGCTTGAGGAAACTTTCTTCCTTTTTTGTTTTTGAGCATCCTCTGAATTCTCCTTGAAATGAGAGCAAGTTCATCTTCACCTTCAGAGTTGTCATTTCTACTTTCATCACTGTACTCATCATCTTCTTCTACAGTTTTGAGAGCTGCAAAATTTGATGACTGTGATGAGCTCTTTCCAGATTTGTGAGTGGCTTTTAGTGCAATCATCTTGCCTCTCTTAGGCTGAACTTCCTCCATGATCTCTTGTTCATGAACTTTCAATGACCCAAGTAACTCATCCATTCTTAAAGTGGATAGATCTTTGGCTTCTTGGATTGCTGTTACCTTTGGTCTACATACCTTAGGCAGGCTTCTTAACACTTTTCTAACATTTTCTTGATTAGTAAACACTTTACCAAGAGATTTCAAGTCATTTGTAATTATTGTAAATCTACTAATCATTTCTTCAATAGATTCATTTTCAGCCATTTTAAATAATTCATATTGATGAACAAGAATATTTATCTTGGCCTCTTTTACCTGATCAGTACCTTCATGAGCAGTTTTCAGTGTATCCCACATTTCTTTTGCAGTTTCACATCCAACAATTTTATCATACTCACTCCTGCCAAGAGCACAAGTAATATAGTATTTTGCTTTTGAGTTTAGGAGTACCTTGTGTTTTTCATCAGTAGTCCAGGATTCCTTTGGTTTTGGTGCTATCCTTCCATCATCATAGGTTGTTTTGTTGGAACCTAAACGATTGAGAAGTTTAGACCCTCATTAATTTTGATGATAACAAAGTAATTCTCAAGAGAACAATTTATCTTCTAACATATCTTTGAGTGTACAGGTATCAAAACTTCATATATATGTACAAAACACTCAAGGAAGAAGAAGAAATTTACAAAAGAATTGAATACAATCCACTAGTGTCAGCATCCGAACTCACTCCAGCGTCTTGCTAACAGCAAGCGTCCAGCAGTGTTACTTCTTGACACGTGGAACACTCAATTGCTGCGAGCGTCCGTCCTCTGTTCTGAGCGAGCGTCTGATCTCTTTAATGAAGCACGTGATGATCACGTTTTTGCTCTTAGCCTCGGCGTTGCAGGCGAATTCGAATTTGATTTTATGCGCTCATTTTGATGTACGAGGAAGCAAAGGTGACACCTTTAGCATAAGACAAAAATCGTACAAGGCAATTGCAAATAGCAAATAGTACGAAAACGGTAATGTGTACTATTATGATATTCTCTGGAAAGGAAGAAAAGGACTACATTTCAAATTACCTCACTCAATGGAAAGGAGATATTTTTACTGCAACGGTAATACCCTTGAAGACTCCTATAAATACCGCAAGGTATTCATTGAAGAAGAGTTGGAAAAACTGTGAAGAAACTTCATTCTGAAAGCAATATTACTCAAGTGAGCAATCAAGCTTAGTGCCAAGTTTCTGGTCTACATAGAACTGAACTCATCGTCTTATACTTTCTTTTAGAAAGCTATTCTGTTTTGAGCTTAATCTTTTCATCCTCTATGTGAGAGTTATTTTGATTGTAATCAAAAACATAATCTCTTTTGTAAACTGGTTTTGGCCTTGTAAAGGCTTTGTTCCTCAAAGGCTCGACTGCACTGAGTCGTTTTGAGAAGTTGAGAGTATTGTCAAGTTTGTGACAGAAGAATACTCTTGAGAAAAATTGTAATCAGTTGATTATAGTGAAAAAATCCTTCAGGAACGAAGGGACTAGACGTAGCTATCAGTTGGTGGTGAACTAGTATAAATCTTTGCGTCTCATCCTTTACTGCTTTACATTTATCTTTACCTTGCTCAGTAAAACAAGTTTTTATAAACTGTTTATTTCTGCATCCGGTTTAATCTGCATCTGATATACAAACAGTTTTGAAAAACCTGTGTTGAAGTTTTTACGTATAGTTTGCGAAAAGTTTTTAACACAATTTAACCCCCCTTCTTGTGTTTACGTTCAGTTGGTACCAGAGCTCGGCCTCTTGGTTGAGCACTTAACAGTGTTAAGAGAAAAGATCCTATACTGTGAACATGTCTACTGAAGGTGGTCATATGAACCGTCCTCCTCTATTCGATGGAGAAAAATTTGATTACTGGAAAGATAAGATAAAAGCTTTCTTTGAGACACAACAACTTGAGTTGTGGGATATAGTTCAAAGTGGTTACATTCCTCCCACTAATCCCCGTGGTGTTGCTATAGCCAGAGAAGATTGGAATGATGAACAGAAAAAGAGATATCAAATCAATCAAAAGGCTAGATTCATTCTTATCTGTGCTATGACAGAAAAGGAATATGATAAATGTGGCAAATTTGATACTGCCAAAGAAATCTGGGACTCACTTGTTTTATCTTACGAAGGCTCTGCCCAAGTAAGAGAAACCAAAGCTAGCATGTTGGTTCGCCAATACGAGTTGTTCAAAATGGAAGATGGTGAAAGCATTGAAACCATGCTTGGAAGATTTCAAACACTTGTTCATGGGTTACAGGCCCTTGAAAAAAGTTACACTACACTTGACCATGTTAGAAAGATCTTAAGAAGCTTGACTAAGCAGTGGAGACCCAAGGTCACTGCTATTCAGGAAGCAAAAGATCTAAATGTCCTACGACTTGAAGATCTTATGAGTTCGTTGAAAGCTCATGAACTTGACCTAAATGAAGAAGAACCTGTCAAAAAGGGCAAGTCTATTACTTTGAAAGTCGCTCAACATAAAGTCAGTTCTTCCAAAGCCCTTCAGGCTGAAGAAGAAGAATCAGAAGATGAAGCTTCAGAAGGAGATGTTGACACATCAGAAGATGAGCTCGCATTTATATCCATGAAGATACAAAGAATATGGAAGAAGAGAAACTTTAGGAGGAAGTTTTAGAAGAAAGATACTAAGGACAAGAAAGAAAGCAAGGACAAGGCTCAAGTCATTTGCTATGAATGTAAAAAGCCTGGACATTTCAAGTCCGAATGTCCTAATCTTAAGGAGAAGTCCACAAGAAGTTCTTTCAAGAAAAAGAAGAAGAGCCTCATGGCTACATGGGAAGATCTAGATTCATCCTCATCTGAGGAAGATAATGAAGTAGAAGCAAATCTCGCTCTCATGGCAGACACTGACCTTGATTCAGAAGAAGAAGTTGAAGAGGTAATAGTATATGATTCCTACTCTGAGCTTCAACTTGCATTTGATGATCTTCTTAAGGACTACGCCACTCTCTCTCATTGAGTATAAGAATTTGAAAAGAAATTTTCAAAATTATCACAAGACTTTCAAGCTTTAAACAAAGAAAAATCAGTACTCAATAAAGAAAATCGGTCGAGGCGAAAATCAGCATCGATGGATAACCAGCGTTTATTTGCTAACAAGCAAAGGTGAGAGCTCTCAAGTGAAAGCTCTAAAGTTGCTGAGCAATCCTAAATGCAAATCAAATGATTATGAATATGCTTTTCAAAAGTTTCTTGCAGAGAGTGTAACTCGTAGCAAGCAAGCTTCAATGATTTGCGGTGTCAGTAAAACGACAACTCATGGTCTTGGTTATATATCAGATGAACCTCTTTTAGAAAATGATTCAGCATCTGATAAATCCAATAATCATAGTAAATGCTTGCATTGTACTTACTGCAATAAACCTGGTCATTTGAAAAGTGCATGTACTATTTTTAAAACTGTGAAGGATAAGCCTCCTTCAAGAACTAACAAGAAAGGACCCAAAAAGATATGGGTACCTAAAGATAAAATAGTCTATGTTGCAGACATGCTTAGCAACAAAGTCAACACACCTATCTTGGTACTTAGACGGTGGATGCTCGCGTCACATGACGGGAGAAAAGCATATGTTCCAAGAACTAAGGCCTAAAGAAGCTGGATTCGTTGGTTTCGGAGGAAACCAGAAAGGTAAAATAGCTGGAATTGGTAGTATTGGTAAAGGCTCTCTTCTTTCTATTGATAATGTACTATATGTTGAAGGACTTAAACATAACTTATTGAGCATAAGTCAATTATGTGACAATGGTTATGAAGTCATCTTTACAGAAACTGGATGTCTAGTACAAAGCAAGAAAGGCGGGTCTACTTTCTTTACTTCTAAGAGGAGACAAAATATTTACAAAATTGATCTACGAGCTTGGAAAACAAGATGTCAAGTGTCTCATATGCATTGACGAAGAACAATGGATTTGGCACAAGAGATTGGGTCATGCCAATTTGAGATTAATCTCAAAATTAAACAAGCACAGTTTTGTCAGAGGCTTACCAAATCTTAAGTATCAATCTGATGCTCTCTGTGAGGCATGTCAAAGAGGAAAACAAGTTAAAACTTCTTTTCATTCAAAAAATGTTGTTTCAACTTCTAGACCACTTGAGCTTTTGCATCTTGATCTTTTTGGTCCAACAAGGACAGCCTCTTTAACTGGAAAGAAATATGGGTTAGTCATTGTTGATGATTTTACTCGATGGACATGGGTTAGATTCCTTGCTCACAAAGATGAGTCATTCAAGGTATTTACTGTATTCTGCAAAACAATTCAAAATGAAAAAGGAATTTGCATTTCTTCTATTAGAAGTGATCATGGGGGAGAATTTGAAAATGAAAGCTTTCAAAAATTTTGCGATGATAACGACATCTCCCACAATTTCTCCTTTCCTAGAACACCTCAACAAAATGGTGTTGTAGAAAGGAAGAATAGATCCCTTCAAGAAATGGCCAGGACCATGATCAATGAGGCTAATACTGCAAAACATTTTTGGGCAGAAGCAGTAAACATAGCTTGTTACATTCAAAATAGAATTTCTATTAGACCTATTTTGAAGAAGACTCCATATGAACTGTGGAAAGGAAGGAAACCAAACGTATCATATTTTCATTCATTTGGTTGTACGTGTTACATTTTAAATACTAAGGATCAGCTTGGTAAGTTTGATTCAAAAGATGACAAAGGAATCTTTTTGGGATATTCTGAAAGATCTAAAGCTTTTAGAATATACAATAAAGAAACTATGACAGTGGAAGAATCCATTCATGTCAAATTTGATGACAAGAAGCCCGACACAGCCATGTCAGAGCTAGATGAATTATTTTCAGAATTAAATATAGGTAATACTACAAATAGTGAACCTACATCTTCATCGTCCGGTGGTGACCAGACACAAGAATCTTCAGAAGCTGAATTCAGATGGAGATGGAAGTACAAAGCCAATCATCCTAAAGATCAAATCATAGGAAAACCTGGAGATAGAGTAAGAACCAGATCCTCTTTTAAAGACCATGCAGATATGGCACTACTCTCAGAAATGGAACCGAAAACGATTGATCAAGCATTGAAAGATGAAGGCTGGATTTTGGCTATGCAAGAAGAGTTGAATCAGTTCCAAAGAAACGATGTATTGAAGCTGGTTATCTTGCCAGAAGATAAGCAAGCTATTGGTACTAAATGGGTATTTAGAAACAAGCTTGATGAAGATGGAAAGGTTATGAGAAACAAGGCAAGATTGGTTGCTCAAGGGTACTCACAGGAAGAAGGTATTGATTTTACTGAAACATTTGCACCTGTTGCAAGGTTAGAAGCAATACGCATTTTAATTTCTTTTGCTGCACATCATGATATAATTCTTTATCAAATGGATGTGAAAAGTGCTTTCTTGAATGGTTTTATAACTGAGGAAGTCTTTGTAAAACAACCTCCTGGATTTGAAGACATTGAGTTTCTAGAACATGTCTTCAAGCTTAAAAAGGCCCTGTATGGTCTTAAGCAAGCTCTCAGAGCTTGGTATGAAAGACTGAGTACATTTTTGATGAAAAATGGCTTTACCAGAGGTCTAGTAGACACTACTCTTTTTAGAAAAACATTAAACAAGCACTTTATAATTGTTCAAATATATGTTGATGACATTATTTTTGGAGCTACTAATGAAAGCCTTTGCAAAGAATTTTCTAAGCTAATGCAGGCTGAATTCGACATGAGCATGATGGGTGAACTGAAGTTTTTCCTTGGAATTCAAATCAAACAATGCAATGATGGTATATATATACATCAAAGCAAATATATCAAGGAATTGCTAAAGAAATTCAAAATGGTGGATTGCAAACCTATGTTCACTCCTATGCATCCCACATGCATTCTTGGTAAAGATGAAACTAGTAAAAAGGTAGATCAGAAGATGTACAGAGGTATGATTGGATCTCTACTTTATCTTACAGCTTCAAGACCTGATATTATGTTCAGCGTCTGTCTGTGTGCTAGATTTCAATCAGATCCTAGAGAATCACACTTGAGTGCTGTTAAAAGAATCTTTAGATATTTGCAAGGATCTACTAATCTTGGTTTGCTTTATAAGAAATCAAAAGATTACAAGTTAGTAGGTTTCTGTGATGCTGACTTTGCTGGAGACCGAATTGAAAGAAAAAGCACAAGTGGAAGCTGCCAATTCCTTGGAGCAAATCTTGTATCTTGGTCAAGCAAAAGGCAAAGCACAATTGCACTCTCAACAGCAGAAGCTGAATATATTTCAGCAGCAAGTTGCAGCTCTCAACTTCTGTGGATGAAATATCAACTTGAAGACTATCTGATAAAAGAGAGTAACATTCCTATCTTTTGTGATAATATTTCTGCAATCTGTCTTACTAAAAATCCCATATTGCATTCACGAGCCAAGCACATTGAGATTAAGCATCACTTCATAAGAGACTATGTTCAGAAGGGTATTCTAGAAATAAAATTTGTAGACACTGATCATCAGTGGGCTGACATATTTACAAAACCCCTAGCTGAAGATAGATTCAATTTTATAAGAAGAAATTTAAACTTTCATCTTATAGAAGAATGATTAATCTCAGCGTCAGATAATATGCACAATCTCAAAGATACGGTATGACATAAGCATGTATATGAATAAGCATCTTATTTGTCATGTGCATCATAACTCATCGTCTGGTGAATCGGTTGCGTGCGTCCGAGCACACCCACACGTGTCACACGTGTTAAGGACTTAAGCGTCTCATCACATCTACTGAGTCATAATTATTTATGTCTTTCGATAAAATCTTTTTACTTGATCTTACTTTTCTTTTGGCGTCTGCATTTAATGAAAAGACGAATCTTTATTTTTTTTTCTTTTTTGATTTAATTTTTGTGTGGAAATACGAAGCGATTTTTTGAAAAAGGACTGTATCATTTTCTTTCAACTTTCCCACTACTCCACATTTTTCGCTCCATCACTTTACTCTGTGTTTTCTTGCAAAACTGTTCTTTTTCTCTCTCTTTCTCTCTGTGTGTGTGTTTTTGAACCCTAAAACCTCCATCACCCTCTCTGCAACTGCTACCATGGCCGACAGAAAGGTTGGACAATACACTGCTACCTTCGATGTCTTCTCTGAGGCAAAACTCATGAATGAGAACCGGGTTGATTTTGAGAACTTCAAGCTATACGGTTTTGATTTTGAAGAAGGTCTGGAGAAACTAGGCTGGAAAAATTACTTCATCTGGGAACCATTCGACGTACTGAGCTATGCTATTAAGGAGTTCTGGGGGAACGCTTACTTACTTCCAGGAGAAATCATAGAAGGACACATCAGAGGCTTTAAGCTACGCTTCACCATCAACTCTATTGCTCAGACGATCAAGTGCCCTTGTGAAGGAATCAGTTACCATGCAAACTGGGCTGATGCATACAGAGGACTGGAAAACGTCAACGAAGCCCTGTTTGAAAACTACCGTGAATTGAAGAAGAAGAACATTACTCCCACTGCCAAAGCCTTGAAAAGCCACTACAGAGTACTGTACAAAATCATTGCTAAGAGCGTGATTCTGAAGGCTGGCTCAAGCGATATAGTGAACTACGAGCAAAAGTTCATTATGAGGAACTACATGGATAGGAAGAAAATCAATCTGCCAAGGTTGATTATCAACAATCTGATAAATGCTCTTGTCTTCTCAAGGAAGAGTGTCGATAAGAAGAATATCGTCAAGGTTATCCCTTATGGAGTTCTTCTCTCCATAATGATGATTAAAGATGGTGTTGTGAGAAGCTGACTGACTCTATCAACACAGAAGAAAAAGAAAAATACTTTGGTGTTGGCGTTGTTGTTCGTCCAGAAGTTTTTGGAGTCAATAGTTTAGTCAAAATGTAGCTCATAACTGGCTCTATGATCAAGAAAGTGAAAACAGAGCAACAGGAAGGAGAAGCTGAAAAGAAAACCACCAGAAGCTCAATGGCTGGTGTGAAGAGACCTGCTGAATCTCCTTCAAGGGAGACAAGAAGAACAAAACAGAAGGTGGCTCCTGCACCTACTGTTGAGGAACCAGAAGATGAGGATAGAATTCCCATCTGAAAGGTCTTGGAGAAAAAGTTTAGGCCAGCAGCTGAAAAAAATGCTTCAGCGTCCGGTCAAGGAAAGCAAGTGCCTCCTCCTCCTCCTGCTGTTGTTGCCCCGAGAGGAACAAAAAGAAGGTTAGTTAAGTCTTCAGAGCTTAACCCAAAGGTACTCGACTTTACTGCTGATGAGTCAGTATCTGTCTTTGATGCTCATGATATTATTCCTGCACGCCCATTGTCTGTTTCACAACCACAAACACAACCACAAACCAAGAAAACCAGAATGAGCCTCTGATAAACCTCTACCCTCTCTAAACCTACCCAACCATCATCCTATACACTCAACCTCGACCTACCACAAAATTCTTCAAATACTTCACTTACCACATACATTTCCAAACTTCACTCTCATCCCTTTAACCTATTATTCAAAGTACCTCCCATTAATCCCTTCAAACGCTACACACCTAAAACCTATTCAATCACCAAAACCACTCCCACTTTACCCACTATTACCCTTAAACCTACAGACTTTGGTGGAAGGAAGATTAATAAACCACGGTTTGTTAAGTCTGAGTCATATCACAGCATCTACAATCGTCCCTCTACATGGCATTTGAAAACTTTCACCTCTGGAGCTGCCAGACTGGAGATTGCCTCTCCGGTGAATGCTACCTTCAAGGATGGAGAAGACCACTTTCAGATGTCATTCAAAGGAAGATTGAGACCAGCACCTGGTAGCAGAGCAATTTCCTTCTCTGTTGACCTTCCTAGATCCCTACCACAAACTAAACCCCTCACATTGGAAGAATGCGGAAGGTGGATCACAGATGAAGAAGCTGCCTTCATGGCACACTGTCTTGAGATGAAGAAGATTGAAGTAATCAGACAGTTCAGGGATTCTTCGTCTGTATCAGTGAAGATTGTACCAGACAGACAAAGGTGGCTACCTTGGTCTATCCCTGGGAAAAGGAAAGAACTCGCTCGGCAAGCGACCATTCAAAGAAGATCGGGCTCACAGAGTATGAAAAGGCTCCCAAGAAGTATAATCTTAAGGAATTCTCTAAGCTTTCGATTGCCAAGATCACTGAGGATCATGCCAGAAGGTTTTACCTGAGTTCTCTGAAGGAAGATGAATGGAGAACTGGCTCCTCAAACTGCTGTAATACAGAGAAAGCCACAATTCCAACAGTTGGCACTATTAGCAGAATTACTGACATCAATCTGGGAACAGTCTACTTTGATGATATGTTCAGATGCTCAGTAATCAGACCACTTGACTGCATGAAGACTTATGTCCAATGGGCTGCTGTGACCAAGCACTTTGACATTGGATTCACTTGGAGTCAATGGTCGAAGTCGTGGAAAAACAAAGCTTTGTTACCATGCCTCGTCCCCCTAGTGCTTACAGAAGATGACAGGGAAAATCTGAGAAGATTATACCTGGCAGAAAATGAAGGACTCTCTTTTGCTTCTGAAGCATTGAGTGACTTCATCAGAAGAATATGGGGAGAAGAAGCTGGGAATAAGTTTGATGCTTTCATTGCTGACGTGCTTCTGCAGAGGGAAACTATCTTCATGGATTTGCTGTATCCAAAAGAGGTGGAGAAAAGGAGAAGAATTCAGTCAGAATCTAGCAGAGGAAACTTGGAAGTCTCATCAAATGGTTTATACCAAATGATGCATTCTTTCAAAAGGCTCAACAGAAGAAGGACTTGAGACTGAAGCTTTCCAACTGGGTGCTAGCAGAGCATCAGAAAATGAAACCTGCACCAGAAGCTGGACCTTCTACTTCTACTCCTGCAGTTGAAATGGTCACCATTCCTAAAGCAGAGTTTGAAGAAATGAAGGCCACTAATCTGAAAGTCACTCAGCTTGAGAATGCACTAAAGCTGTTATATGAACGTCTCAACATCCCTCCACCACCACCAAACCCTTAAATTATTTTTTTTGTGTGATATAAATTTTTTTTGGTACTCTCATATTTTATATATATATATATTCAGTGTTTTTCTGATTATTTGACTATACATACCTTTATCTGATTATCTGTTTATATATATTCAAATTTTTCTAAGCCATTCTTTGACTATGATGTGCTTTACACTCTTTTTGTCTGATGACAAAAGGGGGAGTAAAAGAAAGGTCTAATGAACACGTGAAAATCTGATTAACAAATTCACCGTCCGATGAATACACTAAAACTGAAAGTATCATGCATATCATTTCATACATAGCATTTGTATGGTTATTCATTGCTCTATATATCTATTAATGCATTGATATTCATTGACCCAATAATCTAACAATGATCAATAAAATTGGTACAATGAACATCTTTTTGATTAAATGAAAATTAGCATCCGATCTCACTTTGTTAAAAATATGCTCTGATACATCTACGTATTTTTTTGCGATCACTTAAATAAATTTGTTTATCAACAATCGCCTTAATACCAGAATTGTCTTATATATCTTAATTGTTAAATTCAGGGGGAGACCCTTGATGTTATTTTGAAATTAAATTGTTCATCAACCTTGGATATTTGTCATCATCAAAAAGGGGGAGATTGTTGGAACCTAAACGATTGAGAAGTTTAGACCCTCATTAATTTTGATGATAACAAAGTAATTCTCAAGAGAACAATTTATCTTCTAACATATCTTTGAGTGTACAGGTATCAAAACTTCATATATATGTACAAAACACTCAAGGAAGAAGAAGAAATTTACAAAAGAATTGAATACAATCCACTAGTGTCAGCATCCGAACTCACTCCAGCGTCTTGCTAAAGAAGCGCCCAAAGATGTTACTTCTTGACACGTGGAACACTCAATTGTCGCGCGTCCCGTCCTCTATTCCGAGCGGCGGCCTGATCTCTTTAATGAAGCACGTGATGATCACGCTTTTTGCTCTTAGCCTCGCACTGCTCGAACGAATTCAAATTTGATTTTATGCGCTCATTTTGATGTACGAGGAAGCAAAGGTGACACCTTTAGCATAAGACAAAAATCGTACAAGGCAATTGCAAATAGCAGATAGTACGAAAATGGTAATATGTACTATTCTGATATTCTCTGGAAAGGAAGAAAAGGACTACATTTCAAATTACCTCACTCAATGGAAAGGAGATATTTTTACTGCAATGGTAATACCCTTGAAGACTCCTATAAATACCCCAAGGTATTCATTGAAGAAGAGTTGGAAAAACTGTGAAGAAACTTCATTCTGAAAGCAATATTACTCAAGTGAGCAATCAAGCTTAGTGCCAAGTTTCTGGTCTATATAGAACTGAACTCAGCGTCTTATACTTTCTTTTATAAAGCTATTCTGTTTTGAGCTTAATCTTTTCATCCTCTCTGTGAGAGTTATTTTGATTGTAATCAAAATCATAATCTCTTTTGTAAACTGGTTTTGGCCTTGTAAAGGCTCTGTTCCTCAAAGGCTCGACTGCACTGAGTCGTTTTGAGAAGTTGAGAGTATTGTCAAGTTTGTGACAGAAGAATACTCTTGAGGAAAATTGTAATCAGTTGATTATAGTGAAAAATCCTTCAGGAACGAAGGGACTAGACATAGCTACCAGTTGGTGGTGAACTAGTATAAATCTCTGCGTCTCATCCTTTACTGCTTTACATTTATCTTTACCTTGCTCAGTAAAACAAGTTTTTATAAACTGTTTAATTTCTACATCCGGTTTAATCTGCATCTGATATACAAACAGTTTTGAAAAACCTGTGTTGAAGTTTTTACGTATAGTTTGCGAAAAGTTTTTAACACAATTCAACCCCCCTTCTTGTGTTCACGTTAATGTTTGTGGAATGAAAGGACCATTTTCCACAATGTCCCATATGTCAGTGTCTTGAGATTCCAGAAACAGCCTCATTTGACCTTTCCAATAGTAGTAGTGGTTCCCATCAAAACCAGGAGGTCTGTTTGAAGATGCTCCTTCAGGTAGGAACATGATGCTGTTGGGATTCACCATCACTTCTTCCAAGATCTTTCCTCCTACACGGTTAAGTGTGCTCAGCCCCTTGAGGTGAGCTCTGGTACCAATTGAAGTGATAAGTTGTCACAAGAAAGGGGGGTTTGAATTGTGACAATTTGAAATTCCTGCATTTGAATAATCTGAACGTGCTCTCAAGACAGTTCTTGGAGTTAAGTAAGTTAGTGACTCTGCAGATGAACTTACTCAATTAACAGTATAACAGATTCATAATGTTGAGCATTTGACTGATATTGAACACAAGCATATAAAGTGATCTCAGCATTAGATACATGATGACAGTTCAGTATACTAAGCATGCATAGTTGCTGAATTTTAGTTGTGATTGTGTCTGAAGTGGCACAAGTGAATATATGATTGCAAGCATGTAAAGGACACAAGATGTATAGTGGTTCACCCTAAACCTTGGGCTACATCCACTCCTCACTCCCAGTGAGTGTTTCCACAATTTCCCAAATAGTTACAATTCTTGTGACCAACCCCTGGTCTTACAAAGTGTTCTTTCTCCTAGCCTCTTCAAGCTGTTTTACACACACCGAAACTTACTTCAGTTCCTGCACTTTTTTTCTTAACAGAATTCCTCACCAACACTCACCTACCCTAGGTAGTTTAGTAAGAATCAGCTAAGATACAACTGATACATGGTTATGGTGTTTGGGGGATATTTGGGCTTGATTACACAGAAGGAATATAATCTAAGACAAGGTGTATACAAGCAGTGAAGTGCACATAAGAGACCCCATCATATTTTGGCAGATTGCACTTGAGTGAGTTGAGAGGCAGTTCAACTTGTGAATTTGAATTTGATTCAGCTATGCTTTTTGGCTCTCTCACTCTTTCGATATCCAAGACTTGATTTTATAGGCGTGATGTCCTTCTAGCCATTGCAGAGCCGTTTAAAGGCGTTTGCATCCATTGGGGGAGAGATGCGGCAGCTTGATGAGTACTTCTGCAGGTGACAGATCGCTCGCGATATGTCGATCCACGCAAAATCCTTTTCTATCAGTGTTCAGATCTTCTTTAATCAGAACTTCCTCTCAAGTGGTTGGTGAGGTAGCTGACTCATGTATTTTCGTGATTGTCCTTTACTTCACGCTTTGGTGTGCTGATAGATGCAATAAACTGTTGCATTGAATCTGTCCCTGTGTAGTTGTGCAGAGAGTGAGAGTAAGTTCGAACTTACTCACTCTGAGTAGGTTGCAAGCACAAGGTTCTTGATTATTGAAGCTTTCCATTCTAAGGCTTGATGTCCAATGCCAATTCACAATTAATGATTCACTACTTGGTTTAACAGCTCCCTTCTCAAGAATGATGTCCAATGCTGTTTATCTTAGATTTTCATGGTTATTGACTTTTGTCTTCTTTGCTGAAACTTACTCAATGGAGAATATTAGAATCTTAAGCATGTCAATAAACTTAATCACTTTGCTCAGGGTTTGTTAATCATCAAAACCAAATTATGAGAGTTTGTTTCAACATTCTTAATATCTTCTTCATGTGATTAGCAGTGGTATAGCTCTTGTCAAGAACTTTTAAACCATGAACCAATGTTTGAAATCTTCCAAACATGGTTTCAATATCTTCTCCCTCTTCCATCTTGAAGAGTTCATATTGTCTAACAAGAATGTTAGCCTTAGTTTCTCTCACTTGGCAAGTACCCTCATAGGCCAAAGCCAGTGAGTCCCAAATTTCCTTTGCAGTGCCATTTTTCCCACATTTCTCGTACTCTTTCTCAGAAATAGCACAGATAAGAAAGTATCTTGCTTTCTGATTTAGTTGATAAGCTTTCTTATGCTCAGCTTCCCATTCATCCCTAGGAATGGGAATATTCTTAGCATCAATAGGATCAGTATACTGTTTCTCAACCATATCCCACAACTCAAGTTGTTGTGACTCAAAAAAGGTTTTGACTTTATCTTTCCAGTAGTCATAGTTTGTTCCAGTGAACAAAGGAGGATGGTTAACGTGACAACCAGCTTTATTGCTTGCCATAGATAAAGTATAAGATCTTTTCCTCTCACACGGTTAAGTGCTCAACCAAGAGGCCGAGCTCTGGTACCAATTGTATGTGGCAAAAACACAAGAAATGAGGGGTTTGAATTCGGTTTTATAAATCTTTTCAAAATACTTGTGTGTTTTCAAAAACCTTTTCAAAACAACTCTTTAACAAAATAACAGTGTACAATAAGTAAAGAGTAGAAAGAAGTAGGACATAGTGATTTATACTAGTTCACTATCACCTGATAGCTACGTCTAGTCCCTTCAACACACTTGAAGGATTTCTCCACTATAATCAACCGATTACACTTGAGAGTATACTACTGCCAAACTAGCTATACTCATAACTTCTTAGAACGACTAAGTGCAGTCAAGCCTCTAAGGAATACAGCCAGTCAAGCCTCTAAGGAATACAGCCACTACTGGGTTTAATATAAGAGTTCAAAAATACTTTGAAACAATAATAATAACTCTCAGCAGAGAGGATTTACAATAAAATGCTTAAGCATAAATAAAATCTTTCTAACAGAAAGGATAAAACGATTAGGTGCTTGTTCACTTGGTCTCAGAGACTTGGAATAATTTCTTGGTTGCTCACTATCTTAGTGTGTTGTGATAGAATCGTTGTTGAGTGTTCTCAAGCATTCTCAAAAACATTTTTTTTACTTCAGTAAGTGAAGTAAGGTATATATAGGTAGGGTTGCAAATAGTGTCGTTGTGACCTAATAGCTCTTTCCACCAAATGACAAAACTTCAGATCTGTTTAAGGTGGATTTAGCAAGTCCTGTCGTTTTCAACTTTGCTCCTGTACAGTGACATAGCAGACAATTGCAAGATCTTGTCCTTTGTGATCTTTTGAATATGAGATACTTCCTGAGCAAGTCATTTCTGATGATTATATCCGTTGACATTCCTTTTGGCCATTGATTCCTCGTACATTAAAATACTCATCAATGAGGATTCTTTAATGCTTAATGTAACACCCTAATTATCTAATGCTTATATTACTATAAGACGATAAGATTTCAAAATGTTTAGTAAAATAAGTCGGGTTTTCTTTTGAAAACAAATTATTTTGATGAGTAATTAAAAATCTTTCTTCCAATAGAATAACTAAGTTTATAAATCAGTTCATAAATAACGTGATACGTACGAGAATCATTTTTGCAGTAAATTCAAAATTACTAAACTTTATTTACTACCAATTTGGAAACCGTGTTTCATAAGACATTATCCTTTTAAAGCATATATACGCGACCTTTTCCAAAAACTAAGCTGTTAAAAGAAATATTTCATTAAAACTAAACCTTCGTAAATCACCATAAAATATTACACTTTAGACCATAATATATTTTTTAATACTCAATGCAAGAATTTCTTAATACAAAGACAAGTTACAAACTTAGGACTTTATTTACAAAATATTCTTTCTAAGTATTCAAATTAAACTCAAGAGGCATCTTCAATTCTCCAAGCCAATTAACTGAAAAAGTAAATGGAAAGGAATGAGATAAAAATCTCAGCAATTGTTTCCCGACACACACGCACTCAGCAATTAACAGGCAAGACATGCAAAAGAGACAAGTGTTCATGCAACAGGCATAATATGGTTATACAACAACTAGAGCCATTTAACACGTAGTACAAACCACATTAAATCACAGCAACCAATGTTCCATTCATACAAGTACAAGGTCAGATCAATTTCAAAAGCACATAGCTCAAGCATGAAGCCAAATCTATCTTAAAATGAATGCTAATTAGTCAACAGTCCTACATTAGCAACCAGCTAATGTGAACCTAACATCTACTCCGTTGAAATTTTCAGGATCCTTTTTCACTCTGCGTGATCGGATGAGAGTGCCCTCAACATCCAGATATATAGACTTGTTCTAGTCAGGGTGATCCAATATATAAATGGGACCCTAGCAGTGCCCTGCCTTTACGTAAGACCCCATACTGGCAACTACCCTCAAGGCCGAGCATAGCTCCTCATGGCCGTCTCCAAACTGTTCCCCATGAAATCATTTGCTCACCACCTAAGCGACACCACATCCTCGATGCGTGGCAACCGGCCTAAGTGTCCATCAACGTGTGTAACTCAAATCTAGAGTCACTATCCAATCACATTGGCAACCAGCCTATGTGTCAATCTTGAGGTACTACTACGTCAGTACGTCAATGAGGTTCCCTCTAATCCAAAACCAATCCAAACAAGCAATCAAAATGGAAAAACTAAGTGGGACTAAGCTAGAAAACAACATATCATTTCCTCATAATTTCTACATAATTCAATTACAAGCTACAACATTCAGTCCAACAAACAATCCATCAAAAGTCTAAGCAGAGCATCATCATATCATGAATAATATATATTTAACATACACTAATCACAAAGTCATCAGTTATATTCACACATAAATTCAATTAGGTACCATCAAGAATACACATACTCATACTATTCAGCTTGTTTCATTGCTCCTACAATAAAAATGCACCTAGACTTACCTAACAACATATAATCACAATCACACCATTGCTCATACAATGGTAACAACACAAAGCACATAAGGACAAGTTCGGGGTCACGGGGTACCCAAAAAAGGAAACACTCACCTTAATAAATCCCGCAATTATTTTCATCGTTCTTTTCTTCCGATCACGTTTCAAATCAGTCCAGCGGCAGCATCATAGCTCCCGTTCCACCATCCTGACTCTTCATTCTCGCCGGAAGCCACAACCGAAAGCTCGTCGGCTCCCAAACAGCATAGGCAACCAAAATCGATTATACAATAAGTTAAAAATCAATTAAAATACAGTTTTAAACCAATTTAAATAATTAAAACACAACGTAATAGAATTGGGCTCTATTCGAAGTAGTTTGCTCACCCAAAATATGCACAGGGAACATGGACCAATTTTGAAACGTCTCGGTTTGCAATTCTGACTGGACTGGGTGAAGGAATTCTTTTCGATGAGTCCAACTCAAGTCTCTGTTCGTCAATACGATCACTGGAGCATCCAGAAATGAGATCTGAAGTGGCAGTTCTGGACAAAACAGGCACTTCGTCAACTTTGAAGTAACAAGGAAAGGACTAGTGTTTCTCGAAGGTTTTGACGCGAGGAATCCAAAAACGATGTTCGTTTTTCCAACTGGTGGCCATGGTAGCCGAAAAATGCGAAACACAAGGAGAAAACACGGTGTGACTTCAGTCACGAATCGCCAAAAAAAAGGCCATAAATAGATTCAGTGGGTGATTTTGTATAAGAATATGAATTTTTCGAAATTTTTCATGGGCTAACAAGAGAGAAATCGAAGAGAGAGAAAATGAGAGGGAGAGAACACGGCTCGGCGTCGGTCTTCGTTTTCTTTTTCTCTTGGGTTAGTTAGCTGATGCGCTGCGAGATGATGAACAGTGCAATGTTTAAGTGACAATAGAGGGTGCCATAGGAAGGAATATGGGGTGCAGCTAGTTGGATTCTCTTTTAAAATCCATGGACTGCAGCGTGCACCAATTGTAGTCCATTTCTTCTTCTTTTTTTTTTTAACAATTCTCTCTTAAAAATAATTCATATAGTCCTTTATAATTCTAAACTAATTTCTACATCCTTTTAAAATCAAATATTATTTCAAAATAATATTAATACATCAAGGCTAAAAATTAATAAATAAAATAATAATATACCATACTAATATAATACTTACTAAAGCAACACATATTTAAATGAATAAATCACACACTAACATATTAAAAGTCTATTCAAACATAATCATGTATTATCATGCACAATAGTACATATTAGCACACAAGAAGCCATATACATACTAATATTATTAATTGCAAATCCATTTAGATAAGGCCACATATTAATATAAATGGTGAGTATTATTATAAACAAAATATAAACATGAATATGGACAATCTCATAATGATACAAAATATGCATTAATATAGGCATAATTAATATCTGTAAATTACTTTTTGTATATAAAAATATGTAACCACCTTTTAATATAATAACACGCTTATAACAATACTAAAAATGGAACAACTATATTATCACTTAAGACATACATTTACATATATATCTTTATAAGGATACTGTAACATCGTAAACCAGTGTGCTATCAATTATAATAATAATAATAATAATAATAATAATAATACAAAAATTGGGGTGTTACAGTTGATAATGCCTTTAATGCTACACTAAGTCTGGTTACCCACCAGAGGCATCTTCCTACCAGATGATGCTTGTTACTGAGATAGTCTTCTTACCAGAGTAAGCATGGACCAGAGGCAAGTTCTTCAGTATAGATTTTAATGGCCTTTCATATACCAGAGTCTTGTAGAACCAAATGAAGGGTTCCAACAGTGTAGTCTTATCAGAGCATGGTCTAACAAGAGCATGGTCTACCAGAGCGTTAACTACTACCAAAGCATTGACTAACAGAGCATGATCTTCAGAGTGAGACTATAAAACGATGACATCATCAGCACTTACCGGACGATCAATGCCAGACTCAGAGGAATGGATCGGTGTGTCAAATGCACACATAAGCATAGTCTTCTGAGACATTTCCATTTGATAAATAGTGACTTTATCCACTAAGTTCAGTACACTAACAAACACATTAGAGGATAAATTGTTCTATTAATTATTTGTTATCATCAAAACAATTAAGAGTCATTGTTTCTAAATCCACTTGATTCTAACAATCTCCCCCTTTTTGATGATGACAAACACATAGATTGATGAAAATTTTACATTTAGAAAAATATTTACTTAAAGAAATTTTAGAGGCTCCCTTTGAATTAAGCACATATAAATATTTTCTAAGTACAATGTCACATCAGATGAATGTATTATATCAGAACATTTCATAAAAATTATGCTTATAAATATCAGAGCATGCATATAATGTATCAGATCATTCATTTAAAAAGAAATGCATCAGAACATATTGTATCAGAGTATATACTGAGGCAGTATCAGAGCATACTAATTAAAAGATATCAAAGCATATATTTCAATTTAATGTATCGGAGTATATAATGCATAATATAATGCAATGTATCAGAGCAAAGAGTAATTATAATGCGATGCATGGTAACACTTGGTTGATACATAGGTTCATCAATTACTCAATACTTCTCTATTTTCTTCTCCCCCTTTTGTCATCAGACAAAAAGGTTAAGAATATAAAGAACATCATTATCAAAAATAGAGTAAATAGAAAGATAAAGTTAAAACAGAATAAGTACCAAAAGATATTAATTTCATTGATAAAAGAAACAGATTACAAAAAGTTTTAACTAAAAAGCAATACAAGTACAAGGCTAAAAAAATAGTAAAAAGGTGAAAAACCTAAAGGCTAACTAAGGTTTCTTCAGCTGTTCAAGAATAGCCTTCATTATTTCAGCAACTAAATCATGTTTCTGATTTGAAGTGGCCATGAATTCCTTAGAAGCAGCCATGAAATCCTAGAACTCTCTGTTGTCTTCAATAAATTTATCCAAGACATCCTTTGGGACAACAACATTTTCAGAGAGACTTGAAGACGCAGAGGCAGAAGGTTGAGCAACCATTGCAGTTGATGCAGGAGGAGGAGTGACAGGTTCTGGTGCAGGAGTAAGTTCCCAAACTGCAGGAGTTTCTTCCCTTGGAGGCAACTTCCAAGCAGGACCAGTTAGAAGTATTATGTTTCTCTCAAGTTGTTCCTACTTGTGACTCTCAAACCAGTGAGTCACAAAGTATCAGTTTGTACAAAAGTCCTGATGGGCTAGCCAAGTGCTAACATCATTCATACGATCCTCTTCAATAAATTTCTCTATATCCAGCTCAAACTATCTTAGTTCCCTAAAACTCTCAAAGGCGGCAAAAATATGAGGGTTTGGCTGTGGCAGAAAGTTAGGGCCACGGTAGATAGGGATGAAGTCTGGGTCACTAGAAGAGGGAAGAGTTTATGTTGCAGGAGTTGGAGAAATAATGACTAAATCATCATCTGGTTCAAGGGCTTGAATAACTTCACAGGCAATAGTAGAGGCAATGACAATGTCATCATCTATAATTGGATCTGTTGTATGTTCGGGCTCAGTGTGGATTGGTGAAGGTGGTGGAGATATAATAAGTTGAGTGGAGAGAGGTGAAACAGGTTTGAAGGTGGCTAAGAGCTGAGTGTCAAGTATAGTATCAGAGCTAGGTGTAGAGGTTTGGGTTTCCTGGGTGATTGGTTCAGGTTCAGCTTGTGTAGAGAGGTTAAGGTCAGGTTGAACTTGGGGAGGGGATTGAGGTCTAGGTGGAGTGGTAGGTTTAGGTTGTGATAGAGAGGTAGGTGTAGTTTGTGGTTGTGGTGGTGGAATAGGTTCAGAAGTAGTTGGGAGAACAACAGAAAGAGGCTCAATGTATGGAATTGAGACTTTTGGTATAGGTCTCTGTCTCTGTCACAGAGGGACATTATCTTCTTCATCATCAGATGATGATGATGAGTCAAAGGGTAATGGAGGTAGGTAAGAAGAAATTGATTCAGAAGGTTTGGGAGGAGGAATAGGATTAGAAGGTAATGGCTAAGAAGGTTGGCTTTCCCTAGAAGGTTCAGCAGACCCATCACCATAAATAGAATCATATAGATGAACAACATTATCCAATACCTTTTCTTTTCTTGGCAGGCATGTCACCAAGCTTGATAATCCTCTTCCTCTTAGTAGTAGTTGCAACAGTAGTGCCGGAGGCAACAACAGAGGGAACAGTAACTGGAGCAGTTGCAGTAGCAGAGGCTTGTTCCTGAAGCTGTTTAAGTCTTTTTTCCTCATGAAATTTGGTGCACTCCTCCATAGACTTTTGTATCATTTCTATTATTTCCACTTTCTTCTCTTCTTGTTTCTCTGTCAGTAAAGAAGGCATGCAAGCAGGTCTCACTGGAGGGACCAATGAAGGTGCATGAGAAGAGATTGAGATTCCAGCACTCCTAGTAATTCTCTTTGTAGGCTGAGAAGGGCCATCACCAGTGGTTCTTATTATTTTGCCCTTCCTGTCAGGTTTCACAGTGTCACCTTCCTTAGCAATTTCAGCAATAACTTCAGAAGACACAAGCTTCATCTTCTTTAAGTTGTCACTGTTGAAGGTGGGAGCACTGTAGGTTTGGAGCACAACTCCAGCTTCTTCAGTGTTCAAGGCTTGAAGGTGCTTGAATAAACCTTGTTGTCCCAAAATCGTAGAAATAACCCTTCTATAGGGTATATTTCTATTCTATCCTTTTTTGGAGAAACTGATGGCTCTTTGCAAGTGACTGAAGATGATACTTGCCAGGTTGATTTTTGACTTGAATTCGTAATGCCACATTACGAATCTGTGGTCTGTGCTCACAGAATCCACAGAGCTCGACTTGGGCATGATACAGCTCTTTATAATCTTGAAGAGCACCCGGAACCTGTTCTTCATGTCCACAACCTTTGTGCAGTTGAGTTTCTCATAGATGGTCTTGTTGATTACATCCATTCCACCAAACTCATTTCCTAGTTATCCTTGATTTCCCTTCCAGAGTTGGGACACTTGATAACCTCAGAGATCACGTCCTGTGTTATCAATATGTGTCTTCCTAGAACATAGCTCTAGATGGTGTTGTTCTCAGTCTGAGTAAACCTCCAGAATTCTTTTACCAGCACTGGGTAGATAGATTGGTTCTCCATGTAGAAGAAATCAATAATGCCCATCTCAGCAAAGACTGTCCTGAAGTCGTACTCGTTCTTAGCTAAATCTTGGAAATCAACTCGTGATTCACACAACACATTCAGAAGATGTTGCTCGATGATCAGAGTAGGTTAAGGAGCATTCTGGGGACCAAACACTTAATGCTGTTGAGTTTCCATTTCAGAAGAGTGCAGAGAGAGGGTAGTAACAGAGAGCAGGAGCAAAAGAGGTTTAGGGTTCAAGAGTGATACTTCTCAGAGAGTAGGTGTGGGTAGTGGGTGAATGAAGTGAGTGAGTGGAGTTAAAACGTGTTTGAGAAGGTAACCTCCTTCATCAATTTTCAAAAAAAAAATAAAGAAATATTAAATCTGTCGTTTCAGAACTGAAACATGTTAAACACTGTGTTAAAGAGATGCAGTAAAACTGTCCTCGGACAGTAAAACAATTATGACTCAGCGAGATCAATTCTCATCCACTAACGCATCAATCAGTCTCCGAGAGACACGTGTACATAAAGATTCCCAGAGGGAACTTGAAATGAATGCATCAGACTCACATGAATATGAACAGTTAACAGATGCATGCAACAACAGATGATATAAGCATAATATAATATAAATAGACGCAACATAGTATTAGAGGCATATATGCTATTACCAGATGCAGTAACAGTATCAGAGGCACATGTGAATATCAGACGCACACATGTTATCAGAGGCAAGTAAGCTACCAGATGCAGACATATCAGAGGGACATATATTAGAGGCAAATATATTCAAATTAAACAATCATTCCTTTATAAGATGAAAATTTAAATTCTTTCTTATAAAGTTGAATCTATCTTTAGCAATGGTTTTGTAAAGATATCTGTCCATTGATGGTCAATATCAATAAATTTAATTTCAAGTATCCCTTTCTGAACATAGTCTCTAACAGAATGATGTTTGATTTCAATATGTTTAGCACGTGAATGCAAAATAGGATTTTTAGTCAAACATATAGCAGATGTATTATCACATTATATAGGAATGTTACTCTCTTTTATCTGATAGTCCTCAAGCTGATACTTCATCCATAGAAGTTGTGAGCTGCAACTTGCTGCAGATATATACTCAACTTCTGTTGTTGATAGTGCAATAATGCTTTGTCTTTTGCTGGACCATGAGATAAGGTTTGCTCCAAGAAATTGCAGCCACCACTTGCGCTCTTTCTTTCAATTCTATCTCCAGGAAAGTCGGCATCACAACCTACTAACTTATAATAATCTGATTTCTAATAAAGTAAACCAAGATTAGTAGTTCCTTTGAGATACCTAAAGATTCTCTTAACAACAGTTAAATGAGATTCTGTAGGATCTGATTGGAATCTTGTACATAAGCATACACTAAACATAATATCTGGCCTTGAGGCAGTAAGATAAAGGAGTGAACCAATCATACCTCTATATACCTTTTAGTCTACCTTTTTACTAGATTCATCTTTGCTTAGAGCACATGTTAGATGCATTGGTGTGCTCATTGGTTTGGTTCCCTCAAGCTTGAACTTCTTCAAAAGTTCTTTCACATATTTAGTCTGATGGATATAGGTTCCATCTTGACACTGCATGATTTGAATATCAAGGATGAATTTGAGTTCTCCTATCATACTCATTTCAAACTCATTCTACATAAGCTTAGAGAACTCCTCACAAAGAGATTCATTAGTAGCACTAAAGATAATATCATCAACATATATTTGAACTACTATAAAATGCTTTTTAGATGATTTTCTAAAGAGTGTAGTGTCCACCTGTCCTCTTTCAAGACCATTTGACATTAAAAAGGTACTCAGTCTGTCATACTATGCTCTTGGGGTTTGTTTAAGACCATAGAGAGCCTTTTTAAGTTTGAAGACATGCTCTGGAAAAGCAATATCTTCAAAGCCAGGTGGTTGTTTTACAAACACTTCTTCACTTATAAAACCATTTAAAAATGCACTCTTTACATCCATTTGATATAAAGTAATGCCATGATGTGCAGCAAAACATAATAAAATTCTAACGGCTTCTAGTCTAGCTACAGGTGCAAAGGTTTCGGTATAATCAATACCTTCCTCTTGCGAATACCCTTGAGCAACTAGTCTTGCTTTATTTCTTACCATTTTACCATCTTCATAAGTTTGTTTCTGAAAACCCACTTAGTTCCAATGGCTTGCTTATCCTCTGGTGGAGGCACTAGCTTCAAAAAATCATTCCTCTAGAACTAATTAATCTCTTCTTGCATAACAAGTATCCATCCATCATCTGTAAGTGCTTCATCAATTGCCTTTGGTTCAATCTCTGAAAATAATGCAAAGTCTGAGTGTTCTTTAAGTGATGATCTGGTTCTGACGCTGTCACTTGGTTCACCAATAATCTGGTCCTTAGGGTGACGAAACTTGAACTTCCAATCTCTTATTGTCTCAACTTGAGTCTGGTCACCAGACGCAGAGCCAGAGGCAACATCAGAGTCACCAGCAGATGTATCAGCATCTGTTCCTTTGCTTATCAGCATATCTACAAAGATCTCATCTAGGTCTGACGTTTCAGTGTCAAGCTTCTTATCATGAAACCTTACATGCATTGATTCCTCAACAATTAAAGTTTCTTTCTTGTATACTCTGTAAGCTTTAGAGCGTTCAGAATATCCCAAAAAGATACCTTTTTGTGCTTTTGAATCAAACTTACCAAGATTTTCCTTTGTATTGAGAACAAAGCAGTCACACCCAAATAGGTGAAAATAAGAAATGTTGGGTTTTCTTCCTTTCCACAATTCATATGGAGTCTTATTCAAGATAGGTCTAACATAGATTCTATTTTGAATATAACAAGCAGTGTTTATTGCTTCTACCCAAATGTGCTTTGCAACATTAGTTTCATGAATCATGGTTCTAGCCATCTCTTGAAGAGATCTATTTTTCCTTTCTACAACACCATTTTGTTGTGGTGTTCTAGGAGAAGAAAAATTGTGAGAAATATCATGTTCTTCACAGAAGTTTTGAAATATTTCATTTTCAAATTCTCCACCATGATCACTTCTAATTGTTGTAATACAAAAACCTTTTTCATTTTGCACTTGTTTGTAGAATACAGAAAATATCTTGAATGACTCATCCTTGTGTGCAAGGAATTTTACCCATGTCCATCTAGTATAGTCATCAACAATAACAAGACCATATTTCTTTCCAGACACAAAGGCAGTTCTAGTTGGGCCAAATAAATCTAAATATAAAAGTTCAAGTAGCCTTGAAGTGGAAACAATATTTTTAAATTCAAATGAAGATTTTGTTTGTTTCCTTTTTTGACATGCTTCGCAAAGAGCATCAAACTGATACTTAAGATTTGGTAAGCCTCTAACAAGTTCTTTCTTGTTAAGCTTTGAGATTAATCTCAAGCTGGCATGACCCAATCTCTTGTGCCAAGTCCATTGTTCTTCATCAAGTGACAAAAAGCACTTGACATTTTGATTTGCTTACTCAAAAAATTTTATTTTATAAATATTGTTCTTTTTCTTTGCTTTAAAGAAAATGAAGCCATCTTTCTTGCTTTTGACTATACAGGCATTATCACTGAAGTCAACATCATAACCACTATCACATAATTAACTTACACTTAGAGTCTGTTTGTATAAGATTTTGGTGGGCCAAAATCCAAGTAGAAAATGCCGGTGAGAAAAATCAGCGAAGGGGGAGCTTCAACTTTAATCGATTTTGGCGCATCGTAACTCGTGTTTTCCAATTCTCCGTTGGAAAAAATCTTAAACAAACAGGCTGTTAGTAGGTTATGTTTAAGGCCATCAACAAGTAAAACATTATCAATAGAAGGTAGAAATTTCTCACCAACTCTTCCACTGCCAATGATTTTACCTTTCTGGTTTCCACCGAAACCAACTGTTCCACTCTCTTTAAGTTGAAGCTCTTGGAACATACGCCTTTCTCCCGTCATGTGACGTGAGCACCCATTGTCCAAGTACCAGGACTGGTGTTTCAACTATGTTGCTAAGCAAATCTACAACATATATGATCTTGTCCTTAGGTACCCAAGTCTTTTTGGGTTCCTTTTTGTTAGTCCTAGAAGAAAACTTGTCCTTCTTATTTTTTAATTCATAGCAGGTACTTCTCATGTGACCTTTCTTATTACACAAGGTACATAGCAAACAGTCACTATGATCATTGGTATCTTCGAGTTTTAAATTTGTGTTTTGAAAAGTGGGTTCCTCTGGTTTGTAACCAAGACCCATTTTGCCATTTTGGTTGATAACCCAAATCATAAATGCTTGTTTGCATCGTGGCACACACTCAGCAAGAAATCTTTGAAATCCCACTTCAAATTTTGAAGAGTTGCATTCAATCTTTTCTTCAGTCTTAGTGCTGTCATTCACCAGACGATGATTTTCAGCTTTGAGTTTCTCATTCTCTTCATTGAGTGTTAAAAATTCTTTTGAAAGTTTTGAGAATTTCTTTTTCAAAGCTTTATACTCAATGGAGAGCTTAGAAGACTCATCTAAGAATTCATCAAAAGCTTTCTGAATATCAGAATATGAGTTAGAATTTACCTCTTCTTCCTCTTCTTCACTCTCTGATCCTATGGTAGCCATCAAAGCCATTTTTGCTTGTTCCTCATCATCATCAGACGATGATAAATCAGAGTCATCCCATGTTGCCATAAGACCCTTCTTCTTCTTACCTTTGAAACCACTTCTCTTGGGTTTCTCCTTCTCTAGTTGTGGACATTCAGACTTGAAATGTCCTGGCTTCTTGCACTCGTAACAGACTACTTGGTACTTGTCTTTGTAGTCCTTTTTTTCCCTTGAGTACTTCTTGTGGAATTACTTCCTGAACCTTCCTTCTTCTTCCATTTACATAGAATCTTCCTTGAAATAAATGAAAGTTCTTCGTCTGTTCCATCGCTACTCTGTTCCATCGCTACTCTCACCAGACGATCCTTCGTCTGTTTCTTGTTCAGCTTGCAGAGCCTTGGAAGTGGAAGCCTTGCAATAAACTTTGACTTCTTTGAGGGTTCTTCTTCATTTAGCTCAAGCTCATAAGCTCTCAAGGAACTTAGAAGATCTTCAAGATGCAGTCTGTTTAGGTCCTTGGTTTCTTGAATAGTCGTGACCTTAGGTCTCCATTACCTGGGTAGGCTTCTTAATATTTTCTTCACGTGATCAGCAGTGGTAGATAGCTCTTGTCAAGAACTTTTAAACCATGAAGCAATGTTTGAAATCTTCCAAACATGGTTTCAATATCTTCTCCATCTTCCATCTTGAAGAGTTTATATTGTCTAACAAGAATGTTAGCCTTAGTTTCTCTCACTTGGGAAGTAACCTCATAGCCAATGAGTCCCAAATTTCCTTTGCAGTGCCATTTTTCCCACATTTCTCGTACTCTTTCTTAAAAATAGCACAGATAAGAAAGTATCTTACTTTTTGATTTAGTTGATAAGCTTTCTTATACTCAGCTTCCCAGTCATCCCTAGGACTGGGAATATTCTTAGCATCAACAGGATCAGTATATTGTTTCTCAACCATATCCCACAACTCAAGTTGTTGTGACTCAAAAAAAGTTTTGATTTTATCTTTCCAGTAGTTATAGTTTGTTCCAGTGAACAAAGAAGGACGGTTAACGTGACCACCAGCTTCATTGCTTGCCATAGATAAAGTATAAGATCTTTCCTCTCACACGATTAAGTGCTCCACCAAGAGGCCGAGCTCAAGTATCAATTAAACATGGCAAAAATACAAGAAAATGGGGGTTTGAATTGGGTTTTATAAATCTATTCGAAATACTTGTGTGTTTTCAAAAACCTTTTCAAAACAACTCTTTAACAAAATAACAGTGTAAAATAAGTAAAGAGAAAAGAGAAGTAGGACACAGTGATGTATACTAGTTCACTATCACCTAATAGCTACATCTAGTCCCTTCAACACACTTGAAGGATTTCTCCACTATAATCAACTGATTACACCTGAGAGTATACTACTGCCAAACTGGCTATACTCATAACTTCTTAGAACGACTTAGTGCAGTCAAGCCTTTAAGGAATACAGCCACTACTGGGCTTAATACAAGAGTTCAAAAATACTTTGAAACAATAACAATAACTCTCAGCAGAGAAGATTTACAATGAAATGTTTAAGCACAAAGAAAATATTTCTAACAGAAAGGATAAAACGATTAGGAGCTTGTTCACTTGGTTTCAGAGACTTTGAATAATTTCTTGGTTGCTCACTGTCTCAGTTTGTTGTGATAGAATCGTTGTTGAGTATTCTCAAGCGTTCTCAAAAACATTTTTTTTACTTCAGTGAGGGAAGTAAAGTATATATAGCTAGGGTTGCAAATAGTGTTGTTGTGACCTAAAAGCTCTTTCCACCAAAGGACAAGACTTCAGATCCGCTTAAGGTGGCTTTTAGCAAGTCCTGTCGTTTTCAACTCTGCTCCTATACACTGACACAGCAGACAGTTGCAGGATCTTGTCCCTTTTGATCTTTTGAATATGAGACACTTCCAGAGCAAGTCATTTCTAATGATTATATCCGTTGACATTCCCTTTGGCCAGTGATTTCTCGTACATTAAAATACTCATCAATGAGGATTCTTTAATGTTTGTTAATGCCTTTAATGCTACCTCAGTCTGGTTACCCACCAGAGGCATCTTTCTACCAGATGATGCTTGTTACTGAGATACTCTTCTTACCAGAGTAAGCATGGACTAGAGGCAAGTTCTTCAGTACAGATTTTAATGGCCTTTCATATGCCAGAGTCTTGTAGAACCAGACGAAGGGTTCCAACAGTGTAGTCTTATCAGAGCATGGTCTTACCAGAGCATGGTCTACCAAAGCATTGGCTACCAGAGCATGATCTTCGGAGTGAGGCTATAAGACGATGACATCATTACCATTTACCGGACGATCAATACCAGACTTAAAGGAATGGATTGGAGGGTGAAATGCATACATAAGCATAGTCTTCTTAGACATTTTCATCTGATAAATAGTGATTTTATCCACTAAGTTATGCACACTAACAAACACATTAGAGGATAAATTGTTCTATTAATTATTTGTTATCATCAAAACAATTAAGAGTCATTGTTTCTGAATCCACTTGATTCCAACAACAACTTTCTGAGTGGTTAATGCAGTTCAAATATGTGGTTAATTACAATCAGTGAATGATTATTGCATAAACTAGGTGTCGAAACTCATTAACCGTCAACGTAACGTCATTAATCATGAATTTGAACGTGATTAACCACTATTTTCTTGTGTTCAAATCTACATGTAGTCGAACACTTGGAAATCGTGGTTAATCACGATACAACTTGTGGTTAATAAAGTTACGTTGATGGTTAATGAGTTTCAATACTTGATATATCCATTAACTATTTACTGAATGTAATTAACCACGTATTTGAATTGTATTAACCACTTAGAAAGTTATCGCGAAAGTTGTCAATATTTAGTCATAAAAATATCATTTCTCAAAGAGAAATTTCCATTTTCTTCCAATCCAAACCCAGCTACTGGCATATGGAATCCTTTTTCCCAAATTCACTCCCTTCCAAACTATGTCTCACTTTTATTTCATCACTGATATCCCCATTAGAACAATCAAATCTAAACCCACCACCTTACAATAAGAGAGGAAGTGGTGGGTTTCTTCCTCTTCACGATGAGTAGATAATGACCAACAATGGTGTGAGGAAAACACATCCATCACTAGTGCAGAAATTAGATTTCACGTCAGCCTTTTAACATCGATTAGTAGGATACCCGATGTAAAAAGAAATGTGGTGGCATAATTGAAATTAATTGAAACTTACGCAAACCGTTTTACATCGGTTGTATTTTAATCGACACAAAAAGTGGTCTATTACATTGGTTATAACTACAACCGAGGTAAAAAATGATTTACAAAAACCCTGTTACATCGGTTGTAATTATAACTGATGTAAAAGTCCTCTTTTTATACCGGTAAAATTCAACCGATGTAAAAAGGCTTTCACTAGCCTATTTGTTCTTTTGTTGATGCTAGCTAGCTACCTTCTTATCACCCTCCATTTGATTATTGAAAACCTAATTGAATTTTTAGTTTCTTTTCGTTTGTAGCTAACAATTGATTATTGAAAACCATCGGCAACGCCCTCTTTTTTTTAGGATAAATTATTGTTGTTATTGTTATTACTTGAGTTTTTAACAACAGCTATTATTATTGAAGAGTTTTATCTTATAACTGAGTTCTGAGTTGCTTTCTCGTATGATCAATACATATGTGTTGCTTTGTAGTTTGCATCATGATGTTTTTTTGTTGTTCCTATTGATGATCACCTAACGTATTAGTTTCTTCTACTTTCCCTTTTTCCTGTTTTGTTTTCTATTTTGGGTTGTTCCAGCTAATTATAAGATGTGTAAATATGGCTGTGGTTGGATTTTATGTGATCAACATAAGCCGATTGTACTTATTGTGATTGAATAAGACCCTGTTGGTTCAGAGGAGTTAAACAAGGAACACTCTATTTGAGAACCATATATGTTATGTAGATATTGCTAGACTCCAAATACTACTTCTTTTATATTATATATGAAACAAAGTATTAGTAATCTTCCCTTGGATATGAGAAAAGTTGTATAAATATGTAAACACTATCATGGTTGTAGCTACTAGGATTTCATTGGAGTGTTCTAGCATACCAACTAGGCATGTCTTTTTAGATTTGTGCTTAAAACTTTGGAAACAATTTGCATGACATCAGGCTGCAAGGGAAAATTCTCTACAATATTTCAAGTGGTGTTATCAATTTGTTTGGAAATCAAACAAGCTTGCAACTTCTCTACAACAGGTTCAATCTACTCTTGAGAAGGTAAATTGAGATCCTTTACCTTGTAATCCAACTTTGCAATTCTAGTTGTATACATAAAATGTTGTATGATTGATTTTCAAAGTTTGCTTCAAATGGATTTTTAATATGCTTGTTCTAATAATATAATAGAGTTTATTCTTAATATATGGTTTATTTGATATCTTTCATTGGCTATTCGTTATTCTAGTATGCCCTGCGATGCATCATGGATTCAGAAAAATGACGATTTTTATTTCTTTTAATTTGTTTTAAGCAGTTGGTCATATTTTGTAATTTCTGAAATTCTGAGAATGTCTGTTGACATGGATCTGAATTTGGTGCTTTATTCAGATCTTGTGTATTGTCTCTCATGCTTACTTCATAACTATTTTATGTTGAAGATTCAACTTGAGTTAGATACAAAATTAAGGCTGCAAGGGAAAATTCTATACATTATTTGGTTAATAGTTAGTATTTGAGTCTTATACGGAGATCGAGTGTCACCGTGTGTCATAGGCTTCGTCATTAATAAAGTGTGTATATATTATTTCAGAATATAGTTATGGATCGTAGTTGGATGCAAAAAAAGTCGCATGAGTGATGAGTGTGAGAATAGGGTAGAAGAGTTTCTAAAATTTGCTCAAAGAAATCTTACTGCTAGTAATGGAACATTTTCTTGCCCTTGTGTTAATTGTGTTAATCAAATACCGCAAAAAGTTGAGGAAATACGGAATCATCTTATTATTGATGGGATTTACAGTAGTTATACAACATCGACATGGCATGGTGAAGTGTTAGACTTGCCAAGTGTGTCTCAAAGTGATAAGGGTGATGTATATATGGAAGATCGATTAGAGGACATGATCCGTGATGTTGGACAAGAGTCTTTTTAGCGAGCACATGTATATGATACTTTGTGCAATGTCAAGGAAGAACCTTTGTATCCGGGTGCACAAGTTTCACACGGTTGTCAGCGGTTTTAAGATTGTTCAATCTAAAAGCGATAAATGGGTGGACTGATAAAAGCTTCACCAAATTTCTTGAGCTTTTGAATGACATGCTTCCAGAAGGTAACACATTGCCGAATCGTACGTATAAGGCGAAGAAGATATTGTGTCCGACGGGTGTGGCGTATAAGAAAATACATGCATGACCCAATGATTGCATATTGTACCGGAAAGAGTTTGAAGAGTTGCATAAGTGCCCCACGTGTAGGGTATCACGCTACAAAGTGAAGGATGATGATTCTAGTTGTGATGTGAGCACAAAGGGTCCTCCTGCAAAGGTGTTATGGTATCTTCCAATAATTCCAAGGTTCAAGCGATTGTTCGGCAATGAAAATGATACAAAAAACATTAGAAGGCATGTAAATGGGAGGAAATGCGATGGACAGATTTTTCATCCAGCTGATTCTTTGCAATGGAAGAGGATTGATTCTTTTTTTCCGTATTTCGACAATGAGCCAAGAAACCTTAGACTTGGACTTCCTACAGATGGAATGAATCCATACGGTAACTTAAGTAGTAACCATAGTTTATTGCCTGTTCTCCTAGTAATTTACAACCTATCTCCTTGATTGTGCATGAAGCACAAATACATTATGTTATCCATGATAATTTCGGGCCCAAAACAACCAAGAAATGACATAGAAGTTTTTCTAAGTCCTTTGATTGAAGACTTGAGAATGTTGTAGGAGAAAGGCGTTAATGTCTTTGATGGGTATTCCTATGAATATTTCAAGCTGCGAGCCATGTTATTTTGCACCATCAATGACTTTCTAGCATACGGGAACTTGTCCAGGTATAGTGTCAAGGGGCATAAAGCGTGCCCTATTTGTGAACAAGACACATGCTACCATCAACTACAACAAGGAAGGAAGACTGTTTACCTTGGACATCGGAGATTTCTTAGACGTAATCAGCCGTATCGTAGGTTGAAAAAAGCTTTTAATGGATGCCAGGAAAAGGAAATTGCTCTGATAGCCTTAACTGGAGAAGAAATTTATCAACGACTGAAGGACATCAAAGTTATATTTAGAAAGAAGTAAAAGCAGTCTACTGAGAAGAACATATGGAAGAAGAGGTCAGTGTTCTTTGATCTTCTATACTGGTCCAGTCTTGATGTTAGACACTGTATTGATGTGATGTATGTGGAGAAAAATGTGTGCGATAGTGTAATCGAAACACTTCTCAACATTCAGGCAAGATAAATGATGGTGTGAATGCTCGTCTAGATCTAGTTGCGATGGGTATAAGGGTGCAGTTAGCTCCAGAGCCGAGAGGTAAAGGCACATATTTTCCCCCAGCGTGTCATATTTGCACATATGTGAGTGTCTGCAAGGCGTCAAAGTGCCACAAGGTTACTCTTCACATATCAAGAGGCTTGTCTCAATGAAAGGTCTGAAATTAGTTGGCTTAAAGTCTCATGATTGCCAT
Organism: Calophaca sinica; assembly: GCA_037113605.1. Taxonomy (NCBI): domain Eukaryota; kingdom Viridiplantae; phylum Streptophyta; class Magnoliopsida; order Fabales; family Fabaceae; genus Calophaca; species Calophaca sinica. Next base: position 13,238,666 of record CM073734.1, on the reverse strand, counting down.
GTCTTGATGCAACAACTACTACCAGTGGCTATTCGTGGCATCTTGCCAAAAAAAGTTCGACATGCCATAACTAGGTTGTGTTTATTCTTCAATGTTGTATGTAGCAAAGTTATTGACCCACAGAAGTTAAATGAGTTGGAAAATGAGGCTGCTATTATCTTGTGACAATTAGAGATGTATTTTCCTCCTTCATTTTTCAATATCATGGTTCACTTAGTTTTTCATCTAGTGAGGGAGATTAGATTGTGTGGCCCCGTTTATTTTAGGTGGATGTACCCAGTTGAACGATTCATGAAGATATTAAAAGGCTATGTGAAGAATCAATACCGTCCCGAAGCATCTATTGTTGAAAGGTACAAAGAAGCTGTTGAGTTTTGTTCAAACTACACAAGGTCTAAAAATTAAGAGCAAGGGTCGGGAGGAAGTGCTTCAAGCACATTTGTATATATTGAATAACACTCTTGAGGTTCAACCTTACCTAACTTCTCACAAAATTTTTGTCAAGGAAAAAAACCCTCGAATGAACGAAAAATGGGTGTTGAATGAGCATAACAAGACTTTCTTAGACTGGTTTAAAGGACAAATAATGAATGATAATACTGCTTCTGATAAGTTAAAATGGTTGGCTAATGGGCCTAACTTTGATGTCATTAGTTGGTATGGATATGATATCAATAAATATTCCTTCTATACAAAGTCACAGGATGACAATAGTACAATGCAAAATAGTGGGGTTATGGTAACAGCTTCTTCCATGCACTTCTCTAGTTCAAAAGATAAAATAGGATTTACATTGGTGGACCTTGACAAGGTAGACTATAAGGATAAGCCTTTCATCATGGCATTCCAAGCATAACAAGTGTTTTATGTTAATGATCCTTCTAACAAAAAGTAGTCAGTGGTTCTACAAGGAAAAAGCATGCATGATAGTGATGAAAATGAAGATTCAACTCTTGATATTTGTGAGACTCCTTCTTTCTCAACACGAAGGCCTACTTTCAATGAGGAAAATGAAGTGGACGATTTTCATGCCACTCGTGATGAGCACAATGAAAGGATATGGGAGGACATTCCTATTTGAAGTATGTTTTAATATTTGCTCTTGCCCTCTTTTTTTATGCATGGTAGATAAATTAGTATGTCCATTATTTATACAGGTTTGTTATATGCCCATTATTTATAGTTAAAATTAATTAGTATTTAATTTATTGTTTCTGACATTTATTCTTTTTTGTCTAAACAGGGATTTGGATCATCTATCGAGCAGTCCTCCTCCAGACGGCCCTATTGATAGCTAGTCTAGTAGAAAAAAGACTAGACGTGCCACATTATTAAAAGAATTGGCCGCTAGACGTCAAGTTGGCGATAGGGTTGTCGTTCACTTTGATGAACATATTGGTCAACCTTATGGTGAGAATGCCACGAAGTTCAAGAGTTGTGTGGGGATGCTTGCTCGGTCCAGGCCTAGTATTTTGGCCCCAGATTGGGATCACGTAGACGATAGCATGAAGAAACTGATTTGGCAAGATATCTTGGTATTTAAAATTTACCCTCTATGTTAATTTCTATATATGTTATTGTATACTAATACCATCATATTTTTGTGTACTACAGCAAACACTTGATATTCCCAATGATGAGAAGCAGAAGAATAGATGGACTTCATACGCGGGTTACCGTTGGAAGGGATTTAAAACTCAGCTTATGAAGTACACATATTCCAAAGATCCCAATAAAACACATCCTTGTGAGCCTATTATCACCCAAGTTGATTGGTTTCCTCCGCCTTGTGGTTGGGTTAAATCGAACACTGACGGGGCTGCCCGGGGTGCTCCTAGTCTTGCCGGGGGTGGAGGCATTTTCAGGGACAGCAGTGGTGCTGTGCTGGGTTGCTTTGCTGATTTTTTTGGCACCACTTCCTCTTTTGAGGCTGAGCTTTTGGCTGCAATTTTCGCCATTGAAGAGGCGGCCCGTAAAGGGTGGAATCGGCTTTGGCTGGAGTGTGACTCTTCTTTAGTGGTCCAAGCTTTCTCTCATCCTGTTCTCGCTCCTTGGCATCTTCGCACCCGATGGAGGAACTGCATCTTCACAACTTCCTCCATGTCTTTTAAAATTTCTCATATATTCAAGGAAGGAAACCATTGTGCGGACAAGTTGGCCTCTTTTGGTGTCACTTCTAGATGCTTCTCTTGGTGGAATTCTATCCCCTCTTTTATCAGGACGGATTTCTTCAGGAACAAATTTGGGCTCCCCAACTTTAGATTTAAATAGTTTATGCTCTATGGTGGTTTTTACTGGCGTGCTGCAGATGATTGTTAGTATCTTTGGTGCCAACTTAGTTGGGATGAGAGATATTATTGTGATGCTTTTGCACGCCAGCTGGATTTTAGTCCTTCTTTGTCGTACTGTCTTTCCTCATGGGTTTTGGTTTTGTCCCCCCATGTTTACTTGTTTTCATTTTTATTTTTATTAATAATATTTAGGGGAGGGTACTCTTTTTCCTTCTTGGTGTTTTTTTCCCTAAGGAGGGTTTTGCATCAGAAGGTTTTAACGAGGTCCTCTTCCTTTCTTTTGCTTAAAAAAAAAAACATCCTTGTGAGATATACGCTTTCATTTCAAAGGATACATGACAGAAGTTTGTTGAGAGTCGAGAGGATCTTGTGTTTCAAGTTAGTTAGAACTATGGTTTTTTTACTTGGTTAGTTGCAAATGTAATTTTTTACTGAATTTTTTGTTGTCTTATTTATTAATAACAGGAGAAAAGACAATAGGCGCAACAAAATCAGGCAAATAATCACTGTCCCCACAGATTGTGTCGTGGGGGTTATCAAAACCTTAAGGCAGCCATGAAGGAAGAGAAATTGAAACAAATTCAACAAGAATGTGGTGATGCTGCCGTAATTGCTGATATCGATCCTCCATCTCCACCGTGCCATGAGCTATGGAAGAGAGCTCGACAAAAGAATTTGGGAGATTATACATCCGAGTCCTCACGTGAGGTTGCCGAGGATTGTAAGTAAATATTCATATCTAATTGTAATTGTAACACACTTACACAATATTGCTTTACACGTTATATTGTCAATTGTTTGTTGTAGGATTCTCTGGTTGAGCAAAGCACGCGGGGAGCTTTTGTTCCACATGGTCATCAAGATATCTTGATTGCTGCCATTGGAAGACCTGAGCATCCTGGTCGTGTTCACACTGCTGGATGGGGTGTGGGCATTAGGTACTTTGGGCCACCTTCACGTTATGGCCCCGCCTCAGGAGGACTGCCCATCGAGCTATTGTAAGCAATGCAGCAACAGATCGCCAAGAGTATTGATGAGCAAGTAGAGAAGGCAATCACAGAGGTATGTATACCCGACAAAATGAAAATAAAATTGTTTACGGTATGTAATTAAGAAAGTAATTAATGTTTACAGAATTTGATGCAGAGGCTGGCATCTATGGGTTACTCCCAACAAAGCCCAACTGACCAACCTTCTCCTAAAGGCACTGCCCGTGTGAGCACCAAGGGTAGTTGTTCAGCCGCCCCATCCGTTGAGTTGGAGGAGTAGCAGCCTCAACTGGATGATATTAGAAAATTGATTTTATTGGTGGTAGAAATTAAAGGATCTGTAAAATTACCCTTAGCGCATGATTACTCTGATTTATTTTACATCGAGTCGAGGGAGAACACAGACCTGTGTATTGGTCGCCAATGGCTTTCAATAACTGTCTTACAGTTATGGTGCATGTAAGTATCGATTATTTGTATCAGTTAATGATTTGTTCTGCTGGACAGTTGCTTAACTATAAATTATATACAATCATGATTTGTTTCAATATTTTAGGTTCTGCATCGCTTCTGCCTAATGAAAGGCAACAACCATCTATATGGATTCTTGGATCCATACATGATTAGTTCATCAAGCGGCCGAAAGGTAAAGGATGTCCAGGCCTACATCCAGAATCAGCTACACAATACGAAGAAAGTGTTTTATCTAGTACCAGTACTACAGACGTAAGTACATATACTTGCCTGGTTTCATTTTGTCTGCGCATGAATTAATGATCATTAATTTGTACACCGTATATTGCTCCAAAATGCAGCAATCATTTTCAATTGATGATCATTTATCCTAGAGATCGTTATGTAGTCTGGTTGTGTTCAGTGAATAGAAAGTCGGATACAGACATCAAACGCAAAATTGAATTGTAAGCTTTTATTTGTCAAACATTGACTTTGTGTTATATATAAATTATCAAAGGGCTTACTTTTCATGAATACGTTTTTATCAAAGGGTTTTTGCAAGGATATTTGAAGCTAGAAGGTTATAGCAAGCCTAAAAAGATTACATGGGTTTTCCCCAATGTAAGTTGTTATTAAAATTTGATTTAGATAGCGTAGTTAATATTGTGTTAAACAATATACTGAATTACGATTTTCATTAATTTGTAGACACCGAAACAAAGAGGAGGCTGGGAGTGTGGATATTTTGTAATGAAGATTATGTTGACCATTGTCTCCTGGGATGTTGTTGATTCATGGGAGGAAGTAATAAATTTTTTACCATTTAAATTGATCAGGACTTTTGATATTTACGATCTTTAGATGATGATGGTTTAACATTGAATTAATTTTGTCTTTACATGTAGGTATTCTCTGACAACTCACCATTCTCTAAAGAAGATATTTCTAACATACGGCAACGTTTTGCAAGCTTCTTTTTAAGTTATTATGAAGAGCAAAAAAGGAAAATCACTTTAAAGATTTTGTGTATGTAGTAACTTATTTAAATTATGACAACTTATGTAACATTTGGTAACTAACTTTTGTCTATTACACTTGGGGAATGAGTTACAGATTTGGAGATGTGACTGTGATTGTGAGTGAGTTATTTAAATTGGTTGTTGTATGAATTTGTCTCTGATTGGTAACTAACTTGTGTCTGTTACACTTGTTGAATGAGCTATTTAAACTGGTTGTTGTATGAGTTATTTAAGATGTGACTTATGTAACATTATGACTGTGACTGTGACTGTGATTTGTTACAGATTTGGAGATGTTTAGGGGCAGTCGAAATTGTACAGCTCAATTAAAAAAAATTGAAGTTTTTACATCGGTTACTCGTGCAACCAATGTAAAAAGCAAGTTTTTATATCGGTTACAATACTAACCGATGTAAAAAGCAGTTATTTACATCGGTTATTGAGAAAAACCGATGTAAAAACAACATTTTTACATCGGTTGTTTGAGTGACCGATGTAAAAGTCTCGTTTGAAAATTATATTTTGATTATGTTACGACGGTTGCCTTTCAACAGATGTAAAAAGAGGTTTTTTACATCGGTTTCCCACCCGATATAAAAAGACAATACATTCTATAACAGCAGTTTCTACATCAGCTACATAACCGATGTAGAAACTCATTTTTAACCAATGTAATGCACTAGTGTATTTGCAGTTTTTTGGTATTCAAATGTCATTGTTGGTACTGATTTTATAAACCTCAATGAGCGGACAGCTATTGCGCTTTATTGGGAGAGGTTGAATTAGGAGGAGGACACCTCAGATTTTTTTTTTTTACGTGCCATTTATTTTGGATGTGGCAATTTTATATCCGATGTGTCAGTGGAACGTTTTGCAGCTTGGTTTTTATATATTAGGTGCTATTATTATTATCTTCAACTAGGATACGTAGGTTTCGTTGGAAATCCTTCATTTTATACCCGGCATCACTGGTGGAGAGTTAGCCTGTTTTTCCCGAAGCGACCAAATATAAAGAGTAATTTTTTTTTTATAGACAAAATGAACTACTAATTTTTTTAATAATAAAATACTATTTCAGTCTGAAATATAATCAAAAAAGTGTCTAAAATGTAAGCAACTTGAGTATTTTTTTAGTGTAAGTGTTTTATCTGATAAACATGTTCTATTAATTTTTTTTTTTGGTAGCGAAATTTCATATTACTACACTGGTCTTTAGTAATTTTTTTTTTTGGTAGCAATGGCTACTCCATTGTTACAAGAGGCTCCGCCCTGTGAATACATGCCTTGACATGATGGTTTTGATGATTGACAAAAGGAAGTTATGCAAATAGTCAACTATGAAAAAAGTGGAAAAGTATGCCAAGACACACACCAAGGATTGGAGGACTTCAACTATTTGGGTTTTGGGTATTTACTTATTTCTTAGGTCTATTTGTAAGTAGTAGTAAAAAACTCTCAATTAAAATTAAAATCACACACTCACAATGTTTTATCTAAAATTAACTTCATGACATTTTTCCTAAATTATTTAAGTCATCAAATGTTTCGAAAAATGTTTTGAACAATGTCCAAAATACCTATCATTTATCTTGAAAAAATATTTTATTTTTAGCACCTTTTTTGAATGAGAAATAGAATGCTCATAATCGTTTATGGCACTCGCTATAATCGTTTATAGCTATTTCACTCTTCCATGCATTTCAAACAAAGCATAATCGATTATAATATTTACAATAATCGATTATTTTGACAAGAATTGAATCTCCGTGTTTTTTACGTAATGGTTTATTTGAACCTTCCATAATGGTTTAAGTAAATAGCAATAATCGATTATTTTATTTGATGAAATTCTGTGTTTCATTTGTTTGATGAATAAACGATTATAACTTTATTATAATCGATTATAGCTTTTGAAAATTTCGGATTGAACGCAACGGACCAATTTCGCTTTAATACTGCCACGTACACTTTTTCCTCTATATAAACAGCATTACGCAGACTGCATAAGACGAAACACTTGTTTATTTTTTTGTGTCAAAACTCTGTCAAAATATTTTATCACTCACACATATTTGAGCACAATATTTTATTTGAGAGCCTTTTAATACTACATAGTTTCACTTGTATTTTTCTGAGCTTCAATTTGTTATATCTGTACTTTTGAGTGTATCTTCCTCTATCTCATTTTATTTGTAAAAATTATATTTTGGGTGGGAATCCCAAGTTGTTCATAGAGAGGTGATATCTCTTGAACGTATTGCTCTGGTTTAGAGTTGTAAAGGTTTCTAGCTGAACCTGATTTAAAAGCTAGTGTTTTAGTGAAATCCTTTAGTGCTTTGCTTTGGGGACAGGACGTAGGCTACAGGGGTGTTTGGTGGCCGAACCTGTATAATTTGTTGCGTTCTCTTCTTTGCTCTCTATCTCTTTATTATTCAAGCAATTTTATTTTTTAGTTCTTTATTTTATTGCCTTTACCTTCAGTCATTTACATTTCAGTTATTTAATTTATGTCATTTATTTTATTACAATTTAATTTCTGCAATTTATTCTTCAAGTCATTTATTTTTCCGCAGTTAATTTCTTGCAAGATTTATTTCAACACTTTATTTGATTTTTTTTTTAAAAAGCACCGCTCACACAATTTACCCCCTCTTGTGTTTGGAGTCACTTGGCAACACGCCTCTGTTGTCAAGCAAGTTACCAAGCTAAATAGGATTTACTTGTCTCTTGCACGTGATATCGGCTGCCTATTTTAGGTTATTATAGACTAAGATTGTTAGATAAATGTAACACCCCGTTTACGGAGTGCTACTAAACTAGTATTCTGACAAAAGTTGACATGTTTCCGAAATGTGGAATACCCTGTTCGTAGGGTCTCTGAAAAAATGTGGTTCTATTTTTTTTTCTTGTTTTGCAAAGCTTCTTTGTTTTTTTAAAATAGCGGACAGAGTATCACAGCGATTTTTAGAAACATGGCGGTGAATAATTTAAGACACCAAATAAACCACATTAGCGACAATCATTTATTTCCATCAATTCATATATGATAATACATGTTGAAAGCATAACAGGCACTTTATTACAACACTGGAATGAACTACAAATATCCTATAGCTAGTCGACACGTTACACTCCTTACTAGACTACTAGTAAGTTCCACAACCATAACACCAGTAGAATGCTGGACGACTATCCACAGCTGCTCCTCTCTGCAGTTCTGAATCCTCCACTTGCTCCGCTATCTGGGTTACATTCATTAATTAAAAGAACCACTGGCAAGGGCCAACTTCTTACAAAAAGATAGGTACAAATACAACAGCATATTTGATAACAGAGCATATTACATAGACATTATGGAACTCACATGCTTCGACACAAATAAATCAACAACCATAACACACGAGATAACAAAATGCATAAATTCCCAAAATGCAACTCAAGACTCATATTCTCACGACACTTGACAATTTCCGGAAAGTAACGCCGATCCATCCACTGAACGTCAGCCGTAACCTTGGGCTCTCCGCTCACCCTAGAACATTCAGCTCGGGTTCCTTGACGCTACGACGCCTAGCTAATCTGCCGAAAAACCAGCCGGAGCCGTTTAGGGGATCCTAGCACCCTAGGTTAATCAGATCAAAGCTCAAAAACGCCACGACACTCGACGGCTCGACTAAACTCTCGCAGTCTAATGAATAAATTGCAGCATACGATAATTCAGGAAACAATTGAATAATTATTAGACCGCATATCAAATAATATTCACGCCAAGCTCAAAACAGTGCGAACAGTTCAGCAGTATAAGCAATTCATCTTAACAATCATAACTCAGCAAACAACTCAGTTCATCCCTCTGCAACTCAATGGAGTTGGCAGAGAGGCAAGCAAACAAGTGTGGGGGGTTGGGGACAGCTATCAACCACTTGAAGACAAGCCCACTAAATAATCAATATATCAAAAAGCAGTAAAACAAAGGGATACAAGACCCTCACTTCGAAGCCTGAGGTTCTCAGACTTCTTCGCATAAATACTTGAAATTAAATTCATATCAATATCTAAAGTTGCCCTTACGCACAAAACATAAACACGTAGAATATGAAGTGCCCTTACCGAAACGCCAAACCGCACGTACTCCTCAATCCTACGCCACACGATCTCGAATCACTCAAAGCCTATCACACGAAGCAAACTTAGCATAATCTAAAGACTTAATTCTATAACCTTAGGCTCTCAAAACCTAAAACCCTTTGTCCTAACCAAAACACTTTCACTTAGAAACATAATTTAAATACTAGTTTTTAATAAATTACGTACACATTGAAAATATTTTACTAACTAATTAAAAGAGTAAAATTCCAAGACTAGAACCATTTCTTGAAAAAGCTAAAACATAACACATCATTATTTTATTGAAAGCTTAAGGCAAGAAACAATATCAATTAACCACTTCTTTTCTCAAACCTTAACATCAAGGCTCCACTTGGTTTATCTTGGGTCTCAAGGAACCCAATTTACCTAATGTGCTTCATTGCCCCAAATTCTCAAAACAATTCTAAATGCAATCAAACCTTTTCTATAATTTTTCAAAGCTTGAACACAATTCCATACAACCATATAGTGCTAAAAACACAAATTTATTTCTCCCTCAAACCCTAGGGAACTCGCGGCCTTCATCAAAAAATAAGGGAACAATTGCAAATCTCTTAAACTATTTTAACCACACCATTTCATATGAAATTACTTTCACAAAACAACAAACTATTACACAAGAGAAAGCTTAATCAAGACCCAAAAATCATTTTTCAAGTCCCTCAAGGACAAAGTTTTTCAACAAAAATCCACTAACTCTTTTTATTCAACAATTTCAACAATGTCAATAACAAATATACTAACTAAGAAGCAATTCTCTTGGCATCCATTAAAAGCCTGTTTCAACCTCCAATACGGGTGATTACGTCTAAGAAATCTACGATGCCCAAGATAAACAGTCTTCCTTCCATGTTGCAATTGATGGTCGCATGTGCCTTCTTCACATATAGGACATGCTTTATGTCCCTTAACACTATACCCAGACAAGTTCTTGTAAGCTGGAAAGTCATTTATGGTGCAAAATAAGATGACACGCAACTTGAAATTTTCATAGGAATACCTATCAAACACATCAATGCATTCTTCCTACAATATTTTCAAGTCTTCAATCAAGGGACTTAGATAAACATCTATGTCATTTCCTGGCTGTTTTGGTCCAGAAATTATCACAAACAACGTAATATATTTACGCTTCATGCACAGCCAAGGATATAAGTTGTAAATAACTAAGAGAACAGGCCATGAACTATGGATAATACTTAAACTACCATATGAATTCATTCCATCCGTAGAAATTCCAAGCCTAAGGTTTCTTGCCTCATTTTCGAAATCTGAAAACAGAGAATCAACTCGCTTCCATTGCAAAGAATCAGCCGAATGGCGAAGCTTTCCATCACATTTCCACTCATCTGGATGCCATCTAATATTATTTGCGTCTTTTACATTGGCAAACAGTCGCTGAAACCTTGGAATAATTGGAAGATACCATAACACCTTCGCAGGAGGACCCTTTGTGGTCACATCACAACCCTCATCATCACCCTTTTTTTGTAGCGTGATGTCATACATGTCAGACACTTTTCTTTGTCTTCATTGTCTTTCCAGTACAGTATGCAATCATTGGGAAATGCATGTATTTTCTTATACTCCACACGCATCAGACATAATATCTTTTTTGCCTCATAGTTACAGTTAGACAATGTGTTGCCTTCTAGAAGCATTTCCTTCAAGAAGCCAAGCAATTTTGTGAAGCTCTTATCAGTCCACCCATTTATCGCCTTCAAATTGAACAATCTCAACACCACTGACAACCATGTGAAATTGACGCACCCTGGACACTACAAGAAAACTCGGGATTACCGACGCCAAAAAACCGTTGGTAATGCGTTTTTTCGACGGATTACCGACGGCCACCAACCCGTCGGTAAAACGAGCGTCGCAAATCCCTACCGACGTGCTTTTTTTTACCATCAGTATTACCAACGGGTCGTACCGTTGATAAAAGTCCATCGGAAAATGTCGGTACATCCAGATGGGTTGTACCCTTCGGTATATTTCTGACGGGCATGCCCGTCAGTAAAGCCGAAATTTTTTTCCCGACTGTTCAGCTCGTCGGTAAAGCCGAATTTATTAAATTAATTAATTAATTTTATTTATTAAATTATTAAATTTATTAAATTAATTAATTAAATTATTAACTATTAAATTACTTTAATTATTTAACTATTTATTTATTTATTTATTAAAAATAATTTATTCCCATATTAAAAAATGTTTATTTATTAAATTAATTAACTATTACTAGTAATTTAATTTAATTTAATTTAATTGATTACTTTTAATTTTTAATTTATTCTCATATTTAAAAATGCGATAACGTAAACTAAAAAATAAATTAAAAAAAAGAAACGTAATAAATAAAATAAAAAAATCCGACGAACAAAGATCAGTAACTAAAAATATATCCGAAAATATAAAAAAATATAAGTAGAAACAGAACTAATAGTCCTGGTAGTCCTGATCATGATCGAGATGCTCTACACTATCTACATCATCGACATGATCATCAGTACTAGGAGGCGGAGGCAGAGGCGGAGGCGGAGGCGGTGGAGGAGGCTGCTGGCGAGCTAGCAACTGGTACATCTGCTCCTGTCGCGTCAGCACCTGAGCCAAAATGGTACTCGTCCGGCGGGACTCCTCCTGTTGCTCGGCCACGACCCGCTTCAGCTCGGCTATCTCCTGCTCATCCGCGGCAGAGCGACCAGTGGCAGCACCACTACTTGACGACTCTCCGATGTGGAGGCGGCCCCTTTCTTGTAGTTGTTGGCAAGGTCGCCAGCACCGTATAGGCGACCCTTCTTCTTGCCGCCAACAACATCTACCCATACCCTGAGCGGTGCAGATGGATCCTCAGGGCTCTGAGAGGGGGAACATGATGATGTTTGAGACATCATCTGAGACATTCTCGTGTCAAAATCCTCCTGTCAAACATAATCAAATAAGTCAATTTTTTTTGTAATAAAACAATATAAACATTATTAAAAAACTATTCATTATATTTTAATAATTACCTGGGTCTGCCTCGACCGCTCATCGACGAAATCACTGGTACTCATCCTAATATGAGTTGCACGATGGAGCTTGTGCAATTGTACCTCTCTACCCAACCTCTTCGACAGTAATTATTTAATAAAAAATCCTTAACTAAATAATAAATAATAACTAACAACAACAACAACAACAACAACAACAACAACAATAATAATAATAATAATAATAATAATAATAATAATAATAATAATATAAAACGTACAAGTCGAACTGCGTGCTGCGCTTGACTGACCGAACCTCTGGTGTGTAAGCTCCCACCCTTCTTAGTGGCTCTATTCTACTTCGCCTTCTCGCTTAACGCCTTGAACTCAGGGGAGTTCCAGTGCACTTGCAGCTGCTGCTAGACGTGATCCCCTATCCAGTGGGGCTGTCCATTGAGGTGGGCATCTCTAAGCATATCAGAGTGGCGGTGGGAGGCCTTCATATGGAAGTTCTTCTTGATCCGCTCCTCATCCTCTTTCTTCCAAGAAACCCTCTCCTGTATGAATATAATACATTATTATTTGAATTTTTATGAAATAAAAAAATAATATGCAAAAAAATAAAAAATCACAACTTATTCCAAAAGATTTGAACATATGATCCCCCGCCTCCTCCTTCAACTTCTCCTAGGTCGGCCAAAACGTGTGGTAATTATCCTTAATTACCGCTGTGATAGCCGTCGCAGCTGGCTTTGAGGGAAGGAACCTGAACAATAACAAGATGTCAAACAAGATAATATATATATATATATATATATATATATATATATATATATTAATAACTCGAAAAAAATATAAATACTTACCCTTTACCAACTGGCCTGATAGCAACTCGGCCATTATGCAGCATCTGAATATCATCAACGACCTCCTGCTGCTCAACCTCCTGTTGCTCATCCTCATCCTGCTCAACCCCGGTCTGATCAAGTGTGTGGCCTGTACTATACTCATGATCGGACAGATGAGTATCGGGCACCATCTCAGGCACAAAATGTTGGTGTAAGCCCTAGAGGCCAATGTTTTTCCTTTGGACTTATATTTTGTATCATGTAGTTTATTTATTATATGAGGTATTTTCAATTATTATGTTTGTTTCAACGTAATAAAGTCCTTGAGTAAAAGTTCGTTTTCAATAGAACATCGAGTAGACGACTCGGTTGTGGGATACTAAAGAACTTACTCTAAATATCTGTAGTCGAGTATTATTATTATTAAGGACAATAATAATACATCAAGACTATTATGTGGGTGGACTGATAACCTCATCTCACAGGTTATAGATATGAGATATCAAGTCACCACATAGGTACACGTTAGGGTAATTGTGTACTGGATTGACCCGCCATGAGAATACTACATAGTGTGTTATGTAAGTGTCATGAGTTATTCTCATAGTGATAGTGGTGTATGCCACCCTCAGACCTGAAACCACTATGGTCCCTACATGAGGAGTTGAGTGTTTTATTACCGTCAAACATTGTCTGTAACAGGACAATTATAAAGTCGGTCAACTGGGCACTCAACGAGTCATGCAAAGAGACATGAGTGACCTAGATGGGATTTGCCCCTCCTACATAACAGGAGTAATATCTGTGGGCCCCTTGATAGAGTATGATCAGAAATGCATGGCCATGCTGAAATAAGTCAATATGAGATATTGATCTTATTTGTTGTTACTAAGTCTACTCGGGCATCAAGGAATATAATATTGAACTATACAAGGGTGACACATACTATGCCTTGTGTTCAATATAGATATAAGGGCAAAACGGTAATTATACACATGATCATTATCACGGAAAGGTTACGTCACAACACTGACATTCTCGTTACTTGGGTAGCAGTGATGTATTGCTAGACATCGCCATCGCTTATAATATTAAATAGTGATTTAATATTATTGCCAACGCATGAACCTACAGGGTCACACACATGAGAACAGGCTAATGGGAGATTAAATAAATGAGTGAGACTCATTTTATTCGGTGGTGCATTCTTACGATGCACCAGCGCGAGTCAAGAAAGACGCAGAACACGATAAGTTACGGTGCGCTAGGTCAGTCTTAAGTGAAGTCTATAAATAGACTCGTTAAGACTGAAGTCCTAACACGGAATTAAAACCCTAGCCGTTCCAAAGATCGTGACTTGCATCGTGGATCGGTTCCAGACGTCGCCTAGCACTGTGACGGAGACCGCTCCCATTCGAAGGCTGTTCGTGTGGACTACGTAGAGGCGTTGTTTTCTGTGCGACGCTCGTGCTCAATTCCAATTTTCATCTGCAAACGATCTGCGCTACAAGAGGTAATTCATATAACCCTGAGTCATGACCATTCGCAAGGATCCATGGAAGGGAAAGTTTAAATTTCCGCTGCGTTTTAAACTCTGTTATTGCGCGATTTCCCTACACAAAATGGGAGGAAGAAGCGTCAAGTGTCTGTTGGAACCCCGGGGTGGGGACCATGTAAATGAGAGGCAAATTGGGTATCGGTGCAGAAGGTGTTGGATGCTGTGTATATGCCGAACGCACTGGAGGCTGTGTAGGAGCCGAACGCGCTGGAGCCTGTGTAGGCGTAGATGTATGCGGACGTTGTGTGGATAACAGCGTCGCATAGCTAGCATCATCAATCCTAATAACATTTGGCCTCTGACGATGAGAGGGGTCGATGGCGATGCCCTTTCCCCTCGTTTACCACCAGTGGGTGGTTTGGGGGGTCGGATCCTGGACCGCCTGATGCCATATATGTCTATAGAGCAATTCAACATTAACAGTCATGAAATATTATATTTAAACATAACAATATTAAAAATGAATTCCATAAAAATAAACAAGTTATATCCCTTTATATATCAGAAACAAACTGACCTAACAAATATTCATGCAATATGTATTCAGTAAATCATTTTATAGTTTGAAAATAATAATTAGATTTAAATACACTTTATTTGTCTGTGATTAATTTATGCAACAATTATTTACACTAACTATAGACTTCGATCAGTCCACCATTACTTAAATTGAGTTAAATCTGATATAATATATGAATAGTAACCCAACTTTATGTTTTGATTTTATTTCAGGTTCCAATATGTAACACCCCGAAGTCCTATTCATGCTTTTTTCTAATAATTAGCCTAATTCGCGTAATCAATGGGTGTAAAAATACGAAGGAATTAAAATCGCAACACGAATAAGACTACGACGCGCTACGGTGAAGTAATACTAACGGTGAAGTAATACTAAGTATGTCACATGCAGGTATATAGATAAGTACATACTATTAGAGTGCAAAGTGCGTAGTGTCGATAGTAATGATACAGTCATCCCAAAAGAAGTAAACCTGTGAGCCTAACATGCTGCCTCAACAAAACAAAACAGCAAAACACAAAACATAACATAAGCATCAAGACTCCTGGCCAACATATAACCAAACGCCTCAGCGAGGGGGAAACTGAGAGCTCCCACTCTGAGATCCTGAATGCCTAGGAAACAACCGTCTGTAATCGTGAGATGTCATGTGGTGAGAGGGACCAGATGTCGCTCCTCTCCCACGTCTCTGTCATCCACAGTGGCTAGACTCGCTATGATGGCTAACAGGTCGCACAGGCATCGGCTGAGGAGGCATCGGTAGATAACCTCCATAACTAACACCTGGTGGAAACCCTGGCAACTGCCACATCTGCTGAAAAGGTAGTCTCTGACATATCCTGAAGTCTCCGGAAAAGCTAGCTGCCTGGAACCCTGAAATAGATGGAGATGGTACCCGTATAGATCACGGCCTGACCCACATGGTCAATCTCCCACGAGGTATTCCCCTTTTCCGTTAGGAATCCTCCTCCCCCTTTTCCAATAGGGACGTCCGTTTCCCCCTTTTCCGATTGCGAACGGAGCGGATCAAACGTATTAGGCGAGATATCCCTCATTTCCGTTAGGGATTCTCTCCACATCACATTCTTGTCAATAACGGAGTGGTTACTAATGCAATATCATATGCATGCATCCAACACCTCATAATCATATGCCTCACGTCATATTATGCACACATTCCCTAAAAATCCCACAATCTGGTTCATACATGTTAACAAGATATACTTAATCATTTAAGCATGCTAGGACAACATGCAATACATTTCCACATAATACGCATTTAATCATGTTATCTTAAGCATGTTACTACTCACATAGAGCACATATGTTACATCTCACAGTTAAGCATATTATCAGGCAATCACATTTAATAATAAAATAATCTTATGTTAGTTGATGGGTCTACCACGCCTATCCTTAGATGTGGCACACCATAACCCCTATCCTTAGGTGTTACTGACATTAACCCCTAGTAGGGCTTAGGTACCCTACACATGCCAAACAATCATATCTACTATACAGAACCCAATAAAAGTGCATTCTCTCTACCACCTGGTAATAGAAGCACTCGGAAGCAAACTGGACACTGAGACGTAAACACGAACTAGCCAACAATCACACCAACACTCCCACACTATGTTCCGGTTTAGCCAATAACAAGGAATAAGTCCAGAGTTACCAACAGTATCACCGAACAGTCTAGAATAATCCACAGTTAACCGGAAACACACAAACGCACTCGGATTAGAGTTAGGGCAACTGATATACTAAATAAAACACAAAAAGAGGCCACAGCCAGGGGCTGGACTTCCAATTCCAGAACTTCAACTTACCTAAAAATAACACCAGACAAGCTTCCACAGTCAACCGGTACCCGTACTATCGCCAAAACCCTAAAATACGAAGAACAGGTAATGAGGAACAATCCAAACAACTAAGGAATCCACGAAATCAGATTTGGGACATGAAGAACAGAGACTCCAATCTTAGTTTCGTGAACCATGGAATCTCCTCTGGGAGTTTCGGCAAAACCCTAACTCGTTCGGTACCCGCACGGTCAAACCGGGGTCCAAAACACAGTCTGATAAGGGCTAAGAACTGGAATCAATTCAAGATTAAGAACTTGCTAACTGAAACAGAGATGAACAGTAGATGGGATTAGAATTTACCTCGATGAAACGACAATCGGAGATAAGCCCTAACAAGCTCAAATGGTACTAGACGAGTTAACACCGTCGATTTGAAGAACGGATGATCAAAGTAGCTTTGGATGAGATCACAAAGCTTGGAAATGTTAAAAATGGAGGGAATCTGATAAGAAAGGTGTTCTGGTGGTGTTATTTGAAGAAGAAGTGAAAAAAATGAATCAGAGGGATTAATGGCCTTAAATAGGCAAAAATCCCAGCATTGCGCTACCCTTAGTGCACTAGTACACTGCGCGCATCACGCGTGACCCTGAGCATGCCACGCGCATTGTTGAGCACTGGTTCTGTCTCCATACACGTTACGCACGCTTTAGCGTGCACCACGCACACCGCTCTGCTGAGATAACTTCGTCCAGAAGTTGTTTGCTGCATGCGCGCCATGTGTCACGTTTCCATTGGCTTATATGCCACGTGTCAAAGCTGATCACATGCTGCTGGTCCACTATACACCAGCGCGCATCACGCGCATCCATAGGCACAGCAGGCGCGCGCCACGTGCTCCCGCGTATACTTGCCCGTTTTTCGCGCGATTTCTTCGATTCCGACTTCCGTGCGATCCAGAACTCGATACCCTAACACTTAAACATGATTCCTAACACAAAAGGACATCAAATGGACTTAAGAACAAAGGTTCTAAGTCTCATATACTCGTCTAAAAACTCTTATTTGCTCAAAGGTACGAGCACCTAAAACCCTAATCTCAACTCCGATTGTTCTCAAACTTAACCAGGCTTCCAAGACTCATACCAAAACCTCATCAAACACTATACTAACCTCAAATAACATATCAAACCTCAAAACATGCTTTCACACAAACATCAAAAGCGAGCACACAGCCAAAAGGTCAAGCATGTAGTCATAACACACAAATCCCTACCTAGGGCACACAAATACACTTAGTCACACATAAACACACATTAAGCAAGATTAGAAAAAATGAGGATGTTACATTACCACCCCCTTAAAAGAGATTTCGTCCCCAAAATCACGCACCTGAAAATAAATGAGGGTACTGCTGACGAATCTCACTCTCACGCTCCCAAGTCATGTCACCTGTCACATCATCCCACAGAACCTTAACTAAACAAATAGTTTTACCACGAAGTTCCTTCATCCTCCTAAGTTCTCTTTCAATTGTATTGACTCGGGTTCAAGTATATGTGATGGATAGGAAAAATATTTGTGAAGTTGTGAAACATGAAAAACATCGTGAAGTCTGGAAAGATCAGGTGGTAAGGCTATATGATAAGCTACCGAGCCAATCGTACGGAGAATTTGAAAAGGTCCAATGAATCTAGGGGTTAGCTTTCTAGATTTGATGGCTCTGCCAATTCCAGTTCTAGGTGTCACTCTCAGAAAAACATGGTCTCCTTCTTGGAATTCTAAAGGTCTCCTCCTTTTGTCGCTATAACTCTTCTGCCTATCCTGTGATGCTTTCATCTTCTCTCTAATCTTCCTGACTTGTTCTGTGGTTTACTGTACCAACTCTGATCATAATACTTGTGTATCTCCTGTCTCAAACCAACACAAAGGGGTCCTACACTTCCTTCCATACAGTGCCTCAAAAGGTGCCATACCTATACTTGAGTGAAAACTGTTGTTATAGGTAAACTCTACTAAAGGCAAGAATTCATCCCAACTTCCTACGTGCTCCGACACACAAGCTCTCAACAAATCTTCTAGGGATTGGATCGTTCGTTCTGACTGACCATCCGTTTGAGGATGATAAGCTGAACTCAATCTCAATTTGGTTCCTAAAGCTCATTGCAATTCATTCCAGAATCTAGAGGTAAATCTAGGATCTCTATCACTGATGATGCTCGAAGGAACACCATGCAACCTAACAACCTCCTTGATGTATATTTGAGCCAATCTCTCCAAAGGATACTTCTCTCCAATTGGAATGAAATGAACATTCTCGGTCAACCGATCAATAATTACCCAAATTGCATCAAACTTCTTAGGCGTCCTTGGTAAACCCACTACGAAATCCATTGCTATCCCGTCCCACTTCCACACGGGAATATCCAATGATTGCAACATTCCTGCTGGCATCCTATGTTCAATCTTCGCTTTCTGACACACTAGACAAGACATGACGAAGTTTGCTATGTCTTTCTTCATACCAGGCCACCAAAACATCTTCTTCAAATCCTGATATATCTTAGTAGTGCCCGGATGAAAAATAAGCTTGCTCTTATGGGCTTCTTCCAGAATCGTTCTCCTTAGTTCTGAGTCATGCGGAATACAAACTCGGTCTCCAAACCTCATTACTCCATCTTTCTTGATACTAAACTCCGAAGTCTCACCGTCCTTCATGGAATCTTTAATCTTGATCAGCTGTTCATCAAGCCCTTGCTTCGCCTTCAAGTCTTGCAGAAATTCATTGGTCACCACTATCTGTCCTAAGCATAACTTGTCCTTAAACAACTGCACTCCCAAATTCAAATCTCTGAATTGTTCCACCAACTCCAACTCTTTCACCATCAAAGCTGACACATGTAGGGATTTCCTACTTAAAGCATCAGCTACAACATTAGCTTTTCCTGGATGATATCGCAGTTCAAACTCATAATCCTTAATAAACTCCATCCACCGCCGTTGACTCATATTCAGCTCCTTCTGGTCAAACAGGTATTTCAGGCTCTTATGATCACTGAATACCGTGAACTTAGCCCCGTAAAGGTAATGTCTCCAAATCTTCAATGCAAAAACTATAGCTGCAAGTTCAAGGTCATGGGTAGGGTAGTTCCTTTCGTGATTCCTTAATTGTCTTGATGCGTAGGCCACTACACTACCTCATTGCATAAGAACACATCCTAACCCTTGATATGATGCATCGCAGTACACTTCAAATTCTCCTGAGGGATCGGGTAAAACTAACACAGGTGATGTGGCCAGCCTCTTCTTCAGCTCTTAGAAACTCTCTTCACACTTATCTGACCACACAAAAGGGTTCTCCTTCCTCGTCAACTGGGTCATAGGTAAGGCTATCTTCGAGAATCCTTCAATGAACCTTCTGTAGTATCCAACCAAACCCGTAAAGCTCATAATCTCACTCACCGACTTAGGTCTTTCCCACTTGGTCACAGCTTCCACCTTCGAGGGATCTACAGCAATACCATCTCTATTAATCACATGTCCAAGAAATTGCACCTCTTCGAGCCAGAATTCACACTTTGACAGTTTAACATAAAGCTGCATGTCCTTTAAAATCCGAAGTACAGTTCTCAGATGCTCCACATGCTCTCCTTCTGTACGCGAATAAATCAGTATGTCATCAATGAAGACGACTACAAATTTATCTAAGAATAGTCTAAAAATACGATTCATATAATCCATGAACACTGCAGGAGCATTAGTCACACCAAATGGCATAACCAGATACTCATAATGTCCATATCTAGATCTAAAGGCAGTCTTAAGAATATCTTCTTTCTTGACCCTAATCTAATGATAACCAGATCTCAGCTCAATTTTGGAAAATATTGCCGCTCCTTTCACTTGATCCATCAAATCATCTATTCTAGGCAAAGGATACTTGTTCTTAATCGTGACCCGATTAAGTTGCCTATAATCAATACACATCCTTGCAGATCCATCCTTCTTCTTCACAAATAACATCGGTGCTCCCCATAGTGAAACACTGGGTCTAATGAATCCTTTCTTGATTAAATTGTCTAACTGGGATTTCAACTGTGCTAGTTCTGTGAGAACATTCTGTAGGGTGCTATGGATATAGTTCCAGTTCCAGGGATAAGGTCTATTGCAAATTCTATCTCTCTTTCCGGGGGTAATCCTGGAGTGTCATCAGGAAACACTTCAGGGAATTCTCTCACTACCGGCAAAGAGTCAATGCTATGAGTATCCTTAGTTTCCATTGAAAATAACATCATATACTTCGGAGAGTTACCACTAGCGACAAATTGACTATCATTGGCAAATACCATACTGGGTTGTTCAGGAAAAGTAAGGGTCTTACGGGAACAGTCTAGTAACACATGGTTGGCTGCAAACCAGTCCAGTCCTAAGATAATATCTAGGTCTTGCATCGGTAGGCAAATAAGGTCTACTAAGAAATTCTTATTCTCTATGGTGACTTGACATTTAAGGCAAACTGATGAAGTAGTCAGGGGATCACTAGTAGGAGTAGAAACTACCAGTTTACGAGGTAAAGAAGAAACAGGCAATTTCAAATGATCCACACATGCAAGTGAAATGAAAGAATGTGTAGCCCCAGAGTCAAATAATACAGATAAGAGTTTACCAGAGACCAAGCACATACCTTGTATCAGATCAGGCGATTGAGAGGATTCAGCTCCCCTCACGGTAAATACTTTCCCCGAAGTTTAAAGTCTGCCTGCACCGGCTCCGTCTCCTCGTCCTGTACCACCACGTCCTACACCACCTCGTCCTGTACCATTTCCATTTCCTCTTCCTCCACGTCCTCCTACAACAGGTCTGTTTGCAGCTCTCTGTCCACCCCGATAATCCTTCGCTAAGTGACCCATCCGTCCATACTGATAACACTATTTTGACTCTCCTCCACCAGCTAGCACTATACAATCCTTGATAAGATGCGGACCTCCACACCTATAACATCCCTGATCTCTCATTATAGCTCCAGCACCTTCAGTAGCATCGGGTTGTGCTGGTCTAGAAAGGTCCGGCTCTGCCCCTCTGAAACCTACCTCCCCCATGTCTACCACCTCCTCTATAAGCATCGCCTTTTGCGCCACCTCCACTCCTGATAGGAACACCACTCCTCTGCTGATCTCTCTCTCTATCCATACTCTCCAGCTCCATACACTATTCTACTAGATCTGGAAAGCTCGTCAACTTCAAAGGACTCATAGTCCGTCGTATCTCATACTTCAGTCCATCCTGAAACCTCTGGCACATCCACAGCTTGCTAGGATGCAAGCGATAGAACTCTGAATACTTCAGTAAGGCCTTAAACCGCATAGCATAATCACCTATAGTCATACTTCCCTATTTCAAACTCTCAAACTCCTTTTCCTTCTCCTTGCGATTCAACCTTGGAAAGAACTTCTCCATAAAACTCTCCTTAAACAACTCCCAGTTCACTACACTTCCTTGCTCTTCCAATAACCTTTTCTTACCTCTCCACCAAGACTCAGCATTGCAAATCAACATAAAAGAAGAAAATGATACCTTTCTCTCCTCACGGGTGTTCATAGCCACGAAGATCTTCTCAATCTCCTGAATCCACTTCTCAGCTCTTTCGGGGTTAAACTCCCCGTTAAACTTTGGAAGATTTGCCTTTAGAAAAACTGTCATCCCATTGTCATCACTCCTCTCTTCCCTCCTAGTCTGAGCAGCCTGCAGAAACTGAGCATTCTGCTGTGCCTGCTGAAGCATAGCAGTGGCCAATTCCCTAACATATCGAAGGGTCTCGTCAGAAACATGACCTCCTCCAACTCTCGAGGTCTCTCCATTCCTTACTTCATTCACTCTCTTATGCGTACCTCTGCCACGACGAGCCATGAAGTCCTGAAAAAGAAATCATTAGCTCGAGGTCCATAAGATATAAAGAATTATAGAAATATATGATTTATATCTTATGAATTGATAACTGGTTACCTTTATTTAAGGCAATAAAGATAACGCGGACACTTTACCCAACGTCTAAAGATAGTCGTATTCGGTGGGAATACAACTAGACTCAGCTAGAATTAACATCCTAAATGACCTCACAGTCCGGTTAGGGCCGAACTGCTCTGATACCACAAATGTAACACCCTGAAGTCCTATTCATGCTTTATTCTAATAATTAGCCTAATTAGCATAATCAACGGGTGTAAAAATACAAAGGAATTAAAATCGCAACACGAATAAGACTACGACGCGCTACGGTGAAGTAATACTAAGTATGTCACATGCAGGTATATAGATAAGTACATAATATCAGAGTGCAAAGTGCGTAGTGTAGATAGTAATGATACAGTCATCCCAAAAGAAGAAAACCTGTAAGGCTAACCTGTTGCCTCAACTAAATAAAACAGCAAAACACAAAACATAACATAAGCATCAAGACTCCTGGCCAACATATAACCAAACGCCTCAGCGAAGGGAAAATTGAGAGCTCCCACTCTGAGATTCCAAACATCTAGGAAACAACTGTCTGTAATCGTGAGCTGTCATGTGGTGAGAGGGACCAGATGTCGCTCCTCTCCTACGTCTCTGTCGTCCATGGTGGCTAGACTCGCTATGATGGCTAACAGGTCGCATCAGCATCGGCTGAGGAGGCATCGGTGGATAACCTCCATAACCAAAACCTGGTGGAAACCTTGGCACCTGCCACATCTGCTGAAAAGGTAGTCTCTGACATATCCTGAAGTCTCCAGAAAAGCTAGCTATAGGAAGACCTGGAACCCTGAAATAGATGGAGATGGTACCCGTATAGATCACTACCTGACGCACATGGTCAATCTCCCACCCCATGCCGTCGAAATCATGGTACTGAATCTCAAAATCACCCCACACGGGGATCCGAGGGGGAAGGAACATCAACGGGTGCATCAGCATAAACTCCTCCATCGGGCGTTGCTGCGGTTGCATCCTCCTCTTTAATAAAGTCTAACATACAATAATACATATACACACAAGCATACAAACACAGGGAGGTAATAATAACACAATCATCAAAAAGCGGGAAATGCAAAAGTAGAATGAATGATTTGACAATCCGACCAAACCAACATATATAAACAAATATGACCTAGCTACCCACTTCCACTTATCCCATGTCTCTCAATGAATCAATGTGTTGTGTTCTTCGACATCTTTTCTTTCTATTGTCATTATACTCCCCATTTCCGTTAGGTTGCCGCCCCCTTTTCCATTAGGGACTCCCGTCTCCCTTTTCCAATAGAGCACGGCGCGACACTAGCCTAGTCCACAAGGTATTCCCCTTTTCCGTTAGGAATCCTCCTCCCATTTTTCCGATAGGGATGTCCGTTTTCCCCTTTTCCGATAGGGAACGGAGTGGATCAAACCTATTAGGCAAGATATCCCCCATTTCTGTTAGGGATTATCTCTACATCACATTCTTATTAAGAACGGAGTGGTTACTAATGCAATATCATATGCATACATCCAACACCTCATAATCATATGCCTCACATCATATTATGCACACATTCCCTAAATATCCCACAATCAGGTTCATGCATGTCAACAGGCTATAATTAATCATTTAAGCATGCTAGGACAACAGGCAATACATTTCCACATAATACGTATTTAATCATGTTACCCTAAGCATGTTACTACTCACATAGAGCACATATGTTACATCTCACTGTTAAGCATATTATCAGGTAATCACATTTAATAATAAAATAATCTTATGTTAGTTGATGGGTCTACCATGCCTTTCCTTAGATGTGGCACACCGTAACCCCTATCCTTAGGTGTTACTGACATCAACCCCTAGTAGGGCTTAGGTACCCTACACATGCCAAACAGTCATATCTACTATACAAAACCCAATAAAAGTGCATTCTCTCTCCCACCTAGTAATAGAAGCACTCGGAAGCAAACTGGACACCGAGACGTAAACACGAACTCACCAACAATCACACCAACACTCCCGCACTATGTTCCAGTTCAGCCAACAACAAGAAATAAGTCCAGAGTTACCAACAGTATCACCGAACAGTCCAGAATAGTCCACAGTTAACCGGCAACACACAACGCACTCGGATTAGAGTTAGGGCAACTAATAAACTAACTAAAACACAAAATGAGGCCACGACTAGGGGATGGCCTTCCAATTCCAGAACTTCAACTTACCCAAAAATAACACCAGACAAGCTTCCACAGTCAACCGGTACCCGTATTATCGCTAAAACCCTAAAATACGAAGAATATGTAATGAGGAGCAATCCAAACAACCAAGGAATCCACGAAATCAGATTTGGGACATGAAGAATAGAGACTCCAATCTTAGTTTCGTGACCCATGGAATCTCCTTTGGGAGTTCCGACAAAACCCTAGCTCATTCGGTACCCGCACGGTCAAACCAGGGTCCAAAACACAGTCTGATTAGGGCTGAGAACTAGAATCAATTCAAGATTAAGAAATTGCTAACTGAAACAGAGATGAACAATAGATGGGATTAGAATTTACCTCGACGAAACGGTGATCGAAGATAAGCCCTAACAAGCTCGAACGGTAACAGACGAGTTAACACCGTCGGTTTGAAGAACGGATGATCAAAGTAGCTTTGGATGAGATCACGAAGCTTGGAAATGTTAAAAATGGAGGAAATCTAGTAAGAAGGGTGTTCTGGTTGTGTTATTTGAAGAAGAAGTGAAAAAAATGAATCAGAGGGATTACTGGCCTTAAATAGGCAAAAATCCCAACGCTGGGCGCGCGCCATGCGCACCCCTATAATACACTGTGCACGTCACGTGCTACCCTGAGCGCGCCACGTGCATTGTTGCGCACTGGTTCTGTCTCCATGCGTGTCACGCGCGCTTGAGCGCACACTACGCACACCGCTCTGCTCTGCTGAGATAACTTCGTCAAGAAGTTGTTTGCTGCATACGCGCCACGTGTCACGTTTCCATTCACTCACATGCCACGTGTCAAAGCTGATCACATGCTGCTGGTCCACCATACACCAATGCGCGTCACGCGCATCCATAGGCACAGCAAGCGCGCGCCATGCGCTCCTGTGTATACTTGCCCATTTTTCGCGCGATTTCTTCGATTTCGACTTCCATGCGATCCACAACTCGATACCCTAACACTTAAACATGATTCCTAACACAAGAGGACATCAAATGGACTTAAGAACAAAGGTTCTAAGTCTCATATACTCATCTGGAAACTCTTATTCGCTCAAAGGTACGAACACCTAAAACCTTAATCTGAACTCCGATTGTTCTCAAATTTAACCAGGCTTCCAAGACTCATACCAAAACCTCATCAAACACTATACCAACCTCAAATAACATCAAACCTCAAAACATACTTTCACACAAACACCAAAAGCGAGCACACCGCCAAATGGTCAAGCATGCAGTCAAAACACACAAATCCCTACCTAGGGCACACAAATACACTTAGTCACACATAAACACACATTAAGCAAGATTAGAAAAAATGGGGATGTTACGCAGTACATGGCTCATGGCTGGATAAGTTAATGGCTGCAGAACTTTCGATGATATCAGAAAAGGATTATCATGCATATCTAACAATTTACACATTGAAAATTAAAAAATAACTATTTCAAGTGATGTTTTAAGTTGATTTTACTTAATATTTGTGCTACCAATAACTTTTTCAATATCTCTTTATAATTACAGTCTATACTATGCTGCTAATTATAGTCTCTTTATAATTACACACCGCTAACCTTCACCGTATCATTTTTAAATTAGATACTTTTATATAAAAATTAAAAATATACCTCGTGCATTGCACGGGTATACATAATAGTAACTGATAAATTAAAATATATTGTTAGACATTAATTTCTCTAATTGTAAAAGGTTAAACAATTTAATTCTGCGCATTCTACCCACTCTGCTTCGGCATCGTCTTCAGATCTTGATGGTCCTGCCACTTCTTCATTTAATTCCTGATCTCCATCTACATCTTCATATGTGATTGGATCGTCACGTAGTCGAGAAATGGGTTCCACTTCATTTACTACGTTGACATGAGACATCTCATCCACTTGATAAGCCACTTCTTCCTGTGGATCATCTGCTTCAACGCGACCCCTTGGTTTTGTCTTTATTGCAACACACCAACCTTGTTTGTCCCTTCGAGTTGATGGATAAGGGACATAATACACTTGTCTTACATGTTGTGCTATGATAAATTGGTATCTTCTGCTCATGCATATGTCAACAGTATTATATTTTCGATCCACTCTTATGCCTTTACTTGACGGATCAAACCAATTACAATAAAATAGCACTATTTTTTTATTATAGTCTAAAGTATTGTATGCCAGTTCATATATATGTTCAATCACGCCGTAGAAGTCGTCTTCACCTCCATCTGTGACACTTTTTACATAAATTCCGCTGTTAACTTTTTCCCCCCTCTGTTTTTGACTGGGTTAGAAATTTGTATCCGTTTACGAAAAACATGTGCCATTCTTTTACATGTGATTTAGGACCATGAGATAAATTTCTTAACTGTTCGATTTTAGGCGATTTTGCCTCACTGTATACCTGTGTATACACCATATGCAAACAAATTATGGTTCCTTTTTTCAAACAATCTTTTGTATTTTCAAACAATAAATAGTTCAAATAGGACTAAAAATACATACCTGGTTCATAAACCACGTTGGGAAATATTCATGAATATAGGTAGAAGAGTCTTGTTCGCTTGTGG
This sequence comes from Calophaca sinica, assembly GCA_037113605.1. Taxonomy (NCBI): domain Eukaryota; kingdom Viridiplantae; phylum Streptophyta; class Magnoliopsida; order Fabales; family Fabaceae; genus Calophaca; species Calophaca sinica. The sequence goes on along the minus strand of CM073734.1, from coordinate 13,211,274 downwards.
GCTTAGTTAACAAGAATGCCCCGATCAAGTCATTATCAAACAAATGATCATGAGTAGCTGTGGATAAAAGAAATTGAAAGTGGCCAAAATGATACATATGTAAGATATGGTGATACTCCGACACAGTTGATCAACACGTGAACGTGGGCTGACTTCCACTCTTGTCCCATTAACCAGGAAGTTAGCTCCTTTCCAACATGACGACCGGGAAGGCAAAATACTGATGAGGCTAGCGGGTGTCTTTCACTTTCAATTTCTATTTCATTCCTATTATTTGTTGGTGTCAGCATGAAGTTCGTAAAATAATAGGAACAGAAATGGATTATCTCACGGTGTAAGTAAGTTGCACAAATAGATCCTTCAACCCTGGCCTTATTTTTCACCGACCATTTTGAGTTACCCATAAATCTACAAAATAACAAGGTTTATGATAAAAATTGATACATTTAACCCTTCAAGTGAATATCTATTTTAAAGAATATTTTATTATATTACCTTTCGAATAGATACATCCATCTATATTGAACCGGTCCACCAAGCCTAGCTTCATGTGCAAGATGCAATGGGAGATGCTCCATAGAGTCAAAGAAACCAGGGGGAAATACTCTCTTCAACTTAAAAAGAATGACTAGTACGTTCTGCTCCATCTTTATAAGATCATCCTCTCTCAAGATTGCAGAACACAAATCTTTAAAAAATTGGCTGAGTTCCGTAAGTGGATTTAAAACATTTGACTTCAAGGAACTAAATGCAGTAGGAAGTAAACACTCCATGAATACATGACAATCATGGCTTTTCATCCCAATCATGGTTCCTTTGTTCACATCGGCACATCTTACCAAATTAGAAGAATAACTGTCTGGCATTCGAAGTTCTTTTATCCACTGACAGACTGACCTTGCTTCCTCAGCAGTTAAAGAGTAACAGGCTTTGGGTTTCAGGGTTTTTCCATCCGACCGAGTCGTCAAATGCAAGTCCTTTCGCCTACAATAAAGCGGTAAGTCTAGTCTGGCCTTATCGTTGTCTTTCGTTCTTCCTCTAACGTTCATCACTGTGAGAAAAACATTGTCAAAAAGGTTCTTCTCAATGTGCATAACATTAAGGTTGTGTCTCAATAAATTATCTTTCCAATATGGCAGATCCCAAAAAATTCTTCTTTTAGTCCAATTATGCTATTGTCCATATCCTTCAAATCGATCCAATTCAGCATAATCTGTGAGTTTTGGCAGATCCATAACTCTACTCTAAATCTATTCGAATGTCAACCTTGGGGGCAGGCCATCTAATTCAACTTTTCCCTTCTTGAAGGTGTTCTTATTCCGTCTAAATAGATGATCACTTGGTAAAAACCTGCGATGTGAGTCAAACCAAGAACTCTTCCCCCCGAATTTCAAGGTAAAGGCCTTTGTATGCTCCATGCAATGGGGACATGCCATTTTACCATGAGTACCCCAACCAGACAACACGCCATATGCAGAGAAGTCATTAATGGTCCACATAAGAGCTGCCCTCATTGTAAAGTTCTTCTTTCCTGCAATATCATAAGTCAAAACACCATTCCACAACCTTTTGAGATTGTCAATGAGAGGCTGTAAGTAGATGTCAATATCATCTGTTGGATTATCTGGACCCGGTATAATACAAGTCAAGAACATATAAGGCTTAGACATGCACATTTCGGGAGGAAGATTGTATGGGGTAATAATAACTGGCCAACAAGAATAGGGTTTCGCCGTTGATTGAACATACGGGGTAAAACCATCAGAGCATAAGCCAAGTCGTACATTACGTGGATTTGCTGCAAATTCAGGATGCACACGATCAAAGTGCTTCCAAGCTTCACCATCACATGGGTGGCGCAATATACCTGAAGTGCTTCTATTCTCATAGTGCCACATTATTTTGTCTGCAGTCTGTGTTGATGCAAACATTCTCTACAGCCTTGGAATAATTGGCAAATAAAACATTGCCTTCCGTGGAACTGGTTTTTGTCTACCCTTCCCATTATCAGTGTGTCAAATATACCTTGGCTCACCACAAAATTTGCATTCAACCAGGGCGCCATCGTTTTTACTGAATTCATTGTCGATATAACATACACCCTCTCACACAACAATCAATCCTTTTAGATTCCAATCCCAACTTGGACACTAAGCTTTTAGCCTCGTAATAACTTTTTGACAAACCATCTCTGATAGGTGGCGAGTCCAACATCATCTTCGTTACGAGATCCAAGCACATATCCGTAGCACCACAGTTGGACTTAAGAGCTAAAAGCCTCACGCACGTTGATAACTTAGAGTCTGCAGACCCTTCAAACAACGGCTTATTTGTTCTAACAAGAGATTATAAAATTTTTGTGCTGTCTCATTTGGAATTTCATCTGTGTCATCATACTATTGCTCCTTGAATGACACGTTAACCCCCAAGGCATCACAAACCATATCTTGCATCAATTCAATTTGCTCACCATATCCCGCATCTACGTAACTGCTTGAAGCACCTGTGCAATTATCGCCAACCCCTAAATCAACCCTAGGCAACTCTTCACCATGTCTAGTCCAAATCCAGTAATTAGGCCTAAATCCAACTCTCTGCAGGTGATATATGACGTCACCTGGGCTCTTGATCCTTTTGCAATCGCAATTAAGACACAGACATCTAATCCCTCCATTAATTTCGAAATCTTCATTTGCCATTGCGGCTTGGACAAAGTGATCAACCCCATCGCAAAAAGATTGTTTGAAACCCCCTCTCCCCGGATACAACCTATCGTACATCCAACTACAACCGCTCTCTTTCTTTAAATGGTATGGCCCTATCCCATTTGAGGAAAAACTTTTTCAGAACTCGTATAATAGTCATTCCTTAATTCTCATATCTTATACTTGACAAAATTTTGGTAGTATTTTCCATTGGTCTCTGACTACACTAAATGATCGCAGTTATAAATACCGCGATCAAGTATGCACCCAGAGAACAAAAGGAAATGAATCGAACTGAAATTTCATCAAATATAAAGATACGAGAATTAAGCAACAACTATTATACGAGTAAAGAAAAAGTTTTTTTCCAAAACTGTCCGACTTGGACAATTCAAGGTTCAATATACAATGAGCACATGGTACCCTAAAAGAGTACATGCACTCAATAATATATTGAACCTCAAACGGGAAGCTAAGACTTTTCTCCGATACTAATAACAATAATCAAACATTCATTTAATAATTAACATAACAATTAGACAAGCAGAAGTGGCAAGGGTAGAATTAGAAATTCGACTTGGTCATTTAAAAAGAAACAGGTTGGAAGTTGACATCCTCTTAAAGGATAGAATTAGACAAGCCGTCGGTAACCCCCCAAAAGCCGTCGGTAATGCGATTTTTCTGACGGATTACCGACGGCCATAAGCCCGTCGGTAAAACGAACGTCGCAAATGCTTACTGACGGGCTTTTTTTAACCGTCGGTTATGATCCATCGGTACATTCCGACGGGTTAAACCCTTAGGAAGATTTCCGACGGCCTTGCCCGTCGGTAAAGCCGCAGATGCTTTTCCGACGGCTCTGCTCGTCGGTAAAGCCGAATTTATTTTTTTAAATAATTAATTAATTTTTATATTTAATTTAATTAATTGATCTATTTGTTTAATTTTTAAATTAATTAATTTCTGTAATTAATTTAATTAATTAATTTAATTAATTTAATTAATTAATTTTTGTAATCAATTTAATTTATTAAATTAATTATTTATTTATTTATTAAAAATAACTTATTCCCATATTAAAAAATATTTATTTATTAATTTAATTAACTATTACTAGTAATTTAATTAAATTAAATTAATTACTTTTAATTATTAATTTATTCTGATATTTAAAAATGCGATAACGTAAGAGCAAAAATGGGCAAAAAAAGGGGCAAAAAATTAGGACACCAAAAAATAGTTATCAATAGGTGTTCTCTTTATATATTATTATAGATTAGCATATTCATTCCTCTTGAACCTAGGTTAAAGTGAGAGAACCAGTGTGATTTATGTCTAACAATGATAGCACTAGCAGTCAAGGCATAACTTCTGTAAGATCTATAAATGGAAAAAAAAACCACAATCTAAATTGCTATGCTAGGCTGGCTTAAAAAACAAAAAATTATATTGTATTTGTATGTGAAATGAAGTAACATGTGAAACTCCAAACTATTACCCAGAGCCAACCTGATCTAATAATGACAACAATCCAGGGAGGAAATATAGTACCAATCAGTATGCTCTAATTATCAATCAAGACACTACAATACTTTCAAAACTAGCATATCAGGTGAAGTCAACATGCTTACTTCTTGCACAATGTTATCTCTCTCCTGTTCGGTTGTGCGGTGCAGATCTGTATAGTCCTTTCTATGCTTTAATAAAAAAATGCTCCAACTCACCAATACACTCCAGCTAATAACAACAAACAAGGAGACGAAATATCAAATCAAATATATATTAATTAAAAGTAGTGCCAGTCAGAATAACAACAAATAAGCAGAACAATTAAAAGTTCAAGCCAGTCAGAATAATATTGATCCAACAACAACAAATGTGCCATTTTCAAGGTTCATGACATTGAGGCAATTTACCTAGGCAGTGGTGCGGTGGTAGGGCAGTGTCGCGGTGGGGGCAGTGGTACGGTTGTGGAGCAGTGGTGCGGTGGTGGGGCAGTGTCACGGTTGTGGGGCAGTGGTGCGGTGGTGGGGCAGTGGCACGGTGAGACAAGTAGTGGCGCGGTGGTGTGGTGGGGCATCAGCAGAGAAGAAGAAAGGGAAGAAAGGTAACTGGAGAAGAAGAAAGGGAATAGAGAACGGAAGAGAAGTGGTGGTGGCGACGGCGCTGGAAGAGGGTGGACGGAAAAGAGGTGGTGGCGGCGGCGGCGCTGGGAGAGGGAGGACGGAAGAGAGAGAGGAGAGAAGAGAAGAGAAGAGAAGAGAAGTAAATCTAGGAAGGAAAAGACGGCCGCTGGTTGTATCTAAAGATTACCGACGGCCAAATTAAAATTACCGACGGCCTACACCCGTCGGCCAACTGTCTCAGGATTACCGACGGGCATATTCAAATACCGACGGGCAAGGCCGTCAGTATTTGAAAATTTGGCGGGAATCACACGCGTATACCGATGGATTTTATCGACGGCCTCTGCCCGTCGCCAAAAAGGCCGCTTTTCCGACAGCCGTCGGTAATGCCAATTTGTTGTACTCTGCATGTTACCGACGGCCCCATGTCATGAGGTATTCGGTAATATGCAGAGTACAACGGATTGGCATTACCGATGGCTTTAGCCGTCGAAAAAGCCGCGTTTTTTGCGACGGGCAGAGGCCGTCGGTAAAATCCGTCGGTATACGTGTGTTTTCTTGTAGTGGGATACAAAGGCTCTTCGTTGTCACTGCACAGAATATCATACAAATGTGCTCGCTGAAAAAAGTCTTGTCCAATATCACGAATCTTGTCCTCTAGTTGATCGCCCATATCTACCTCAACATCCTTTCTTTTGGACACACTTGGCGTGTCTAACACTTCACCATGTCATGTCCATATCGTATAACTCTTTCAAATCACATAAAGACAAAGGTATGTCTTCAATTTTTATAGGTACCCGATTCGAACACTTAACACAAGGACAAAAAAAATTTCCATTACTATTAGGAAGCTTTGTTTCAGCAAATTTTATAAACTCTGACACTCCATTTTTATACTCATCACTCAAGCGATTTTTTTGCATCCAACTACGATCCATAACTACGTTCTAAAAAAATACATGCACTTATACAATTTTTAAGCTTGAGGCTTCAAGAAGCACAACAATGGTGGACTTTAATAACACTCATTTTCAAATATACATGGAAAAAACTTTTTTTTTAAGGACATGGAAACAACTTAAAAAAGCATCTAATTTCATCAAGTTAATTCATCACAAAACCAACAAAAAATGGTAACTAAAATCCAAAAAAAAAAAAAGAAACGAGAAGCTCTATCATATCAACAATAACAACAATACGTAAGAAATTTTTAGAAATAACATACCTGTGAAATGGCGACAGAAGCGAGATAATCAGAGACAAAAACGCGTGACGACAATAACAAAGACGAAAACGGAGGCAACGGTAACAACTGCGAAAATGAGAACAAAATCGGCGACGAAAATGAGAACGAAAGCATGAAAGAGTGGAATGTGAACAAAAAGGAGAGAAAGAGGAAGGAGAACGAAAACGAGAAGTAAAGAGAGACAGAGAGTATTACCAGGGAACACGAACGAAACAATGGCAGCCGGTGGTGATTCGTCGTGAGAGTGAAAAGGAAAATGGAGGTGGTGGTTCTTTGTGAGAGTGAGGCAGTGTATGTTAGTCGTGAGACTGAAAGGTTTTCTGAAAGAAGAGGGAGAATGAAATATTTTCTCGGTTGCACGATAAAATGTGGGAAACAACCTTTTAACACTGGTTACTTATAAAACCTGCTGTAAAACATTATAAATTTAAAATTATAAAATCGTTTTACACTGGTTGTTACTAATACCCGGTGTGGAAAGTCTTCTCATAAATTCAAAAAAAAATTAAACATATTACATAAAAAATAAATTAGCCTTTTACACTGGTTTGTCCAAATAACTGGCGTAAACATTCTTTCATACACATTTTTCTTTCTTTTAAAACGCATTTACCACCATTCAGCAGTTTTCTGACGTTTTTATCTACACCGTTTTTTAGCCAATAGATGTGTTGGGAATTGAATATTCTTTTGATTATAAATACACCTTGACTTTGTTGATCTCATCACCACTTCACAACTTCTTCTTGATCATCACAAGTTCTTGTTCTTGTTATCCCCTTGTTTTGAGGTTTGATGGGCGTTTGTGCCACAAGGCTCCAGATACACTATCTCGTTTAGATGGCAGAAACCCTATATCCTTTGTGACGCTTCCAAATTTTCCATTGTCTATATGATTAAGTACACCGCTTTTACGATTAAGTTCGTCGCAAAAAAGCGACATACTTAATCGTATAGGCAGTGAAAATTTGGAAGCATCACAAAGGATATAGGGGTTCTGCCATTTAAGCAAGACAGTGTAAAACACTTTTTACACCAGTTATTTAGAAAGATCGGTGTAAAGGGTTTAAACAAAATCACGCGTTAATTGCAAAATTGCCACCGCGTCATGTTTTACATCGGTTGTACGAAACACCGGTGTAAAATGTTTAGACAAAATCACGAGTTAATTGCAAAATTGCCACCGCGTTTACATTTACATTAGTTTTATAGATCACCGGTGTAAAATGTGACGCGTAAATTTCCTAATTCACATATTAATTGCAAAATTACCACCGCGTTCACATTTTGCACATGTTATATATGAAACCGGTGTAAAATGATAATTTCTTTTACGTTTAGTGTACTAGTGGAGGGTAAACATTTAGATCAATGACAACAAAACAATTAAACGGACATAGTGTAACCAGAACAAACAAGATTACAATAGCAACATAGTAGCATTCAATAATTAATTCATGCATTGTATACTAGCACATACGAAGGAGTAGAAGTAGATCACCATAAATCAAGGTATTGTAATGGGAAAATAATTATCACAATAAGATAATAAAATTTCTCATTACTCCCTTTTAATAGAAAACAATTACCAGAAAAAATTGATGCTCTTCATACTTTAATTGTGCACTTCCATATACCAATCAATTTGAGTAATATATATTTTCTATTTTAGCTTCTCAATAACCAAAGACATCATTATTCACTTGGAAATAAATAAAGACTATGAACTAACTCATAAGCACTAAGATGTTATCACAAGAAACAACTTTAATCGACAATTTTTATTTTTTAAATAAAATCCACCTACGTCAATTTCATTTTCAATCATACTGAAAATGAGTACTTAATCAACTTGCAAATGGTGGCAACCTTGTCAAATCATAGCATAAAAATATCATGAAATCATAGATTGAAATCACAACAAATTCAAAAAAAGCAGAATTAAGAAAACTTACTTGAATCCTGCAGAAATAAAACAAGGGGTATTCCCCATTTATTCGTGGTGTGAAAACATAGAATTGAAGGGAGAAATCGACAACATAATTATAAAATATTTGCTATTCACAACTGGTCTAGGTTCATGCTCGGCAAACATGGCAGAAAGTAGAACGTCTTAAAATTGTTGCTGCAAATGTCGAACAGGAAAATAAAATTAGGCTGAGTCGCAGACTAGGTCGCTCTCTTTATGACGTTTCGCAGCTCTGCCTGAAGTGTGCAGCAGTGTACAACCTCGTCGTCTCCCGGATAAAACAACCTCTCTATAGATATGGTCCTCCCTGCACGTAGAAGAACTACCAAACTAACACCCACTTTTTTCTTAGTGCCACTCAGAATTCTGAAGAAAGAAAAATATAGTTTTTGTTTTTCAAAATTTTTTCTCTCTTCAAATTTTTTCTTCTCGTTTGTGTACTTGCTTGAGAAGCACAACTTATGGTTAAAATGGTCTTTAAACCCATTAAAAACAAATGATATGGTCTTAAAAAACAGCTCAACGTTAACATATGCAACTCATTAAAAACAAATGATATGGTCTTAAAAAACAGCTCAACTTCAACCTTCCATTTGAATGGTGTTAAAACCAATAACCAGTGGCGGAGCTTCAACAATTTCTTTGAGGGAGCCAAAATAGCTACTCTTTTTATGAAATAAACAAAAATAATAAACAAAATAAAAATTTAGTAAATTTTATATATTATTTAGATAAAAAAAGGAAGATGTAAACACTTTTTCTTGTATTTAGTTAAATAAAAAATGTAAAGAATGAAAATGCATTTATAATCAAAATATTTTATTTATGTTTTACATTATGGTGAATGATAAGTAAATAGATAAATCATTGATTTTTCCTCTTTTATTCTATCTTCTCACAACAGGAAAGAACAAATATTTTTATGGAGGTGCATCATAAATTTTCTCTCTCTTCTTTATATTTTTCTCTATGACTAAATAAGAAAAATAGTACCATTTTTTATTTATTTCCCAATCAAATTTTTTCTTCCACATTTAACGTGTATTTTAAAAAAATACAAGGAGAAGAACACAACTACCAAATACAGATATTGAAAATGCAAGTGGCTTGGCTTGCATCAAAGAAAAGATAATAAATAAGATCAGTGGCGGACCGAGGACCCTGAGCCAGGAGATGTAAAAAAATTAAAATTATACATCATTATAAATGTCAAAATCGTAAAATTTTAATACATATAATCAAATAAATTACAAACCTCATAATTGTCCTCTATACGATTTCCATATCAAGATTGCTATTTCCAATGTTTTTAAAACCAGACCGACAATTGAACCGAAAATGGTACTGATTCAAGGTTTAATGGTCTGATTGGGGTTAGACCGGGGTTGGAACGAAATTATGAGAATAATAACGGAAACTTTGTTATAATATTCAAATGGAGATATACAGAGGTGAGAGAGCAAATATCGGTTTAACCCTGACTTTCTTTTTCACTAGGATTAGTGACATGGTTGGTTGAGCACCGTCAGATCTGATATCACGAGGATAGTAAACTGAATGGTACAGATTATTTCATTTTGTGTTTCTTTCCTAAGTCCTAGCCTAGAAGGGCGTGAACTGATAAAAAAAAAGACTACAAGGGCATGGCTTTTTTTTGACTAAATAGAAGGGCGTGACTTTTAGTTTTTAGTACTAAAGCTATTAAACATACTAGTAACTTGACCATTTAATTTATTGTCTTCTTGATAACAAAAAACTCTTGCATCCTTAGTTTCAGCTTCTCTCTAAACATCGTTCCCACATCTCTCTTCTCAATCTCGGCCCATCTCCTGCCGTTAAGATTCTACAAAATCCGTTGTGATTTGCCACCACCGCGCGAAGCAATTGCTCTATTCTTGCGTCACTGTGACTGTCTTCTGCTATGTTGTCTCCCTCCACGCGCGGCGTGGATTGTTAGAGGAAATATCGATTTGCATACACACACAAGAGAAGGAAGTGAGCAACTTAACTTGTATTCTCATTATTCAAATGTATTTATACAAGGTGATGGATTACACACTGGAACCAAAGTAAACAGAAACGGTTATGATGGTTAACTAACTAACTATGATGATTAACTAACTAACTAACTATGTGCTTGAATTATGGACTCGATAACACTCTCCCTTAATTCAAGCTATCAAAAACAGAAATTACAATTCGAATCAAAACGAACTAAGTGCAGCAATCACTGCTGCAGTAGACACAGCTGCCAGTATACTCTCCCTCAATGCAAGTTCTTAATGGAAATCACACCCATCTGCTTTCTCAATTCTTCAAACCGATCAGCTCTCAACCCTTTAGTTAGGATATATGCAAGCTGCTGCTCAGTGGGACAATACACCAATTCAAGCTTGCCTTTATTCACTTGGTCTCTGATGAAATGGAACCTTGCCTCTATATGTTTGCTTCTACCGTGGGAAATTGGATTCTTTGCCAAATTTATTGCTGACTTATTGTCTATCAGCAGCTTCAGTGGCTTAGATACTTCAATCTTCATCTCAATTAGCAAGGACTCGAGCCAAATAGCCTGGCAGGCTGCATAGGAGCTAGCTATGTACTCTGATTCACACGTTGACAAAGCAATGACTGGCTGCTTCTTTGAACTCCAAGAGATTGGAGCATTTAGGAACTTGAACAAGTATCCAGAAGTGCTTCTTCTATCCACCCTGTCACCACACCAGTCTGCATCCGAATACCCCATCAAGACTGCCTCCTTCTGATCATACAGCTTTGGAAACAGAATTCTAAAGTCAAGTATCTCATGATCCTTTTCACAGCCATTAAGTGAGACTGCTTAGGACAGTCCATGAATCGACTCACAGAACTAACACCAAAGCTGATGTCCGGCCTGCTATTACACAAGTATCTCAAGCATCCCACCATTTGCTTGAATTCAGTGACATCTACAGCTGTTTCATCACCACACTGATCCAGTTTTACATTTGCTTCTACTGAACAGTTGATAGGTTACAATTGGCCATGTTAAACCTCTTCAATACTTCTTTCACATATTTCTTTTGGTGCATAGCCAAACCTGCTGTTGTATCAACAAACTCCATACCAAGGAAGTAGCTTAGTTTGCCTAAATCTGTCATTTCAAACTCAGTTTTCAACACAGCTTTCAGGATCTCTAGCTCTTGAGCATTGCTTCCTGTGATTAGCAGATCATCAACATACAAACATAGCAAGATCAAATCTGATTTGACTGATTTGAATCTCACATAAACACCATACTCTACTGAGCATTTAATGAAACCCAGCCTGACCAAAAAGGAATCAATCCTTTTGTTCCAAGCCCTTGGGGCTTGTTTCAATCCATAAAGTGCTTTCTTCAATCTATACACTTTATCCTCCTTTCCTTTTTTCTCAAAACCAGGGGGCTGTGATACATATACTTCTTCTTCAATTGGACCATTCAAGAAGGCAGACTTTACATCCAATTGGAATAGAGGCCAACCCTTTCCACTTGCCATAGCAACTACTAGCCGAATTGTTTCAATCCTAGCCACAGGAGCATAGACCTCAGAATAGTCTATTCCTGCCCTTTGCAAGAATCCCTTTGCAACAAGCCTAGCTTTGTGCTTTGCTATAGAGCCATCCGGATTCAGTTTGAGTTTGAAAACCCACTTAACCCCAATCTGTTTCTTCTGTGCTGGCAAATCAGTGAGATACCAAGTCTGGTTCCTCTCAATTGAGTTCAATTCTTCAATCATGGCTTCCTTCCAGGCCTTGTTGCCAACAGCATCTTCAAATTCTACTGGTTCAGCTCCAGCAAATAGAGCAAAATGTACCAAATCTCCCTCATCTAAGACCTGATTGTCTGACAGGATCTCAAACTCAGAAAGTCTAGAAGGCATTTGTCTCTCTCTCTGTGGTCTATCACTGCCTACTATAGCCCTGTCACTGCCATCCACGATTTCAGAGACTTCATTCTCAGTATTGTTATCAGAGAAAGCATTTGGCACACTAGATCTTTGCTTCAGGCTGCTGCAATTTTTCTGCCAGTCCCAGTGTTTAGACTCCACCACTTTCACATCTCTACTAATCACTATCTTTTCCTTGAGTGGATCAAATAAACAGTATGCACCTATTGGATGATATCCAACCAAGATCATGGCATCACACTTGTCATGCAATTTCTTTCTGATTTGATCTGGAACATGCCTGAAACAAAGTGCTCCAAAGGTTCTCAAATGGCTCACCATTGGCTTCTTCTTCGACCATACTCCTTATGGGACAGCATTACTTATTCTCTTGGTGGGACATCTGTTTAGAATGTATGCTGCAGTGGATACAGCTTCACCCCAAAAATAATGAGGCAGAGCCTTTTCCTTGAGCATGCTTCTTGCCATATCTAGCACTGTTCGATTCCTTCTCTCTGCTAAGCCATTGTGCTGTGGTGTATATGGGGCTGTGACTTCATGGATGATCCCATGCTCCTCACAAAAATGCTCAAAATCACTTGATGTATATTCCCCTCCCCCATCTGTTCTCAAGACTTTGATGACTTTATCACTTTATTTTTCAACAAGCTTTTTAAACTTCTTAAAAACTTCAATGGCCTCACTTTTATTTTTAATCAAATACAACCACATCATACGGCTATAATCATCAACAAAAGAGATAAAATAACGATTACCTCCTATTGATGACACTTCAAAGGGCCCACAAACATCAGAGTGCACAACTTCAAGTATGTGTTTGGATCTCAAAGGCAGCTGAGACTTGAATGAGTTCCTTGTCTGCTTTCCTGCAAAGCAAGTGCCACAAGTTGTTGCTGAAACCTCAATCAAAGGCAGTCCACTTACCATTTTCTTAGATCCCAATTGATTCAGACTTCTGAAGTTAAGGTGTCCAAATCGTGCATGCCATAACCAGCTTTCATCTCCAGCTTCTGTGGTCTTTAAGCAATGACTTTCTGCAGCATTAATATTGATCTGGAAGGTTCTGTTCTTGCACAAAGGAGCCTTCAAAATCAGCTTATTACTTGAATCAAACATGGACAGCAAGTTGTCTTTCATTACAACTTGAAAACCCTTCTCAATTAGTTGTCCAATGCTTAGTAAATTGCTGGTCATACCAGGCACATACAAAACTTTCTCAATCTTGACCGATTTTCCATGCTTTCCTTTGATTGACAAATTGCCAGTACCTTCAGCCTACAAGGTTCTATCATCAGCAAACCTGACTTTGCCCTTTCTTGAAGCATCAAAATCCACCAACCATTCTCTATGGCTAGTCATATGGTTGCTGCACCTGGTATCAAGAAACCAGGACTCAGATCTGTCACATGCATCAGTGATTGTGGCAGATTGACCACATTCATACTGACCGCATTCATCAATTGTTGCCATGAGAAGCATAGTGTCTGAATCAGAAGACTCTCCTTGAGCCATATAAGCCTCCTCTTCATCTTTTTTCTTATTCTTTCCCTTGCCAAACCAGCAATCATTGGCATAATGCCCATATTTCTCACAATTAAAGCACTGGATCTTCCTTTTGTCAACACCTTTTGAACCTTCTTTGGCCTTGTTAGAACCTCCTCCCCCTTTAGAGGATTCAGATCTATCATTGCCCTTCCAAGAATTGAACTTCTTCTGGAATTTTCCTTTGCCACCTTGCTTCCACTGCTTCTTGTGATCACCTTTCTTGTTGGTTTGCACTTGAAGCGCATGATCACTGGTTTTTGCAGAATTTCTTTCATTTAATCTCAGCTCACGAGCCTCCAAAGAACCTTGCAATTCTTCAAGACTCATGCTAGATACATCTCGGGACTCCTCAATGGCAGCAACTATATAGTCAAATTTAGGATGCAAAGATCGCATGATCTTCTCACATATCTTTCCATCAGTGAGGGTTTCTCCACAGCTTGCCATTTGATTGGTGATGCTCTTCACTCTCTTGAAGAGATCTTCGATTTTCTCAGATTCTTCCATCTGCAGCAACTCGTATTGCCTCTGCAGAACTTGAAGTTTCACTTTCTTGATCTTGTCTCCACCAGCATAACATTTTTCCAGTATGTCCCAGGCCTGCTTGGAAGATGATGCTTTGGAGATTTTCTCAAAATTCGCCTCATCCACGCTCTGGTGAATGAACCAGACTGCCTTGCAATCTTTCTTCTTATTCTCCTTGTATGTTGATCGCTGTGTTTCAGTGGCTGCTGCACCAACTTCTGGGAAGCCATCTCTCACAATGTCCATAACATCTTGAAAACCAAATAGAGCCTTCATTTGAATGCTCCAGCGATCCCAGTTTTTTCCATCTAGAATCGAAAACTGAGTTGGGAAGTTACCGCCATTGGCACCCCTCTTCATTCTACTCACACTTCACTCGTGTTTTTCTGGGTAGAAGAACAGAAATCACTCAGCTCTCAAACGCTCTCAATGGTTCCAGAATCAACAAGCTCTGAATACCAATTTGTTAGAGGAAATATCGATTTGCATACACACACAAGAGAAGGAAGTGGGCAACTTAACTTGTATTCTCATTATTCAAATGTATTTATACAAGGTGATGGATTACACACTGGAACCAAAGTAAACAGAAACGGTTATGATATGGTTAACTAACTAACTATGATGATTAACTAACTAACTAACTATGTGCTTGAATTATGGACTCGATAACATGGATTTCTTTTGTTCTGTGATGTCTACCTCAAGCCCCTTCTCCCGTCTCCTTTCTCTGTCTTTCCCTCTTCCTCTCCCTCTCTTCTTTGAACCCTTCTTCTTCCTGAGGTTTGGGGTCAGGGTCTGGGTGCAAAAAATAAATTTTAGAGGGGTCAAAACTAAAATTTTATGAGATGATAAGTAAAAAAATTTAAAGTTCAGGGGGTGCAAGTGCACACCCTGAACTATACGTGGATCCGCCACTGGATAAGATAAAAAAGAAAAGATGAGAAAATTGAATTGCAGTAATAAACACAGGCACACAGTGATGCAGTCACAGAAAAGAACGAGCCAAAAAAAAATAGACTAGGAAATGGAAATGCAAAACAGGTAATGCAGGAAGGAATCAAGCTCAAGACTTGTTAGTTGCAAAAGTAATTATTGCCACTACGCTACTGTATGCATTTGAAAAACTTTGACAAACTTATTATATATAAGAAAGATACTGATGCAATATTTATATTTTTCTATTAATTTTTTTTTTATTAAATTTTAAAAAGTTTGGGGGAGCCATGGTCCTCCCCGTCATCACAAAGCTCCGCCCCAATAACTCAAATCCATTATTTTCAAACGGTTAAAATGTAAAGGGCCAATAAAAAAACGTACACAATAAATATACTTGAATATTTTTAAATAAATCATTTAACACACTGTCTTACAGGAACAACACACACACAATACGTTCGTCAACCGTCAACGATGCGAAACGTCGACACCAACAGATAATATTTTTATTTTTATCATTATTTTTCATCAGATTGCTCCTATCCTTATCCTTCCTTATTTGTAATTTGTAATTATAAAATTCAGACTAGGAAAGTGCATGTGGCATGGTTCATGCATACAGATAATTCTAACCTGTATGGCAAGTCAACGCTTCCCCTGGGCTGGCTATGCCTCTAGGTTAATTATTTTGTATTTAAATAATGGTAACGTTAATATTTGTCTAATATAAATATAAATATAATAAATATAAATATATATACAAATCCAATGCTCTGTTGGAGGGTGTGAATGTGAGAGTTCACACTTATAGATTATAACTTGTAAGGTCAAATAACATTGCTTCTTCCATACCGCAACAATATGAGCGAAAGTTGAAGCAGATACCCTAACAATCGATTCGGTAAAATATTCGAGGTCAGTAATTAATTGCTTGCTTATATGATACCCTCTTCCTTAATTCCTCTCCTTTTGGCTAACAGCTAATTTTAATTTCTTATAGATATAAAGTTCTGTTATTCAAAAGTTCTAGCTTTGACCTTTTCATTTCTCTTTTTGTTTTTCTTTCCAGTAATAACCTCGTGTTTCCCTTATTGCAATATTCAAGGTTGCAGAGACGGAGAAGGATTGTTCAGGGTTCACTTGTTCCAATTCAATGGCGTTTTCCGGAGCTTCTCAAATAATATATGCTGTATCTCTTTGCCTTTGCTTATTTTCAAATTGTGTTTAAAATTAGTTCTGAAACTTTTAGATTCATTAAGATACATGTTTTTATGCTACAGATGACAAATCTATTCTTAGCTAAGATATATTAGGAATCACTTCCTCAAAACTAGACAGTTTTTATGTATTTACGGTATTCAGAAATCTTATAAAAGTTCTATATTACTAGTAGCTAGTAGTTATTGTATTTGTATGAGCTGTAAAGTATATTTAGATATGGCCTGGAGTTCAAGTCAAGGCCTTATCCCCACACACGTAGTTGAGGGATTACAGCTAATAAATTTTTATATGACTTGTAAGTTGTTGTAACTTAGAATTGCCTCTAACTCTGTTCTTGTTAATTTCCATTTCAATAGAGACATTGCTGGCATTCTGGAAGTAAGGCATTGCCTGATGGAGCTATTGCTAGAACATATAACTTGGAAATGCGGCCGTTATGGAACTTTGGTATAAATAATGTATGTGAAATATGTGCTAGTCATCCATTTATAGTATAGAAATACAGTGAAGACTCTTATAACATTAACCTTCACTTAATAAAATTTCACTAATTAGACTTATATTCCAGTCCTCCTGTGAAATATATATATATTTTTTCTACTTAAATTTGGTTAATTGGAGTTTAGTTTTGACCAAAAACCTGATATGAGAATTAGTATTTCAACTGTATATATTGACTTCTGTTTTATATGCTAGTACTACAAGAATTGGTACGTGAACATGTCAGAATATTATTATTAAATAACTTCATAAGTTGATGTTGAAAATAATAGGCAAATACTATTGCGTATTATTCAGCGGGGATAACACTCCTTAAATAGGAGAATTACAATTAATGTCAATTCCTTAGATTAAGGAATGATAGGATCAAAATTAAAGAAGGAAATAAAATAAAATAAAATGCTGATCTTAGTAATAATTGAAAATATCCTAATAATAGGAAAAGAGATAAGTGCAGATTTGTCTCATTAAATATGCGATATCTTCTACACCCGCCCCAGTTGGTGCATAGATATTTATCATACCCAACTTGTTAATCAAATGCTCAAAACTTGGTCTTGCTAGACTCTTGTGAGGATGCCAGCTATTTGTTGATTTGATGGCACAAAAGGTATGCAGATAATTTCAGAGTCCATTTTTTCTTTTATGAAGTGATGGTTAATCTCAATATGCTTTGTCCTATCATGTTGGATCGGATTATTGGCTATACTTATTGTGGCCTTGCTGTCACAGTACAACTTCAAAGGGAGTTCTACCGTCATCTTGAGTTCCCCCAGGATCCTATAAATCCACAGACCTTCACAAATACCTTGGGCGATAGCTCTAAATTCAGCTTTTGTACTACTAGCAACCACCTTTTGTTTCTTGCTTCTCCAAGTTACCAAATTTTCCCACACATAAGTGCAATAACTTGAAGTAGATTTTCTGTCTGCAACCGACCCTGCCCAGTTTGCATCAGTAAATATTGCCACATTCCTCTCACTATTTTTTCCAAAAAATAGGCCTTTCCCAGAGGTAGCCTTTAAATACCTTAAAATTCTGTATACGGCCTCAAGGTGTTATTCATAAGGAGAGTGCATGAACTGACTTACAACACTTACAAGGAAGGCAATGTCAGGACGGCTATGAGCCAATTAGATTAATTTTTCAACTAGCTTCTGGTATCTCCCAATATCAACATGTATCTCCCAATATCAACATGAACATTCCCCTTTTCCCAAAGTTTTGCATTTGGGTCCTTGGGAGTATCGGTCGGTCTGTAACCAGTCATTCCCGTTTCCTTCAAGAGATCAAGAATGTACTTTCGTTGATAAACTACGATTCCTTTCTTTGAACAGGCAACCTCCATACCAAGAAAGTACTTCAGTGACCCAAAATCTTTGATCTAAAACTCTACTGCCAAGTTCTTCTTTAGCCTTTCCATCTTTATCACATCATCCCCAGTAAGGGACGATATCATCCACATAGACTATTAAGGCATCAATCTTCCCATTGGAGTCAAATTTTACGAAGGAAGTGTGGATTGGTATCTAGATCCAAGTCCATCTTCGAGGTAGTAGAGTCCTCCCCTCTCCTTAGCACTGCCAATCATCTTTCCCGAGGTCAAATCCTGAAACACACAATGAGAACCAAAGAAATGAGCTTGACAATTTTTATCTCGGGCTAATTTACTGACAGATAAAAGATTAAATGACAAATTAGGAACATGCAGAACATCTTGGAGAGTTAATAATGGGGAAAGAACAATGGAACTTTTTCCTGCAATGGTTGAAAGAGAGCCATCGGCAATCTTAACTTTCAGGTTATCTGCAGAAGGACTATATGAAGAAAAGAAACCAGACTCTCCTGTCATGTGATCGGTAGCGCCAGAATCAACAATCCAAGCATGATTTGGAGTGACACTAAGGAGGGCAGACTTTAAAAAATTACCTTTCTGGGCTATGGAGCAAGAAGGGGTGTGAGACTCAAGGAGTTTGTACATTTGCTCTAGCTGTTCCTTAGTGAGTGGAAATGAACATGAAGGAGACTGCCTCTCTTCGTTATAAGTACTAGCTTGGAATGCATGACCTTCACCTTTCTTCTTCCAGTTTGGAGGCTTGCCATGGAGTTTCCAGCATGTTTCGTGACTATGCCATGGACTTTTGCAATGGTCGCACGATGGTTTGTCGGGTTTCTTGCCATCTCTCCTTCCATCTTCATTGTGGTTTCTGATAGCGAGAGCAGAGCCTTCCACCTCTGAGATAGGAGCTGACTTGCTCATCATAATCCTTTGGCGAGCCTCTTCTCTTCGTACCTCTAAAAAAGTCTCACTGATAGTTGGCAAAGGAGTCTTCCCGAGAATTCTGCTCCTAACTTCATCAGTTCTTTGTTGAGCCCAACAAGAAATACAAAAACACAATCGTTTTCCTGCTTCTTAATAAGCTGAACATTGTCCTCAGTGCACTTCCAATTATCCTCATAGCAGGGTTTAACTCCTGCCATAGAGTCATTAATTCATTGTAGTAGGAAGTCACGTCCCTATCACCCAGTTTGGCATGCCATAATCTTGATTTCAGGCCATAAATCTGAGATGAGTTTAGAATATCAGAGTAGGTAACTTTCACAGCTTCCCAAACTTTTTTTGCTGTAGGGAAAAACATGAAGGGCTTTTCGATTGCTGGTTCCATAGAATTAATTAACCAAGCAATGTTCAATGAGTTTTCAGATTTCTAGAACCGGAGGGTGGGATCCTCTTCTACAGGTTTTGGTATGTCTCCAGTGAGGAAACCATACCTTCCTTTGTCATCTAAAATCAGTCGGACAGTTTGGGACCATTCTGTGTGTAATTCTTGCCATTGAGTCGCTAAACGTTAACTTGTAGAGAATTGGAAAATCCATTAAGTCCATACGTTCCATTGGAACTGCCTATACTGTTTCCTCTTGTGTCCCATTGTCGCAGCCACCATTTCCACCAGTTGGGCCGCTTTCTGGGCCTTTAGGTTGGCTGCGGCCTTGGCTGGTAGGTGTGCCTTCTGCGCTGCCTGTTGTTGTGCTGCCTTCGGTCTTGGAGGAATCGCTGGCTGTGCCAGAGAGGGCCTGCCGCCAATTATTTTTGTGGGTCATGGGTGGAGAGGGTGGGTTTCTATTGTAAATAATTAGAGTAAATAGTAAATATTTATCTTTTGTATTGTAACCTAGTTTAGTTATTCGGCCCATTGCTCAGGCCCATTAGGTTAAGTCTAGCGTAGTCTATATAATAACATTAGTGTGTGTATTCAAAGTTAAGTCAATAATATATTATTGAGATATATTTTTTACATGGTATCACGAGCTCTCGTTCTTGAGGGCCTCGCTTCCGCATAAACCCTAGCCACCACCTTCGTCGTGGTTGTTTTTTTTTTCCTTGCTGCCTTCATTGCAGCCAAACACACCACCACCACTGCCCGTTACTGTTTACCAAACGCACCACCACCACTGCCTGTTACTGTTTGCATCCAAACACCATCATTTACTACCGATCTGGTCTCACCCACACCATCAGCCTCGCATTGGAATTCCGAGCCAGGCCCCACAAACCGCGCCGCCGTCTGACCGCCCACTCGCTGCCAGCGTCCGTTCCCCTCACGGGTGCGTGTGGCTCACGCGCCGCCCTCCAGGCCATCGTTCGACGCCGTTTTTTCAACAGTAGCTTCCCCGACACCTCCTCTTTCCGTTTTGGGGGTCCACTCTCCGATCCGAGAACTTTCATTTTCGTGGGTTATTTGACGTTCATTCGTTCGTTGCCCTGTTTTTACTACGTCTAATCTGTTGTTATGGAAGGGGACGTAACTGTTCAGAATCCTCCACCGCCTCCTCCTCCTCCTCCTTCTCCTACTCCTCCTCCTCTTGTGGACTCGTCAAATTTGATGAATTCTAATGCTCTGCCAACGCTGCATCCCAGTTATCGCCTCAATGGGAAGAACTACTTCAATTGGGCCCAATTTATGCGCACGAATCTGAAGGGTCGTGGCAAATTGAATCATATTGAAGGGACTCCTCTTCTTGCCACTGATCCTGGATTCCCTACTTGGGACAATGAAGACTCTCTCATTATGTCATGGATGTGGAACAGTATGATTCCAGAGATCAGCGGGAGTTATATGTTTCTTGCTACTTCCAGGGAAATTTGGGATAGCCTCAGCAAGACTTACTCCAAGAAAAAGGATCTCTCTTTGATTTGAAGAGCAGGATCTTCAATACTAAACAGGGAAGTATGTCTGTCTCTGATTACTTTGCCATTATGAAAGGGTTCTGGATTGAGTTGGATCAATATCAGACTCTCAAGATGGAGACTCCCAATGACACGCTTGCTTTGAATACTTGCATTGAAACTGATCGGATTTTGAGTTTTTGGCTGGGTTGAACAGTGAGTATGACCCTGTTCGACTACAGATTTTGGGCAAGGACAGCCTTCATTCTCTTGATGAAGTGTTCTATATTGTGCGGGGTGAAGAGAGTCGTCGAAGTGTCATGCTAGGTCCCAAACCTTTTGAAGGATCTGCATTAGTTGCCAGCAAGACAGGCAAACAAAGATCATCCAAGCATGGGAGGGAGGACCGCTACTGTGAACACTGTAAGAAGCCAGGGCACACAAAGGACAGATGTTTTAGACTTTATGGGAAAGACAATGTCCTTAACCGTATTAGAGGTCTTAAAGGTACTCAAGCACATGTGGTAGCATCTACTCCCACACTTGCTTCTCTATCCGGTCCAACTGCGCCTCCCCCCTTGGGCGCTGAAGACTTGGACCGCTTGCAGAACCTCCTCGACTCCTTGCGTAAGCCTTCTAGTTCTAGTTCCCTGACAATGACTGGTAAGGTTCTATGTTCTCGATCGTTTACTGCCTCTGGTACTATTCCTAAGGATGCATGGATTCTAGACTCTGGTGCTACTGATCATATGACCTTTAACTCTAAACTATTTTCCACTTATAGCCTTCATTCAAGCATTCCCTATATTACTGTTGCAGATGGTTCTCACACTCCTGTTGTAGGTTTTGGAGATATTAATCTCCACACCCCTTTCTATTTGAGAAGTGTGCTTTATGCTCCTGGACTCTCAAATAACTTAATTTCTATTTGCAAACTTACTCAGGATCTGAACTGCATAGTAACTTTTTCTCCTACTCGTTGTCTTTTTCAGGATCTTACCACGGGGAGGACGATTGGAGTTGCTAAGGAATAGGGAGGGTTATACTTTCTATCTGCTGAAGAGAATGGTCTGAAGGTGTTGTCTTCCTCCGTCCAGTCTCACCATACTTCCTCTCAAGTTTGGCTTCAGCATAAGCGTCTAGGACATCCTCCATTTTCCTTACTTAAAACTATGTTTCCAGCTTTGTTTTTACAAGAGTTTGTTGAGTCTTTTAAGTGTGATGTTTGTCAATTTTCCAAACACAAATGTGTGTCTTTTTCTTCTAGTTATAATAGAAGTGTTGAACCTTTTGATCTTATTCATTCTGATGTTTGGGGGCCTGCCCCTGTTTCTAATATTTCGGGTGCGCGATGGTTTGTTACTTTTATTGATGATTGTACTCGCGTTAGTTGGCTATTCTTGATGAAAGATAAATCTGAAGTATCTCAGTTGTTCATTCAATTTTATCACATGATAAAAACTCAATTTGACAAATGCATTAATAGACTACGGTCGAATTATGGTCGAGAATATGTCAACCAATCTCTTTCTTCATGTATTAGTCAAAATGGTATTCTTCATGAACAAACGTGTGTTGATACTCCACAACAAAATGGAGTTGCAGAAAGAAAAAACTGTCACTTACTTGAGGTTGCTCGTGCCCTTCTCTTCCAAACATCAGTTCCAAACTCGTATTGGGGAGAAGCAGTTTTGACTGCTGCTTATCTCATCAATCGGATTCCATCCCGTGTTCTAGGTAATTTCAGTCCTGTTCAGTCTATGTTATCTTTTTACCCGTCTGCTCCTATCATGCAGAGTCTAGAGTCTCGAATATTCGGCTGTGTTGCATTTGTTCATATCCACAAGCAGCATCGCAATAAGTTGGATTCCCGGGCTGTTCGATGCATCTTCTTGGGCTATGCCCCTAATAAACGGGGATACAAGTGTTACCATCCTTCCAGTCGTAAACACTTTGTCTCTATGGATGTCACTTTCCATGAACATGTCCCGTTCTTCACTCGTCTTCAGCTTCAGGGGGAGAATAGTAGTGATTTGGAATCTGATTTCGAGTTTCTTCTCCTTGGTCCTTGGCATCCTGAGTCACCACCTTTGTCAGTTGATCCTCCTGAGTCTCGTGTTGTTTCTGAGTCTCCTATCCCTGAGTCTCCTGTTGCTGTTCCTGAGTAACTACCTCCTGAGTCTCCAGTTGTTTCTGAGTCACCTGTTATTGTTTCTCATTTACCTTCTATTTTGCAGGAAACAACACCTTCAGCACCAGCAAAGACAAAGGCTAGTTTGCCAACTTTGACATATCAGAGGAAAGGAAAACCCGACCTGGTCCAGAAACAACCCCAACCGTCTGAGCCGGAGGTAAGTACTGAAATTAACCCTTTTGCTTCTGATTTTTCTATTCCCGATACACTTGATCTTGATTCAGTTGACCTACCTATTGCCTTGAGAAAAGGGAAAATGTCTTGTGCCAAATACCCTATTTCTCAATTTGTTTCATCTAACCATGTTTCCCCGCAACATAAGGCTTTTATGACAGCAGTTGACTCTGTAAGAATCCCTGCATCTGTTAAGGAGGCACTTAAAGATGAAAATTGGATCAAAGCCATGAATGAGGAAATGAAAGCTCTTGAAAAGAATAGAACTTGAGAGATAGTTGAGAAGCCAAGAGGCAAGAAGCCAGTTGGTTGCAGGTGGATTTATACTGTCAAGTACAAATCAGATGGCACTCTTGATCGATATAAGGCCAGATTAGTAGGAAAGGGGTACACCCAGACTTATGGCATTGATTATGAGGAGACATTTGCACCGGTAGCAAAGATGAACATTGTCCGTATCTTACTCTCTCTTGCTGCTCATTTTGGGTGGGAACTTAATCAGTTTGATGTTAAAAATGCATTCTTGCATGGAAATTTAGAGGAGGAAGTGTATATGGACATCCCACCGGGATTTGATCCAACGCTTAGGATAAATAAGGTGTGTAGATTGAAAAAGGCCTTGTATGGGCTAAAACAGTCTCCCCGGGCATGGTTTGGAAGATTTACAAAGGCTATGTTGGGTCTTGGTTACAAACAGAGTCAAGGAGATCATACCATCTTCTTCAAACATTCACAGGGAGGAAAACTAACAGTACTTCTTGTTTATGTTGATGATATTATTGTTACAGGGAATGACTTGGTTGAGAGACAACTCCTCAAGAAGAAATTATCTGCAGAGTTCGAGATGAAAGATCTGGGAACTCTCAAGTATTTCCTTGGGATTGAGGTAACTTACTCAAAACAAGGAATTTTTATCTCTCAGAGAAAATATGTTCTTGACCTTCTGCAGGAAACTGGCAAGCTTGGGTGTAAACCTGCAGGTGTTCCCATAGAGCAAAATCATAAAATGAGCACTGAAGAGGAGAGTTCTAGAGTTGACAAGTCTCAGTATCAGAGATTAGTGGGAAAGCTAATTTACTTGGCACACACTAGACCTGATTTAGCTTATGCAGTAAGCGTAGTCAGTCAGTTTATGCATGATCCGAGGATGAGGCACTTACGAGCGATGGCGGATTTTGCAATACCTTAAAGCGACTCCAGGAAGAGGTCTCTTGTTCAAAAGAGGCGGAAGACTGACGTTGGAAGCCTATACTGATACAGATTATGCAGGCTCAGTGAGTGATAGAAGGTCCACTTTTGGCTACTGCATATTCTTTTGTGGTAATCTTGTTACATAGAGGAGCAAAAAACAAAATGTAGTGGCCAGATCAAGTGCTGAGGCAGAATTCAGAGCAATGGCTCATGGAATTTGTGAGCTATTGTGGATGAAGATTATACTTGATGATTTGAAGGTGAATTATGAAGGCTCAATGAGGTTGTTTTGTGACAATAAATCAGCAATCAGCATTGCTCATAATCCTGTACAACATGATAGGGCCAAACACATTGAGATAGACAGACACTTTATAAAGGAGAAGCTAGATTGTGGACTGATAACAACGTCCTACATTCCTACTGGACACCAACTGGCAGATGTGCTTACAAAGGGGCTATCTACAAAACGATTCCGCCAACTTACTTGCAAGCTAGGAATGATTGATATCCACTCACCAGCTTGAGGGGGAGTATTGTAAATAATTAGAGTAAATAGTAAATATTTACCTTTTGTATTATAACCTAGCTTAGTTATTCGGCCTATTGCTCAGGCCCATTAGGTTAAGTCTAGCGTAGTCTATATAATAACATTAGTGTGTGTATTCAAAGTTAAATCAATAATATATTATTCAGATATGTTTTTTTACGGTTTCCCTAAATCGCGTAACCTAGGGCTCTTGATGCCATGTGGAGAATAATAGGCAAAGACTGTTGTGTATTATTCAGCAGGGAAAACACTCCTTAAATAGGAGAATTACGATTAATTTCAATTCCTTAGATTAAGGAATGATAGGATCAAAATTAAAGAAGGAAATAATAAAATAAAATGCTGATCTTAGTATTAATTGAAACTATCCTAATAATAGGAAAAGAGATAAGTGCAGATTTGTCTCATTAAATCTGTGATATCTTCTACAGCTGATTTTGGCTCTAAATTATTTTTTCTTTTCAAATTCAGTCTTAGTTTACATTGAGTAAAGGATAGCAAAGGCTGAAAGTTAGTATGTTTTCATGTCCACTTGTCGGCTCTTGTTTATCTTCAAGAGAATGTAACTTTTAACAGTTTCTTTATTTTCTTTTATCTATTTGCAATGCAAGTTCTTGTTCTAGGAGAGTAGGAGTACTGCCACATGGATTTGCTGAAAGAAATCATGACTTGGACAAGTGACCATTATATTTGTTTTATAAATTTGATGCTATAAATTGCCAGACAATGTAGATCAGACTGAAGTGTGAAAATACCTTGATACATTAGGTAGAATAGTCTGTTACTTATCAGTACTTTAAAATATGATATTTTAATCATAGAATATGTTCATGTCTATAAAAGCATAAGTGGCAGCATGAAATCAAAGGAACACATATTTGTTAAATCCTGCTAATAATTTTATATAAGTTGATGACTGACATCTACTTTATTAATTTTCTTCTCATACTTCACTTTTCTTCCTCAATTCTTTATAACGTTATTTTTGCTATTTCTTTTTCTTCAGAGAATTTCAAAGTTCCAATTGAACTCTTGGGCTATTACGGGAGTTAAGAAGAAAGAAATGGTCAATAAAATTGTTGCAAAGGTGATTGTTGCTTCACTTATACAATTTGACTCTGTTCTAAAGCTCATATTATATCTGCCGACTTATATTGCTGATATTGATAACATTTCCCTTTCAACTGATCTTCTTGTGATGTTATTTATTTCATTGTGATTGTTTATAGATGGATGAAAGAGTGTTGCTTGAAGCAGCCAGTTATCTGCTATCAATGCATGGATGAATTTATTATTTTTAATCCAATTCACTTTTTTAGTTGACATTTCTTTGTTTGTTGGGTGTGTATATAAGCAATTTAGAAGAGAAGTTATTACACTTTACTACCTTCTTCCCATATCTTTTGATGTTTTGGCCTTTCTTTTTTAAAAACTATTGATGTTTTACAAATTCCAAGTCTAATTAATTTTTCTCTCTCAAATATACCTTTATCTAATAGCTACTACAATAAGGAGTATAGAAATTTGTATTGCAATTTATCACAATAAATAAGGACATTTTTGTCAAAGTATAACAATATTTTACATCCATTAAATGCTTCTTAATCTATGTGCAGTAACTTTAAACATCAAAAGATATGGGAAGGAGGTAGTATTGTGTATGAAACTGACTTGAGAGAACCTGTACTACTACTGGTCATGTTTGAAAGCTCTGTTCATAGAACGGGAAAGTTTTGTGCAGGGGACACTTTTCTTAACTATGAATTACACCTAATAGCTATCATTCACAGGGTTCCTTTATTTTCTGAAAATCTGTAGGTATGATCTCGTATTTGGAAACTATACAATAGTACTTCTCTGTGATCACTATAATGTCCATGCTTTTTGTTCATATTGCCTTCTATCTTTTTTGTTTAAGAACTGGAAATTTACCTTTTATAAATTGATCCGTCTTTTGCCCCCCAAATTCATGTTATTCATATAAGGTCACCAAAGCAATCCTCTATTATTGACTTGAAATTTCTTAATAGACACGTGGTATGTTTATATATTTATTTATTTTGTAAAAGTGTGATTTGGGCTAACCCTACCCCTGCTTCTGGGCAAAAGATCTTGTGAGAGTTGGATAACCAAAAAAAATTCAATATTTTTTTTCCCATGATACAAATAAGTAAACTAAACATTTTTTAAATATTGTAAAATGTAAACTATAATATCTTTATAATGTTATAAAAAATGCTTTAGCAACATTTTTAAATTTTGTTAATGGTATATTAAAATGTTGTTATAACTTTGTAATGACGTGACCTTAATGTAACACTTGTTAAAATGTTGGTAACAGGAATAACATCACATTTTGACAGCTCAGTAATGATTTTCAAATGTTGCTGTATTTTATTTATGTTATAGAGATCACATCTTAGTTTTTTATGAAGAATCTAATGCTTTTTTTTTTGAAACATTGAAGGGTGTAGCAGAAAAACCAATGTCAAACAATGCTCCTCAAATAAAGTATGATGTTTTTGTAAGCTTTAGTGGCAAGGATATCCGCCGCACCTTTCTTGGTCATTTGACTAAGGCTTTTCCTCGAAAGCAAATATATGGCTTTGTGGACGATAAACTTAAGAGGGGAGATGATATATTCCCTTCACTTCTTGAAGCAATTGAAGGATCATCCATGTCAGTGATCATATTCTCAGAAAACTATGCTTCATCGCAGTGGTGTTTAGACGAACTTGTGAAAATAATGGAATGCAAGGAGAAATATGGCCGGATTGTAATACCTGTCTTCTACGGGTTAGAACCTACAGATGTACGGCATCAGAAGAAGAGTTATAAAAAAGCTTTTGCTGATCACGAAAAAAGGTATAAAGTGCTCAAGGTGCTGAGATGGAGACATGCTTTGAACAAATGTTCAAAATTGTCGGGAAGCAAGTCATTAGATTTTCCGTAAGTTCTTTTCCCCATATTTTTTTTATTTTATTTTTTCTAGCTATTTACATGTTATATAGCTATATGCATGTTAACATAATCTCGTTGGTTAAATAGTAAAAAGTGATAACCTTTATTTTTTATATGATTTACTAGAATGCATGCTTATTAGTTTTTACTTATATATTAGTTAATGCCGCAACTCGTTTGTGCAGATGGGATTAGATCAAACTTGACATGCTTTGCTGGTTTTTTGAGCTTAGTGGTCAAATTAGACCCAAGTAACACAATTAACTATATTCTAACTTCCAAATGATATATGAAAATGGAACTTTTTTAAGACTTCAAGATACATCCATCTAGAGCCTCTATTTTTTGGAAGAATGGATCCACTCATGTCTTGTCATTCATTTTTTTTTTGTCTATATTTCTCTCCTCATAAGTATTAAATAGGTGGAACCCTATTAACCTTTATTAGTACTTATGAGGAGAGAAATAGACGCATATTTCACATGACAATGTCATGCAAAATTTTAAGTACGCGAGGGAATCTAAATCCATTTTGGGTATTTGACTTTATTGAGGGATCCAATCAAGGTTTTAAATGGTTGCATTGTGATTATTGTGGTTTTATTGTGGGCCAATGTGGTCTACAATCACAGTTTGCAGTGGTTACAAAAGCCTCTCTGTAGCTGAAATATGTGGCCACATCACAATATCACATTTTTAGACCCTCGATCCTGTTAAGGAGGGGGGGAAGGGAAAGGAAAATGAATGTTCTATTGTGGCTGTTGAACCCCTCAATACAACTTCCAACCAAATAAAGTGATAGTAGTGCCATTAAATTTGACACATTTTTCTCTATTTGTTGTATAGGAATGATGCTGAGCTGCTTGACGAAATAATCAATCTTGTGTTGATGAGGTTCAGTAAGCACCCTATTAACACAAAAGGACTTGTTGGAATTGGCAAACCAATTGCACATTTAAAATCATTGTTATGCCAAGAGTCAATTAACGCTCGTGTCATTGGAATTTGGGGTATGGGCGGTATTGGCAAGACAACTATTGCTGAAGAAATATTTAAACAAAATCGTTCAGAATATGAAGGTTTTTGTTTTTTGGCAAAGGTAAGTGAAGATTTAAAAAGACATGATTTAACATCTTTAAAAGAAAAGCTTTTTTCTACACTATTAGCAGAAAATGTGAAAATCGATTCACCAAATGGGTTGTCCGATTATATTGAGAGAAGGATTGGCCGTATGAAGGTTCTTATTGTTCTTGATGATGTTAAAGAAGCATATCTGCTGGAAATGTTATTTGGGACTCTTGATTGGTTTCGATCAGATAGTAGAATCATTGTAACAACTAGAGATAAGCAAGTACTTATCGCTAACAGAGTTGATGATATATATGAGTTGTGGAATTGAGTTCGACTGAAGCACTTGAGCTTTTCAATTTGAATGCCTTTAACCAAAGTCATCTTGAAATGAAGTATTATGATATTTCAAAGAGGTTGGTCAACTATGCCAAAGGCATTCCATTGGTTCTTGAGGTTTTGGGTCGTCTTCTAAGTGGAAAAGATAAGGAAGTATGGGAAAGTCAACTAGACAAACTCAAAAAGATGCCAATTAAAGAAGTTCATGGTGTAATGAAACTCAGTTATGATGATCTTGATAGTTTAGAACAAAAGATTTTTTTAGATATTGCATGTTTCTTTAATGGGTTGAATTTGAAAGTGGATTACATGAAACTTCTATTGAAAGATTACGATGATGATAATTCAGTGGCTGTTGGGTTAGAAAGGTTGAAAGATCAAGCTCTTATGACTATTTCTGAAGATAATGTTATATCTATGCATGAAATTTTACAAGAAATGGGTCGAGAGATTATTCGTCAAGAATCTAGTAAAGACCCTGGAAGCTACAGCCGATTATGGGATCCTGATGACATTTGTGACGTATTTCAAAATGACAAGGTAAAATCCAAATAAAATATATGGCAATTTTATATAACATTTGATTTTTTTGTTAGAAAAGTGGCTTTCTGCGATGTTTAAATTTTTCTTTTCCCTTCATGGCAGGGGAGTGAGACTGTTAGAAGCATAAGTGCAGACTTGTCAGCAATTAGGAAGTTGAAGTTAAGCCCTCATGTATTTGCTAAGATGAGCAAACTGAAATTTTTGGATTTTCATGGCGAACACGATGAATACTGCTTCAATCTTCTTCCTCAAGGGCTTCAATCTTTGCCAACTGATCTAAGATATGTTCATTGGATGCATTACCCTCTAGAGTCCTTGCCAGAGAAGTTTTCAGCTGAGAATCTTGTCATATTGGACTTGTCATATGGCCGAGTGGAAAAGCTTTGGTGTGGAGTGCAAGTAATTAAATATGTCTCTTCGTGTTTAAGTTTCTCTTATTTCATGGAATAATAAGAAATTAACAACTTAAGCTTACATTTAATGTCATCATTTGTTTTATTTTGTTGCAGAATCTGGTTAATTTAAAAGAAGTTAAACTCTCTAGATCTGAATTACTAAGGGAGCTACCAGACTTTTCGAAAGCTACAAATCTTGAAGTATTGGATCTCAGTTGTTGTCACCAGTTGAATAGTGTCCATCCATCTATTTTCTTTCTTGAAAAGCTTGAGAAATTGGATCTAAGTATTTGCTTGTGCCTTACCAAATTTACAAGCGATGCAAATTTCAGCTCCCTTCGTTATCTCAACCTTGGGTTCTGCCAACATCTAAGGAAGTTGTCGGTGAAAGCAGAGAATATAACAGAACTACATCTAAAGGGCATTCGCATTGATGCATGGCCCTCATCTTTTGGATGTCAAAGCAACCTAGAAATCCTGGATTTAGATTCCAGTGACATTGAGAGCATAGATTCATGGATCAGGAATCTTATAAGACTAAGACACCTAAACCTAAGCTTTTGCCAGAAGCTTCAGGCTCTACCAGAGCTTCCTTCATCGGTTGAAACTACACTTTTCGAAGGGTGTAGATCACTAAAGACTGTACTGTTCCCTTCAACCACTGCTGAACAATTAAAGGAAAACAGGAAAATGGTTGAGTTCTGGAATTGCATGAACTTGGATGAACGTTCTCTCAGAAATATTGTGTTGAATGCGCAAATCAACTTGATGAGGTTTATGTATCAATATGCGCCAGGGCATAATTATGTTGAAAACCATGACGATTACCAAGATAATTATACTTCTTATCAAGCAATGTATGTGTATCCTGGAAGCAGTGTTCCAGAGTGGTTAGAGTATAAGACAACAAAGGATGACATGATTATTGATCTCTCTAGTGCTCGACTCTCCCCTTTGTTGGGCTTTGCTTTTTGCTTCATCCTTGCCGAGGGCACTGAATATTGTGACCAAATTGAATTAAACATCACTGTAATTGATAGTGAGGGTGATGGTGAAAAGGAAGGTGTTACTGTTAGCATCTACACGACTAGGTCACTTTTTTATATGGAATCGGATCATATATGCCTGATATGCAACCAACCATGTTCTCGCTACCTAACTAGCTTAGCAAAAAATCAGACAAGGTTTAAAATCAAGGTTACAGCAAGGACACATACTGATATATCTAGAGATAGACCAGAGGCAAGGGTGAAAGGTTTTGGAGTCAGCCCCATAAACACCTCAGCATATCACAATTTCATTCAGCAAATGGAATTGTTTGATTATATTTACAAATGGAATCGGATTGTGCTTAGCATCATCCTTTTTATTTCCTTCCTGCGGTTGAAGATGAAGAATATGATTTAGACGGAAGTTTATAGTTCGATGTAAGTAGACCAGTTAACATTCAAGTTATCAACATAAGTTCTTATAATTACAGTTATAATATAGACCTATTAAGTGCTTTAAAACACAACAGTAGGTAATTCATATTCTTTGACATTTCATAGACACTTTAGGATAATATTATGACGAGATTTATAGGTTTTAAATCTCCGCATACTCAAAAGGGTATTTCTTATTTTTGTTTTTTCACTTGATTTGCCGGGTTTCATGGGTTTTGAGATCCTTCAATTTTTTGTGTTAAACAGACTTGACACTTGATTGGTTCACCGGTTTTCTAATCAAACCAATCAGTTTGGTTCAGTTTTTTGAACTATGCTCTTTATCTGTTGTTGTGACAAAGGAAATGATGGGGAAGTGCATTATAAAAATCACCGTGATGGCAAAGTACAACTGAATGATAATTTTATTAGAATACTCTGAGTAGTCCATCGAAATATATTTATTTTTTGTTCTGCAGTTTGAAGCATTGGTTGCTGTGCTTACAAGTATGGAGCTCGGCTCAGTGAGTGTTCTTTATATGTGATTTGTTGAAATAGAGAGAAAGCGAGAGACATATGCTGAATACAGTGTGTTTCAATTACACAACGGAGGTTCTTTATATAGGCTTAAAAAGAAATCAAAACAATTAATTACAAGATATCATATTCCTAATTACATGATATGATTTGCCTATACAATAAATACAAAGATCCTATCTTATTTTCAACACTCCCCCTCAAGCTGGAGCATATAAATCGTATGCAGCAAGCTTGTTACATATATAACTGATTCGAGGACCTCTTAGAGATTTAGTGAAGACATCTGCCAATTGGTCATTTGAATTGACGAAGCTAGTGGTGATGTCCCCCGATTCGATTTTCTCTCTGGTATAATGACAGTCCACCTCAATATACTTAGTTCTCTCATGAAATACGGAATTGGAGGCAATATGCAATGCCGCTTGATTATCACATATCACTGTCATTGGCATATCCTCTCCAAACTTGAGTTCTTTGAGAAGTGATTGCAACCACATGAGCTCTTGAGTCACTAATGTCATGGCTCTGTATTCAGCCTCAGTACTAGATCTTGCTACAACATTCTGCTTCTTGCTTTTCCAGGATATCAAGTTTCCTCCAACTAGTACACAATACCCAATAGTGGATCGCCTATCAATGGGTGAGTCTGCCCAATCGGCATCTGAATAACCAACTACTCGAGTATGACCTTTATCCTCATAAATAAGACCTTTTCCTAGAGCACTTTTAATATACTTCAGGATGCGTATTACAGCATCCCAATAATCCTGGCAAGGGGAATTTAAGAATTGGCTTACCACACTAACTGCAAAGGAAATATCTGGACGGGTGATTGTGAGGTAGTTTAATTTACCAACCAATCTCCTGTACCTCCCTGGATCTAAGAGGGGATCCCCCTGATTAGGCAGAAGTTTGACATTTGGGTCCATTGAAGTATCAACTGGCTTGGCATTCAATAAACCTGTTTCCTCAAGAATATCCATAGCATATTTCCTCTGTGAAATTGCCAGACCATCCTTGGATTGGGCTACCTCGATACCCAAAAAATAATGTAGTTTACCAAGGTCCTTAGTCTGAAACTTGTGAGAGAGATACTGCTTCAACTGGATTATACCCTGCTGATCACTACTAGTTATCACAATATCGTCCACATACACAACCAGATAAACACATCCTTGAGCTGAATGGCGATAGAAAACAGAGTGATCATTGTTACAACGAATCATACCAAACTGCTGCACTATAGAACTGAATCTGCCAAACTAAGCTCGTGGAAACTGTTTAAGACCATAGAGAGACCTGTGGAGCCTGCAAACCATGTTAGAGGACTCCCCCTGAGCAACAAACCCAGGTGGTTGCTCCATATAGACTTCCTCTTTGAGATCACCATGCAGAAAAACATTTTTAATATCAAGTTGGTGAAGTGGCCAACGACGGATGGCGGCAATGGAGAGGAGGAGCCTAACGGATGCCATTTTAGCCACAGGTGAAAAGGTGTCACTGTAATCCTGCCCAAATATTTGAGTGTATCCTTTGGCCACCTACCGGGCCTTATATCGATCAATCTTACCATCAGGCTCAACCTTGACAGTATAAAGCCAACGACAACCAACCACAGACTTTCCAGGAGGTAGAGAGACCAGTTCCCAGGTACCACTGCTTTGAAGAGCACACATCTCGTCAATCATTGCTTGCCGCCATTCCGGGTGGGATAAAGCTTCACCTGGAGTGTTAGGAATAGAGACAGAAGACAAAGAAGACAAACAAGTGTAATGTGGAGGAGAAAGACGATGATAACTCAAAGCAATGTAATGAGGGGATGGGTTACGAGTACAGCGTATACCTTTACGAAGGGCAATGGAAAGGTCAGACTCAAGTGGCAGGGCCGGTTCCGGTAAAGGAGATGGCGTCGGTGGTGAGTCTGGCATGGACTCAGTATCAGGAGCAAGAGCAGGAACAGGGATATGTACCTCGGTAGGTCGCTGGCGACGATGATAAGTCTGTAGTGGTCGCACAGTTGGGGGGTCCACAGATGAGGTGTCTGGAGTGACAAACTCAGGAAGCTCAATCGCAGGAGGAACGGGGAGGACTGCAGAAAGAGGCTCGGGAGACAAGTGAGTCGACTCAAAGTAAGGCACAGACTCAAAAAAGGTAACATCAGCCGATATAAGGTAACATTGAAAAGTAGGTGAATAACAACGTAACCTTTTTAGGACCGATGGTAACCAAGAAAGACACATTTGAGTGAACGAGGTGAGAGTTTGTCAAGACCAGGAGTGAGATTGTGGACAAAACATGTGGACCCGAAGACACGAGGCGAAAGTGAATGGAGAGGGATATGTGGAAAGAGTACCGAGTGTGGCACTCGATCATCAAGCACAGAAGAGGGCATGCGGTTTGTGAGATAACAAGCTGTTAGAACAGCATCCCCCCAAAAACGAGTTGGGACATTACTATGAAGAAGCAGAGTCCGAGTGGTTTCAATGAGGTGCCGATTTTTGCGTTCAGCTACCCCATTTTGTTGAGGTGTGTGAGCACAGGACGTTTGGTGAAGAATGTCGTTAGATGCCATAAAATTTTGAAATTGTTGGGACAAGTATTCACGGGCATTGTCACTACGCAAAGAGCGAACAGAAACACCAAACTGAGTTTTAATTTCTTGATAAAATTGCTCAAAAATAGAGAACAACTCAGACCTGTTTTTCATTAAAAATAACCAAGTACAAGGCGAGAAATCATCAATGAATGTAGCAAAATATTTGGACCCAAAAGTAGTACTAGTGCGAGACGGACCCCAAACATTGGAGTGAACTAAAGCAAAAGGGGACGAAGCCCGTTTATTGACTCTATCAGGAAAGTGACTACGAATGTGTTTCCCTAACTGACACGACTCACAATTTATACTAGATAACTTGGAAAGACTAGGCACCAGCTTCTGAAGCTTGTGAAGACTTGGATGACCCAACTGAGCATGGATAGTAAGAGGAGAATCTGTGGCAGAGCACATCCTGGATGAGGATAGATAGTAGAGGCCATTAGACTCACATCCGATTCCAATCGTCCGTCCCGTACTTCAGTCCTGCAAGGTAACATTGTTATTAGTAAAGGTAACATCACAGTTATGAGAACGGGTCAAACGACTGATTGAAAGCAAATTAAATGGACACTCAGGAACGTATAGTACATAATTAACTGACAGGAAAGGGAGGAGTTTGGCAGTACCAATCCCTTGGGATTTGGTTTCAGTACCACTGGTTGAAGTCATACTAGGTAAGTAACCAGATGTAGAAAGAGAGGATAAAAGAGCTTTATTACCAGTGATGTGGTCGGATGCACCAGAGTCAAGGACCCAGGGCCAAGGAATTGGGCCGAGATGCAAGCAAATGAATTACCAGTGTGCAACCGAAGCAGTGGATCCGGAGTTCTGGCGATTCTCAAACCATTGGAGAAATTCTTCATAGTCAGGTGGAGTTGGCTTAGGCTGAGCCGAGTTCTGATGTGTGTCAGGCATAGTGGTCTGAGCTGAATTTACCGGACGTGGAGGGCACTCATGTAGCTTCCAGCATCGATCGATAGTGTGTCCCATACGGTTGCAATGATCACATTTGGGACGATTCTTAGTGTTGGATGTGGAACCTCGCGCCCGCCCCTGATTGTTGTGCTGAGATGCAAGGGCAGCAGTGTCACCAGCGCCAGGAGCAACAGGAAGCTCAGAGGTGGACTTCAAAGGAACCCGAAGAAGGGCAGAAGAAGCGGCAGACATGGTGGGAATAACAGTAGATCCCAAAATCTGATCACGGATGGCAGTGTACTCTTGAGGTAAGCCATAAAGACCAAGGAGCATGAAGAATGTGCTTCGCTGCTCAAGTTCCTTCTTCTTCTCATTTGCGGCAGATGCAGCCGGAGGTAGGAGCTCATTAAATTGATGGAGTGCAGCATGAACACGACCGAGATAGGCAGACATAGGGCCATCCAACTTCTTTGGTCCAATGAGGGTTCCCACATCATGAACCACACTATAGAGACGCTGAATATCATTGGTGTAGAGTGCCTTAGCCTGACTCCAAACCGATTCACACGTGAGATGAGGATAGAAAATCGATTTGATAGTGGGATGAAGTGTGGACTTGATGAGACTGCACAACTGAGCATCAATCTTATCCCATTTCGTACGTTCAGCCGGGTCAAGCACAGATTCAGCCTTTTTGGTGAGATGGTCTTTATACCCCTGACCAATAAGCCATAACTGAATGTCTGAAGCCCAAGTTTCATAGTTGGAACCGTCCAACTTCTCTGTAGAGAGGGGAGAAGTGACAAAGTTGGTGAACACAGACTTGGAAGCATCGGCAGCAGAGGACCCCATTTTTCACCACAGAGAGAGAAAACACGCCCAGAGAGAAAACGGGGTTGTTTGCACTGGAACGTGGTCAACTGTGTACCGAAACAAAAAACTAATAGCAGATCGAGGACCGGGGTGGTAGGGCGACGCCGGAGATGAAAGCACGACCGGAGGGGAGGCCGCACGCGATGCCACGCGCCGCGGCGACGGTGGCTGGGAGAAGATGAACCGCAGCGAAGAAACGGCGCGTGACGGCGCGTGCAGGGCTGCCGGAGCTGAGATTTCAGGGGTGGGCCGGTCTCACGGAGGCGAGTACGGTGGTGGGGTCGGTTGCCGAAAAGGTCGCCGGAGATGAGGGCGGCTGACGGCGACAGTGGCGGTTTTAGGCCAGAAAAGGGTGCCGGAATGGGTCACGGCAGTGGAGAAGGGGCAAACCGGAGTTGAAACACGGTTTGCTAAAAAAAAATTTGTCACCGGAGGACAGTGGGTCCACCGGGTAATCACGGTTTTAGGGTTGCCTCTCTTTAGGCTCTAGATACCATGTTGAAATAGAGAGAAAACAAGAGACATATTGAATACCGTGTTTCAACTACACAACGGAGGTTCTTTATATAGGCTTAAAAAGAAATCAAAACAATTAATTACAAGATATCCTATTCCTAATTACATGATATGATTTGCCTATACAATAAATACAAAGATCCTATCTTATTTTCAACATGATTGATTGGTAGTTAATGAAAATTAATCTAACTACAACAAATAATGTTGATGTTTTGATGTTTCGGGATTTTACCTTCTAGGTTGAAAATGATAACAAGGACTTTAGTGGCAATTGGAAGATTGATTGGTAGTTAATGAAAATTAATCTAACTACAACAAATTATGTTGATGATTTTATGTTTCTGGATTTTACCTTCTAGGTTGAAATTGATGCTGTAGGACAAGGACTTTAGAGGCAATTGGAAGCTGCAGGTCTATCTCATGATTTCTGTGTTCAACTGAGAGCTTCTCTAATTGATTTCTCTTTGTAACACATGAAAGTGTAAGTTCATGTTAAATAGCAAAAATAAGATTTGTTGAATTCTTCATTGAGTAGGTTCTTTGAAAGAGACGTTTTAGTGCTTAATTTTCGTATATAGCACATTGTAGCATTGTGTTCAATTAGAGAAAAATGAATTGAAAATACCAAAGTGGTTTGTTCATGTATAAAGCAATTTATAGGTATTATTGCTGTAGTGACTTGGAAATGACTGACATGCATAAATGATTGGCTTTTTATGTGATTCATATTCGAACTAAGAATCTCAAAGTAACAAGTGTTGTAATGTGCATTAACTTATTGTTCATAGGGAAAGTGCAATAACATTACAACAATAAACCTGTTTATCCTTTTAGAATTTAGGATGTTTTGAGCTTTTACACTGATTCTTGATTTGTGTAGAAGGTAGGTGTGACTAACTAAAATTTTCTCTTGGTTCTTGATTTTAGGAAATGAATTAAATCAAGTTAACGAGTTGTTTAGGCAAACATCAAATGTTTTGAACTTGAAGAAACCAGATATCTATTAGTTACTTGTGTTCCTAGCGAGTAGGAGAAAGATCGGATGCTAAATATAAAGATAAGTTTAAAGACTATAGTATACCGTGTCTTCTGCTCTATATGCAGATGATAAATATAAAGTTTATGATGAAATTCATTTTCACAATTTCCCTTTCATAGCATCAAGTCTTGTTATTTTCAATGAAATTTGATTCTATAAAGGGGACTTATTTGTTCTGGTTTATCTACAAAAACTGGTTTATTTGTTCCGGAAAGTATTTGTTCTGCAAAAATGGGTTCCAATTTGACTTCAAAGTAAGACATGAGTTAGGATCTTCACAGTCGATACAGTGTGATGATGGTGATGCTTTTACCCTGAGAGGATGGTAGATGATAGCAACGGCTGGTTTGTGGGCACTGGGAAGCTGCGGAAATGGCGTTGCTCCACATCTCAGATGGCGATGGTAGAGAGAAAAGGAACTATATGATTCGGTGTGGAGAATACATTGTAAGATACGGTAAGGTTGCGTGATCCAATGGCTCTAATTTGTGGTTCACAATGAACCACTTAAATGATAGTTTACTCTAGATGCCACCTACATCATTGTCATAATTATTTATTTGAAATAATTCATTAGTATTCATATTAGTTGCTTATAGGTTATTAACTCACGGTCCGTCTTCTTGGGTATCTAAGTGTGAGATAGTCCCATATCGCATAATAACAAACAAAATAAAGAATATATAAGATGCTAGACTTGTGAACCTATCACCTTAAGGTTTTAGGAACAAATGTGGTCAATGTCTTTTGCTACAACCCAAAAAATACAAATACAAATATAAATATAAATATAAAAATCCCAACAAGTGGTATCAGAGCCTGTTGGCGTAGGCCTTATAACAACCCACACCCTCTCATAACGAGATGCGTACAAATGGGTATGTGACTCACATTTGAGGGAGAGATGTTAGGTATCCAAATAGTTCCACATCGCCTAATAACAAACAAAATAAAGAATATATACGATGCTAGACTCGTGAACCTATCACCTTAAGGTTTTATGAACAAATATGGTCGATGTCTCTTGCTACAACCCAAAAAATACAAATACAAATATAAATATAAAAAATCCTAACATAAAAAATCCTAACACGTCTAGATATGTTACATCGGGGAAGCACTAATATTCACCATTAAATATATTAATTTTATGATGGACAAAACTCAGTTACAATTCTTTGTTTGTAGTTTTTATTATTCTCCAATCATAATTCAACACATGAATTAACTATCTAATAATAAAAATAGGATTATTTTGAATTTAAATTTAGATAAAAAATTTAATCTATGTGGCATGTTATAATTGATAAACTACGCAAACAACATCTGTTGAATAGCACTTAAGTTTTTTCCTTTTATAATTAGCTGCAACTGGCTGGCTCAATTGATTCGATCTTAGAAGCCATATCAAGAGCCAGGTTTAGGATATGCTTGCACGTAATGGCTGCTTTGATTAAATTGTTATTTCACATGCACCGAAACGAACTAGCTATTTCATTTATCAGTATTTTTGGTTAATACTTCGTTTTGTTTATTTCATTTATTCCTTGTTTACTTGATTGAGCGCGTTATTGTCATCACAGGAACCATTTATTTTATTCGACGAAAATCTCCTATCTCATTTTTCTGTCACATTTTCTATCTCCCACCAATAATAATTTGCCACATAATAAAATAAAATTATAACTTATTAACACATATACATGTCCTCAGCCTTTGATTGGTGGGAGACATGGAGACACCATTTGTAACGCCCCGACTCTAATCAGAGCATTACTTACTAACCTAACAGGGATTCTGAAATAAAGATAGCAAAATTTTCGCTTTACATGATAAACCATAAAAAGTAAAATCATTTTGAAAAACAATACTCTGACTAGATAAAATATTTGAATACACTACTACATAAGGGAATTATAAAACAAATTCTGAAATAAAAGATCTTTATCAAATCTACAATCAAATTTAGGACATGACAAAGACTCAGGACAAATAAAACTCCAGTTTGGACTACAATGCATCAATAAAACTTATACAATATACACTTCACACTCTTGACTCGTGATCCGGTTCCATAAACATAAAGTCTTGCATAAAAGTCTTGCATACTGGCAAAACCGAGCATCAAGGCATGCTCTCTAATTCTCCGTGAGCTGATAATACCTGAAACAACGCCCCCAAACATAATGAGTTATAAAAACTCAGTAACATAGAATTTAGCAAATAAAACATTTTTTTTTACTGTTGTTTTTGCCATACTTGGTGTGCTAAGTATGAAAAACTCCTCTCAGCAGAGACATTAGCATTAACATCAGTCTATCATCACTACAACAGATTATTAAAAAAAATGGCGCCATCTTAAACATCGCTCCTTTCTGAAAGCGCTGGCTAAAATTACGTTTGGGCCTTTACTAGCGCTTTCTAGAATAAGCGCTAGCTAAAACGAACTAATAGACATCGCTTCTTCAGTGAAACGCTACTAAAAATACGCATAAGGACATCGCTAGCGCTTCCTCCAGGAAGCGCTATCCATCTGCTGATCTTCACTAGCGCTTTCCTAGGGAAGCGCTATCTATGATTCTTGTGACTGGCCTTCGCTAGTGCTTCTCCAAGGAAGCGCTAGCTAATATCCTTTCTTGATAAACCTAAATGACACAAGAACACGCACATACCTGTCCCTCTCTGCTCACGCAAAACCTCTCAGTCTCTAAATCTCGCTCTATTTCCTTCTCCGTCGCACGTAAAACCACCACAAAAAACCACCACCGTCGTCTTCCTCTCCTTCCTTGAGCTTCGTCATCCTCTCCACCGTCGCTCGTCTTCCGATTCTGTATTTCTCTCTCTCTCTCTCTGAGAACGAAACGACGATGAGACGGTGCTGGTGCCGGAAAACAACGAGGCTTTCAACCGGTTCAGTGGTGTTGGACACTGGAAACTGCTTTGTGCTTGATACTGTGTGTATTTTTTTTGGGTTCTGAATTCTGAGGTACTAGCCGCTCTTTTTAACTTGTTTCTGTATATTTGTGCTGAAAATGTGATTCATGGGACTGATTCTTAGAAGGAAGCTCTTCATGTTTGTCCCTTTTTGTGATTCATCGGTCTGATTCAAGTGCATATTTGTGCTGAAAATGTGATTTT
Organism: Calophaca sinica; assembly: GCA_037113605.1. Classification (NCBI taxonomy): domain Eukaryota; kingdom Viridiplantae; phylum Streptophyta; class Magnoliopsida; order Fabales; family Fabaceae; genus Calophaca; species Calophaca sinica. The sequence goes on along the minus strand of CM073734.1, from coordinate 13,169,941 downwards.
CTCTTTGTTTGGTGTAGCTATTGCAATCTATGAATGTATCATAAGCTTAACCAAGTTTCAAACAAAAAGTTAACTAGAGATAAAATAGTAAGACTAGTCACATGCAGTTATAAGGAAATGAGTTGTTACTTCCTTTGAACTTTGAAGTGTTTTATGTTTGATTGGATTAGATATATTTTGGAATGTCCATATTTTAGGGGAGACTTTGCCAAATTTTTGTTAAAAATTCAAACTGTGAATTGAATACGAACTGTGAATTATGAATGTTTAGTGGTAAAATATTGATAATACAAATACGTTTAATATGATGTTATATTAATGAGAATGACTGTTGAATTTGTAAAGGTTAAAGTTAGAATGGATCGAAAGTGGATGTCTGCCAATTGTAACGACCCGTTTTCCAGGACGCTACTAAGCCAGTATCTTGACAAAAGTTTACATATTTCCGAAAGGCGAAATACTCTGCCTTGCACGTTTTCTAAAAATGTGGTTCTATTTTTTTTTTTCAAAACTTCTTTCTCAAAATGGCTATCAGAGTATTACAGCGACTTCAGAAACATGGCGGAATTATTTAGAGACACCACATAACCACATTCAATTATTACATCAACTCACACATAACAGCATGTGCCCTAAAACATAATCGACATTTATTACAAAACAGAAATAAATTCAAACGTCCTATAGCTGGTCAACACAACAGGCTCCTCGCAAGACTACTAGCAGGTTCCGCAACCACAACACAAGTGGAAAGTTAAACAACCATCCCCAGCTGCTCCTCCTTGTAGTTCCAATCCTCTGCTTGTTCCGCCATCTGGGTTACAATCATTAATTGACAGAACCACTGGCAAGGGTCAACTTCTCAACAGATCATGATAAACCAAGGCATAAAGCAATAAGCAACCACAGTTTATACAATTCACAGGCATTAAGCAAACAACAATGTATATCATTCACAGAACGTGACTCAACTCTCTCACTCTAGACTCGACTCGACTCACTACTCATTTTCTCTCGACTCGACAATTATTCCGGAAAGCAGACGCAGATCCATCAACTGACATACCAGCCGTAGCCTTGGGATCTTTCGCTTCTCCCTAGATATGCAGTACCCGGTTCCTACGCTGCGACGCCTAGTCAATCTCCCGTAAACAAAAGGGGACCTAGCACCCTTAGTTATCCGGGTCACGGCTCAAAAACGTCATAACGACTCGCCTAGCTCTCTCACTCGATGAACAGCTCTCCGCTTACAATATTCAAAGAGTGACGCATAAGATTACTTTCCCACATATCAAATAAAGAGAGCATGCTTAACATGAAGAAAACGCAATTCGACATTTTAAGCAATAAAAACACCCTGCATGAAGAAACGCAATTCAACAGCAACACGCAATTTGTGGCATATATTCAATCTCATATCAAATAATGCATAACGCAATCATATCACAACATTACATGCTTGACACGCAAATCAAGGAATCCATCCCTCTGCAACTCAATGGAATTAACAGAGAGGTACAAACAAGTGGGGGGTTGGGTTCAGCAGACCAACCACAAAGTTTTCACCCACGAATGACTCGGAATATGTTCGACCAAGACGACAACAAAAGCGAAGGGGTTCGAAGACCCTAACTTCGAACTCGTAGAGTTCTCAGACTTCTTCGTATTTAAGTAAAGCAATTTAAATAACAAAACAATAGCTTAAGCATATCCAAAGTTGTCCTTACACAGGGACATAAAAATGAATCCTAAATATCTAGAAGTGCCCTTACTGAACCCCAAGCTGCACGTCCACGTGTTCCTCGATCCTACGCCGCACGATCTCGGATTTACTCAAAGCCTAACAAAATAAATAACTTAGCACAATTCTAAAAGCCTAATTCTATAATCCTTAGTCTCTCCACCTTAACCCTTTCCTAACCAAGCATTCATTCAAGCATTTAAATACTATCTACTAGAAAAGAAATAATGTTTTTGAACTAAAACACTTCTTAAAAAAAATAACACATAACACTTACTTTAGAAAATGCTAACTTATTTGAAAAGAGTGAAGTTTTGAAACTATAATTCTTTCTGGAAACTTCAAAATAATCAATCATGCATTTAGCAACTTTCATAAATTTTAAAGCCTAAGCACATACTCATGCAAACATTTAGAGAAGTTCATAAACAAAAATTTCCCTTCCAATACCCCCTGGGCCTCTCGGCCTCAATCCCTTTTCTTTCAAGAAAATTTGCCAAAAACCTCTTTTTCACAACAACAAACCATTTCCAGTTCATTTTCAACTACGTTTCAAAGCAACAAACATCAAGTTTTAATCAAGGCATAGCTCAAGCATTTTTCAAGATATGTTCTAAAACATATTCCAAACATGCGAATTAATTTACCACTTTTCAAAATCATGCTTTAAAGGATAGACTTTCACAAAACTAATAACTCAAGTTCCAATTAAACATGCATATACGTCAAGACAAGTTTGGTAAGAAATCTTCCTTTCTTTTATCCAAGGGCTCATAGCTAAGGGCCTAATTTTAAATGGCCAATTTGCAAGTTCTTCAACAATAAGGTAGTGCCATTTCACTTAACATTTTCAAATATACTACAAGGCAAATAATCATCAAGACAACACCAAACATGATTTAAGCACATTTAAGGACTTGTTCTATACATTTTTCCAAATCAATTTCATTTTAAAACATTACTTCAAAACTCAAATAATATCATGTAGTAATTAATACACCTAAGAGAATTTAAACCAAACATCTTCCAAAACATTTTTCCAAAACTTCAAGAACCATGTTTCCAAAAACCTTTCAAGTTTTTTTTTCCTTTGATTTCAAATCACAATCAAAACTAAGTTTCAACTAGGCTCCAATCAATTAAATCATGGTCAAAACAACATTAATTACTAGAAAACAACTAACCAAATTTTACATGTCATATTAGTTCTTTAAGAATCATTTTCTCACAAGTAACATATACTATCTTTACTACTAACTCATACATAATCAATCCAATAGCCATTAAACTACCTAAAACATATCATTCAACAATTAAACACATGGGTCTACAACATAAATCCACATTTTTCCTTTTTCAAGAAGAGGCTTTCTTCACAAAAATTACCCAATAACTCCTAGTTTCAAAATCATGAATTTAATTCAACAACAACAACAACAACAAATAGTTCAAATCACAAACTAATTGGATGATTCACATTGGCAATCACATTTTCCCCCTTTTTCATAAACCTAGGGTTCACACAATTTGGGGAATATCGATCATTTTGCTACTTGATCATTATCAAACAACATATAAGGCATAAAACAAGAATTAAGACAAGGAAATGGAACCAAAGACTAAAAGAATCCTTACCCAAAAACAAAAACAGAGCCACGATTTTTGAAGCTCCAGAAACGGCAAGGAAGTGCATGTCTTCATGCTTGCTCACTAGACCAAGGGATAGGTGCTAATTAAATGAAGAAATTGGAAGCAAGATGTGATTGGAGGAGGTGGATGCCATTCACGCTGGAAGTGGAGGAAGGAGAAGGGTTTGGAAGCAAATAAGAAATGAGATGAGAGTGTGGGGATGGGGGTGTTTGGCTGGGAAGAGAAAATGGGGAGGAAGTAGGACTTGGCTTCCTTTCTTTTCTCACACTAAAGCTTGGAAGAGGAGCATAATGGTGAAATAGATGAAGAGGAGAGGGTTTCGCTGCTGTTGCAAGAGAAAAGAAAAAGAAAGAAAAAAAAATGGAAATGAGGATGGGTGTGGGTGTCGCAGCTGTGTCTTCCAAAATAAGGGGAGAAATTATTGTTTTATAACACAATTAATTTTTAAAGGGCTTTTCTTATTAACAAAAGAAATGATAATCAAGTAGAAATAAAAGAAAATGAAGAAGAATGGCAGATAGGTGGGTCACGGCCTGAAAGGCCAAAGGAGGATAAGGAAAAAATTAATTAAAACAAGGGTGTGATACTTGGTTGAGAATAATTAAGGATAACCATAAAATATTAATCACTCAAAAAGTGACACCTACACTACAAAGTAAGATTCTAATCCCATCAACTAGTCTAAACATCTAATGTCTCATCCCTCATAATTATCCTCTAATCCTAGGGTCTAAAGCGTGCTAAAAACACGGCGCCAAATAACCGCGTTACCGATTTATTCTCTTGCCGATAAATTCACGAAAATTAATTTGCTGAGAAATTAATTCACCGTGTGATAAAATATCACCATAAATAATAAAAATAATCTAAAACACTCAAAAATAATCACGGCAAGTTACAATTCGATTTTCATCGAAATCGGAGTTCGTTTTAAATTTTAATGCGAATAAAATTTACCCGGCGATTCGAAACGCAACGAAACTTCGTTAGAGTTTTTCGACGATTTTCGAACCATGAATTAATATAAAATATTAATTCGTAAATTTAATTTCATCTTGATTTAATTCAATCATTTTCTTAGTCAACAAAAATACGTGTTACCGCGTCACACCGAAAACTTACATAAAGTTTAAATTGACGAATTCGCATTAACGCAGCATACGTCTACGCTGTCTATTAATTTGAATTAACATCACGGATAATAATTATTTATAATAAATAAATTATTTCAAATTTGTCAAAATAATTCCACATACTCTCAGTAAATCATTGAGGTTATCAATCTCTATGACTTATTTTTCGAGTATTCAGGATTTTATCGTTAAAATCACTATTCTAAAAAAAATTGGGATGTTACACCAATCGTTTGTCGAAGAAATATAGGGATGGAGGGCAAGATTTTATTATGTTTGTAGTTCAGCATTAAAAAGAACTAGACCTGAGTAGAATCGTATGTCATTGTTTGAGTTGTTGTTATGTAGGCCAAGTTAATGTTCAAGAATTGAAAGGACATTTAGTGAGTAATGGAATTGATCAGAGTTATACCTGTTGGACAAAGCAAGGTGAGAAAAGAGGTGAATCTTATAATATGGGGAAGAGTGGGAGATATGTGATGATACTCTGCTTATACCTTGACGGATTGGTTGTTGGACTGGATGTGGCAGCACTGAGCTGCAACAATTGTTGTATTTGAATTATGCAGAAATTATGAGGATATGATTTGTTGTTTTCTAGCTTAGTCCCACTTAGTTTTTCCATTTGGTTTTTTTGTTTGGATTGGTTTTGGATTAGAAGGAACCTCGTCGACGTACTGACGTAGTGGTACCTCAAGATTGACACATAGGCCGGTTGCCAATGTGATTGGTTGTGATTATGGTTTAATCACTAGATTGGATTGATACATAGGCTGGTTGCCATGCATTATTTATGTAGTGTCTTTTGGGTGGTGAGCAAACGATTTCATGGGGAACAGTTCGGAGACGGCCATGAGGAGCTCTGCTCGGCCTTGAGGGTAGTTGCCAGTAGGGGGTCTTACGTAAAGACAGGGCACTGTTGGGGCGTCCCACTTATACACTGGATCATCCTGACTAGACTCAGTCTGTATCTCTGGATGTTAAGGGCATTCTCATCCGCTCACCCAGAGTGAAAAGGATCCTGAAGATTTCGACGGAGTAGATGTTAGGTTCGCATTAGCTGGTTGCCAATGTAGGACCATTGACTGATTAGCCTTCGTTGTTAAGATTGACTTGGTTTCGTGTTTGAGTTATGTGCTTTTGAAATAGATTTGACATTGTACTTGTATGAATGGAACATTGATTGCTATTGATTTAATGTGGTTTGTATTAAATGTTAAATGACTCAAGTTGTTGTATAGCCTCATTATGTCTGCTGCATGAATGCTTGTCTCTTTTGCATGCTTTTCCTGTTAATTTCCGGGTGTGTGTGTGTTGGGAACACTCGCTGAGATTTTTATCTCATTCCATTCCTTTTACTTTTCTTTACAGTTAATTGCCTTGGAGAACTGAAGATGCTATTGAGTTAAATTTGAATATTTAGAACGAATATTTTGTAAATAAAGTTCTAAGTTTGTAACTTGTCTTTGTATTAAGGAATTCTTGCATTGGGTATTAAAAATGTATTTTGGACCAAAGTGTAATATTTTATGGTGATTTGCGAAGGTTTAGTTTTAAAGTATAATTTCTTTTTAAAGCTTTGTTTTCGGAAAAGGTTACATTGACGTGTTTTAAATGACCGAACGAGTTATCTTAGTCGTCGCGGAAAGGACAATGTCTTATGAAACACGGTTTTCAAATTGATGGTAAATGGAGTTTAATAACTTTGAATTTATCGCAAAAATGATTCTCATACGTGTCATGTTATTTAAGAACTGATTTATGAACATAGTTATTCTTTTGGAAGAAAGATTTTTAATTACTCATCAAATGAATTCGTTTTGAAAAGAAAACCCGACTTATTTTATTAAATATTTTGAAATTTTATCGTCTTATAATAATATAAGCGTTAGATAATTAGGGCGTTACAATATACGCTTGTCCTAACGATTGCATTTTATTTAGAAATGAATATGCATTGTTAAAGTTTTGTCCTAAATGTAAAGCTCACAATATAAGAAGAAGGAATCGGAATTAGCTCTAGAGAAGGTAATGTGGTATTTCCCCATAATTCCCAGATTCTGGCGTATGTACCGTAGTTCAGAAGATGCAAAACACTTGACATGGCATGAGGATGGAAGGATTAAAGATGGCATGCTGCGGCACCCAACAGATTCTCCTCAATGGAAAAAAATTGATATTGAGTATCCTGATTTTGGGAAAGAACCAAGAAACCTAAGACTTGCATTGTCTACTAATGGATTTAACTTGCATGGTGTTCAGAGTAGCTCTCATAGTACATAGCTCTCATAGTACATAGCTCTCATAGTACTGATTCTGTGCAACTTAAACGTTATTACTGCTGCTGTATAGGCAAGCTATTACTGTTGCTGGCACTGGTAATTCTTGTTTCTTCATTGCCTTCATTTTGGAAAAACATTAGATTGCTCTTAATTGGTTTCATGATAGTTATACATTGATATGATTCCTGGTTTTGAAACTACGTGTTACTTAATGTAAACTTCATTTTGAAAAAAAAAATTGAATTATTGCCATCAGGTTTGGTCATGATTATAGGTTGATATGATACATGGTTTTGATACATTGTGTTTTGGAAATTATTGAGAATACAAATAGGTCATGTCAAAATTTTGAGAAAATATGTACAAAGTTGTGAAAAGAAGTTTTTAATATGCTTTGTTATGATGTTGTATTACTTAACAGGACTAACTTAGTTTTTTAAAGGTTGAAGTTAGAATGGATCGGAAGTGGATGTCTGCCAATCGTTGTCGAAGGAATATAAGGATGGAGTGCAAGATGTGAGGAAATATATATGTACAATGGTTTCAAATTAATTTTAATCTACATTTATCTTGGATTGTGTTGAAACTCCGATCCTATCCTAATGCTTGCACTTGGATATCTGGTTTCCCGCATTTTTCATTTTAGCAAGTTATCAAAGATGATGATAAAAAGCTGAATGAGCTGATAATGCCGTGGTGGCAGCCTTAAGAAGGAGAAATGAATACAATCCGAGTGAGGGGCATGTAAGTTTGGTGACACGGTAATTAAAACACTTGTCACCAAAGTTACATACCCCCTCACTCGAATTATATTCATTTCTTTCTCTTAAGGCTGCCACCACGACATTATAAGCCGGTTTACCAAACCTTCTTATCAGCCCATTTAGCTTTTTATCATCATCTTTGATAACTTGATGAAATGAAAAATGCGGGAAACTAGATATCCAATTGCAAGCTGTGACAACCACCCTAAAAATTCAATGGAGCTGCCACCTAAGTTTATTAAGGAAAACATTAGAAAAAACCTATTTACATATTTACACAAAAAAGAAAGGTTGTTAAACCAAATTTGGGTTTGGGAGTTGGTTGCGTGTAGGAAAGGTGTTAGCACCCCACAACGCCCGTTTAATAAACGGTACCTCAAATTGTTTGAAAAGAATGTTTGCCAAAAAATGATTATTTCCAAAAAGAGAAAACGACAAGAAGTTAAACATGGATTAAATATTTTAAAAGAATAACTAAAACTCAAGTCTCAATTATTAAAAGAAAACAACCATTTTAGACAAAATGTGGGTCAAAAGCCCAAATATGATTTTATTCCACGGAAAAAAGCCTTATCGAAAGAAATGAGCAAGGGGATCCTTTTTACTAATTAATATCATTACTCATCAATACTATTACTATTAATTATTAACAAGATTAAATAAACGCATTCCCCTACATAGTCTAACCAACCTATTTCTAAATCATCCCATTTTATATTTGATAAAAAAAAATAAAAAAAAATGAATATATCAATTCCTAAAACACTTAACGTTTCTATTTTAATTTCAACATGATAACGATAGGAATCAGAATGAATAAATAAAATAAAGAAAAAAAATAGATTAATGAATAACTAAATTAAAAGAAAAACGTTCAATCCTAAACCTAATTCAAGCTTGATAACGGCGCAGAGGAGGGGGAAAGACGCTCAACCAAAACAGAAATTCAATCACCAAGAAACAAATAGATGAGATTCAAAGAAGATTAGAATAAAAATAAAAATATGTACAAGTGCTCAAAATCAAACGAGAATAATCAAAACAGGGGAGTTCAAAAAAGAAGAACAAAAAGATAACCCGGGTTCAATTTGTACCCAGAAAAATTACAAAGAGATTTAACAAATAACCTAAGAACTAATTTTTCCTTCTTGGTGCTCTCTCTCTCTCTCTCCATTTTCTTTTCTGTTCAGATCTCTCCTTTTTTCTTCCTGCCCGAATCGGCCTCCCCTTGTGCGTGGTCTTAAGCTTGGCTTTTATAGCCTCAACATCTACTGTCAAAAAGAGAAACAAATAATCAGAAAATAAAATAATAAAAAGAACTAAAATAGAAGGATGGCGAAAATAACTCCCTGATTTTCGTGGAGATCTTCACAGTTCTTCTTTCCCTTTTTACGCGAATCTCTTGATCGAATCATGAGGATTTAATTCGGTTTTGATATATTTGAGAAGATTAAAAAAGAAGGTAGAGGTTGGGAGAGAGAGGAAGGCCGCGGCAGAGGGTTGAGAGAGTGAGGGAGAGATTAGGGTTAGGTTTTGGTGAGGATGAAGAAGGAAGGAAAAATTGAAGAGAAAGAGGATAAGGGAGAGAATGGGAGAGAAGGGTGTGTGTGCGCGGCTGAGTGAGAGTGGAGAGGAGTGAGGGTTCTCAGATTTAGGTTTTAGTTGTGATTTGGGCTAATGGGCCGCATGGGAAGGAATATGGGCTAGGAGGCGTGCGAAAGAGAAAGAGGGGGTGCGCCTGGAAGAGAGAGATGTGCAGGGGGCTGCATGGGAAAAATGGAGGTGCACGCAGCAACGCAGAAGAGGAGTGGGGCGCGCTGGGCCTTTGGGCTGATGGGGTGTAGTGCTTGAACTGAGCTGCTATTTGCACCCTATCCTTTTACTATGTACAACCTTGTTTCATTTTTTTCTTTCTTTTTCTTTTTCTCCTCAAATATTATCTTTATTTTTTATTACAAATTTAAATAAATAAATAAGGCCCGGGCAAAATTGGGTTCTGACACAAGCATTAGGATAAGATCTGAGTTTCAACACAATCCAAGATAAATGTAGATTAAAATGAATTTGAAACCGTTGTACACATAATTGAGTTGGGGTTCATATGGGTGAATTTCAATAAGTTGGGATATAAAGATGACACTTATATTTTAGCATCGCAAGCTCGACAAGGTAATAAATCAAATTACTTCAAAGGCAGAGTTTGGTAGATTAATTAGTATTTGTGAATTGGTAACTAAGTATACTTGTCTAGTGGCTATGTTGCATACTAAGTAGACTTGTATAGTGACTTGTGCTGGCTGGTATATGGTATTTTTTACTGTTACAGGTATTAGATAAATTTTGGAATGTCCATATTTTAGGGCAGACTTTGCCAAAATTTTGTTACAAATTTAAATTGAAGTATTCAAATACTCTAATTTAATATTATTTAGATATTCATTTTGGGGTTATTACAGGCACATTCAACGTTGCTCTTAAGGGGCCTATACCTTCCAGCTTTTCTTCCTTGACAAGATTAAGTGATGAATTTTTCCAGTGATTGTGTTGTTTGTTTTGATACATAATAGGAGGATAAGTCACTTGAAAGGTAGTAGAAGCTCTACTTTCCCACCACTAAGTAGTGTTATTGGCCCATGTGAGGCATTATTTTGGTTGGCATTGTTTGTTGTATTGTTGGTTGGCATTGTTGTATTATTTATTTTGGTTAGCATCATTGTAAAATACTACAACTGTAAAAGAAAAAAAAGAAAGAATAGATAGCGCTTTGTTGAGAAAGCGCTATTTATTGTTGAGAATAGATAGCACTTTTTCAAGGAAGCACTATCTATTATCCGGATAATAGATAGCGCTTCCTTGAAAAAGCCTTATCTATTCTCAATGATAGATAGCGCTTTCTCAAGGAAGCGCTAGCGATTCTGGTTTTTACTAGCGCTTTTAAAACGCTGTCTTTTCGAACTAAGATCACTAGCGGCTAAATAGGCAGCGCTTTGAAGCGCTAGCGAAGGCAAAAAAATAAGCACTGTCTATTTTGTTTTATGTTGTAGTGCATGTATACTATACAAGAATATAATATTTCAAGCATTCTTTCTTAAAGCATACAAGTATTCAAATCATCGGAACTATTTCTAAGTGTCAACTTAACTAGTTATCTTACTCCTATGCATACTTAAGGCTATACGTCCCCTAGACTGGGAGTAAGAGCTCCATCCCATCCTTAGTATCTCGACTAGGTCTTGGTAAGTATTATAGACTTACCCTAGGGATTTCAAGCTTTGCACTTGGATCCCTGACAAAGAACCTTAACCTGGTAACACTAAGAGCATAATCTCTCAATGAAAGCTAAACCACTTCTAAGAATTTTCCAATTCTATACGTGAGTCCTAGTTGCTCATGAACCTAACCTCATCACAATTGTAGCTCTGGGGCAACATCACACAGATGATTATGGGGGTTGGGGACAGCAATCCAACCCACCTCCAATACACAGCAATAACTCATAATTGGCTAGCTCAAACACTGAGCCACTTTATAAGCAACCAATGCCCAAAAGATCAAACACAATCAAAAGAAGTTATGTCCTAATTAGCCCTTATAACCTTCCAGATATCGCACACAAATTAACTAAATATCCGTAGCACCATAACATTGCATCATGAGTAAACCTACTCCAATTTATCATGCATTAAACATTTAATTACCACTTAACATAAATTAAGATAGTTAAGGTACATGTTCCTCATATATGAACATCTTATAAATTTCAAGGACAACATCTAAATTAAAAAGGGTTTTTAACTCCTTATCTATCTCAAAGGACATAAATCAAACAACACATAAACTCATCAAGAACAAGAACTTCAATCAAGCAAATGACAAGAATAAAACCTAACACACCCTAAAATGAGAGGTTTTTAGAGTGGAATCCTATGTTACCATAGGGATTGAGGAATTTGGGGATGAAATCCCCAATTTCTAGGGCTTGGCTTGGTCTTACTCCATGCTTGTATCTTACCCTGACCTCCATGAAAGCTTGAATCAAGCTCCTCATCTCCTTCCCACTCTTCTCCTTCTTCCTTTTTCCTCTTCTTCCTCTGTTTCGGGCGCTCTCTCTCTCTCTCTCTCCCCCTCTCTTTATGTTTCTCTCTCTCGCTCTCTCTCTCTCTGTTCCCTTTCCACGACGCACGGTGGTGTGCCACCGCCTTTGCCCTCGCCGCGGCGCCCACGGCCACGCCGGAGGGATCGCGGCTCTGCCCTTTTCCTTCCTCCTCCATCACGTCCTCCCTCCCTTTCTCTTCTTCTTTCTCTTCCCTTCTCTTTTCTTTTCTTTTCTTTCTGTTTCACAATACAGCCCCTGCCCCCCTCTTTATTTTTATTTTTATTTTTTTAAACACAACTTACTTCCTACACCTCCTCTTTTACACAATAAACCCCCTTCTTATTAATTCTCACAATTACGAGTGCATAAGGGTTGTGTCTATTCATTTGGGTCTTCTAAAATTAGCCCATTTAGTACTAAATTGAACAATATTAGTATAGCTTAATCCTTGTGAAAAATTACTATTTTACCCCTAAGTCCCAAATTTGTTTTAAATTACTAGATTAAAGGCTATTAACCTCGTTAACCATTAGGAATTAAATCCCCTTTTTCATGAGGGTCTTTAATTACTAAACTTTAGAAAGTTGGGGTGTTACATTACTCCCCACCTTTTAAAAAAATTTACCCTCAAAATTTGCTTATCTTATACTAGCTAACCTATGGAAACAACATCATTTTGTTAATGCATACAATCAATCATCAAATTAAAAAGAAGGATATAACATTCATACAATCTAACTCACTCCTCGTATTCCTCTAATGAAAATAAAAGGCGTCTTTTATTGTAACAGACAAGGTTCCTTCAACTAGAGGCCTCTCGTTGCCACGTCACTCATGGGATTTCCCCCCTGAGGAGTTTTTTGCATTTTTTATGGGGCTCGAACCCGGTACCTAGAGGACTTAGGTATACAGAAGCACCCTAATTCTTCCCATTTACTATTTAAACTAAGAATACAAGTTGTGAGTGCATGACTTGCATCTACTTATTCCTTTAGGGTTCGTTCGTTTATAAAACCAGGAATCTTACGCTGCCGGATTCGGTCGAATGGACAAACATCCGACCCCAGACTGACGTACATATGCTTTAGGATTTGATTAGATTAACCCTTCATTCGATTAATCGTATAGATCCATAATACGCTTAGTTACCCTCTAGTGTAACCGACATGAGCGTCCCCACGTCTGAGCACGTATTCAACTTCGGTCATTGGTTAATTAGGCCAGGCCGTCATGTCTTTTCTGCCTAGGACATATCTTCTTAGAGGCTTTCCTTCGGTGAGGAAATGTTTATGTTGGTAACGTTTACACCACGTGACACACATTTTCTTTTGGTTAAGACATTTCTAAGTTTACTCAAAGGTTTCCCCAAAGATGTAATGGACAGGGTTCCTTCAACTAGAGGCCTCCCACTTCCACGTCACTCATAGGACTTTTTCCCCCAAAAGTGTAACACCATAGTAACGGACAGGGTTCCTTCAACTAGAGGCATCCCACTGCCACGTTACTCATAGGGCTTACTTCCCCTAAAGGTGTAACACCAATGTAAGATTGTCACTTTGAGTAAACTATCACATACATTGAAAAATTTTCATTTACAACATTCATTCATGTGTTAAAAATCGAAATTTTTTCTTAAGTACCTTTTTCCTAAAGATATTAGAAATTCTAAAGTTAATTACCTCTTGTAAGGTATCCGTTAGTTAGACTGATCTGACTCACTCTAATCGGTTACAAACTTGGCCTCAACCAAGTGATAAGTCTCATTCAGTTGGAAACGCAATTTGTAAATGGCTAGACGAAATCACATCAAATACAACTCAACGAATTACTCGCAATAATTAATAACCTTAGGTTTTTCACCAATTAAACCATGCCCATAACATTACACTCTTTGTTGGAATTTGCTACTTACTCTCTTCAACTTGATAGATTAATTCCCCTTTTTGGTTTAATTAGAATTAAATCGGGAATCCACGCAACCATGGCTGATATCAACATGGACTGACATGTCTGTCGCCAAGTCTAATAACCAACAGACTAACAAGCATCAAGAAAATAAATTTTTAAAATTCTTGGGAATAATCTATCTCACTTATCTTAAACTACCTTTAATGCTTATTCTAAATCATTGAAAATCCAGAAAGGAATTAATCTCTACAGTGGAGCTAATTGTCCGAAAAATTTGGTGATTTCATTGACCGATCACAGACTAGGTCTCATTCGAAATAAGTTCTTATTTGGTTAAGACAAAGTTTATAATTGGTCAAGCGAAGTCACTTCATATACTGGTCAATTAAATCGAGTGCAAATATTAATAACTTTGGATTCCCACTGATTTAGCTTTGCTTAAAACTCTTACAGTTCAAAGACTATAGTCTAATCCTCTTTCTTAGGCTAGTTATTCCGCTAAGGTCACTATACCTAGAAGACTTAGGGTTTTTCTGCCTCACTAGAGTTTGATCACCTTCGTGGTTCCCTACTACAACTTAGGCATTGGAGAGTGTGGCCTATCTTCATCTTACTTCTTATTCTTACCACTAACCACTTAGAACACTATGATTCACTTAGGGATTATCGTAGGATTCCAATCAATCTAGGATCCATTCATAATGAGTTAGGCTGAACAAACTTGATTAATTAAAAAGTGTTGGAAACCTAATTGATTATAAATGCCCATCCTAATTGATTAAAACCATACAACTAAGAACCCTTACTTATCAATTCTAATTGCTATTGAACTAAGTAGTCACAACAAAAGAATTGATAAGGATTGCTAGACTACAATAGACTCAAACAACACGTGATCGTATATTCTAGGGCAACTACATCAATTTACCACTTCCTTAAGCATACCACTAAGTAATTGGTTAAGAATGAGTATGTAGTCCACACAACAAAGCCTATTAGGATCATGAAGTCTAACAAACATGGAAATATCAAGATTCGTCACTTTACTAAACACTTCATACATGGGGTATGGCACCAACCAAAACGTGATCATAACCCCTAGTTTGACTCTCAAATATAGATAAGGAATACAAAAGTATTCACTCACATATATTTGCTAGTTGAAACATACATCACTCCAAAATTCCCCCTGTGGAGAGAACAATGAAGGAAATCCAAAAAAAACATATGTCGGTGTGGGGGTGAGGACAACAATTTACCATTTTTCACCCAAAAAGACCCGACATTTCAACATCAAATCATAATAGTAAGGCATTCAAATATGCATAAATTTACCAAATTCATCCTAAACATAACAATACCATCTATCCATTCTCAACAACAATCAAGAATGAATTTAGTACATTGATAAACCAACAATACATCTCACATGAATTGATTACACACACATAAACTTAAGCCAAGCAGAAGAATGGCAAAAATCCTAACAAATTCATCATTTGACAATCAATTTTCAATTTAGTCATCTAACATTACATTACATAGGCAAGGTATGATACAAATTGAATTTGAAATCATACCTTAACAAGCGATATCCTCAAAGACAGATAGGGGAATACAAGAGTATCCTCTTATGTGTTATTCGTCATCCATTTCATTCAACACTGGGCTCAATCAACAAATAGCACATTAGGGTTAATATCGTATTGATTATAGATTGAGAAGAAACCCGGAAGTCCCCATTCTGAGGAACGGTATGGATTTTTGCTTTCTTCTCTCTGTGGATACACATATGTGTACACCTATACGTAAAATTATATACATATATTAAGGAATCTCATAAAACGATGATGTAACTATGATAACCTCTGCTCGTCTTCATTCTCCTCATTCCTTATACAAATATTTGAGGAGGCTTGCCTCAATAATTCGTAAAAAGAACTTAGAAAAATCGGATTCACAGGCACAACTGACACTTCCTAAACCGAATAACTTCTAGACACATAACTCACAATCCGATGTGATCGAACTGCTCTGATACCATAATGTAACGCCCCGACTCTAATCAGAGCATTATTTACTAACCTAACAGGGATTCTGAAATAAACATAGTAAAATTTTCGCTTCACATGATAAACCATGAAAAGTAAAATCCTTTTGTAAAACAATACTTTGACTAGATAAAATATTTGAATACACTATTACATAAGGGAATTATAATACAAATTCTCAAATAAAAGATCTTTATCAAAACTACAATCAAATTTATAATAGGACAAAGACTCACAACAAATAAAACTCCAATTTGGACTACAAAGCATCAATTAAACTTATACAATATACACTTCACACTCTTGACTCGTGATCCGGTTCCATAAACATAAAGTCTTGCATACTGGCAAAACCGAGCATCAAGGCATACTCTCTAATTCTCTGCGAGTTGATAGTACCTGAAACAACGCCCCCAAACATAGTTAGTTATAAAAACTCAGTAACATAGAATTTAGCAATAAAACATTTTTTTACCGTTATTTCAGCCATACATGGTGTGCTAAGTATGGAAAACTCCTCTCAGCAGAGACATTAGCATCAACATAATCTATCATGTATACTTTACAAGAATATAATAATTCAAGCATTCTTTCTTAAAACATACAATTATTCAAACTATCGGAACTATTTCTAAGTGTCAACTTAACTAATTACCTTACTCCTATGCATACTTAAGGATATACGCCCCCTAGACTGGGAATAAGAGCTCTATCCCATCCTTAGTATCTCGACTAGGTCTTGGTAAGTATTATAGACTTACCCTAGGGATTTCAAGCTTTGCACTTGGTTCCCTAACAAAGAACCTTAACCTAGTAACACTATAAGAGCATAATCTTTCAAAGAAAGCTAAACCACTTCTAAGAATTTTCCAATTCTTAACGTGAGTCCTAGTTGCTCATGAAGCTAACTTCATCTCAATTATAGCTCTGTGAAACTCGCAATGGGGCAACATCATGGGGGTTGGGGACAGAAATCCAACCCTCCTCCAATACACAATAGTAACTCATAATTGGCAAGCTCAAACACTGAGCCACTTTATAAGCAACCAATGCCCAAAAGATCAAACACAATCAAAATAAGCTATGGGCTAATTAGCCTTTATAACCTTCCAGATATCGCACGCAAATTAACCAAATACCCGTAGCACCATAACATGGCATCATGAGTAAACCTACTCCAATTTATCATGCATTAAACACTTAATTACCACTTAACATAAATTAAGATAGTTAAGGCACACATTCCTCATATATGAACATCTTATACATTTCAAGGACAACATCTAAATTAAAAAAGGTTTCTAACTCCTTATCTATCTCACAGGACATAAATCAAACACTTAGCCTACATTACCACTTACACATAAACTCATCAAGAACAAGAACTTCAATCAAGCAACTGACAAGAATAAAACCTAACCCACCCTAAAATGAGAGGTTTTTAGAGGGGAATCCTATGTTACCTTAGGAATTGTGGAGGGATAAAATCCCCAATTTCTAGGGCTTGGCTTGCTCCTCCTCCATGCTTGTATCTTGCCCTAACCTCCATGGAAGCTTGAATCTAGCTCTTCATCTCCTTCCCACTCTTCTTATTCTTGCTTTTTACTTTTCTTCCTCTGTTTCGGG
Organism: Calophaca sinica; assembly: GCA_037113605.1. Classification (NCBI taxonomy): domain Eukaryota; kingdom Viridiplantae; phylum Streptophyta; class Magnoliopsida; order Fabales; family Fabaceae; genus Calophaca; species Calophaca sinica. The sequence continues at coordinate 13,152,690 of CM073734.1, read as the reverse complement.
CTCTCTCTCTTTCTCTATTTCTCTCTCTCGCTGTCTCTCTCTCTCTCGCGGTCTCTCTCTCTGTTCCTTTTCCACGGCGCACGGTGATGCGCCACCGCCTTTGCCCTCGCCGCAGTGCTCACGGCCATGCCGGAGCCGTCGCGGCTCTGCCCTTCTCTTTGCTCCTCTGTCGCGTCCTCCCTCCCTTCCTCCCTTTCTCTTCTTCTTTCTTCTTTCTCTCTCCTTCTCTTTTCTTTTCTTTCTGTTTCGTGAGACAGCACCAGCCCCCTCTTTATTTCTATTTTTTTAAACACAACTTACTTCCTACACCTCCTCTTTTACACAATACACACGCTTCTTATTAATTCTCACAATTACGTGTGCATAAGGGTTGGCTCTATTCATTTGGGTCTTCTAAAATTAGCCCCTTTAATACTAAATTGAACAATATTAGTCGAGCTTAATCCTTGGAAAAAATTACTATTTTACCGCTAAGTCCCAAATTTGTTTTAAATTACTAGATTAAAGGCTATTAACCTAGTTAATCCTTAGGAATTAAATCTCCTTTAGAAAGTTGGGGTGTTACACCATTTTTTAGACAACAGATGTTTATTCTAAGCTTGCTGGTTTGGTTGTCACAAAACAATTATTCTTAATTCATAAGGAATCAGGTATGACATAAATGGTATATATACATATTATATAAAAAAAGATAGCTTAGCTTACATTACCTTGTGTGGAACATGAGATGGAGTCTGTTGACTGGAATGAAACTTAGCCGATGGATCAGCTAACTCCACAACAGTGTTTCCCTTTTCTTCAAACGATTACACTGAGTAAGGAACTCTGTTCCTCAACTTTGGGTCCCTTAATTAACTCACTCCAGAAAGCATTAAGTGTGGTGAATTAATCTAAAAATAAGAACTTAAAGATAAACATAAATGTGACTGAGCGAAAATAAGTATTTTGTATTTATTAATGTGTGTAAAATTATGTACAACTTGGGTATTTATATTAAAAACTAAGAACTACCCCTATTTGCCACGTTCAATGGCTAACAATAGCAATATCCTAGTTAACAATTAATTAGTTGGATCATGCCACTACTCCAATAACCACGTTCCTAGATTTTAGGCGCTTGCTTGCTTCATGGCCACGTCTCCGACCAACGACTTTATCGCTTGATCTTATCTTCTCATTCCCTCGTTCTACTCCTAAAAACTGGTGACAATCCTCAATTTCAATTTCTTTTGAATTTAAATTATATAAGGATTCATCCCCATCATTTTCGGTTCATGGAGCAATTCCAACATCAGCCTAATAAAGCCTTCAAAATTAGCCAATAGTAGTAACATCTTCACAATAGCCCAATAAGACTGAAACCTCCACCAAGCTCTTTGCTCCACACCTCAGCTTTATAGCTGTAACTTCGGCTGAACTGTGATTCTGATGACCTCTATTCGATTAGCTTCTTCCAATGGGATGCCATTAAATTTGGCTGACACTTAGAAATATTTTGGGTGTAAACAATTGCCCCTACATTGCTTTAGCTGTAACATTTTAGGTTTAGGCTGATGCAACGTTCTAATTACTGACAGCGCCGCCTTAGTCATTAATACTAAGTTATCCATTTGCAACAAACTTTTAAATGAGCAACGGCTAACTTGATGAGACCTATCCCATCCGATTTATCCTCAACCGCTTTTATCTTCAGTAATCAGAATCCTCTTTAAATATTCCTTAGCTGAATTACCCTAGTTACTTCTCTGCAAACACTGTTGCCCTGTAGCTTTGCCTTCCCTTCTTTCAAATTTCTTACTCACGATCACTATGTCTTCTGATTCTAATTCTCAAAACCGCTCCTATGAGTACGATGATGACCAATCATCAACCTCTTCCAGCATTAGTCGTTCATTAAGTTCCCCAACAGCTTCTGAACCTCCGTTCGAATCTCCCCTTTTCCAAATTCAGGAATTCCTATCTTTGTATCCTTCTACCTCAGAGTTAACAGAAGAGTCGAATTTCTGAACGAGTACATGTGCCCATTGCTTTATGGCTTACCAATTTTGTGTGATTGGTTTACCACAAAATCTAAGCCAACCGATCTTCGATCCTGGCCCCGTGCAACTCAACCCTATGTCGACTGGGTTAACCGATTAACAGCCGCTAAGTCCAGCCAATGGAAACAATGGGGCCTCTTTGATATGATCATGCTATCTAGGCATGACATTCCACTCAATTTGGATCTGCTCTATGTCTTTTTTAGTTTTTGGTCCATTCCCACTAATACCTTCGTGTTTCCTTGGGGTGTGATTACTCCTACCCTGTTAGATGTGGTAGCCGTAGTGGGGCTTTCCCTTGTAGGAGATCAAGTTCCAGCTCTTCATTCTTTCCCTATTCCTGCATTAGGAATCCACTTTTCCAAGAACACCTCTAGTTACTCCACCTTTTTGGCCCACAACGCCAAAACTAAAGCACCAGTCTCCGAGGCTGAGCACAATGTATTCCTTTTGTATTGGTTCAATAAGTACTTCATTTGCTCAAGCTCCATTGCAGTAGGACAAGAGTTACAACTCTATGTGGCTCTTGTCACCTCAGATAGGAAACTATCATGGGGTTCCCTCTTCCTTTCTTACCTCTATCGATCCCTTTTCACCATTCTGGATCGGTTGCAAAAGGAAGAGGACATCAAGAATGTCCAAGGGCCTCTCTGGTTCCTTCAACTCTGGATAATACTGTATTTCCTAGAGTTTATTGAAGTCTGTTTTAACCCACGTGCTCTTCCTCAAAATGATAGGATTTTGGGGACTCAACTTAGGCTCATACCTTGTGAGCCTACATATACCTTCAATGTAGCCAAATGACTCTTCAATCTCACCCGCATATCGACTGACTGGCGCCCTGTTCTTGAGCAGGGCATTCGACCCTCTTGGATTTTTTCTACCCATGAGAGTTTCCCATTCGACAACACAATGAGATGGAGCTTAACTGGAGTATAGTTTTCACAGCTCGTGATTTACTATGTGGTCTCAAACCCACCTCCAGGAACAACAAATCTTCAACCGAATTCTATTATCCCAGTTGTGTAGCTAGACAGTTTGGGCTTTTACTACATGTGCCTTTGCCCTATGAATCCAAACTAGGCAGCCTTGGTTGGCTGAGCTTTTCAGCCAATGATGTGGAGGATTTGACCAAGACCAATTCGGCCAAAATCAATGCCTTTGAATGGATTGCATTCAACCCTGCCTTTGGAAAAACTTCTACTTTTGCAAATTGGTGGCCATCTGTGACTACCAAGATGTTTCCAGTTAAGCTGGAAAAGTATGTTTCCAAGCTCGTCATTACTAATAAGGACGACCAAGAAAAGGAAGAATCTAGGCTAGCTGCCCAGCCTAAGAGTACTCCTGCTAAGGCTAAGCCTCAGGTTCACAAGCGATCATCTTTCGGAATCAAAACTCCAGTTGCACCAACCAGTAGGCATCTTGATCTCAACTCTTCTATTTTACTTTTATCCTCCTCAAACCTATCTTTCATTTTCCATTATTCTTGGCAGCAAAAATAGCACCCAAGGTGATCATTATTGAGGATGAAGCTACCACTCCCCTTTCCAAGAAGAGATCAAGGGGCACTGGCATCACCATAGAAGAGCCAACTCAAGTTTCTACCAAGGCCAAGGAATCTCACAAGGCTCATTTGACTGACAAAGGCAAGCAACCTAAGGTAAATTCTTCTTTACACTTTCTCTAGATTTTTCAAACTTTCCTCTTATCAGCCTGAATCTAACTATTCCTAATAATTTTAGAAGCCACATGCAGTGCTTCCCTTTCCTAGCATCCCAGAGTACTTTCAAGGCACCAGCTCTCAAGCTACCCCAACAGTATAGCCGATTTCCTTTATCTTCTATGCACAATCTTATTATTTGTTCATCGACTAACCCTGTATTGGAATGTTCAGGCTCCTTAGTCCTCTGTTGCTCCCCCTCCTTCGTCAGAGCCTGCTCGCCGCACTCCTTCTGTAACCTCTCCACCTAGAGCTCCTTTAATTAAGGAGTTAGAAGAGGTGTTGTCTAAATACTTCACCTCGGCTAATCACCCTCCCATTGGTTTCTTCTCCCATCTCCAATCATTTAGAGAGAATCAATTCAGCATTGATGGGGGAAATTCAAACACGAATTCAGTTCATCACCTTGCATGTTAACCAATCGATAAGCACCACCGTTAAAGGCTTCACTAACAATAAATGACCCTTCCCAATTTGGCAACCATTTCCCAAACTTAGGATCTTTAATCCCAATAGGTAATATGGGTTTCCAAACAAGGTCCCCTTCAACAAAATTTTTCCCTTTTACTCGTTTGTTGTAGGCTTTGGTCATCTTCTGTTTGTTGCGTTCAATCCTATTCAAAGCCATGAGTCGATCCTCATCGACTGAATCTCGTTCCATAAGCATGGCTTGTTGGTACTCATCTAGGCTTAATAAGCCTTGCTTCACTACTTTCAGTGAAGTTACATTTATTTCTAATGGCAACACATCATCTTGTCCATAAGTTAGCCGATAAGGAGTGAATCCAATTGCATTGCACTTGGAATTCCTTACAGCCCATAATACTTCATTTAGTGTTTCATGCCATTTCCTGAGCTTATCTTCAATATTCTTCTTGATTAAATAAATAAGAATTTTATTAGTAGCCTCTACTTGTCCATTAGCCTTTGCATAATAACGGGATGAATGAATCATCTTAATCCCAAATTGCTGTGCAAAGGCCACCACATTTTCTCCAGTGAACATAGTACCTTGGTCTGTGGTAATGGTTTCAAGAATATCAAACCTACAAATGATTTGGTATTGTATAAACCTAATCACGTCATCCTGAGTTACATTCACCATAGGTTGCGCTTCTACCCATTTGGTGAAGTAGTCAATAATAACTATGATAAAAGCATGTCTCTTGGAAGAAGGGGTAAATTTTACCTATCAAGTCCATTACCCATCCCCTAAATAGCCAAGGTTTTATCACTGGATGCAAATTCTCAGCTGGAACCCTTTGTATTAGACCATGCAGCTGACAAACCTCACACCCTTTGGCATATTGATAATAATCAATTGTAATGGTAGGTCAATAATACCCATGTCTGTATATTAGCCACTTCATAATAGGCCAACCCCTATGAGAACCGCAAATTCTTTCATGTACTTCCCCCTTAACTTTCATGGACTCATCTTCATTAATGCACCTAAGCAACACTCCGTTGATAGTTCTCCTGTAGATATCATCATCCACCAAAACATACTTAAGTGCTTTCTGCTTAAGTTTGAAGTCAGTACTACTTGAAAGATCCTTCAAATAGTCAATTAACTCTTTCTTCCAAGAGTCGATCATATCTATGGGGGCATATTCCCACAATGGATACTCCTCATGTTTAACTTCGACTATCATATCTTTATATCCTGAGGCTTGTTGAGCCAAGACGTTAGCCTCTTCATTTCTTCTCTGGGAATGTGACACACTATGGCATCAGCAAACAAGCGCAATAGCCTACTAGCCGTTTCATAGCATTCTTTCAACTTGGGATAATTACATTTGTATTCCCTAGTTAGCTGTTTTATGTCCAACTGCAAATCTCCCATGACTTGAAAATAGTTTGCTTTCATGGCTGCCAGGATCCTAAGCCCCAAAATCAAGGCCTGCTTGATTATTGGAACTGTGACACCCTCTACTCCGTCGTACAAAGAATGCATAGAAACGTACACAAATAAGATAAATATGCGGTTTTATAAAAATCTTTCACGGAATAGAAGTTTCACAACATCACAACTCATTTGGCTAATAAAAACAATTTGTGAAATTAAAACGCAACAACCCGACGTCACATGTCTTAAAGCTTGACCCTTTGTTTTACATCGGTAATTAATATCAATATAATACGTAAATAACTCCTACGCTAAGCAGCAGCACATAAACTACTCCTCAGCGTCCACGTCCACCTCCACGTCATCACCTGCAAACTCATCGTCTACTTGTACATGGGGTGCATAAGTAGCCACAAAACATAGACGGGTGAGGAATCATACTCAAATGAAAAGACAACGACATAGGCAAAATAATGTGTTGCGTCAACACCCAAACAACATTTCAATCACGATCAAACAAGTCTCGTCGATGAATCGTCGTGTGTTATCAAACGGTCGGCAGTCCTTCGTCGGCAACTAGCTAACGCGAACCTACAACTTATTCAACGTAACCTCAGGATCCTTTATTTCCTTCCGAGTGAGCGAATGCGAGCATCCTCAACATCCGTACAATGCCATCGAGCCATGGGATCCCCTCCGTCGGTGTAACTTCGACGAGTGCCACCATAGTAACTCTTTTCAAATGGCGTTCTAATAAGCCATGTGATCCCCCCAAACTGAGTGTCATCATAGTAACTCATCAACCTTCAATTAGTACCAACAAGCCACGGGGTCTCCCCGTCAGAGAAAGATTGACGAGTGCCGCCGTAGTAACCCGAAGTCTACACCCGAACAACAGAGTCTAACGAGCCATGTGGTCCCCAAAGCAGTGAGATGTCACTGAGTGCCGTCATAGTAACTCGTCATCCTCGAATCAATACTTACGAGCCATGGGGTCACCTCCATCAGTGAAGAGTCGATGAGTGCAACCATAGAAACCCGAATGCGAGCAACGAAATCTACTGCATCACAAACCGACGAGTCTTACAAACACATGGTATCCAACAAAACCGTTGGATACCAATCTACCAATTGGTCACAAACTCGTGACCAATAAACAACAATCAACAAAACAAATCAACATACACAATACCTGGACGCACCCGCGACCAATGTCAATCATGGGGTTACTAACCGATAACCCCTTCAAAAAAGTCAAACATTCAACAACCAATAAGCCTAGGTGGTTACTACCCTTAACCAATCCTTACAAGTCATTATAAACATCATTTTATCGTTAAACAGGGGTATGAATCGATTCATAGGCCCCATGAATCGATTCAAGGTCGAAGCGACATTTTGTGAATCGAATTACACAGCTGTGAATCGATTCACAGCTTCAACTCATAGAATCTAAAACACTGCAGGTGTGAATCGATTCATGCAGTGGTGAATCGATTCACAGGACCTGTAGAAGTGTAGTAACACTGTTTTTCTGTACTTTGTGCATTGGGGACTCCTCATAAGTGGTCCCACATCCAATCCAAGGTCAAGGGCAATTGCTAAATTGTCCCTAACGTCTCTAATCATTTACCTTAGATTCAATTCACGAATTTAATCCCTTATAATCCAATCTTTATCCATGGTGATTCAAACATGTCTTTCATCTTCTTCATAACTCTTAATTCACAACTACTCATTCTAATCCATCTAATCCATCAAGTCTCCACACAATGCACTTCTTTAATTATTTCTAGATCCTCAATATATTTAACCTTCTTCTATTTGAATGATACCAACCCCAATTCATTCTAATGATGGAAAACAGTAGCTACACATCATTAATCATATCATTAGACAACTTCAAATCATACTAATCCTTACTAACACGTGTTCCTTCTAGTTATCATTCATTAAACTCAATAAATCAATGTTATTCATTTATCTAACCATTACATCCATACCATTTAATAACTCTAAGGTAATCCTACACATATAAGCACATACTTAGTACTCAAAATAGCAACTAGAACACATGTACCATGCCTTCACACAATCATCATAGAAATATTGAGTCCTAAATCATGCTTTTACTAATTAACACTTCTAACACAATTAACCAACACTAATTGTACATATGGCCGTATAAATACACTTTTTAACAACCCTAAATTAATTTTTAAATATGAGAACTCTTAGCCAATCATTAAAAGAACAATTGAAACATATGCATCCTGCTTCTTTACAATTAAATAGAACCGATAATCCTAGATCATGCTCTTACTAATAAATACACATAAAGCATAAACCTTTTGTTATCAAACATACAACCAATTACTAAAACATGGTATTTATCAATTCTAAATTAACTCTAAACATGAGAACCCTTAATTAAATTTTCAAGATAGCAATTTCATACCACAATTCATGTTATTAAACAATACAACTATCACTAATGATGCAAAGTTATTCCAAAACCCATAAGCATCAACCTTTTGTTATTACAAATGCATTAATCTACTAAAACATGCTAGTCATCAATTATTCTAATTTAATTCTAGGCATAAGAACTCCTAATCAATATTCAAACAGTAACTTTATATTACAATTTATGCCATTAAACAATCAAAATAATACTAATTATCCTAAAACATGCCTTTTCCAATAACAACACATAAAACATCAAACTTTGCATAATAATCATACTTCAATCCTTTCGCTTTTCCCATCTTGTCCCAAGTAAGCCATTGCACCTTCCTTCAGGGATCTTGTAACAACTCATGATATAGTTGGGAATTGCTTGTGCCACAGACTTGATTACAGTTTCCTTTTCCCCTCTTGATAAGCACTTCTCTTTTTGACCTTTTAGCTTCTTCCAAACCCGATCCTGGACAAAGGAAAACACTTCCTTTTTTTACTCCCAAATACCACAACAAAGCCTAGGTGGCTTGAGCAATTTGTCACAGCCTTTATCCCAATCTTACTGCAAATCATATCTTTCTCATTTTGAAGCAAATTTCGGCTATATGACATGTCAGATTTGTCAAAGTTTACTAATTAGCCAAAAGCCAGTTGGTAGGATTTAAAAATTCGAATAATGGAGTCAGCTTCCTTCAATTTTACTCTTGCAAAAAGAATACTATCATTAGCCACTTGTAGTCGTGCAAGTTGCTACTTTGAGCTTCTTTATGCAACAATCTAGACAAAACATTATCACATAAGATAAAAACATACTAGGATAGAGGGTCACCTTTGTAAACTTCAGTCAGGGCACATCAAATGCTTCAGTACGACCCAGCGCCAGAAAATAAAGTGGTACGATCGGACGTAGCTATGGTACGGCCTCACCCAATCACAAGTCAGAGCTTGCATAACTTCCAGTACAGGCCAACGTCATTTCAAGTAGTGGTACAACTGCATATAATGTTGGTACGGACGTACCCAAGTCCAGAATTGCCAAAAATGTGAGCAGCTTGACCTAGACCTCTTGTCCACTATAAATACCTTTCTTTAGCCCCCATTTAGAGAGCCATGACCCCTATTTCAAAAATACCAAAGAGTTTTGTCGTCGGATCTCTGAAGAGAAGAAGAAGCGTGAAGAATGGAGTAATAGAACGCTGTCACACTGCTAGGGTGCCCCAGTTTTGTTATCTCTTTATTATTATAGATTATTTTGTGTTTTTCTTTACTCTTTTGTTAGTGACAAACATTATGAGTAGCTAAACTCATAACTAGGGGTGATGAGGGATCTAATGCTATGAATTTATTGCTTTTATAGTTAACTCAATATGCTTTTCTATTATTCTTGTTTGATTGTGTGTTCCTGGCATGCTTAATTCTATAAGACTTTATCACCCTTTAATAAATTAATTAATTAGAGGCAATCATACCACGATTAGTTAATGGAACTCTAGGAATAACTGAACCAGAATAATTACACCAGACCAAGGGTAGTTAACTAAGTTTTCAATCAATTATTAAATTAAAAATCTCACTGTTGCTTAATGCTCTTTTTCTTATATTACCTTGGATGACCATTGGGGGTAAAGGCATTCCATTAGTTCTTAAGGTTTTGGGTCGTCTTCTACGTGGAAAAGATAAGAAAGTATGGGAAAGTCAGCTGTACAAACTAAAAAAGATGCCAATTAAAGAAGTTCATGGTGTAATGAAACTCATTTATGATGATCTTGATAGTTTATAGCAAAATATTTTTTTAGATATCGCATGTTTCTTTAATAGGTTGAATTTGAAAGTGGATTACATAAAACTTCTATTGAAAGATTACGAAGGTGATAATTCAGTGGCTGTTAGGTTAGAAAGGTTGAAAGATCAAGCTCTTATTTCTGAAGTTAATGTTATATCTATGCTTGAAATTTTACAAGAAATGGGTCGAGAGATTATTTGTCAAGAATCTAGTAAAGACCCTGGAAGCTACATCCATTATGGGATCGTGATGACATTTGTGACGTATTTCAAAATGACAAGGTAAAATCCAAATAAAATATATGGCATTTTTATATAACATTTGACTCTTTTGTTAGAAAGGTGGCTTTATACGATGTTTAAATTTTTCTTTTCCCTTCATGGAAGGGGACTGAGACTGTTAGAAGCATAAGTGCAGACTTGTGCTGTTCTACTGTTCTGTCCTCCATTGCAAATCAAACGCACCCTAAGGAAGTTATCGGTGAAAGCAGATAATTAATATAACAGAACTACATCTAAAGGGCATTCGCATCAATGCATGGCCCTCATCTTTTGAATGTCAAAGCGACCTAGAAATCCTGGATTTAGAATCCAGTGACATCGAGAGCATAGATTCATGGATCAGGAATCTTATAAGACTAAGACACCAAAACCTAAGATGGAGCTCGCGGTGGAGTACGACGGCGTCAAAGGTGGTGTGGTACCTACAAGCACTCCGATGCCAAAGTCAGTAATGGCTCAGAGGTGTGAGGTAAAAGAATGAAATACACCTAAAAAATAGACTTATAACGTCGATTTAGGCAATAACCAGCATAAAAAGTGACGCAGTGGCATTTTTGAAATTAACGCATCACTTTTTACGCCGGTTATTTCCAAAACCGGTGTTATAAGTGTGATCCCAGTGTTAACACACCATTTTGTCTATTATTTTGGGATACTTTGAGTATAAAATATTATGATTTTGTTCTTTATTAGATAAAATATGCTCACTATTTCCTTATTTATACAGAAAAGTAATAAAGGCAACATGAAAAGCAAAAGAAGTAATTTTGGGAAGATTCTGGCGAGTTTTGAAGATATTTAGCGTTTTTGGACAAGCGGTATGGCCCGACATCTCTTCAGTACGGCCGTCCTATTCAAGCACATCAGTAAGGGCATACCGCATGGTCAGTATGGCCTGGCGCCAAAGAAAAAGTCCAGTACGACCATACTAAAGAAAGTACGTGAACGTGGAAAACACACAAGAAAGGGGGTTTGAATTGGGTTTTAGAAATCTTTTCACAAAGCTTAAGTGTTTATGAAAACCTTTTCAAAACAACTCTTTAACAAAATAACAACGTAAATAAGTAAAGAGAAGAGAAGAGAATGACACAGTGATTTATACTAGTTCACTATCACCTGATAGCTACGTCTAGTCCATTCACACACATGAAGGATTTCTCCACTATAATCAACCTGATTACACCTTGAGAGTATAATGCTGTCAAACTGGCTATACTCACAACTTCTTAGAACGACTTAGTGCAGTCAAGCCTCTAAGGAATACAGCCACTACTGGGTAAAATACAGTGTTCAAAAATGGTTTGAAGCAATATCAAATAACTCTCAGCAGAGAGGATATACAATGAAAAACTTAAGCACAAAGAATAACTTTCAAACATAAAGAATAAAACGATTAAGTGCTTGCTCAATATGATCTCAGATACTTGGAATGATTCTTGGTTGCTCACTTGTATCACAGCGTTAACCTACTTCGGTGGGAGAAGTAAGGTATATATAGCAAGGGTTGTGAATAGTGCCGTTGTGACTTAACAACTCTTTGACAAGTCACAACTCGTTGACCAGTGGACAAAACTTCAGATCCCCCTTTTTGTGGCTTTTAGCAAGTCATGTCGCTTTCTATTTCTGCGCTTGTACACTGTTATAGCAGACTTTTGCAGGATCTTGTCCCTTATGATCTTTTTGAATATGAGACACTTCTAGAGCAAGTTTTCTGATGATTATATCCGTTGACATTCCTTTTGGCCTTTGATTCCTCGTACATTAAAATACTCATCAATGAGGTCTCTTTAATATACTTGAAGTAGTCTTTAATAAACACTCAGTTTGATTTCCAATCAGAGCATCTGTCAAACAGACGATGCCAGTTACTGAGATACTCTGTTCACCAGAGTGAGCTTGAAATAGAGGCAAGTTTTTTGGTACAGAATTTGTTGGCCTTTTATATAAGAGAGTCATGTAGAAACGGACGAAGGCTTCCACTGTGTAGTCTATTCATAGTTTGTTTGAGCGTTGACCAATAACAGTGCGTTGACCATAACAGAGCATGGTCTCACCAGAGTGTTGACTACCAACAGAGTGTTGACCAAATCAGAGTGAGGCTATAAGACGATGACGTCAGCAATATTTCAGACGATCACTTCCAGACTCTGACTGATGAAATACATACTTTAGCTCAGTCTTCTGAGATAATTCCTTCTGATGAATAGTGACTTCTACACACTAATAAACACATCAGAGGATAAGTTGTTCTATTAACTATTTGTTATCATCAAAACAATTAAGGATTATTGTTTCTGAATCCACTTGATTCCAACAATCTCCCCCTTTTTGATGATGACAAATACATAGATTGGTGAACAATTTTCCATTAGAAAAATATTTATTTAAAAGAATTTCAGAGGCTCCCCCTGAATTAAACACATATAAATATTTTTTAAGTGTAAAGTTTTATCAGATGAATGTATCACGTCAGAGCATTTCAAATAAAGTATTAGAGCTTTTATAAACAGAGCGATCTTTTAGAGCATATATTTATTAATCAAACATCAGATCATACATTCCAAGTTAATGTATCAGAGTAAATAATGCAAAATGCAATGCATGATGGCACTTGGTTGATACATTAGGTCCATCAATTACTCTATACTTTTCTATATTTTCTTCTCCCCCTTTTGTCATCAGACAAAAAGGTTAAGAATAAATAAAGAACATCATAGTCAAATAGAGTTTGAGAAAGATAAAGTTAAAATAGAATAAGTATCAAAAGATAATGATTTCATTGCTCTAGTAAAAATACCATAGTACAAAATTGTTTTCCAACTAAAAAGATAAAAACAAGTACAAGGCTAAAAATAAAAAGGGTGAGAAACCTAAAGGCTATCTAAGGTTTCTTCAACTGATCCAGAATAGCCTACAGCATATCGATAACAACATCATGCTTCCTATCCGAGGCTTCCAATTGGCGTTGAGTAGTTTCCATAAACTCCTTGAAGTGCTTGTTATCTTCAACAAGTTGATCGAAGACCTCTTTTGGAACTACAACAGAATGACTAGTAGATGCAGAGGCAGACCCAGAAGTAGAGGGTTAAGTCATCATTGCAGTTGAAGCAGGAGGAGGAGTTACTGGTTCTGGTGCAGATGGAGGAACGGGGGCAAGTGGAGGTATGGGAGCAGGTTCTGGTTCCCAAATAACAGGGGTTACAACCCTTTGAGGTACCCTCCAAGCAGAAGCAGTTAGGAATCTTCTATTTCTCTCAAGCTGATCCCTTTTGTGTTTCTCAAACCAAAAGTTCACAAAGTACCAGTTATCCATGAAATCTTCCAAAGCCAATGTAGATCCAACACCGTCCATTCTGTCTTCTTCAATGTATCTCTCTATATCCAGCTCAAAAGTTCTCTTAGCCTTAAACACCTCATATCTAGCAAAGAGGCGTCGATTAGGAGGCATAACTACTGCTTCACAATGGTTGGGAGGTGGTTCACAAAATAACTAGAGCAAGAGGTGCAGGAAGAAGCAGGATTGGTGGATCAATGATGGTTACATCATCATCTTCGAGTTCAAGTTCTTGAACTACTTCAGCAGCAATTGTAGCAGCAATGACCAGGTCATCATCTGCAATTGGTTCTGGAGTAGATTCAGGCTCAGGGTGAATTGGTGAATGAGGTGGAGAAGGGATTTGTGGTGGTGAAGGTACAAGAATAGCAAGTTGAAGAGAGGGATCAGAAACTGGTTGTAAAGAGGTAAGGGGTTGTGCTTCACAAATTGTATTAGAGCCAGGTGTATCAGATTGGGGTTCCTGGTTTGATAGTCTCAGTGACTGATTCGGGTTGTGAAGGGATGTTTAGGTCGGGTTGAACTGAGGGTGGTGATTTAGGTCTAGGTGGTGATTTAGGTCTAGGTGGAGTGGTAGGTTTAGGTTGTGGAGTTTTAGTGGGTTCTGGTTGTGGTGGTGTTGTTTATGTAGTTTGTGATGGTAGTGTGGTAGTTGTTTGTGGTTGAGGTGAAGGAATTGGTGGGGGTTGTGGTGATGGTATAGTTGCAGAAGTAGTGGTTGTTGGGTGAACAACATTAAGAGGCTCAATGTAAGGGATTAAGACCTTAGGAATGGGTCTCTGTCTCTGTCTCAAAGGGACATGATCTTCTTCATCATCATCATCATCAGATGAAGAGTCAGAGGGTAATGGAGGCAAAGGCTTTTTAGGAGGTGAGGGTTTAGCAGGGGTTAGTTTAGAAGGTTTGGGAGAAGGAACAGATTTAGGAGTTTGGAGAGGAGGGATAGGGTTTGAAAATAATGGTTGAGAGGATTGTGAGGGTTGGGTTGCAGAAGAACCTGTAGCAGTTGTGCCAGTACCATAAACAGAGTCATACAAGTTAATAACTTGATCTAATACCTTGGGTTTCTTTGCAGCAGGGAGATCAACTAATCTTGTTAATCTCTTCAACTTTGTACTAGTTGCAGTAGCAGCAGTGCCGGAGGCAACAATAGAAGGAGCAATTGAGGGAGCAACAGATGGAGGAGGAGTAAAGGTTTCTTTTTGAAGAAGTCCTCTTGCTTTGCAATCCTCATAGTACTTTCGGGCTTCCTCTTGAGATTTGGCAATCATCTCAGCAAGTTTCACCTTCTTCTCTTCATGTTCCTCTGTCAGCATAGAGGGCATGAATGCTGGTCTCACTGGATGCACTAGTTGAGTAGGCTCACATGCAATGTGAATGCCGGTACTCCTATTTATTCTCCTAGTAGGCTGAGCTGGAGCATCATGAGTCATCTTCCTCTTTCCTTTCCTGGTAGTTTTCACAGCAGCTTCCTCTTCCTTCTGGATTTCAGCAGTTATCTCTGAACATAAAACTCTCATTTTCTTCAAGTTATTACTATTGAAGATTGGGGCACTCATAGTTTTAAGTACAACTCCAGCTACTTCAGTATTCAACCCTTGAAGATGCCTAATCAGTCCTTGATTATCTAGAATCGCAGATATTACTCGTCCATAGGGTATATTCAAGTTCTTGCCTTTCCTGGAGAAGATAACGTTTCTGTGCAGGTGGTCAAAGATGAGACTTGGCATATTGAGTTTGGATTTAACGTCGTAATGCCACATGATGAACTTGTGGTCACTGCTCACAGTGTCAATAGACCCAGATTTGGGTACAATGCAGCTCTTGATGATTTTAAAAAGCACCCTGAACTTGTTCTTCATGTTTGTATCCTTCGAACCTTCCAGGTTCTCATAGATGGAGAAGTTGATGGTATCCCAACCACCATACTCCATTTCCCAGTTGTTCGTGATTGTTCTCCCAGTATTAGGGCATTTGATTGCATCAACAATCAAATCCTAAGTAGCCACTATGCGTCTCTATTGCACATAGCTGTAGATGGAGTTGTCTTTGCATCTAGCAAACATCCATAATTCCCTCACAAGTTCTAGGATAGATGGGGAAATTTTTCATACAGAAGAAATCAATGATACCCATATCCGCAAAATCAGTTCTGAAGGCGTACCCATTATCAGCTAATTCCTTGAAATCAACTTGATGTTCACACATCACCTTGAGTTGGTGTTGTTCTACGTCCACTACAGTATGTCGAGGTTCCTCCTCAGGACCATACACAACTTGTTGTGGAGCGGCCATTACAGAGAAAGAGAGAGTTACAGAGAGAGAGGTTTAGGGTTTCAAAAGTGTGGTTTCTCAGAGAGATAAAGTGAGTAGTGGGTGAAGTGAGTGGGTAATAAATGTGTTGAAGAAGGCAAACCGCCTTTTTCAGTTTTCAAAATAAATGAAATAAATAATTTGTCATTTCATAAATGAAATGTGTCAAGTAAAGCAATAAAGAGGCGCAGTAAAACTGTCCTCGGGTAGTAAAAACAATTATGACTCAGTGAGAGTAATTCTCATCCACTAACGCATCAACCAGTCTCAAATAGACACGTGCACAGCAAGATTCCCAGAGGGAACTTGTAACAGACTCACATGAATATGAACAGTTTACAATAACAGATGATGCAAATAATAATTAATAAATAATTAATAAATATAAAATAATGAATAAAGAATATATATAAAACAGAGGTACATGTCAAAAACAGACGCACACATAAAAACAGAGGCACAAGCTTCCAAACATCATTTCTTTGGAATTGATTGAGTTCTTCTTGCATAGCAAGTATCCTTCCATCGTCTGTTAGTGCTTCATCAATCTTAGGCTCTATTTCTGATAGCAACGCAAAGTAAGAGTGTTCCCTAAGAGATGATCTTATTCTAATTCTATCACTTGGTTCATTAATGATTTGATCCTTTGGGTGATGAGTTTTGAACTTCCAGTCTGTTATGGTCTCTTCTTGAGTCTTGTCACCAGACGCATAATCAGAGCCAACACCTGTGACACTATCATCTGTTTCTTTGCTTATCTGTATATTCTCAAAGATCTCATCTAGCTCTGACATTTCATTGCCAGGCTTCTTATCATCAAATCTCACATGCATTGACTCATCAACAATTAATGTTTCTTTGTTGTATACTCTGTAAGCTTTAGAGCGTTCAGAATATCCCAAAAAGATGACTTTGTGTGATTTTGAATCAAATTTTTCAAGACTGTCCTTTGTATTGAGAACAAAGCAGTCACACCCAAATTGGTAAAAATATGAAATGTTGGGTTTTCTTTCTTTCCACAATTCATATGGAGTCTTATTCAAAATAGGTCTAATATAGATTCAACTTTGAATATAACATGCAGTATTTACTGCTTCTGCCCAAAAGTACTTTGGAACATTAGTTTTGTGAATCATGGTTCTGGCTATTTTTTGCAGGGATCCATTTTTCCTTTCTACAACACCATTTTGTTGTGGTGTTCTAGGTGATGAAAAATTGTGAGAGATGTCATGCTCTTCACATAAGTTTTGAAATTGTTCATTTTCAAATTCTCCACCATGATCACTTTTAATTGTTGAAATACAAAAACCTTTTTCATTTTGCACTTGTTTGCAGAAAACAGAAAACATTATAAATGACTCATCCTTGTGAGCTAGGAATTTTACCCATGTCTATCTAGTATAGTCATCAATAATTACAAGACCATATTTCTTTCCAGACAAAGATGCAGTTCTGGTTGGACCAAATAAATCTAAATGCAAAAGCTCAAGTGGCCTTGAGGTGGAAACAATATTTTTGGATTCAAAAGAAGATTTTGTTTGTTTCCCTTTTTGGCATGCTTCACAAAGATCATCAAATTGATATCTAAGATTTGGTAAGCCTCTAACAAGTTCTTTCTTGTTAAGCTTTGAGATTAACCTCAAGTTGGCACGACACAATCTTTTGTGCTAAGTCCATTGCTCTTTATCAACAGACAAAAAGCACTTGACATTTTGATTTGCCAACTCAGAAAGTTTTATTTTATAAATATTGTTCTTTCTCTTTGCTTTAAAGAAAATGGAGCCATTTTTCTTACTTTTGACTATACAAGCATTATCACTGAACCCAACATCATAACCACTATCGCATAATTGACTTACACTTAGTAGGTTATGCTTCAGGCCATCAACAAGTAAAACATTATCAATTGAAGGTAGAAATTTCTCACCAACTCTTCCACTTCCAATGATTTTACCTTTTTGGTTTCCTCTGAAACCCACTGTTCCACTTTCTTTAAGTTGGAGTTCTTAGAACATACGCCTTTCTCCCGCCATGTGACGTGAGCAACCACTGGCCAAGTACCAGGACTGGTGTTTCAACTCTGTCGCTAAGCAGATCTGTAACATATATAATCTTGTCCTTAGGTACCCAAATCTTTTTGGGTCCTCTTTTATTAGTTCTAGAAGGAAACTTATCCTTCTTATTTTTCAATTCATATCAAGTACTTCTTATGTGTCCTTTCTTATTGCAGAAAGTACAAAGTAGACATTCACTATGATTGTTGGTGTCTTTTGATTTCAAATTTGTGTTTTGTAAGGTGGGTAACTCTGGTTTGTAACCAAGACCCTTTTTACCATTTTGGCTTACACCCCAAATCATAGATGCTTGTTTGCTTCGTGTAACACACTCAGCAAGAAATCTTTAAAATCCCTCTTCATATTTTGAAGAGTTACATTCAATCTTTTCCCCAGTCTTAGAGCTGTCGCTCACCAGACGGTGGTTTTCAGCTTTGAGTTTCTCATTCTCTTCATTGAGTATTTGAAATTCTTTTGAAAGTTTTGAGAATTTCTTTTTCAAAGATTTATACTCAATGTTGAGCTTAGAAGACTCATCTAAGAGTTTATCAAAAGCTATTTGAATATCAAAAGATGAGTTAGAATCTACCTCTTCATCTTCTTCTTCACTATTTGATCCTATGGTAGCCATCAGAGCCATGTTGGCTTGTTCCTCATCATCATCAAACGATGATGAATCAGAATCATCCCATGTTTCCATAAGACCCTTCTTCTTCTTGCCTTTGAAACCACATTTCCTTAGGTTCTCTTTCTCGAGTTGTGGACATTCAGACTTGAAATGTCCTGGCTTTTTGCTCTCGTAGCACGTAACTTGACTTTTGTCCTAGTAGTCCTTCTTATCCCTTGAATCTTTCTGTTCCCTTGAGTCCTTCTTGTGGAACTGCTTCCTGAACCTTCCTTTGTTTTTTCACATACGTTGAATTTTTCCTGATATTAAGGAAATTTCTTCGTCTGTGTCTCCATCACTCTCATCAGATGATCCTTCGTCTGTTTCTAGTTCAGCTTGAAGTTCTTTGGAGGAGGATGCTTTGTTTGTAGATTTCAAAGCAATGGACTTTGATTTATTAGGAGGGTCTTCTTCATCTAGCTCAAACTCATGAGCTCTCAAGGAACTCAGAAGATCTTCAAGTCGCAAGGTATTAAGGACCTTGGCTTCTTGAATAGCCGTGACCTTAGGTCTCCACTACTTTGGCAGGCTTCTTAAGATTTTCTTTATGTGATCAGCAGTGGTGTAGCTTTTCTTCATAACCTTTAGACCGTGAACTAGTGTTTGGAATCTTCCAAACATAGTTTTAATGGTTTCACCCTCTTCCATTTTGAAGAGTTCATACCGTCTAACCAAGATGTTAGTCTTGGTTTTTTGCACCTGGGAAGTACCCTCATAGGCCAAAGCCAATGAGTCCTAAATTTCTTTGGCAGTTTCATTCTTTTCGCATTTCTCGTACTCTTTCTCAGAAATAGCACAGATAAGGAAATATCTTGCTTTCTGGTGTAGTTGATAAGCTCTCTTTTGCTCATCTTCCCATTTATCTCTAGGAATGAGTTTGTTCTTAGAATCAACTGGTTCAGAATATTGTTTTCGAACCATATCCCGGAGTTCAAGTTGTTGAGACTCGAATAACATTTTCACTTTGTCTTTCCAGTAGTCGAAATTTGTTCCAGTGAACAAAGGAGGACGGTTAACATGACCACCGGCTTCGTTGCTTGCCATGTATAAAGAATAAGATCTTTTCCTCTTACACTGTTAAGTGCTCAACCAAGAGGCTGAGCTCTGATACTAATTGAACGTGGCAAAAACACAAGAAAGGGGGTTTGAATTGGGTTTTAGAAATCTTTTCGCAAAGTTTAAGTGTTTATGAAAACCTTTTCAAAATAACTCTTTAACAAAATAACAACGTAAATAAGTAAAGAGAAGAGAAGAGAATGACACAGTGATTTATACTAGTTCACTATCACCTGATAGCTACGTCTAGTCCCTTCACACACTTGAAGGATTTCTCCACTATAATCAACCCGATTACACTTGAGAGTATAATGTCGCCAAACTGGCTATACTCACAACTTCTTAGAACAACTTAGTGCAGTCAAGCCTCTAAGGAATACCGCCACTACTGGGCAAAATACAGTGCTCAAAAATGGTTTGAAGCAACATCAAATAACTCTCAGCAGAGATGATATACAATGAAAAACTTAAGCACAAAGAATAACTTTTAAACAGAAAGAATAAAACGATTAAGTGCTTGTTAAATGTGATCTCAGATACTTAGAATGATTCTTTGGTGCTCACTTGTATCACAACGTTAACCTACTTCAGTGGGAGAAGTAAGGTATATATAGCTAGGGTTGTGAATAGTGCCGTTGTGACTTAACAACTCTTTTACCAGTGGACAAAACTTCAGATCCCCCTTTTTGTGGCTTTTAGCAAGTCACGTCGCTTTCTATTTCTGCGCTTGTACACTGTCATAGCAGACTTTTATAGGATCTTGTCCCTTATGATCTTTTTGAATATGAGACACTTCTAGAGCAAGTTTTCTGATGATTATATCCGTTGACATTCCCTTTGGCCTTTGATTCCTCGTACATTAAAATACTAATCAATGAAGTCTCTTTAATATACTTGAAGTAGTCTTTAATAAACACTCAGTCTGATTTCCAATCAGAGCATCTTTCAAACAGACGATGCTAGTTACTGAGATACTCTGTTCACCAGAGTGAGCTTGAAACAGAGGCAAGTTCTTCAGTACAGAATTTGTTGGCCTTTTATATAAGAAAGTCATGTAGAAACGGACAAAGGCTTCCACTGTGTAGTCTATTCATAGTCTGTTTGAGCGTTGACTAATAACAGAGCGTTGACCATAACAGAGCATGGTCTCACCAGAGCGTTGACTACCAACAAAGTGTTGACCAAATCAGAGTGAGGCTATAAGACGATGGCGTCAGTAATATTTCAGACGATCACTTCCAAACTCAGATTCGTGAAATACATACTTTAGCTCAGTCTTGTGAGATAATTCCTTCTAATGAATAGTGACTTCTACACACTAATAAACACATCAGATGATAAATTGTTCTATTAACTATTTGTTATCATCAAAATAATTAAGGATCATTGTTTCGGAATCCACTTGATTCCAACAGTATGGCCGTACACAATTGCAGTCATGCCGCATCCAGTGTAGAAAAGGAAATGCAATGAATGCAAAATTCACTCTTCGAGAGCCGCATGATTGACCACTTTTAAATAAACGGTCAGGTTCACGATGTTAAACAAGCACTTTGCCGGAGGTAACCTGTGTTATTTAATTTTTTGTTATTTAATTTCTTTCTATTTACTTTTATATTTTTAATAGTTTATTGTGATTTATAGTTTCTTCAGAGTCATTGGCAAGACAACAACATTAATTAAATCACTCCTGCAATTTGCTCGTGAAATTATTTAGAGAGGAGAACCTTTCCACCTTAAATTATTTTTAGCACCTATTTTAACTGTCTAAATTTTTATTGCTTACTTTATAACTATTAGCAGTGAGGACACTGCTAAAAATAAGTGTAGGGAGGAAACTATAATTATAATTACTTGACTATGCTTATAACTATTAAATTATGGAAAATTTGATATTTTTCTGTTTTAGGGGCTACTTTATAAACTTTTTCTGACAACTTGTGATTAAAATGAAATTGTTGCTAGTTTTATGAAAATGATTTAATTTTAAATTAAATTTATTAAGTTTTTAATATATTGAAATTATATTTTTATTAATTGTTTATTGTTTCTTGATTTCTCGGTAAGTGTTTGTAGTTTTTAAACAATACCCAATCTTGATAATGAAAAGTAGCTTAACGCTCGGAGCTTTATCATTTTGTTTTGACTAATTTTAAAGCAACAGACCGTTTGTAAAAGTGCAAGGACTCTTTCACGGTTCTTTACCTGATTAATCCAAATTCAATTGAAATGTTATTTTAATCAGCTTACAAAAGTTATGTGTGGCCTCCTTGCATGTTATTTTAATGATTTTATTACAAAAGATAAGTCGTTTTAATTCCTTTAATTCGATTTGTAGACTATAACGTTAAATTAAATAACATAATATTCTTTAACTTATATGGCACTCTATTGATATGAATAATCTGATCCTCCTCATTATGAATATAGTTGCAAACCTCCTCATCTATATTTTAAAAATGATATATTAAAAATTATGATATTTAATATTAATAATTTGAAAAAAAATATACTTTTCAATAAATACTTACTGTCCATTAGAAACATGATACCTCTTGTAACCAAAAAAAAAAAGAAAAAGTCAATCCCTCTGCAAAATTATATCACACCGTTAGATTAATCTAACGGCTGATAGATTAAAATTTTAAAAACAACTTAAAAAGATGAAAAACCACCGCGTTCAGTATCTGCTAAAATCAAAATCCACCAAAATCACGCTCAGAATACTCGCTTCTAATATTATTCAGATTCTTTGCAGAGGAATTAGGTTGCACGGTTGCAGTTTCTCTACCCAAGTGGTATAAATAGGTTCCTTCTAATAATATTAGAAAAGAAGCACTAATCGAGACAGGGAAGGGCGAGGAAAAAGTGTGGAAAAGAAGAAGGCTGCTCCCTCAACGAATCACAGCTGCAATTGGGTGCCAATTTATTAGAAAAAATTGTGAGGAAAAACATATACTCACACTCGATCTATTTACTGACTTCCAATTTTTTTTTCCTCAGCACCTCATTTGTTTTGTTCAGCACTTTCCAATTTCTTTAAATCATATTTGGAAGTTGTTCTTAATTTCATGGTTAACAAAACTTAAAAACTCCAATGTTATATCATTTCACATGTGGAACACTTCATGGTGGCAAAATTCGTCCAACCCACTCTAGCTAGCAAGTAACTAACATCATCAGAAAGCCCCAAGGTGTCAAGAACATGTTCAACTAAGTACCTTGTAGCCACAATTTTTCTCTTGGAAAGTGCTTCGTACTTAACCATTTGAAAATTATCTATGAATTCAATATCATGGGGTTTCTTTTCTGAAGCTTTCTCTTTGCCTTCGGATGCCGAGGAGTTTTCCTTTAGAAACATAATATGAACTGCGTGCATCTTTGAAGTCATCACCTGGTCTAAGATTCCACATACAAACAGCAAGAAAATTGCAAAACAGAAAATTATTAAACGAAAGAGAAAATAAAAAAGAAATTGTGGAAGTGGAAGAGGTAGTTATGGTGACTATGTCTGAAGGGGAAAATGCAAACAGAGGTAGGGAAGCTCTGACCTCTGAGCGGACCAGCGAACAACACCTCAGACCACCCCATTGTCACCACAAACTGTCGCGACCATCCCCGTCAGCCACCCGCAATCACTGCACCGTCGCTGCACATCCACTGCGCCTTTCCTTTTTACTGCAAAGCCTCAATCCGCGCTTGTTCGTCGACGTGCCTTTTCTGAATTTGAAAGAGATAAGCGTCTTTTTGCATAGAAAGAATCTGTCATTTTTTTTTTAAATTTTTTTAATCTATCGACTGTTAGATTAATCTAACAGTTGGGATATAATTTTGCAGAGGGATTGAGAGAAAAAGCTTGGAAGAGGATCTGAGTCCTCTCCATTTTAAAGGGTAAAATAGATATGTGCTAACTTACATTCATTGACCAAGTCAATTTATTATCCATTATTATTATAATAATAAAAAATAGGCTTTTTAGACATGTGTCACTCTCTCACCAATTCTAATGTTTTATTATTTTTTTTTATTTTTTAATTGTTTTTAAGTTTTTTATTTTCTTAACTTTTTATGTTTTTACTTTTTTATTTTTTTATTTCATTTTTTTATTTTTATTAGTTTATTTTTATTTTTTATTTGCTTTATTTTTATCTTTTTTAATTTTAATTTTTTAGTTTTTTTCGTTTCTTTATTTTTTTTATTTAGTTTTTTTTCATTTCTCTATGTTTTTATATTTTTTTTTTTTTTGTATTTTGGTATTTTTTAAATTTTATATACATTTTTTATTTTTAATTTTTTACATTTTTACTCATATTATAAATTTATCTTTTCTTACTTTTTTTAAACTTTTCTATTTTTTTCATTTTGTTTTTTTGTTTATTCTTAATTTTTTTTGGTCTAATTTTTTAATTTTACTTTGTTTTAATATTGTATTTTTTTAATTTTTAATTCTAATTTTAATTTTTAATTTTTGTATTTTGTTTTTTTGTATTTTTTTAACATTTTAACATTTTTCTTTTTACTTTTTTTGCTTATATTGTAATTTTATTTTTCTTATTTTTTCACTTTTTCTATTTTTTGTTTATATTGTATTTTTTTTCTTATTTTTTTAGTTTTTACTCTTATTTTTTATATATTTTTATATATGTTGTTTTATCATCTTTTTATTTTTTTAATTTAGTTTTATATGAGTAAAAATGTCTTTATTACTTATAAATGATTATTTTGCTTTTTATTCCCTACGTGAAACATTACATGTTGTCGTTCTAATTTTATCATCTTTTAACACATATTTAATTTAAAAGTATTTGTTATTTATGAATGATTATTTTGTTTTTTAGTCCCTACGGAAAAACATTACATGTTATTAATGTAATTTTATCTTCTTCGAACGTATATCAATTTCATAAATATCTTTATTATTTATAAATGATAATTTTTTCTTTTAAGTCCCTACGGAGAAATATTAAATGGTGTCTATTTTATCGTCTTCGAACACTTATCAATTTTATAAATATCTTTACTATTTATAAATGATAATTTTACTTTTTAGTCTTTACGGGAAAAAATTACATGTTGTCGATGTAATTTATCGTCTTTGAACACATATCAAATTTATAAATATTTTTATAATTTATAAATGATTATTTTGATTATAATCTGTCATTTTATTATTTAAATTTTTAATCTAACTGTTGGGATATAGTTTTGCAGAGACAAAAAATTTGGGAGAAGATCCGAGTCTCATGGGTTTCTAGATTCTTCATAATGTTTATCTATGGAGACACTAGTTACACCTTTCGTCTGTAATTGGTCACATATTTGACAGCACGTTATCAAGAATGTGCTATGTAATTTTAACTTTACATAGTGTTTTGAAAGCGCTATCTAGACTATAAATAACTTTGGTATCCATTGAACTTTAAAATGTTATCTATAGGTAAATTTATGCACTACCAAATATTTTTTTGGATTCACTACTAGAATTTTCGGTATTTCTTGCGGATTTTCCTACAGATTTGTTTAAAAGTTCGCAGGAAACGGTTTTCCTGCTGACTTTCCTGCAGATTTTTATCCTCATGTAATACCTTCGTGGGTAATTTTTTCCTGCGATTTTTAAAATTTGCAAGTAATTTTCCTGCGAAAAAATCTGCTAGTAATTCCGCATGAAATTTTGCAGGTAAATCCGCATCAATAAAATTTGCAGGTAAATCCGCAAGAAATTTGTACAGATAAATTCGTAGTGCAGATTTTTTCCTAAAAAAATCCGAAGGAAACATGAATAAAATAATTTATTTTTTTATTTTTAATATTCATATTTGTTAGTACATAAATATTAATATTTTATTAGTATATAAACTATTAATAAAAGTTTATATTATGTTATCATTATAAAATATATAAATATGCTTCCAATAAAATATATGATAATACTTTAAATTCTATAGTTATGACATAAATTTTTACAATATATAACTTAATATTTATAAAATATAAAGATTATACAATAGTTTCCACAATAAAACATTAATAAATGTAAATATTACCTCTATTAAAAGTCACAATGTATTACATCTATTACTCATATGCCACAATGTAATAAATCTTTAATACATAACAAATATATAAAATTAAATAAAATCCTATAATATATTCTCGCAAAGTATAGTGAATAATCTAGCAACAAAAACCACTCCCATTTTTGTATTCCTTCTTTAGCTAAGAGTTTGCTTTAGAAGGCTTTGTGTAAAACCACATGCACTGCTCTTTGTTACTTTCACTCATAGCTAGAGAGACAACCATTAGAGTGGTGCTAAACTAATAGTCCCAAATCCAAAAGATAAAAGCTCCAAAAGGGGAGGGATTGTGTTCACTTATAAGCATTACCACACTACCACCAATAACAGTTAATACAATAACTAAAATCACAGGTAGCAATTAAAAATTGAATTCTGAAGCCAAGATTGAATTCTGAACATAACATATGCATGGTTGTCAGCCTTTTGTATCCCAGCTACACATATAAATGAACATATGAAAAGTAAGGCTAAGATGGTCTCATTAATAGAAAGTCTTCCTAACTTGGAATAAATTCTTCTTGGAATTAATAGTTTAAATGTTCTTGTACCTAAAAAAGGACAATCTGGTCAAATGTTGCATTTAACAACCGACTATAATTTTCTATTAGCTTCATGTTCTACAAAATATTGTGACTACTAAGGCAGTAATATTTTCAATATTTAGGCTTTAGGAAAATCTTGTTTAACAAAGTCCTCTAAACAAATTATTGATATCTCCTCTGAACCAAGTCAACATTTGCAAATAACAAACACTACAACATTTTTTCTTTATGGGAACGGTTAAAAAATGTTGTCTTAACCAAGAAAACTGTTGCCTAAAAGTATAGGGGACAGTTTTCAAGGGCTGCCTATGCGACCGTTGCCTATTACTTGTGGCAACAGTTTTCTGCACTTTTTGGCAACGCTTCTTAAAACTGTTCCCTATACCATAGGAATAGGGGACAGTTATGACGCTAACTAATGGGAACAGTTTTCAAGTGTTGCCATTACTAAATCAGAATCATGCTTGTTGCACGATGTGCAAATGCAACATTTTTTAAATGTTGCTTTAACTTATATAGGCAACACCTTTTAACTGTACCTATAGATTATAGGCAACATTTTTCACCTTAAAAATAATTTTGTTTTGGGCACAATTGATAATTGTAGCTTAAAAATTTATGGGCAATATTTTACATTAATTGTACCCATAGGTAATATTATATTTTTCCTAATCATCTTTGAAAATGGAACCTTAATTTGAACCTATACAATAATTACTCACATTTTCTTTTTAATTTTAATTTGGTCACCAATATTTGCATAACAAGAACTAATTCATAAATTACTGAAAATTAATCAACTGCGACATAATACTATAAATATGTTCCACAATAGTTGCTAATACAGAATCAGTACCATAATAGTCAACAAAAGGACATGATTTGATCAAATCTCATTTTGATGTACCATAATAGTCAACAAAAGGACATGATTTGATCAAATCTCATTTTGATGTATGTGTCTAACAAAAAAGTTAAATCCAAAACAAATATATATCTAATCAAAAAAATAGGATCAAAATGCATCATCTTGCAACTCTTCATCTATGTCCCCTTCATTGATAGCTTTCCTGTGTAAGAAAAAAGTATTGCGTCAGTTAAAAATATTTGATGATTCATGTTCATGTAAAGTTATTAAATCTATTTTATGACAAAAAGATAAAAGGCCAAAAACAGAACAAAATTTAACATAACTCATTATAGAAATGTCTCATTTTCCATTAAGCATACTAGTTGTTACCCAAATCAAAGTGCAGCCCAAATTACTAATATGACAGCAAGCATATATTAGCACATCACAAAAAAAAAACAGGATATATAGCCACACCAAGCACAATATGCGGATTTCTACCCCTGTTACAGGACATCTTACCAAACGCAACAGCATCAATTAGCAGCCAAAACAACTATTGCCATATTGAAATATCAAAGAAAGATTTACGTAAATTATGCAGAATTTGGTGCTTCTTCCTATCAAAGAATGAAACCTCTTTAAGTTTCTTCCTTTTTTTTTCCTTCCTTTCCTCTTGTTTTGCTTCTTGTGTTAGTATAAACTGTTTTCAAGAACAATGCAGGATATATAACTTTTTTTTTCTTTTGAATATCTCCTCTGTCCCTCTCCCTAAACACTGAGAGACAAAAGGACTTGATGGCTCAGATGAATTCTTTCTTTCATTTTCTAGATTTCTTTTAATTTGTGTACTTTATTCTCTATACCCACAAGCTTAGTTGTCCTCTATACTCCAAAAGTTTCATAAATCAGCCCATTAAGAAAGTTTACCTATCTAAGATCAAAACATGTCATGTTGCAATTCCTCATATATATCTTCTTCATTGAGACCTTGCTCCTCATTTGTATCTTCATTGATTCCTTCTTTGCATAAGAAAATACAAGAAATATTGTTAGATCAAAACTTTCTAGATAATGTGGAAATGATATTTCTCTAAGCTATATAAAGTTACCTTTCCAAGATTCGGAAGATGTGTTGATGTTGAAGAATGCATATGTGTTTGTCCAACCACCTTTTGAGCACTACTTGCATCTCCAGGAGATAATCCAACAAAAAAATCTTCCAGTGATTCCATACTAATTCCAGGTTTGCAATGTTGCAATAGGGTCTTAAAAGCATATTTTAATTTACCCACCGTATCTTCCATAATTTGCACTTTTTCATTTAATGAAGAAACCTCTTCATTATGCGCCCTTTTCAAATCATTTATCTCTTTCTTTCGCTTTAAAGAGGTTTTTGTGACATTTCTCCCATAACAACGTACCATTCCAGGATGTTCTTCCCAAGCCACGCCTTGAATTGTTTTGTCATCACTTTCCTCATTCTCAATCATTTCTTGAAGTTGGGACTAGAAAAAAAAATTGAAATTAAATATTATCTACTAACATAAACAAAGTCTACTGAATATATTAAGCAAACATAATTTATTTTAAGGATAATTTTCAACTTACAATTGTAGTCTTAGTTTCATCATCCAATTGTTTTCCTTTATCTCCTTTCCGAGTCTCAATAAAAATTTCTGCTTGGGTAGGCTCTTTGGTTTCCCTTGCACGCTGCGCAACTTAGTTTGTTAAATATAGACATGGAAGCAAATATGTACCTAACTTTAAATATCAATAGACTTTGACATTAGAAGTGACAGCACAATCATAGCAACATAACAAGTAAAATTGCATCCAAGGTTTACTCAGTAATTTAGCTACCCTTGTACCATGAGTACTTCATTTGGCCTTTTCTGACCATGTTTTTTTATTGGTTATGATTCTCAACTCTTTGTCTAACTCTTTAGCACTTTTTTCTATCTGTTCTTTTGTACAAATGTGTTTGATCTATATTCTTTTGACAGGACTGAGAAGAAATGGGAAGAGCTGCAGATTGAGATGGGTGATACAAGTCCATCTATCCTTTCAGCTGGGGCGCCATCTCATCTCCTTAAATTTTTAGACACCAAAAAAAAATCATAGAGAAGTATATCTTAACAATATTTATGGAGAAAAAAAAACGATTCATAAAAAATATCCATAGTCTTTTTAAACGTGTGTAGCTGGAGGAGGCCATGAAACACTGATGTCGTGGTTGCACTTTTTGCCTCAGACGTGGACAGCCCTATGCACTGAATCTAATTTATGAAAAATAGAAATATTGTTAAATTGTGTCCATAATAATTATAATAAATATCTTCTGAGGTTTATACCAGTTGTATGTTGTCATGTCCAAAATAACCAGTTGAAAGGTTTATACATTTCTCTATTTTTCATAATATATCACTTTATGTTGAGGTTTATCTAACTTTTTGATCTAAATTTGATTGAAGGAACTGGATTTGGATTGCATGAATTGATTACAACAAGACATGAAAGCAAACGGTGGGACTGGGACTGAGGAGCAAAAGAGGAAAACCAATGATCCTTTTCTCAAGCAAGGGAGACACCAAAATATGCCAAGGTCACCTAGATTGTGCACATAAATTAGGAAGGATTGGCCAGAGAGTTTGCCAAATGACAATGTGATTGGTATTGAGGGTAAGGGACGTTTGAGTAGTAATGTTACTTCCTTAGCTGGATCTGGACATCCTCGTACTAGTTTTTGTTCCACCACAGATCCTAAACATATTGTTGAAGACTCACCTTTTAGGAATGATAAGAACCTGAATGCAGCTTTAGCTAGCTCCCCACATAATTCCAGACAGCCACAGAAGAATCAATTCCAAACAAAAGTGAAAAACAAGTAACATGTATAAGATCATGTATAACACATTAAATCATGAAAATAAATATCATTAGCCAAGAACAAAAGAATATTACCAATCTTTCACGAATTATAGCAAAGTTTTTAGGGCCCATTCGATGCCTCCACTTAAGTTGAGCTCTATTTCTTTTGTTCCTTTCACTGACTGACTGCATATTTAGTTGAAGGAAATATTACAAGAAGCTATGATGTATTTATCATATATATATACAACAAAACTAATAATAAACCTTACTTGTATAGTTTCCAAACTCCAATATTCACAAAGCTTTCTAAAATGAGATTCTGGCACCTTTGAAGGACGATGTTTGAGTCTCTCAGTCATGTTGGAATACTCCAAAAAATGATTCTTCTTAATTTGGTGTTTGTATCGTCTCCAAGCATCTCTAACAGCAGTCTCAATCCAATCTCTAGCTTCATTCGGCAAGATAAAATTTTTCTATAGAAATCATAATGAAAAACAAGAATTAGAAATCAAATGCATCATAGAATATATAATTAGGCATGTAAATTTTTCATGCTCATACATACATTAGCATATTTCCAGATACGCGTTATATTATCATCCGGCATGTCTGTCCAACTTGTATAAATCAAAGGACAAAATGCTGAATTCCTTGCCAAAGTTCCCAAGAAGAGGCCTAAGTCAGATACTACTTTATTACTAGGCCCAATAGGCTGACCATCCTCATTAAAGATCACTTCTTCTCGCTCATCCATAGTTCTTGCATGAATGCCTTTGCATAAAGTTTTCCCACGAGTTCTTCTTTTTGATGTTCCTATTTTTAGTACGAAGTCATCAATATAATAAAATAAGATCTAATATTTGTTGACATTATATACACAACACATGAAATCATTAAAATAAAACATGAAATTAATTACCTTCTCCTTCTTTTTCTTCTCTATTTGTGTTTGTCGCTTCTTCTACTTCTTGATTGATATCTCCCTCAACTTGTGCAAGCTCTTCCATAACTTCAGGTTGTCTCAAGTGTTCCTCTCTATTTCCTATAGATGTTGGTCGATCTTGATTCACTTTGAGAGGCTGATTGGAGCTAAGGTGGCAGTTGCTTGGGGTTTTTTCTCCATTGAATGACTTGGTTGCGGCCATATCTTTTGATCGTTGAAGTTCAATAAAGTCATCAATCAACATTGACGGGCATGTTGGCACCTTCTTTACCTTTTTAGAGCATTGAGTATTTGACATCATTGTCTCCAAAGAAAGCATATGTTGCTCTTGTTTTTTAGATTTTATTGAAGCAGTAAGTATTCTCTTTGCAGCCATGTTTTTGTCTAAGTTGTTATCCACCTTTTGAACCTTTTCTCTATTATTCCCCTGTAGTCTCTCACCCAATCTATCAATTGTAGTTTTTCCGTGAGCTCTTTTCTTTGGTGTTCCTATTTTCAGCATAATGTCATCAAAAGAATATGTAAGTTAATACATACATACATGCATAAGGTTTATTTCAAGCCTTATTTGCTCAGTATAGCTAGTTCATATTTACTTAGCAAAAATAAATAAACAAGGTTGTAAGTAATAATTACCCACCTTAGCTTTTGAATAATGGAAGAAGGTGCCCTTTTGTGTCATATATCGAAGCATGTATGTCAGTATATGCATAATGCATGCATGCATGCAGCATATATTAATTCATGCATGCCATATATATATATGTACAGTGTTTGAAATCAAATTGTTATGTAGTAATTCAGAGACTTTACAGAACACTTTTTCTAGGCGCATGGCAAGCATCAAGCATGGATGGAGGAATGAAGATTGGATAGTGCTTGAAAGAGTTGTGGCAGATGATGGGTTGTGTTGGCAAGTTGGGAAACAAAGAACAAAGATTAAAATTTATTTCAAGCCTTATTTGCTCAGTTTGCAAGGAACAAAGAATTAGAATTTAATAAGTTTGCAAAACTCACAGATCTTCAAAGGAAGGGAAAAAGATTAAAATTTAATAAAAACTTTCCTTTTTTTCCACTACATAAATGAGACTCATCAACCAGAAAGACCCAATTTAGAAGCAAAATACATGAAAATTGGTCTAAGAAAACTAACAAGGTGAACTGGGGCTTTCATGTTCCAATTGCTCTTTCTCTTTGGCCCTTTATTATTGTTAGTCTATCAGATATACATTCTTTTCTATAATAATTATCATGAAAAAAGAAAACTATTTACCTTCTACAACTTCTTTGTTTGTGTTTGCCACTTGTTGTTTTTGATTGATATATCTGTCACTTTGTGCAAAACCTTCCATAGCTTCTAGTGGCCCCAAGTTTTCTTCTCCATTTCTTTGAGATACTGCTTGATTTTGATTCACCTTGGCTCTCCCTATTTTGATTGTAGCAATGCCTTTGTCTAGGTTTCCATCAACCTTTTGAACATTTTCTCTATTATTCCCCTGTAGTCTCTCACCCAATCCATCAATTGTAGTTTTTCCGCGAGCTCTTTTCTTTGACGTTCCTATTTTCAGCATAATGTCATCAAAAGAATATGTAAGTTAATACATACATATATTTATACATAAGGTTCATTTCAAACCTTATTGCTCAGTATAACTAATGCATACTTAAATACTAAGTAAACAATGGAACATTTGAAATATTATTGTGTATTACTTTCCACTTTCTGCAGTACTAATATGAACTTTTTAACATTTGGTTGCAAGTGTTTTTAGAAGGACCTTAGATGGGGAAAGAATAAGATCCTTGTATACTGTATAGCTTACTCCAGTTGGGAATAATTCTCAGTCAGCCAACTAGTCTAGATGCCCTTCAGAATCCAACTCTTCTCTCCTTTAACAATAAAATCTAAAACGTAGATTACTTATCTGCTTTCTGTGGGATCTTTTTCTTGATAATTCTGGAGCTAAATTGAAGTCACTGCTGTTGGCATATCACATAGCTATTTACAGTGATTGAAATATGTTGCTTAGATTTTGGATTCACTGCATAATTACAGGTAGTTGCGTATATTTGGTGTTTAAAATTAATATAATTTATTCTGAAATAAACCTGAAAGTCTGTTAGATAGATAGCATAAAAGTAACATATCTCAGGGCTTCAATTTTCTCAGTATAACTAATGCATACTTAAATACTAAGTAAACAATGGAACATTTGAAATATTATTGTGTATTACTTTCCACTTTCTGCAGTACTAATAAGTAGAGAAATGAATGCATTAGTTCAAGGTAGAATTCAGTTTGTGTCTCATCTTTTTACGGGCAAGTTGTTGCACTTTCTATATATATAACATACAAAACAAATATACATTCTTTTCTATAATAATTATCATGAAACAAGAAAACTATTTACCTTCTACAACTTCTTTGTTTGTGTTTGCCACTTGTTGTTCTTGATTGATATATCTATCACCTTGTGCAAAACCTTTCACAGCTTCTAGTTGCCCCAAGTTTTCTTCTCTATTTCTTTGAGATACCGATTGATTTTGATTTACCTTGGCTCTTCCTATTTTGATTGTAGCAATGCCTTTGTCTAGGTTTCCATCAACCTTGGCTCTTTTCTTTGGCGTTTCTATTTGCAGCATAATGTCATCAAAAGAATATGTAAGTTGATATATACATATATTTATACATACATACATACATACATAAATATATACATACATAAATATAAATGCCTCATATCTTGAAACAAAAAAATGGTTACCTTCTGCAACTTCTACAACTTGTTGAACCTTTTCTCTATTATTTCCTTGTAGCCTCTCATGCAATTTATCAATTTTCTCCTGCTTAACTTGCTGAAATCTCTTTGCTAACTCAATGCTTGATCTTGCTTGGAAAGGAAAATCAAAACTTCTTTTGTAGGACTTCGACCAATCTTTTTAAGAGTTCCACCATCTTTTACACTTCTTGCTCTCTCCATTTTGGCTAAGGACCATGAACTACAAAGGAAAAGAAACATATATAATGAGATAAATTTTACCAAAACTTCTATAGTATATTATACATTGCAAAGACTATATTTTCTATTAATTAAAGTAAAAATAACTTCAATACTTGCATATTTAAACACAGAAAATATGTGAATATTTTCCATAATTACCTGACTATTATATACTATAATGTTTATTATACGTGGGCTACTCCAAGAGGTCTCATGTACTATCATCAAAACTAGATTCATCAGTGTCCTCCTCTTCACTTTCAAAACTTGCCTCATCATCACTCTCATTTTCTTTTTGTTGATTGTGAAGTTCAGATAAAGGCTTTTCAAAGATATCATCAGGTACATCTTTCCTAACCAAATCAACTTCAAAATCATCCTCCAACATAGCAAGATTTGCTGAAATGTCATATTCTTGGCCATTTGAATTAAAACTTTCTCCCATGTCAAATGAGTCCCTTGGAAGTGCCTTCAAAACATAGTGCCTATTTTTGTTAAAAGGATCTTTGATAAAGAAGCATTGTTGCACTTGAGATGCTAACACAAATGGATCATTTTTATAGCACTTTTTATTAGAGTAAACACATGTCAGCCCATATTTGTCTTCTTCAGCCACAAACCAATCACATTTGAACAATACATATTTAACATGACCATAATAATCTAACTCTATGATATCCTTTATTGCCCCATAGTAGGTCACACAAATTTTTTCTGGATTTTCATCATTTACACTTCTAAAGCTTGGAGTTATTGCCTCTAATGTCACACCACTATTTTGAGTTTTCAGCCTTGCTTCGTGTTTTCTTGTATGAAACCGGTATCCATTAATGACATAACCAGAAAACCTTCTAGCAACATTATTTGGTCCCCTAGACAACACCTTTAACCAATCAGAAATTTCCTCATTCATGACACGTGCTTCAAACCATTGAATGAAATCTTCTCTTTGATTTTTAGCTTTGCTCCACTTTTTGCGTTTTCGGTGATTATGAACATCAACCTCATGCTCTCTACAAAATAAATGACCAATTTTTTAATGCAAAAGAAAAAAAAATTAAGAATGAAATGTTGTAGTGAGTTGCTTATAGTACCTAATGTATTCTTGCACTTCATCATGATTGAATAAGATATACCCATGGGCTTGGTTTTGAGACTTAAGATCAAGAGAAATTAGTTTCTTACCCCCAATAGGATGGCCAATGTTAGGATTCTCATCACTATTTCGTGTCATTCTATTGATCCTTGTATCTACACCATCGGACAAATATCTTGAACAAAATGTTAGAGATTCTTTAACCAAGTATGCTTCAGCAATAGAACCCTTCGGGCGACTCTTATTGCGAACAAAAGATTTTAAATCGCCCAAATATCTTTCCATATAATACATCCATCGAAATTGAACCGGTCCACCCAATCTGACCTCATTTGTAAGGTGTATTGGTAAGTGAACCATTATGTCAAAGAAACTTGGAGGGAAGATTCGCTCCAACTGGCAAAGTGTTTCGGCAATCTCTACTTCCAAGTGATCTAAGCTTTTCACCTCAATAACCTTTTGGCATAAACACCGAAAGAAGGAACAAAGTCGAATCAAAGGAATAGCAACTTGGTTAGGAGTTATCCCTCTTATTGCCACTTGTAACAAGTAATGTAGTATTATATGAGCATCATGACTCTTGTACCCAAAAATTTTCCCTTCATCAACTTGCACACATCGAGAAATAATAGAGGCAATGCCATCAGGGAGTTTTACTGTCTTTAAAACACCACAAAAAATAGATTTCTCATGCTTGGTTAGGGAGAAACATGCTTTTGGGATTTGAGTTTTCTTACCATCACTTGTTGCCTTTAAATGGAGTTTTTTTCTAATCCCCATGTCTTGTAGGTCCAAACGAGCATTTGCATGATCTTTTTTCTTTCCTTCAATCTCCAAGAAAGTCCCGATTATACTATCACATATGTTCTTCTCTATATGCATTACATCAAAATTATGACGCAAAGTGTTATCCTTCCAATATGGTAATTGCCAAAAGATAGATTTTTTCTTCCATGGACCGACCCTTTTTTCTTATCTTTCTTTCCCAATACATCGGGGATGTCTTCCAAGTCTTCTAAAATTCTTGTTGCATCTAACAAGGAGGTGCAACCTATATTCTGGCTTTCCATTAAATGAAGATCGTTTGATCTCCACACATGATTGAATCCAAAAAGACTCGATGGCCCATATAACACATCTTTCGACTATGTTTTAAGTAAGTGGAAGAAGTTTCATAATTACAAGCGGGCAAGCAAACTTCCCTTTAGTGCTCCAACCGGATAACATAGCATATGCGGGGTAGTCACTAACGATCCACAAAAGAGCGCATATCTGAAATGATTGATTTTTTGAAATATCATACGTTTCTACCCCGACATCCCACAATAGCTTTAGCTCCTCAATAAGTGGCTGTAGATATACATCAATTGCGTCTCCAGGTGATCATGGTCCAGGAATAAGTAATGACATCATACAATTTTCTGCATTCAAGCATAAATTTGGTGGATAATTGTATACTGTCAATACCACGGGCCATGTGCTATGTGAGAGATTCATAGTCCTAAATGGATTAAACCCATCACTAGCCAACCCAAGCCTGATATTACGAGTCTCAAGAGCAAAATCTGGATGTTTTGCATCAAATTCTTTCCATGCTTGGCCATCGGCAGGATGCCTTAACCTACCATCCCTTGAACGCTCTTCTGCATGCCACCTTAATGAATCAGCTGTCTTTGAACACATAAAGAGTCTTTTCAATCTTGGAATTAAAGGAAAATGTCTTAGCACTTTGGCAGCAACCTTGTGAGATTTTTTCGATTCTTCAAGATCACATTCAACTTCAGGATATTCAATCCACCTTGATGCTCCACAAAGGTGACACGAATCGTCCTTCACATGCTCTTTCCAAAACAACATGCAATTGTTGGGACATACATCAATCTTCTTATAGTCTAAGCCCAAGTCCTTTATCATAGATTTTGTTTTATTGAAAGAGATAGGGATGTTCAAATCTGGCATAGCCTCTTTCAATAACTCTAGGAGAGCAGTAAATGATGCATTGCTCCATCCATAGAGACATTTCAACAAATACATTCGTATAGTGAACGATAATGTGGAGAATTTTTTACAACCAGGATACAACTCTTGATTTGCGTCCTCGACTAATTTATAAAATTTCTTTGCATCTTCATTTAGGCCTTCATGTTCTCCATTGCTTGACCACATCTTTAAATCTCTCGAACAATAAGCCATCAATATCATCAAATGATGTGTCACCATCAATACTGTCATCGAGATCCATGAGACTTTCAACGTCACCATGGTAAATCCATTCTTTGTATCCCTTTACAAATCCATTAGATATTAAATGATTAAACACCACTTCTCTTTTTTGCCAGCTATCATTGCAACATACAGCACAAGGGCACAAAATCTCTGTCCCTTCAACTATTCCTATGCTGAATGCAATATCCAAAAAATAACTAACACCTTTCATATAATCTTCACTGTATGGAGGAAAGTCCATCCAATCCTTCTTTATCATGTTGGGTTTACTGAATAAAAATCAATTATTACAATAAAGGAATAAGTTTAAGGAATTATAAAGCTAATAGACAAAGCTTAAAAAATTAAACTACATATAAAATTACATATAATCAGGTTGCTATAGACAGAATAAGCCAATTGGAAGAATGAAATCAAATGAAAGTAACAAACCAAAATGACAAAATTACTACTACATGGAATGAAAATAAAAAATCATTTCACAGCCTCTACAATTCAAATTTGATCATAATGCAATTAGTAAAGAAAATACAGCTCATAGATTGTCTATAGAAGGGTTGAATCAAGCATAAGTAACAAGAATAAAAATAGAACAAAAATAGAACCAGCAAAAGATACACCAAATCCATGTTTACATAGGTGAAACAAAGCCAAAAGCAGCTTGGTGCCTCCTTTGTCGCACTGTTTGCTCAGCTGGGTGGTGGAATTTACACTAAAGCAGCTGATGTTGGGGCTGACCTAGTTGGAAAAGTAGAACAGGGAATTCCTGAAGATGACCCTAGGAATCCTGCTGTTATTGCTAACCTGGTAATTCTTTTATTGTTGTTTACTCCATTTTGAAGGGCCCACACTTCACATTTTAAAATTGACGCTTAGTCATCCTGGTTTTCAGTAGATTACTACTTATTTTTCTCAGGGCTATTGGATAAATTGTAGAAATGATTTTAAAATAAGGTTATATATTTATAAATAAAAGGGACAGTATATCTGCTTACCATTATTCATGTTTAAGTTACATTGATGTTTCACATGGTGATATTTAAAGATGTTAGACAGAATGTGTTTTACTCTTAATGAAGCAGTGTAACTCAATCACTTGTGGTGTTCCTTGATTTCAAGCTCCTAAGTTCTAAATATTTTCATTTGTTCATTTGTCCTGAGTATGTTTGATGCAAGTTAAAAATAGAACAAAAAAATAAATTAAACTAAAAGTTGGAGTCAGAAACCTGCAACATTTTTTTTAAGATATTGCAACCATATATAAATAAGATTCTTATGCACAAAAAATAATAAAAAATGATGCAAGCTTGAACACTAAATTATCAGATGCAGCAGCTGAAACAAATGCCCTAAAACTGCAACCCCTATCATTGTAAATTCATTTTTAGTACAGCTCGATTTTCTACACCACCACATCTAATGCACAAGTATTTTTTTCCAGTATTAATATTAAATAATGTCTTTCTCTTTCCTTTCAATTCTGAGTTCCGAAATATCTAGATTATGGCATAGCTATTCAATTAGTTCTCCATTGGAAAAATAATCATGTGAAATTTGCATTTGAGTGGGTATGACATGCTAAAAACATTAAAGCAATACTCCAAAGACTCAGTTCCAATAAAACAACTGTAACCAAAAGAGAACATAACAGAATATGCTGTTGATAGCTAAAGCAAAGAAATCTAAGGAATGTTCAAATCTACATTTTCATTTGTCACAACAAAAATTCATAATCAATCAGAGAATACCTGTGTTAATAGCACTGATAACACGACTGGCTTTTTGTGTTTCTGGTCAGATGGAATATCTCGTGAAGCTTCTCACCGCTGATTGAGAAGAACAAGTAGCGTGTTAATAACTTGATTACATCGATGGCTTTGAGTTTCTGGTCAGATCGATTTCTAGCAAACCTTCTCACAAAAGACAATGGGTCTTTGAAAGAGGCCGGGACGAAGTAGAGTGGAATCGCAAACCAATGGGTCTCACAAAACACAAAGCATCTCGATGTACCGGCGTGAATAGGGCTGAGGAGAAAGAGGACGAAGGCCGCCCGGAGAGAAAGGGGACGACACAGGCCGCGGGGAGAGAGGAGACACAGGCCGCGGGGAGAGAGGACGAAGGCGCCGCGCGAGAGAAAGGAGAAACGGGACTCGCGATCAATAGGGTTTTAATTGCTTAGATGTGTTTTATTTTTTTTTGATCGGTGCTCATATGTGTTTTGTTTTATCATTGATATATTAATTCATCATATTCATTTATTTTTTTGCTTTGGAGGGGAAAAAAAATTGCCACATGCTTTGGAGGGAAAGGATAAAAAAATTGCCTCCCATAATTTCACTAATTTCACTAATAGAGCAACAACCAAAAAACGTTGCCTTTTATCAAAAGTGCTGTGATTAAAAGCATCCCAGATATAGTTTAGGGAACATTTCTTAACTGATACGAAAAAAATGTTCTAGTAACAGTTCAAAAATGTTCCCATTTCAATTTGAGGGGACAGTTTTTCAAGTGTTGCATAAAAGGTTTTACATATTTAATGGCAACAGTTGTCAAATGTTGGCTAATCCACTTTTAGGCAACATTTCACACCTGTTGCCAAAAATAGTGTTGCCAGAAACAACATTTGTTGTAGTGACATAACTAACTGCTCTCATCACCTACGCTTGTCTGCCCAGTTTCTTCATCTTCAACCCGGCAACATATCTTTCCAGTGAGAAAGTCACAAAGAGTATGAAAAATGAGAGTGAAAATGGGTTGAGGGTAACACACGGTATAATTGATACATCAACAATAAGGGGATGACTTAGCAGCACATATAATCTATAGATTTACCCCCAGTTAGGGACATTTATTGGAGAAAATAAGGAGAAATAGAATAAGTAATTTTCTATAAATAACCAACAGATAATTTGCACATAGTTAAAGACAATTATACACTTTTATTAAAACAATCTGCACATAGTAAAAAAAAAAAATACACTTTAAAACAATCTGCTACAAGCATCACATCTCAGATTTCTTGAGTAATTTGTACTAATCAAATAGCAGAAATCATTTTCTTAATTCTTTAGTGTCTGTTTAATTAATTGTGGTAATTTTGCACATTGAGGTAATGGTCTCAGTTGATTCCCTCTTAATGCAAATTATATTGTTGGACATATCATCACATATTATACATCTTTATAATATTAGCAACTTTTATTAAATGATTATCTTTAAGCTTAAGCAACGGTCAAGGTTATATCATGACATAGTTCTTTTTTTCATATTACTTTAACATCTTAGTCCAAGTGACAAAATTTGACAGAAGAAAATCTCTACTCTTCAAGCAAGAAATAAATTTTAATTGTAAAGTTTCCACCAAGTTATCTTGCTATCCTCCTTTGCCACTACTAGTCAATTGCTACAAAACTTGTATGATTTAGACACTTTTACAAAGCAAAATACTTCTGAGAACCAAAAAAAATAATAAAAAAATGCAACTGCAGTATAGATACCACCCCTTTAAGATTGAATCATAACAGATATAAAAACAGTAAGATATATGTTATTTACATTCTAAACCGCAAATAAACAAAATAAGAAAGCCCAAAAAATATTCCTTTGGCAGAGAAATAGAAGCACCACGCAACATACAATGGAAAACCCAAAATAACAAAGACACAAAAGAGAATTTGAACTGCACTTGGTCATCAGTAATTTTGCATAAAGGAGAGGCGCCTTCAATAGCAGTAAACATATAATCAATGCAAAGTCGTTAATACTTAGTCACAACATGAAGCCAAAATAGATGACTCATTAAAAGAACATACATGTAAGCCAAGCTTTCTCAGCAGAGAAATGAAATGTTCCCTAAGCTGACTGCAATTTAAAACCATGTTTATCATAGAGATTTGAATTCAACGCATAGTACGTAGCACCATGTTAAAGATTGTGATGAACTGAAAGGGGGAAGCAAGAAAGGTAACTAACTCTGGTGACATCTCCTTTCTTGAGGTCAACAGTGTAGAAAATTGATGTTGTGATTAGGGATTTATGAAGAAAATTGCAAAGAGAAATCAAGGAAAAATCGCTAGCAACTAGGGTTTTTCGTTCTGAACTTTGAATGAGAGGGCTTCTTTTCTCGATGAAATTTGACAATGTCTTTCTAATTCTAATTCTAATCTAATTTTAATTTTAACTAAATATAAAAGATAGTTTTATAATAGAGTTAAGCTTATTCAAACTTGAGTGTGATTTAATTTATTTAAATTAATTTTTTTAATTTTTTTTAAATATTTAATTAAATTTGCAAGTAAATCCCAGCAAACAAATATGCAAGTCGCAGGAAAATTACCTGCAAAAATTTTTACAGATTTTGAATTGCCTTGATTTTCTGCAAATTTACCTACGGATTTTTCTGCAATTTTTCATGCGGATAATGTTTTGCAAGAAAATCCCTAGGAAAAATCAAATTATTTCTTGTGGATTTGAATTCGCAAAAAAATTCGCAGCTAATATTTAAATTTTCTAGGGTTTTCCTGCGAATTTAAATATGCAGAAAAATTCCTTATGTTTAGTGAAATAGCATGAAGTTTCGCAGGTATTTCTTGCAGAAAA
The DNA here is from genome assembly GCA_037113605.1 of Calophaca sinica. Lineage (NCBI taxonomy): Eukaryota > Viridiplantae > Streptophyta > Magnoliopsida > Fabales > Fabaceae > Calophaca > Calophaca sinica. The sequence goes on along the minus strand of CM073734.1, from coordinate 13,110,925 downwards.
AATCTGTAGGAAAATTCGCAAGAAATACCGAAAATTCTAGTAGTGGTTAGTGTTCATATTGGGCACATGATTAAGGATGTATGCACCATTTCTCAAAACATCTCCCTAACAAAATTTGGAAAACAAGATGGATCAAAATACATCTTTTACTTGTAACTCCATAGTTTTTCACCATATCAATTTTACTCAATACTACCAAGCAAAGTGTACTGAGCTTCAATTTCATATTCTTATAAAATTTGATGTTCTTTCATGTCATCTGTTCAACAATCTTAAAGGATTTCAAGGTATAACACTACCTAATTATTTATTTAAGAGAGAATATTAATTGAAATAAGAAAGAAGTTCTTGTAAAATTTTTGACATAATCCCGTCTAAAATATGGACTTATGTATGTTGCTACCTGTACCTGTTCAAAACTTTCAACTCATACAAATTAAACTCAAAACTAGCTCAATGGTCTTTCAGTCAACTACCATGAGACATTTATCAAATTATACTTAATTTCTAATCAAATCATTAATAGTCATTCCAAAAGGAAAAAAAATTCCAAGAAATTGAGAAACTTTTATATACATTTCCAAAATATTATATACAACAATGCTTTAAAGGTCAAATATGGCCCACAAATGCTCCCACATCTGTCAATAAAGTAAAAAAGTAAATACGGGCAGAATATAAACATAAACAACTAAGGATTGCCTGAGGTTTGATAAAAAATAGTACGTCAAGATAAACCCCAAAACCTCTCAGAATAAACAAAAGTATAAACCAGATAATTTCATTAAGCTCTGGCTATCAGTGCGGTAAGCTATCAAGCCTTTAGAGGCAGTTTCACCAGTGCAGGAAACACTTTCTACAACAAAATTTTATATCGGTTAAATCGCAACCGATGTTAAAAAAAGGCGGTGATATTTTTGTAATTAATGTAAATATTTTTACATCGGTTTCTTCCTGAACTGATGTAAAAAATGCTTTTTACATCGGTTGCCTGCTCAACCGGTGCATAAGCTCAGTCGGTGGCATTTTTGGGAAAAAAAGACTTTTTAAATCGGTTGCTTTTTCAACCGATTTAAAAAGTCTAGCATTCTATTGGTTCATTTGAAAACATGTAGATCGCTAGCAGAAGCCAGTCGTAACCGTTGATAAGCTTCAATCCAACTTTCACTATCCACTCAATGCCCAATCCCTTTGCCCTCCACCATTCACTTTTTAGATTGGTAAGTGCTTTCTTCACGTTTTCTTTATTTTCAATTTGCAACTTGCCAATCGGTGTATGACAACTACGACCCATTTTTGTAGCTTCGTTTCTTCATGTTGGTCTCACCCGATTCTTCTTCTTCCATGGAGATAACCAACACTGCGAATCTTCTTATTTTTGTTTCTTTTTATTTTCTCCGTCTTCTATAAAACTATCTTTCTCTTTATGTTTTTTGTTTGTTTGACATGTGCTTTGTGATGCAGATGGTTCTTCTTCCATGTAGGTAGCTATGTATTAGAAGTCTCACATGGAAGAATGAGATGGCCTGAATAGTAGTTATAAGTAGGGGGCAACCCTCACCCCATGAGCTAGCTTTTGGGGTTGAGTTAGGCCTAAACCCAAATTCTAAGATGGTATCAGAGCCTATCATAGATCTATTTGTTGGGCTACCTGTTATCGGACCACTCGGGTCACGCTCCAAATGTCCAATCCTAGGCGTGAGGGGGTGTGTTAGAAGTCCCACATGGATGGTCTGAATAATGGTTATAAGTAGGGGCAACCCTCACCCCATGAACTAGCTTTTGGGGTTGAGTTAGGCCCAAACCCAACCACATGGAAGAATGAGAAGGTTTGAATAGTGATTATAAGTGGGGGGCAACCCTCACCCATGAGCTAGGTTTTGGGGTTGAGTTAGGCCCAAACCCAAATTCTAAGATGGTATCAAAGCCTATCATAGATCAATTTGTTGGGCTACCCGTTATCGGGCCACTCGGGTCACGCTCCAAATGTCCAATCCTAGGCGTAAGGGGGTGGTTAGAAGTCTCACATGGAAGAATGAGATGGCTTGAATAGTGGTTATAAGTAGGGGCAATGCTCACCCCATGAACTAGCTTTTGGGGTTGAGTTAGGCCCAAACCCAAATTCTAAGACTATGTTCGTCGGGTCGAAAAGAAAAAGGAGAATGAAGCTACGTTCTTCATATTTTTTTTCTTTATTAGTTGGAACGGGTTTTGATTATTTGATGAAAAAATGAAGGAGAGGGCAAATGAAGCTGCGGTTTTAATAACAACATAACATTCATAGTCTCACCGGTCCGCCCACAACAGTCTTCTTCTTGTGGCTCCTCACTCCTTCTACCTCGACACATCGATCAATCAGCTCTTGGAGGTTTCGAATCCTCAACGACACCACTGACTTCTGAATGTCGAATCTCAATCCCCGTTGGAATCTCTCACTCAACCATCTCTGGTCAACTCGATCACGAAATGGACTGAAATACCTCGCCAACGATTCGAACTTGGCCGCATACTCGGACACTGTCGAGTTGCCTTGCTGCAGTTGAAGAAATTCCTGCTCCTTCTCGGCTCGTGCAGTATCTGGGAAGTACTTGTCCAAGAACCTTTCACGAAAAAGCTCCCAGGTCATCTCGCGATGTTCTGCTATAAACGTTTGCTTCACTCCTCTCCACCAATACTCTGCGTCTCTAGCGATGAAGTAGGTGGCATAGTCGACCTTCACGTTGTCCCGCAATGAAGTGCCTCAAAGATCTTCTCGATCTCTTGCATCCAAAGATCGACTTTATCCGGATTTGGCTCACCGTAGAACCCGGTGGATCATGCTTCCTGAAGTCGGCCAATCCTCTCGCTTGACATTTCGTTCGCTCGTTCTTTGTTCTTTGCCGCAAGTTCTGGCTGAGTTAACGCCGTCTGTTGAGCCATCGCGTTAGCTGTTGAGTTCACGGTGATTGTTGAGCCATGGCTGCCGCCATCTCGGCCATAGCTTGAATTGCTCGTTCCATGTCGGCGTTCTCGATTCATTGTCGTATTCCTACGAGGTGGCATTAGATTCCACAAAGTTCAAAACCCTGTCAGAATCTCACAACAAGGATGTGTTAAAACACACTGCTTCAATCAAGAAACAGTTCAAACAATTTCTCAAGCAATAAGTGCTTCACTTAATCAAACAACAATCAACATAATACAACTAGGTACCCACACACATAACCCGACACAGTGACCAGTCCAAATCTCCTATGCACAAATTTCTGGCCAGAACCGAATCAAGCTCGATACCAACAAAGGTAACGACCGTCTCGGACCGCTACCGAGCTCAATATACCGAGCTCGAGTTACCGAGCTCAACACACCGAGCTCAACATAAACCTATATGAGATGTGTTTTTAAAAAACAAAACTCTTGTGCCTTTTAAAAATACGATATATATTTTTTTAAAAACAAAACCAACTCGTGCACATCAGAGTAATTACAGCTTTTCGAAACATGGTGCAACTAAGACACAAGACTTAAATTCTAATAAAACATACATGCATAACATACATATATATATCACTCTAAATAATAATGTATATAAAATACAGAGTAGCAATGTATAAAGAAAATACACCTAAGGTATGACGACTTCAAGAGAGCAATCATACCACAGGGTACTTGGCAGAACTCCCACGCAGTGCTCCAAAAGTAAGACCACCAGTCTACCCTCAGAGCAACAAAACAACACTGCCCAAACTGGTCACGACCTCGAACACAAAAGAAAAAAAACGAAGTACAGTCCTCAGAAAAACAAACATCCAACAAACAAACAATCACGACAAGTAGAGGTCGTCACTCGGGTCCTCGTCGAGCTCCTCCTCGGCATCGTCTACTGGCGGGGTACCTGCGCCCTCGACGTCGCCTGGGGAGCCGTCATGGATTGAAGGTACCACGGGAAAGGGTCAACTTCTCGACAATTCAAGATAAGCTCGACATAAAAGATATAAGCAAACAGCAAAGTATAACATTCACCGACGTGACTCGACCATCTCACTCTAAACTCGACACAACTCGCAAATCCATTTTCTCTCGACTCGATAATTTTCCGGAATGCACACGCCGTACCGTATGTCGGAAAGTCCAGCCGAAGCCTTGGGATCCTCGCTCTCCCTAGGACAGTCAACTCAGGTCCCATAGCGTGGCGACGTCTAGTCAATCTCCCGTAAACAAAAAGGGGACCTAGCACCCTCAATTATCCGGGTCAGGGCTCAAAAACGTCATACGACTCACCTAGCTCGCTCACTCGATGAACAATTCGCCGCATACGATATTCAAAGAGTTAAACACAATATATTCAACCGCATGTCAAATACAAAGAGCAAGCTCGACATGAAGAAACGCAATTCAACATGCAATACACAATTCACGACATATATTCAATCACATATTAAATACATGCAAAAACTCAATCATATCACAACATTTCATGCTCGACACAGATCAAGAAATCCATACACAATAACATAACCACGTAGAATATGAAATGCCCTTACGCTAGCATACTACGAAAGTATTAATGTGAAGCGCCCTTACCGAACTCCAAGTTAATGCTGCTCGACAACGACCTCGACACAGCTGTCTTCAAAGAGCTCGACAACGACTTCGACACGTACCGTCCTCAATCGACCTCGACACGTACACTTCTCAGTCGACCTCGACACGTACAGTCCTCGATCTGGATTCTGCTGCTTCCGCGTCCTTGGATTCGCTTTCCCGTACACCTCGATTCGGAAATCACTCGATCTCGGGAATCAGACTTCCTAAAACAAACATAACTCAGATCGATCCATGGGTTCTAATACATCTAGCTCTCATCCCAAACTTAACCACAACCCAGAAAATATAAAACTCAAGAACTTGAAATATATTTTTCCTCTAACACAAAGTTAGGGATTTCGATCAAAGTTCATGAAAAAGGTTATCTGATGCTTCAACAGATAGATCGACAACAACAATAACCAGAAGCAACGAATGAAAAACAAGAAATCGAAACGAACCAAAAATGGGGGATTACGGAGCGCTGGGTGCGAGAAAAACAGAGGAAGAAAATTTGTTTTACAAGCCCAATTAATCGGTTAGAAAGATAGGTAATATTGTGAAGAAGAAAACCCATCAATTTGACATGATTTGGAAGCATAAAACTGGCTAAAAATGGAAGAAGAAATAGCGCTAAACAGTAACACGAAGAAGATAAAAATCTGTTTTTTTTTTCATACCTCAACGGTGATGGTCGAGCAGACGAGATATGTCGAGAAGATGATGAAGAACAAGGTTGATGAAGAAAGCTTGTGCAGAATCTCGATGGAACTCACGGTTTCGTCGATGGAAGTTTTTGAAGAAAACAACGAAACTCAGAGCAGAAGGAAGGAAGAAGAAAGAAGAAAAGAGAAAGAATGAGTGTTTGAGGGAAAACTGATCGTGAATACAGCTGGAAGGGCATAATCGTAACTTCAGCTATAAGATGCCAATCCCATCAATCATCTACCCGTTTAATCGTTCCTCTCATAATTACCTTCTACTCGCTTGGTCAACGGTCTAGACATCGCCGACGAGAACGGCCAAGCCGACAATATAATTATTACAAACAATATAATACTAAGCTTGAATAACGTTCGAAAGAATACGAGGTATCATCTCGACACGATGTCGACAAGGGTGCTCGTGCAAGCGCACAAGGTTCTAACACGAGTTCGTGAACGCGGCCTCCTCAGCTCGACATGCGTCCTCATCAGCTCGGTACGCGACTTCATCAACTTGACACGCGGGCTCCTCATTTCGCAGCCTAGTGCAAGTGGTCTCATCATTTCGGCAAATGACCTCAGAAGCGATCTTGCCACGGGATCTCGACACAAGGTCTTGGTCGAGGTCTCGATCCGTCGTCCTAGTACGATGTCGATCTCGTCCTCAGGTGTTACAATCTCTCCCTCTAAAAAATTTCGTCCTCGAAATTGCAAATAAGATTCTTACCTCAGAAAAGTTCAGTCATCGATTCTTCATCTTCTCCTCCAGCTCCCAGTGGCATCTCCGTCTTCGATCCCACACAACTTTGACAAGTTGAATCTCTTTGTTCAATCGTTTGGCTTTACGATCTACGATCATTCCGGTGACGCTTCAAAGATAGGTCGCCCTTGGTTGAATCACATCCGGTTCGATGACATGAGAGGGTTGGAAACATACTTCCGCAATTGTGAGGCGTGGAAGACGTCGTGGATGTTCGACAAGAATGGTGGCAAGGCAATCGATATGCCATCGACCAATACGACGAAGAACGGTAAGGTCCAATAAATTTAGGGGTAAGTTTCTTGGATTTGATCGCTCGACCAACTCGATGAGTGGGGGTGACTCTAAGAAATACATGTTCTCCTTCCTCGAACTCGAGTGGTCGACGTCGTTGGTCCGCATAACTCTTACGTCGACTTTGAGATGTTCGCATCCGATCTACGATCAAGCGGATCTTCTCGGTAGTCTTTGGATCATATCTGGTCCTCTGACGGTTCGCTCGCCGTCCTGGTACCAACAAAGAGGCATCGACATTTACGTCCATACTGGCGCTTCAAAGGTGCCATTCCAATGCTCGCATGGAAGTTGTTATTGTAGGTGAACTCCACCAATGGTAAGGCGTCGTCCCAACTTCCTCGGTGATCTAACGCATACAAGCTCGCAACAAATCTTCAAGTGATTGGATCGTTCTCGATCGGCCGTCGATGCGTGGATGATATGCCGAGCTAAGCCTGAGCTCGGTTCCCATCGCTCCTTGCAATTCCCTCCAAAAATGAGACGTGAACTTCGGATCTCGGTCCGACACGATCGAAGAGGGTATTCCATGAAGTCGTACTATCTCCGCGATGTAGATCTCGGTCAGCTTTTCTACGTTGTATGTCGACCTTACTGGTAAGAAATGAGCAGATTTGGTCAATCGGTCGACGATCACCCAAATCGAATCATTCTTCTTCTGCGTCTTCGGCAAACCTACGACGAAATCCATGGAAATACTGTCCCATTTCCATACTGGCACGTCAAGCGATTGTAGCATTCCTGCAGGTCGTTGGTGCTCCACGCCGGCTTCGACACGCCAAACACGAAGCTACGTGCTCGACCACTTGCTTCTTCATTAGGACCACCAAAAATGCTTCTTCAAGTCTTGATACATCTTCGTAACTCCGGGATGAATACTAAAGTTGCTCTTATGCGCTTCGTCGAGAATCAACTTCCTCAGCTCGGATACGTTAGGTACGCACACTCGGCCATTGCACCTCAAGATGTCGTCCGCTCCGACGTGAAATTCTGTCGCCTTCCCTTGCGCTATCAACTGAATCTTCTCTTGCAGAAGCTCGTCATGAACTTGTTGGTCTCGGATCTCGTCCAACAATCTGTTAGAAATGGTAAGCATACCAAATCTCAGCTTCCCCGGTGAAACTTCGACACTCAACTTCAAATCTCGGAACTTCTCGAGCATCTCCAACTCCTTGATCATCAATACCGAGGTTAAAACGCTCTTCCTACTCAACGCATCTACTACTACGTTAGCCTTACCGGGATGGTATTCCAACGTAAAGTCGTAGTCCTTGAGAAATTCTGTCCATCTTCGCTGACGCATGTTGAGCTCTTTCTGGTCGAACAGGTACTTCAAGCTCTTGTGATCGCTGAAAACTGTAAGAGTGCTCCCGTAAAGGTAGTGCCTCCATATCTTCAGCGCAAAAACTACTGCTGCCAGCTCTAAGTCGTGAGTAGGGTAGTTCCTCTCGTGAATCTTAAGCTGTCTTGAAGCATACGCGACCACCTTCCGATGTTGCATCAGCACGCATCCCAATCCCTGGTGTGACGCATCACAATACACCTCGTAAGGCTCTTCTGGTTGAGGCAAAATCAAGACAAAGCGCTGCCGCCAAAAGCTCCTTCAGCCTTTGAAACCGGCTTCGCACTCTCGGCCCAGGCAAAGGTCGATCCTTCCTCGTCGATCGTGTAAGAGGCGCGACAATCTTCGAGAAACCTTCAATGAATCTTCGGTAATATCCTCGCTAAGCCGACAAAACTCCCGATCTCAGAATCGCCTTCTACTGTTCCCACGCTAACACCGCCTCAATCTTAGTTGGATCCACGGCTATCCCTTCTTTGGAAATCACGTGACCAAGAAAATTCACCTCTTCAAGCCAAAATTCACACTTGACAGGTTGGCATAGAGTTGCTTATCTCGTAATATCCGCAGCTCGACATAAGTGTTCTGCGTGCTCTTCTCGGTTCCTCGAGTAAATCAATATGTCGCCGATGAACACTACAACGAATCGATCCAAAAGCGAATGGAAAATCCTGTTCATGTAGTCCATAAACACGGTGGCGATTCGTCACTCCAAACGGCATCACCAAGTACTCGTAGTGACCGTATCTAGTCCTGAAAGCTGTTTTGGCGACATCTTCCTCCTTCACGCAAATCTGATGGTAGCCCGACTTCAAGTCTATCTTGGAAAAGATCGCCGCTCCACGAAGTTGATCCATCAAGTCGTCAATACGTGGTAACGGATAACGGTTCTTCACGGTAACCTTGTTGAGCTCGCGGTAGTCCACGCACAGTCTTGATCGTCCATCCTTCTTCTTAACCAACAACACTGGAGCTCCCCACGGTGACACGCTCGGTCGTATGAATTGCTTTGACTCCAAGTGTTCGATCTGGGACTTCAGCTCTTTCATCTCGGCAGGAGACATCCTGTATGGCGCTTTGGAAATCGGTCCTGTTCCTGGAATCAGGTCGATGGAGAACTCGACCTCTCGTACTGGTGGTAACCCTGGCACGTCTTCGGGAAAAACGTCCTCAAAGTCACACACCACTGGAACATTCTTCACGTCGATCTGCTGGAAAACTTCCGAACTAGCCAGATACATGTATTCCCTAGTTCCTTCTTTCAAAGAAACTCCAATACGTTCGTGAAAGATAATTGGAGACTCCAAGGTCCGGAAAAATTACAGTTTACGGCACAGTCCAAAGGACATGGTGGTATGACAACCAATCCATCCCGAGGATGACATCTAAGCCCTTAAGAGGCAAACAAACCAAATTGACCACAAACTTTCTACTCAATAACCACTACACAATTAAGACATGCGGTGTTTGTGACTAAGGTTTTAGCATTTGGGGTTGTAACTACTAATTTAAGCGGTAAAGCGATCACAATAAGTTCAAATGGTTCACACAATCGGAAGAAATAAAGGAATGGGTTGCACGAATCAAAAAGAACGGATAAGGATTTACCCTCGATCTCACATTCACCTTGGATAAGATCATCACCGACCGCTTCTCGCCACTCATGCGTAAAAACTCGCCTTTAGCCACTTGACGCTTCCTTTGGCCCTTGCCGCAAGCATAGTCGGTTCACTTTAGGTGTAGGACAATCCTTGGCAAAATGCCCTGGCTTCTTGCGGTTGAAACACACCTCCTCCTTCTGAGCACACCTCCTCGCGTAATGCCCCGGCTTCCCACATCGATAGCAAGTCCCCTCGCCCCCGGCCTGCCCTCCCCTCCTCGCTCCCTGGGTCATCGGACGATACTGTCCCCTGTTGTCGTTCCCCTGAGGTCGGTCGTAAGGCTTCTTCTGCGGTTGTTTTCCTTTCTGTGCAAATCTCTGCCCCGCACTCTGGGGTCTCACCGGTCCGCCCCCACCAGTCTTCTTCTTGTGGCTCCTCACTCCTTCTACCTCGACACATCGATCAATCAGCTCTTGGAGGTTTCGAATCCTCAACGACACCACTGACTTCTGAATGTCGAATCTCAATCCCCGTTGGAATCTCTCACTCAACCATCTCTGGTCAACTCGATCACGAAATGGACTGAAATACCTCGCCAACGATTCGAACTTGGCGCATACTCGGACACAGCCGAGTTGCCTTCTTTGCAGATTGAAGAAATTCCTGCTCCTTCTCGGCTCGTGCAAGATCTGGGAAGTACTTGTCCAAGAACCTTTCACGAAAAAGCTCCCAGGTCATCTCGCGATGTTCGCTATAAACGTTGCTTCACTCCTCTCCACCAATACTCTGCGTCTCTAGCGGTAAGTAGGTGGCATAGTCGACCTTCACGTTGTCCGCAATGAAGTGCCTCAAAGATCTTCTCGATCTCTTGCATCCAAAGATCAGCTTTATCCGGATTTGGCTCACCGTAGAACTTGGTGGATCATGCTTCTGAAGTCGGCCAATCCTCTCGCCAAAGATTTCGCTCGCTTCGTTCTTTGTTACGCAAGTTCGCCGAGTTAACGCCGCCGTCTGTTGAGCCATCGCGTTAGCCTGTTGAGTTGCAGCGGTGATTGTTGAGCCATGGCTGCCGCCATCTCGGTCATAGCTTGAATTGCTCGTTCCATGTCGACGTTCTCGATTCTGTTTGCCGTATTCCTACGAGGTGGCATTAGATTCCACAAAGTTCAAAACCCCGTCGAATCTCACAACAAGGATGTGTTAAAACACACCGCTTCAATCAAGAAACAGTTCAAACAATTTCTCAAGCAATAAGTGCTTCACTTAATCAAACAAAGAATCAACATAATACAACTAGGTACCCACACACATAACCCGACACGTTGACCACCCAAATCTTCTATGCATTTCCGAACCGAACTGCTCTGATACCAACAGTGTAACGACCCGTCTCCGGACCGCTACCGAGCTCAATATACCGAGCTCGAGTTACCGAGCTCAACACACCGAGCTCAACATAAACCTATATGAGATGTGTTTTTAAAAAACAAAACTCTTGTGCCTTTTAAAAATACGATATATATTTTTTTAAAAACAAAACCAACTCGTGCACATCAGAGTAATTACAGCTTTTCGAAACATGGTGCAACTAAGACACAAGACTTAAATTCTAATAAAACATACATGCATAACATACATATATATATCACTCTAAATAATAATGTATATAAAATACAGAGTAGCAATGTATAAAGAAAATACACTTAAGGTATGACGACTTCAAGAGAGCAATCATACCCTGGGGGTACTTCCGGCAGACTCCCACGCAGGGGGCTGCTCCAAAAGTAAGACCACCAGTCTACCCTGTAGCAACAAAACAACACTGCCCAAACTGGTCACGACCTCGAACACAAAAGAAAAAAAACGAAGTACAGTCCTCAGAAAAACAAACATCCAACAAACAAACAATCACGACAAGTAGAGGTCGTCACTCGGGTCCTCGTCGAGCTCCTCCTCGGCATCGTCTACTGTCGAGTTACCTGCGCCCTCGACATCGCCTGGGTAACCGTCATGGATTGAAGGCACCACGGGAAAGGGTCAACTTCTCGACAATTCAAGATAAGCTCGACATAAAAGATATAAGCAAACAGCAAAGTATAACATTCACCGACGTGACTCGACCATCTCACTCTAAACTCGACACAACTCGCAAATCCATTTTCTCTCGACTCGATAATTTTCCGGAATGCACACGCTGCATCTGGTATGTCGGAAAGTCCGTAAAGCCTTGGGATCCTCGCTCTCCCTAGGCCAGTCAACTCAGGTCCCATAGCGTGGCGACGTCTAGTCAATCTCCCGTAAACAAAAAGGGGACCTAGCACCCTCAGTTATCCGGTCGTGGCTCAAAACGTCATACGACTCACCTAGCTCGCCACTCGATGAACAATTCGCCAGATACGATATTCAAAGAGTTAAACACAATATATTCAACCGCATGTCAAATACAAAGAGCAAGCTCGACATGAAGAAACGCAATTCAACATGCAATACACAATTCACGACATATATTCAATCACATATTAAATACATGCAAAAACTCAATCATATCACAACATTTCATGCTCGACACAGATCAAGAAATCCATACACAATAACATAACCACGTAGAATATGAAATGCCCTTACGCTAGCATACTACGAAAGTATTAATGTGAAGCGCCCTTACCGAACTCCAAGTTAATGCTGCTCGACAACGACCTCGACACAGCTGTCTTCAAAGAGCTCGACAACGACTTCGACACGTACCGTCCTCAATCGACCTCGACACGTACACTTCTCAGTCGACCTCGACACGTACAGTCCTCGATCTGGATTCTGCTGCTTCCGCGTCCTTGGATTCGCTTTCCCGTACACCTCGATTCGGAAATCACTCGATCTCGGGAATCAGACTTCCTAAAACAAACATAACTCAGATCGATCCATGGGTTCTAATACATCTAGCTCTCATCCCAAACTTAACCACAACCCAGAAAATATAAAACTCAAGAACTTGAAATATATTTTTCCTCTAACACAAAGTTAGGGATTTCGATCAAAGTTCATGAAAAAGGTTATCTGATGCTTCAACAGATAGATCGACAACAACAATAACCAGAAGCAACGAATGAAAAACAAGAAATCGAAACGAACCAAAAATGGGGGTTTCTGGGCACTGCCGATTGCAGAAAAACAGAGGAAGAAAATTTGTTTTACAAGCCCAATTAATCGGTTAGAAAGATAGGTAATATTGTGAAGAAGAAAACCCATCAATTTGACATGATTTGGAAGCATAAAACTGGCTAAAAATGGAAGAAGAAATAGCGCTAAACAGTAACACGAAGAAGATAAAAATCTGTTTTTTTTTATACCTCAACGGTGATGGTCGAGCAGACGAGATATGTCGAGAAGATGATGAAGAACAAGGTTGATGAAGAAAGCTTGTGCAGAATCTCGATGGAACTCACGGTTTCGTCGATGGAAGTTTTTGAAGAAAACAACGAAACTCAGAGCAGAAGGAAGGAAGAAGAAAGAAGAAAAGAGAAAGAATAAGTGTTTGAGGGAAAACTGATCGTGAATACACCGGAAGCGGCATAATCGTAACTTCAGCTATAAGATGCCAATCCCATCAATCATCTACCCGTTTAATCGTTCCTCTCATAATTACCTTCTACTGGTCGGTCAGCGGTCTAGACACGCAACGAGAACGGCAAGCCGACAATATAATTATTACAAACAATATAATAATAACGCTGAATAACGTTCGAAAGAATACGAGGTATCATCTCGACACGATGTCGACAAGGGTGCTCGTACAAGCGCACAAGGTTCTAACACGAGTTCGTGAACGCGGCCTCCTCAGCTCGACATGCGTCCTCATCAGCTCGGTACGCGACTTCATCAACTCGACACGCGACCTCCTCAGCTCAGCAGCTAGTGCACGTGGTCTCATCAGCTCGGCAAATGACCTCGGTAAACGATCTTGGCACGGGATCTCGACACAAGGTCTTGGTCGAGGTCTCGATACGTCGTCCTAATACGATGTCGATCTCGTCCTCAGGTGTTACATTAAATGCAGAAAATGTGGTAGGTGGCGAAGTGATGCGACTGCAGGAACTCATTTTTTTTCTATTAAAAAAATACGGTTAGCAACGGTCATAACCGTGACTAAACCTATTTTTCACATGGGTCGAGTTATTAACCAATGTAAAACATGTTTTTTTTACATCGGTTGTAGTAGCAACTGTTCTAAAAAATACAGTTAGCCACGATTTTGACCGTGACTAACCGTATTTTTTACATCGTCACCTGTTTTCGAAAGTTCTCACTTTTTACATTGGCTAAATCTATAAGTGACACCAAACCGAAGAAATTTTTTTTTCAACCGATTTAAAATGTCTTCTCCGTAGTAGTACTGTTTATTTTATTAACATAATAATAGTAATAGTTTTGTCAACGAACTTGTAAATTAACTATTAACTAGTAGTAATTGATTAAAACGTGGATACGATGCTTTACCTTCTGTTCAGTTTTTTCCGTTATTAAATCACCTCATTTTTCCATTGGGTGGCCTCATTAATAATCGAATCCACATTTGTAAATTAATTACTCCAAGCTCATGTTATAGTAGTTCGGCAGTTCGTAATAATCCAGAAGGAAATGTAAATTAACGACACTGCAGCTGCATTCAAATAAAGAATAGTCATCACACCCACAAAATGGGCACTGCAACAAAACGAATAGTCATCGCAATGACATCAGATAAACTGCTATATCTTGTTGAAATTTCCTACCATGCGATCAGATGACCTCGTCTTCGAAATAAAAAAGTTTTAATATAAAAAGGAAATAAAAAATTGTATATTTATAATATCTCTCTCCTGTGGATATTACAAATGCAAATGTTGTACTATATGCTAAAATTTAAATCCTAGTTTTGGGGGATATAACTAACATAATTAAGTTTAAATTTTGCACCGAGCAAGGAACGTAGAACTGGCCGGAGTCGCTGAGGTCGCCGCGTGCGGTGGTAGTGATGACAGAGAACGGTGGTGGAGTACCTACAAAAGGCACTCCAACACTCAAGTCGGTATCATTCTGATGAAGTCAATCTGATGTAATAAATGCGTAGCTTATTTCTTCGTAGGCCCTCCTTATATATGACTCCTTTTAGGATTTGGAATGAATGGATGGTGATAGGGCGACTAAGTCCCTTATGATTACTGTGATCCGTTGATTAGATTGACAGTCCCAATTCGGTGGCGTAAAAACAACGCAAATCAGAGACCGTTGATTAATCGGACGCTCTAGATCGGTAGCCACTGGTCGGTCACGATCAGTTTGTAGTATTGGGCCACAAAGATGAGTTCCTAGGAGTGGGTCTTGGCCCAGTCCGGAACAGTTTCCCCCAAGTCGATGTTCGAATGTTGGAGGACTTCGACTTAAGTGGTGATTCGTTCGGATCATGACTTCGACCCAAGCGAGGGTTTAGTAAGTTCGCAGTATGGTCATTTGTTATCGAAGAGTGACTTCTGACGCGTCGTCGGATGTACCTTCGAAGTGAGACTCTAGATGCTTTCGAAGTATGACTTCGGATATATCGTGAAGTGTCACTTCGAAGGTACTATCGAAGCGTTACTTTGGGTACACTTTTGAAGTGTTACTTCGGATGCGCTTTTGGAGTTCGACTTCGAAAAGTCACTGCCGTACGCGACACGCGTCGCTGCCTGATGACGGTTTCTAGGGTGTTCTATGTCAAAAAACCTAATCGTCGCGTCATTTCAGTCGTTTCAAAATTGAAAGGGCGGCCTCGTTTTTCGCGTGGGCGGCGTGTTAGTTCCCTTATTGAGGTGATGCCTGGGTTAGTGTGCTATTAATTGCAAGTAATGATGAGGGTTTACTCTATAAATACGCGAAAGAAACCTTCATTTGCCATTTTGGTGATTTATCTTCTCTTCTGTGCATCCTCAAGCCCCGCTTCTCTCTGAAGCTCTTCACTGCTCTCATTGTCGCACCAGTGCTTCCTGCTCGTTGGATATCCAGGTATGTCGTCGCTCACTACAAGAAATCACGAGGATACCGGCCGTCGCCAAAAAACTGGCTTTTTCGACGGCTTTAGCCGTCGGTAAGTCCACACTATAAAAATTCTCGCTGTTACCGACGGCCTAGCCGTCGGTAATGCGTCGGAAAAAAATGCTGATTTTTTTATGACTTTACTTCGGTATAATTTTTTTTTAAAGTTAGTTTTTTAGTTCGGATTTACACGGGTTCAGAGAACCCTAATCCCAAATTGTTACATGCGGTCGAGAGAAGAGAGAGGGGAAGAAATGGCCTTCGCGGCCGAGAGAAGAAGAGTGACGTAAGCGACCGACGCACCGTCCTTGGCCACGCGCGGCCGTGAGCAAGTAGATGGGAAACGCGGGCAGCGTTCCACGGTGAGTCAGGGGATGAGATCGGGAGAGGGAGTGACCGAGAAGGGGAAAGACGGTGCGCGGGCGAGAAGGGGTACGAAGGGGAGAAGATGAACCCCAGCCATGGCTGGCCACGGTGGTTTCGGCCAAGATCGCTTGCCACAATCACGGGGAAGCGAGCCAGAGAGGGGGGGTTGCAAAATGATGGGACACGAGCGACGGTCCCAGCGTGGTGGTGAAAGGCGGCTCGTGGTGGTGGTTGACTGAAGAGGGTTGCGCGCACGGTGTTGGTTGTTCACCAGCGCGGTGACGAGCGACGTCTCCACCTTCTTCTTTATCAGGTTTCTCTTTTTTAGTTTTTTTGATTCACCATTTTTTACTCTCTAATTTCTATTTCTGATTTCATCTTTATCCCAAAGGGTTACCTGGAAGAAGAAGACGCAAGAAGACTTTGAAGAAGAAGAGCTAGAGCTGATCAAGTAGAAGATGAAGTCTGAGGTTTGTTAAATATTGCATTTTATTATTTATTTCTGAAATTGGGCAAAAGTCTGAAGCTTTGAATAGGATTAGGGCTCCATCATCGTCCGCGAAGAAAGGCGACCGGCAAATGTTCATGGTGGAGCTCCGGCCGGGAGAAACCACTATATTGTCGTGGAAGAAGCTGGTGAAAGATGCCAACAAGGTCAACAATGGATCTGCAAAGGGGTATTTTTCATTTTGGATGCCTGTTTGTTTTTTGTTGTTTTAAACTCGTTCTGTTAAGGGAATAAAATTATGAATGTGATGAGTGGTTTATTCACCATATCTAGGGTTTATTGCTAGTAACCCTAGACAGTAGATTCCACACAAATTCGATAGCCACTTTTTACTGATAATTTGAATTTCATATGCCTTTGATGTGATGCAGATTGGACAAAGTCACCCGACTAGTCTCACCGCGAACCTATTGAAGCTCTTTGAGCCTAGGCCTCCGTTGGAGTATAAACCTCCTCCAGAGAAAAGAAAATGTCCGCCGCTAACAGGTGTTTCATGATTGCTTATGTTAGATTTTCCTGCTGATTTTATGCTCTTATCATTGATTATTGATTAATTACGATGATTGATATGTATGGAATTACGCCTTTGTTTCTTTCTGTTTTTTCTCAAGGGATGGCGCAATTCGTGAGTAAGTTTGCTGAGCCTGGTGAACCAGAATATGCTCCACCTGTACCAGAAGTTGAAACTCCTGCAATGTTCAATTATTTTTTTTAGACAAATTATGTGGGGATTATTAATATGACTTTGTTGTGCATAGTTTCATAACTTTGTGTTGTTGTTGCATCTGGCGTGTCTGTGAAGGTTTGATTTGATGCAGTGAGTTTCTATTTTATTTTACCATATTTTGTTATTGATATAGCTGAAGCAGCTTTTCCTGGTTGTGATGGGCAGAGTTTGACGTTTGTTTGTTCATATGATTGCTCTTAATTATGTTCTCCATGTTGTGTCTGATTGCCTTTTCCCAGAGTTCCTTCAGATATTAGTTCCGTAACTATTAATTTGTAACAAATAGTGGTGCTCACAATGTGATTAATAAGTCATGGTATAGGTAGAGTTTAACCTATTTACTGGTTATGATTTCCAAATTCTGTAGTTGGGTTTTCCGCGGTGTAAGATTTTGCAAACAAAATGTTTAACTAATCAACCTTGATTCTTGCCTGCCTGCTCTCTAATATGGTACCATTTTGCTCTAAGAAAAATACTTGTTTCAATATTCTATGGTCATGAATAATAATTAGCTAGTTTGGATGCTCATTAGATTAATTAAAAAATACAAATACTGTTACTATTCAGTCTTTACCAGGTTTCATTTTTTATTGAATTTATTTAAACACGTGATTATTATAATGCTTGGTGGCCTGACAAACCTGCTGCTTACCGAGTTTTTATTGCCTTGCATTGAGTTAGTATTTCAAATAAAAGTAGTAAAATAATTTAAATGTCCGAGTCCTTGCTTCAATGGTGAAGAGTATAATATGCATATGTTGCTAATGCATTTTGGTTTGTTTAGGCACAAAGAAGAGCAAGAATACACAAGTTAAGACTAGAGAAGGGAGCAGCGAAGGCTGCCGAGGAGCTTGAGAAATGTGATGACTCCTATATTTTTGTAACTTTGTTAACTTTTGTTGATCTATGTTATCTGATGTTGTTCTTATATGTACTTCAATGTAGATGATCCACACAATGATCCACACATATCAGGAGATCTATACAAGACATTGTTTGTGGCCAGACTCGAAAGTTATCTTTTCCAGACTAAATCTGACACATTTGCATATTTCTCGTCGTATCTCATTGGTGCTATCTTCTAACAGAGTTATGAGACCACTGAAAGCATAATCAAAAGGGAGTTTGAGTCATATGGTGCAATCAAACGGGTAGGTATTTTGAATATGCCCAGAGGGGTTCGGGAAGCGTATTATATATTTTTGGTTCTTAATTTACTGTATTTCACTTCTATTTGACATTTTTACAACTTATGAGCCATCAAAATGTATTTTCAAGTCTAACAATTTCCATATGCAATTATGTATCACCAAAAACAAAATACAAGCTTATTTTATAATAATACTTTTAACTCTTCCTTTTGCCGCTGAAGAAACCGTTTCTTATAGTTTACACGGTTCTCATGACTAACTAGCTTATCGTGAAATCAATCAGTTATACATAATTATTATCCCATCCTGTCCGAAGTTTCAAGGGCATAGAATATGAATGTTCTTGATTTAATTTGTCATTTTTTAGTGGCTTTGAAATGGTAACTAGTGCATTTGGTTGTGCCACCAATTTGTTGTTGATGGCTTTTTATTTAATTTTAATTGATTTCCAGTTAGTTCCATTCCATTGTTAATATATGAGGATAGGAGATATTGGTGCTTTGGGTCTCTAGGGATTATTTTAGCAGCAAGTTTAACATCTCAGTACACATGCCTGGTAATGGGTGATATCCTTATACTACAATTGGTAATTGGTAAATGATTCTAATATCTCAATCAAACTCAATCTCCATTCAAGCACTTCCTCCTGCATGATATTTTAGTTGGGCAGAGCAATGATGCAATATTGTGCCTTTTGGCCTTGTTTTCGAGCAAGTAAAGGAGAATGACAAGTTCTTTTCCTGCACTGGGTAAAATATGTTGGGAGTATTTTGATCTCTTCCCTTTTTGTTTAAACTAGATCACCGACCCGTGCGATGCACGGGTAAGTATGTTATGTAAGTAATATTGGATTCACAAAAATATTAAAGTACTGAGTTGCATATACGGATGCAAAAACTTCAAAATGAGTCAAAAAATGAATTGTTTATTACAAATACCCAAATACTATGAACATAAGTTCATGAACATATTCTCACATCATTTGATATCCGAAATGTTGTTGTACGTGCTTTGGTCTATTTAACCATATTGGCAAGTAATTTGACCTGTACATAATAAAATGGAAGGGTAAATATGCATAGTTGATAAGTAGAAACACTAATGACCAAGTGCAGTAATATTGATTCTCATAATATAGAAAATGTGTTTTGTAAAATTATATATTACCTATCTCGGGTTTTGAAAGACTTCTTTGTAAACTACATTTGTAGTAGTGTTGGAGACCTCTCCTTTGTCGTCAGTAATAAGAATCTTCAAACCAGCCCGTGAAGTAACTCTTGAAATGGCAACATATAGTTGTCCATGCGAAAAAACAGGTCGTGGAAGATAAAGACCAACATTTTTAAGAGATTGACCTTGACTCTTATTTATAGTCATTGCAAATGATACAACAATTGGAAATTGTTTCCGCTGAAATTTGAAAGGAATCCTGGGATCAGACGGAGTTAATGACAATCTTGGAATGTAGACTTTTTGGCCAATATTATTTCCTGAAATGACCTTTGCCTCAATTATATAATTTCCCATCTGAGTGACTATAAGTCGAGTGCCATTGCATAATCCTGAAGATTGGTCAATATTTCTCAACAACATTATTGGTACACCAATCTTGAGTTTTAACTGATGACTTGGAAGCCCTGAAGAAGTAATAGTGTTTAAAAACTCAGGAGTGTGAACATCATCTGGCCTGTCAATGGCAGCATCAATTGAACACGGGCTATCAAAACTTAAGTAAGTTTTTTCTTCACCAGGTATCATTGACAGAATATAATTATTCAATGTGTCAACAATGTCATTTGTTGGTGCCAAAATTGCCCTATTTTGAAAAAATGAAGAATCACTGTAATTCTCCAATAATGATGGATAAGTACTTTCAACGATAGAAGCAATAGGGTCACCTGAATTATTTATTAGCAAGTCTTCTGGTATCTGAATATCAACCTCACCATCATTGTTTTCTCCAATACTTCCATCTCCAATACTTAAGATCCAGTTTGAGAATTCCCTCATTTCATGTACATCAGAAGATGAAGATCCAGTTTCCAGCCTCATATTTTTTGTCAATGTTAAGACTTTACAACATTCCCAGAGATATGAAGCATTGATGCTGGCATGAACAATTTCTTGTCTTGTCCCCTTTGGAATTCTTGGAAGAATTTATGCGAAATCACCGCCAAAGACAACAACTTTTCCTCCAAAAGGAAGATTCAAGCTATCATTATTGGAGAATCGAAGAATATCCCTGAAAGTCCTATCAACGGCTTCAAAACAATGCTTATGTGTCATTGGGGCTTCATCCCATATGATAAGCTTTGTCTTCACTATTAACTCAGTCAATGCACTGCCTTGCTTAATGTTGCAAGTAGAATCCTCATTAATATTTATTGGAATGGCAAATCTTGAATGTGCTGTTTTTCCACCTGGAATCAATAATGTTGCTATTCCACTGGAGGCAACTGTAAGAACAATTTCTCCCCTTGATCTAATTGCTGCAGAGCTTGCTCGCCAGATGAAGGTTTTACTTGCACCACCAAATCCATTCAGGAAAAAAACTCCTCCACGATTTTCATCAACAGCACGCATGATTGTATCATAAAAAAAATTTTGTTCAGTTGTCATTGTTGAAATCAATTTTGCATGCTCTAAAGCCAAATTTTGTCTGCCATAGTTAAGCTCATCACATATAAGTCTGTTTTGAGATTCTGAAATCAGTGTGATATCTGGCTGTGGCATAGAGGGAAAATCTTTCAAACTCCTATTATTGCTTTGTAACAACGCCTCTATTTCTACCAAAGCAAAACTCTTCAGCTCATCTTCGGTCAATACCAATTCTGCCACAAATACAACAACATAAGTGATATTTTAATAAATGAAGGAAAACATATTATACCAAGATCAGTTTGTCATTTCTAAGATACTATTAACTAATCAACTTTGATAACTAAAAGTTAAAGCAATTAATAACCTGGGAAGCGAAGGAGTAGTCGTTGCCTGTGTAAGGTGTCATCGATTAAATATTGCCATGTGTTATCCCAAATGAATTGGCCTCATCAACTGATTTGACAAAGAATAAAGTTGCAAACAAATTCCTTAAAAATGTTCTTTGTGCAGAGTGGCTTGCTTATATAATAGCATCAATATATTCTTTTTCATCATCTATTAATCCCATTGCATAGCAAGCATCTTTGAATGGGGGGTAGAGGACATTATTAATTGTCCTTATATGCAAAGGATTTTGGACACTTAATATAATTGAGCAAATTCCTTAAGTAATAGATCTCACCACTTCCAGGATGAACAAAATACGACCTTCCAATTGCAAAGCCTCTTTTCCTAACAGTCCACTGCTTTTTACGTTGATCCCAGACAAACTTTGTAGGAAATTCACTATATGTAAGATCCTTGGCCTCAGGGTACTTCTTATTAGCATCCATCCATGCCATAAATTTAGATGTTTGGGCATTGTCCTTTTCCACAACAGAATCAATTGACTCATGATCAAAGAAAGTTACAATTTGTTCTTCTGGTAAATGAAAATTCAGTCTCTCAACTGATGGCTCCCTGTAATTAATGTCAAAGGCAAATATTCTCCAGGCTGCCTCACAGGACGACAAATATCTACAGTCATAATACAATTTAATCTCATCAACACATTGACGCTTTTCCTGTTCATTTGCATTATTGTAAAATGTCGCTGTTATGCGATCATGCCCCTTGTTGATATATTTGAAGAGGTATTTTATTGATCGGGATTGATTACACCACTCTACATTTATATGAGCATTGTATTTTAGCAGAAGAAACCTGTTATAGGGCACAACAAATTTGTTATCAATAAAAGAGGCACCCTTTTTAATAACTCTACCATTATCCCTCCTCCTATATACTGGATATCCTTCTGCATCAATAGTAGTGCTCTCAACAAATTTTTTTGGGAAATATTTTGTGCACCTGCCATTCTCCATACAAATTTGTTATCAATAAAAGAGGCACCCTTTTTAATAACTCTACCATTATCCCTCCTCCTATATACTAGATATCCTTCTGCATCAATAGCAGTGCTCTCAACAAATTTTTTTGGGAAATATTTTGTGCACCTGCCATTCTCCATACATGGAGATTTCTGGTTTTGTACTCCACATGGACCGTGAATCATAAGGCCAGATACAATGCTAAAAAGTTCTGGTTCAGTTCTTTCATCAAGAATTTCAGCAGATATGATATTGTCAATATCATGAGGATGTGGACGTCTAATCTCAGGTTGTAGAAAAACCAAAATGTGGGAGTGAGGCAATCCACGCTTCTGAAATTCAATCGTGTATATGACTGCACATTGAAGAATTATGCACTATTAGTTCTCTAACTACTACTTTGTTTTATAACTTAGAAATAAGTTATACAAATACATACATACCTGACTTAACCTTACCAAATAGATTTCCTTTTTTTATTTCCTTGATCATATGATCAAGTTTAATTTTGAAAATCCTGCAAACCAAGTCGGGCCGATCCTCGGCTTTAAGATGCATACTTGTTAGAACTCTTTGTAACTCCGGCCATTTCTGATTGCAAGTAAATGTAATGAATAAATCAGGATATCCTGCCCACCTACAAATTTCCATTGCATCTTGATAATTCTGAAACATATAGCGTGCACCTCCTGTAAAGGATGATGGCAACACTATCCTCCTTCTTGCTGATGAAGGATTAGTTTCACCTCTGAGCACTGCATCAGTAAGACCTTTGTACATATCTGCTCTTAACTCTTTCTGATGTGTTTTCACATAGTTCAACCGAGCAGACTCTATCATGCTATAACCATCAACCAAGAATTTTTGAAACAATCGCTTGGAGTACAATAGAATTGAATTATCAACATCTCTTTGCTGAATTCTATAGGCAAAAAATTCCCTCATTGAAACTGTTTGTCTTTTGTTTGATGCTTTATTCGGACGCTCATTCAATTCAACGTCATCACGATATCCATCTTCTCCACGGGGGAACAACAATGGATATTGCAATGGTAGATAAGCAGTACTTAACACAGAGACACGCTTTAACATACCTGCTTGGGTCTCTACAATTATATCCCTTTCAACATCTGCTGTATCAAAATCACCCACAATAAGAGCAGCAACTTCAGTAGTTATAGGTATATTATACCTTCTTCCATCATGTCCCCTTTTGCCTAAAATTCGCAACTTCAAATTAGGCACATCATCATTTTGAAGTCGATCACGAACCATTCTATACATTTTTACATAAGAGTTATAGGTATCAAGCATTTGCTTGATATCATCAACGATTGACTCTTTTAGAGCTGAATTATGTTTATCCATCCTGTAGATAATATCCAAATAATATTAATACATAAGTAGTGTAATAATTTATTTAATTCAAAGAAAATAATAACAGTCAACAATATTATACATAAAAATGCATTAGTAGTTCTACCTTACAACAGACATTCTATTTTGCACTTCATTGTCAGTGTCATATATATATAACTGTGCAAACTTTGGCGTAGAACCTGGTGGTGGCAGTAAACTTCCCATTTGATGATAGTTTTCACCACTCATGATAAAAACAGGAGGTGCATTCCCTTCATTGATCGAAGTGTTGATTTTTCCACCCAATGATGTAAATGAAAACATCATGTTGAAAGCTCGAATATGATCTAGAAAATATTTACTCCTTTTATCTTTCTTGTGAAATAAATCTCTTAAAACTCGCGGTGGACGCTTTAACGGAGCAATTTCTATTTTCCCTTGCATACAACATAGCGAGAACTTAGGGTGAACTAGATTGTATCGTTTTTCAACTCTTTCATCATACCACATCATTGCCCCACAATTTGAGCACTTAGAACATAGATCTCCGATGTCCCAATATTCTGACACAAAAAAATAGTAGTGTAAGTGAAGAAAACTATAAGTATGTTACACATGAACAATAAGTAAATTAATAAATTAATATACCTTGACTTATAACATTAACTGAATTCAATTCTCCAGAGACAACTTCAAGATCATCATCATTATCAACATTGTCATGGATAGCACCTACTACATATAATTTATAGCAAATATTTTCAAAAGGTTAATGTCAATAAAATGAATGAAATATATCAATTAATATCATATAGAAATAATGTAGGCATCTGATGTTCCTGAATAAACATATATTGCCATTTGTGTCAATAAGGATTTATTAACATTATTATTTGAAGAAGGTTCATTTTGTTCAAGTTGTTGATGTTGATGTATTTGCTCCTCAAATCCTACATAGTGTATAGCATCAATTTTAGTAAATAACATGGTATAATAAGAGAATAAATTGTGGCTCAATAAGGATAGATTACCATTATTATTTGAACAATGTTCATTTTGTTCAAGTTGTTTATCTTGATGTGATTGCTCCTCAAATCCTACTTCGTGGGTTGCATCAATGTTACCATTATTATTTGAAGAAGGTTCATTTTGTTCAGGTAGTTGATCTTGACGTGATTGCTCATCAAATCCTACACAGTGCGTTACTTGAAATCCACAAAAATAACATCCTATAAGAAATCAATACAATATAACCCAATTACTATTATGCAATATATTTTCATACCTGAGAGTGGAGTTGCATTTATAGCATTGTTCAATATATTAGCATCAGCATCGTTGTTATCAGCAACAATATGTCTTTTTCTTGATATGTTATTATGAACAAAGTCGTCTATTCTTATTTTCCTTTTTTTGATTGATTATGCAGATTTCAACGAAGGCGAATTAATATTTTCACCATTCATAGTGCATGCGATTCTTAAACGATTTCTTTGTATATCACACAATATTCATCAAAGTTAATCAATCTGACATTAATGTATAATAACTATAATATGTAATGGGACATACATGAACATTTTAATACCTCCTAACTGAGTAACATGTTCTGGTTGCGACAATACAGGGATGCCGCGAAGATTATTGACAATAAACAAGGGATCCATTAGTCAGCCATTATTCAACACAAATTTGCCAGCTGACAATTTTGTCTTAATGATAGAGCTAACATTTAAATGGAGATTGTTACTCTCTTGATTTGGCTTCGAAGTATGATTCGGGCTACAAACCACATTAACTGAATCAACTGTGCAAATAAAATAATGTAACGGTAAATATAGACACAATAATTTATGTTTTTAAAAACATTTGACAACTTAATAGGTGGCAAGAGTCTATACTTACCGTTACTTATGTCAGATAATGTAAGGATGCGAAATATCTTTCGTTTGGAGGCTTGTTCATCATTTGTTAGACCTGTTAACTGATTATCATGTTGGGGGCTCGAAACTACAGGGCTGTCACGAAGACTGTTAACAGTAAATAGGCGCCGCATAAGTCTGCCATTATCTAACAAAAACTTGCCAGGTGTTAATTTTTTTTTTCCACAGAGCTGACAGTGCTGTTAACAGAATACATGGGACTACTCTGTTGATGTAAGTTCAGCATTGCTTTAGGAGTAGAAGCACCGTGTACTGGAGAAACTGTGTAATTGGTAACATAAAAAACTCAGATACATTGGGCATGATTATATAATAGTTTGGCAAAGTAATTATCACGGTAATGGAACACTACAAATGATGATTTCTTTTGAGGTTGTTTCTATTGCACATATTTTGTTTCTTGATTCTTTCTCATTAGATCCAACTTCAATATCATTTAATGCACGAATGGAAGATCAATTAATTAGTACTTACATGTAGATAGGTTTAATCTTGTTGCTTGACTAATGTCTATTGGTTGAGATAGTTCATGGTTGCAGCCATTATTCCATCCTGTAGAAGGACCTTGTAAAACTCTGCCATTATTCAACACAAACTTGCCGGGCGTCAATTTTCTCTTATTCACAGCATGGAGAGAACTTTCAACAGATTGCAGATGATTTCTTAGTCCACGTGAGTTCAAGCCTTGATTTGTATTTGTAGCAGTATTCCAATGTACTGAATTACCTTTGAAAGTAAATAATCTAAGCGGATATTATATATCAAATGGTTATTTGATTTTTGCCAAATAATCACTAATTTAGTTAACTTACGGTTAGTAATGTCTGTTAAGGGAACACTGTAAACATGATTCCCTTTTGACACTCTTCCAAATTTTGATTTGCTGGTCTTAAACTGTTTGTCATTAGAACCACCTACAATATATTTTTATTTATACATGAGCAGAAGTAGTTAATTCAGTAAAATTATTATTATAATATAGTACATTTTTTATACAAAAGCATACACTACAATTACCATGCTTATAATTATTTTCTGAGAGGCCGTTTGGTTTTTTCCTGCGAGATTTTTGTTGCCCAACGGTATCCTTGATAGTGATACCTACATAGACATAACAACATTGAAATTTCAGTGGTTTTTTGGCATATAATAACCAACACATTCGAAGTAGTTTAAAGGATTTCTTACAATTTTTTTCATTCACAGTTGTAACTTGAGTAGGTGTATGTAGACCAGCTACCAAGTTAGAAGAGTATATAAACTGTAAGGAGAAAAATTCAAACATAGTGTCATCGATACCGTACTGTGATCTAGAAATAATGATGTTTTTAATGGTTATTAATGTTAGGTGTAACCAAATAACAATTGAAATTATTTGTCTTAAAATTTTAAAAAATAAAAAATATAACAAAGTATTTCAACTTTAATTTATAATAACCGATCCAACATACGTTTCCACCAAATGAAGATTACTTCACCATAAATTCGACAAAACAGTTGACAGACAACTACAAAATATAAGTTCGGTAAATTGTTTGCTTCCTGGAAAATCAGGGCATAACTGGTCCAAAACACGATGACATAAGAAACGTAAATCTTTGGAAATCAAAAGTCTTCACCACACATTACATAACCCAAAATCTTTGTTTTGAAAATATTTATTCAAAACACAAACAGACCAACAAATCCAATAATATGACTACAATGAGTCAATCACTTGGTTCCTGCTTAACATCAACAACCTTCTGTACTTTTGTGCTTGATGTTTGAGCTCCACCGTCATCATCGACACATACTACCACAGACTCTGCATTTCTTTTTCTAATAGCCTTCTTGGTAGAATTCATTTCGATGAGATGTCCTACAAAATTACAATTCGATGAATGAGTTAACATTAGCAATCATTTATAACTTTCCTAAAAATTTGACATAGGGAAAATCATTAAAGCATTTGAATTATATTACCTCTAGATGAGGATGCTCCTGGGACAGCACGTCCTTACCAACATTATTTCCATCATTAGCATCATCCTGGCAACAATATAACTCCGTATAAGTTAATTTTATAAATTTATAAACAAACCTGTAAATATTAGAATTAAATATTGATTGTTGCTTATTTTTCCATTGTGCCTCTTCATTTAGTCTCCTTTGAAACTATATTTACAAAGCTCCTATAATGCAGTATTTTCCACTTAAGCCACCGAAATAATGGCAATCGTCATGTAGGAAGATGCACTTAGACACAATTTAATGGATGCATAAGTTTCTATAATTTATATTTTTTGGCGTGTTGCATTTACTAAGCTTTCATGTATTACACTACAGCTACAAACAATGCTAACATTTGGTTATTTGGGTAAATTTTAAATAGAATAATACAGGTAGTAGTCAGATTTTGATTTAATTTCTTTGTCATAACAGCTCCTTCGATATGCAAACAACAGAACACGTGTTTTTAGAGACTAAAGAAAGTCCCATCACTACCTGATGCTAAGGCCAATTCTATGCAAACAACAGAACACACATGTACCTGATATCCAGTTCCTAGCACATCATATATATACATATATATGTGTACACAGTTTTTTTTTTTTTTTTTGCTTGGCTTACTGTATTTTGACTGTAGACATATTAATGCAGATGAAAGAATGAAAAAAAATAAGGAGCAGGGAAAAAAATCAAAATAAAGCACATGAAAAAGGCAGAATCTGAGAAGTACATAGAGTAAACCATATTTACTCCTTAATTCGGTATTTCTTAATGCCCTATTAAATATATAAGTTCACAAATAATACTCTGGATAGGGTATCATGAATAATCAGAAAATCATGGTAAAAGTTGCCAAAAACTCAAGTTTTTAGTAAGTGAAGCATGACATCAATCTCAAACCTTCATGTTGTCATCAATGGCCAGAATATGATGGCCTAAGATCCTGGCCATCATCATCGTCTTCATCCTACCAAAAGACAATTTCTGATTTTGTAAATAAAATAATTAAGGAATCGAAAGAGCAGTGAATGTTAAGGAACCAAAGCAATGATGAATATGATCATGATTCAAGTGAAAACCTTAAAAGAATATTTCTTGTTAAATTTGTCCATTATCTCCTGGTCATCAGACATTCTTTTCACTATATATGTATCCCAAGTGCGATTGATATTCCCTTGGTGATTTCTACTTTGAAAAGCTACATTTCCCAATCAATGTGTCCAACTCTCTGGGATAATCGGTGAAGCCTTACCCTAAAAGGCAGTTAAAGTATGTTAACTTCATTTACGATTCAGCAAAACATTTATCTAACAAAGGTGCAGATTGTTCTACATTAACCTTATTAATCAAATCCATTTGTTCCTTTGCGATCCTTCCTCCTAAAAAGCGAGTCGTGATCTATCAAAGAGGACAAAGGTAGGCGATCGATGTTATCAATAACCTGAATGTTCAACTTATACCTATAGACAAATATATATATAATCGGCATGGATTAACCTGAATAGGTTAAAATTAAATTTACTTTGGCGTTATTTTTCATACCTAAGAAGCTGCAGGCATCATCTTTTCGCGACCTTCACGGTAAAATCTATTCCCAACAGGAACAACCTTCTTTGCACACCTAGTACATGCCTCATAGCACCACCCCTTGTCCAGATCCACATCAAGTATAGTAGCAAGAACAACACACATGCATTTACGGATATTAATTAAATTAAGTAAGTAAAAATCATCCCAATTCATTTGACTATAAATAACTACGAAACAAAATAGATTATATAAGCAAGACCTCGATTCGTCCATCAAATCGAAATTGTCATTCGAATGATGCGCAACAAATCTTCAGCCAAAGGGACAGCAGAAACGTTTGTCATCTGGCTCAGCATAGGAGTCAGTGAAACAGTTCCATTTCCCAATGTATTTTTATAATTAGAGCACTCAGGGATATCCGGATTCATAAAAAGCTTCGTTCCATTATAGGCATTTGATACACCATTTTGACCTATTTCAATTAGTCAATGAGATTTACAAATTAGGCAGATAATCCTTATATATAAAAGTAAAAGCTACAGTACAGCTTCTTTTTAGGCGCCTAAACACCTGCCTAATGCTGAGGGTAAAACTGTCACTTCGTCTACACCAACACTTAATGGCAGCTTAATTAGGTTGTTCCATCCTACTAATTGTAAACCGGTGCATTGTTCGACACTTCCATTCCAAAAATTCGCTCCATCTAACCAAAGCGACAGCGCCGCTTCGACGATCCTTCTCCTTCCCAAAATTCGCTCTGCTCGACGGTATTTGTGCTCCCAACGACGCTTTCCTTCGTTCAGTCGACTGCGTTTTGAAACCTCCTTATTTCCTCTGCATTTTCAACGGCGTCTCCTTCGTTCAGTCGACTGCGTTTCCAAACTTCGCTCTGCTCCGAAGGTTCTGAATATTTTGGGATATCAGGTCAGTTGCGTGTCATCCCGATCGCAAGTTGTAGGCTTTTCCTTCACCCAAATCGTTCGTTTCAATTTTCTTCTGTTGTTATCAATTTTTTGGGTTCTTTAATTGCATGTCCTTTGCGTTGTGGTTTGATGTTCTGCTCTTCCCTTTTAGATACATAGCAGATTGTTATCGCAAGTTGTAGCCTTTTACTTCACCCAATACGCAAAGTTCCAATTTTGTTCTGCTGTGTTTCATGATCGATCTATTCTGTTATTTTGGGTTCTTTAATTTCATGTCCTTTATGTTGTGGTTTGATGTTCTACTCTGCCCTTTTAGATCCATTTCAGATTGTTATCGCAAGTTGTAGCCTTATACTTCAACCAATACGTTCGTTTCAATTTTCTTCTATTGTGTTTGATGATTTATCTATTCTGTTATTTTGGGCTCTTTAATTGCATGTCCTTTGCATTGTCGTTTGATGTTCGATGATTATTGCTTCTAAGAAATCTTCGTATTCTTTTCATCAATCTTTGTATTCTGCTTTTGGTATTCTTACTTCAAAGTAGTGTCTGGATGCGTTTAGTTGGTGTATTTGTTTACTGGTAAAATGTAGGAACCTTCTGACTTCCAATTAATTGTTGTTATTTGTTTTTGGTATTACGACTTCAAAACAGCATGCGGATGCGTTTTGTTTGAACCTTACGCATGACTCTTTAATTTAGGAACCTTTTGAATGACTATGTAATTTTGTGGCCTTTTCATTTCAGTATCTGTTCATATGTGTTGGATATGTTCATAGATATTTTGGTATTCTAACTTTAAAGGAATGTTTGGATGCATTTTGATTAAATTGAAAATCCTGTCACATTTGAAATGTTTTCAATTAAAACAATTGATTCACATTGTATTGTTTACTTTACAGTATAATGGCAGCTGACAGTGCAAATATACCTACTAGGTGGGGGGCGTATATTTGTGAATATGATGCTAATTGTGTAAGTTATAACAGCTTAACACACAATGTGCTTTTCATAATTATTAATACATGTTTATTTTTATAGCATGATCTAATTATTTGTTCTATACAGCGGTATCCAAAGATGCCTCGACTTTTTTCCAATGATTTTTATGAAAGAATTCCAGAATCTGTGGTTTTCTGTGACCCTTACAACAATGAGTTCCAAATCCTTCTCCACAAACAGGGTGGACGTGTCTTTATACTCCATGGTTGGCATCAAATTGGGAAATATTACAAACTCACTGAAGGTGGCTGGATACATTTCGAATATTTATATGACAATGAATTCATGATGACAATCAAAAATCATAGAATGCAAGAGGTTGTATACCCACAGCCTCCAAAAACATTTAAAATTGGTGATTGTTCTTCTCCGATTGTGATATCTGATGATGATGGCGGTGAATTGGATGTCAAAGCCATGGTTGGCATGGTAATTTCTTAGAATAACAGCGACTCTACTACATCTTTTTAAATCTTTTTCCTTATCTAACATAACCATTTCACAACTGCAGGAAGAAAATCATGATACCGCTATGGCTCAGAATTTTTATAGGGCATTCTACATTGAGTACGATCCTAAGGTCGTGAGTATATTGTAAACTTTCTGAAGTTTATTTGTCATATTTGCCATATTTTTTTGTAATTATATCATACCTGATAAAAATAATTTAAATGCAGGATTATGGTAGGCTACCTGCTGCATTTAACAGAAAGTTTTACTACGAAGTTGCACGGCGTGTACTTCTTCTTGACCCGACCTACAGCGAAACGGTGAAGGTCGACAAAAGGAAATCGTCTGAGGTTCAAGGATGGTTGGACTATGATCGGTGATATATATAATCTTCCACCGGTGGTGGATAAGGATGTACTCTGACGCTCCAACAAATTTCACAATTCAAGTTACGCAAAGGAATCTAATGATTACGTGCATTACCCAAAACCACTGACTTTTTAGGATTCAATCTCATCCAAAATATCTTGAAGTGCACGATGGTGATGTGGAAATGCGTGATGCAAAACCACCATCAAATGATGACAATGGATTGGTTCGTAAATATTCTTTACGGATGGTTTCCCATTATAATTTTTAAAACTATTTATTAACATCGGTTGATGATTTTCTTTGAATGTTGATGATTTTCCATTCTAGAGCAATTTATTTGTTATTATTAGGAATTGGTTTTATATGTGTATGAGGTTTTTTGGTGAACTTACTGTCCTGGTGGATATTGGTTAAGGAGTGTTATGGATTAGTTTTATGTATGTATGAACTCTTGGGTAAACTTAGTGTACTGGGTGGATATCATGCTATAAAATGACATGGATATTTTGAGTGGTCTTTTTTGAAACTTAAGTTTTTGGCAACCAAATGCTTTAAGGGACAGTGTTATACGGATATTTGAGACTTTTGACAATAATATTTTCTCAATGCATATTTTATGTTATCATATATGCATTTTAAATTGCCAAGTCTTACACAATTTTAAGTAATATTGATTTCCATTCATTGTTTCATTTTCTTCTTCGTGAAACTAATGATCTGAAGACATTAAATTATAGTTACAATACTGATTGCATTTGCTAGAAAAGTAGTCATAATATAACACTAAAGTTACTATATGATGATAATAGTAGTTATCTACTTTACTCTGATATGCTAAATTAATGTTATTTATGTAGTTCTACTAAATCAATTTGATATCTAAATGACCATCATTCATTTCCATGTATTGTCGAGAATCGAAAATATATGCTTCAATATGGTTTGTGTGGTTCAAGCTTTCGAAGGCATTGGAAACTAACTTGGAAGATTATTCTGCATGGTTTACAGATTCAAATATAAGTGGTTCAATATAAAGTAATCTATCTTATGCTTAAAATTATGAATTTTTGAATTCTTATAATGAATTGATGTGTGATACAGTACATATATCCATTAAATTGGCCCTCATTGCATACAGTACATATATTGATAATATATTCATTAATCATTTTCAGGTTTATCACTAACATATCCATTAAATTGAAACTCATTGCATACAGTACTTTAATGGAGGCATGCATTTGTCATCTTCTAATGTGTCCTCATTAATTAATTCGATTATCACTATCATTATTTGGGCCTTTTAATCTCCAATAATAAATTCACATTAGTTCTTAGTGGACTTTTATACCATATCATTTATTAACATTGTTTTTTGGAATACTCATCAATTAAATTGTTTATCATTGGGTTAAGTAATTAGATTCATGCATTTATTGGGATAAAGTAAAGATATTTACTTTAACAAATATAATCATGAGATAACAAAGAATGCATGTTTACGCTTGCATTGGACTTGGAAACTTAATAATCAAAACCATAATAGGTATAATAATAACATTGTTGAGATACTAAACCATCATTATTATTCAGCATGGCATGCCAATTTAGGTGTCATCGACCATTTGTTACGAAGAGTTTATGTGTCCATCGAGATAGATTCAAACAAACTGACCAAATACATTTAAAAATGGGTACCTTATTTATTGGTTAATCCATAGCGAGGAAAAAAAAGAGAATAATACATGCATGTAATCTAGAATTAAAAGTCTTGCCATTTATGATATTCCTTGCATTGATACAAGTAATGTTGCATGCATCATGGATTTAATATCATGGATGCATGCATGATCCATCTTCTCATGTGTCTTCAACAAATAAATCATAAATGCCTTGCATTGGACTTGAGTTATAATAATAATGATGGTTGAGATACTAAATCTTATCACCCATCTATTGGTTAATTCAAATCTAATTATTATTATAAATGACATGCCAATTGAATAATCTACCTGACCATCTGCATTCTTGGATTTATAGTTTAAGTATTGGCCACATAAATGCATGCCATTGGTCAAAATTAATCATGTGTTTTCCATAAATGATACTGCAAACCAGCCATGAGAAGCATATGGCATACCATCATCATTACTTTCTAGAAAATTTCAAAAGTTGTATTTTATAGGGAGATTTTCATTAATTGCACCAGATTTATTTATTTATTTCATGCCATATGAAGAGGCACCTTAATATGAAGTCTGGCGATAGTAACTCTATATATACTCATTGTTATCGGCTACTTCATATCCATCTGATCTATCAACTTGAGTTTGAGCGACTCATTCTCGATAAGCATTCTGTGACACAAAGTTAACCTATGGCACCAAGAGTTACGGTGTTGACTTGATTGTCCCTGGGAAGATTGAATGGAAGGTGCATGTGCGGGTTACGAATCTGCAGGAAGTGCGACTTCAAGAATCCTCACCTTACAAATAGCCTTGAGATGCTTTTGGTTGATGAAAATGTAAGTCTTTTATTGTTGCAAATATTATTGAAATGTCTTCACATTACTGATAAATCTTCAAGACCTATTAAATTTAAATAGCATTCAGAGCCTCTTTCTATAATCAATTTCTGCCTTCTCAAGCAGCATACTTTATAGAACATTGATATGTAGTATTTGGTATGTGGTCCCAATACTGTTATCAACTTCGATTTAGATGTTGTTATTGGTATATTTTCATGAACAATACTATTTTTTAGTTACATCTTTTTAATATCTGCTAAATCTATATTTTGGAAGTTTTAAAATTGTAATTCTATTGTTAGTCAATAGAAGAAAAACTATCACATGGACAGCTAGCTACTTATTGTTGTTAGTTTAAATTCTAATGGCTAAAAGGCAAGTTTAAGACTTTTGCAGAATTTGCTTTACTGATGAAACACTGATTGCTACATATTACAACTATAAAAGTAAAAGGAAAATTCAAGAATTATGCAGAATTTATAGACCCATTGATTATTTGAAACACATGTGTGTGCTGCATTTTTTTCAAAGTAACCACACATGTTTTATCTTCATATGTAATGTGATTGTCCTTTGAAATTTGGCTATTGAAAGAATAAGTATATTTTTATTTGCCTTCACATATATGATGGTTAGTAATTTAACATTATACAATAAATACACTTCAAAGACTTGCAAATAAATATCATGTATCATTAACTCTAATATGTTATCGATATATATTGATAACTCTATCTGAGAAAACTTTCGTAAGGAAAATCTATTTCCTAAACTTGACATTAGTTGTGACTTATTCACCCTCTGCCCTCTTTGTTATTCTTTGGAACTTCTCATCCTTTTTATATGTCTCTGTCATATTATTTGCATCGTCTTTTTAAGGTGATGGTTGCATAGAAATTCGATGTATCAATTATGACCTTCCAATCCTTAACATGATTATTTTCAGAGCAACAAGATACATGCTACTGTCAAACGAACCCTCATTCAACAATTCAAGAATGTGTTGGAAGAAGGATCTTGCTACTTGCTTGAGAATTTATTGGTGGCTAAGAATGAAATGAAGTTTAGGACAACTAACCATCAATACAAACTTAGTCTTATGGGTAGCACGAAATGTGTAAAGACTGAGTCCCAACAAATTCCTGCACATTTCGTGCTACCCATAAGACTAAGTTTGTATTGATGGTTAGTTGTCCTAAACTTCATTTCATTCTTAGCCACCAATAAATTCTCAAGCAAGTAGCAAGATCCTCCTTCCAACACATTCTTGAATTGTTGAATGAGGGTTCGTTTGACAGTAGCATGTATCTTATTGCTCTGAAAATAATCATGTTAAGGATTGGAAGGTCATAATTGATACATCGAATTTCTATGCAACCATCACCTTAAAAAGACGATGCAAATAATATGACAGAGACATATAAAAAAGGATGAGAAGTTCCAAAGAATAACAGTAGGCAGTAGGTGTATAAGTCACAACTAATGTCAAGTTTAGGAAATAGATTTTCCTTACGAAAGTTTTCTGTATTAGAGTTATCAATATATATCGATAACATATTAGAGTTATTGATACATGATATTTATTTGCAAGTCTTTGAAGTGTATTTATTGTATAATGTTAAATTACTAACCATCATATATGTAAAGGTAAATAAAAATATACTTATTCTTTCAATAGCCAAATTTCAGTGACAATCACATTACATATGAAGATAAAACATGTGTGGTCACTTTGGAAAATGCGACACACATGTGTTTCAAATAATCAATGGGTCTGTAAATTCTGCATAATTCTTGAATTTTCCTCTTACTTTTATAGTTGTAATATGTAGCAATCAGTGTTTCATCAGTAAAGCAAATTCTGCAAAAGTCTTAAACTTGCCTTTTAGCCATTAGAATTTAAACTAACAACAATAAGTAGCTAGCTGTCCATGTGATAGTTTTTCTTCTACTGACTAACAATAGAATTACAATTTTAAAACTTCCAAAATATAGATTTAGCAGATATTAAAAAGATGTAACTAAAAAATAGTATTGTTCATGAAAATATACCAATAACAACATCTAAATCGAAGTTGATAACAGTATTGGGACCACATACCAAATACTACATATCAATGTTCTATAAAGTAGACGCTTGAGAAGGCGAAATTGATTATAGAAGAGATACGAATGCTATTTAAATTTAATAGGTCTTGAAGATTTATCAGTAATGTGAAGACATTTCAATAATATTTGCAACAATAAAAGACTTACATTTTCATCAACCAAAAGCATCTCAAGGCTATTTGTAAGGTGAGGATTCTTGAAGTCAGGCACTTCCCAGAGATTCAGAACCCGTACATGCACCTTCCATTCAATCTTCCCAGGGACAATCAAGTCAACACTGTCAACTCCTGGTGCCAGAGGGTAACTTTGTGTCACAGGAATGCTTATCGAGAATGAGTCGCTCAAACTCAAGTTGATAGATCGGATGGATATGAAGTAGTGATAACAATGAGTATATATAGAGTTACTATCACAGACCCCATATTAAGGTGCCTCTTCATATGGCATGAAATAAATAAATAAATCTGGTGCAATTAATGAAAATCTCCCTATAAAATACAACTTTTGAAATTTTCTAGAAAGTAATGATGATGGTATGCCATATGCTTCTCATGGCTGGTTTGCAGTATCATTTATGGAAAACACATGATTAATTTTGACCAATGGCATGCATTTATGTGGCCAATACTTAAACTATAAATCCAAGAATGCAGATGGTCAGGTAGATTATTCAATTGGCATGTCATTTATAATAATAATTATATTTGAATTAACCAATAGATGGGTGATAAGATTTAGTATCTCAACCATCATTATTATTATAACTCGAAGTCCAATGCAAGCAGACTTATGATTTATTTGTTGAAGACACATGAGAAGATGGATCATGCATGCATCCATGATATTAAATCCATGATGCATGCAACATTACTTGTATCAATGCAAGGAATATCATAAATGGCAAGACTTTTAATTCTAGATTACATGCATGTATTATTCTCTTTTTTTTCCTGCTATGGATTAACCAATAAATAAGGTACCCATTTTTAAATGTATTTGGTCAGGTTTGTTTGAATCTATCTCGATGGACACATAAACTCTTCAGAACAAATGGCTGATGACACCTAAATTGGCATGCCATGCTGAATAATAATGATGGTTTAGTATCTCAACAATGTTATTATTATACCTATTATGGTTTTGATTATTAAGTTTCCAAGTCCAATGCAAGCAGAAACATGCATTCTTTGTTATCTGCGATTATATTTGTTAAAGTAAATATCTTTACTTTATCCCAATAAATGCATGAATCTAATTACTTAACCCAATGATAAACAATTTAATTGATGAGTATTCCAAAAAACAATGTTAATAAATGATATGGTATAAAAGTCCACTAAGAACTAATGTGAATTTATTATTGGAGATTAAAAGGCCCAAATAATGATAGTGATAATCGAATTAATTAATGAGGTCACATTAGAAGATGACAATTGCATGCCTCCATTAAAGTTCTGTATGCATTGAGTTTCAATTTAATGGATATGTTAGTGATAAACCTGAAAATGATTAATGAATATATTCTTTGAATATATGTCTTGTATGCAATGAGGGCCAATTTAATGGATATATGTACTGTATCACACATCAATTAATTATAAGAATTCAAAACTCACAATTTTAAGCATAAGATAGATTACTTTATATTGAACCACTTATATTTGAATCTGTAAACCATGCAGAATAATCTTCCAAGTTAGTTTCCAATGCCTTCGAAAGCTTGAACCACACAAACCATATTGAAGCATATATTTTCGATTCTGCACAATACATGGAAATGAATGATGGTCATTTAGATATCAAATTGATTTAGTAGAACTACATAAATAACATTAATTTAGCATATCAGAGTAAAGTAGATAACTACTATTATCATCATATAGTAACTTTAGTGTTATATTATGACTACTTTTCTACCAAATGCAATCTGTATTGTAACTATAATTTAATGTCTTCAGGATCATTAGTTTCACAGAAAAGAAGAAAATGAAACAATGAATGGAAATCTGAATATTACGAAAATTGTGTAAGACTTGGCAATTTAAAATGCATATATGATAACATAAAATATGCATTGAGAAAATATTATTGTCAAAAGTCTCAAATATCCAGAAGCAACACTGTCCCTTAAAGCATTTGGTTGCCAAAAACTTAAGTTTCAAAAAAGACCACTCAAAATATCCATGTCATTTTATAGCATGATATCCACCCAGTACACTAAGTTTACCCAAGAGTTCATACATACATAAAACTAATCCATAACACTCCTTAACCAATATCCACCAGGACAGTAAGTTCACCAAAAAACCTCATACACATATAAAACCAATTCCTAATAATAACAACAGTTGCTCTAGAATGGAAAAATCATCAACATTCAAAGAAAAATCATCAACCTGATGTTAATAAATAGTTTTAAAAATTATAATGGGAAACCATCCGTAAAGAATATTTACGAACCAATCCATTGTCATCATTTGATGGTGGTTTTGCATCACGCATTTCCACATCACCATCGTGCACTTCAGTATATTTTGGATGAGATTGAATCCTAAAAAGCTGGGGTGGCCTTGGGTAATGCACGTAATCTGTTAGATTCCTTTGCAGAACTTGAATTGTGAAATTTGTTGGAGCGTCGTAGTACATCCTTATCCAGCCACCAGTTGGAAGATTATATATATCACCGATCATAGTCCAACCATCCTTGAACCTCAGACGATTTCCCTTTTTGCTGACCTTCACCAGAATTCTGTTGTAGGCTGGGTCAGTAAGAAGTACACGCCGTGCAACTTCGTAGTAAAACTTTCTGTTAAATGCAGCAGGTAGCCTACCATAATCCTGCATTTAAATTATTTTTATCAGGTATGATATAATTACAAAAAAATATGGCAAATATGACAAATAAACTTCAGAAAGTTTACAATATACTCACGACCTTAGGATCGTACTCAATGTAGAATGCCCTATAAAAATTCTGAGCCATAGCGGTATCATGATTTTCTTCCTGCAGTTGTGAAATGGTTATGTTAGATAAGGAAAAAGATTTAAAAAGATGTAGTAGAGTCGTTGTTATTCTAAGAAATTACCATGCCAACCATGGCTTTGACATCCAATTCACCGCCATCATCATCAGATATCACAATCGGAGAAGAACAATCACCAATTTTAAATGTTTTTGGAGGCTGTGGGTATACAACCTCTTGCATTCTATGATTTTTGATTGTCATCATGAATTCATTGTCATATAAATATTCGAAATGTATCCAGCCACCTTCAGTGAGTTTGTAATATTTCCCAATTTGATGCCAACCATGGAGTATAAAGACACGTCCACCCTGTTTGTGGAGAAGGATTTGGAACTCATTGTTGTAAGGGTCACAGAAAACCACAGATTCTGGAATTCTTTCATAAAAATCATTGGAAAAAAGTCGAGGCATCTTTGGATACCGCTGTATAGAACAAATAATTAGATCATGCTATAAAAATAAACATGTATTAATAATTATGAAAAGCACATTGTGTGTTAAGCTGTTATAACTTACACAATTAGCATCATATTCACAAATATACGCCCCCCACCTAGTAGGTATATTTGCACTGTCAGCTGCCATTATACTGTAAAGTAAACAATACAATGTGAATCAATTGTTTTAATTGAAAACATTTCAAATGTGACAGGATTTTCAATTTAATCAAAATGCATCCAAACATTCCTTTAAAGTTAGAATACCAAAAATATCTATGAACATATCCAACACATATGAACAGATACTGAAATGAAAAGGCCACAAAATTACATAGTCATTCAAAAGGTTCCTAAATTAAAGAGTCATGCGAAGGTTCAAACAAGCGCATCCAGGCAGTGTTTTGAAGTCGAATACCAAAACAAATGAACAACAATTAATTGGAAGTCAGAAGGTTCCTACATTTTACCAAGAAACCAATACACCAACTAAACGCATCCAGACACTACTTTGAAGTAAGAATACCAAAAGCAGAATACAAAAATTGATGAAAAGAACACGAAGGTTTCTTAGAAGCAATAATCATCGAACATCAAGCGACAATGCAAAGGACATGCAATTAAAGAGCCCAAAATAATGTAATAGATAAATCATCAAACACAATAGAAGAAAATTGAAACGAACGTATTGGTTGAAGTATAAGGCTACAACTTGCGATAACAATCTGAAATGGATCTAAAAGGGCAGAGTAGAACATCAAACCACAACATAAAGGACATGAAATTAAAGAACCCAAAATAACAGAATAGATCGATCATGAAACACAACAGAACAAAATTGGAACTTTGCGTATTGGGTGAAGTAAAAGGCTACAACTTGCGATAACAATCTGCTATGTATCTAAAAGGGAAGAGCAGAACATCAAACCACAACGCAAAGGACATGCAATTAAAGAACCCAAAAAATTGATAACAACAGAAGAAAATTGAAACGAACGATTTGGGTGAAGGAAAAGCCTACAACTTGCGATCGGGATGACACGCAACTGACCTGATATCCCAAAATATTCAGAACCTTCGGAGCAGAGCGAAGTTTGGAAACGCAGTCGACTGAACGAAGGAGACGCCGTTGAAAATGCAGAGGAAATAAGGAGGTTTCAAAACGCAGTCGACTGAACGAAGGAAAGCGTCGTTGGGAGCACAGCGCCGTTCGGAGCAGAGCGAATTTTGGGAAGGAGAAGGATCGTCGAAGCGGCGCTGTCGCTTTGGTTAGATGGAGCGAATTTTTGGAATGGAAGTGTCGAACAATGCACCAGTTTACAATTAGTAGGATGGAACAACCTAATTAAGCTGCCATTAAGTGTTGGTGTAGACGAAGTGACAGTTTTACCCTCAGCATTATGCGGGTGTTTAGGCGCCTAAAAAGAAGCTGTACTGTAGCTTTTACTTTTATATATAAGGATTCTTAGTTAGCCTACTTCTGATGTTGCTAAAACTTTATTTTTGGCTTTAAAGGTTGTCAAAACCAAATCAGCTGTTGAGAAGATGTTATGGTATTTTCTATATTACCCATAGTTGTTTTCATTTTATCAATTTAAAAAAAAAAGTGTGTTGGATGCAAGAAAACAGTGTACCCAATTGAAAAGGTACGTATCTCAATTGAAAGTTCTATGAGATTTTTTTTTGTTTTAATTTCTAGATTACAGTGGGCTAAGCCATCGGTAATTTTGGATACGTGTTTTTTTTAATTTGTAGTTTAGCCGTCGATAACTTAGCCGTCGGTAAAGTACAAAAAAATGGTTCTTTTCGTGGATTCTACCGACGGTCACGAGGTGACTTTCCGACGGAAAAGCCGTTAAAAATTACCGACGACTTTATTTTAGCCGTCGGTAAATTTAGCGACGAGCGATTTATCGATGGCCACGGGGCCTTCGGTAATCTTGAATTACCGACGGCTTTTTGTCATTACCGATGGCTTTTGGCCGTCGGTAACGGCGAGAATTCTTGTAGTGGCTTACTCCCTTCCTTTTATTTCTCCAAGTCTGAGTGTGGCCGTGATGGGCGTTGGCCCGCCGTGGCCCACCGTTTCTAGGAGGTTTGCTATGTTTTTGTTTTTGAATTTCACGGTGAGCGGTGAGTGTTTCTGGAACGGTTATGGGTTTTCCGGTGAGGCGTTTAGTGAAGACTTTCTGGGTTTTTGTTGGTTAGGGAGTTCAGTGTTTAAACGATCCTTTCTTTGGGTAGGTCGGAGATGGGCAAGACCAAAGACCTCCTAAGTAAAAGGGGATATTACGTTCCTCCCAACGCCAACAAATATTCGTGGGTAGCCGAAGATGCTCTCTTTGCAAGGTCGATCTACACCAACGAAGCAACCCTCGCTGCATTCTTACCGTATCTGGACGTCGGTAAGAGCAAAGGGGTATTAGAAGATTGGGAGGTGATCTCTCCTGGTGCCAATGATCGGATTTGTTCGAGACTGGCTGAGGGAGAAGATTTATTCCTTTCGATGCATAAAATCTATTTCACCGAACTGGTGCCTTTTTTGGAGTTTGAGATTGGCGTGTTCAACCACTTGATAGTGGCCCCTCCCAGCTCCATCCGAACTCATGGGCGTTCATAAGGAGTTTCGAACTCATGTGTTCGCACCTAGATATCCCACCCCTGGTTAGGGTATTCTTTCACTTGTTCAGCCCCTTACGATCGGCAGATAATGGTAGTTCTCCACAAGGCTGATTATCGCTGAAGCCGAAGTTTAGGCTTATCGAGGCGTATAGTGATTCTGTTTGAGGCTTCAAACGAGAATACTTCTACCTCAAACCTCGGAGCGAAGAAGCGAAAAGATGCTTAGTTAGGAATCAAGGGGAACACACCGAGGAACTCTTCCAACCATACTGGAGTCAAGACTACTTCCTTGTCAACGTCAAGAAGTTCGGATTTCTAGAAAGTGTCTTGAGCGTTCAAGATATGGGGTATGTGGCTCGACTAAAGGAATATGTCGGGGGGATCCAAGCCAAAGTGAGGGAGACTCCGATAGGATCAAAAACTATCACCCGATACGTGAATAGTCAGATGCTTTTTAGTTGCTCTTCGGTAGACGAAGCCAAAGAGTGTTTAGGTATATATGTTATTGCATAAGTTTTTGTTTACCTTAGGTGCAATTTCTGATCTTTCTGTTTTTCTCTTGGTTCTTCCAGGTGCAATGGCAGACATTGAAGCTTTGAACAAATTTCTAAGCAAGAAGAAAAAGGCCATTTCAGGAGGTAGTTCGTCGATAGGAGTCTTGGGCAGTTCCTCGACAAGGTCACCCTCGTTGGCGGTGGCCGTCCCTTCGTCACCTGCTTCTCACCATGCTCCAACCCCGACCTCGGATCTCGCCAAAGACCCAGAAATCAAAGAGATTCAGGCTCCTGCTCCCCAAGGCGAGAAAGGGACGGACATCGACACCGAACTGAGTGTCCCCCCTTTGAAATGGCAGAGGAGAGACACTGGGAAGAAATAAAGCTGCTTGGAGAGGGTTACCGGGAGTGGTGACTTCTCCGGGAGCGATGGCCCTGCGGTGTGGACTCACAACAATGCTCTCTCTTCGGAGGAATTGTGCCACTACACTTCGGCTGCGGATAAGGTCTACTTGTCGAACTTATCTAGTTCGGCTCGTGAGGATTCAGTGTTGGAGTGTTCCAGTTGGATAGTTTGAAGCCTGAACCTCCTGGTGCACACTTTCGAGCGCAATGCCGCGCTGGAGAGGAAGAACATAGAGTTCAAGACTGCAGCGGAAAAGTTACAGGCTCGTGCCGAAGAAGTGCAAAAAAGGGAAGCCAAGATGACTGATC
Organism: Calophaca sinica; assembly: GCA_037113605.1. Classification (NCBI taxonomy): domain Eukaryota; kingdom Viridiplantae; phylum Streptophyta; class Magnoliopsida; order Fabales; family Fabaceae; genus Calophaca; species Calophaca sinica. The sequence goes on along the minus strand of CM073734.1, from coordinate 13,067,387 downwards.
TTGAGAATAACCTCCAAGATAGGACGGACAAGTTAAATAATGCGAGGAACGAGGCAGTGCTGAAGCAGAGGGTCCTCGACCTCGCTAAAGAACGTGACCAATTCCTTTTCGACAAGAAGGCTCTCCAAACTAAGAAGGAGGAGGAAAAAGAGAAGTTTCAGAAGGACCTGGAAGAGGGTAAGACAACTCTTACTTCGGCCAACGCAGAAACTGAAAAGTGGAAAAAGATTACCGATGAGTTCAGGAATCAACAGTTTGAGAATGTTGTTGACCAAGTCCGACTGATGTAACCGACCATTGATGTCGATGTTTCTAGGCTGTTCAGTAGGGGCGTTGTCAACGAAAATCTGATTGTCGACCCCAAGATCATGGAAGTCCTTTATGAGGCGGTGCCTACAATGGACAGGGATGTGGCGCTTACATTGGAGACCCTGGAGAAGACTATCGATGACCTAGCATGAAGACCTGGGATGCCAAGGTTTGTTTTAACTTGTTTAAATTTTGAACAACTTAAATTTGGACCTCTTCGGAGGGTTATTTTGTAATCGACAGCAACTCTTTTCTTAACCCATGTTAAGTTTCTTGCAATGTTTGATGCAATTCTTTATGTTTGTGCTTGTTTCTCGGAGTTAGTTCCGATCTTGTTTTTTCGGAGTTGGTTCCGATCTCGTGCTTTCGGAGTTAGATCCGATTTTCGTTTCGGAGTTGGTTCCAATTTAAATTCTCTCGGAGCTAGATCTGATTTGGTTTCTCGAAGGGTCCATTCTGGCCAAGGATGGTCCCCCTCTGCCCCAATCTTAGGGAGTTCGTTCCCTTAGATGGGTGAACGCTATTTCGGCTTGACCTATCCTGGAAAGACTGGCTAGGTCGATTAGGCAGTCTACCACGTGTTCCTCGGACACCGCTTTCGAGGATCTTAGGGAGTGTTATTTACGTCCTAAGTTCCTTCGAAGCGTGTACTAGGAGATAGAACTTCGGCGTACTTCGCCGAAAATGATGTTGTCGATGACCTTTAGGGATAGTGAAAACTTCCCAGAAATCTTTTGAAGCGCGTGTCGAGGTATAAAGTTCGGCATTTGTCGATGTATTAACCGGCCCTCGCTTCTCTCCCCCTAACACAAGAAATAACATAAGAAGTGCAACTTGTACGTAATTTGCATTAGAAATTGATGTCAAATTACAATTTGAAGAAAAACTGTAAATGATTTAATTAGACTTCGACATTGGATAGTTCAAAGTTGTTCGGGACACAAGTGAGTAGACGTGGCGATGTACTGTTACCGATTGATCCTGGTTGTAGAAACCGGACTCAACTATAGTACTCCCTATTAGATTAAGCATACTAGAACCAACACATTCATAAAGATAATAAGGAATTCAAAATAGCAATTAAACGGATATCAAGAACATTGTAAAAGATCCCCCATCACCCCTAGTGATGGAATTAGCTACTCATAATGTCATGCAACAAAAGAAAGTAAAACAAATCCAAACTCCTAAAAGACATGAGTTTAAGAACCGAGACACCCTTTTGGTATGACGGCAATCCTCTCGTGTGTTCCTCACGTCTCCACGAACTCCAGCAGTAATTTAGAATTGATGGGAAGCTCCAACGATCCAAACTCACTCTAATCGTATGGTGTTTTCGAATGATTCTCAATAAGGGGGCTCTTGACTCAAAAATTCGTCAAAAGGTCTTTGTAACATGTTAAGAACCCCTATTTATAGACTGGGCTGCGAATTAGGTTTTCTGGCTTCAAATCTGCACTGATCAGGGACGGGGTACGATCGTACAGAGTATATACACGGTCATACCGAGCTTTGTAAATGACGTTGACTCGTACCCGTTCGTGCTGTTGCCCTGAAATCACTTGTGTACAGTCGTACTGCCTTTGGCACGGCCGTACTGGACTATTTTATCGGCGTCAGGTGGTACAGACTGAGGGGGTACACCCTTACTGGGACTCTACTCTAGGTACGGCCGTACCATTGGTAGGTCAGGTCGTACCGCTTGTCCAGTAGTGCTAAAATTCTCCAAAACTAGCCAGTTTTTGTCCTTTTTCGCATCTTTTGCTCCAAGTGGTGTCTTCATGATATTTCTGCATAATAAGACATAAATGAGTACCTTTGTGCATTAATCAGTGCAAAATGGTGTAATTAGATACTAAAAATTCCCTATAAATATAGACAAATTGGTGTGCTACCATATTCCCTCATAAGGAATGAGGTCGTCCTTTGAAAGCTTCAACGTATCAAACAATCCCCTGTACAAAATGTCGACGAAGCTTCCCTGGTCGTCGAGAATCCTCCTAACGTCGACATTTGCCATCTTCGCCCGGACTAAGAGAGGAATGTCTTTGTTGGGCTCGCTCCTTATCAAATCTTCGTCATAAAAAGCAAGTGTTGGTCTACTTGACTTTGGACGATAGATAAGAGGGCAATTGGAGTTAACATCAGCTATTGCTATGTCTTTAAATTTTCTCTTTTCAGTCTTGATGGATGGGCCTCCCGGTTTGTTAGGTCCTCCAGTGATGACCATGGCAACTGTAGTGGTATGGGTCTGATCCTCTTCGTCATCGACCCTTCGCTTGGCATCTCAACTTGTGGACACGTCGTGAACGCGTGCAGCTGGAGACATCGACTACTTCCTTCCCGATCTCTCACGGGTATACTTCTGCAACTTACCTCGCCTTATCAACTGCTCGACGACATCCTTTAACTGGACACAATCTTCTGTATTGTGACCGTTACTGCGATGCCATCAGCAGTACTTTGTTTTGTCTGTATCCGGCCTTTGTTTTATCCAGTTCGGGAGTTTGGTCCCAGCGTCCTTGAACTCGGTGTGCAAACACTCTTCCAAGATGCGGGTCTGCGAGGTGTTCAATGGTGTGTATTCGGTGTATTTGATTACCGAACTCTTGGAATCTTTCTCTTTTTTCGACTTGGACTCTTTGTGGCCTGATCCTTTCACTTGTGTCGTTTCTCTGTGATTGGTTTGCATGCATTGTTCTTCATAGTCGACGAACTTTTTGGCGCGGCGCAAGAGGTCGTTATAATCGCACAGGCAATTGACTCCGATATAGACGTGGAACAAACTTTTCTTGACCAACCCCTGCTAGAGGAGGTACATCTTTATGTCCTCTCGGACTTCTCTGGCCAGCATGGCCTCTTGGGTAAGCCTCTCGATGTACTTCCTCAGGGATTCATTTTCTCCCTGTCGAATAGCAGCGATGGTTGCTTCCGACTTAGGCTGAGGCCGAGAAGTGGTGAAATTGTAGGTGAACTTCTGCTGAGTTCGCCCCACGATCCAATGGAGATCGGTTTCAGCCCCTGAAACCATGCCAAAGCTATTTTCGATAGAGTCAGAGGGAATAACTTGCATTTAATTGGTTCCTTAACGTTCCGATATCTAATGATGGTATCGAAGCGTCCGATATGCTCATCTGGATCCCCTATCCCGTCATACAGCTCGAAGGTCGGAGGCTTTTCAAGCGAATGAGGAATCGGGAATAATGTGATCCCTTCGGTGAATGGTCCAGCCTGGAGCAGGTCGTCATCGTCGTCGTACCTCCTCGTGTGGTGAGGTGATGCGCTTTCGTTAGAGGCCGACGACGCGTACGGTGATCAGTGCGAAGGGGATCTCCTCTGAGAGTGCGACGAAGTGTTACGCCTTCTGGTCGGTGACCGTTCCGTGGTTCAGTCAGCACGAGACGATGGTGGTGCATCTCCCTCCTCGTGGGAGATCGTTCACCCGACTGCTTATGGCGCGACGACCCAACAGTGTAGTGTCCTCCGGTGATGGATCGGTGGAATTCTCCAGATCTAGGGTTCTCACGATCTCTTTTGGTTCTGGATTCTCCAGATCTGGATGGTGATCTAGATCTGCGACAAGATCCAAGTTGCATGACAGCGCGTGCGGAGATCTCAGCTTGTTGAGTCACCATTCTGGCAATTCTGCGGTTTTGGTCTTCGATCATTTGAGTCTGCCTCTGGATGATCGAAATGATGTTCTCTAGTAGAGATGGTTGAGCATTGACAAGTGGTTGAGCCGCCATAGTAGTCGGCGGAGCTTCGCCGTGCGGAAGTCGTGACGGTGGAACTTCTTCCACAGTCATAGGGAACATGACTGGTTCTGATGTGATGGATACCAACTGTCCGTCGACCTGAGGTGACGGAGGACGAGATTCAGGGTTGTTTCTGGTGGATTGGAGGACGGGTTGCGACGGGCCAACCATTATATGATTGGAGAGATCTGTAGCAGGCAAGAACGCTCCCACTGTGGTCGCCAATGTTACGAGCAAGGAACGTAGAACTGGCCGGAGTCGCTGAGGTCGCCGCGTGCGGTGGTAGTGACGAAAGAGAACGGTGGTGGGGTACCTACAAAAGGCACTCCGACGCTCAAGTCAGTATCGTTCTGATGAGGTCAATCTAATGTAATAAATGCGTACCTTATTTCTTCGTGGGCCCTCCTTATATAGGACTCCTTTTAGGGTTTGGAATGAATGAACGGTGATAGGGTGACTAAGTCCCTTATAATTGTCGTGATCTGTTGATTAGATCGACGATCCCAATTCGGTGGCATAAAAACAACGCGAATCAGGGACTGTTGATTAATCGGACGCTCCAGATCGGTAGCCACTGGTCGGTCACGATCAGTTTGTAGTATTGGGCCAGCAGATGAGTTCCAAGGCCCACTCCGAAAGAAATTTCATTTTATCGTTGTATTATGCACAAAATTTACTCAATTTAATTAGGATTCAAAGATAATCGATTAAATATAAAAAAATCAAGTATTCTTAATAAAAAATAAATTAAAAAATTTCAATCAACAACATCTAGATTAGTCAAATTCAGTCACTTTCAAGGACCCTTTTTTTTTCACGCCAAAAAAAAAAGGACCGATCAGCTTCATTTTTTTTTATAACAAACCGATCAGCTTCGTTAAAAGGGGGAACAAAAAACTTTGATATCTTTGTTATACTTTCTATAATCAACTCAATCTGATGTATAAGTTAGATATTTTTTTGTGTATAAAGTTATTAGATATATTTTAAGTCCTAGTGTTAGAGACTTAAATAATTTAGATGAGAAATAAGTTAAATTTAATTTTTATCGTAGTATTATTATGCAAAAAATTGCCCTGTTTAATTAGTATTCAAACCTAGTCGCTTAAATATATAAAAAAAAATCAATTCATGAAAAACAAACTAAAAACAAATTCACTCAACAAACTCTAGATTGTCAAAGTTCAAAGTCAAACAGAAAAACCGACCTTCATTTTAGGACCGATCAGCTTCATTTTTTTCATTTTTTTTTTGATAACAAACCGATCAGCTTCGTTAAAAGGGGATAAAAAAAACGTTGATATCTTTGTCATACTTTCTACAATCAACTCGATCTGATGTATAAGTTAGATATTTTTTTGTGTATAAAGTTATTAGATACACTACAACATTTTAGACCTACGGCAACGCCTAAATTTACAACGCCTAAAAAACCGTTCTCTTAGATTATAATAGGCAACGGTTTTGTGAATCCGTTGGTATGTCAACCAAACTTTAATAATTTTTATATGCAACGGTCAAAAACCGTTCTCAAATAGTCAAAGACAACGGTTTTTTTAATTTTTTTTTGTCAACATTTTTAAACCGTTCTCTATTAATTTTTATTATTAACAAAAAAAAAGGCTTATTTTCGTTTAGGCGCTAAAATTTTTTTGCTCACCCGCCAGTTTCTTTCTTTTCTTCTTTTCTTCTAATTGTTAAAACAAAACCTAAAATTTTCTTCATCAGAACCTAATCTCCTTGCGTTAATCCTCACTCTTCAATCGATGGCAATGGTGAATCCACCGCACCCATCTCCTCCTTCCTCTCCGTCGTCCCCCCTCATAGACCGGCATCCACCGCACCCATCTCCCCGTCGAACCCTAGGCGATGACTTATTCTCTGCTGACGGCGACGACCGCACCCTCTTCTTCTAACATCTCGTCGCTGCTTCTCCCTCTTTGCGAGCCGCTAATTCTCGCTCTCGAGCCGCAAGTCATACGCACGGGCTCAAGCATTGAGAACCTCTATTTCGGTGAAAATCACGAACCGTGGTAACCGCTTTTCCTTCGCTCGCTGCACCGCTGCTTCGTTGGCTCTCGCATCGACCGCATCCATTGCATCCTCTCCAAAGAACCTTTGCGACCGTGGCGTATCCTCTCCAAAGATCGGCCAGGACCGGCGCGCATCCACCGACGCATCTCTCAGTTCAGGTACATCGCTAATTTCCAGTTTGTTCCTTACTTCCTTCCAGTTTGTTCGAACCAGTTCTGTTTTGCTCTCTCTCTCTCGCTAATTTCTGTTTTGCTCCGTGATGAATCTTACTTCCTTACTTCCTTCCAGTCTATGTTTAAAATCAAAATACATCATCAGTTTATATATAACCAATAGGCTAGCATTGTTTTATGATTGCAATGTGAATGGCTTATTTGCTCAATCACTTTCTCTCTTGTTGCTTATGCAGGTGCTTCAGGGGTAACACTCAAGAAGAGGTAATTTTTGTACTTGAATCAATATTCTTTCTGTATATTAAGTTTTGAGGTTATAATCTTTCTATTGTAAACTTGCATGAGTTGCCAAATTGATTGATTCCACATTGAAGTTTTTTGTTTATCCTATACACTAGAGCTGGCCTAATGGTGACTGAGGCATAACACAAATTTTGAGAGAGATAATTTTGTTTTAAGTGATAGAGAGTACCCCATATGGTGGAGTAGTTGCTAGTGGGCCTAGTATGTGTGAACCTTGAGCATCCGTAGCCTTTTTACTTTATAAAAACTGATAGCAAATATTATTTTTTTTTGCTGGTGGGTCTAAGGTTAGAGCTTTAATTGCCTCACCCTTGGCTCGATGCTGCTATACACCCATATCACTTATTCGGTACTTCACTATTAATTAAAGATGCACATCATATATGTTAGTCCCATGTCAATGTGTTTTTCTATAAAGGTATGCAAACGAGTGAAGTTGTCTTGTCTTACCATGTATCACTTGTTGTCTACAGGAAGCTTATCTTGGACTAGTATTGTATAATGCAAACACTGAGTTAGGTATGACTTTTATATTTTATTTCTTTTTGGTGTAAGATATGTCTTTTTATTGAATGTAATATATCAAGTGGGAACCAGATTCCCTGCATTCGTGGAACCACGCATTCACTTGATCAGCAATTTACACTAGTCTTAGCGGTGGTAGACAAAATGCTATCGGACCCGGTAGCTCTAACTGCGTGCTTTTTCTACCACCGTTGGAAGACTAGTGTAAATTCGCGTGACTGCGTGAATGCGTGACTGCAGGGAATCCGGATCCATATCAAGTGTGTGTTCATTATAACTGCATTTAATTTCACAATACACAAAGCCAATTATTTGAACCAATCCTTTTGGAAGTACACATTATTCATAGACCATTACCTAGTTGTTTCTTCGGAATGGCTTACCTAAACATATATATATATATATATATATATATATATATATATATATATATATATATATATATATATATATGGTTATAAGGGTACAAATCCTAATAAATATGTTTCTTTTGTATTCAGTAGATGCAGGCTATGACATCCAATTTATAAACTGGACAAAAGATGAGAATAAATATCTAGAAACCCTGTCAAGTTTATCTTTCAATGGGAATGACGCAAATCAATATACCATGGCAGAAGGCCTCGCAGAGGCTCTGGTGGTATGCGAACACATATATTCCTTTTGCTTCTTATTATTCGATTATTAATTTAACTATGCTATATATTGTATGCACATGCTACCATAGAAAAAAAAATGGGAATGATTAACAATTTGACCCTTTGGCCTAATCAGATGTACCCCAAGCCATCTGATATAATGACAACAAGAGAATACTATAATGCAGAAAGACATTGTATTCTCATTGCTCCAGGTGACCCTACTCCTAGGAGAATGATGTTGTGTTTGCCAATGATTCGAAAAGGCCATCTTGTTGGCCAACGATTACAGGCTTCTCAAGTTGATTTTATGGACGTGGCTCAAATGTTTGCCCCGGTAGTATACTACGACATCTGCTCTTATTCTTGTTGCCTTACCATAATAACCTTTCTATTATTTACATTCATGACTATGCTCATGTTATTACATGCAGTTAGCCATGTCCCTATCGGTGATAACTCCCAATTCACTTCCAATTTTTGGAGCCATTTTTAATTTGGTAAGAGTTTTTTTCCTCATATATAATGTCTTTGAATTAATATCTTGTTTGTTGGTCTTCTATAAAGGGCTTGATACCCTTTAAACTTGTGCTTAAGAAAGCATTTAGTAGATATGTTAGAATGGAACAAAACATAAAGTATAGATTTTCTACTATGTTTGGTTCATGGCAAAAAATGGAATGTGTAACAAGTGAAAAAGGTAAAGCCAAAAAGAATAGAACAATTTTTCTCATATCATTTTGTCCATGTGCGAAAGACTATTTAAATCTAGAAACACATCTAATATGGGCCAGCTAACCGTTGTATTGGCATTGCATACAAATGTAATATATGTATAACTTTTTTTGTAAGTGTGGTTGTATGAGGAGACACCCCCTTACTACCAGGCAGTGCACTAATGACATGTCGGGGCTGTTGGAAGAGACCCAAACCAAAGGATCACTAAACATGGCTAAACCTTAAGTAGTTTTAACCAATCGAAACTAATCAACTATATATATATATATATAGCTAATTAGCAAATGTGGGCTATTGGTCAAATACGAAGCAATCTACCATATGAAGGTGTTAGTTTGTTTTTGTAGGACTAAGAAATCATGCACATGAGTAAAGATTAATCGCATAAAAAAATCTAGTGTTCCAATGAATGACTAGCTATTACAAGAGTAGTAATCAAAGTATTTATATATGTTTTGGTGAGTATGTACATAACTTTGTTTTCCAATCTTTTGTAGGGGAATAATGTTTAACATTGGCAAATGCTCCTATATCCAGTTATAGCACTGGTCGGTTTACTGTTTTATTGTCAAGAAACTTTCAAAAGGCACATGATGCCCTTCAAGAAAACAGAATAGTCGGTACACCCTCCACAAGAAGTGTAGAGCCAATAAACACAACACCTGCCACTACACTTCACATAGTTCACGCCAACAATCTTCAAGGTTATTCCCCCCCCCTCTCTCTCTCTCTCTCTATATATATATATATATATATATATATATATATATTGTGACATCAGATTTTATCTCTCATTCTTTTCATTCTCAACCTTTTTTGCTCGGGATTCCTTGCGTGCACTAATTGACAAAGGTTCATATCAAACTTTGCATCGTCGAAGGGGATCAAGGTTGATAGTTAGAGCAGATCCAGTAAGTTTTTATTACCAGTGTATTTGTAAGCAACAATGATATTCTTTCGGGTTTTTCTATACAAGTTTTCCTTGTGAAAGTATTCCTATGTTCATTGTTGCACTTTGTAGATGGTTTAACCTATTTTAACAATCTGATAGAAGAATCATCTCTGCCATCTAGTTTGAATATCTTAGAAAATGATTATGGTCACATGATTCGCAAACATTTGCAGTTCTGTCTTAGTCTTGGATCATGCATCTGATTTTATAGAGGTATGAGCCAAAACCTCTGACCTCATATTTTTTTTGCAGTATTTCTGCAACTCCATGCATTGTAAAAAGCAAATTGAAAATAAATTAAGGTGGTGTGATTTGCCTTTGCATGTTTATTAGCTCAACTACAAGGGTACAAACATATTTTGTCTGCATTGGTTGGAATGCTTTGATTTTGTTGTTGTTGTTTAGAATTATAGATAATTAATATGTGATATGTCCTGCTGGCTGTGTCTTCTTTAAATAAAAAGTTTTTGAAGAAAAGGATCTTTGATAAGGACGAAATTCTTATAGGGCGTAATGATTACTAGGAGAGTTAATTAAATTTGCTTTTTTACTTGTGCAGGCGTCCACTGCTAATGGGAATTCAAATCTTGAAATTTTCCTTGTTATATGAGTCACAGACACGGTTAATAATTACTTGAATGGAGGAGAAAGGGTGTGGAGCTCTATCATTCTCAAGTTTTGGACTTCTGTATGTGTAAGTGTAAGTGAAATAAATTTAAAAAGTTATTATAATCTATTGTTATCTGAGTAGTAGTCTATAGGAGTCTAGGACTCTAGGGTGAGAAATTTGCTTTAAGGAATGTATAAAAGGGGATTAATCCTACAACAAAGTAATCTCTAACATGGCATTGAGCTAAGGTTGAAAGGAAAGAAACATGTGAGGGACTAAATTTTTTGATAAGTACAAAGTAAAATGAAAAAGCGCATAATACTATTTTATATCGAATTTTTTTGTTATGGTCTCTATGCACCCCAAAATATTTTTCATTTAATTTACGATGGTCCAAACTATACTATCCTTTACTTATTGACATGTTACTGTATTGCAAATTTAGGTTTAAGATGTACTCTCTTGCTGATCCATCTGGGCAGAGAACAACATTGGTGGCTTTGAGGAACTCCATATATCTAATCCCTTTTGGATTCTTAGCATATGATTGTGAGTAGATGTTTTCTTGGCTTTAAGGATTGCTTCATGATCTGTTTTCCTTAGTGGATCTGTTTCAATTTCTTTGATGAATCTTAGGTGTGCTAATTGCTGTTCCAATTGCATATGAAACATTTTATTGAGTATAAGACTTTTTCTTACTTGATTTGACTAAGAATGAAATGATCCCGGGTGGCTCCAAATTCTACCCCATATGCATGGTTTGGAAACGAATTAGGGATTTTACATATCTTCTTGACGTGACTTTCGCAAATGTTCCATTACAACCATTTGGAGTCATTAAATTCTAGGTGAATCCCATATGTGTTATTTCGTCAGTTTTTTTGGCCCTCCTTGGCTCATTCGTAGCATGATTGCTGAGCTTCCTCTGTATAGCATCACTTGTTTTTCTTCATACTTTGGCTTGTAATGTAGAATATAACTTAATTTTGAATCTCTTTATTTCAGACTGTTGATGTATGAACTATAGTCTTGTATTACTGAATTTGAAGTTTGGTGCTGTAACGACCCGTTTCCGGACCGCTACCGAGCTCAATATACCGAACTCGAGTTACCGAGCTCAACACACCAAGCTCAACATAAACCTATATGAGATGTGTTTTAAAAACAAAACTCTTGTGCCTTTTAAAAATACGTTATATTTTTTTTTTTATTATAAACCAACTCGTGCACATCAGAGTAATTACAGCTTTTCGAAACATGGTGCAACTAAGACACAAGACTTAAATTCTAATAAAACATACATGCATAACATACACATATATATATATCACTCGAAATAATAATGTATACAAAATACAGAGTAGCAAATGTGCAAAGAAAATACACCTAAGGTACGACAACTTCAAAAGAGCAATCATACCACAGGGTACTTAGTGAACTCCCACGCATTTGCTCCAAAAAGTAAGACCACCAGTCTACCTCAGAGCAACAAAACAACACTGCCCAAACTGGTCACGACCTCGAACACAAAAGAAAAAGCGAAATGCAGTCCTCGGAAAAACAAACATCCAACAAACAAACAATCACGACGGATAGAGGTCGTCACTCGGGTCCTCGTCGAGCTCATCCTCGGCATCGTCTCATCGCCGAAGTTCCTGCGCCCTCGACATCGCCTGGGTAACCGTCATGGATTGAAGGCACCACGGGGAAAGGTCAACTTCTCAACAATTCAAGATAAGCTCGACATAAAAATATAAGCAAGCGACAAAGTATAACATTCACCGACGTGACTCGACCATCTCACTCTAAACTCGACACAACTCGCAAATCCATTTTCTCTCGACTCGATAATTTTTTTCCGGAATGCACACGCCGTCTGGTATGTCGGAAAGTCGGTAAAGCCTTGGGATCCTCGCTCTCCCTAGGGCGATCAACTCAGGTCCCATAAGCGTGGCGGCGTCTAGTCAATCTCAGTAAACAAAAAGGGGACCTAGCACCCTCGATTATCCGGGTCACGGCTCAAAGCGTCATACGACTCACCTAGCTCGCTTCACTCGATGAACAATTAAGCATACGATATTCAAAGAGTTAAACACAAGATATTCAACCGCATGTCAAATAAAAGAGCAAGCTCGACATGAAGAAACGCAATTCAACATGCAATACACAATTCATGACATATATTCAATCACATATTAAATACATGCAAAAACTCAATCATATCACAACATTTCAGCTCGACACAAATCAGGAAATCCATACACAATAACATAACCACGTAGAATATGAAATGCCCTTATGCTAGCATACTACGAAAATATTAATGTGAAGGGCTCTTACATAAGGACTTATAAAATAAAGCCTTAGAGATTTCTAGGAGTTGCCCTTACCGAACTCCAAGTTAATGCTGTTCGACAACGACCTCGACACAGCTGTCTTCAAAGAGCTCGACAACGACTTCGACACGTACGCTTCTCAGTCGACCTCGACACGTACAGTCCTCGATCTGGATTCTGCTGCTTCCGCGTCCTTGGATTCGCTTTCCCGTACACCTCGATTCGGAAATCACTCGATCTCGGGAATCAGACTTCCTAAAACAAACACAACTTAGATCGATCTATGGTTTCCAATACATCTAGCTCTCTCATCCCCAAACTCAACCACAACCCAGAAAATATAAAACTCAAGAACTGAAATATATTTTTCCTCTAACACAAAGTTAGGGATTTCGATCAAAATTTCATGAAAAAGTTATCTGATGCTTCAACAGATAGATCGACAACAACAATAACCAGAAGCAACAAACGAAAAACCAGAAATCGAAACGAACCAAAAATGGGGGTTTCTGGGCACTGCCGATTGCAAAAATCAGAGAAAGAAATTTGTTTTACAAGCCCAATTAATCGGTTAGAAAGATAGGTAATATTGTGAAGAAGAAAACCCATCAATTTGACATGATTTGGAAGCATAAAACTGGTTAAAAAATGGAAGAAGAATTAGCGCTAAACAGTAGCACGAAGAAGATAAAAATCTGTTCTTCATACCTCAACGGTGATGGTCGATCAGACGAGATATGGGTCGAGAAGTTGATGATGAACAAGATTGATGAAGAAAGCTTGTGCAGAATCTCGATGGAACTCACGGTTTCGTCGATGGAGATTTTTTTGAAGAAAACAACGAAACACGAGGCGAGAAGGAAGGAAGAAGAAAGAAGAAAAGAGAAAGAATGAGTGTGAGGGAAGCGGTCGAGGTAGACGGGTGGCGAGAAAGGGGTATAAACGTAACTCCAGCTATAAGATGCCAATCCCATCAATCATCTACCCGTTTAATCGTTCCTCTCATAATTACCCTCTACTCTGTCGGTCAACGGCAAGCCGACAATGTAATAATTACAAACAATATAATAATAACGCTGAATAACGTTCGAAAGAATACGAGGTATCATCTCGACACGATGTCGACAAGGGTGCTCGTGCAAACGTACAAGGTTCTAACACGAGTTCGTGAACGCGGTCTCCTCAGCTCGACATGCGTCCTCATCAGCTCGGTACGCGACTTCATCAACTCGACACGCGACCTCCTCAGCTCAGCAGCTAGTGCACGTGGTCTCATCAGCTCGACAAATGATCTCGACAAACGATCTAGTCACGGGATCTCGACACAAGGTCTTGGTCGAGGTCTCGATACGTCGTCCTAATACGATGTCGATCTCGTCCTCAGGTGTTACAGGTGCCCTGGTTTTGATTTGATGACTCGCTTTTGTTAGGTGTCGTTGGTTGAGGATCAGTTCCCTTTATCATTTTCATAATATACATCTGTTTTATAGGCTCTGAATAATAAACTTTCCACTAATAAAGTGGCGAGTTTTGCCATGGGTTAAGACTTGAGATCTTTGATGTAAATGCAGTTTTGATACTTATAGTAGTTGTTAAATGGTTGTGCACATTAGTTTGCTATATGCTGTTTCATTGAACAAAGTTCTTAATTTTCTAATCCAAATGTATGATAACAATATTTTGCTAGCATCTTCATTGTTATCCAAGTAGCTGTAGATCTATTTTCTACATTGCATTTATGATTTTACCTATGACATTGATTAAAAAAAATTACATTGATTAAAAAAAAAAAATTTACATGTTACAGTTTGCCTTATTCATTCAAACTAGGTATTTGTGATTTGTGACTATTAAGGATGCTTTGATATTAAAGTAAAGTAGATTGTGCAACTCTAGGCCATACAAAAAGTAGATTGGACATAACTTGGGCATGTATACAAATATAAATAAGATATGTGATGAAGGTGAGAAAGAGGTAATATAATGAAGGTGAGAAAGAGGTAATATAAAGGACATGATTTACTTGTTGTAAGTGTCTGTTACTGTTTGTTTGACATCACTCACATCTGTCTATTTTTTGTCCCCCCCGGTATATTCAACGTTAATGTCTCAATTAGAACAGTAGTTTTAAGAAGTATTCTTGTTAAAATCATGCAAAAGAGGACACGACGCATCCCGTGCGTAAGCATGGGTATTTTGCTAGTCTAAGTTTTATACCATAATAATACAATTTTGGTTAATAGCAATCGATAATGAGTATCTTTCTTTATTTGATAGATAAAAAATCATTTTATAAAAAACCGTTCTCTATACTTGTAATAAAAATGAAATGGGCCACTTTAAATCTATTTTTTTTATTTTTTTATTTTTATTACCTTTGGCAACGGTTTTGAAGTGTTGTATATGTTGGCAAAAACCGTTCTCTATATTGTGAAAAACCGTTCTCTATTTTTGTTGGACAAAAACCGTTCTCTATATACTATACAAAAACCGTTCTCTATATCACAAAAACTGTTCTCTATTTTCGCATAAAAACCGTTGTCGAAAGCAAACAAAATAGACAACGGTTTTATTGTGTAAAAACCGTTTTCTTTTGGCATCTAAAGAGAACGGTTTTTATTTGTTGCCATTGACTGCAACAGTGTAAAACCGTTGTCCTAGAAAAAACAAAAAAACCGTTGTCTATTACCTACCAAAGGCTACGGTTTTATATTTCTGTTGCCTTTGTTCAAAAAAACCGTTGCCTATAGAATAGGCAACGCCTGAGAATACCACGGTTGAAAAACCGTTGCCGTAGGAAAAGGAAACGGTTTTTTCGCCTAAGACAACGGTTTTCACGCGTTGCCATAGGCAAAAAATGTTGTAGTGATATATTTTAAGTCCTAGTGTTAGAGACTTAAATAATTTAGATGAGAAATAAGTTCAATTTAATTTTTATCATAGTATTATTATGCAAAAAATTGCCCTATTTAATTAGTATTCAAACCTAGTCGCTTAAATATATATAAAAGAAAATCAATCAATTCATGAAAAACAAACTAAAAACAAATTCACTCAACAAACTCTAGATTGTCAAAGTTCAAAGTCAAATAGAAAAACCGACTTTCATTTTTTTTTTTGGTACAAATAGAGAAAACCGACCTTCTTTAAAAATGATAAAAAAGAAACTTTCATATATATCTTTGTCATAGTGTCTACAATCAACTCATATATATATATATATATATATATATATATATAAATAAAAGCACATATCAATTTTATGCATGTATTTATTATTTACATATTATATATATCTATTCACAATCTTAAGTTTCGATAGAGAAACATGTAATAACTTAATACGTATAGACAAATTTATTTATATATAACAGAGCAAATTTTGACTCACTATATTTTGGGTCATATAAAATATTATTATATGCTTGATATAAAAATAAGGATTAAACTTATTGAATATATATATATATATATATATATAGTTACTCCAACAATAACTCAATAGAGTTACTCCAAATCTTGACCATTTGTTTTATTATTAGTGAATGGTTGTGATTAATCAATAATGAGCATCACGTGACTTGTTCTCTAATTTCTTCTCCCAAAAGCGAGACTGTGCTTGCTGGAAAAACACTTTACGTTCGCGGTGGCCTTAAGGGGATGTTCACGGTGATTGAGCGAGTTCGCCTCACTGCTCACCGGAATTTCCCCATCTCTCTTCAGAAAACATCACCGATATAATTTCTGATGTTGACGTTAACAGTGATTGAACGAGTTCACCGCACGTTGACATTCATGGTGATTGAACGAGTTAAAAATTACTTAATCATCAAGAATCGAATTATAAGTTGTTTAATAATCGAAATCAAATTATGATTATGAATATGAAAAAAAAAGGTGCAAGAAGGCGATAATATACGGTCAAACAGTGTTAAAAAGTGAAACCGTATAAAAAAAGTGAAGGCGGAAATTGAAAGTGACGGTGAAATCGTAAAAAGTAAAATTAGAATCCTAAAAAGGTAAAGATGGAACCTAAACACCCAATAATCACAAAAGTAATTGTAAAAACAATTTAACGAAGTGGAAAATTTTCAAGGTAGGTTTCAAATATAAAAAAACAAAAAGTGAACTTGTATTCACAAATTGAACAGGCGAGGTTAATTAAAGGTAGGCGACAATCGGCAACTGTATAACGAATTAGCATGGAGATACGACAGAACCCTTTCGGGCCTTTTCGATTGCGTGCATCCCCAACTGAATTGGCAGATGATACGAGAAAATAACCCCACGTGAGGTCTAATTAAATTTTATTTACGGTTGTTAGATTAAAAAAATTTGAATGGTGGGGATTGGGAGTAACTCTTATAAGTTATTCTTGGAGTAATTATATTCCTTCTCATATATATATATATATATATATATATATATATATATATATACACGAGCACATATCAATTTTATACATGTATTTATTATTTACATATTATATATATCTATTCATAATCTTAAGTCTCGATGATGAAACATGTAATAACTTAGTATACTTAGAATAGACAAATTTATTTTTAGTAGCAAATTTTGACTCACTATTTTTTGGGTCATATAAAATATTATATGCTTGATATAGAACTAAGGATTAAACTTATATACAGTACCTTACGTACTGTATCAGTGTAAAGCACGTGGACTACTTATTCCACATCATTCTAGTAAACTTTAACACCGTCAATGTACCATTCTGTTAATTTTGAGGAGAAAAAAGAACGCTTGAAGAGTGAGACGACGGGGGCTCGAGATATCTGACCAACAGCCCAGTTGCCACGATCTCTGAGAATTTCTAATCGCCGATGGAAAGGGAGGGTGGCTTTCTGTCGGAGTGGGTTGTGACAGTGGTGCTAACTGGGATGCAAGTTCATCAACTGGATTGCTCATGAAATGCTAAAAGTTCATTTGGTGCTTTCTCTAGCTTTCCAATCTTGCACGTGCAGGTTAGTCGTGAATAGCTGAATAATGGGTTGTTGTCTGTTATAGTAACCGTGTCTTCTGTCTCTCCTTCGCCTTTTATGTGTTTGATACATTGCCTAACATAACTTTCACAGCTTTTATTTGTCAGATATAGTTGTAAACTTGGGCAAACAAATAAAAGGAGGAAAATAGCCAAGTTAGGTTATTTTTAATTTGAATTTGGTTTAGGGTTTAGGGAAATTATTTCTGGTTTGTTGAATTTGGTTATAATAATGATTTTGAACGCTATGAATTACTTATTGGTCTGAACCAAATCCCTTTAAACATTACATTTTAACTTGGAGTTAGAATTTTATGGAAATGGTATTTAATTTGTCTGATAAATGTATATACAATGGTTGTGTGTTTAAATTTCGCCCCTTATGTGGAAAATTCTTAGTTTCTCTCTTAGCTTTTTATTTCTCTGTATTTTTTTTTTTTTGAAAAAAATTCTCAAAGAAAGAAACTAAAATCAGGAACAGTGAAGTCAACATCAAATAAAACAGATCGACGATCTCTTTCTCTTTTATCTTTCCTTTTGATTTAGTTTTGATATTCTTTGACAGAGCACTTGCGGGAAAAAGAAACCGCTTGTGGTGCCCGATGAAGCTGTGTTGTTTCATGGCAGCAACGTGATGGGAGGCTACGCAGGATGCACGGCAGATACCGCGGCGGAAGCCATCATTCGTGGTTCTCTGCGAGAGCGGATCATGGTGCTTGAGCGACGGAACGAAGGGGAAGCGTTTTTCGAGATAAAAAACGCCGTGCACCGACGTGCAATGGCTTCGCGAGGATCGTTTTCTGCAGAACCGCAGCGGCAACGGCGGAGATGGTGGTTTTGCTATAGATCTGGTGAGCTTGAGCTAAAAACAGAGAAAAACGGTTGTGATGTATAGGCATTGGTGTGCAGTAAGAACTCAACTGACGTGAAGGACAGGGGATTCATCAAAGGGGTTGAAACTGAAGAGGCCATGGCTTCGTGGCGGAGATACGGCGCAGTGTGGTGGTTCCATCGCAGCTTTGGTTGCAGGGGCTTGCAAAGTTGCGACAGAGAAGGACGAGACAGGGTGAAGACCGAAGAAGTGATGCAAGACGGAGAAAAACGTGAATAGTTAATTTGGAATTAAAGAGTACACGTGTCATTTATTGGTTGGAAAACAGTAAGAACAGCATGAATAGAACTGTGTGTAAGTTTTGTCTACGTTCCAATTACTATTTTCAGAAACAATTACTTTGGCAGATCGTTTTGGCTATGGCAGCCGGTCGGGCCGTATCCGATGGTTTTCTAGATTCTTCTACTGGTAGATTAGTAGTATATAAAGCAGGTTTTAGTTTTCGACTGTAAAATACTAAAATCATAATTTTACGCAGTTTTATTATTTCATCGTCATTCTATTATTTCTCTCTATTGATCTTCCCCCTTTATCCAAATGGCATATTCTTCTTCTTCGCGAGCTTCTCAAATACCAATACTAGTATATGTCGTGTTTCTCTGTTTCTTGTTTGTTGTGGGCGTTGCAGCAAAGACAGTGTCCGACAACGCATTTTCGCCGGATCCTCGAACAAAGTACGATGTCTTTGTTAGCTTCAGGGGCACAGACATTCGGCTAGGTTTCCTTAGCCACTTGATCAATGCTTTTTCTCGAAAGCATATATTTGCCTTTGTGGATTATAAACTCGAGAGAGGAAACGAGATAGCAGCGGCACTTGTTGGGGCGATTGAAAGATCGTCCATTTCATTGGTCATATTCTCAGAAAACTTTGCCTCTTCGCATTGGTGTTTAGAGGAGCTGGTGAAAATAATCGAGTGCAGCCACAAACATGGACAGACTGTGATACCTGTTTTCTACAACGTGGATCCCTCGGATGTGCGTCATCAAAGGGGGAGCTATGGAAATGCTATTTCTCAACTTGAAAAAACTTACAGTTTGATCACATCTCAAATCTGGAGAGCCGCTTTGAAGGAAACTGCTAACTTTTCAGGATTTGATTCATCAAATTTCTCGTAAGTTGTTTTTATTTTTCCTCTTAATTAATAAATGCATATTTAATGTTTTCTGGCTGTTTATTTTTTGTTTGGCTATAAATAAAAAGGTATTCCATCAACCAAAAAAAAAAAGTGCACGCTTGTTCCTTCTGCAAACACTAGTCAGTTTCCCAACTGTCTCATTCTACGTTTTCCATTGAACATATACAGTGTTATGGTTAAACTACATCTAACATGTGGTGAGGCTGGCCCACCGAACCCCTTGAGTTGGATCAAGCCGTCAAATCCACTAAAAAATGTACTTTTTTTTACAAAATATCTTAGAAAAATAGAGAAAGCGTTATTTTATTTTTATTTAGATTTTTCTGGTGTTTTTTAATTTTTTTTAAAAATAGGCTAGCCAATTTCAACCCGACTTGACCCAACCCAGGTGGACCAGGCTAGCCCGTTTTAACACTATAGGTTGTACAAGCTGGGCCTGACGGGCCGGCCTGCCAGCCCACCAATACAGAGTGGGGTGGGTTGGGATATGTTAGCCCATCACCCTGCCCCGCTAAGCTGAGTTTAGCCGGGCCAACCCGTCACTTTTTTAGACTAAATTGCTTTTTTTTGTGTTTTGTTTTATTTTTAAGACGGGCCAACCAGCGGTGAGATGGGGGCTCACTTTCTCAACTCACCACATCTTCGCGGGCCAGCCTGCCCCGCCCTGTTTTTTTGCGGGCTCACGATGAGGCGGGGCGTGCCGGCCCACTTTGCCCCCATTCCTACTAGGTTGAATCCCCACCATGCACTTTATTCCCTTTTCCTATCTCTTTCACCCTTTCCTTCACTATACATGTGGAACCCCCTTGTGGGCTCCTGCCAAGGCCTAACTCAATGATTGAAAAGGGCCTCACCAGAAGAAAAAAAACGACAAACGGGGTTGAATCTTTATGATTCTATGTGCACCAGACTTCTGGACTCAAAAATATTAGTTTTTTTTTTTAAAATTATTTTTCTTAATTAAAAAAAAAAGTCATACATTCTCTCTTTTCTTCGTTGTCTAGGAATGACGCTGAGCTTCTTGATGAAATTATCAAATCTTTGTTGATGAAGTTGAATGATATGCGCCTAGTTAACTCAAAAGGACTTATTGGAGTAGAGAAACCAATTGCACATGTAACGTCGCTGTTACACCAAGAGTCAGAGGATGTTCGCGTTATTGGAATTTGGGGTATGGGTGGTATTGGTAAGACCACTATTGCAGAAGAATTATTTCTCAGGCTGTGTTCTGAGTATGAAGGTTGTTCTTTTTTGGCAAATGTAAGGGAAGAGTCAGAAAGACATGGAATAATGTCTTTAAAGGAAAAGCTTTTTTCTACACTGTTAAAAGAAGATCTGAAAATTGATACAGCATATGGATTGCCTAGTTATGTTAAGTTGAGGCTTGGTTATATGAAGATTTTTATTGTTCTTGATGACGTGAATGATTCTGATCAACTAGAAATTCTAGTTGGAGCACAGGATTGGTTTGGATTTGGCAGTAGAATCATTGTTACAACTAGAGATAAGCAAGTGCTTGTCGCCAACAAAGTTCATGATATATACCGTGTTGGGGTATTGAGTTCTAGTGAGGCATTTGAGCTTTTCAATTTGAATGCGTTTGGCCAAAGTCATCATGAACTGGAGTATTATGAGCTAACGAAGAGGGCGGTCAATTATGCCAAAGGCGTTCCACTAGTTCTGAAAGTTTTGGGCAATCTTCTTCGTGGGAAAGACAAAAAGATATGGGAAAGTCAGTTAGACAAACTTAAAAAAATACCAAGCAAAAAGATTCACAATGCAATGAAATTGAGTTATGATGATCTAGATCGCAAAGAGCAGAAGATTTTTTTAGATCTTGCCTGTTTCTTCAGTGGTTTGATTTTGGAGATCAGCTACGTAAAAGTTTTGTTGAAAGACTATGAAAGTGATAATTCAGTGGATGTTGGGTTAGAAAGGCTGAAAGATAAAGCTCTTATAGCTATATCCGAAGATAACAGTATATCTATGCATGATATTATACAAGAAGTGGGTTGGGAGATTGTTCGCCAAGAATCTAATAACCCTGGAAGTCGTAGTCGATTGTGGGATACAGATGACATTTATGAAGTATTGAAAAATGACAAGGTAAAAAGGCCTAAATTTGATGTAACATCCTTTAAGTAACATTTTAATTTTTTTTTTTTTTTGGTGGGAAATGATACTAATTTATTATGTTTAAATTTTTCTTCTACTTTGATGGCAGGGGAGTGAGGCCATTAGAAGCATAAGGACGCACTTGTCAGCAATCAGCAAGTTGAAGCTGAGCCCTCATATATTTGTTAAGATGAGCAACCTACAATTTCTGGATTTTCATAGTAAATGTGATGAAGACAACTTGGATCTTGTTCCTCAAGGGCTCCAGTCTTTGCCAACTGAACTAAGATATCTTCGTTGGACAAACTATCCTTTGAAATCCTTGCCAGAGAAGTTTTCTGCAGAAAATCTTGTTATATTGGACTTGTCATATAGCCGAGTGGAAAAGCTTTGGCATGGAGTGCAGGTAAATACGTGTCTTCCTGTTATAATTTATTTTAGCTTAATAAGGAATGCAAAAGTAACAACTTATACACATGCATTTTGTTTTATTTTGATGCAGAATCTAGTGAATTTAAAAGCAGTTAAACTCTATGGTTCCAAGTTTCTGAAAGAGCTGCCAGACTTTTCAAAAGCCATAAATCTTGAAGTACTGGATATTAGATTCTGTGGTCAACTGACTAGTGTGCATCCATCCATTCTCTCTCTGGACAAGCTTGTGAAATTTGTTTGAAGTTGCTGTCCTCCCCTTACCAGACACACAACCAATATCAATTTAAGGTGGTTTCATTTACATGTTATATTCTTTTAAAAGATTTTTTTTTTTTTTTTGAAATGCTATTTATAGTTTATGAGATAAGCACTAGGAGTTGCTGCTTTACGGTGGAATTTTTTTAGATCGCAAATAAAAGTAAAGGTTCTCTTGGAGTTGCTGCTTGTGGTGGAATTTTTAGGGATAGGAGTGCTGCAACTCTTGGTTGTTTTGCTTATCACATTGGTATCTCTCATGCCCTCCATGGTGATCTTCTTGGTGGCATCATTGCTATTGAAATTGCATACAAAAATGGTTGACATAAATTATGGCTTGAGTGACTCCAAGTTGGTTGTTCTTGCCTTTACCTCTATTGAAGTTGTTCTTTGGAAACTGACAAACAAATGGTTAAATTGCTTGACTCTTAATAACAAGATGACCTTCATTTACTCTCATATCTATAGCTAAACATGGAACCACAATTTAGGGATTAGTTTGTTGGGATTTAATTCCTTTGTTCATTAAGGAAGACTTTTTCCACAATAGGATAGGCCTTCTTAGCTATAGATTCTCTTGATTTAAGCTGAATGAGTTTGGTTAATGCCCTCCCATGATTGGTGTGCTACAAATGGTTGGTATTGCCTGCCAACATAGTTGATATTTCTTGTATTACATAGTGATGTTTTTGCATGCCATTTTTTGATTTAAAAAAGTTCTAATTATCTTAATTTTTAAACACATGTTTTAATTAATTTTTTCCTTAAAGATATTATAAACAAGCCAACCCTGAAGTTTTCTTAGTTATTGTGTCAACTTTGGATTATGTAAAAACTAATGCTACCTTTAAATACGGGATTTTAGTAATGGGAATGGACTTTACACTATATTTTGAGTACTTGTTAAGTTTTTCAAAAAAAATCTCAAATATTTGCTTTGGTTATTTTAATATCCAAAATCAAAGGGGTCTAAATTGCACTGATATATGTAATTCTCCAAACTCCTTGCTCAATGCTCACTCCCTTCACCATCAACTGACTTGCTTTTTCATTTTGCTGGGTGTTGGTATTAAAATGTAATATTTTCAAAGTATTGGTTTCAGAGGTTATGCTTTGGTATTCAAGATATTTATTTTACTACCACGACCCTGCCTGTGCTTTATACCTTCTCAACTGTCGATTCATCTCATAACAACTAAAAGGCAAATCAACAGCTTATTCATGGCCATGCAAGTCAGAGGAAATTAATTTTCAAAATCAGAAGAGACATACCATAATTGCAAGATAGATAATTCAGAAGTACAAATAATGATAACCAACTGATTTTCTTTGCTCTTCCTTGTATTGCAAAAATTTAGGGACTGAATAGAATACTGCACCATCATATCAACCAATAAAAGGTTATGAAGACACCAACTATTTAGATAACTTGGTGACAATTTCCAACAGAAGGGAACATTTTAAGATTACCTTCCTCCATGGACCTACATTTGATGATGATTGAGTTTGCTGTCAGACTGTAGATGTAGAAATCAAAATGAGAAAAAATTGATCAAGGAATATGGCAGACTCAAATACCACATGAAACTTATTCAAAATATTGTGTTTTGTTGATAGGAAAATTCTAGGGTGGACCACCTTCACATATGGTCCACATGGACCGGTACTTGAAAAATCGTGCAAAACTCTGACAACGACTAACGCCACTTCCCGAAAGAAGTAGCTCATGGTTCTCCATATCCTTACGATGGAGACGGTGACTTGATTAGTGTTGTCTCAACAAAAAAAGGAGAAACGGATGAGTGCCTCAAAATTCAACTTATATTCGTTTTCTCATATTTTTTGTCGAATCGACACGATCAGGTCACTGCCTTAGTCATGAGGACGAGATAGACTGTGAGCTTCTACATCCGAGGAGCAGCGCTAGTCGTTGTCAGAGTTTCAAATGATTTTTTAAGTACTGGTCACGTGGACCACATGTCAAGGTGTTCCACCCTAGAACTCGCCTTGTTCATAACCTAGTTCTATCATGTTGCTAGATTAAAGAGAACCTTAAATCCCCAGTCTATCATAAAGATTTCCTCTAAGTCGGCTTGAACAAATGAGCCCATGACTCTCCTACCATGTAAACGTTCTTTTTCTAATTAAGTCTTCTATCAAAAACAACAAACCCACCCACCAATTATGTGTAAAATCACAGGCCTTACAACTCTCTCTCATCAACCATGCATGTTTAACATAACAATGTTGAGCTTTTCAATGTTGAATTCCTTAGACAATTATAGTAAGCTGATAATCTATATCAAACATATATGTTTGCTGATACTTAAGCTGAGAATCTATATCAAACATCCAAGCTGAGAATTTATATCCAAAAAGCATATAGAAAAGTTCCTGCAATATTGTTAACACATAGAAAAACAAAACAAAACCTTTAGCAAAAGAGATATATATTCTGAATTAGTGAATTAGTGATTTTTGTTTGCTTGACAGTTCAGTTAAATTTTATGACATATAACTGTGTTTTTTCATTCTACTTATTTCTTTTCACTTGGAGGATGATATTTCACTCATATTTTTTTGTCTACTCCTTGTTACATTCTATTATATATTTGTCTACTTCTTTTCACTCAAGAGTTCTCTTTGATTGGATAATTTATCTTTTTTTATGCCAGCACAAATTTTTCAGTGTAAGTTCATTGTGTCAGCGCTTTAATTTTATGTTACGTCATACATGATATATACTCTAATATTGTTAGGACTAAGGTTTTATTGTTGTTATTGATATAATTATGCTTATTGGAGTTTTGTGGGTCCTATGGGAGGTCAGGAATGGGTTCATCTTCTCTGTTAGGAGCTTTGACCCGGCCCAGGCAGTGGATTATATTAAGACTTTGTCTTGGAGATGGTTCCTTGCGAGAACCAACGACAGTCCTTGTCTCTTTTATGAGTGGTCTGTTGACCCCATTGACTGTTTGGGGAGGGCCTAGCCTTATGGCATTGTCTAATTGTTTTGACTGGCGCTTTGGCGTCAGCCTACTGTAGGATGGTATTTTTTGTTGTTGTTTTTTGGTGTTGTGCTCCCCCTACCGTTGTTTTTTTCCCTCCTTGGTGTTGCACTCCCATTGGGATGCCTACCTTCCTCTTTGTATTGGTTGGAATACCCCTAGTATTCTTCTTTGAATACAATTCTTTGTTATTCAAAAAAAAAAAAAAAAAGTTATGCTTATTGGAATCATTAGATATAATTTGCAATGGCTTTTGCTAATTTTAATATAGAGCTTTAGCTGCTATATATTTAAAAGGGTAGAAAATCACCTTTCATCAGTAGCAGCAAGCTTTCCCAGGGAGGGGTAGGGATCGATGAATAAAGTCTTAATAGATTTTCAGAGCATTGGTAGAAAAGAGGACTTTGTTGTCCAATTAAGTAGTTGCTAGTTAGTTCCAAACGCATGGAGTACTTAATGTAACTTGCATTTATTTAGTTTTGTTTTATTCATGAAAAGGACTGAGTCTAAATATATAAATATAATAGGTAATGCAAAGGTTATGTAGTGTTTATTTTTGTCCCTATTATTGCTTTTATGACAAAATTTTGAGGATCAATGAAATAGTAGCTGTAATGAAACCTTTGAATCGCTGCCTGTATTGGGGAACAACTCTACTTTTTAATGCAGTGCATCATTGAGAGAGTGATACCAAGAGAGTGATACCAATATGTTTGGTGATGTCTAATATTTGGTTTTCCTTTCTGTTTACCTTTGCAGGCAAGATTGATTTGTGTGAATGAGAAATTGATAGCCAAATTATTTTTCCGAGATGATTGTGTCCATGGTGTACAATGTTGCTCTTTTTCTGTTGTATTTTGTCTTGGAATGATTTGTCATATAGAGAATTTATGATTGGCTTGATCTCTCTTATGTGCTGCTTTTTTCTGTTAGGGAATTATATGAGCGACATAGGCTTTTGGTGGATGGAAAGAAAGCTAGGAGATTTTTCTATAGCATTTGGCATGCCGTAGTTTGGTCTGAGGAATGAGATTGTTTTGAAAGAGGGAAAAGCTGATTTGATCTCCATTGTAGATATGATTAAAGCTAGATTTTGGTATTGGTTTTCAGCATATGTCACAGGATCTTCGTTTACTTTTTCATCTAGGTGTACTAGTCTACTTTCTTGTATTGTTGTCGGTTAAATAAGTTGTTGGAATATTTGTTGTACTCTTTTTAATAATATTTTCTTTGGTTATAAAAAAAAAAAATTCAGAATCAATGAAGTCTTTATGCGGGTTTTCAATAGTACTGCTTGCAAATGGACTTTCTTTTTTTTTTTTTTTTGGGTGAAGTACATAAATAACAAGAAGAAAAAAACAAACAAGCCGAAAGAAAGACAAACTAAGCCCAAGAACATCTCTAAGAAGTAGAGATTCCAGTCCTATAGTTGCAAATGGAATGGACTAGAGCACTTTTTGC
Organism: Calophaca sinica; assembly: GCA_037113605.1. NCBI lineage: Eukaryota > Viridiplantae > Streptophyta > Magnoliopsida > Fabales > Fabaceae > Calophaca > Calophaca sinica. The sequence continues at coordinate 13,040,710 of CM073734.1, read as the reverse complement.
AGAACCGTCTTCCCTTTTATTATTAATAAATAAATAAATAAATAAATAAACATATCTGGTGCCAATGCCAACTCCCTGTTTTTTGTAGTATGAGGTTTTTCTGACTTATCATCACTCTTAGGTGAAGCAATAAATTTCGGACTGTCAGTATCCAAAGCTTTTATGTTCACAGTCGTGATCAATTTTTGTTTTGCACTATTTCTAAATTCAAGGGTGAGCAAGTGCACACCCTGGTTACAAGCTAGATCCGCCTATGTGCTGATTGATATTGCAATTTGCATCACTATAGTCGGAGAAGAAACACGAACATACTTATATCTTTCCTTCCCTTTTGATTGGACGTGAGCATTGGGTCCAACTTGATCCGAGAAGCATTGTTGAACATGTAGGGTTTGGTCAACTCAAATTGAGCTATTCTTTTTTTCTTTTTCTTTTTTTTTTCCTTGCACCGGACTTGCCAACTTTTGTACCTCTTTCACTCTTTTATTGGATTGGTCTTGGATCTCGGTCCAATTTGATCGAATGAAGGGATGACAATGAGTACTCTCTAGGTAGGATACTATAGTACTCGTCTTATATACGCGTTTGAAAAAATTACTCGAACTTGAGCTTATACTCGTATGGATAGCAACTTTAATATCCTTACCTGTATTCTCTGGGTACCTATCTACCTATCTGTTACCCGTACATTAACTATGAAAAAATAATAAATAACAAAAAGAACATTATAATAATTAAAAAAGATTTAAAGATATTTTAAATCTATTTTTAAAATTACAAATCAAAGTATTTAACTAAATAAATTTATTCAAAACATCAAAAACGAGTAAATATCACAATAAGGAAAGTATAGATGCTGCAAGGTTTAGAAAATTAAAAATCTTCACATTAATTTTGTTTTTAAAAATTTGTATCATAGTTAAAATTATATATATATATATATATATTAGTAATATAAATAAATAAATAATTGTATATGTATATATGCGAGTGCAGGACGGGGTGGGCACCATAGTACCTATACCCGCACTCATATCTATTCAAACTTGCGGGTACTTACCCATACCCGGACCGATACCCATTGTGCAGGGTAATTACCCTACCCATTGTGGGTAATTTTTGTGGGTACCCAGTGGGTAGGATACAAATTGTCATCCCCAAAGGAACATGAGATAGATTAAAGTCTAATTAAGGTTTTCCTTTTCTTTGTTCTTTCTGCGGAGTAGGCTATTTGATCTTTTTACCATTTATTTATTTTTATTCTTTTATTTTCTTCAAGTTAGGTCAAAATTAGGTGTTCACACTCAATTAGGATTTTGCGATGGTGGGGGGGCTCCTCCTTTTGTGTGTGTATGAGCTCTCAGCCGTGACAGTTCTTCGTCAGGGTGGTTGTTGGTAGCGGTTGGGTGGTGGTTATTGTTGGAATCAAGTGGATTCAGAAACAATGACCCTTAATTGTTTTGATGATAACAAATAGTTAATAGAAAAATTTATCCTCTGAAATGTTTGTTAGTATGCAGAAGTCACCATTCATCATAAAGAATTATCTTAGAAACTAAGTGAAAATGTGTATTTCACTCTCAGCTTCATAAATCTAAGTCTGACATTAATCCTCTGAAAATTGCTGACGTCATCATCTGATAGCCTCACTCTGTCTTGGTCAACGCTCTGTTATCAGTCAACGCTCTAATAGACCATGCTCTGTCTTGGTCAACGCTATGTTTTTGGTCAACGCTCAACAGACTATTGAGTAGACTACTCAGTGGAAGCCTTCGTCTGTTTCTACAAGACTCTGTTATATGAAAGGCCAACAAATTCTGTACTGAAGAACTTGCCTCTATTTCAAGCTCACTCTGGTTAATAGAATATCTCAGTAACAAGCATCTTCTGTTTGACAGATGCTCTGATTGGAAATCAGTTTGAGTGTTCATTAATGGCTACTTCATGTATTAAAGAGACCTCATTGATGAGTATTTTAATGTACGAGGAATCAAAAGCCAAAGGGAATGTCAACGGATATAATCATCGGAAAACTTGCTCAAGAAGTGTCTTCTTTTCAAAAAGATCATAACGGACAAGATCCTGCAAAAGTCTGCTGTGTCCGTATGCAAGAGCATAGTGGAAAGCGACGTGACTTGCTAAAAGCCACACAAAGGGGATCTGAAGTTTTGTCCATTGGTGAAAAGAGCTATTAGGTCACAACAGCACTATTTACAACCATAGCTATATATACCATACTTCTCTCACTGAGGTAGGTTAACGAAAAACGATTTGAGAACGCAGTGAAACACAGTGAGCAACCAAGATTCATTCCAAGTTTCTGAGATCACATTGATCAAGCACTTGAACATTTTTATTCTTTCAATTTGAAAGTTATTCTTTGTGCTTGAGTTTTTCATTGTATATGCTCTCTGTTGAGAGTTATTTGATATTGTACTTTTGAACATTGTATTTAGCCCAGTAGTGGCTGCATTCCTTAGAGGCTTGACTATACTAAGTCGTTCTAAGAAGTTATGAGTATAGCCAGTTTGACAGTAGTATACTCTCAAGTGTAATCAGGTTGATTATAGTGGAGAAATCCTTCAAGTGTGTGAAGGGATTAGACGTAGTTATCAAGTGATAGTGAACTAGCATAAATCACTGTGTCATTCTCTTCTCTTCTCTTTACTAGTTTTCATTACTATTTTTCAAAGAGTTGCTTTTGAAAAGGTTTTAAAAAATACATAAGTTTTGTGAAAAGATTTCTAAAACCCAATTCAAACCCCCCCTTTCTTGTGTTTTTGCGACGTTCAATTGGTATCAGAGCTCTTATTCTTTATATATGGCAAGCAACGAAGTCGGTGGTCACGTTAACCGTCCTCCTTTGTTCACTGGAACAAACTACGACTACTGGAAAGATAAGGTGAAAACCTTCTTCGAGTCTCAACAACTCGAACTATGGGATATGGTTCAAAAACAATATACTGAACCAGTTGATTCCAAGAATAAACCCATTCCTAGGGACAAATGGGAAGATGAGCAAAAGAAAGCTTATCAATTACATCAGAAAGCAAGATATTACCTTATCTGTGCTATTTATGATAAGGAATACGAGAAATGCGGAAAGAATGAAACTGCCAAAGAAATTTGGGACTCATTGGCTTTGGCCTATGAAGGTACTTCCCAACTACAAGAAACCAAGGCTAATATCTTGGCCAGACAATATGAACTCTTCAAAATGGAAGAGGGTGAAAGCATTGAAACTATGTTTGAAAGATTCCAAACACTAGTTCATGGTCTAGAGGTTCTTAAGAAAAGCTATACCACTGCTGATCAAGTAAAGAAAATCTTAAGAAGCCTGCCAAGGAAATGGAGACCTAAGGTCACAGCTATTCAAGAAGCCAAGGACCTGAATGCCTTGCGACTTGAAGATCTTCTGAGTTCCTTGAGAGCTCAAGAGCTTGAGCTAGATGAAGAAGAGCCTCCTAAGAAATCAAAGGCCATTGCTTTGAAATCTACAAACAAGGCATCCTCCTCCAAAGCACTTCAAGCTGAACTGGAAGCAGACGAGGATCTTCTGATGAGAGTGGTGGAGAACATACTAAGAAATTTCCTTAATATCAAGGAAAATTCAACGTATGTGGAAAAACGAAGGAAGGTTAAGGAAGCAGTTCCACAAGAAGGACTCAAGGGATAAGAAGGACTAAAGGACAAAAGCCAAGTTACTTGCTGTGAGTGCAAAAAGCCTGGACATTTTAAGTCTGAATGTCCACAACTCGAGAAAGAGAAACTAAGGAAATGTGGTTTTAAAGGCAAGAAAAAGAAAGGTCTCATGGCAACATGAGATGATTCTGATTCATCATCGTCTGATGATAATGAGGAACAAGCAAACATGGCTCTGATGGCTACCATAGGGTCAGACAGTGAAGAAGAAGATGAAGAGGTCGATTCTAACCTATCTTCTGATATTGAAATAGCTTTTGAAGAACTATTTGATGAATCTTCTAATCTCAACACTGAGTATAAATCATTGAAAAAGAAATTCTCAAAACTTTCAAAAGAATTTCAAATACTCAATGAGGAGAATGAGAAGCACAAAGCTGAAAATCACCGTCTAGTGAGTGACAACTCTAAGAATGAGAAAAAAGTTGAACGTAACTCTTCAAACTATGAAGAGAGATTTCAAAGATTTCTTGCTGAGTGTGTTACATGAAGCAGAAGCATCTATGATTTGGGGTGTAAGCTAAAATGGTAAACGAGGTCTTGGTTACAAACCAGAGGAACCCACTTTTCAAAACACAAATTTGAAAACCAAAGATACTAACAATCATAGTGAATGTCTGCTTTGTACTTTCTGCAATAAGAAAGGACACATTAGAAGTACTTGTTATGAATTGAAAAATAAGAAGGACAAGTTTCCTTCTAGAACTAATAAAAGAGGACCCAAAAAGATTTGGGTACCTAAAGACAAGTTTGTATATGTTGCAGATTTGCAGAGTTGAAACACCAGTCCTGGTACTTGGATAGTGGTTGCTCACGTCACATGACGGGAGAAAGGCGTATGTTCCTAGAACTCCAACTTAAAGAAAGTGAAACGGTGGTTTTTGGAGGAAACCAAAAAGGTAAAATCATTGGAAGTGGAAAAGTTGGTGAGAAATTTCTACTTTCAATTGATAATTTTTTACTTATTGATGGCCTGAAGTATAACCTACTAAGTGTAAGTCAATTATGCGATAGTAGTTATGATGTTGGCTTCAGTGATAATCTTGTATAGTCAAGAGCAAGAAAGATGAATCCATTTTCTTTAAAGCAAAGAGAAAGAACAATATTTATAAAATAAAACTTTCTGAGTTGGCAAATCAAAATGTCAAGTGTTTTTTGTCAGTTGATGAAGAGCAATGGACTTGGCACAAAAGATCATGCTAGCTTGAGGTTAATCTCAAAGCTTAACAAGAAAGAACTTGTTAGAGGCTTACCAAATCTTAGGTATCAATCTGATGCTCTTTGTGAAGCATGCCAAAAAGGGAAACAAACAAAATCTTCTTTTGAATCCAAAAATATTGTTTCTACCTCAAGGCCACTTGAGCTTTTGCATTTAGATTTATTTTGTCCAACCAGAACTGCATCTTTGTTTGGAAAGAAATATGGACTTGTAATTGTTGATGACTATACCAGATGGACATGGGTAAAATTCCTAGCTCACAAGGATGAGTCATTTACAATGTTTTCTGTTTTCTGCAAACAAGTGTAAAATGAAAAAGGTTTTTGTATTATAGCAATTAGAAGTGATCATGGTGGAGAATTTGAAAATGAACAATTTCAAAACTTCTGTGAAGAGCATGACATCTCTCACAATTTTTCATCACCTAGAACACCACAACAAAATGGTGTTGTAGAAAGGAAAAATAGATCCCTTCAAGAAATGGCCAGAACCATGATTCACGAAACTAATATTGCAAAACACTTTTGGGCAGAAGTAGTAAACACTGCATGTTATATTCAAAATAGAACTATATTAGACATATGTTGAATAAGACTCCATATGAATTGTTGAAAGGAAGAAAACCCAATATTTCATATTTTCGCCAATTTGGCTGTAACTGCTTTGTTCTCAATACAAAAGACAGTCTTGGAAAATTTGATTCAAAATCACACAAAGCTATCTTTTTGGGATATTTTGAACGCTCTAAAATTTACAGAGTATACAACAAAGAAACATTAATTGTTGATGAGTCTATGCATGTGAGATTTGATGATAAGAAGCCTGACAATGAAACGTCAGAGCTAGATGAGATCTATGCAGATATGCAGATAAGTAAAGAAACAGATGATAGTGTCACAGGTGCTGACTCTGATTCTGCGTCTGGTGACAAGACTCAAAAAGAGAGGACAACAGACTGGAAGTTCAAAACTCATCACCCAAAGGACCAGATCATTAGTGAACCAAGTAATAGAGTTAGAACAAGTTCATCTCTTAGGGAACACTCTAACTTTGCATTACTGTCAGAAATAGAGCCCAAGATAATTGATGAAGTCTAACAGATGATGGATGGATACTTGCTATGCAAGAAGAGCTCAATCAATTTCAGAGAAATGATGTTTGGAAGCTTGTGCCTCCTCCAGGGGATAAGTAAGCCATTGGAACCAAGTGGGTTTTCAGAAACAAACTTGATGAAGATGGCAAAGTGGTAAGAAACAAAGCTAGACTTGTTGCTCAAGGGTATTCACAATAGGAAAGTATAGATTATACTGAAACTTTCACTCCTGTAGCTAGACTTGAAGCAATTAGAATTTTATTATCATTTGCTTCACATCATGGCATTACTTTATATCAAATGGATGTAAAGAGTGCATTTTTAAATGGTTTTATAAGTGAGGAAGCGTTTGTAAAACAACCACTTGGATTTGAAGATATTGCTTATCCAGAGCATGTCTTCAAACTTAAAAAGGCTCTCTATGGTCTTAAACAAGTCCCAAGAGCTTGGTATGGTAGACTAAGTTCCTTTTTACTGTCAAATGGTTTTGAAAGAGGACAGGTGGACACCGCACTCTTTAGAAAATCATCTAAAAAGAATTTTATTATAGTTCAAATATATGTTGATGATATTATCTTTGGTGCTACTAATGAATCTCTTTGTGAGGAATTCCCTAAGCTTATGCAGAATGAGTTTGAAATGAGTATGATAGGAGAATTAAAATTATTCCTTAGTATTCAAATCAAGCAATGTCAAGATGGAACCTATATCCATCAAACTAAATATGTAAAAGAACTCTTAAAGAAGTTCAAGGTTGAGGAAACCAAACCAATGAGCACACTAATGCATCCAACATGTGCTCTCGACAATGATGAATCTAGTAAAAAGGTAGACCAAAAGGTATATAGAGGTATGATTGGTTCACTCCTTTATCTTACTGTCTCAAGTCCTGATATTATGTTTAGTGTGTGCTTATGTGCAAGATTCCAATCTGATCCTAGAGAATCTCATTTAACTGCTGTTAAGAGAATCTTTAGGTATCTCAAAGGAACTACTAATCTTGGATTGCTTTATAAGAATTCAAAAAATTACAAGTTAGTAGGTTTTTGTGATGCTGACTTTGCTGGAGATAGAATTGAAAGAAAGAGAACATGTGGTGGCTGTCAATTTCTTGGAGCTAACCTTATCTCGTAGTCCAGCAAAAGACAAAGCACAATTGCACTATCAACAACAGAAGCTTAGTACATGTCTGTTGCAAGCAGTAGCTCATAACTTCTGTTGATGAAATATCAGCTTGAGGATTATCAGATTAAAGAGAGTAGCATTCCTATATATTGTGATAATACCTCTGCAATATGTTTGACTAAAAATCCTATTTTGCATTCACGTGCTACACATATTGAAATTAAACATCACTTTATTAGAGACTATGTTCAGAAAGGGATACTTGAAATTAAATTTATTGATACTGACCATCAATGGGCAGATATCTTTACAAAACCGCTTGCTGAAGAGAGACTCAACTTTATAAGAAAGAACTTGAATTTTCATCTTATAAAGGAATAAGTGTTTAATTTGAATATATATGTACCTCTGATTTTTGTGCCTCTGAAATGCTTGTATCTGATTGCATATGTGCCTCTGTTTTCATGTATCTCTAATTTTGACATGTGCCTCTATTTTTGTTATTGCGTCTGTTTTTCTAATATGTCTCTGTTTTATATATAGCCATTATTTTATTATTTATTATTTATTATTTGGATCCTCTGTTGTTAATTAAATGTTCATATTCATGTGAGTCGGTTACAAGTTCCCTCTGGGAATCTTTGTGTACACGTGTCTCTTTGAGACTGGTTGATGCGTTAGTGGATGAGATTTACTTTCATTGAGTCATAATTATTTTTTACTGCCCGAGGACAGTTTTACTCCGCCTCTTTATGGCAGAGCTTGACACGTTTCATTTTTGAAACGACAAATTACTTATTTCATTTATTTTTTAAAATTGAAAAAGGCGGTTTGCCTTCTTTAACACGTTTATTATTCACTCACCTCACCCACTACTCACACTATCTTTCTCAGATAAGTCTCACGTTTTGAAACCCTAAACCCCTCTCTCTTCTACCTGCTCTCTGCAACTCTCTCTGTGCAATGGCTGCTCCATAGCTAGTTGTGTATGGTCCTGAACCAGAACCCCAACCTACTGTGGCGAACGTCGAGCAACACCAACTAAAGGTGATGTTTGAACATCAAGTGGACTTCAAAGATTTGGCTGATAATGGGTACGTATTCAGAATTGATTTTGCTGATATGGGAATCATTGATTTCTTCTGCATGGAGAACTGCTCCATCTATCAATAACTTGTGAAGGAATTTTGGATGTTTGCTAGATGTAAAGACAACTCCATTTACAGCTATGTGAAAAGGAGACACATAGTGGTTACTCAGGAATTGATTGCTGAGGCAATCAAATGCCCTAATTCTGGAAGAATCATTACAAGCAACTAGGAAAGCGAGTATGGTGGCTGGGATACCATCAACTCCTCCATCTATGAGAACCTGGATAATTTGAAGGCTGCAAATATGAAGAACAAGTTCAGGGTGCTATTCAAGATAATCAAGAATTGCATTGTTCCCAAACCTAGGTCTGTTAACACAGTAAGCACTGACCATAAGTTTATCATGTGGCATTACGAGATTAAATCCAAACTCAATATGCCAAGTCTCATCTTTGACCACCTGCGCAGAAACGTTATCTTCTCCAAGAAAGGGAAGAACATAAATATACGCTATGGAAGGGTGATCTCTGTGCTTCTGGCTAATCAAGGACTTATTAAGCATCTTCAAGGGTTAAATACTGAAGAAGCTGGAGTTGCACTACAAACTGTAAGTGACCCAATCTTCAACAGTGATAACTTGAAGAGGATGAGAGTCTTATCTTCATAAATTATTGCTGAAATCCTGAAGGACGAGGAAGCTGCTGCCAAGCCCACCAAGAAGGGAAGGAGGAAGATTACTGAGGCTGCCTCTCTTGAGCCTACCAGAAGAGTAATAAGGAGTACTGGTATTTCGATTAGCTCCCATGCACCTCCACTAGTCTTACCAGTGAGACCTGCCTTCATGCCCTCAGTAATACCAGAAGAAATAGAGGAGAAGAAGGTTGAAGTTGATGAGATGATTAGAAAATCTCAAGAGGAATGCCGCTTATTCCATGAGGATCTTAGACGGAAAAGGCTTCAGGATGAAGCCTCTGCTGCTGCAACTGCTCCTTCTATTATTGCCTCCGGCACTGCCACTACCACTGCTGCTACTGCGACTACCACAAAGAAGAAGAGAATAACCAGATTGGCTGATCTCCCTGCTCCAAAGAAACCCAAGGTATTAGATCAGATTGTTGGTTTATATGATTCTGTCTATAATACTGGTACTGCTACAACTGGTTCCTCTGTACCCCAACCCTCACAATCCTCTCAACCATTACCATCAAACCATATTCCTCCCCTCCAACCATCAAAACTTATTCCTTCTCCACAACATTCTAAATCTGTTCCTTCTCTCAAACCTTCTAAACCTTCACCTCCTAAAAAGCCTTTGCCTCCTTTACCCTCTGACTCCTCTTCATCTGATGATGATGAAGAAGATCATGTCCCATTGAGACAGAGACAGAGACCTATACCCAAAGTCTCAATTCCTTAGCGATTAAGAATAGATTTTGAGTATGAATTTTAGTTAAAAATTTTGCACTTGTGCTACAGTTTGGATGCTTGCTTTAAAGTGTCATATGCACGTGATTTGAACATGAATTTAGAAGTAAAATTCTACACTTGTATCACTTGTTGAATTACTTGAATTGAAGTCAAATAATGTATGCTTTCATGCATTAAAATTCTGCTCTAACTTAGTTTATATGAATGCTTGGTTTGAAATAGTATTGACATACAAATATAGTGATATAAATTCTGCATTATGTATTGATGTTGGATATGCAGGACTTTACAAAATTCTAAACTTTGTTATTTAAATTGGTATTCGATCCGATTAGTAATTAAATTCTCATGAGATATGTGTTGAATGAATAACTGCGTCCAAGTAAGGCCCGATAGAATTAGCCGGTGATGAAAGGGTGGTTTATAAGAAACAACTTCACCCCAAGTATGAACCCGATAGAATTAGCCGGTGATGAAATGTGGGCTATAAGAAACAACTTTACACTGAGTAAAGACCCAGTAGAATTAGCCGGTGATGAAAGGGTGCGTTATAAGAAACAACTTTACTCCGAGTTAGGGTCCGGTAAAAAGAGTCGGTGATGAAAGGGGTAAGTTGTAAAGAAAATTATGTTATGAATGCTTTATGCGACTTTGCTTAGCATTGCATGTTTTGTCCCCCGGGACTCACTGATATTTATTCTCACCCCTTATCCTTATTTTTTCAGATAGAAGGTACATTATAAAAGCCAGTCTGGGTATAAATGGTCCAATGCCACCTGAGTAACTAATGTGACTTCATGTCCTTCCCTTTGGCCAAAAAAAAGTATAGAACACAGTCAGCCAATATAATATACATCATGGAGAAATACCAATATGCTAGATACAGATACAAAAATAGATCAACAAAAGATGAGACATAAAATCACCAATAGACAAATATTGTCCTCCTTGAGATGTCGCGGTCAGAGTTTGTTGGAAAACAACTTAGACATCCTTCCAAATGCCCATTTAATGTAACCTTTACCTACTGGCCTATTTCATTTATGACGGGAGCACATAGCCAACATCTTTACCTTTATATATTTCAAAATAATATAATACAATTAGACTTGATAGAACATATAGATAATGATGAAGATATGCTTACTGGAGTGTATCTATTTCAATTAAATTAACATGTTGCTAATCATAAATGCACCTCGCAGTAAGTGGGATTTTATCCTTCATCATCTTATTTCTGCATTAAATGATCTACAAGACATAAGCTAAGATAGCAATATGGAAGTATACTCTCCGATTAGATAAAACACAGGATCTACCTAATTAGTGAGACAATTCGTAGAAAATTGGATCAAAGCAAATCTTTCCTAAATTTTGGTAATAACACACATACATGTTACATACAAGGCCATGCCAAGACTGTACACATTTATGTAACAGATCGAACAATTTAAGTAACGAACTTTGGCATGGCAGACCAGATGCACAAAGTATAGAACATAAGTAGTACACCTACGACCTGCCATAACTAAGGGATGCGCAAAGATAGCAATCTGGAAGTAACAAATGTGATTAGACACAACAGAGGATCTACCTAATTATTGAGACAATTCGTAGTAAATTGGATCAAAACAATTCTTTCCCAAATTTTGACATTAATAACACACACATGTTACATTCAAGGTCATGCCAAAGCTTTACGCATTTATGTCACTTATCCAACAATTAAACTAATTAATTTAAACTATTAAATGAACTAATGAAATGACATTATTAAAATTTTGCATTATTAAAATTTGGCATGCTAAATCCAGATGCTTACACTATAAACCATATTTAGTACAGCCCAGTAATGCATAGGCACGTATACAATTTCAATGTGACACCAATTTAATGCTACATTCAATTCGATATATATATATATATATATATATATATATATATATATATATATATATATATATATATATATATATATATATATATTCGATAGGAACAACAGTTTTGGTATAATTGCCAAACGAGGACAAGCGCGTATAGTTATGGTTTTCATATGGCAAACAATGTGGTGTAATTTTAAGCCTGTATGTGCAGTTAAAGACATATTTTAGATGCTTATTATATATGCTTTGACTTTGTGTTTGATTACTATAGAGCAATGCTTTAGTGATAGGCTGATGAAGTCATAACTTAATGTTACACAAATTGAATGTCTTGCATCACGTGTAGTGAAGAGGGCAACAAATAGGACGATTGTGCAGTTTGTTTGAGGTTTATGTGGCATAATAATGAATTTGTTGAGTTAATATGTCATACAATGTGAAATTTATATCAGTAGTTTAGGGGATTGTTAGGAAGCAAGCAACAATATCAAACACATTTGTGTTAGAATGATTTTCTTTAAAATTATGTTGATTTGGACATATCGTTGTCCCGTGTAGCGCACGGGTAGTAGTCTAGTTATTAGTAATTAATATATGCGAGCGGCACCAGACTACTAGAGACGACTTATTGTTTCTCTCAGCAAAATGCAACGTAAAATTTACATATTTCAGAGCAAGTTTGGGAACATTGAGGAGTTTTCGATGTTCAGAAAGGATTACTCTGTTGCTGTCTTGTTCGGAACATTTTCAAGTGATGCCCAAGTCAACTAACTTTTATATCTTATTTGAAATTATGTTGGCATCCAAAATCAGATCAGGAACCTAGGACCACAATAAGATTAGATCAGCCATTGCTCCTGCCTCGGCTAAAGCAGTCATTTAGACCCCGATTAGGTGTACTCCTGGCAGTGATATTTTCTGGTGGCCACTTATTATTACTGGTGATTATAGTGTCAAGTCGGGCTACATGGCAGCTTGTAACAACTGTGGTGATGAAGTCTCGGGGCCTTCTTCCTCCAATACTACCCCTTTTTTTCTTTGGAAGTGGATATAGTATCAAGATTACGAAAGAATAAAACATAGGGAACCTAGTGTTCCTATTGAGCATATGGGCCATGTGTCCTGTACTGGGACTTAATGTCTACTTGCGTGCATATTTTCTTGATTAAGGATTAGACCTAATGTTCCGTATGGCGTGCCTAGTACCTCAACCTAAAATTGAGCCTAGTGTTCTGCATTACGTGCCTAGAATTTTAATCTAAGATTGAGATTAGCGTTCCACAATTGAACACCTGGACCTAATGTCCTGTGTTAGAACTCTAGGGGGTATTCCTCATCATCTCAGTTTACTGCATGATGAAGAATATCCGAGCATTACTTGAGTAATATGGGATGCTTATTGTAGTGCTCAAACTTTGAGTTCCCTCCACCCTTTTGAATGTGAAACATAGTTGATTGTCGATCCACATTGATTAATTAAAATATTACTCGGGCGCTCCCTACGATGAGCATGTCGTATTAACGCCCTACTCCCTAGACCGATATGAGACTTAAGTTGGTTATCACGGGAACATATCCTGATACTCCACCATCTCCGATTACCAATTATGGCATCCCATATTGCCGTATCCAATTGTCGGAGTAAGGTACCTTCTCGTGCACTAGGACGACATCCCCCATACAGGAAATGGCCAAGATTGTCCACCTATCAGACGTGGAGTCCTAGAGACTCGTCAGCATGACCGAGTTCACATACCCTCAAGGTCACCGACTATCGCCAAACTACTTCGTACTTTCAGTACCACGGACATGGAGAGCCTCGTTGGAAAGACCGAGTCCACATACCCTCAAGATCTTGGCCGAGTCCACATACCCTCAAGGCCACCGACTGATCCCATTACCATTCCGTCGATACCTCAGTACACCAACCTCAGGTACACTGACCCGGCTATCACTACTGACAAACAGAATATCGACAGTAATACTTGCTATTACTGTCTATGGATTCGTAAACCTCTAACTAGAGGGCGTCACCCTTGACTCTAAGACCAAGCATTATAATCACGAGTCTCATACCCAATCAATCAGCATAATAAGAGTTACTATCATATATAGCATAACCAGTAACCATCACACCATCAATTATCATCCATCCTCGACCAACATAAGGATCAATCCTATTATCGCTCGCTTACTCTTGCAGCTTTTCTTTCACAACTTTTTCTGTCACAACCGATTTTTCCTCATACGGATCTAAGCTCTCGCAAGTGCCTTCCCTTCCGGCGCGCAGATAGACCATCTTTAGTGAAGATGCGACCTACTGCTGACATATTATCAATCAGCACACCAACACAAAAACATAAAGCAATCATACGGTTAGCATCAATCCATAGATGTCAATATATCATTCCTATGGTTGACAGACCTCTGAAAACTATCATCAGCTATCACAGGTCACAGCCCCTCTCCTAAGGTGCTACTGTTATCAACCTCTAGTAGGGTTGAGGTTCCCTACACATGCTAACAGTACTACTCTACTACCTATTTTCCCTAGTGATTAAGGTATCTTCCCCCTCACCTGGCTTAGAAGACCGCTGCTGCCTGTGTCCCGTCCCCGCATCCCGTCGTGGCTCCATAATCTCCCCCACGTGCTCCCAAGCGTGCCTTGGAAGAAGGTGAGGATAATGGAGGGTGAAGGGCGGTATCTATAGCCATTTTGGATCCATTGCGTCGCGATGGTCTTTAGGCACAAAGGCCATCGCATTGCGATGAGGGACACGTGTCAGCAATCCCATGCTTTGATCCACCGACTTACCCACCGACTTATCTACCGACATGATTGCGTTGCGATGGGATCCTTCGTAATCTCCGTCACGTCACGACCGTCTTTATCCAGAAATTTCTAGTTTTTCGTCTTTCTAGAGAATCCTAGGTTATTCCATGCTCTTCTAAAGGTTTCTAAGTCTTTTCCAAGCTTATTTCATCCCTAATTAAGGTTTCTAACTCCTGTATATCACTTAATTACTGATCTAATTATTTTTCTAATATTGTTTGAAAACCAGGATGTCACATTATTGGCTGAACGTGCTTATGCTTTTTCTTTTTGAAATTTTAGTTAATTTAAATAAAGTAGAAGAAATTTGTAGGTAGTGCATTGAGTTTCTTTTTTAGCAGGTTGCTCGCAATTTTGGTGATTCGGTCTTGGGGGTTATCAACATCAACATCTCATTTGATCAGAAAATTGCAATCGGTATTGAGCTCGTTTTATATGATAAGAGAGGACAATCTTTCAAAGCTAAATCTTATTGGTACTCTCCTAGATTCTAGGTGTATGAATAGGAAGCCCAAGGTCTTCTATGTGCTATTCATAGGGCAATTGAGCTCAGTTTAACCACAATGATTTTTGAGTTAGATTCAAAGTTTTACATGGAAAAAATTCAGGAGGACCAAGTTGAATATATGGTTGTTATTTCCTATTATAGGAGTCTTTTATCTTTTTTTTTCCACAACTCTTTGGTGGAGTTTTCTATGAAGGAAACTCGTGTAGTTGCTTTCAATGACTATATCCCTCCTCTAATTGAGGGATGGTTACATATAATGCTACCTTTCAAGATTGTGATAATGTTACCATTTGTACTGCGGTTATGATTATTAATGATCGTAACACAAATTAAAAATATATTCTTTTAATGATTTACATGTTTTCAATGAATATATCAATTATTAATAATTAACCATATCAATCACTATTTATTTTATAGTTCAAATACAAATTTAAAATTTAAAATTTAGTTAAATTATTTATAGTTCATCCCAAACTTTTTCTCTGATTCATTTTCTTGCTTGTTCTCCCACTTTATTATTATCATGACCCCTTTTTTGTTTTCTCTCTGGACTCATTAACTCTTTTTTCCCCTTTCATGTATGTTCTTTTTTTCCTTATATATCTTTTTTGGTTCTTTTTTATTTTTTATTTTCTGATATACATTTTTCTTCTTAAGTCTTATATTTTATTGCAGATATTACTCAAGATTTTTTTATAAGAAACGAAAAATTACTCAAGACTATTTCTTATAATATTAGAAATAATTCTTTGCAATTTTTTTTTCAATTTTTTTTTTGTAAATAGTTTTGGCTATTCATATTTTTTAAATGACTCAATAATTTTTGAATCACATGCTAATACACGAGTTAAAAATATATTATTCAATATGATTGTCAACGCGGGGTGGGCAAGTTCTCGTTACCCGACCCGAAACCAAACTAACAGCTGGGTCGTGAAACCCACACGGGTGGGTCCACGGGTTAAGACGGGACATATGCGATGCGCCGTTTGTCTCATCTCCACCTCTCTCGTGTTTCTGAGTCCATCTCTTATGGAACGGAATTGAAGGTTAGGTTTGTTCTAATTTTTTTGGCTTTAGGGTTTGCATTTTAAAGTGTTGGAGAAAGCGAGGATCAGGAAAGACACTGTAAACCAAGGAGGTAAGTGTTGGAGATTCTTCTTTCTCTTTTATTTGAATTTTCTCTTGTTATTTGCTGTTTTGCTTCTGTTGGACATGATTTTTGGGTTGGCTGATTTATTTTTTGTTGGACATTTTTTTTTTTTTTGCCAAGGATATCTTGAGCAAGCAAGGAACGAGCTAGTTAACAGGCTATCGGTGTTAGCAGATTCCGTGTAATCAAGCTAACACAACCTGCATGATTAATCTGCCCAGTTCACAGATTTTTAGTTCACGAATGAGTCTGCAATATTTTTTTTTTGTTCACCATGTTATTGGAGTCTGCAATACTATATGACTTCCTTTCAGCTTCTGATTTTTGCATACCTAAAGTTTGTTTTTTTTTTTTTTTTAATTGAAGTAAATCAAATGATATTTTTTTTTTCAGCCTGCGTAAGGTTAAATTTTTACCAAATAGTTTCTTAATTTTCTATTATCTACTTAAAATTTAAACTTTTATTCCTTTTAGTATATGCTATGCGATGCATTGATAGGGTTTGAAATTGCGGCAAGGAAGTTGTTACAAAGATGGAGTCTCGTTCAACTATTGCACGAATAGGTGAAGAAGACATAATCAGCAGCAAGCTACCAACAAAAGTTATAGGTCACATTCTCTCCTTTCTCTCAACAAAAGACGCGGTTCGGACTTCTGTCTTATCTAAGAGATGGAGAAACCACTGGAGATCGATCACCAAGCTGGACTTGGATGACTGTGTATTTTATCGTTATTCTCCAGCTAAGAGAGCTAAGAGAGTCTGCAGTTGTTGCAAAGTCCTCTATACCATTTCTTACTTTGCCTGTGATCAGGTCCATTTTTTTCCTTCCTCTTGTTTGATACTAAATCTACATTACAACAGCGTAAATTGGAATTTGGAAAATGAACTTTGTGATTTTGAGTGCAGGATGCTCATTTGACTCTTTGTTGGGAGTGTTATCATCTCGGCAACTGTCAGGGTCTGAGCTCTTTAGATTTTAGAGAAGTGGATATAGAAAATGAGATTTTAGCAGAACAGCGGTGCTTCGAACAATTTGTAGATGAGGCACTTGTACTTACTAGTAGTCTTCTTACCATTGAAGCTTTCTCTCTTGTAATCAATTACAAGCATGATGTATCTGTTTTGAATACATGGATTTCTAACATCTTAAACCGGGGAGTAAAAAATATTCGAATTCATTCATCTTGTTTTGAACTCCCCTTCTCTACTTCTACGTCTCAATCTCTTATCAACTCCGATTTATTAGAAGAATTGGAACTGGTTCTCCGTGTACCTTCAACCTTAAAAGTTCCCACAATCACTGTTCATTTGGGACACCTAAAACTCCTCAAGTTGTCTGGAATTGTTTTCAACATTGACCCCTCCAATGATCGTCTGACCCTTAGTTTACCTGTCCTCAAAAAGTTTGAGATAAAAAATTGCACTTGGTCAAAGGGAAAGAGTGTTATTGTTGAAGCTCCTCTACTGGAGTGTGTTTCCATAGAACAATACCTTAATGAGGTTCCATTTCATGAGCCGGGTGCGGCAATCAAATTTGACTCTCTGCATCTCAAAGAATTCACTTATTGCGGTTATGATATATCAGAAACAATTTTCTTGTCAGGTATTCTGTCCTATGCTTCGTTTGAGGTCATTTTAAAACAAGGTAAGAGAGAAGTTTCAGGAACAAGATACCTTGCTTTTCTCCTCCAGCAAATCAAACCAGTGAAATATATCAAATTTGAGGGGATTAAGGTATAAGAACATCATTCCACCTTTTTTTAATACTGAATATGATTTTGCAAAATCGTCACTGCTTTATAACTTGTTATTAATTTTATATTGTGCAACACAAATAATCAGATAATTAGGTTATAGTAGCACACATAAATATATTGATTAATTTGATTTGAATTGATTTTAAAAGTCGATTATATTCTTATAAAATAAGTATTCCTAAATTTGTGGTATGTATATTCATAAGTTTGTTCTCAAGGGAGATGAAAATTGTTTTTCTTCTGTTGCTTTTTGTCATCCAGCTTGGAAGACAAGCTGATATACCTGAATTTGCAATGTTGAGCCATTTGGAGCTTGGCTTAGTTACTGTTAAAGTTCTTTTAGGCTTACTTCGAAAGTCACTGGTTTTGAAGACATTAGTTCTCAAGGTTAGTAAAATTTGTAGTTAATAAATGAAAGTAGTATTGCTATTCTGGATGCACTATATTCATAGAAGCTGCATATCATACACAATCTTAGTAGGTCCTGTCGTGACTACTTACTGATTATTTTTTTCTCTCTCTAATTTCTTTGTTCTTTAAGAGACTTATTTGAACTTTGTTTGATGATTAATCATCAGGGAATATCTAAATTTGCGGAACAGCTTCTGAATTCTGGTGTTGTGCCCAGTTGTATGGCATCTACTCTCCAGGTTGTGAAATTTGATAAAGTTAATATAGACGAGCATGAGCTGTTTTTAGCCAAATTTTTTATCAAAAATGGTATGAGGAAGCTGGAGAGGATGAATTTCTCCCTTGCTAGTCAAAAGCTGCGCAATTCTAAGGTTGTGAAAAAATATAAGGAAAAGTTGCACTCATTTAAGAAAGGTTACTCTTCTGCTGTTGAATTTTCATTTGAGTAGGTTACAGAAGCAAGCGGTACAAGGTCAACTTTGGGAGAGGGAAAGTAAGTCTTCTAACTTCATATCAATTAGGGAAAGTAGGTCTTCTGTTTTGTTTCTTTTTCTTTTTTCTACCATTGCCGTGTATTGAAGAATTATATTCTGGACTGGATGTTTATTTTCTGGTTTGAATTACATACGGTGTAACCTTTCTTTATATTTTTTACATTTTTAGTGGTTGTTGTTGTTTCTTAATTTGCTGAAGTTTGGCTGAATTGAGCTAAGGCTAGGGTTTGGCCTTCCAAAGGCCAAACCCTAGATGAGGGACTGAATTGCAAATATATGGTAAAAAGGGGCTGAAAGCAAAAAAAAAAAGTTTTTTTTTTTTATTTTCTGTTCATACACGTTTTAAGATTTGGTCTTCTAATGGAGCCAAATCCTAAATAGGGACCGATTTGCAATTATCATATTAAATTAGGACTTGAAAGCAAAATTGAAATTTTTGGATTTGGTTTGGTCTTCCAATGGGGCCAAACTCAAACCAGGGACTTATTTGTAATTTACTTCTTTTTTCATTTCATAAATAGTCAGAATTGAATAAAGGATTGATAAAGGGCATAGAAGCAAAAAAAACAAGAATTTTCCCTTCTTATCTATATTTTTTTTTCTTTCTATATTAATATAAATAGTTTTTACTTTTTTAGGTTTTTTCTTACATTTATTATTTCTGTTACATAAAAAAAGAATAAATAATAATTTGTATATAATGGTTGAGTTGTTCTTTTACTAAGTTTTCTTTTATAACCTTTATAATATGGTGAGTAATAAACTTGTATTTTTTTAGAAAATTTATTTGGGAATAATTCATTTAATGGTGAGCAAGTATTTTTAAACTATTAAAAGGGTACCATTTTTTATGGGCGTTTTAGGGGTGTTAATACATTTCCTATGCGTAACCAACTCCCGAGCTCAAAATCTGGTTCAAAGACATTCTTTTTTTTTTCATTAAATTCAAAAATATTCAAAAAATAGGTTTTCCAATGTTTCCTATAAAAATAAAATATTGGTGGCGGCTTCGTTTAATTTTGAGGGTGGTTGTCACACTTTGTGCTTAGGAACATTTTGATGTAAGAACTCTTTATAAGATATTTCAGGTTTTTCAAAGGCTTTTTGAATTTGCACAAAGCTATCTAGATCAGTAGTCATTACTTTGATCTTTTCTTTTAATGACTCGTTTTCCTTTTCAAGGTCTGGCATGAAAAGGTTTGGCTTCTCAGCTACTTTCTCATTCAACAGCTTATGTTGTTCAGAAAGTTTGAAATGTGAGTTCTGTAAAGTTTTGACTAAGGCAACAAGATATTCGTTCTGTTTCCTCAGCTCCTCATTTTCATTTTTTGTTTCACATAACTAACATTTGAACAACATACATTTTTGAGACAAAGTATTTGAGTCATTCAAAAGATTATCAAACATACTTTCCCATTTTAGACATGAACTACATTTAGAAAGTTCAGTGTCACTTACTTCCTCTTGATCAGAATCTGCCATAAGACATAGGATGGCTGATTCTTCTTCAAGTTCTGAGGATGATTCCTCTGAATCGTCCCATGTAGCCATCATTGCCCTTTTCTTCTGAGGTTGTTTCTTGAAGTTTTTCTTGTTTAAGTTCAGACAATCTTGCTTTATATGTCCAGGTTTGTTGCATTCGTAGCAAACAACGGGTGACTTGCTGCTTTCTCCTTTAGGAAAGTTTCATCTGGATGGTGGAAACCTTCTATTGTCTCTTATTCTGCTCAACATCTTCTGAATTTTTCTTGATATAAGAGCAAGTTCATCTTCTTGGTCTGAAAGTTCCTCTTCTGAATCTTGATATTCATCTTCAGATCCTTGTGCAGTTTTTAATGCTGCAGCTTTGGACTTTTGAGACGGACTTCGTGTTGCCTCATGAACTTTCAGTGAGCCTAATAGTTCCTCAATCTTCAGGATAGCAAGATCTTTTGCTTCCTGGATGGCTGTTACTTTAGGCCTCCAAACTTTCGGGAAGCTCCCGAGCAACTTCCTTACCTTGTCCTGATTCGAATAAGTCTTTCCCAGAGACTTCATTCCATTTTCAATCGTGGTAAATCTGCTAAACATTTCATCTATGGACTCATCTTCATTCATTTTGAACATTTCATACTGTTGGACCAATATATTTATCTTAGCTTCCTTCACTTGATTAGTTCCTTCGTGTGCTGTTTGTAGTGTGTCCCATATTTCCTTTGCCGTGTCCTTACCCACGATCTTGTCATATTCAAACCTGCCAAG
Source organism: Calophaca sinica (assembly GCA_037113605.1). NCBI lineage: Eukaryota > Viridiplantae > Streptophyta > Magnoliopsida > Fabales > Fabaceae > Calophaca > Calophaca sinica. The sequence continues at coordinate 13,019,768 of CM073734.1, read as the reverse complement.
TGCACATGATAGAAAGTATTTAGCTTTAGAGTTTAAGAGTACCATCCTTTTATCTTCTGTTGTCCATACTGCCTTAGGCTTGGGTACCGTTAATCCATCATCATATGTAGTTGTAGGTACATATGGTCCATTTTCAGCAATGTCCCATATGTTAGTATCTTGTGATTCCAAGAACATTTTCATTTGATCTTTCAAGTAATAGTAATGTTCGCCATTGAAGCCAGGGGGCCTGTTTGATGAAGCTCCTTCAGGAAGGAAAACAACTGAATTTGTATGACTTATCACTTCTTCCAGGACCTTTCCTCCTACACTATGAAGTGTGCTCAACCCTTAGAGGTAGAGCTCTGATGCCAATTAAGTGATTTGGCGTCACAGAGAAGGGGGGTTGAACTGTGACTCTTTAAAATTAACTTCCTGAAATCAGCTACTTCTCTCTCAAGAGTTTTCTTGGAGAATATAAGGTTAATGAAACAGTAAAGATTTAACTTTCTAATGTATGAATATGTTAATGTGAACTTTTGTGAATGTGGAAGGATGTTTGAAAATGAGTCTCAGATACTTAAGTTCACTAAGATTTCTTAATATGAAAGAGTTGAGTTTTAGGTGAACTTGTTAATGAATGATTTTCAATGTAATCAACTTTCTCATGTACGCTGTGCAGAAACTAAAAGAGATAAAGGATAGAAAGTGTAACACCCCGATTCTGGAGTGCTACTGTGTAACCCAATCTAATGCTGAAAACATTTAATGCTTGTATGCTTTCAACAAAGAGTAGTCTTCTGTCTTTTGCAATGGAAAATAGGAGTATTTTTTTTCTTTTTCTTTTTCTTTGCTTTGAAACCCTTCTAAAAAATAAGACATAAAGAGTACTACAATTTTCTGAATAATGCAAAATCCGTCTTTTACAAATATCAGAGTATAACGCATCACAATCAATACTTCTCATAACATAAAACATAACATAATCGTTTTGCACTGAGGCGAGGTTTTCTGAAATAGAGTAATTACAAAACAACAAAGACAAAACCCTAAGCTAACTAGCCAACAACTATAACTCTTACTGAGAAACAGTTCAGCAAGATCAAAACATGAAACATTCAGAGGAATTTTCCTCCACTGGCTCAATCTTCAACGCTCCTGGAAAGACGAAACTGCAACAGCTATGGAGCTCCATCTGGAAGTGACATCCATAGGGATATCCAATCCAACAACAGTGCAAGGGTAAATTCTTTGTTCACGAGTTTATCATAGGCTATGTCGCATGCAAACAATATATACATATATGATACAACAACATGCTTTTATATGCATATACATACTTAATAGACCGCATGCATCATCATGGTATATTAAACATTGCATGTGAGCAGACAACTCAACCAGTAGATCAACAATCAAGTCACCACAATATCAAATAATTGCATGTGAACAAACAAATCAACCAATAGATCAACAATCAAGTCATCAAAATATCAAACAATTGCATGTGAACAACAATTCTATCAACAGATCAACGATCAAGTCATCACATATCATAAATGTGGTTAGCTATGCATGTCAATGCAGTATGACTAGTTTGTGTATACATCTGCAGCCTTAATAGGTCAGCAGTATGACGAGAAATTTATTTCCCGACATCCGAACAAGATAGCCACACATTAGGCTTGCCTCAATATAGGCTTGCCACACATTAGGCAATGCAGTGACAACTCGTCTTTTGAAGTCTTTAAGACCAATCAAACGCTTCGAGTGTAATGATAACTCGTCTTTTAAAGTCTTTAAGACAATTCAAACGCTCCGAGTGTCGATGCTCAATGGTCAATATGCATCCAAACAAATTCATCAATATGGCATGCTCACTGTAGGGAGCGCCCGAGTAATGTTTTAATTAATCAATACGGAACGACAAACTTCAACTATGTTTCACATTCGAAAAGGTGGAGGGAACTTAAAGTTTAAGCACTACAATGAGCTTCTCATACAACTCAAGTAATGCCCAGGTATTCTTCATCACGCAGTGAACTGAGATGATGAGAAATACCCCTTAGAGTTCAAACACAAGACACTAGGTCCAGGTGTTCAACTGCGGAACTCTAGGCATGTAATGCGGAACACTAGGCACGCCAAACGAAACACTAGGTCCAATCCCTTATCAAGAAAATATGCATGCAAGCAGGACATTAAGTCCCAGCACAGGACACATGGCCCATATGCTCAATAGAAACACTAGGTTCCCTATATGGTTCACATAACATGATACAAGTTCAAGTCATGCAAGTTTTCAAACTTTTACTAACTCTACACACTTTGAAAATACCTAAATCAAAATTTACCAATTGAAATAGTGTTTTTACCAAATGAATAGTGTTTTGCCAACACTGAATCACTTTTTAAAACACTGAAACATGTCACAAAATTTTAGAAACAATTTTATTACAAATCCAAAAAAATACTTAAAACGTAAACCAAATCATTTACTAAAATCGAGCATCTTTGAAATGTTTTGTGACGGTTCCCTATAATGCTCACTTTCATGCACTTAATTGAAGGGAATTTTCATGGAAACCTGGACTTATTTCCTTGTTTGGCCTCTAATCCTAAGAGTTGAGTCTTTATTGTTGGGATAATCTAATTAATAATCATGTTGGTTCTTTTGCTATTTTGATTAGAGAAATATCTTCATTATGGTCATGTTTTAATGCAGGTAAGAAAAGGATTGGGTGAAGACATGTACCTGAAGTTCTTAGGAGCATTTTTGAAGTGTAGAAGTTGCAGCTGCTCAGGCGCAGGGCGCACCACCAGGAGAGGCGCAGGGCGCAGGCTGGTTCTTAGTTGAAGCCCCAGGCGCAGGGCGCCCTGGGCATTGTGGCGCCTGGCTCCTCCTCTCGGTCTCCTCCAGCGCAGGGCGCCTACTGCACTTTCATCCCTTTTTGGTGGCGCAGGCGCCTGAGTATCTTGGCGCTGGCGCCTCTCTCGGTCTTCTCGGTACAGGCGCCACCAGGCGTAGGGCGCCTGCTGCGTTTGTGTATCTCATTCGCGTCCCAGCGCGAGCCAGGCGCCTTGTATCGTGCCCAATCACTATAAATACTCGTTGTTTCTTTGTCTTAAGGGGCTATCACGACTTGGAGGCAGCGCTGCGGAGTTCAAACCCTAGGGTGGAAGCGATTGGAAGGTGGAAGGTGAAGACATTCATCAACATTTCTCCATGGATTCCACTTGTTCTTTCTTCTTAACTCTTCTTTTTATTTACTTCTCTATGTCTAAACCCCTTGTATTAGGGATGAGTGGATATTAATGGAACACTTGTTGTATTTGGTTTGGGCTACCATAATGTTATATTCCTCTTGCTTTGTGCATGCAATCTCTTTTTAATGCTTTTCATGATTTGATCACCCATGGAATGATTTGTGGTTCATATGTTGAATGGAAATTTTATGTGTGAATGCTTAAGAGTGCATGCATGCAATTCTTAGCCTAGGAATAGTCTTGGGATTGTAGTATTATTATGAACTCTTGGTCTTATTGCTTGTTCTTCAATTACATTCATCTAAGGAATTAGGGTTTTTTCTCGGAGACAAAGAATTAAGTACCTAAGGAATTAGGATTTGATTACCATAGTGAGTTCGATAACATAGCTAGAGAGGGAATTACTTGTTCATACCAAATCAATATGCAATAGTGGGAAATTAATTGAAGCTTGTCCCTAATGCCTTTTACTATCAAGTACATTTTTGAATAACCCATAAAATACAAAACCAATTTACTGTCTCTCTTTTAACTTCACTACCACTTGATATCTCCAACCTTATTAAAAATCTTTTGGTGTTCACCTAGTAGTCGCTAACGTACATTGGTATTTGGCCTTCGATCCTTGAGAACGATAACCGGTTAATTACCGACTTTATTACTTGCAACGACCCGGTACACTTGCCGTGGCCCTATCAAGCAAGAACTTAACAAAAACAAAAACAACTACACAAAATGTCAAACTTGATCTAACCACTGGACTGAACCACAATTTTTCACCACTTTCAAATGTTATCACACAAAAAGGACGCCAATCACCGATTAACTTCTGGGCTTTATCATCATCAGAGCCAACAAGAGATTATCACAAATTAGAAGTTGGAGTCACATAAGCAATGCATTCACCATTATGAACTCAACAAGTAATGAAATATACAATTAAAACTTTCAGTGTGATTGAATGCTTTCTTTTCTGCTCATAAAGAGTGGGAAGAATTTTCACTCCGACTCTCAAGTGTTTGGGGTTTGTGTTTCTCTCAGTCAACACTATTTGAGCCCATTCCCCATGGATTTGATTTTCATCTCTTTCTCACATGAGTACCACTTACACAATGCTCCAACCAAAAGGTCTTTCAAGGTTGTAACTTGGCCAAGGTTAGGGTGGATGGATTAGACATTTAGGCTATCACCCTTTAAAGATAGATGAGCATCAACCAACTCTAGAAATTTTTTCACTACAATTCCTCTTTTCTTCAATTTTCCAAAGGTGGTGTTTTCCAAAAACTCAATCCTTAAACAATTTTGTATCACACAATTATTGATTCCCCCAATAACACTTTGGTCTCAAAAGGGGTAACAATCCAAAATTAAGCCATCCTTTTTTCTGGTTTTTTTCTGTTTTTTTTTTCACAGCTCAAACCACAACCAATCATAATGTTGTTTACCTCCCCCCGACTCCAAACTTAGTTCTTTGTCACCCTTAGTCAATTCATGCTCATCTAACCTTCTTAGGTGGGTAACAAGTTAATCACAAGGTTAAAAGCTATTTTTTTGATTGTTTAACAAGAACAAAAGGCTTTAAGCTCAACGGGGCTTTGCAAACAAAAGTCATATTATGTCGGGTTGGCTTTTTGGCTAATTGGCTTCCAACAAAATTTGCCTTTTTTATATCAAAACATTGTGCAACCAATAACATGCAATTGAGATTCAATCAAAGTTAGGGGAATGTAATCTCAAACGTGTCCTCTCAGAAGGAATTATTGATGAAGGCTCTACAAACACCCTAGGACATGCACATATCAATCACAAAGACACTATAGCAAATCAAAACAGTTGAGCAATGGTTGACTCGCTCCAATAAGTTTCTAATCTCAAGTTGTAACTCTTCAGTAGCCCACTTAACATCACACCATGTGATTGGTGCTTAACACAGAATTCAAATCACAAATGAGTTTTAAATCATAGTTCAGCCAGCAGTTATTTCAGCTTAACAACTAGGACTTGCAAACCAAAGGACTAACAATATTCTAAGATAAATATTTTTTTTTGAAAAAAAAAATCAACAAAAACACAACAATAAAACAACAATAAAACAGAAACAAAAACACGAGTGGTAGGGAGAGAAAGTATGTATCTGGTGGGTTTTGGTAAGAACCCAGTTTCTCCAGACTGCCTCTCTCCCACGAGAGGACTCCTAGTCTTCTCCCGACTCTCCATAGCCTTCGCTCCACTCTCGCTTCCATCTTCCCCTTCTTCATCTTCTTCCTCTTCCTCTTCTTCTTCTTCCTCTTCCTCTTCTTCTTCCTCTTCCTCTTCTTCTTCTTCTTCTTCTTCTTCTTCTTCTTCTTCTTCTTCTTCTTGTCAGGAGGGGTTGGCCGGGTAAGGGGTCCAGCCCACATATTGGGCAACTTCCTCGACTGCTCGGACCCTTTTGGATGCACCTCTATGTTTTGTGCTCTCGCCATTTGAAGGTTAATATCCTCAGACCTTAAAATATCCTCTCTCAGACCCCCAAATATCTCAGATAACGCTTGCATGTTTTTTCTATCTAATTCCCTTGTTGGTTCACTTTGCTCCACAACTTGGGGTGGAACCCTTACCCGTGAACTAGATTCTCCACCTTGACATTTTCTTTTTGGAAGCCTAGGGTATCGAATCTTGGTATTAAGGTTATGACCAACCAAAGACACCACAATGTTTTTCTACATAGTCCAGATCAATGATAGAAGTGGGCTTCATGAGCGAAAACACATCCAAGTCAACATGGGCCTTCTGACAAAGGAGAGTAATGAGGTGTGGGAAGCCAAGGGCATTTTTTGCAGAATTAGCTATGGCCCGGATTTGATTTTGAATAATCTTCCCCACATCAATTCTCCTGCCCGTCATTATGGCATGGATTAACAAAACTCTCTCCACCCGGACATCCGATTTGTTTGAGCATGGTGTGAGGTTGTAGATGATGAAGTTTGCCCAAATCTTAGGTATTGGAAGCAAGGTACAAGATGGAACTTTCTTTGGTGCCCCACTTCTATCCAGAGTCCACGAGGTTCCTTCCATACAGATTTCCTTAATCAAAAGGTCTGGATTTAACCTTTCCTGTTTTATGGCCTCCCACTCATCCTTGCCCTTCGGCATCTTGGTTTTCAAAACATCATTGATGGTGGCTGCATCAAACCTCACATAGTTCCCCTTACATAGCTTATAAAGGACTCGATCCGCCCGCTTAGCACAAAAAAGCATTTGCATAGAATTCCTGACCATCTTCCAGATAGCAAAGAATAGGGCATGTAACTAACTTCCTCCACCTCTCTTTTAGCAATTTGTTTTTCTACTTCAGCCACCTCCTTCACATCGTAGGGAAGCAACAACTTTCTCTCCGGGATTATGTCCCTATTGCTCGCTGCATGAGCTTCTAAACTCATGCTCTTAGTTAAGAACTTGTGGATCAGGGACCTCTCGCTCACCGGACAGTGGCTATCGCTTCCTTTGTCTCCGCCTCTCTTGAAGCCATATTTTTGAACTCGCAAAATTAACTCAAATTGGGACTAAAGGTTTTTAGCTTGTAAACTTAGTCCAACAAAAGTGAATCTGGCTTGAGAAACAAGATATTATTATTACCCCTTTTTTTTTCTTTCCGTAAAAATTATGCACAAAACTCATCATGGACATTTACACAAACACCTAACATGCATGCTCTTTCATCACAAGGTAACAACAACCCCAAATCCAAGCTTTCCTGCAACCACAAAGGTGATTCATCAATCTTCACACACAACACATCACAAAACACCACCAATTAAAAGCTAATGTTACACACCAATTCAAGAACAAATCAATGCCCCCTTTTTCTTTTTAAATTCGAATTCTCCACCTTTTTTTAAAAATTTCCTTAAGCTCCACCACAACCCATCAATGGTGGTCCTTCCTTTCCTAATCATTTGTTCAACAAGAATGGGCCAAAAACTAGAGATCAAATCAACAACTCAAGATCCATTACTCATTTTTTCACACACAAACATAATGGAGAAAAGTTACCTTCGAGGATGAGAGAGGATGATGCAAAATCAAAAGGGGGAAGAAAGTGGTGTGTGGTGGTGTCATACCACGAGTCTCGGTGTGGTGGTTGTGAGTGGTGAGTGTGAGAGTGAAGCTGGTGGAGGGCGAGAGTTTCAGAGTGAGTGTTTGAGTGAGTGGTGAGAAAAAAACAAAGGGCAGCGGTCGCCTGGGCAGCCCGTGTCCCGCTTTAATTTTTTTTTTTTTTTTTGCAAGAGGCGCGATCCAGTGCGCCAGGCGCTATGGTGCGCCTCAAGGCCGACATACAAGGTGCGCCAGCGCAGCTCCTACCGTACGCGCATACCGTGACTAAATTACACATTTTTTTTTGCATAAACTTAAACTTAAACTGAGAAAAAAAAACTCTAAAATTGTAAGAAGAAGAAATAGAACTCCTCGCATGGGTTGCCTCCCATGAAGCGGCCGCTAACGCCCTTAGCCTCGACGGCAGCACTCCTTTATGCTGGTGATCGATTGATAGATTCCTCGATCGCCGAAGTTCTCCACCAAAATACACCTTAAGTGTTCGACCATTCACTTCAAGCTTCCGCCGAGTTTGGATCTTTTAATTCCAATCGCACCATGGAAAACCTTTTTGACCTCAAAGGGGCCTCGACCATCTGACTTTAGTTTCCAGAAATAACCTCACTTTGAATTGAATGAACAAAACTAGTTGTCCTTCCCGAAACTCTTTAGCTTGAATTCTTCTCACATGCCACTTCTTGGTCTTTTTCTTTATAGATTTTGGCATTTTCATAGGCAAAATTTCTGAATTCCTCAAGCTCATGGAGTTGAAGAACTGAAGCCACCCGCTTCTCACAGCCAAAATTCAAGTATTTTGTAGCCCATAGTGCTCGTGTTCTAGTTCAAGAGGTAAGTGACAAGCCTTGCCATACACCACCGATGCAAATGACATACCAATCGAGTCTCAAGGCCGCTCTATATGCCCAAAGTGCATCATCTAGCTTCACACCCAATCCTTCCTCGTGGAATTGACGATTTTTTCAAGTATTTGCTTCATCTGCCTATTAGACACCCTCCACTTGACCACTAGCTCAGGTGGTGGAGCGGCAATTTTGTGATGCACACCATATTTCTTAAGCAAAGTCTCCATCCTCTTGTTGCAAAAATGGGTTCCTTCATCACTAATCAGGGCTCTAGGCACTCCAAACCTTGAAAATATGTTTTTCTTCAAGAAACTCATCACAACCTTGGAATCATTGGTTTGAGTGGCTACTGCTTCAACCCATTTGGAGACATAATCCACAGCAACTAATATGTAGACCTTTGAGTATGAGGATGGGAAGGGTCCCATGAAGTCTATTCCCCACACATCAAAGACTTCCACTTCAAGCACAGGGTTTTGGGGCATTTCATTCCTCTTTGAGATATTTCCGGTCCTTTGGCATCGGTCACACCTCTTAACATATGAAAATGCATCTTTGAAGAGTGTGGGCCAAAAGAAGCCTGATTGAAGGACTTTGGCAGCTGTCCTATCTCCACTAAAATGGCCTCCATACCCAGAATCATGACAATGCCACAAAATTTTCACTTGCTCCTCTTCTGGCACACATTTGCGCAACAAGCCATCAACACCTCTCTTGTAGAGAAAGGGCTCATCCCAAACATAGAACTTTGCCTCATGAATGAACTTCTTCCTCTGTTGGGAGTTGAAATCAGCTGGAATGGTCCTACCCACCTTGAAATTTGCAAAGTCTGCAAACCAAGGTAAGTTTGACACGGCAAAAAGATGCTCATCAACAAATTGGTCTTGAATGGGACTTGTCTCTTCAGTTTCCTCGATATTCTCCAACCTAGAAAGGTGATCCGCCACTGAATTCTCTGACCCCTTTTTATCTCGGATCTCTAAGTCAAATTCTTGGAGCAACAAGATCCACCGGATTAGCCTTGGCTTTGATTCCTGTTTTGCAAAAAGATATCTCAAAGCGACATGGTCGGTGTAAACAATTTTCGCCCCAACAAGTAGGGGCGAAACTTGTCAAATGCATAAACTACAGCTAAGAGTTCTTTTTCCGTGGTGGCATAATTAAGTTGTGCAGGGTTCAAAACAAGACTAGCATAATAAATCACATGCAAGAACTTATTCTTCCTTTGTCCTAAAATTGCTCCGACAGCATTGTCACGTGCGTCGGACATAAATTCAAAAGGTAAAGACCAATCAAAGTGCAAAGGTGACAATAGGTGCAGTTACCAATAAATGCTTCAAAGTATTAAAAGCATGTAAGCACTCATCATCAAACACAAAAGGAGTATCTTTCACAAGCAAATTTGTAAGAGGTTTAGCAATTTTTGAAAAATCTTTGATGAACCTCCTATAAAATCCAAAGATGGCCTAAGAAGCTTCTAATGCCCTTTTCATTCGTGGGAGGGGGAAGTTTTTCAATAATTTCCACTTTTACCTGGTCCACCTCTATCCCCTTGTGGAGATACTGTCCCAAAACAATCCTCTCTAACCATGAAATGGCATTTTTCCCAATTCAGACCAAGTTGGATTTTTCACATCTTTCCAACACAAGAGAGAGACTATGCAAGCAATTATCATATGAAGAGCCAAAGACAGAGAAGTCGCCCATAAACACTTCGATATGTTTTTCAATCATATCGGAGAAAATGGACATCATACACCTTTGAAATGTGGTGGTGCATTGCATAACCCGAAGGCATTCTCCTCAGAAGCAAATATCCCGTAGGACATGTAAAAGTGTCTTCTCTTGATCTTCCTGGGGCCACAACAATCTGATTGTAACCAGAGTATCCATCTAGGAAGCAATAGTACTCATGTCCCGCCAATCTCTCCAGCATCTGATCAATGAAAGGCAAGGGAAAATGGTCTTTTCTTGTAGCGGAATTCAGCCTCCGATAGTCTATGCATACCCTCCAACCGGTGACAGTCCGAGTAGGAATCAATTCATTGTTTTCATTCATCACCACTGTTGTCCCGCCCTTTTTAGGCACAACTTGAACGGGACTCACCCATGGGCTGTCTGAAATGGGGTAAATAAGACCGGCTTCTAAAAGCTTGACTACCTCCTTTTTAACCACTTCCTTCATAGCCGGATTGAGTCTTCTTTGTGGCTGAACAACCGGCTTATAGTCATCCTCCATAAGAATCTTGTGCATACAAAAAGAAGGGCTTATCCCCTTTAAGTCGTCAATGGTCCAACCAAAAGCTCCCTTATGCTCCCTCAAGATCCTCATCAACTTTTCTTCTTCCAGTTGGCTCAAGCTAGAACTAATGATGACGGGATATACATTTCCCTCACCAAGAAAAGCATATTTCAAATGGGATGGCAATTTCTTGAGCTCAACTTTTTGTGCTTCTTCAAATTTTTTTCTGAGGTGTTCTTTCTTCCTTTTAAGCTCCTCCCGATTGGGTGGTGCATGGGGAATAAGATGGAGATGCATCCAGCACACTAAGAACTTCTTTCACCTTAGAATCCATCCCTCCTTCTATCTCCTCTTTTGACATAATGAGAGCTTTCTCAAGAGGTAAGGAAGGAATATGTTCTTCAAACTCCCTAGAAAAGAGAGAATCAAGCACTTCAATGCGAAAACAGTCCTCCTTCTCTCTTGGATGCTCCATTGCTTTAAGAACATTCAAAGTGATGGATTCATCTTGGACCTTCAATGTCAAGGTTCCGTCCGCCACATCAATAATTGCTCTACCGGTAGCTAGGAAAGGTCTCCCTAGAATGAGTGGGATGTCATTGTCTTCCTCCATGTCAAGGACAACAAAATCCACCGAAAAGATGAATTTATCAATTTTCACAAGAACATCTTCAACTACACCATAAGGATGTCTCACCGATCTATCCGCCAATGTCAAGGTTGCCATGGTGTTTTTTACTTGGCCAATCCCTAGCTTTCGGAAAATAGAAAGAGGCATGAGACTTACACTTGCCCCAAGGTCACATAAGGCTTTCCCAAAAGTTCTATCCCCTATTGTGCAAGGGATGGAGAAACTTCCGGGGTCCTTAAGCTTTTGTGGGAGCTTACGTTGCAGAATTGCACTACATTCCTCGGTGAGCATAATGGTCTCTCCATCACCTATCCTTCTCTTCTTTGACAAGATCTCTTTCATGAATTTTGCATAGGTAGGCATTTGTTCTAGAGCTTCGGCAAAGGGAATGTTGATTTGCAATTTTTTGAATACATCTAGAAACTTGCCAAATTGTTTCTCATCCTTCTCCTTCCTTAACCTTTGAGGATATGGCAATTTGATGATAGGCTTTGGTTGGACTACTTCCCCTTGCACAAGAGGTGGATTAGGTGCTTCGTTTGAGTCTTCCTGCTCTTTCTCCTTAGGCTCACTTGTCTTCTCTACTTCTGTTCTTGGCGTGGGTTCAATTACCCTTCCACTCCGGGTAGTGATAGCACTAATATTCTCATTTCCCTTGGGATTTGGGACTGTGTTGCTTGGTAGAGAACCCGGAGATCTTTCCGTCATTTGTCTAGCTAATTGCCCAACTTGAGTTTCAAGGTTCCTTATGGATGCCTCTTGATTTTTGAAGGAGGCCTCTTGATTTTTGAAGGCAACTCTTGTTTCAGTCATAAATGATGAGGTTTGTCCTGCTAGTTTCTCAATAGCTATTTCCCAATCAGCTTTCTTCTCAAGGGCTTGGGGTTGAGATGAAGAACTTCCTTGCGATCTTTGTGAAGCTTGCGCACCTTGATCCTTCCAGGAAAAATTCGGGTGATTTCTCCAACCCGGATTGTACGTATTGGAATAAGGATTATTGTGTTGCCTTTGAGAATTGTTAACAAAGTTGACTTGTTCTGAATCGTTGCTAATCTCCACAGGGGCAGCACAATTAATGCTAGCATGTTCTCCTGCACAGAAACCACATTTTGAGTTATGGAATCGACTGAATTTACCTTGATCCCTCCAAGTTGTTTAGTTATAGAGGCTAATTGTTGACTCATGGCCTTATTTTGGGCTAGAAGAGCATCCAATGTACCCACTTCGAGCATTCCTCCTTTCCTTTGTTGTCTATCAAATGGTGCATTCATGGTGTTTTCTGCCATGGCTTCCATAATCTCCAGGCTTTCTTCAGGAGTTTTCAAATCAAATGATCCCCCACATGCCGCATCAATCATCACCTTAGTATTAGGAATGAGCCCATTGTAGAATGTTTGAGCTTGAATACAATCTGGTAATGAATGTTGAGGGCATTTTCTAAGCAATTCTTTGAACCTCTCCCAAGCATCATAGAGTGTTTCCCCTTCTTGTTGAACAAAGGCAGTGATTTCACTTCTCAGCTTGGCAGACCTAGAAGTTGGGAAGAACTTGCTCACAAACTTGTTAGCCAAATCATCCCATGTAGTAATACTCCCTTCAGGTAGAGCGCTAAGCCAATTTCTAGCTCGATCCTTCAAGGAGAAGATAAATAGCCTCAAGTAAATGGCATCATCAGCAACACCATCAATTTGCACAGTATCACACAATTGGACAAAGACTTCCAAGTGTTGGTTCGGATCCTCATGAGGTAAACCAGCAAACTGATTCTGTTGAATAACTTGTAGTAAGCCTGATGAAATAGTGATACTATGGCCTTCGACACGGGGCCTGACAATGCTCCCATAATATCCCCTGGGAGTGGCCTTGGAGTAGTCTCTGAGAGTTCTCCTTTCATTGTTCGCGTCACCCATCACCTCTTCTGGTGTTTCAACAATGGGTTCCGGAATTGTTTGTTGTGCCTCTCTTTGTCTTAGCCTTGCTTCTCTTTTTCTAGCCTTCGCTCCCTTTTTCTACGTCGTTTCTTTCTATCTCTGGGTCAAACAATAGCTCTTGAGGATCTACTGTTCCACGCATGCACTGAAAAGCAAGCACCTCAAACAAGTGTCAAAGCAACTGAGAAATAAAAAAAATATTGTTAATGAAAATATGAAAAGGAAGTAATTACACTAACACTAAACGGGTTCGAAATAGAAGTCGCCTTCGAAATTACTGGTAATGGTAAAATCGATCCCCGGCAACGGCGCCAAAAACTTGATAGGGCCACGGCAAGTGTACCGGGTCGTTGCAAGTAATAAAGTCGGTAATTAACCGGTTATCGTTCTCAAGGATCGAAGGCCAAATACCAATGTACGTTAGCGACTACTAGGTGAACACCAAAAGATTTTTAATAAGGTTTGAGATATCAAGTGGTAGTGAAGTTAAAAGAGAGGCAGTAAATTGGTTTTGTATTTTATGGGTTATTCAAAAATGTACTTGATAGTAAAAGGCATTAAGGACAAGCTTCAATTAATTTCCCACTATTGCATATTGATTTGGTATGAACAAGTAATTCCCTCTCTAGCTATGTTATCGAACTCACTATGGTAATCAAATCCTAATTCCTTAGGTACTTAATTCTTTGTCTCCGAGAAAACCCTAATTCCTTAGATGAATGTAATTGAAGAACAAGCAATAAGACCAAGAGTTCATAATAATACTACAATCCCAAGACTATTCCTAGGCTAAGAATTGCATGCATGCACTCTTAAGCATTCACACATAAAATTTCCATTCAACATATGAACCACAAATCATTCCATGGGTGATCAAATCATGAAAAGCATTAAAAACAGAGATTGCATGCACAAAGCAAGAGGGAATATAACATTATGGTAGCCCAAACCAAATACAACAGTGTTCCATTAATATCCACTCATCCCTAATACAAGGGGTTTAGCTAGACATAGAGAAGTAAATAAAAAGAAGAGTTAAGAAGAAAGAACAGGTGGAATCCATGGAGAAATGTTGATGAATGTCTTCACCTTCCACCTTCCAATCAGTTTCCACCCTAGGGTTTGAACTCCAGAGCATTTTTCAGCCTCCAAGTCGTGATAGCCCTTAAGACAGCAAAACAACGAGTATTTATAGTGATTGGGCCTGATACAAGGCGCCTGGGCCTGCGCCTGGGGCACCCTGCGCCTGGGACGCGAATGAGAGACACAAACGCAGCAGGCGCCCTGCGCCTGGTGGCGCCCTGCGCTGGAGCGGACCGGGAGGAGGCGCCAGCGCCAAGATACTCGGGCGCCTGCGCCCGCAAAAAGGGATGAAAGTGCGTGAGCGCCTGCGCTGAGGAGCGCCTCGCTGGAGGAGGAGGAGGCGCCAGCGCCAATGCCCAGCGCCTGCGCTGGGCTTCAACTAAGAACCAGCCTACGCCCTGCGCCTCTCCTGGTGGTGCGCCCTGCGCCTCTCCTGGTGGTGCGCCCTGCGCCTGAGCAGCTGCAACTTCTACACTTCAAAAATGCTCCTAAGAACTTCAGGTACATGTCTTCACCCAATCCTTTTCTTACCTGCATTAAAACATGACCATAATGAAGATATTTCTCTAATCAAAATAGCAAAAGAACCAACATGATTATTAATTAGATTATCCCAACAATAAAGACTCAACTCTTAGGATTAGAGGCCAAACAAGGAAATAAGTCCAGGTTTGCATGAAAATTCCCTTCAATTAAGTGCATGAAAGTGAGCATTATAGGGAACCGTCATTTTGCTAAATCAAGTTCTTAATCAACTTTTACAACATTTTTGAGTCATAAAAAAACTCAAAACAATGTTCTAAACTAACATAAGGGTCACGGTTTTGTGCCTAAAAACAAACTCAAATCTTTCAAACTTTTCACTTCCAAAACATACAAATTTGTTAGATCCAAACCTTTCTGTCATAAACCAATTTCTTTGCCACTTTAATACAACTAAAAACAAGTTGAAACTCACTCAAATCATGCTTATTAGTTACTGTTTTTAAGGTCCCAAAACTGCCCCAAATTTATTTTGTTTCAAACAATTTTTCAAAGCTTTAAACTTACAAATCCTTATAGATTTAAAGTCCTAACCAAGAACCAATTTCTTAAACACTTAACACACTTTAAAAACAATTTAAAACATCATCAAAACCATGTAAAATTGCCATGGTCTCCAGCCCCAAAAATCCCCAAATTAATTTCTCAAAACTTTGTTCAACATGCATATAAGACTAGTGTCAAGCATACTAAACCAAAACCCTCAAAGATCTAACTCTAAAACAATAAAATCAAGCCAAGAACAAGCCCTTGAACAGCCCATGAATTCGGCCAGAACCAAGGGTTAGGGTTTTCCAATTTTTAAATACTCTAACATGCTTAATCATGGAAGAAATTAAGGGATCAAGGAACTAATCATGTTAATCTAACAAAATCTAACAACTTCTAAGCAAAAATAACTCTAAAACCAACCAAACCCATTTCATGAAACTCAAGATAGATGAGGGATGGATCATGGAGCTTACCAAGAGATTAGATGATGATTGAACAAGGATTGAGAAGGAAAGAAGCAAAGATGCAAGCATAAACACTTAATCCCCCAAAAATCCACACTTTCTCTTTCAAATTTTTCTCAAGTTCTCCAACAATGGAGAAATGAGATGGGGCTGGTCATATGAGGAAGGAGAGCCACGAAATTTCAGCTAGGACATGGATGGAATAAATTTGTTCATTTAGTTGGAAACTAACCAAACTAGTTACAAACTAACTAAACTAACTAACTACAATTACAACTTAACCAATCATCTTGCAACACTTGTCAAGGAAGGTTGTAAAGGATGATGTTCAGCTCCCCTAGCCCTTATCTCAATCGCCACTTGTCCCAAAATATCTAGATATTTTGTTTCGTCCCGTTCTCGCTCAACCGGGTGCGCGGCGTTACGCGTATATTAGGATTTTTCTACCAAAAACTCCAAAAATAAATCTAATAAATTATTCTATAATAAAAAATAATTAATCAACCAAAATGTCCCTAAAAATATTAGAAGTATTTCTATGAATGTCACTTTCTCGATTTACGAGCTAAAATGTGACCGTAATGCAGTTCTGCGCGTAGAAAACACCCTATATTTTTTTGATGCCCAAAAATCCCGTAAAAAATTCTAATAAATTATAAATATTGGAAAATGCTAAGATCTCAAATTTTATAAAATTTGGATCACGTTTGGGCATGTTTCAGTTAGAAACTCGCCCAATAGCCTAGTTACGACAAAATTCAATAGAATTCTCGCAGCGTAATAAAAACTGAAAATTAGTGAGAATCACTAATTTCAATTTCTCTTATCAACTAAATATTATTCAAACAATAAAATCATCAATACAAAATTATTAAAATAAAAGTCACCTTAAATACGACATAAAACCAACAATTAATAAAATAGCTCAACGTCAAAAATTTAAACTGTGACTTAAAAATACTTATTAAATCCTAAAAATTATTTCCTATTCAATAAAATAATTTTCTTTAATCAAACAACAATTTTTCACATTTTTCAAGATTAATTCATATTAAAAACATTATACGTCTATATTGTCTCTTAATCTGAATTAATTACTAAAACAGTAAATTGTTTACAACAAATGTAGCAGCTCTTTGTACTTTTCATAAATCATCAAGGTGATCAATCTTTATGATTTATTTCCAAGTAGTCGGAGCTGTAAAATAATTTTCACAAAAATTGGGATGTTACATTACCACCCTCCTTAAAAAAAAAATTTGTCCCTGAAAATTCATTTACAAACCAAAACAAAATCAGGAAATCTGAAAATTCATAACTTAACACTAAAAGCATAACATAAACTTTGGACTTTAAAATTCAGTACAACATAATAATTATTACTCTCAAACAGTCAAACACCAAAGCATACATTTTATTCATACATCATAACAAGTTAAAACACTACATCTATTAACTTAAACGTCTACAAGTACAATACTCCGCGTCCATGTCGAAGAAGTCCTCGCAAACAACACCTTATTCCAACTACGATCTCTACTCCATCACGATCACAAACACGGTCACAACAACGCTGAGTCGCGGCTACATGCTAATAACAATAAAACCGCGCTAATGCAAATACACCTACACAACCACGTTTTCAAAACAAAACCTAAAGTCAAATTTCTTTTATTTTTAAAAGTCTAACTTCTAAAATAACTTAAAGCAAGAATTACTTTTCTTAAATCCCATTTGATATCTTCAAGACTTAACCATTCTCAAGAACATTATTGTTCCTTTGAGATTAGGTTTTTCATTGCCTTAAAATCATCAAGACACATTGTAATCAAAAACTAAAACTTGCATCAAACACCAACAACAAAATCACTAAAAATCAAGTATTAAAGCTTAGAATCATTTTATTCTCTCAAAGAGCCTCACGGCTTGCACACCTACACTCTCAAAAGCTTTTTAACAAAAGATCAACACCAAACTTTGCTTTAAAACTCCTAAACCACAACAATAACAAAATCCACAACAGATCAACTAGAAAAGTCATGAAATAACTCATTGTTTTCATGCAACAAAAAAAAGGAAAAAATTTCCAAAGCCATTAACAAAATAATTTAAAACAACCCAAAATCAAAAGCTTAAGTAATTTGAAACACTCACCCACAAGTTCTTCAAAAAGCCACGATTTTATGACATCAAAATGAAAGGAAAATTCTAAAAATTATTAACCATAAAATCAATAACAGCATAAATCACAAATAATTATACAACAATTACAAGAGCATACATCGTAATACCAAAAGTATATTGAAAATTTGGATTTTAGAATTTAATACAATAATAAAATACGTCACAAGGTTAAAACACTTATGTGGTCTATACTTAGAACCATGCACACACCATAATACATATAATATGATAATTGTAGCGTCTCCTATGGATAATCTCCCTTGTAAAACTCTGCCCACTTAACTCCATTGTGTCGCGTTTCCTGGAATGAAGCCTTTAGATGATGAGTTCTCCGCTTCGCTTAGTGTGTAAACATGTCCCTTATTGGTTGATCTTACAGCTCCAACATTATTGACAGCAGACTCAGCTCGTGGTACTTCGCATTCTCTGGACAATTGTCCCGGTTCCTTGCAGTTAAGACACAACCTTTCCTTGCCTGGTTACTGGTTAGCCTTGTGCCCTTCATCTTTACCGTTGAAGTAGTGCGTCTTCGGCTATCGATGCTTGTGATTCCCTTTCTGCCTATCACGTAGATATCCTCCAATAGCTGGGCACGCAACCTTCACAGCATTTGCTGTTGATCCACCTTTGGCAACTGACAGTCCTTAGAAAAGTGTCACGGCTTCTTGTAGTTACAGCATAGTCGGTCCTTTGATGAGTATTTATCTGCCAAGTGTTCCTTGCTTCCTCAGTGTTAACAGTGCCACTTCTCCTTCTAGCTATTCCCAATAGCATGTGCCTTAAGACGATCCTGACTGCGGTAATTTCTCTGAGGATGAAAATAAGGTGCTCCTTGTTGCTGTCTTCCTTGTTGTCATTTGCTCTGATAATCTAGCTTAACCGGCCCTCTAATAGCTCGCTTCTCCCCTTGTTGTCTTAGCCAATCGTGCTGATTCTCCACGGCAATATGTAGGGTAACAGCAGTTGCTATCCCGACTATCACTCGGAGTACGTGATTCACGTCTAACTTACTAGCTCTAGCAGAAAGACTCGTTTCTAAGGCATCGAATTTCTACAAAATAAACAAACTAGAAGCCCACAACAAAATCAATCATCTGGGATGATTGCACACAATTTCACACAATGTCACGCCCATTTCAACTAGAAAACATTACAGACAATCACAAACAAAGTTCACATAACCTAGGCATGACAAACTTATACCCGACAATTCCCAACAATCTAGGCCAGCTTAGACAAAGCGGTCCGGTTAGAACCGAACTGCTCTGATACCACCATTGTAACACCCCGTTTTCGGAGCGCTACTGTGCAACCCAATCTAATGCTGAAAACATTTAATGCTTGTATGCTTTCTACAAAAAAATACTCTTCTGTCTTTTGCAATGGAAAATAGGAATAATTTATTTTTCTTTTCTTTCCTTTGAAACCCTTTTCAAAAATAAGACATAAAGAGTAATACAATTTTCTGAATAATGCAAAATCAGTCTTTTACAAATATCATAATATAACGCATCACAATCAATACTTCTCATAACATGAAACATAACATAATCGTTTTGCACTGAAGCGAGGTTTTCTGAAATAGAGTAATTACAAAACAACAAAGACAAAACCCTAAGCCAAGCTGGCCAACAACTATAACTCTTATTGAGAAACAGTTCAGCAAGATCAAAACATGAAACATTCAGAGGAATCTTCCTCCACCGGCTCAATCTTCAATGCTCCTGGAAAGATGAAACTGCAGCAGCTATGGAGCTCCATCTAGAAGTGACATCCATAGGGATATCCAATCCAACAACAGTGCAAGGTTAATATATACATATATAATACAACAACATGCTTTTATATACATATACAAACTTAATAGACCGCACGCATCATCACGATATATCAAGCATTGCATGTGAGCAGACAACTCATCCAGCAGATCAACAATCAAGTCACTACAATATCAAATAATTGCATGTGAACAAACAAATCAACCAATAGATCAAAAATCAAGTCACCACAATATCCAACAATTGCATGTGAACAATAATTCTATCAACAGATCAACGATCAAGTCATCACATATCATAAATGTGGTTAGCTATGCATGTTAATGTAGTATGACTAGTTTGTGTATACACCTGCAGCCTTAATAGGTCAGTAGTATGACGAGAAATTTATTTCCAAACGTCCGAACAAGATAGCCACACATTAGGCTTGCCA
Organism: Calophaca sinica; assembly: GCA_037113605.1. Taxonomy (NCBI): domain Eukaryota; kingdom Viridiplantae; phylum Streptophyta; class Magnoliopsida; order Fabales; family Fabaceae; genus Calophaca; species Calophaca sinica. The sequence continues at coordinate 12,999,801 of CM073734.1, read as the reverse complement.
CAATTTAAGCTTGCCACACATTAGGCAATACAGTGACAACTCGTCTTTTGAAGTTTTTAAGACAATCAAACGCTTCGAGTATAATGACAACTTGTCTTTTGATGTCTTTAAGACAATTCAAACGCTCCGAGTGTCGATACTCAATGGTCAATATGCATCCAAACAAATTCATCAATATGGCATGCTCACTGTAGGAAGCGCCCGAGTAATGTTTTAATTAATCAATGCGGATCGACAAACTTCAACTATGTTTCACATTCGAAAATGTGGAGGGAACTCAAAGTTTAAGCACTACAATGAGCATCCCATACTACTCAAGTAATGCCCAGGTATTCTTCATCACATGTGAACTAAGATGATGAGAAATAACCTTTAGAGTTCAAACATAGGACACCAGGTCAAGGTGTTCAACTGCGGAACGCTAATCTTAATCTTAGATCAAAACTCTAGGAACGCAATGCAAAACACTAGGCTTAATTTATAGGTTGAGTTACTAGGTACGCTATACGGAACACTAGGTCTAATCCTTAATTAAGAAAATACGCACGCAAGTAGGACATTAAGTCCCAACACAGGACACATGGCCCATATGCTCCATAGGAACACTAGGTTCCCTATATTTTATTCTTTCGTAATCTTGATATTTGAAATCTCTTTCTCTGTTCTTGTATCACTCCTATGTATTTGAAAATACTTTTTAGCTCTAAGTAATTGAAACCCTAGTTGTGCTAAATAATATGCTAGGATAATTTCCAAACACATTACTTAACTTAACCGTTTTCAAAATTTACAATGTTTTCTTTTTAAAATAACCTCTTAAACAACTTCTAACCCTCTGATCCATAAAGCGTATTTGGTACACTAACTTATTTTAGAAGATACCTTTAGTTTACCATGAAAACATTTTTCGGCTCATGGAATCGTATCAGACTTACCGTTGTAAGTCGTCAAACCAATAATAGTCGATCAACGCATTATTAATTAACCCATTATCATCAACAATATCTTGTATATTCCAATCAATATCAAGTTCCATTTAAATCCAACATGATTCATGGAAAGCAACACAATTCATAATGCCACGCAGGGCCAAGAACATGCTACAGCATTTCATACAACACATAACAATTCAGTAAGCTATAACTTGCTACATACTTTCCCCAATTTCAAGTCCAATTAAATCAATCAAACATGATTTAAGTCACACAATACTATTCAGTCTTGCTACACAAGGCTAAATCAATGCACAATAATTCATGCTACAACATCTCAACAACACATAGTAATACTACAAGTACTACCACACAATTTAACCAAACATCAAACCAACCAACACACAAGGCGAAAAGCCTAAACTCATTATATAAGAATTTCCTTTACCTTGGGCACTTTAACAATCCACGCTAGGTAATTCGAAACTATCGTCAAGTCGCACCTCGCGCGTACTTTAAGCATGAACCTTAACAACACAAACTTAATACAATTAGACCCCAAAAATACAAATCCTAGATCCCTAGAACAGCCACAGTTTTAGGTCCCTAAAAAGCCTAAGAATTACTCACTTAATCCCATATGGTTCACATCTAGTCACATAACATGATACAAGTTCAAGTCATGCAAGTTTTCAAACTTTTACTAACTCTACACACTTAGAAAATACCTAAACCAAAATTTACCAATTGGAATTGTGTGTTTACCAAATGAATAGTATTTTGCCAACTTTGAATCACTTTTTAAAACACTAAAACATGTCACAAAATTTTAGAAACAATTTTATTACAAGTCCAAAACAATACTTGAAACGTAAACCAAATCATTTACTAAAATCGAGCTTCTTTGAAATGTTTTGCTAAATCAAGTTCTTAATCAACTTTTACAACATTTTTGAGTCATAAAACAACTCAAGACAATGTTCTAAACCAACATAAGGGTCACGATTTTGTGCCTAAAAACAAACTCAAATCTTTCAAACTTTTCACTTCCAAAACATACTAATTTGTTAGATCCAAAACTTTCTATCATAAACCAATTTCTTTGTCACTTTAATACAACTAAAAACAAGTTGAAACTCACTCAAATCATGCTTATAAGTTACTGTTTTTAAGGTCCCAAAACAGCCCCAAATTTATTTTGTTCCAAACAATTTTTCAAAGCTTTAAACTTACAAATCCTTATAGATTTAAAGTCCTAACCAAGAACCAATTTCTTAAACACTTAACACATTTTAAAAACAATTTAAAACATCATCAAAACCATGTAAAATTGCCATGGTCTCCATCCCCAAAAATCCCTAAATTAATTTCTCAAAACTTTGATCAACATGCATATAAGACTAGTTTCAAGCATACTAAACCAAAACCCTCAAAAATCTAACTCTAAAACAACAAAATCAAGCCAAGAACAAGCCCTTGAACAGCCCATGAATTTGGCCAGAACCAAGGGTTAGGGTTTTCCAATTTTTAAATACTCTAACATGCTTAATCATGGAAGAAATTAAGGGATCAAAGAACTAATCATGCTAATCTAACAAAATCTAACAACTTCTAAGCAAAAATAACTCTAAAATCAACCAAACCCATTTCATGAAACTCAAGAGAGATGAGGGATGGATCATGGAGCTTACCAAGAGATTAGATGATGATTGAACAAGGATTGAGAAGGAAGGAAGCAAAGATGCAAGCATAAACACTTAATCCCTCAAAAGTCCACACTTTCTCTTTCAAATTTTTCTCAAGTTCTCCAACAATGGAGAAATGAGATGGGGCTGGTCATATGAGGACGGAGAGCCACAAAATTTCAGCTAGGACATGGATGGAATAAATTTGTTCATTTAGTTGGAAACTAACCAAACTAGTTACATACTAACTAAACTAACTAACTACAATTACAACTTAACCAATCATCTTGCAACACTTGTCAAGGAAGGTGTAAAGGATGATGTTCAGCTCTGCTAGCCCTTATCTCAATCACCACTTGCCCCAACATATCTAGATATTTCGTTTCATCGCGTTCTCGCTCAATCGGATGCGCGGTGTTACGCGTATATTAGGGTTTTTCTACCAAAAACTCCAAAAATAAATCTAATAAATTATTCTATAATCAAAATTATTGTTCAACCAAAATGTCCCTAAAAATATTAGAAGTATTTCTATGAATGTAGCTTTCTCGATTTATAAGCTAAAACGCGACCGTAATGCAGTTCTGTACGTAGAAAACACCTTATAATTTTCTGATGCCCAAAAATCCCATAAAAAAATCCAATAAATCATAAAAATTAGAAAATGCTAAGATCTCAAATTTTATAAATTTTGGATAACGTTTGGGCATGTTTCAGTTAGAAACTCGCCCAATAGCCTAGTTATGGCAGAATTCAATAGAATTCTCGCTGTGTAATAAAAACTGTGAATTAGTATGGATCACTAATTTCAATTTCTCTTATCAACTAAATATTATTCAAACAATAAAATCATCAATACAAAATTATTAAAATAAAAGTCACCTTAAATACGACATAAAACCACCAATTAATAAAATAGCTCAACGTCAAAAATTTAAACTGTGACTTAAAAATACTTATTAAATCTTGAAAATTATTTCTCATTCTATAAAATAATTTTCTTTAATCAAACAACAATTTTTTGCATTTTTCAAGATTATTTCATATTAAAAACAGTATACATCTACACTGTCTCTTAATCTGAATTAATTACTAAAACAGTAAATTGTTTACAATAAATGTAGCAGCTCTTTGTACTTTTCATAAATCATCAAAGTGATCAATCTCTATGATTTATTTCCAAGTAGTCGGAACTGTAAAATAATTTTCACAAAAATTGGGATGTTACAGAAAGTTTACAGACAAGAGTTATAGTGGTTCACCCAACTTAGGCTACTTCTACTCCTCACTTCCAATGAGTGTTTTCACTATTTTCCCAAATAGTTGCACAGCTTTTCAAGTCCCTCCATGACCAAAAGCTTTACACAATAGTTTCTTCTATAGCCCTATCAACTGTCTCAACTTTAAAAACTTCAACAAGGTTAGAAAGTTCCACTTGTTAAACCTTCTAACCAACACTCTCCACCTTGGTAGTTTGGAAGAAGAAAGAACAAGGTTACAAGAACAACAGAATGTTTGTGGGATAAGAATAGCTTTTTAATACAAGGTAAATCTCAAGATAAAAGTAAGCTAAAACACTTAGCAATAATGAATCCCAGAATGTTTATGCACAGAAACTGAGTGAGATGAGAGAGCTGTTTGAAGACTGGCTTTGATCTTTCTTTCAGAATTTTCCAGTGAGCTCTCTTGGATTGAAATATTGTTCTGAAGACTATTTATACGTTTCCTTCATTTAAGACCGTTGTAGAGAGTTCCTCCTAGCTTCAGGTAGGTAGGTCTGCCTAGTGTCAGAAAAGTACATGTTTGCAGAGGTCACGTGTCAAACTCCAATGGGCAGATCAAACTCTCTAATCTTAAAACTTTCTATTATGTCTTCATGATGTCCTTTGGGTAGTATTCTTCCTCCTACTAGATTCGTGTGTTTCAGTGCAATTTGTTTTAGTACTGTAAGTTCATGTTCCAGTATGTTGAACTTTCTTTTCCTAAGATCTTACATTAGAAAGTATCTTTAACTTTCTAATGTGCTTTGTGAACTTTCTGAAGTGAGCCAGAAGTGCATTTACTTAGGCAGAATACTTTCTTTCACTTGAAGTCTCTAAAACCTGTCATATGCAATATAACTCAAATAGAGACATTAGAAAGTAAGGTGATCAGAAAACATATACTTAGATCCAAACGTTTGATCATCACTCAAAACTTGAGATAGGATTTTGTTTCAACAAAGTCTTCCACCACATATTTATCAAAATCATAATATATTTGGAATCATAATCAATATGGATTATAGATAAAGATGCATAATCTAACAAAATTTACATAAAATAAACTTACCAGGACGCATTGTCTTTGTAGATTTAAGTGTCAACGGACGACCAAAGTCACCATCCTTTTCACGGTATTGTTCTGCTTCTTGAAAGAATTCAGTTTGGTTACAATCAACTTGTGTGGTCAACACATCAAAAAATCCCGCCATAACCTTTGGCTTGCAAGACATGTTGGCAATGTCATAGTAGAAAATCGGGTTCAAAACATAAGCAGAAGCATGTAGCTTTTGACGAGGGGGTTGAATTGTGTTGAAAACTTCTCGCAAACTTTAAGTTAAAAATACTTTTGAACTCTTGATATTAAATATGTAAGTTATCGGATGCTGAAGTATGACCAGACGCTGGAAATGAAGTTTAAGAAAACTTGTTTTTCTTTACAAGATAAGAATAAATGTAAAGCAGTAAAGCAAGAGACACAGAGATTTATACTAGTTCACCGCCAAACAGGTAGTTACGTCTAGTCCCTTCGTTCCTGAAGGATTTCCACTATAATCAACTAATTCCAAATTTTCTTAAGAGTATTCTACTGTCACAAACTTGACAATACTCTTAACTTCTCAAAACGACTCAGTACGTTCGAGCCTTTGAGGAACAGAGCCTTAAGTAGGCAGAATAACTTTTACAAAGTAATATTCTTTTGAATACAATCAAATAACTCTCACAGAGAGGATAAAAAGATTAAGCACAAAAACAAATAACTTTCTAAAAGAAAGAATATCAAACGATGGGGTTCAGTTCTTAGTGTCCAAAAACTTGGCATGAAACTTAATTGCCCATTTGAGTAATAGCTCTTTCAGAATATAGTTTCTAGCAGTTTTTGGCAACCTTCTTCAATGAATACCTTGGGATATTTATAGGAGTCTTTGAGGGGTATTACAGATGCAGTAAATTTCAGCTTCATATCATTGAGTGAGGTAATTTGAAATGCTATCCTTTTCTTCCTTTCCAGAGAATATCAGAATAGTATACATTACCGTTTTTGTACTATCTGCTTTTCACAATTGCCTTGTACGAATTTTGTCTTATACTAAAGGTGTCACCTTTGATAACTCGTACATCAAAATGAGCGCACAAAATCAAATTCAAATGCCGTCCCAAAACAGCTAAGGTAGAAGAGCACAAACGCGATTATCACGTGATTCATTAATAGATTAGATGCTTGCTTAGAACAATGGACGGACGCTCGCGGTAATTGAGTAATCCACGTGTCAAAAGATAACATTACCGGATGCTTGCTTTAGACAAGACGCTGAAGTGAACCGGATGCAGACACACATGGAATGTATTCAAACTCTTGTGAATTTCTTCTTCTTGCTTGAGTGAGTTATAAAACGTGAGTGGTTTTAATACCTGCACACTCCAAGACTTTTCAGAAAATAAATTGTTTACTTGCAAATATTTTGTTATCATCAAAATTAATGAGGGTCTAAACTTCTCAATCGTTTAGTTTCCAACAGGATTCAGTTTGGTTACAATCAACTTTTGTGGTCAACACATCAAGAAATCCCGCCATAACCTTTGGCTTACGAGACATGTTGGCAATATCATAGTAGAAAGCCAGGTTCAAAACATAAGCAGAAGCATGTAGCTTTTGACGAAGGTGTTTATCCCACATTTGCTTGATAATCTTTGTATATGGTTTGTACAAGGATTTTTTGTTCATGAATGTACTCTTAATAGCTTTCTTTGCTCTATGCATGCCATCATACCCATAAGCAAGTGATGGTCTATCATCACCGTCAACAATCCTTAACAACCATATGAGTGGTTCAACAATTCTAATAGCAATCCCAATATCATTCCAAAATCTAGTATCTAGTACAGCAACAATAAAATCCCTAGCCTTTGGGTCTCTATAGTAGTATCTAGACTCCACAAAAGTTATGCTAGTTACCAAGGCATGGAGATCATGTTGGTGTTGATGGATACTCTTTAATGCAATGAAAGTTGTGGCAAAACGTGTTGGATCAGGATGTATAATTTATGTCCATCCCTTCCACTTCCTCAACCAAGCTAACAAAAATCCATGACTATAAACAAACTTTGTAATCAATGATGCATGTTTTGCTAGACCTGTGACAAGTTCCATCTTTCCTATGTCAACTAAAACCAAATTTAGACAATGTGCGGCACATGGTGACCAATAGACATTAGGATACTTGTCATATAGCAATCTTCCTGTAGCTTTATAGTTAGCTGCATTATCAGTGATAAGGTGCACAATATTCTTTGGACCAACATATTCAACCAACTCAACAAACAAATTACAAAGAGTGGTTGCATCCTTAACAACATCTGAAGCATCAACAGATCTAATAAAATTAATTCCTCTTGGGCAATACCCCAAAAAATTAATCAATTGCGTATTTTTTTGGTCTTGCCACCCATCACCCATAATAGTAAACCCTTTTTCTACCCAGTTACTACGTAAAGCATCAACCAAAAATTGAACATTTTTTTTCATATCAGCCAACAATTTAGTCCCAATAGCATGATTATTTGGCCCTTTATAACCAGGACTGAAGGAAGCAATCAATCATCAGCAGATAAGAAGCTGAATTTAAAGCATTCATAGGGATGCAATTTTCAAAGAAAAATATAGCAACGACAAGATCAATCTTATGCACGAATTCTTTACTTGCTAACACGCTCCTAATTGTTGGTTGAGCTCCAGGGGTAGTTCTAGGAGAAAATTAATTACTTTCCCCTCCAACTGCTCTCCTTTTTGCATTTTGAAAGGAAGAAGGTATCATATTGTTAACCCTTGCTTCAGCAGCTGGTGGAGGAAGTATTTCTTGAGAGTCATCCCAATCCAATTTCATGACATTAGGATCATAAGGATTTTCATCCTCCCATAAATCTGAACCTTTTATCTTCCTTACCGAAATTTCTTTCAAGTTCTCTTCCATTCTAAATCTAGTATCAGCATTAACTTTTTTGCAACTTGATATGTCACCAAATTTTCCAGCAAGATGTTGTTTGATTCTATTGATTCCTCCACCTCTAAATTGTCTCCCACAATACACACGTGTAAGTACTTTCTTCCCTCCTTCTTTTATGGTCAATTTGCAATGGTTTCATGCAGGATCTGACTTTTGTCCGGTTGCTTGTGTAGATGGAGCCAAGGGAACCGATTGTGAAGATTAAGTTGCCGATGATTGACCAACAGATGCAGATGTTGACATGATCTGCAATAACAGTGCACAAATAATGAAATACGAGTACCTAAAAAATTACAAACAATGCATATATATTTATATTACAATGGGCACAACCAGATTGGAAGCAAAATACGAGTACCACCAGAATTGAAGCAAAACAAAATTAGGGAAATCATGGAAAGGAAAAAAAATGAAATCAGTAAAAAACGAAATAGGGAAGGAAAGAAACAATGTATACCATAGTTTCCTTAACAGATCAGTGGTGAATAAGCAAATAAATTGAGGAGAAGCAAATCTTTCATCACCAAAACAGATCTAGGAACTGAAACTTGTAAAGCAGAGAAATACATGAAACTTACTAGTGCAGGGGCGTGTGACAGCAGGGCGAGCTGCGGGTGCGTGGCGAACGGCGTGCGGTGGCGTGGCGAACGACGAGGAAAAGCTGCTACGGCGTTCAGGTAAGGAAAGGAAGAAATATAGTGAAACAAGTAAGAATATAGGGTTTTTGCCTTTTGGCTGAGTTTTGTGAGAGAGAGGATCGCAAATCAGAATTAAAATTAGGGGAAAAGCTGTTCAAAAATTTAAAAAATAATAATAATAATAATAAAGTAAATGCTTCTGTTTCGAAAACTGGTGCGGGCTAGTTTTGCCGGTTCATGGCAGTCCGAACGGTTTTTCAACAGTTTCTTATGACTGTCGGTTTTTAGGGGCTGACCAAACCGATTGTATCACCGAGTCCCGGTCGGACCGGTTGGACCGGCCGGTCCAGTCCGAGTTTAATAACAATGAGTGTAATAACCCATGTCCTGCACGGGTGTTGAGCAAACAATCTACAAATTTATATATTTGTAAGTCTTATAAAGATGTTTTCTTATAAATTGTTAATTTTATGGCATATATAAATTTAAAATTTTGTTTTAAAAATTATAGACTTAATTTAATAACTAATTAATAATATAAATAGAATTATCACAAGTAAATATTTTTTGCTCATTTTATTAAAAAAAATGCATAAATTTGTATGTTCAATACTAACTAAAAATGAGACATTTTATGGCATATATAAATTTAAAATGCTATATTAAATATTATAGATTTAATTTAATAACTATTTAATAATATAAATAGAATTATCACAAGTAAATATGTTTTGCTCATTTTGTTGAAAAAATGCATGATTTTTTATGTTCGCTACTAATTAAAATGATAAATTATTTAAGGAAATATATTTTTAATTATAATAATGATGATTATTATTTGACATCATGTAATAGGAATTGTATACTACTACTACTACTACTACTACTAATAATAATAATAATAATAATAATAATAATAATAATAATTAAAACAATAACAATAATAATAAATAAAATTTATTTTAGAGAGAAAATAATTAATTATGATATTGACACATGACACAATTAGTATAATCTTATTGTATATAATATAATATATACAATATAATCTTTCCTTTCTAAAGTCATACTTAATTTCCAATCAAAATAAATTTATCATAAAAAATTCTAAATAGTAAGTATTTTTATTTATATAAATATAAGTATTCCATAATTTTACCATTTTAACAAAGTCAAATTATTTAAAAACAATCCATTTTAATAGACGACAAAAATTATTAAAATAGAAACATCCAAAAGCATACTTTAATGTTTTGAAATCGCAATCATAATCCAAATATCACAAATAATACAACACACTGATACGTACCGTACGTGTTTTACAAAACAACGTTTTCATAAACTTTTTCAAAATTGTGTGAAAAAAAAATAAACTTTTTCAAAATATAACTTTAGTAATATGAAGCTTTTTAATAGATGTTAAAAAATAATTATTTAAATTTTTATACTTTTGTAAATGTTTAAATATATAAAATATATATTAACTCTATTTAGTCGAATAATATATTTATATTAATCTTTTCTATATTAAAAACTCTAGAATTCCTTCATTGATTAGCTTTTAATCTTTTATAATATCTATAAAAAAATTATTTTTTATCATTTTCATTTATTGACTCACATAACAACAATCACACACTTCCCTTTTGTATGCCAAAAAAAAAAAAAATCACGTACGTTATAATTTGAACATTCTAATGCCACAGAGTGGAAGGAGGAGGTGCAAAACAGCCACTAAAAACTACCATTGGTCTCCATCTCAATGGTTTATACTATCTTCTTGCAACCCACAAATTATCTCTAGTCCCCAACAACATGTTTCTCATTACCTAGCTATGTTCATTTTTAGGCAGCAAATAATCTTGACTTTTTTAAACAAATATTGAAGGAATTAATACCAGTGCCTCACAACCATTGCCTGAAAAATAAAAACATAGCTTGAAAGGATATTACATTTGTAACTATCAACCAAAAATATCATGTTGCTTGAAAACCTTTAGGCAACGCATGCATTAGGATCTAGCCAACAACCATTCCTGGTGACTTTTTTTTCCCCAACTGTACATGATGAAGAAACAACAAATAGAGAAAAAGGAGAAAGATAAAATTACCCATAGAGAATGAAGGCATACATCATATATTCTCATTAGAATAAAAATTACCTGAAATAAAAAAAAATATTGAGTTACCTAAATAACAAAAAAAAAGAGAGGAGAGTCAAAGAGAGAACAAAAACAATGAAAACATGCTAGAAGAGGAAGACGAAGAAGAAATCAAGAGAATAGAATGAGCGACTGAAGAATAAAGAAAGCACATGATGATGAGACGTAATGAATTAGTGGATAGAAAACATATAAGAATATGTTCCAGAAATAAATTAACCTTATTTAAAATTTGAATTTATTACAAATTATATGATTCATAATAATGATTTGGTTTTTTTAGACTGAGACAGTAATGATTGTTTTGACTGAGATAGTAATGATTTGATTAATGTTGAGATTTGATGTAATACTTATAGAATGCTAAAATTTATACTCATAAAAAATAGGCAAGTTATTGAAAGGAAATATATTTATGATTTGCTTATTATTATTAATTGCTGTGATATAATAATAATAATAATTATTATAATTATAATAATAATAATGACTGACCTAACAACAATAAATAAAAAATAAAATAAAAAGATGATATTAATTTAGGCGGGAAATTGGTTGCCATGTGGCATATATCTACGTGTCAAAATTTCATTTTATATAATATAGTTGATTAATTCAATAATAATTTATATTAATATATGCCAATATATATATATATATATAAACATTTTATTTTTGCATAAGGGTATTTATGTCATTTGAAAAATATACATTTTTCTTTCCTCTCACTTTCCTATCCACATTCACTCATACCAAACAACTAAAAAATCATCTCATCTTCCACTCACTTTCTACTAACTTTCATTCCTTTAACATTCTTTCCTTTTACTTTCTTTCCTTTCAGTTTGTTCTCCCATCCAAACAAAGTGTTAATCCACATTGGCGTGGGGGTTTGAAGGGATAGGTGATTTTTTTAATATAAGAAACATCGGTGGATATAGAAATAATTTTGGATTTGCGAAGATGACCTTGCTAACGGTGAAAAACTAAATGTGAACTCTCTCACATTCACACTTTCCCACAGAGCATTGGACTTTTTTATGTGATAAACAAAAATTTAAGGTGAGGAGATGACATATGCAATTATATTTACCTCACTCTAAGGGAACTAGTAGAGATACAAGTCCGGTCCTGTTCCATTGTAATCACATGTATATTTCACTTTTCTTTTAGTCAGTTAAAAAAAGAGGCTGGAATCTTCTTTAATTACTGATTTGATTTCGCAAAAGCATAAGGATTAGTTTTTTCTTTTGTCAAGAGGATTAGTTTTGATTTGAATATAACATTATACGCAAAAGTATTATCTTACATTGTTTTTATTTGGATTTAATTTTACTAACGAGGATGTCAAACTTGACCGCACTCAAAAGTCCCCATTTTATATGGAAAAACTGCAAAGGAACACTACCCTGCCCATCCATCTACAGTAATGTTCTATTCCAAACACAAGGGTTTTCTCTTTCTTCTTCGTGCGTCGTCTGACGATCTCTGGCAGGGGTTATACCTGCAAAGACACTCTGATGCCTAAGTAAGCAAGGGCCTTTGAAAGTTACAAAAAAGTAATGAGTTGAGAGAGTGATGAGAGAGATGTCATGTGACACCCTCTACCCCGTCGTACAAGAAAAGCATAGAAACGTATGTGAATAAGATAAAAATGTGGTTTAACAAAAATCTTTCACTGAATAGAAGTTTCACATAAACATAACTCATTTGCGAAATAAAAACAAACTGCGGAATTAAACCCAACAACCCAATGTCACATGTCTCAGAGTTTGACCCTTTGTTTTACATCGGTAAGTAATATCAATATAATACGTAAATAACTCCTAAGCTAAGCAGCAGCACACAGTCTACTCCTCAGCGTCCACGTCCACGTCATCACTTGCAAACTCATCGTCTACTCGTACACGGGGAGCACAAGTAGCCACAAAACACAAGGGGTGAGGAATCATACTCAAATGAAAAGACAACGGCATAGGCAAAATAATATGTTGAGTCAACAATCAAACAACATTTCAATCACGGTCAAACAAGTCTCGACGATAAGTCGTCGTGCATCATCAAACGGTCGGCAGTCCTTAGTCGGCAACTAGCTAATACAGACCTATAACTATTCAACTTAATCTTAGGTTCAACATGTTACGAGTATAACAACCAGTATACGACAACCAACAAACACCACACAATCAACCACAGTCCTACGTCGGCAACCTGCTAACGCAAGTCTATAACTATTCAACTTAACCTTAGGATCCTTTACCTTGTCCGAGTGAGCGAATGCAAGCGTCCCCAACATCCGTACAATGCCATCGAGCCATGGGATCCCCTTGTCAGTGAAATGTCGACGAGTGTCACCATAGTAACTCTTTTTAAATGGCATCCCATTGAGCCATGCAATCCCCCCGTCAGTGAAACGTCGACGAGTGCCATCATAGTAACCTAATCTTCTTTAAACCAGTACCATCGAGCCATGGGATCCCCCCGTCAGTGAAACGTCGACGAGTGCCGCCATAGTAACACGAAGTCTACACCCGAATGACTAACGAACAACGAAGGCAAACGAGCCATGCGGTCCCCCCAAGCAGTGAAACCTTACTGAATGCTGTCATCGTAACTCATCGTCCTCAAATCAATTCTTACGAGCCACGGGGTCCTCTCCATCAGTGAAGTGTTGATGAGTGCCACCATAGAAACCCGAATACAAAAAGTGAAACCTACTGCGTCGCAAACCGGTGACGAGTCATACAAACACACGATACCCAATAAAACCATTGGATACCAACCTATTAATTGGTCCCAAACTCATGACCAATGCACAACAATCAACCAAACCAAACAACGTGCATGATATTTGGACGCACCTGCGGCCATCATCAATTATGGGGTCACTAACCAGTAACCCCTGCAAACAAGCCAAACATTCAACATTTAATAAGTCTAGGTGGTTATTACCTTAACCAACCCCTACAAATCATTTTAAACATCAAGTTATCATTAAACAGGGGTGTGAATCGATTTAGAAGCCTTGTGAATCGATTCAGGGTCAAAACGTCACTCTGTGAATCGAATTGCACTGCCATGAATCGATTCACAGCTTCGATTCACAGAGACAGCAGCTGTGTGAATCGATTCACACAGTAGTGAATCGATTCACAGGACCTACAGAATAGAAGTAACACAGTTTTTTCAGCAATTCGCGCATTAGGGACTCTTCCTAAGTGGTCCCACGTCTAATTCAAGGTCTGGGGCAACTACCAACTGACCCTTATGGTTTCTACTCATTTATTCTTAATTTCGTTCATGCCCTTAATCTTTAATAGTTCCACATTTATTCAAAGTAATTCACATATGCCTCTTATCTTCTCTTTAGCCTTTTAGCTCATAACTACTTATCTTAATCCATTTAGTCCGTCATTCTTTTACCAATTTCAGTATCTAAAACAAGTCTATAGTTCGTTATGACCCTTTCATTCAATTCTAATTTCGAACATATTATTTAACACAGTTAGATTTCAAATCCTAATTCCCATATTAGCATGCATCCTCACTATACCATCCTTGATTCTAGCCATACTATCAATTCCAAAACAATGAGCAAAACTCATTATCATGCATTTTTTATTATTACAATGAACTCAAACTCTACACACATATGTTAAATTTACATCTATGAGCACACCAACACTTAGTACATACATAGTCACTTATAAACATCTATATTTAACCATAACAAATCCCAATAATTAAGCATCAAGTCGAAAGACACAAAATATTAGTTACAAGTTCTAACTCATGTTATCTAATCATCAAGAACACCGATCTTGCTCTTCTACTATCCAATCATGAAGCATTACATACATAACATTTATTAACTCTAAATTAATCCTAAGCATAGGAGCCACTACAAGAAAACATGGGATTACCGACGGTCAAAAGCCGTCGGTAATCCCAAAAAGTCGTTGGTAATGCAGAATTTTCAACGGGTTACTGACAGCCTCAAGACCGTCGGTAAAACAGGCGTCGCAAATGCCTACCGACAGCGCTTTTGTGGCCATTGGTGATACCGATGGTTAATGCCGTCGAAAACATACCGTCGCAATTTTTCGACGGCTATGGCCGTCGGTAAATGGGCAAAACAATTCCGACGGCCTTTTTTTTAAATAAAAAATTAATTAATTAATTAATTTCTATAATTAATTTAATTTATTAATTTATTTATTAAATTAAAATATTAAATTAAATGACTAAATTAATTTATAATTGAATTGAATTTATTGAATTAATTAATTAATAAAAAGATAATTGAAATATTTATTTAATTTAATGAATTTAATTAATTGAAATATTGTAATTAATGAATTTAATTTATTAAATTATTTATTTATTTAATTATTAAAAATAATTGATTCCAATATTAAAAAATATTTATTTATTAATTTAATTAACTATTACTAGTAATTTAATTTAATTATATTTATTACTTTTAATTCTTAATTTATTCTCATATTTAAAAATGTGATAAAGTAAACGAAAAAGATCAGTAATAATTAAAAAAAAGAAACGTAATAAATAAATAAAATAACCGACAAGCAAAGATCAACGGTAACTAAACAGATATCGAAAAATATGAAAAAATATAAGTACAAACAGAACTAATAGTCCTGGTAGTCCTGATCATGACCATCGTTACTAGGAGGCAGAGGAGGCGAAGGCGGAGGCGGTGGAGGAGGCGCCTAGCGAGCTAGCAACTGGTACAACTCCTCATGTCGCTTCAGCACGTCAGCCAATATGGCACTCGTCCGACGGGCGTCCTTCCGCTGCTCGGCCATGGCCCGCTTCAGGTCTGCTATCTCCTGCTCATCCGAAGCAGAGCGACCAGTGGCAGTACCACTACTTGACGACTCTCCGATGTTGAGGCGGCGGACACCTTTCTTTTAGTTGCCGGCGAGGTCGCCAGCACCGTATAGGTGACCCTTCTTCTTGCCGCCAACAACATCAGCCCATACCCTGAGCAGTGCAGATGGATCCTCAGGGCTCTGAGCGAGGGAACATGATGATGTCTGAGACATCATCTGAGACATCCGCGCTTCAAACTCCTCATGTCAAACATATACAAATAAGTCAATTTTTTTTGTCATAAAACAATATAAACATTATTAAAAAAACTATTCATTATATTTTATAATTGCCTGGGTCCGCCTCGACCGCTCATCAACAAAATCACTGGTACTCCTCCTAATATGAGTTGCACGATGGAGCTCATGCAACTGTACCTCTCTACCTAACCGCTTCGACTGTAATTATTTAATACAAAACCTTGACTAAATAACAATAATAATAATAATAATAATAATAATAATAATAATAATAATAATAATAATAATAACAAGTAAATAATAATAATAATAACAACAACAACTAAATAATAATAATAATAATAATAATAATAATAATATAAAACGTATAAATCGAGCTGTGTGCTGCGCCTGACTGACCGAACCTCCGGTGTGCAAACTCTCACCCTTCTCAGAGGCTCTATTTCTCTTCGCTTTCTCGCTTACCGCCTTGAACTCAGGGGAGTTCCAGTACTCTTGCAGCTGCTGCCAGAGTTGACCCTCTATCCAGTGGGGCTGTCCACTGAGGCGGGCATCTCTAAGCGTGTCAGAGAGGCGGTAAGAGGCCTTCATATGGAAGTTCCTCTCGATCTGTTCCTCATCATCTTCCTTCCATGAAACCCTCTCCTGTATGAATATAATACTTTATTAAACATAATTGAAATTTATGAAATACAAAAATATTATGCAACAAAATAAAAATTACAACTTACTCTAAAAGATCTGAACATATGATCCCCCGCATCCTCCTTCACTTTCTTCCAGGTGGGCCAAAACGTGTGGTAATTATCCTCAATTACCGCTATGAGAGCCGTCGCAGCTGGCTTTGAGAGAAGGAACCTGAAAAATAACAAGATGTCAAACAAGAGAAAAAAAAAATATATATATATATATACATGTAAATTATTAATAACTCAAAAAAAAAGTAAATACTTACCCTTTACCAGCCGGCCTGATAGCAACTCGGCTATCATGCAGCATCTCAATATCATCAGCGACCCCCTGGTCAACCTCCTGCTACTCAACCTCCTCTTGCTCATCCCTGTCCTGATCAACCTCGGTCTGATCAGGTGTATGACCCGTACTATAGTCATGATCAAACATTTGAGTATCGGGAGCCGTCTCAGGTACAAAATGGGAGGAAGAAGCGCTAGGTGTCTGCTGGAACCCCGGGTTGGGAATCATGTGAATGGGTGACAAATGGGGTGTCGAAACAGAAAGTCATGTAGGCTGTGTAGGTGCCGAACGCACTGGAGGCTGTGTAGGTGCCAAACGCACTAGAGGTTGTGTAGGGGTCGAACGCGCTGGAGCCTGTATAGGCGTAGATGTACGCGGACATTGTGTAGATGACAATGTCGCATAGCCAGTATCGTCAATCCTAATAATGTTCGGCCAACGATGACGAGGGGGTCGATGGCGATGCCCTTCCCCTTCCGTTGACCACCAAGTGGTTGGTCGGGGGGGTTGGATCCTGCACCTCCTAATGCCATATATGTCTATAGAGCAATTCAACAATAACAATCATGAAATAATATATTTAAGCATAACAATATTACCAATGAATTCCATAAAAATAAACAAGTTAAATCCCTTTGCAGTATTTTTTTTTTGGTACCAAGGCAAATTTTTTTACACAAACATCCAATTATATTTAGCTATGGTGTCGTGTCTCAGTAATATTTCTCAAAATACGTATAAATATCTACATAGTGAGATACGATTAGATATGTGCAGAACTTTTTACATTGTGAATGCATAATAATGAAATTCAAATTGTATATCTACGAATTATCCCATATAGTGTCACACGTAATACGTATTTTTTATTTTGATTTAGATTCTCGGTATAATTTGAGTCAAGCTGTGTGAACACATATTAAGGCAAAACTCTTCTAACGCCTATTTTACCATTCAAAGACTTGAACTCGAGACATTATTTAATTAAAAGAAACTACACTCCTTACCACCTAGATTAACAGACGTCAGTTGTAATATTATATTCTAGTTAGAATACGTGATTAAATATCCATATGGCGAGAATAATTGAAAGAATTTTATATATCGGTTACAGTAAATAAAAATATATTGTTAGACATTAATCGCTAATTGTAAAAAGTTAAACAATTTCATTCTGCCCATTCTGCCCACTCGGCTTCGGCATCATCTTCAGATCTTAATGGCTCTGCCACTTCTTTATTTAATTCCTCATCTACATCTACATCTTCATATGTGATTGGATCGTCACATAGTCGAGAAATGGGTTCCACTTCATTTACTATGTTGACATCAGACATCTCATTCACTTGATAAGCCACTTCTTCCTGTGGATCATCTGCTTCAATGTGACCCCTTACCAACCTTGTTTGTCCCTTCGAGTTGATGGGTAAGGGACATAATACACTTGTCTTACATGTTGTGCCATGATAAACGGATCAAATATTTGGTATCTTCTGCTCATGCATATGTCAACAGTATTATATTTTCGATCCACTCTTGTACCTCTACTTGACGGATACTTTTAGTGTAGTCTAAAGTATTGTACGCCAGTTCATATATATGTTGAATCACGCCGTAGAAGTCGTCTTCACCTCCATCTGTGGCACCTTTTACATAAACTCCGTTGTTAACTGTTTTTTTCCCTTTGTTTTTGATTGGGTTTGAAATTTATATCTGTTTACGAAAAACGTGTGTCATTCTTTTACACGTGATTTAGGACCATGAGATAAATTTCCCAAGTGTTCAATTTGAGGCAATTCTGGCTCACTGTACACCATCGTATACACATGCACAAGTGATTTATATTTCCTTTTTTCAAACAACCTTTTGCATTTTCAAACAATAAATAGTTGAAATAGGACTAAAAATACATACCTGGTTCATAAACCATGTTGGGAAATATTCACGAATATAGGTAGAATAGTCTTGTACGGCTGTGGGCTTAGTTAACAAGAATGCCCTGATCAATTCATTTGAAACAAACGATCATGAGTAGTTGTGGATAAAAGAAATTGAAAGTGGTAAAAATGATACATACGTAAGATATGGTGATACTTCGGCACAGTTGATCAACATGTGAACGTAGGCTGACTTCCACTCTTCTCCCGTTAACCAGGAAGTCACCTCCTTTACAGCATGACAACCGGGAAGGCAAAATACTGATAAGGCTAGCTGGTGTCTTTCACTTTCAATTTCTATTTCGTTCCTGTTATTTTTTGGTGTCAGCATGAAGTTCGTAAAATAATGGGAGCAGAATGGATTGTCTCATGGTGTAAGTAAGTTGCACAAATAGATACTTCAACCCTGACCTTATTTTTCACCGACCATTTTGAGTCACCCATAAATCTACAAAATAACAAGGTTGATGATATAAATTGATACATTGATCCCTTCAAGTGAATATTTATTTTAAAGAATATTTTATTATATTACCTTTCGAATGGATACATCCATCTGTACTGAACCGGTCCACCAAGCCTAGCTTCATGTGCAAGATGCACTGGGAGATGCTCCATAGAGTCAAAGAAACCAGGGGGAAATACTCTCTACAACTTACAAAGAATGACTGGTATGTTCTGCTCCATCTTTATAAGATCATCCTCTCTCAAGGTTGTAGAACACAAATCTTTGAAAAATTGGCTGAGTTCAGTAAGTGGATTTAAAACATTTGACGACAAGGAACTAAATGCAATAGGAAGTAAACACTCCATGAATACATGAAAATCATGGCTTTGCATCTCAATCATGGTTCCTTTGTTCACATCGGCACATCTTGCCAAATTAGAAGAATAACTGTCTGGCATTCGAAGTTCTTTTATCCACCGACAGACTGACCTTGCTTGCTCAGTAGTTAAAGAGTAACAGGCTTTGGGTTTTAGGGTTTTCCCATCCGATCGAATCGTCAAATGCAAGTCCTTTCGCCTATAGTAAAGCGGTAAGTCCAATCTGGCCTTATCGTTGTCTTTCGTTCTTCCTCTAACGTTCATCACTGTGAGAAACACATTGTCAAAAAAGTTCTTCTCAATGTGCATAACATCAAGGTTGTGTCTCAATAAATTATCTTTCCAATATGGAAGATCCCAAAAAATACTTCTTTTAATCCAATTATGCCATTGTCCATATCCTTCAAATCAATCCAATTTACCATGATCTGTGATTTTTGGCAGATCCATAACTCTGGCAAAAATTTGTTCGGATGTCAACCTTGGGGGCGGGCCATCTAATTCAACTTTCCCCTTCTTGAAGGAGTTCTTATATCGTCTAAATGGATGATCACCTGGTAAAAACCTGTAATGTAAGTCAAACGAAGAACTTTTCCCCCCCGAATTTCAAGGTAAAGGCCTTTGTATGCTCCATGCAATGCGGACATGCCATTTTACCATGAGTACCCCAACCAGACAACATGCCATATGCAGAAAAGTCATTAATGGTCCACATCAGAGTTGCCCTCATTGTAAAGTTCTTCTTTCGTGCAATATCATAAGTCAAAATACCATTCCACAACCTTTTGAAATCGTCAATGAGAGGCTGTAAGTAGATGTCAATACCATCTGTTGAATTATCTGGACTCGATATAATACAAGTCAAGAACATATAAGGCTTAGACATGCACATTTCGGGAGGAAGATTGTATGGAGTAACAATAACTGGCCAGCAAGAATAAGGTTTCGCCGCTGATTGAACATACGGGGTAAAACTATCAGAGCATAAGCCAAGTCATACATTACGTGGATCTTCTGCAAATTCGGGATGCACACGATCGAAGCGCTTCCAAGCTTCACCATCACATAGGTGGCTTAACATACCTGAAGTGCTTCTATTCTCATAGTGCCACGTCATTTTGTCTGCAGTCTGTGTTGATGCAAACATTCTCTGCTACCTTGGAATAATTGGCAAATAAAACATTGCCTTCCGTGGAACTAGATTTTGTCTACCCTTCCCATTATCAGTGTGTGAAATATACCTTGGCTCACCACAAAATCTGCATTCAACCAGCGCGCCATCGTTTTTACCGAATTCGTTGTCGTAATATAACATACACCCTCTCACACAATAATCAATCCTTTTAGATTCCAACCCCAACTTGGACACTAAGCTTTTAGCCTCGTAATAACCTTTTGGCAAACCATTTCTGATAGGTGACGAGCCCAACATCATCTTCATTATGAGATCCAAGCGCACATCCGTAGCACCACAGTTTGACTTAAGAGCTAAAAGTCTCACACACATTGATAACTTAGAGTCTGTAGACCCTTCAAACAACGACTTATTTGTTTCTAATAAGAGATTATAAAATTTTGTGCTGTCTCATTTGAAAGTTCATCTGTGTCATCATACTATTGCTCCTCGAATGATACGTTGACCCCCAAGGCATCACAAACTATATCTTGCATCAATTCAATCTGCTCACCATATCCCGTATGTACGCAGCTACTTGAAGCACCTGTATCACCAACCCCTAAATCAACCCGAGGCAACTCTTCACCATGTCTAGTTCAAATCCAGTAATTAGGCCTAAATCCAACTTTCTACAGGTGATATATGACCTCACCTTGGCTCTTGATCCTTCTGCAATCGCAATTAACGCACGGACTTCTAATCCCTCCATTAATTTTGAAATCTTCATGTGCCATTGTGGCTTGGACAAAGTGCTCAACCCCTTCGCAAAAAGATTGTTTCAAACCCCCTCTCCCCGAATACAACCTATCGTACATCCAACTATGACTCGAAGGGAAAAATTCCATCTTCAGCATGTCAAAAAAAATGACAATTTCAGCAGTACAACGTTCTTACAACCACTCTCTTTCTTTAAATGGTATGGCCCTATCCCATTCGAGGAAAGACTTATTCAAAACTCGTATAATAGTCATTCGTTAATTCTTATATCTTATACTTGACAAAATTTTGGCAGCATTTCCCATTAGTCTCTAAGTACACTAAATGATCGCAGTTATGAATACCGCGATCAAGTATGCACCCAGAGAGCAAAAGAAAATGAATCGAACCGAAATTTCATCAAATATAAAGATACGAGAATTAAGCAACAACTATTATATAAGTAAAGAAAAAGTTTTTTTCCCAAACTGTCCGACTTGGACAATTCAGGTTTCAATATATAATGAACATGTGGTACCCTAAAAGTGTACATGCACTCAATAATATATTGAACCTCAAATGGGAAGCTAAGGCTTTTCTCCGATACTAATAACAAAGCAAATAATTCACTAAAAATCAAAGGCAGAGATGATAAAAGTAGAAAATCTACTTGGTCATTTAAAAAGAAACAGGTTAGAATTTGACATCCTCTTAAAAGATAGAATTAGACAAGCAAAAGTGGCAAGAAAAAGAAGTACAGAGAGATGTGCAAAGCAAATTGTAGCCAATGATAGAATTAGATCTGTTTTTTTTTTGTTTCTCTACTTTCTAATTATGAATAGAGATGAAAGTAGATTAGGTTAAGTAAAACTTTCTTAAATAAGTCTAACTTATTTTAAAAATTTAAAGCCTAAGTTTGACATGTTATTTGTGATAGACTTTTTATAAGTTTGTCCTGAAATTTTTAAAAGTATGACTTGACTTTTTATAATCCAGACTTATTTATCTAAGATGAGTCTCATAGAAAACTATACTTATACAATCCTCCTTTTTTTTTTAACTTACCCTAATATTCTCATAGAAAACTATGCTTATACACATACACACAACTTGTGTGAAACTAGTGGATCATAAGACACAACTAGGATTTGAAGGTTTATGTAAGCAAAATCAATCTATTTATTATATCTATATACGAAACCTTGTAGGAAACCTTATGGTGTCTTTATTTGGTCGCGTCTCCTATAGACGATTGGGGAATTTAGGATGGTGCAGTACTACTAATTAACACATTTTGCATCATTATAAGTGGTTTGATACAAAAAAGAATAATTACCTAACTCCATACTATTATGCCCCCCTATTTGATAAAAAATGTTTCCTTATCCTTTTCAATAAAAATTTAAAACTCATTTCATTATTTCTCGTAAGGAAGTCAATACAAGAGAACTCTACAACTGTGCAAGGCATGACATCTAATGAATATTTCTTGCACGAAATAATTAAAGAAAATGAAAACACATATGCACCATTCAAATTGATGGGAAAAAGATGAGGAATCAAAGTTAGGATAAAATGATATACTAATTTATGTATGACTTTTATATAAGCCAGACTTATTTATCTTAAATAAGTATATAGTTTTTAAACATTTAAAAAATGATATAAAAATATTAATATATTATTTATGTTTGCTTAATTAATCCGGTCAGTTAGGCCTAACAAATTTTTTTACATTACCTAAAATCTTTATATTTTTAGCTAAATACTTTAAAAAAAACTTGATCTAGTTTGTTTAATAAATAATTATGTGCTGGTTTAGAACTAATATAGCCTATGCCTTAGCCTTAGGCCAATAATCACGATAATGTTGATTGTAACAAGAGCATTACAGTTGTGAGAGAGGTTCTTAAATTTTGTGTGACTCGGGTAAAAGATTTATGCATCAAAGAACCATAAGAACTTGTGTTTATTTTCTGTTTCTCTACTTTCTAATTATGAATATATCTATTTCTCTACTTTCTAACATAAAACATACATCAGACAAAATTTCCTCTGTGGAGAGAACTATACATCACTTCAACATAATAACTTTTTGGCAGCAAAAAAAACACGCATCACTTCAAAATTCCCTCTGTGAAGAGAACTATGAAGCAAAACAAAGAAATATGTCGGTGTGGGGGTCAACAGCCAACCCTTTTCCACCCAATGTGTCAACCGACATTTCGTTAGAATGCATACCTCGATCACACAGTAGTGGTAGAGGCACGAGCGGTGGTGGCAACTGTGGTGGCGCGGCGGAGTGGTGGACTAAATAGAATCTACAAATTCACAAAAGGAAAAAACACAGTTAAATTCCCAAAACACAAGAGATTCAAAAACCTTAAATTGACGTGTCATATAACATAGAAAGAGAACCTGAAATATAGGAAGATGAGGCGGCAAGCTATGCGCAGCGGAGCTGTGTGCAAAAAAAAAAGGGTTTCAGCAAGTATTCTGTAAATGGGTTTCAGCAAGTATTCTTGAGACGTACAACAATTGTCTTATGTAATGTAGATGGTTCTCTACTAATTTTTACTCAAATGGCCACATAGAAAGAAGCAACTTCTAAGGAGAGTCTTCTTATATAAAAGAGATGAAAATGGAAGAAAAAAATGATAATAATAATGAATAATTTTTTTCAAATAATGTAGTTGCTTTGTTCACTCTAACATTTATTAAGCTAACTAGTCGCTTCATTTATTTTCAATTATCTATTCAATTGCTTCATCCTAAGTCCTTATACCACATGGCAACTCAAGAAGCAGAATAAATGATTTTATATCTTATAATAATGTCACACAAATTCAAAGTTGAACAAAGCAATGAGAGATATTTAACCCCAAATTGATAGCAGAAAATCCAACAGAACCGTGCAATTTCAAATAATAATATTTAATAGCAGAAAGAAAAAATATACATATAAAAATAAAGATTCATTTTTCAACAGATTCATTTTTCACAGAGGAGTGCGAAGGAACTAAGGTTCAGCTGTTTCTAACAACTCAGAAACATAAGTAAAATAAAACTGTATAATTACTAAATAGTATTCTCTATTATTGCTTCTGAAGGCATAAGTGCTGAACTTACCACCCAAAACCTTTTCAACCAAGTGACCAACCCCAAACCTCCTAATACGACTAGTGAACACATTAGCAATTTAGATCATGAGAGAGAGAGAGAGAGAAAACCACATTTATTAAGCGACAACAAAAAATTATTATGCTGGTTAGCACTTAGCAGCTCTCATTGCATTTCTCATTCAAACTAAACTTCCATATATGTCTTCAAAAGTATATCGATGGTAACAACTGAAACAGTCATACCCTAAGACTATAACATCGGGATATGCAGATTATTTGACTAGATTTATCTCCAATTTAAAGTCCCAAAGAAAACCCACTCATGAAAAATCCACCTGTTTTGTTTGTCCAACAAACAAGACAAAGTCAATAAAAACAAGACAACTTGGAATATATCCAAGAAGGTAAAACAAAAAAATGATGCATCCAAATTAAGGGAAACAAAATAAATCTGGTGGAAAACATGAGGAGGTCTTGCAAGGAATGAAACAAGGAGAAATAATTTGTTTACAGATTCAAAGTGCAAGAAAAGAGAAGGAATATAAAGAGACCATAATAAATATATTAAAAAGGCAAGAGAGAAACAGGACAGCCTCAGGAGCAAAATACAACAAAGAAGGCAACAGCAAAAAGGGTCGTAAGAATATTTTTCAAACTAAAAGCAGGCTAAAAAATAAATAATTGAAGGTACATATCACAAGTATGTGTTGATTGTATATCAAGTAAGAAAGAGATGACAATTCTATCAAATATTAGTGCAACATAGCTGCTGTTAAGAGGAAAATATAAGTCATCATACCAGGCAATGACCATTATTTAGAATCCAACACAATCCAAACTCAATTAATTCAAGCACACACAAAAAAAACCACCCTTCAAAAAACAAGCATAAAAATAATAATTTGAAAGAGTGAAATCGAAAGAACCCAGGAATTACCTAACTTGGAAGGGATTGAAGGTGCCTTGAACAGAAAAATTGGGGTCTCTGTGTAGCTGCCTGAACAAAAAACACAAAACGTTAGTGAGGCACAGTGAAGGAGAAGGAGAAGGGGAGAGGTTTGGGGTTGTTGCTCACTTGCAGAGTCACAATGGGAATGGCGTGGTGGGTGGCCGACGGCGTGGTGGTGGCGACAGCACTTCAGTGGGGATTTTCGCAAAGCTTGAAATTAACTGAAACCAAAATACACAAACATTCGGTATAACTCAAATAACTCAAATAATTCGTTCACATAACTCAAATAAATAGCAAATTCAGAAAACCAGAACATTCTGAAGACAACATCACTGACTCATGCTTAACATGTTTAACTATTTAACATGACTGACTCCGCAAATACTTACAATATGTAACTGCAATTTAACTTTTTAACATCACTGAAGCTAAAATTGAAATAGACATGAACATCAAAGCATCTAAAAAATAGCAACTCAAAAATTGAAAGTTGAAATTGAAAAAGCCATGAACACCAAAACTACAAGATTACAACAAAAATACTAGTCTCTACAAAATGACTTTCAATCACTAGCCTACAAGATTATAAGAAACACCATGTAAATGGGGTCAATTTTGAGGACCTGCAGTTGTCGAGGAAGGGGGTAACTATGTGATGTGGAAGCCTCTGTTAGTGTGAATCTGTGGCCATAAAAATAGTTTTTTAGACTTTCATTCTTTCAATAACAGCAATTGAGTAAGATTGGCAAAAGGGAAAACAATAAAGAGGAATGTATCAGACTTGAACCTGCGCTAGTTGTTGCCTGGTGACTGGTGAATCAGTGCGAGTACTCCAACTAGTTGAAGACCCATGAATCAGTGTGACTACTTCGACAGCTGTTGTTCGTGAGTCTCCCTCTCCTGTTGATGGTGGGGTAGCGGTTGCCGCGGCGGACAAAAGGGAGAAAGTGGTGGTGGCGGTTGCCGCGGCGGACAAAGGGATAAGGGACAGGCACAGTGGGCGAGACGGTGAGAGATAGACAGTGACAATGGGTGTGGCGAGGTGGTGGTGGCAGATGGCGTGTTTGACGACAGAGGCAGGCGTGTTGGGTGGCGGCGGCGCTGCAAGGGGAGAGGGAGGGCAGAAGAGAGGAGAGAAGAGAAGAGAGGAGAGAATATTGGGAATGGGAGAGAAGGGTTCGTCATCTAGTTGTAACTGGAGGTTACCGATGGCCTCAACCCATCGGTAAGCTCAACGGTCTGACGCAGCCTTACTGACGGCTACATTTTCTGTTACCGACGACCTCAACCAATCGGTATTTGAAATCGCAGCGGGAGTCTAAAATGCGGCAATGTTACCGACGGGAATAGGCCGTCAAAAAAGTCAGTTTACAAGTACTGACGGGCTAGCCCGTCGGTAAAGTTCCACATATGACGGATTAGTGTTATCTACGGGTTAGGCCGTCGGAAAAGGCGAATTATTTTCGACGGTTAGTGATCGTCGGTCATAGGCCGTCGGTATGCCCCGATTTTCTTGTGGTAAGCACATACTTAACAATTCAAATAGTAACTAAAATACATGTATCATGCCTTTACATAAACGTCACAACGTTATTGAGTCCTACATCATGCTTTTACTACATCAACACTTCCAACACAATCAACCAACACCAATTGTACATATAGTCATATAAGAACACTGGTTAACAACCCTAAATTAATTCTAAAATATGAGAACTCTTAGCCAAGCATTAAAACACAATTAAAACATATGAATCATGCTTCTTTACAATTAAATAGAACCAATAATCTTAGATCATACTCATGCTAACAAACACACATAAAACACAAGCCTTTTGTTATTACACATACACCAATTTGCTAAGACATGCTATTTATCAATACAAAATTAATTCCAAACATGAGAATTCTTAACTATATTATCAAGATAGCAACTTCTTACCATAATTCATGTTATTAAACAATACAACTATAACTAATGATCTAAGATTATTCCAAAGCACATAAAGCATCAACCTTTTGTTATTAAACATGCATTAATCTACTAAAACATGCTAGTCATCAATTCTAATTTAATTCTAAGCATAAAGACATCTAATCAATACTCAAAACAACAACTTTATATTATAAGTTATGCCATTAAATAATCCAAACAATACTAATTATCTTAAACCATGCCTTTTCCAACAACAACACATAAAGCATCAACCTTTAAATGATAAACATACTTTAATTCATTTACACATGTTAATTAACAACTCTCATGGCTCCTTGCTCATAAAAGGGCCTCCAATTAAATTAAAACATAAACCATAGGCGTTCAAATCCATGCTTTTGCAAGGATTACACAACAATAGCTTTGCCTGCAAGGCACAGGGATCATGGGGCATCCCTAACATATTATTTGAAGCCATAAGCCTCTTTCCAAGAGATCATACACGTCCCATACCTTATGATAGTCGCAGCCTCCAGAAAGTGTCCTAGCGGATCCGGGATTGAGTTCTTTACTACTCCAAGCCTTGTGGTATCCAACAACTCCAAGTTCAACAATTAGAAAAGAGAGGAAAAAACTCTAAGAGAGCAAAATCCATAGAACAGTGAGGGTCACGAATTTTGATCCATAAAAATAGAAAAGAAACCAAGAAGAAGGAAGAGAATGTTCTTACAATCACAGCCTCGAAGACGGGACTCGATTTGGTTGAGAAACGAGAGAGAAAAGGCAAAAACGGTGGCAACGGCAACAATAGAGCTCCAATGAGTTCTAGGGTTATTGAGAGCTCTTAACCAATGTTTAAAACTAGGTTTTAGAGTCCTAATAGGTTTAGGATCAGGTTTGGGTCGTGATTTATGAGTTTCATCACGTTTGGAGACGAAACGGGCTGAAACAGGGTGACCCGCTAATTAAAAAAAGTTGTCAGCACGTGTGAATTGAATCGATTCACGCACATGTGAATCGATTCACGACATCTATTTTTGGGCATAACTTAAGTTACAGGTGTGCTATTGTGGCATTCTTGGTGGCGTTAGAAAGATAAAAGAATTTCCTACAATTTTCTATTTCACGGTCCTTTCCTAAAACGGACTCTAACATGGTGTAAATCCTATTTAAATTTGATCCAGGTGTTTTCAATTCTACATTTATGCCGCATTGACTCAGGAGAGCATATCTGGAGTTGTAGGTATCGAAATTGAGTCAAACCAAAGCCAATTGAAAGATAAGAGACAAAACTACAACTTTCATGAAGATGCGTAATTCCCATTTAGTCCTTAGAGGGTTAAAAAATGAAGAATACGATGAATGGGTTGACTAAACATAATGATAGAGTTAAGTCTAGATATGTCCTTATGTAAATGGGTACTAAACACTTATTCAACCCCTAAATAACACCCAACGACTCTATAATTCCTAACGCTTAGGCTTAAGAATTCAGGGTGTTACATGTCAAACCTAGGGAGTCAAGCCCTTTATTTATAGCTTTTGTGGCAAACCCTAACTGAGACTTGATTTTAGCACCTATTCCTTGGTACGGGTGCTTGGCTTATCTGTGAAGTTTTTACGATGATCTTTTGATAAGGTGGCTGTGATAACTTCTGATAAGGTGGTTGTGATGATTTTTTTGGATGGTTTTTGATGAGGTAGTTATGTTATTGATCCTGCGTATCTTCCGAAAGGCTGGGGACCGAACTCCTCCCATCCACAGGTCGGTCGGTTTTGCCTCGGTCGTCCTGGGTTTGTGGCAGTCCCAAGTTGGTGCTGCAACACTGGCCCCTCCCTTCCACATATCAATCGGGTTCTGCCTTGGATGTCCTAGGTCTGGTGGAGGACACAGGTCGGTACCGTAACACTAGCCCCCTAGACTCTTAGGCTCATAGAGCATGAGAGTCTAGAGAAGCAAAAAATTTTGCAATTTTCTGGCAAATGAAGGTGATATTTTATTTTTTTTTAAAAGAGAATTGGTTTGCTCTTCCCTGTACAGCAGCCCCCTAGACTCTTGTGCTGGAAGCAGGAAGCAGGAGAGTCTATAGTCATCCAGGCTTCCCTGTACTGGTCGGGCGCTTAGTCAAGTTTGCAGTCGTTTGGGTTTTTGTGAGTGATCGTCCTTGGGCTTTGGTCGCTGTGTGTGGTCGGTCTGGTCCGTTGGTCTTCTTTTTTAGGTGAGGGGTTTGGCCCTTTTTTTGTGCCCTTTTAATGTAGGCTTGAGAAATTTGGGCCGTTCCTCCGTCTCAAAAGTTGCATTTTTTTGTGGCCACTAGATTGTTAACACGTGGCGCTTCTGATAGGTTTTTTATGGGATTTTTTCAAGTTCAAAAATTCATTGCTTTTTTCCCAATTTTCTCTTCCCTTCGTCTCCTTTCTTCTCCTTCCTTAGCCGTTCGCCTGCTTCTTCTTCTGGCTGTCTGTGTTGCGCGTCCTCTAGTGAGTGTCTTTCTTCTTTCTTCTTTGTCAACTTATTTGGTCGGGGTGTTCCTATATGGGTAAAGGTAAAGAGGTTGTTGGGGAGATGGTTGATTTGGATGATGATAGCTCTTTCTTTTCTGAGAGTACCGTCGCCGCAAGCGACGAGGTTGCGTCATTTGTCGCCCTTAGTGCGCTCTGCGAGACGCTTTCTATGGGAGATTCTGGGTTTGCTCCTACGTTGATTCTGCACAAGCATAAGTATAAAGCGGGGGGCCTCCCTGACTTTGAGTGAGTGGAGCCTCAGGTGACTAAGGTGAAGTCAACCTACCGGTCCAAAGTGGCGATTTAGGCTCTTTCTGAATCTCTAAGTTCTTTAAACGTTGGTATGGCGTCCGATTTCGCCGTAGATCCTTGTCTTGAAACAAATAGGGTATTCTTTAAGAGGGTTGTGGGTGATGAACATGATTTTTGTTATTTCTATAAGACGTATATTACCCGTATAGGTCTTAGGTTGCCTCTATCGTCTTTTGAGTGTGAGGTGTTGACTTGGCTGAACGTCGTACCTTCACAATTGCATCCGAATATTTGGGCTTTTATTCGTGCGCTCGAGTTGTTGTGTAGCTACTATGGTTTCTTGGCCACTACTATTGTTTTTTTTTTCCAATTAAAGTTTGGGCAACAGATTGGTTGGATATCGTCGAATGGCATTGCTGATCGTAAAATTCTGGATTTGTTTGATAGTTCTTATAAGAGATAGAAACCTTTCTTCTTCAAAATTTATACTGCTCCTGCGCATACGCATTTCTCTGATCAGGGTGGGGTTACTATTTCCTCTATATTGGTCTTCTAGCCCTCAGCCTAGTAAAGAAGTTGATAAGAAGACACTTCCTTGCGATGAGTTTTGGATTGTGCAATTTCTTAAGGGTCTCCCTTTGTTGGGCACGGCCAGGCTTATTGCTTTGGCTGGCAATGTAGATGGCATGAATGATTAAATCAGTAAGTGGTTTCTTATCTGTTAGTTGTTTTTCTTTTGTTGTGTTGATTTATCTTGTTTCCTTTTTCTGCAGGAGAGACGGCCCCAAAGATGACCAAGAAGGAGTTTGCTGAATTGATGAAGGTTAAAAAGGAACGGGAGGTCACTGCGGGAGAGGGTGGTTCTTCTGTGCAGGCTCCCATCCAAATGAACAGGAAAATGACTTGTGAGCCTTTCCCCCCTAAAGATGTGTCGTGCTTGGTTCATCCTTCAAAAAGGAGTCGAGGTCCTCATGGTGGCATTCCCTTGTCTTTTCCCAATGCGCGAGAATGGTCAAGGCACCTAAAGGAGTATGAAGGCAACGAGTCGAACGATTCGCTTTGGAATATCTCTCTTGATCATTTTGACTTGGTGGACAAGCATATAATGAGGAGGTCAGATGATGATCGTCTCCAGGCTACTGGTGATTTGGGTCTTTGCAAAGCAGTGATTTCATGGTTCGGACTTTGGAAGACAGTATAACCAACCGTGATGTTTCTATGACCTTGCCAAGCTTGAGAATTACCGAGATCAGATTGGTACCTTGGAGAGCGACCTGGTGAAGGAGGAGAAACAGAATGACGCTCTTATTTTGGAGCGCGATTGGTTGAGCTCTTCACTTTTGGATTTGAAAAATGAAAAACAAAGTCTTGTTGATGCTCATGAGTAGGTCGCCCTTTCTTGGTCAGAGGAGAAGAAGAAACTTGAGGCCGAGGTCGAGGCCTTCAAACTCTTTGCTGCTGAATAGAATCAAGGAGGCTTTGATAATGCCATTGTTCAGGTGTGCTTGTTTCATGAGGGCATTGATGTTTCCAAAGTGGATTGGACCAAAATGGTTTACGAAGGGCAATTGATGGACGAGGATGAGGTTGAAAAACTTGAAGAGGTTGAGGAGGAGGACTTAGCTGCTGAGTCTGATGCTGCAGCGGAGGAGCTTGTCGGAGTTGAGGAGCAAGTCTGTTCTAATGGTGACGACGTGGCTAACCCCTCTGCTTTTGAGAAGGACCAGGGGATGCCCCTGCGTAACTTAGTCTTTTGTTTCTGTTTTATTAGTCTTTTCTAGTTTCGAACAATGCTCTAATTAGGCCAGGATTTATGCTACGTTTTGTAATTTCCTTTTGCTTAAGTATTTTGACGAGGTTTACCTATCTTCCTGTGTGATTGGCGATCTCTTGCTCTTATGCCTTGCATGCTTTTAGTAGTAGTAGTGGTGGTGGTTATCTTTATCTGTTGCGCCTTCCACACTTGGTTTATTAATTGCAAAGTAGCTGTTGCGAGCTCGTCCTTATTTTTAGTTTGTTGCTTTCGTCGTCGAGTTTTAAGGTGATTGTAACACACTTGTTTACAAGCCATTCTTGTGAAATCCAATCTAATCTTGAAAATATTTAATCTTTGATATCTTTCATAAAATGTACTCTTGATTGTTCTGATGGAAAATAGGAGTAAATTTTTTTCTTTTTTTTTCCCTTTGAAAACCCTTTTAAAAAATGAGACATTAAGAGTACTACAAATTCAAATGATGAGTAATCAACTTTTTATCAAATATCAGAGTATAACACATTATATTGAATGCATCACATACAATAAAACATACCATGATCATTAAAAGAGTAATACCCTAAGTTAAGCTGGCCAACAACTATGACTCTTATTGAGAAACCGTTCAGCAAGATCCGAACATAGAGCACTCAGAGAAATCTTCCACCAGCTCAGAACGACCGCTTCCTGAGACCGCTACAGAGAGCTCAATATACCGAAGCTCGAAGTTACCGAGCTCAACACACCAAGCTCAACATAAACCTATATGAGATGTGTTTTAAAAACAAAACTCTTGTGCCTTTTAAAATACGATATATTTTTTTTTTTTAAAACCAACTCGTGCACATCGTAGTAATTCTGACTTTTTCAAACATGGTGCAACTAAGACACAAGACTTAAATTCTAATAAACATACATGCATAACATACACATATATATATATCACTCGAAATAATAATGTATACAAAATATAGAGTAGCAATGTGCAAAGAAAATACACCAAATGACGACTTCAAAACAATCATACAGAGTACTTAAATGAACTCCACGTTAGTGCTTCCAAAAGTAAGACCACAGTCTACTGAAACAACAAAACAACACCGCCAAACTGGGTCACGACATACTACTCCAAAAGAAAAACAAGGTACACACCCATAAAAAGAAATACATCCAAAGAACATAAACAATCACGATAAGTACAGTGCGTCACTCGTCCTCGCCGAAGCTCCTCCTCGGCATCATCTACCGCCGAAGTTCCTGCGCTCGACATCGCCTGGGTAGCAGTCATGGATTGAAGGCACCACGGGGAAAGTGGTCAACTTCTCAACAATTCAAGATAAGCTCGACATAAAAATATAAGCAAGCTTGACCAAGTATAACATTCACCGACGTGACTCGACCATCTCACTCTAAACTCGACACAACTCTTATTAGGAATATCGTCGGCAGGTCCATCCCCAAATCGGCGTAATAGATGTGGCGAGTCCAACCCCAAACCGATACCATGCATTAATCGGCCAGGTCCAACCCCAAACCGATAATGGCGACGCTTAATCCACCATAAACAAAGGGGGACCTAGCACCCTCGATTATGCGGGTCAGCTCAAAAACGTCCATACGACTCACCTAGCTCGCTCACTCGATGAACAATTGGCATCGATATTCGATAAAAGAGTTAAACACAAGATATTCAACCGCATGTCAAATAAAAGAGCAAGCTCGACATGAAGAAACGCAAATTCAACATGCAATACACAATTCACGACATATATATTCAATCACATATTAAATACATGCAAAACTCAATCATATCACAACATTTTATTTCCGACACAAATCAGGAAATCCATACGCAATAACATAACCACGTAGAATATGAAATGCCCTTACGCTAGCATACTACGAAAGTATTAATGTGAAGGCGCCTTACATAAGGACTTATAAAATAAAGCCTTAGAGATATCTAGGAGTCGCTAGAACTCGAGTTAATGCTTTGCTCGACAACGATCTCGACACAAATTGCCTTCTCAACGAGCTCGACAACGACCGACATCGCATCGTCCTCGATCGAGCCTCGACACGTACTTCTCGGTCGACCTCGACACGCATACAGTCCTCAATCTGGATTCACTGCTTGGCGTCCTTGGATTCGCTTTCCGTACACCTCGATTGAAATCACCGATCTCAAGAATCGGACTTCTAAAACAAACACAACTTAGATCGATCTATGGTTTCTAATACATCTAGCTCTCATCCCAAACTTAACCACAACCTAAAATATAAAACTCAAGAACTTGAAATATATTTTTCCTCTAACACAAAGTTAGGGATTTCGATCAAAATTTCATGAAAAAGTTATCCGATGCTTCAAATGATAGATCGACAACAACAATAACCGAAGCAAATTTAATGAGAAACAAGAAATCAAACGAACCAAAATGGAGGTTTCTGGCCGCGCCGATTACAGAAAAAGCAGAGAAAGAAATTTGTTTACAAGCCCAATTAATCGGTTAGAAAGATAGGTAATATTATGAAGAAGAAAACCCATCAATTTGACATGATTTGGAAGCATAAATCGGTTAAAAATGGAAGAAGAATTAGCGCTAAACAAAGAGTAGCCGCAGAAAAAGAAAAATCGTTTCTTCATACCTCGATGGTGATCGGCCAGGCGAGATATGGGTCGAGAAGATGATGATGAACAAGATTGATGAAGAAGCTTGTGCAGAATCTCGATGGAACTCACGGTTTAAGCCGCTGGAAATCGTAAAGAAAACGAAACCACAGGCAAAGGAAGGAAGAAGAAGAAGAAAAGAGAAAGAATGAGTGTGAGTGGAATCGGTCGTGGTATACAACCAGAGTGAGAAAGGGTATAAGCGTAACTCCAGCTCTATAAGATGCCAATCCCATCAATCATCTACCCGTTTAATCGTTCCTCTCATAATTACCCTCTACTGTCGGTCCCAGCGGCAAGCCGACAATGTAATAATTACAAACAATATAATAATAGCGCTGAATAACGTTCCAAAAACGAGGTGTCATCTCGACACGATGAGCAAAGTGCTCGTGCAAGCGCACAAGGCTCTAACACGAGTTCGTGAGCGCGGTCTCCATTTCGACATGCGCCCTCATCACCGATGACGCGACTTCATCAACTCGACGCGCGACCTCTCAACTCCGCATGACTAGTGCACGTGGTCTCCTCAAACGACAAATGACACCGAAGCGATCCGACACAAGGTCTTGGTCGAGGTCTCGATCGTCGTCCCTAATACGATGTCGATCTCGTCCTCGAGTGTTACAATCTCTTCCTCTAAAAAAAATTTCGTTCGAAATTGCAAATAAGATTCTTACCTCGGAAAAGTTCAGGGTAGTCGCGAGTCTTCATCTTCTCCTCCAGCTCAAGTCGCATCTCCCGCCTTACGATCCCGCACAGCCTTGACAAGTTGGATCTCTTTGTTCAAGAATCGTTTGGCTTTCCATCAGCGATTCTTATTGGTAATGCTTGAAGATAGGTCGCCCTTCGCTTGAATCACATCCGCTCGATGACATGAGAAGGGTCGAAACATACCAAATGGTGTGAGGCGTGAAAGGCGTCGTGGATGTTCGACAAGAATGGTGGTAAGCGCAACTGATATGCCACCTGGACCAATACGACGAAGAATCTGGTAAGGTCCAATAAATTTAGGGGGTAAGTTTCTTGGATTTGATCGGCTCGACCAACCCGTGAGGGGGTGACTCTAAGAAATACATGTTCTCCTTCCTCGAACTCGAGGTGGTCGGCGTCGTTGATCCGCATAACTCTTCGCCGACTTTGAGATGTTGCATCCGATCTCGATCAAACAGAATCTTCTTTGTACCTGTTGGATCATATCTGGTCCTACTGATACGTTCGCTCGCCCCTGGTACCAACAAAGAGGCGTCGACATTTCGATCCATACGGTAGCTTCAAAAGGTGCCATCCCAATACTCGCATGGAAAGCAAGTTATTGTAGGTGAACTCCACCAATGGTAAGACGCCGTCCCAACTTCCTGATCTAACGCATACAAGCTCGCAACAAATCTTCAAGCGATTGGATCGTTCTCTAAGTACCGATCGATTGTGGATGATATCTTGCAGCTAAGCCTGAGCTTGAGTTCCCATCGCTCCTTGCAATTCCCTCCAAAATGAGGCGTGAACTTCGGATCTCGGTCGGAACCACGATCGAAGAGGGTATTCCATGAAGTCGTACTTTCATCTCCGCGATGTAGATCTCGGTCAGGCTTTTCCACGTTGTATGTCGACTCCTTTGGTAAGAAATGGCGATTTGGTGTCGGTCGACGATCACCCAAATCAATCATTCTTCTTCTGCGTCTTCGGCAAACCTGCGAAATCCATGGAAATCCGTCCCATTTCCATCTTTGTACGTCAGCGATTGTAGCATTCCCAGTCGCTTGGTGCTCCACCTTCGCCGACACGATTAAACATGAAGCTACGTGCGCGCCACTCGCTTCTTCAGGACCACCAAAAATGCTTCTTCAAGTCTTGATACATCCTCGTAACTCCAGGATGAATACTAAAGTTGCTCTTATGCGCAGTCGAGAATCAACTTTCTCAGCTCGGATACGTTAAACACGCACTTACCGGCCATTGCACCTCAAGATGTCGCCCGCCCAGCGTGAAATTACACGCGCTTCCTTGCGCTTATCAAGCTGAATCTTCTTAAGCTCGTCATGAACTTGGTCTCTGGATCTCGTCCAACAATCTGTAGAGATAGTAAGCATACCAAATCTCAGCTTCTGAAACTTCGACCTCGACTTCAAGTCTCTAACTTCTCGAGCATCTCCAACTCCTTGATCATCATCGCGAGGTTAAAGCGCTCTTCCTACTCACCGCCGCTGCTCGTTAGCCTTACCGGATGGTATTCCAGCGTAAAGTCGTAGTCCTTGAGAAATTCTGTCCCATCTACGTTGGCGCATGTTGAGCTCTTTCCGGTCGACAATTGCTTGCCTCGTGATCGGCGAAAGCGAAGAAGTGCTCCCGTAAAGGTAGTGCCTCCATATCTTCACAAAAACTACTGCTTTGCCCGGCTCCAAGTCGTGAGTAGGGTAGTTCCTCTCGTGAATCTTAGTCGTCTTGAAGCATACGCTGACCACCTTCCGATGTTGCATCGATGCACATCAATCCCTGGTGTGGCGACGATCACAATACACCTCGAAGTGCTCTTACCGGTTGAGGCAAAAAATCAGCACAGCGCCATCGTCAAAAGCTCCTTGATCTTTGAAAACCGGCCGCACTCTGGCCCAGGCAAAGGTTGATCCTTCCTCGCCGATCGTAAGAGGCGCCGACAATCTTCGAGAAACCTTCAATGAATCTTCGTACAGCCGCTCAGCCGACAAAACTCCCGATCTCAGAACCGTCTTTGGGTCGTCCCACGCTATCAGCCTTCAATCTTAGTTGGATCCACTATCCCTTCTTTGGAAATCACGTGACCAAGAAAATTCACCTCTTCAAGCCAAAATTCACACTTGACGAGGTGTCGCATAGAGTTGCTTATCTCGTAATATCCGTAGTACTCGACATAGGTGTTACGTGTTCTTCTCGGTTCCTCGAGTAAATCAATATGTCGTCGATGAACACTACAACGAACTCGATCCAAAGCGAATGGAAAATCCCTGTTCATGTAGTCCATAAACACACCGGGCGATTCGCTACCCAAACGGCATCACTAAGTACTGCGTGGTGACCGTATCTAGTCTGAAAAGTCGCTTTTGGCGACATCTTCCTCCTTCACGCCGAATCGATGGTAGCCCGACTTCAAGTCTATCTTGGAAAAGATCGCGTCCACGAAGTTGATCCATCAAGTCGTCCAATACGCGTGGTAACGGGATAATCGGTTCTTCACAAGAACCTTGTTGAGCTCACGATAGTCCACGCACTGATCTTGATCGCCCATCCTTCTTCTTAACCAACAACAACTGGAGCTCCCCACGGTGACACGCTCGGTCGTATGAATTGCTTTGACTCCAAGTGTTCGATCCGGGACTTCGGGCTTCTTTCATCTCGCGGAGACATCCTCAGTATGGCGCTTTGGAAATCGGCCCCGCTTCCGAATCAGTCGATGGAGAACTTCGACCTCGCGCCTTTGGTGGTAACCCCGGCACGTCTTGAAAACGCCCTCAAAGTCACACACCACCGGAACATTCTTCACGTCGTCTGCCGAAAACTCCAACTAGCGGATACATGTATTCCTAGTTCCTTCTTTCAAAGAAACTCCAATACGCTTCGAGAGAAAGATAATTGGAGACTCCATGTCGGAAAAATTACGGTTTCTGGGCGCAGTCAAGGACATGGTGGTGTGACAACCAATCCGAGAATGACATCTAAGCCCTTAAGAGGCAAACAAGCCAAATTGACCACAAACTTTACCTACTGAATAATCACTACACAATTAAGACATCACGATGTTTGTGACTAAGGTTTTAGCAAATTGGGTTGTAACTACTAATTTAAGCGAAAGCGATCCACTGATCAAGTTCAAATGGTTCACACAATCGGAAGAAATAAAGGATACGGGTTGCACGAATCAAAAAGAACGGATAAGGATTTACCCTCGATCTCACATTCACCTTGATAAGATCTTCAGCTCGCTCACTTCCTCGCCACTCATGCGAAAACTCGCTTTAGCCACTGACGCTTTCCTTTGGCCTTTGCAAGCATAGTCGGTTGCTTTGGGTGTAGGACAATCCTTGGCAAAATGCCACGGCTTCTTCGGTTGTAGCACACCCCTTCTCGAGTACGATTATTGGCGTAATGTCCCGTCTTTCCGCGGAAGCAAGTCACCTCGACCTTTGGTCCGTCTCCGCTTCGTGCTGGGTCATCTGGACGATCATCCTGTTGTATTTGTTCCCCAGAGGCCTGGCCAGACGGCTATTACTGCGGTTGTTCCGCTTTACGTGCAAATCTCGCGCTGCACTCGGGTCTCGCGGTCCGCCACAGCGATCTTCTTCAGGGCTCCTTACTCCTTCTACCTCGACACATCGATCAATCGGCTCTTGGAGATTTCGGATCCTCAACGACGCCACTGACTTGAATGTCGAATCTCAATCCCGTTGGAATCTCTCACTCAAACATCTACGTCAACTCGATCCACGAAATGGACTGAAATACCTCGCCAACGACTTCGAACTTGGCGCGTACCGGACACTGTCGAGTTGCCTTGCTGCGATTGAAGAAATTCCTCGCTCCTTCTGGCTCGGCAGATGTCCGGGAAGTACTTGTCCAAGAACCTTTCACGAAAAAGCTCCCGGTCATCTCGCGATGTTCGCTATAAAGCATTGCTTCCCATCCACTCTCCAATACTCTGCGTCTCTAGCGGTAAGTAGGTGGCATAGTCGACCTTCACGTTGTCACGGGCAATGGAGGTGCCTCGAAGATCTTCTCGATCTCTTGCATCCAAAGATCGCTTTATCCGATTTGGCTCACCGTGAACTTCGGTGGATCATGCTCAAGTCCGCCAAATCCTCTCGGCCAAAGATTTCGCTTCGTTCTTTGACTAACTGCCGCAAGTTTCTTCGAAGGTTAACGCTTGCCGTCTGTTGAGCCATCGCGTTAGCCTGTTGAGTTCACGGACTGATTGTTGAGCCATAGGCTGCCGCCATCTCGGTCATAGCTTGAATGGCTCGTTCCCATGTCGACAGCGTTCTCGCTGCGGATGTCAAGTATTCCTACGAGGTGGCATTAGATTCCACAAGGTTCAAAACCCGCTGAGAATCTCGTAACAAGTGCATGTGTTAAAACACACCGCTTCAATCAAGAAACAATTGAAACAATTTCTCAAGCAATAAATTGCTTCACTTAATCAAATGACAATCAACATAATACAACTAGGTACCCAATACATAACGAAACCCGACATGGTGACCGGTCAAATCTTCCTATGCATTCAAAGCTGCTAATCGATATAGCAGTGTTAACGACCGTTTCAGGACCGACTACGAGCTCAATATACCGAGCTCGAGTTACCGAGAGCTCAACACACCAAGCTCAACATAAACCTATATGAGATGTGTTTTAAAAACAAAACTCTTGTGCCTTTTAAAAATACGATATATTTTTTAAAACCAACTCGTACATCGAGTAATTACTGACTTTTGAAACATGGTGCAACTAAGACACAAGACTTAAATTCTAATAAACATACATGCATAACATACACATATATATATCACTCAAATAATAATGTATACAAAATATAGAGTAGCAAATGTGCAAAGAAAATACACCTAAGGTACGACGACTTCAAAAGAGCAATCATACCCTGGGTACTTAGTGACACTCAGGGTTTGCTCCAAAAGTAAGACCACCAGTCTACCCTGAAACAACAAACAACAGCAAACCGGCGGTCACGACATACTACTCCAAAAGAAAAACAAGGTACATCCATAAAAAGAAATACATCCAAAGAACATAAACAATCACGACAATGCAGGTCGTCACTGGGTCCTCGTCGAGCTCCTCCCATCATCTTTGTCGAGTTCCTGCGCCCTCGACATCGCTCGGGTAGTCATGGATTGAAGGCACCACGGGAAAGGGTTGACTTCTCAACAATTCAAGATAAGCTCGACATAAAAATATAAGCAAACAGAAAGTATAACATTCAAGCGTGACTCGACCATCTCACTCTAAACTCGACACAACTCTTATTAGGAATATCGTAATATCGAAGTCCATCCCCCAAACCGACGTAATAGAGTGGCGAGTCCAACTGACCCAAATCGATACCATGCATTAATCAAGAGTCCAACCCCAAACCGATAATCGCGACGCCTAACAATCCACCATAAACAAAGGGACCTAGCACCCTCGGTTATACGGAGTCAGGCTCAAAGCGTCATACGACTCACCTAGCTCGCTTCACTGATGAACACCATTAGTGATACGATATTCAAAGAGTTAAACACAAGATATTCAACCGCATGTCAAATAAAGAGCAAGCTCGACGAAGAAACGAATTCAACATGCAATACACAATTCACGACATATATTCAATCACATATTAAATACATGCAAAAACTTCGATCATATCACAACATTTCACCGACACAAATCAGAAATCCATCGCAATAACATAACCACGTAGAATATGAAATGCCCTTACGCTAGCATACTACGAAAGTATTAATGTGAGCGCCCTTACATAAGGACTTATAAAATAAAGCCTTAGAGATATCTAGGAGTTGCCTTGCGAACTCCAGTTAATCGCCGCCGACAACGATCTCGACACAATTACCGCCTTCAACGAGCTCGACA
This sequence comes from Calophaca sinica, assembly GCA_037113605.1. Classification (NCBI taxonomy): domain Eukaryota; kingdom Viridiplantae; phylum Streptophyta; class Magnoliopsida; order Fabales; family Fabaceae; genus Calophaca; species Calophaca sinica. The sequence goes on along the minus strand of CM073734.1, from coordinate 12,958,600 downwards.
GCGACTTCGACACGCACGATCCTCAATCGACCCGACACGCATTACACTTCTCAATGATCGACACGCATACCCTCGATCCGGATTCTCCGCGTCCTTGGATTCGCTTTCCCGTACACCTCGATTCGGAAATCACTCGATCTCGGGAATCAGACTTCCTAAAACAAACACAACTTAGATCGATCTATGGTTTCTAATACATCTAGCTCTCATCCCAAACTTAACCATAACCCATAAAATATAAAACTCAAGAACTTGAAATATATTTTTCCTCTAACACAAAGTTAGGGATTTCGATCAAAATTTCATGAAAAAGTTATCTGATGCTTCAACAGATAGATCGACAACAACAATAACCAGAAGCAACGAATGAGAAACAAGAAATCGAAACGAACCAAAAATGGAGGTTTCGGCACGCCATCTGCGGTAAAAACAGAAAGAAATTTGTTTTACAAGCCCAATTAATGGGTTAGAAAGATAGGTAATATTATGAAGAAGAAAACCCATCAATTTGACATGATTTGGAAGCATAAAACTGGTTAAAAATGGAAGAAGAATTAGCGCTAAAAGAGTAGCCTGGAGAAAAAGAAAATCATTCTTCATACCTCAATGGTGATCGAGGCGAGATATGGGTCGAGAAGATGATGATGAACAAGATTGATGAAGAAGCTTGTGCAGAATCTCGATGGAACTCACGGTTCGTCGATGGAAATTCTTAAAGAAAACAACGAAACACGCAGGCGAGAAGGAAGGAAGAAAGAAAGAAGAAAAGAGAAAGAATGAGTGTGAGGAATCCGTGGTATACAAATGTGAGAAAGGGAGTATAAACGTAACTCCAGCTATAAGATGCCAATCCCATCAATCATCTACCCGTTAATCGTTCCTCTCATAATTACCCTCACTGCTAATCCGGTCAGCAAGTGTGACAATGTAATAATTACAAACAATATAATAATAACGTTTGAATAACGTTGAAAAGAATACGAGGTGTCATCTCGACGATGTCGACAAAGGGTGCTCGTGCAAGCATGCAAGGCTCTAACACGAGTTCGTGAACGCGGTCTCCTCAGCTCGACATGCGTCCTCATCAGCTCGGTACGCGACTTCATCAACTCGACACGCGACCTCCTCAACTCCGCAGCTAGTGCACGTGGTCTCCTCAGCTCGACAAATGACCTCGGCAAACGATCTCGACACAAGGTCTTGGTCGAGGTCTCGATACGTCGTCCTAATACGATGTCGATCTCGTCCTCAGGTGTTACAGGCTCATTCTTCAATGCTCCTGGGAAGGACGGAACTGCAGCAAAAATATGGAACTCCATTTGGTAACATCCATGAGAATGTCCAATCCAACAATAGTGCAAGGGTAAATTCTTTGTCCACGAGTTTATCATAGCCTATGTCACATGCAAACAAGATATATATACATAATACAACAACATGCCTTTATATATATATACATACTTAATAGACCACAAGAATCAGCATGGTATATCAAGCAATTTGCATGTGAACAAACAATTTAATCAGCTAATCGACAATCCAGTCATCACATGTTATAATGTGGTTAATTATGCATGCCAATGCGTTATGAATAAGTTTGTGTATACACTTGTAGCCTTAAATATTGACAGCAATAGGACAAGAAAAGCCTTTTCCAAGTCCAGAAAAACTCTCCTGCCAAGGGTAAAATGGCACTGCGAACAGCCTCCAAGCCGGGCACTAGGAACAGCCCCTAGGCCCAAAAGTCCTAGGACGCTGGGAACTGCCTCCAGATTTGAATGCTTCATGATTGTGATGCATCAATCCAATTCTTTGGTGTGGTCCACTCACCAAGGAGTGTCCAAGATATCCTTTTAATTAACTAATACGGATCGATAATCAACTACAATTTCTTAAGTCTCTCATGTCCTATAAGTCAAATCACTGTGTTTCTCTTTTAAAAAGATGGAGAGAACTCAAAGCTTAAGCACCATACTAGGTATCCCATACTACTCAGTATAATGCTCGGGCAATTCTTCATTACCCAGCAAACTGAGACAATGAGAAAATACCACTTAGAGTTCAAACACAAGACACAAGTTCCAGGTGTTCAACTGCAGAACTCTAGTCCCAATCTTAGATTAAAACTCTAGGCACGTAATGCAGAACATTAGGCTCAATTTTTAGGTTGAGATACTAGGCATGCCATACGGAACACTAGGTCCAATCCTTAATCAAGAAAATGTGGACGCATGTAGGACGTCAAGTCCCAGCACAGGACACATGGTCCATATGCTCATTAGGAATACTAGGTTCCCTAAATTTTATTCTTTAGAAATCTGGAACTTTGGACTCTTTGAAAATCCTTTTCTCAATTCTTGTGTCATTCCTATGTACCAACGTATCTGAAAATGCACTTTAACTTTAGGTCGTTGGAATCCTAGTTGTGCTAAATAATACGCTAGGGGAATTCCCAGGAAAGAGAGGCGGTGCGAACACTCTTAATTGCTAAGTCCTTCTTAGCCAGAATTTTTCCCAGACGCATTACGCATTAGTCAACTCAACTGTTTTTGTAAATTGTACTATCATCTTGAGTCATTTACTTAGCATAATTCCATTGGAAAATTCTTTACAAGCTTTGGCTAATTCTACTAAAACCTTCTCACTTAATTTTAAATCAAAAAGCCTTTAACATTTCTTTTTGAAACCTTAGTTCGGCTTATGAAATCGCATTAGATTTACCATTGTAAATCGTCAAACCAGTTTATAATCAATCATCGCATTATTAATTAATTCATCATCATTCATCATTATCATTATCATGTATACTTGATCAATATCAAACCCAAAATTAAATCAATTATACATGATTTAAATCACACAATACAATTCAGTCTTGCTACACAGGGCCAAAAACATGCTACATCATTTCATACAGCACATAACAATTCAGTATGCTACAATAGGCTACAGCACATAGTAATACTACAAGTACTACCACACAATTAATCACACAATCAAGCCACATAACAAACAAGGCGAAAAGCCCAAACTCATTATGTAAGAATTTCCCTTACCTCGAATGCATTCCAAAAGAAGTAATCCAAAGTTGTCGTCAAGTTGTACCTCGCACGAACCTTAACAACGCAAGTTTAATTCAATTAGAACCAAAATCTCAAGTCTATTGCCCCTAGGGCAGCCATGGGTTTAGGGTTCCCTAAGGCTAGGAATTACTCAACTTAATCACTATTTCATCACATCAAGTCATATGTCATGAAGTAAGTTCAAATCATGCAAGTTTTGAAGCTTTTACAAAACTATCACACTTAGAAAATACTAAAACAAAAACTTACCACTTGGAATAGTGTTTTACCAATTGGAATAGTGTTTTACCACTTTGAATAGTATTTTTCCAACTTTGAACAGCTTTTTAAAGCACTTAAACATGTCATAAAACTTTGGAAACAATTTCCTTATAAGTTTAAAACAAATCTTAAGACATATACCAAAACTTTTTCCCAAAATTGAATCTCTTTGAAAATCAAATCTTTAACGATTTTTTTACAACTATTTAGGCATAAAAACAAGTCATTATCACTTTACAAAAACTCTTAAGAGGTCACGGTTTTGAGACTTCAAAAAAAAACCCAAAGTTTCAAATCTTTAACTTCTAAATCATGACAACTTTGTTAGATCCAAAACTCCTTACCATAAACCAACTTCTTTATCACTTTGATATACTTAAAAACAAGTTAAAACTCATTCTAAAACTTAGTCATTCCCACAGTTTTGAAGAACAAAAACCAATCAAATTAAATTTCACAAACCTTGCTTAACATGCATATATGACTAGATCCAAGTATATAAGCTAAAACCCTTCCAAGATCTAACTCCAAAATAACTAAATCAAGTCAAAAACAGCCCCTTAGAACAGCCATGAGATTCGGCCTGTCCAAGATCTAAGGGTTTCCAAGTTTTTAATTACACAAAACTCATTTAATCATGAAGGTAATGGTAGATCTAGGAAGTATTAAGCTTAAACATCAAGATCTAAATAGTTTCTAAGCAAAACAACACTAAAACCATGAAGAACTCATCCATGGAAGCCAAGAGAACAATAAGATGGGTTAGGAGGCTTACCAAGAAGTTTGATGATTATTGATCAAGGATTAAGAAGAAAGGAATGGAGATTACAAATTTAATCTCTAGGTTTCTTCAAGAACACCAACTTTCTCTCACTAAAATTTTTCTTGACCAAGTCACTAATGGAAGAAATGAAGATGATGGGTGCTTAATGAAGGAGTCACGAAATTGGAGGAACAAGGAGGGAACAAAAATTATTCATTTAGTTGGATTTTAACCATTTAGTTACAAACTAACTAACTAAACTAACTACCAATTACACCTAAGCCAATCACATGCTTCCACATGTCATTGGTGGGTCCCAAGCACATGTCTTGACTCCCATTGGTCCAAAGTGGTCGACCTCCCCTCCAAAATATCAAAGGGTTTCGCCTCGACGCGTTATCGATCAACCGGGTGCACGACATTTCACGTATATTAGAGTTTTTCACCCGTCGCTCTAAAAATTTTTCTATTTCACCAGCCCACACCTAAAATTTATTTTTCAGACAAAATATTCCTCATGACATGAGAAGTGTACCCACGTATCTCGTTTTCTCAAATTAAGAGCCAAAACGTTGAAATTAGGCAGTTTATGGGCAGTGAAAATACACTAAATATTTTCTGTTGCCTAAAAATTTCCAAAACATTCCAATAAATCATAAATATTGAAAAATACTAAGATCTCAAATTTCGTAAAATTTGGATCATGTTTGGGCATGTTTCAGTTAGAAACTCACCCGATAGCCTTATAACGGCAGAATTTCTACGGCGTAGTAAAACTGTAAATTAGTAATAATTACTAATTCCAATTTTTCCTATCATCAAGAATAATTTCAACCAATAAAATTATCTATAAAAAATTATTAACATAGAAGTCGTATTAAATACGACAGAAAACAGTCAATTAATAATTAACTAAACTTCAAAAATTCAAACTGTGACTTAAAAATATTTATTAAGTCCTAAAAATTATTCTGCCTTCAATAAAATAATTCCTTTAATCAAACAACAAGTTTACATGATTTTTAGGATTAATTCGTATTAAAAACAGTATACGTCTACACTGTCTGTTAATCTGAATTAATTACGAAAACAACGAATTGTTTACGAAAAATCTTTGCAGTTCTTTGTACTTTTCACAAACCAGTGAGGTGATCAATCTCTTTGATTTTTTTCCAAGTAGTCGGAAACTGTAAAATAATTTCATAAAAATTTGGGTGTTACAATGATTTCGCCCCTTCGCTTTTTAGCTTGGTAGTTTGGGCGTCGAGCACAGTGGCGAGCTTCAACCTTTGTTGGTAGTTTTAGGCGTTGAGCTCTGTGACGAGCTCGATTTTTGTTTAAGCTTGGTAGCTAGGGCGTCGAGCTCTGTGGCAAGCTCAATCCTTGTTTAAGCTTGGTAGCTTGGGCGTCGAGCTCTGGGTTGAGCTCAACCTTTGTTCAAGCTTGGTAGCTTGGGCATCGAGCTCTGTTGCCAACATCACATGAGGGCCTACATCACATGTGACCTAAAAGTGGATAATACCTCGAAAAATGATGTCAGGACTTGAGGTCGGAACAATGGTGCGCCAGATAGGGGGCCCACGGCCCTTTAGCCCCTTAGCCTTGACTGGGGGGCTATTGTTTCGGATATACCAAAAAGTCTCATCTTGCTTGGGAATCAAGACCAATGGGAGTTTATAAACATCCACATGCCTTAACCCACCGAGGTGTCTTTTATGAACAGAGCCATGAGGGCTCACATCACATGTGGCCCAAAGAGGACAATACATCGGAAAACGATGTCGGGACTTGAGGTCGAAACAAGTAGGTTCACACGAACATTCAGTATAAAATTGGTAAGTTTGAAAATCTTTTTATTACTGGTTGTTATAAACATTTAAAATGCATAGATATAGATAGAATAAACCTTTAATTTACTCACTAAAGACTAATGTATTAGACAATTTTTTTTGGCTCCCATCTGTTAAACAAATATTAATGTCAACGTTATAAAAAATAATACTACTTTTTGTCCCTAATATAAGAAAAAAAAATTACTCGAACCAAGAGAGCTTATTTAATAATATAAAATTAAAATGTTATTCCAAATATACTTTGATATTAAATAGAGTGTATAGAAAAAAAAATGAGTTTTTAAGACAAAAAATTAAGACAAAAAATGCTCCAAAACATTTCTCGTAATAAAGACAGGAGGCAGTGTTTTTTTTTTTTTTTTAACAAAAACCAGAGGTAGTGTTAACGTCACCATTATTTAAATTTAAAATGGAAAAAACTTAGGTAAAGTCCTATAGTTGGTTGATGTTGTTCCTCTCAAAAAATAGATAAATTTTTCTCTCTCTATCTATTCATATTATCTCTAATCATTCCTATTATCTCTAATCTCTCATAACTACCACTTTTAAAACAGTTTTTATCCTATTTTTTGAGGGGAACAACACCAACCACACCTATAAAATCTTATTTAAGTTTTGTCCATTTAAAATAATCAAGTTGTGGGAAACATGGCTTTTTTTTCTTCTTTTCTGTAGCATACTTTTTTTATACGAGGAATGCTACGGGCACTCTCTCTAACACTCTCTCTTAAACACTCTCTCAATGATTGGGCCACGTCACACTTTTTTTTCCAAAATCAACCATTGGATTGAAAGTTACTATCATATAGATCATATCTGTAAATTTTAACATTAATCTATGATCATTTGCTATGTCATCAAGATGTGTCAAGATTAACGTTATTTGTAATTACACCGTTGACATTAATCTTGACGCATCTTGATGACATAGTAAATGATCATAGATTAATGTTAAAATTTATAGATATGATCTATATGATAGTAACTTTTAATCCAATGGTTAATTTTGAAAAAAAAAGTGTGACGTGGCCCAATCATTGAGAGAATGTTTAAGAGAGAGTGTTAGAGAGAGTGACCGTAGCATTCATCTTTTTATATTTACAAAACTAGTACACCTTTTAGATTAAATACCGGAATAACACACTTTTTGACATGTTGAGAAGTCGTTTTTAGGAAACACGACTTTTAAACATGATTTTTTTCTTTTTTAATTTCTGTTGAGAAGTCGCCGCTTCCGAGGGGACCTCTCATAGTTAAATTTTAATTTTTTTTTTAAACGTGATTTTTTTTCTTTTTTAATTCCTGTTGAGCAAGCTGTGTTCTTGCTCGTTGAGTCTCTGTTGGGAATTGGGAGATTTAAGATTTGGTTAAGTATTAAAAAAATTTAAAAAATAAAAAACCAATAAAATAATTATAAACTTACGAAAATATCCTGCTCATCATGAGGGACATTTTCCGAGCTGCGCGCCCTTGCAGGTCATGTCACATGTTCATATAGATGAACCCTAATGTTTGGAGTTTGGTGGGTTAACGTTTTCCCTGATTGTGCATTGTTTTAATTATATATATTTTATATTTTATACTTAAATAGAGAATTGACGTTAAGATTTGTTTAATGTATATCCATCTAAAAATCCAATGTGCCTGCTGTGACAGAGTGTAAATGTATGAGTTCACACTTTCAATTGAAAGCACTTCTTCATTCTATTAAACTGCGCAGGTCAAAGAGGATGATGCTTCAACATAGGAGTATATACGAGCAAGAGTTGAATTTGGTTCCTAACAGCCAGAGCATCAATTAGGCATCATATTCAAGGTCTGTAATTTATTTTCAGTGATCAAATCTCTATTGTCAGTCATTTTTTGGCAAAAGATAAGGCGGAAAACAAAGAAAAGAAAGAGTGAAATTGCTAAAGATCAAGATGAGTTATAGCTTGCTATTGCTGCTTGCTTGATTATAAAGACTTTATTGATTATTGATTGAGATTTGAGATCAACAGATTATTTCAAGATGAAGGCTTAAATTAAAGCTTATCGCTAATCCAGAAGGAGCTGGTATGATATCCGCTTCCTTCCTTCCTCTCCTTTTGACTAACCGCTCATTTGAACTAATTTGTGTAAGATATAAAAATCTGTTCTTTAGCTCCTTTTTTCCAATTCTTTTATCTTTTTCTATTTCTTTACAGTTACCTATCGTGGCTTATATTCACTGCTGTAGAGACAAAGAAAGATCCAGCGAGCACTTGTTTCAATCTGACATCATCATCTGTCTATTGGTTATTTCAGAAATTGAATATGTTGAATTGCTTTGTCTCTTGTTTATTTCCAAAACCAAAGGATGTAGCTGTGCCCAATCCCATGGCAGACAATGCTCCTCAAACAAAATTTGATGTTTTTCTAAGTTTTAGGGGCGAGGACATCCGCGATGGTTTTCAGAGCCATTTGACATCTGCTTTTCATAGAAAGAAAATAAAAGCCTTTGTAGATGATAAACTTGAGAGGGGAGATGAGATATGGCCATCACTTGTTGGTGCAATTGAAGGATCGTTCTTTTCATTGATCATATTCTCAGAAAACTACGCCTCTTCACGTTGGTGTCTAGAAGAACTTGTGCATATACTGGAGTGCAGGAAGAAATATGAACGGATTGTCATCCCTGTTTTCTACCATGCAGATCCCACGGATGTACGGCATCAAACGGGGAGTTATGAAAATGCAATGGCTCGACATGGAAATAAATATAATTCGACCAAGGTGCAAATGTGGAGAGATGCTTTGAAGGAATCTGCTAATTTAGCAGGAATTAAGTCATCCTATTTTCGGTATTTTTTCCTTTCTAGCGACTATTGTTATATAGGCATATAGCTATATGCATATTATCTAAAGATGGTTGCCCAAAAAGTAAAGAGGTAACCTTTTTTTTTGCACGGTTGTTTTCACTGGACTATAGGCTTGTTAGTTATTACTTCCTTATATAGGGTATTTGAAGTTTCTTTGGACTTGTATCATTAAATAAACATTTATGTTAATGTTTAGATATACTTATAAATATAATTTATAACATATTTATAAGCTATTCTCGGTTCATTTAAATAAACTTTCAAGAATAACTTACAAAAAAGCACTCAATTAAACTCTCAAAAATATCTTATTGAACAAGTGTTTAATTAATTTTTTCACCCAAATGTGTCCATATTCAACCTCACAACTGGTTCATATTTGGATTTACATTGGACATGTCATGCTTTTGTTACTTCATTGAATTTAATTAGTGGCTAAGTTAGACCCAAGTAATACAATTAAATATATCCCAATTTCCGAATGATAATTCTATTTCAAAGACTTCTCCATCCATTCAAGAAGACCCTTTTGTATCTTTTGTACTTCACTCTGCTAAGCACTTCCCGCTGAAAGGGAAACGAAAGGGAATCTTCAATCATGTGTGTTGAAATCCCTGATAAAAAACTTCCAACCAAGTGAGCTGATATTGATGGCATAGAATTTCTTACATTTTTTAACTCTCTCTCTGTCTCTTTTTGCTACGTAGACATGATGCTGACTTGATTGAAGAAATTGTCAATCTTGTGTTGATGAGGTTGAGTAAACATCCAATTAGCTCAAGAGGACTTACTGGAATTGACAAACCAATTGCACATGTGGAATCATTGTTAAGTCAAGAGTTAGAAGATACTCGTGTTATTGGAATTTGGGGTATGGGTGGTATTGGTAAGACAACCATTGCAGAAGAAATATTCAACAAACTGCGTTCTGAATATGAAGGTGGTTGTTTTTTGGCAAATGTAAAGGAAGAATTAGCAAGACATGGAACAATTTTTTTAAAAGAAAAACTTTTTTCTATGCTATTAGCAGAAGATGTGAAAGTTAACACCACCAAAGGATTGCCTTACTATGTTAAAAGGAGGATTGGTCAAATGAAAGCTCTTATTGTTCTAGATGATGTGAATGATTTAGAACAACTTGAAATCTTAGTTGGAGATGATGATTGGTTTGGATCAGGTAGTAGAATCATTATAACAACTAGAGATAAGCAGATGCTTGCTGAAAAAGTTGATGATATATATGAGGTAGGGGCACTGGAATTTGATGAAGCAGTTGAGCTTTTCAATTTGAATGCCTTCAAACAAAATCATCTTAAAATGGAGTATTATGAGCTATCAAAGAAGGTGGTCAATTATGCCAAAGGCATTCCATTAGTTCTTAAAGTTTTGGGTCATCTGCTTCGTGGAAAAGACAAGGAAGTCTGGGAAAGTGAGCTAAAGAAGCTTAAAAAAAATGCCTCCTAAAAAAGTTTATGATGTAATGAAACTGAGTTATGATGATCTAGATCGAAAAGAGCAGAAGATTCTTTTAGATCTTGCATGTTTCTTCCATGGATTGAATTCAAAAGTGGCCTACATAAAAGATTTATTGAAAGAAGGTGAAAATGACAATTCAGTGGTTGTTGGGCTAGAACGGCTAAAAGATAGAGCTCTTATAACTTTCTCTGAGGATAATGTTGTATCTATGCATGATATTATACAAGAAATGGCTTGGGAGATTGTTCTCCACGAATCTGGTGAAGACCCTGGAAAATGTAGTCGATTGTGGGATCCTGATGACATTTATGAGGTACTAAAAAATGACAAGGTATGAGCCTAAAGCAAATAAAACATTTTAGATAACATTTGAATTTATGCGGGAAATACATCTTTTAATGATGTTTGAATTTTTTTTCCTACTTTAATGGTAGGGAAGTGAGGTCATTAAAAGCATAAGGATGCCCTTGTTAGCAATTAGGAAGCTAAAGTTAAGCCCACATATATTTGCTAACATGAGCAAACTACAATTTTTACATGTTCCTAGCGAATACGATCAAGATGGCTTGGAACTTCTCCCACAAGGGCTTCAATCTTTACCAACTGAACTTAGATACCTTGTTTGGATGCATTACCCTCTGAAATCCTTGCTAGAGGAATTTTCTGCTGAAAAACTTGTCATCTTGGACTTGTCATATAGCAAAGTGGAAAAACTTTGGCATGGTGTACTGGTAACTTTGTGTCTTCCTGAAATAATTTTTCTCTTAATTTAAATAAAACAAAATTAACGACTTTAGCTCATTTGTGATGTCTTTGTTTGTTTTATTTTGTTACAGAATGTAGTGAATTTGAAAGACGTCAAACTCTTTTTCTCGAGATTCCTGAAGGAGCTGCCGGACTTTTCAAAAGCCACAAATCTTGAAGTGTTGGATATCCATTTCTGTAGTGAGATAACTAACGTCCATCCATCTATTTTCTCCCTGGAGAAGCTTGAGAAATTGGATGTAAGTCACTGCACTTCCCTTGTTGGACTCACAAGCTATACCCATTTAAGATCTCTTAGTTATCTCAACCTTAAAGGTTGCAAAAATATAAGCGAGTTCTCAGTGACATCGGAGAACATGATAGAACTGGATCTACGATCCACGCGCATCAATGCATTGCCTGCATCTTTTATATGTCAAAGCAAGCTTGAAATCCTACATTTAGCATATTGCTACATTGAGAGCTTGCCTTCGTGCTTTAAGAATCTTTCGAAACTAAGATATCTAGACATAATATATTGCCAAGAGCTTAAGACTCTACCAGAGCTTCCCTCATCCCTTGAAATTCTACTTGCCCAAGAGTGCACATCAATAGAGACTATATCGTTCCCTTCAAGTGTTGAACAATTCGGGGAAAACAGGAGAAGGGTTGTGTTCTGGAATTGTTTGAAATTGGATGAACATTCTCTAACGGCTATTGGGTTGAATGCGCAAATCAACATGATGAAATTTGCATGCAAGCATTTATCAGCAGCAGTAGAACACGACATTTTTGTCAAGAACGATGATTACTTTGATGCTTTTCAAGCTGTGTATGTGTATCCAATTCCAAGAAGCAGTGTTCCAGAGTGGTTGGTGTATAAGACAATGGAGGAGTGTATAGTTATAGACCTCTCTGCTCCATGTTCTCCTATATTGGGCTTCATTTTCTGCTTCGTTTTCTGCTGCTATTTATATGGTGATGAATTGAAATTTAACATCACTATATGTGATGATGATGATGATGATGATGGTGGAGCCAAAGGATACACGGTTGGAGTGTACTTGTCTAAGTCATCTACCGCTACTGCATCCAATCATGTGTGTGTGATGTACGGCCAAAGATGTTCTCACTACCTAAATAGCAGAGCAAAAAAATTGACAAGGTTTAAAATCAAGGTTACAACAGGGTTGTCGTATTCACACAATTATCCAGGACATTATAGGCAGCGGATGGTGGTGTTAAGAGGGTTTGGGGTCTACCCAATAAACACCACGACATATCACAATTTCATTCAAAAAGATGGAATATTGTGATTATACTCTTCAAAGTATTTGAAATGGAATTGGGTTGTGATTTTATCATCCTATGTATTTTCTTCCTATTGTTAAAGATGAAGAATTTGATTCGATGTAAGTAGATTTAGAGCCAATTATTTTTTTAGGTCAACGATTTAGAGCTAGGTTGAAGAAGCTTTTCAATGAGCAGTGTATTTCACCCAATGGACCAATTGGATGGGAAAATTCTAACTTATATAGCACTAAAAGAAATTTCTGAATCGAATAAGTCGTACATGGGAAAGTAGACACCTTAGTCGTATGCACTATGCAGAGACTTTTTTTTAATCTTTTTGGTTTGAAAAAATATTTTATGTTTTTATTTTTATTTAAATTACAAACTTTTTTTTTTGAATGGCAAATGTTAGTATTTATCTCCTTGTTAGTATTAGTGGGGAAACAGAGATCAAAACCTTAACCTCCTAATTAGCAACTCCTTGTGTGTCCCCAATTCATTATATGAGCTGCCCCCTCAGACACATTTTAAATTACAAACTACTCTTTGTTTTGCCCGTTGTTTTTACTGTTTTCTATTTTCAAGAAGGGTAAAAGAAACAGTAAAAATGACTTTATTTTGTTTTCACTGTTTTCTCTACAAATTTTTTAAAACAAAAAAAATAGTGAAAACAAGGTGGAGTTTTGTAATTGAAATAAAAACAAGAAAAACAAAAAACGTTTTCTAAAATCAAATATGCCCCCTAATTCTATGAATGAAGTATTTCATCTACTTAATATCTCATACCCAAGTAATACATGTTACTAAGTCAATTATTAGTTGAAAATGTATATAGGCTAGTTAATAAAAATTAATCTGTTTTCAAAGGAAAAACAATTATTAATCCATTAACCTATATTTCTTCAACATAATATCTCACCCCAGTTATACATGTTCATTTTTGACGATACCGCAGTTATACATGTTAATAAAATAAGTCAATTATTAGTTGACAGTGTATATTGGCTAATTAACAAAAAAAAAATCTATTTTTCAAAGGAAAAACAATTATTAGTTCACTAACCAGGGTCCAGATTACAATGTTATCGAGTAATTAACTCATTATTAACGGGTGTAGGAGGTTTAGGGATTTTTAGGTGTAGAAGTGACTGATTGTTTTAAAAACTACGGGAGGTGTTAATTTAGTAGCTACAAGTTCACAGTTCAGTGCAAGGATGATGGGAAATCCCAAGCCAAGTTCTGCTTGTGAAAGGATAATTTCAGAAGCTAGGCATATCAGAAACTACTATATTTGAGTAAAATGACAAATATGCAACCCTTCGACAATAACTCAAAGCACAGTAATTATAAAAAAAATTAACCGCACCTAACACACTTTTTTATTAGATGAAATTATGTAAATCTCATCTAAGAAAATGAGTCCCACCCAATAAAAAGCGAGACTCACATGATTTAGTAGATCCAACATGAATTTCACCAAATAATAAAGTATATTGCTAAAATTCCTTGCATCCTGAATTCCAGATTTCATTACTCTGTTGTAAGGGAGCTAGAAAAAACAACATAGCACCTTAACAACTATAGCAGAATATATTCTCCAATGAAGGGATAAAAGAACAAAAGGGACACAATACAGAATACAGTTGGCATATCATTACATGAAGCGAACGTCAGAGTGTAGGGAGAAAAAACGTCAGGAGCTTTCTTGTATTGAGAAGGACCGATTCGTTAAACCACCCTGCACAATTACTACCTTCTTCAGCTTGAAGAGTCACCAAAAAGTAAAATACAATAACTACAATAGTTGTGCCGCATATAACAATGGCTCGCCCAGAAGTCCAAATAGGCAAACTCTAGATTCAAGTGATTCCAAAAGAAACTTGATGACCCAGGTCAGGCACAGAAGACTGAAAATTGTCGATTGCCTTATCTTCTCTGTTTTATGCCACACAAAATAAGCTTGTTAGCATCTCTGATTGGCAATGGCCCCCTCAGTCGTAATGCAATGGATGCATACAAGTTGAACATTTATTTTATATAACCATGACAGGGAGTTTCGTGAAGCTACTTGATATAAGTAATCTGACCAATCTTAAGAGAACATATTTATTTGTAATATAATTTTATAAAGTTTTACGTATGGTCAACACTCAAATTAACTCATAACAACATTGTTGACATGCTTTGAATGTGAAATCATTTCTCCAGCTGTAAGTTTGATTGCATTAGCAGTTTACCATTAACTTTTCATATCACAATTCTCACAGAAAAGCTAGGTAAGACTTGAAACTAGTGAATTTCTCGTGTGTTTATTTGATGATACTATATATACACACACACACACACACACATATACATCAAGAGAAAAACTAAAGGAAAAAAAATCAACACAATCAACACTCACCTCAAGCTGAAGCATATATGTCATGCATCCAACTTCTTTCATATGTATGCTATCCTAGGACACTACAAGGATTCGGTGAAAATGTCTGCTAAATGATCATTAGAACACACAAAAGAGTCTTGATGATTCCTGCTAGAATTTTTTTCCCAAATGAATTGGCCGTCAACCTTAATATGTTTAGTCTTCCCATGAAAGATTGGATTTGAAAAGAGGTACAAAGCTGATTGGTTAACAGTATCAGAGAAATGTTTCAAATTTCAGCCACAAATATTCACATGTTGCATGGGCCATACCACACAATTTTCAGCCCTTGCACTTGACCTTACAACATACTGCTTTCTTGCTTTTGAGAATATTATATTCTCTCCAATAAGAATACAATAGCTCAAAGTGAACCTCCTATAACTAGCATCTCTTGCCCAATCTGCATATGAATACTCAATAATACTCGTTGACGCTTGTTTGCATAAACCATCCCTTTGTCGTGCGAACCCTTGATATACCTCAAGATTCGTACAACAACATCCCGATGACTTCCACAAGGCAAGTTAAGGAACTTACACTACTAACAAGGAAAGATGGTGGAGATAATTTAATTTTCCCACGCACCTCAGGCACTTGCCTGAGTTGTGCCTGAGTCTAAATACAGCTCCTCATAGTTAGGAAGAAGCTACACATTGGGGTCCATAAGAGTGTTATCCGGTTAGCAATCCAACATCCCTTCCAAAACATCAAGTGCATTCTTTCTCTGAGCGATACCAATACCTGTATGCAATTGCATCACTTCAATCCTGAGGAAGTACCTACCTTCACCAGCCTAAGTCTTTGGTTTCGAAGTGTTGGAATAGATGTTGCCTCAAGTCCTTGATGTCTTTTTGATTATCTCCTATACAATATCATCTACATACACCAAATACATATGTTTTTGCAACGGTGAGTATCGAGAGTCACATTTTATTGTGGTATGGCCTGATTAGTGGTTATAAGTGGAGGGGGAGAGAACCCTCACCCTACGAGCTAGCTTTTGAGGTTGAGTTAGGTCAAATCCCAAATTCTAAGATGGTATCAGAGTTTATCCGAGATCTGTTGGGTCACCCATTATTGGGCCACTCGAGTCACGCTGCAGATGTCCAATCCTGAGCGTGATGGATGAGCAGGTGTAGAAGTAGATGGTTGGAGTGTGTGTGTATGTGTGCATGTGCGTGCGCGCGCGTGTGTGTCAACATGTAAATAGAAGAGAAATTCATCAGTTTCAAGTTAACATCAAAGCACATGATGATACTACAGCGTGATTCGAGTGGCCCAATATTCTTCCATCATAGTTTAAGCAACCATCTACTTGCTCTTATGCTAACTTGAAACTGACGAATTTCTCATCTGTTTACATAAGGATACTATACACAGACACATACAAGCCGTACATAAAAGGGAATCCCCCAAAAACTTAGGGATTGAGAAAAATCACGGCTATGAATCTATTCATAGGAGGAATCAACAAAATCATCAGTGAGCTACACAATGTAATCAACCCCCTTGTTTCATGTGCTCAACTGAGTACAACTAGAATAAGCCCTCTAAAATTGGACGGATAGATGCCGAAGTGAGAGACCGAAATCATCACCTAACACAAAGTTTAAAGTCTTTCCGTCTCCATTACACAAGTCTGATCTTTTGAAGCCTAAAAAATACATGTGAATAACTACAGAAAAGATTAAATATATCTTCAATACGAAAATAGATATTGCAACTTTTTTACATTTTTTTCCATAAAATTGAGGAATTAACCAAGTCTAAGAATACAAGGGGAAAAACTTATTTTTCACATTACTGGCATTAATACAATTGGCAGCGCATGGATAGTTCAGTTGTTATCTATGAAAAGGATATAAGTCCATAAGAGGTTTCTACACTTTGCATTTTCATCTGAAGGCCATACAACCCTAATGGCAAGTCTACCGATTTTTCAACTGCTGAGTTTGGATCTAGAGAGGGTACATTCCTGCTCTAAGCAGAATGCCTGATGTATAACCAGAATTAGCAGCAGAGCCACAAATTTAAAATTCAGAGAAAGGCGCAAATGCACAAACTGAAATTGAACGAATCTATCAACAAGTGAGCCTCTAATGCATTCATTTAAAGTTATTTTATCAGCTTCCAAAAGTAGTATGTAAATAATGATGATATCTATTTCCAATCCATCAGAATTCATGTAAGAATTTAAAATGAAATGAAGCAAATATCCAAAATTTCATTTGAATAAATAAGATCTAGAATGATTTCTAGAATAAAGAAAATAAGAGGTAACATTAGCAAATAACTTGCCTTTTAAAGAGAGAATCCAATACAAATGACATGACTAAATTGTTAAGATTCTCGCATGTGGCTTCAATGGGAAGTAATAATGTATTAGCTCGATTTGCCAAGTCATTTTGTCACCTAATTTTTGCACAAGAATGATTTCTAGGATAAAGGGAATAAGAGGTAACATTAGCAAATAAATTGCCTTTTAGAGAGAGAATCCAATACAAATGACATGACTAAATTGTTAAGATTCTCACATGTGGCTTCAATGGGAAGTAATAATGTATTAGCTTGATTTGCCAAGTCATTTTGTCTCCAAATTTTTGCACAACAAATGTGATTGCATGCCAAAGGCAAATCCATCACGAGTGCACAATTTCATGCATTCCTGTGACACATTATGATAGGATCCCATTCCTATCTAGCAAAGGAGAAGAGTTGTATTACTAATAGGATGGAATTGCAGAAAAGATAAGAGCAGAAGCTCCTGGGTATGGAGGAAACTTCAAGCCTAACAAACAAAGCCTGAGAATAGAACTGGTTCAACCATGGTTGAACCATTGAACCGTGAACCATTGCTTTCACCACCAGTTCAACGATTGGTCTGGTTTTTAAAACATTACTCCAAATTGCAAGGACATAAGGTATAAACATAAATGCTAAAAATTAAAAATTTAGCAATGCATATTTTTTATGTCTAGAAGTACAAAACATTTACAAGTATATGGAACTATATCTGAGATATATTTGATAAAAATCATCGTCAATTATCAATATAATAATTTTATATTCCAAAGATTACTGCTTGAAGATTTCAAAGTGTTGTATTGACTAATGAGTGTTAATGAGTCATGACCTATGCCCTATATAGCAAGGATCCCTTTGAAGTGTCAGTCCTTGTAACTTAATAGATACTACTTATCTGACCTGGAACACAAATTGTTTAAAAACAATGTAGGCCACAAACTAATAAAATTTAGAAAATTGAACACCGTAGAAAAAGATGAATTCTAATCTATACATTTCCTTAAAGTTTAAGAGGTATAGCTGAAAGGTCTAGTCATAAAACAATGGAACTCACAGTTCAATTTGATTAATGCAGTTTTGCTTGTACAAAATGGAAGGAAAACTACTCAAGAACTGCTACAGAATTGCCTATGATCTACAACAACAAAACGGCTATGCATAGAGAGATAAACCAACATAACTGATCTTCTCTATTCTTCTTTAGGGGACAAATTATTTATTTATTCAAGATTGCCAGAACTGAAAATTTTAAAACTTAAACACAAGATTAGAAAACAAAACTTACCTGAAAGAACAGAGGGGATCTCCGGCATTTAAGATGGTTATTCTGAGGCAGCAGATCTCAAAATTTTGTGTTTCAACTTCCTATTATGATTTTCCTGTTCATAGTTGATAAAAGAAAAATCAAATTCAATTTATTTACTGCATAAGTTCAATAGTTTTCTATCAGGCCTGTGAAAATCCAAATCACTATTTTTCAATCCTAAAAATAGTGAGGAAAGCAACTGTTCACAACAAAGCCCTACTGGTCGACTGAATTTGTATTGAATGTACAGAAAGTATCAAAATCCCCTGGCTATTCAAGAGATCCAGGACCCTACCCAGTCCCAAGTCTAATTCTAACCAAAATGACCAACTCTACTGTATATCTATGTTTTTGCTCTACCACACCATTTTGATGATATGTGTGGCAGCATATTAGGCGATGGGTGACTCCTAGTGAGGAATTTGGTAAAAGGTCTGAACTCTCCTCCCTAATCAGTTTCAATAGTCTTTAGGGGCTTCAAAAATTGCAATTCAACCATGGTTTTATATTGGTTAAACATTGCAAGTATCATATATGGATTTCAACAAATGTATACATGTAAACAGTGAGTAAGCAATAGCATTAACAAATGTGACAAAGTACATGAAATTATCTGACAATAGGACTGGTGCTGGCCCCCATAAATCACTAAAAACTAACTAGTGGTGAGTTGTAAATTGTAGTGGAAGTAGTAGAAGGTAATCTATGAGCTTCACCAACACAACAAGCAAACAAAAATCACTTTATCTTTAATTTGAAATTTGAATGTTACAATGATTGAGTATAAGTTTAAAGACATTGAAATTGGGATGTCCTAATCTATTGTGCCAAGTGTATGAAGTGCTGGAAGCAGCAGCTGTCTTTACATCAGAAGAAACAGAATTGAGTACAGAAAATACATGTTTAGTTACAACTGAGGAATTTGATGCAGAAGCTGACAAATGAAGTAGGAGATTGGGAAATTCATACAGTCCATCTGGCCCTACATGCCCACAAAGTAAAAATTCATGGGAATCCTGAGAGTTTACACAGAAAAGTTAGTGATATTCAAAACAAACTGAATTATCTCTTGCGACTTTACTGGTACTTATAAGATTTTTAGAGATAGATTTCACTTGCGGCAAATTACGCGAGACAAAAGAGACAGTTGGGTTAAGAAGTGCAAAAATATGCGTGGAACCTGAAGAATGAATTGACAAAACTTGTCCATTACCAATAATGGCCTGGACCTCCGAAAGGTGAGTTTTGCTGTATGTTCTATGCATTTGTTTGTCATCTAGTAAGATACCCCAGAGTCAGGGCACCAGTGGTGACCGGTAATATAGGAGTTAACAATCATTGTATGAGCATTGAGGCTATTGTAGATGCCATGCAAACTAGCTGAGGAGTCACAATCTGTGGGCGAGGCTGTTGAGAAAATTGCTGAGAGTTGTGCTATCAAATCTGTTGAGGACGAAACTGAGCAACTGAGTGAGGGAATTACCGAGAAAATTAGGACATAGGGTGATCGTTTTGTGCATTGGAAGGCATGATGTTGATTGAAGCAATGGAAGCAGTAGTCTGAAATACGACCAAATTTAAAGCAAAGCAGACCTGAAACTGCACTGCATTGTGCCCGCCACGGCCAAACCTGCCACCGTGGCCACAGCTATAACCATGAAAGTTACCAAAGGGAGCGAAATTCTGTGAGGACTCAGAAAACAAAGGGTTTGCACCTTGAGAATGAGCTAGATTCACCTGAGGAGATGTAAACTTAGGAGTAGATTGTAGTGGAGCTCCTTGAGCCAAATTAATGGAGGCAGAATTGGATAGGGTTTTCTTGCGATAATTCTGAAAACGAGCCTCTTCAACATCGACTAAAGTTTTGACATCTTCAACTTGTTGCGGTACAAATTTCCGGCTGACTAGAATAACGATGGATTCGTACTCTTGCGATAGACCTTGGAGTATGACATAAGGATGCTCTCTAGGAGAAATCAGATCTCCGATAAAGCTCAGAGAATCAGCAATGCCTTGAAGTGGTTGTGAATCTTCTCCCACATCTGCCACAAATGAACGCAGCAAACGTGTAATTACGCTGCAGGAAAGAAAGGATTGAAGTCATGATAGGAGCAACTAATCTTGTTGCTCTCATACCAGTTATGCTTCATTGACCTTGCCAATATCTCGATCTTGTTCCCACAGAAACAGCTGCGGAATGTGAGGTTTAACCACGCAATGGTGGAGACAGTGAGCTTTGATAAGTTGTAGTCATCGAGCTTCTCGCAGATAGTGTGCGAAAACTTGATAGGTGCCAATGTCCGTACTAGAGACAAAGAGTTCAATGGTTGAACTCAGATCGGAGGAGGCTCCTCTGATGAGGAGTGTGCAATTACAGATAATCATATTTATAGTGACCTAGTTACAGTTACTTCTGTTACAAAATAAAAAATGAAGCTTCTAACTATCATGGGAATGTTCTAGATAGTTATAGCAGGACTACAACAGTAATGAATAGGAACAAAATAACCTGAGTAGAGAATACACTATTACTCAATAAGCATCTACTGTACAGAGATTTAAGAGGTTTACAGTCACACTCCACACGCAGCTGATTAATAGTTAGCAAAGAAATATAATTGAAAGGTCAGCATGCCTATTTATAAACCACATTAACACCACAATATGTAGAAAAACCAGATTCTTCCATTATATTAAATTCAAAACTTAAAGGCGGCATCTAAAGTGCACCAACATAGTAGGTGCGGCACGGTGCCGCATTAAATATAAAATTGTATGACTCGTTTTTTGTCGTTTTTGTAACTTTACAGGTTTAGGTAAAATTAAAAACAGGTCCTTTACCCAATTATCTCAAATAGAGCCCCAAATAGGTTAGATTAAAACTGGAACCCCAAAAAGCCACAAGCACAAACAACAGTAATGAACATCACAACATCAACCATAGCTGATCTAGATCGATCACAAGGTGGAATCTGAAGAGAATTTGATGAACTGGGGTTTTTCCGATTCCTTTGAAGGTGATTGATTTGCCTCGATTTCGAACCAAAATCAATCGAATTCGCCATGGAAGGAGCAGGAGGGTGGTCAACGGACTTGCAGAGAGAGATTGAGCTATGGAAATAGATCATTTCAAAACACCAACAACACAATAAAAAAACAACAATATCTGAATCCAATTTTTCAGATCAAACCCAATAATATTAAACCAAAATTGGATCGACCCAGAAAGCCAAAACTCAAAAAGATTGGAACTTTGAAGTGATCTGGGCACAAAAAAGATCGAATTTTGTCGGTGCC
This sequence comes from Calophaca sinica, assembly GCA_037113605.1. Classification (NCBI taxonomy): domain Eukaryota; kingdom Viridiplantae; phylum Streptophyta; class Magnoliopsida; order Fabales; family Fabaceae; genus Calophaca; species Calophaca sinica. Next base: position 12,936,952 of record CM073734.1, on the reverse strand, counting down.
CAGATGGATCAAAATTCACAAAAGGAGATTTTTTTTTTTTTAATTTCCCCCTTTTTTGTTCTTCAAATTTCAATCCAATATGTGATGATTCAATAGAAAAGAACCCCAAAAAAAAAAAAAAAAAAGGGTGAAAAATTCAGAGTGTGGAATGGGTTTTAGGCCGGCTTGAAGGGGTTGCAGAGAGAGTTAGAGGAGTAGCAAAGGGGACAAAGAAGGGTCATCATTCACGGTACTCATGACACCGGCGCTTAGCAAGCCGTGCACCGGACCGCGGAAACTTCTGTTGCAACCATACAATATAATACGAGGGCCTCCTTGCAATTTGGTATGCAGTAATACACAATGCGGCACCGTGCCGCACCTATTTTCGTTAAGTAAAATGAAACGCGGCACCATGCAGCACCTATTTTGGTGTTGTATTCTAGACGTCGCCAAACTTAAATTAACAAATTAAAATCAAATTGAAAACAACTATTGGAAACTGTCTTACTACACATAACATAAAGTACATGATGCAAATGACATATGCTGTCATTACTCAATAAAATTACAAAGTTTTAGTGTTCTGAATTGTTCACTAGAATCAGAATCTCCAATTGTAGTACTTCCATATAATTAAATAAGTCAAAAAAATATAGAAGCTATAACATCTATTTATCAAATACAGTCTCCGAAGCAATTTTTAAGACTTCTTATCATATTGTTTGGCATTAATAGTCATGCCAACACATTCTTTTCTTGCCTCACCTTTTGTGGATAACAAACAACACAACATATACCATATTATTCCTAAATAAAACCAATAGCACTTCAATCTACTTCAATTAGATAACTATCCCTCCATTTGTATCACAACATTATGATCAAGATGATTAAATTGAAGCTAACTAACCTGCTCGAGAACCTTAGCAGAACTCTTCTCCACCAAGCCAGTCAAATTCTCAATCTTGGCAAGCATTTTCAGGTACAAATCCTCCAAACCCTGTGTATAATTCTTAGCCTCAGAACCCATCAAACTGCTCAACCTTCCAACCTCAAACCCCTGAGCACAGGAATCCAACTCCCTCTGATCCTTGGAAGCCTGCTTAATCCGGCTCAGCCGCTCTTCGCCGTCATCGTCGCGGTTCATCGGGGAAGAGCGGCCAAGCTGGCAATCGAGGGTGGGAAAGGGGGAGTTAGGGCTGAAGGAGCCGTAGTGGCCGCGGAATGCGGGTCCAATGTTGACAATGTCGAGGGATTCGGGGTCGAAGGATTGGGCCCCACGTCGGAACTGGTACGCGCGGTACTCGTGCGTGTGCACGTGCGAGGTTTGGTCCCAAAGAGGCGAAGCGAGGAGGATGAACAAGCAAGGGCTGAAAGATGAGGAAGCGGAGGGTTCGGGGGAGTTTTGGATGGGGGAGGAGAATTGGGAGAGAGAAGAGAGTAAGGTTGTAACGGAGAACTCGCGCATGGAGGGGCGGAGGGGGGAACGGCGGCGGCCGGAGAACCAGCCGAGGAGGGAGGAGGAGTGAGGGATGAGGCGTTTGAGGGAGGAGGGGTTGACTGCGCCGGTGGAGTCGTGGAAGGAGGGGGAGGAGAGGAAGCCGGTGACGGTGGCGAGGAGGGTGGGGGAGGAGTCGTCGGCGGAGTCGTCGGAGAGGTTGAGGGGAGTCACGTGGGTCACGTGGCCGAAGAGGAGGCCTTCCACGGAGGAGGGGGCGGTGGTGAAGCGGTGGATCAGGGAGGCTAGTGTTGGGCCCGAGATTGCGATCTTTTGCAACGGCGGGTCGTCCATAACGGCGCACGGAGGAGAAAGAAATTGAGGGAGAGAACTGAATTTGTTGCGATCTGTAACTGTAACTTTTTTTTTTTCACCCCCCCACACAAAGTATAGCCTTCAAAATTTTCGCATAACGTACAGTAGTGTAGTAGAGAAGTCTCTCTCAGTTCTTTTCTATGATGAAGTCACCTTTGATCAAGAGATTGAATGTACGGTGGTAGCAGATATATTTAATAGGATTTTTTTTTATTTTTGTATCCTTTTTTAATTATTATTTTTCTTAATATCCCACTTCCCAATTATTTTCCTAATTGCCCAACTTTTTGAGTAAGGTGAGAAATCGGTTTTACCATCACTGATTTCCAACTTGTGTTTTTTTTTTATTTTTAAATTGAGAAATCGGGTTTAACATCCCCGATTTCTCACCTACTTTTTTTTTCGTTTTTCAATTATTTTATTGTTTAAAAATGTTAAATTTATTTTTAGGGATTAATTAGGCTAATATGGGTCTTAAATTTAATTTAATTTTAACTTATTTTAATTTAAATTAAATTACAAATTAGTTAACAAAAAATTAAATTAAAGTACTAAATATATTAATTAGTTGGATTACAAGGCATGAGTGACCTGCATGTAGGGATGGCAAAAAACCGTGCCATGGTATCTGTGAGTAAAATCAAAGTGTGATTTGAAATGGGTAGCTAAATGGGTGCGGGTGAATTATGTAGGCGGTTTTTCTGCAGTGCATAAATGGGGTAGTGCGGGTTTCATGCTCCGCATGAATACGTATATATGAAATTACAAAAATACTCACCTATATAAATATAATTTAACCTAATTTCACGAGTTCTTTGTGCTCAAAGTCGTTCCATTTTCTCTAATCTTCATCCTTGCAGCGTGCGTTCCGCATATCGGATCTCATCTTCATCTTCACGAGGTTCTTGTCTTGCCGAGTGTGCGTTTAGCCTCACGTGCTCCGATCTCCTGTCTTTGCGTCGTTCCATTTCCTGGTTCTCAATCTCCACCTCTGTTCGCCGCGATTGCTCTGCTCCACCTACATCGCGGTTGCTTTGCTCCACGCTTCTGCGCTCGAACAAAGGGATGCACTTTCTGGTGAGTCGACTTATGATCAATCCTTTGCATGTTCATTTGCGATGGCGGAGCTTAGTTATGGGCGGTACCCCTCATTTATTTGACAATTTTTATGTACTCCTTTTTTATATAGTCAGGTTCCTGCGGCCCAGCGAAACACGATGGCTCATTTGTCCGCCCGCCCTCACCACTCGCGGTGATCGCCGACCTACCGGGGACCTCACTAGCCAGCCTTTCACCATCGTAGTTCCTACTCGGTTGTGATGGTGATCATTTTGTCTTCTCTATCATGATGTTACGATCCAAACTTGTCTATGATTCCACACTTGAGACCTCTTTGTATTATCACGGAGGAGCTTTGTTAGAAAGGTATCTTGCTCAAAATATCACTAGGCAGTTCGTTTTGAATTTTGATTGATTGGTTGTAAATTTAATGGCGATTTAATCTCTGTGCGGATTATCAGTGCTTTCCTTGTTGAAGAGCAAAAAATTGTGAAAAAGGTATTGAAGATCGAAGGCATTGAAAGGTATTGAAAAAGGTATTGGACTTAGAAATGGTGTGTTGGTTAGATCCATACATTTTTATTTTCCTAAATGTTCTTAATGTTCTACAATTTATTATATCCCTTTATTCTGTCTAAATGTTCATAAATATGCACATGTTGAACAAACCTCTAAATATGTCTTATTCATGTTATTTTTTATAGAATGTCTTCTCAACAAAATTCTAATCTGTGGATGACCAAATGACAACAAGTGAATGTAGAAATAGGAAGTAATATGGGTGCATCAATTCTTTGTTGATTCTATGAATGTAGAGAGCAATTCAACTCCTCATGAAATTCAAAGCAGATCAAGTGATACTCCTCGTGAAATTCAAAGCGCAAATGCAAGTGACATATAGGTCTTAAAAAGAAAGCAAACTTGGATGTTTGGAATCATTTTAGAAGGCAAAATATAGATGGAAAGTGGAAGATTTGTTTGCAATTATTGTGGCTCAAAACTTTTGGGTGAATTAAAGCAGGAACATCACACTTGCGTAGTCACTTCCATTCTTGCAAACTCAGAACAACTCGAGATATAAGGCAAGCTTTTATCAAAACCGACAAAGTTGGGAATCAAGCGGTAGATGGTTGGTTCTTATGCATTTAACCAAGACATAGCAAGGCGTGCGGTGTGTAAGATGATAATTCTTCAGGTATCCTTTGGCTATAGTTGACCACATTGGTTTAAAGAATTTTGTGCAACTTTGCAACCTTTATTTAAGGTGATTTCGTAACCTTTGTTAAAGTGACATCATGAAAATGTATAAGGATGAGAAAGAGAGTATGATGAAGGTGTTGTCAAAAGAATCAAAGCGTGTGCAATTACTCTTGATATGTGGGCGACTAGTAATCAAAATAAAAGTTACATGATCACGGATCACTTTATTGATGATTCTTGGACCACTACAAAGTCGACTTGTAGGTAATACTACTAAAGTTTTTGCAAGATGTGTTACTTGAATGTTTAGTTTACATCTTAATTTCTTATTCAATTTTAATTTATATGTTAGGTTTATTTATGTACCTACTCCTCATCTGCTAAAGTTCTTAGATGTGTTACTTGAATGTTTGATGGATTGGAATCTAGATCAAAGGCATCTCTGTATTTGTTGATAATTGCTCTACAAATGATGTTATGATTAAGCATGTTAGACAAGCTTTCACCTAGGTTGCTTATCTAGGAAGGTAAATTGTTTCACATGAGGTGTTGTGCTCACATATTGAATTTAGTTGTGTGCAAAGATGGTATGTCTATAATCTCTAATGCCATTGTGAAAGTTAGAGGAAGTGTTGAATATTGAATGACAAACCTTACCTAAAGGAGAGGAGAAATTCATAGAGCCATGTAGTCAAGTGATTATGTTATATGAAAAAAAGCTCATTCTTGATTGTAAGACTAGGTGGAATTCTCGTATTTAATGCTTCAAGTTGCCATAGATTACAAAAGATGTGTTTGCTCGATTGGCCTTGTGAGAATCAATATAAATCGTTGCCTAGTGAAAATGATTGGATGAAGCGAAATTAATTTGTAGTAAGTTGAAAGTATTTTATGAAGTTACACAATTGTTTTTACGGTACATTGTATCAGCTGTGAATGTTTATTTTCAAAGTGCATTGAAATTAAATTGGATTTGATTGAGTGGCTTGGATCTCTTGGATCTGTCATTAAGTGATATCTTTAGCGATGATTGAAAATTTGACAAGTATTGGGGTGTGATTAATGAGGTGATAGCCATAGGCACTCTGTTGGATCTAGGTACAAACTTGAATTGATAGATGTTGTTTTCTGAAATTTATGGAGAAAGGTGATGGTGAAATTGCTAAGGTAAAGATATTTGTCAAAATTTGGTTAGTGAGTATGATTTGAAAATGAAGGGTAAGGAGTGTGTTTCTTCATCTGCAAATTCAAGCCAAAATCCCATAGATGTGGGTGTTGTTGGAAGAAAAGAAGCTTGGAAGGAGAAGCTTGCACAGCGTGCTAGTACCAAAAAAGGGTCCCAAGTGGTAAATCAGAACTTGATCGGTATTTGGAGGAGCAAGTGTTACCTGCTTTAGACAATTTTGACATCTTGGGTTGGTGGAAAGCTAGTGGATTAAAATATCCAATCTTGCAAATGATTGCAAGAGATTTTCTAGCAATTCCTATTTCAACTGTTGCTTCTGAGTCTTCATTTGCTTGCAGTGGGCGAGTTGTTACACCCATCATGATGGAGTGCGTTGAGGATACTTTGGAGGCATTGATGTGTCAAGATTGGTTATGGACCGATATGAAATGTAACTACTTTTAACTTAAATATTTATATTGATTGATTATTACTAGTTTTTAGTTAACTTATTTTTTTGGTAGGTTCTTCAAAATTAAAAAAATGACATCATTGAATTTAATAAAGTATTGGAAGATCTGAGATGGTGACCTGGTAAGTAAATATTTTTAATATTTCATTTTAAAGTTCACAATTATTTTGGTTGGATTTTTTGATTTGGATGCATTCTTTTTCCAGGAAGCAGGTGGTCAAAGTTGTGTTAGTGAAGTGGTGGATACTTGATAGATATTGAGCTGCAACATTTTACTATTTATGTTTTTATGTTGTTTAATTGGATATTTTGTTGTAATTTCCATGATGTTTTATGGATGGTTGTTATGTATGGATGTTGTTAAATTTTCATGATGTTTTATGGATAGTTGTTATGTTTTATGGATGTTGTTATGTGTAATTTGGATGTGTTATTTTGTAAATTCTCATTTTGAACTTTGTCTAAAAATCTAGGTATAAAATATTTTTTGTTTAAAATATTTGTATTTTTAAATTTATTAAGTATCCATGGATACCTGGGTACCAGCAGTTCTCAAAAATCCATTAAAAACCGAAAATCACCTTCGGGCGCGGGTATAGAGAGCAGTGCGGGGCAAATTATCCAGCAGGCGGGTAGCGGGGGCTCTTACCGTGCCGTAGTGGAGCCCCATTGCCATCCCTACCTGCATGCATACGTGAAAAAACAAAAGTCTTAAGAAATAATGTGTTTGACTTAAAGTGACTTAAGATTCAACATTCCCTCCATTATTCACATGGCAATCTAAGAAAAAACAAAAGCCTTTGATAAGAAAGCACACAAGGCATGCGTGACTTGAAAGCTCACTGCATGTTACACTTGATTCTCCTGCATGAACTACAATATTCAAGATGCTTCAATTATGAGATTCTTTAGTAGTCACAAGGTTCTTTAGATGCTTCAATTATGCGTTGATGCCTTTAATTTTTATTTTATTTTTTTTTGGTCAGAGTGCTCATGCCTTTATATGCGTTGATGCTTCAATTATGCCCTTGTCAAATGTGTCTTCTTGTCTCCAACTTTCCAATAATTAAGACATGTGATTCTTCTTTATGCCTTAGGATACTTCTCTTAGGCAATTTTGGATTTTCGATGCAATTTTGGAATCCTAGGCAATACCATCAGATAGGTCTTCAAATGGGCTTTCCATGGAGTGGTCATATGCTTAATTTGGGCTTAGGATGAGTGAGATAGGCCCAAATTAGTGAAGACATGACAACCAACCTTGTTGAGTCATATAATTCTACATTGAAGGGAACGCGGGCCCTTCCAATCACTGCGTTAGTCAGAACAACCTATATTAGGTTGGGTGAACTGTTCCCTAAATTGGGAGGGCAAGCAGATGGAATAATCAAATCGGGTCGTGTTTACACTCTAAAGCTAACCACGAAAATTCAGGAAGCCCTAGCAATGGCCAACACCCACAATGTTCGTTCATTCGACTAGCGACTGAAACAGTTCTACGTGCAGGAGACGATTAACCCATGAGAGGGACGACCTGCAGGGAATTTTAATGTTGACCTCGAAAGAGGGTGATGTGACTGTGGAAAATCTCAGAATCTTCATATCTCGTGCTCACATGTAATTGCTGCTTGTTCACATTGTCGTCTTGACTATATGACACTGGTGCCGGATATATACAAGTAGCAAAATGTATTAAATGTCTACCATTAGGAATTCTCATGCGTGCCATATCAAGGATATTGGCCAGAATATGAAGGAGATATGGTGTACCATAATTCAGCCATGCGGAGAAATCCTAAGGGTCGTCCACAGTCTGCCCGCATACATACTGAGATGGACCTCAGGGAAAAAGGTAACCTAAAACGTTGCGGACTATGTCGGGCTGTGGGTCATGACAAAAATAAAATGTCCAAACCGTCCTGAAGATCCCGCTTAATCCTTCAAATCAAATTTTTTTTTGTTGCTTTGTATTTTCAGAATTTTTATCTAATGTATTTTCTGGATTTTTATCTAATGTATTTTCTGAATTCAGCTAATTAATATATTTAGTTTTTTAATTTAATATTTTTTTAATTATTGTAATTAATTAAGACCACATTAGCCTAATTAATCCATAAAAATAAATTTAACATTTTTGTTTAACATTTTTAAATAATAAAATAATTGAAAAAAAAATAAGGCAGGTGAGAAATCAGGAATGCTAAACCCGATTTCTCAGTACAGCAAATTTAAAAATAAAAATAAAAAACACATGTGGAAAATCAGTGATGGCAAAACCGATTTCTCGCATTGCCTAAAAAGTAGGGCAATTAGGAAAATAATGAGGGAAGTGGGATATTAAGGGAAATAATAATTAAAAAAAGGATATAAAAATAAAAAATCCCTATTTAATAACTCAAAAGGAAGATCTTTCAGGACTAGGTGCTATTGCAGGAGATTGTCTTGCTCTTTTATCTTTCCTTTTTTTTTTTTTTTCAAATCTTGGTTTATCGTAGGAGTGTTTTTGTTTCAAAGTCTTCTAAGATTATTTCCAAGAATGTAAAATTTGAGAACTTACTATTCTCATGTTTGGTGCAAATTCGTGCTGCGATATATAATGAAGGAAGTTGGTCAAAAACTTCACGAATGACGTGGATATGTTACTTAAAAAAACTATTAAAAATAAAAAGAAAAGTAAAAAGTAAGTTGCCACGGCATCGTTTGCTGCTCTCCCCTAATTTTCGTTTTGATACCTGCTAACTTAGAGAAACTTGCTCTCTGCTAATTTTATTGGTGATGCGGAATCAAAAGTTTATTTCACTGATGATTGGTGAAACAAGCAGCTTCACTTCTTCACCTCTTCAATGCATTTCAAGATCTCTACTTTCTCTACATGTCCAAGTTTATTTAAAAAAAAAAAAAACTTAGCGCCCTCCTGTTGTTGCGACTTTTCTTTTCTCTTTTGCTTGGCTATTTTCTCGTACTCCACAATTGAGTCATCCTTGTCAAGTAGAAAAGGCAATGGTAATACACCATTGCATTTGCATAGAGCATCTCTCCAATTTTTTGAAAGGAACATTATATTACCATGTGTAACTGGGGTGACAGCAGCAATGTTTGCACCAAGGAGACAATTAACACGCAAATTGGTGCCTTTTGTGCATTGGTTTAAAGTCATATTATTATTACCATTTTCTCTCTGAGGCAGACCCTTCTCATCAGATATAGATTCAAAATCAACAGAAGCACGTGCTCATCAATTTTAGGAGAATTATATGAAGAAGTATCACCAATTGGGTTTTCAGACCCACAAGTTGAAGGCTTTTCTTCCAAATCACAATGGCAAAAATAAAGAGTGAAAAATATATAACAATTCATAAATACAATTTTCTTTCAGACCAACGTACCAGAAGTGCAAATAGTTAATAGTGTTATGAAGCTATATTAAGGATTGTTTTTTTATTATATATTATAGAAGATACATTATTGGGAAAGAAAAAAATAACAAGAAAAAATGGGAAATTATCATCCCTCATGCCATCATTTCTGGAAAAGAACTCTTTTTAAAGGGAGGAATGACAATTAGAAAATGAAGGGCAAGGCGAGAGATATTTGTAAACGAAAAAGTAATTAGAGAGAGAAATCGAAATAAAATATACACATCAAAGCCACGTCACTCGTGAGGGGTTCGTGATTGTTATATTTGCGACATTAAGTGTTTCCGTATAAAAAAAGTATTCTCAGTCATTATTCATTCTCAGGAATCTATATTACACATGTTTTCCCTTCTTTCTATTCTCTTGTGAAGGGATGGGAATCTAATATTCCCATGAGTATGGATGTTATTTCTTTTATCAAAAGGAAATGAAGGTTATTTTCTAACATAACTTTTCACTTTCAAATTATTCTACCTCATTTTTAATTTTATAATTTTTTTATTTTTAAACTAAAATAAATTAACAAATATTCCAAAGAATAACAAGTGTTTACCAAACATCTTTCATGGGAATCATATTCCTGGTAATAGTACTCCTAGAAATATCATTCCCTCAGTGAATATAATTACATCCATGAAACAAATGATCCCTAGGAGAAACGATCCCTAGGAGATAAGCAAACAAAGTTTCTGATAGCCTAGTGAAGGCGACTCCGTTCATGGCTAGTTCATATGATTTTTATCAATTACCACATTGTATTGCTTCTTTATTTTTAAGTGAAATGAAGTAATTTCCTCTTGTAAAAAAAGTCACTTTTATTTTTTTAAATTTTTTTATTTTTTTATAAACTTATTAATCCATTTTTCATTTTTTTGTATAATTGTTTTAGACATGTGGTTTAAAGGCCACTATGTCAATATACAAGGAAAACAAACACCGACAATTTTCTACAAAAGGATGGGGATGCAGCTTGTGGGAGGAGGCTGCAACAAGTGCATACATATAGGTAAAGAATGGGTGAAGCCAGCTAGCTAGTCAGTTACCTAGTTTTCTTGCCGAAAGATATGAGTAACTCTAACTGTCCAGTCTTTACGATGGCAAAATATGCATATGTAAGTGTCCTATAAGGATAAGATAGGGTGAAACCTCTATATTCTCTTTTTATTTCTTTATTTTCTATGTAGTATTCACCTTTAGAAAATGCATGCCAGTGATTATGACGTGGTGCTACGTGTAGTGCAATCGAGGATCTCTAACGAAGACGACGCCAAGTTGTTGGTTCCTCTCTCACATGATGAATTTACAGAAACATTGGGCTACATGCATAGTGACTCGTCACCGGGACCAGATGGTCTCAACCTGCTTTTTACAAGAGATTCTGGAATTTGTGTGGGCATGAGGTATTTACCGTTTGTTGTCGATTGCTAAAGAAAGGTGCACTGCCTTCGTCCATCAACGAAACCAACATCATGTTGATTCCCAAAGTTGATAACCCTAGCTCGATGGCAGATTAAGACCCCATATCCCTTTGTAATGTATCCAATAAGCTCTTGTGCAAAGTTTTGGTTAAGCCCCATATCCCTTTGTAATGTATCCTATAAGCTCTTGTCCAAAGTTTTGGCTAATGAATTGAGAGACATTCTGCCCACTTGCATATCAGATACCTAATCAGCTTTTGTTGCGGGTAGGTCCATTTTGGATTACATCTTTGTCGCTGTAGAAAATATCCATCATATGAAACGCAAAACCAAAGGCGAGGAAAGGCATGTGGCCTTAAAAATTGATATCAGCAAGGCCTATGATAGGGTTGACTAGGGATACCTGTGAGCTATTATGGGGGGATTGGGCTTTGCGGTAGGGTGGATTGACTGGGTGGTGTCTTGTGTGGAATCGACCTCTTACTCAGTCGTGGTCAATAACGACACAGCTGGTCCTATCCACCCTGGGAGGGGCCCTCCTCCAAGGAGACCCCACTCTTCCAACCTCTTTATCTTGTACGCAGAAGAGCTCTTTTTCCTGATTCAACAAAGTTGGGGTGTAGGGGACCTGCATGGTATCAAGGTCTGCAAAGGAGTGCCTATTGTTTCTCACTTGCTTTTTACACATGATTGTTTTTTGTTTTTTAAGGCCAAAGAGGGTGAGGCTCAGGTGATGAAGAACATTCATAAAGCTTATGAAGAGTCATCAAGGAAAGCTATTAACCAGCAGAATTTGAGAGTCTTTTTCAGCCATCATGTACATCAGGAGACAAGGCACTTTCTCTTGCCCATTTTGGGTTTTAAGGTGACCCTTAACACTAGGAAGTATCTTGGAGCTCCCTCTATGGTTGATAGAAGCAAGAAGGCAACCTTCAACTTTATTAAGGACCAGGGTTGACGTAAGTTGAATTTATGGAGTGGAAAATCCATTTCAAAAGCTGGAACAGACACTACTACAAAAAAAAAACACTTTCTACAACAGAAATCTACATCATTAAAATTGCAGCCGATGTTAAAAAAAGATGGTGGCGTTTTTGCAATTAATACAAATTTTTTATATTGATTGCATCCTTAACCGATGTAGAAACTCAGGTGGTGGCATTTTTGCAAAAAAAAAAAAAAGATCAGTTGCAGTAGAGAAAGAGAGGTTTACACGAGAGGAAGAAAATAAAAATAAAAATAAAAAACAAAAATAAGAAGATTTGCTGTGTTAGTTACCTTCATGGAAGAATAAGAATCGGGTGAGACCAACATGAAGAAAAGAAGCTACAAAAATGGGTCTTCATGGTCATACACCGATTGGCAAAATTGCATTTTGAAAATAAAGAAAACATGAAGAAAACATCTAAAAAGTGTATGGTGGATTGTAAAGGGATTGGGCATTGAGTGGATGGTGAACGTTGGATTGAAGCTTATCAATGGTTACAACTGACTTCTGGTTGCGATCTGCATGCTTTCCAATGGACCATTAGAATGCTAGACTTTTTAAATCGGTTGAAAAAGAGTGGCTAAAGAAGTAACAAATAAAATAACACATTCTCTGGCTAAACTTCAACAAATCACTACTCTTCCTCCTGTGGAACTTCATCTGCACACACAATACACATACAAAAGAAACACAATAGTAGAGGATTGAGATAAGTCATAATCATGTTATATGGCAGGAAGGGGAAGTAGATAAACCATACCCAAACAAGCATACAACATGCACAACAATGTCATCATGTCATACATCAGGTCATGAAACCTATCTTCACAACAATAATCCATATGCATGTGGTGCCAATTTCTACAACTCTGGGAAGTTTATTCAGTTTCTTGGAGAAGAGCACCACAATGGTGTTACTCTATTACCTCACACTCTCGACTAGTCTCGATAATGTTTGATGATAGTTGGGATAGCTAAGTCTACTAAGTATCCCCTAGTTCAAAGGATCAGGGGTTACGGACTCGGGCTACTTCACCCCCAAGGCCGAGATATTTTCACATGGACTCACTCCTAGTGGCTTCCACCTTTCAGTTCAATGGTACTCCCCCATCCTAATCACAAGGTAAAAATAATGCATGTGCAAACACACAATCAAGGTGGTTTCCCTTCGAACTCCTCATAATCATGGTTCTAGATGTACCATCCTTGTCATTCATAGACTAGGCCCATCTTGTTCAAAACATAAGTTGAGTACCCTCTTGATCACACATGACTAAGTAATTCGTCACAAAATGGCCATTCATCACAAGGTTTTCGATACAATTTCACATAGAGTCGGCATACAATTTCACAATATGAATCAATCATTCACAATAACATCACATAATTCCATTCATCACAATATCAGAAAATAGGGCATTTATTCGCATGCATAATTACGTTTAACACGTCAATGGAGGACAAGGTCACCGTTGTTCATCTACTCTACTCCCATCCCCATGATCATAATAGTCTCCCCTTACCTCTAGGTAGTCCGCGCCCCAAACTAAGAAAAGAGAAGGATAATCGATCTTTGTTCTAAGCTCCGAGAGTAGAATCACTACAAGGCATGATTTTACAATAGAAATCATTAGGGATGAATGGGAAACTCAAAACCCTAAGGTATAAAAGATAGAGAATATAAGTTCTAGATTTCATACCCAAAACTAGAGTACAATATGTTTTATCATAGGATTGGGGAAGATAAAGTCTGAAGAACAACTCTTGAAAATCATTTCTAAATTGAGAACTTTTCAATGTAGGTAAGCCTCCTTGAGGAAGAAGATAAACCCTAGTAGAGCACGTAGATAGGTTTTTAGGAAGTTGAAAAGTAATGGAGAAGTATATAAATCATGTTTAGGTCGTAGGTTATAAGTGTGGAGACGTTTTAAAGACGAAACTAGCCGAAAACGGGAAGCCCAAAACGTATAAACCGAGTGTAACGCTGATTTAATCTATTTTTCTGCAGATTTAACAAATTAAGTATAGACTTAATCGATTAAATCATCTCTCGTTTATGTATTGTGTTTGCAGACCTCGACTTAATTTATTAAATTATAGATTTAATCTATTAAATGTTGTCTGTTTTCAATACTGAGCTTTCTATTGCAACTTAATGGATTAGATGATGTACCTAATCGATTAAGTGACCTATTATCACCTATTTGACCTTTCTAAAAGTTATTTTATTCAAAACAACGTACTTGGGAACCTAGAACGAATTCAAACACATAGATTACATGCAAGAACACATATAAACACATTGATATACATAGAAACGAAAATTCGGGGGATTACATGCATTAGATGTGACTCGGCCTTGTAGACCTGTTGGCACGCCTTGGTTACATGCCCCAAAAGTGTAGTTTGTTGGAAGGAAGCAGGAATGTGGGATGAGATAAAAATTTGAGTTTCATACTTCTAAGAACTTTAAGGACTTTTTTTTCACTCTCGGTCGAAGCATGAATAAAGTCAATAAGGTGAGATGCGCTATGATCCTATGGAGTCTTTGGAGAAGTAGGAGCATGAAACTTTGGGACAACATGGAGAGAGCACTTCGTAACACTCGTGCAAAGGTGCTATTAGAAGAGTGGTCACAGACTAATAGCACGTCGCCGATGAATCACAAAGGCCCTTCACACAACTTGGAGAAAACCTCTGTTGGGAGGTGTTAAGTGTAATGTGGATGTTGCTTTCTCTATACTTTTGAATACCGTAGGGTTGGGGTTCTACACTCGTGATGATCAAGGGCAATTCCTTAAGGCTAAAACAATGAGGCCAGTGCCTCTGCTACAACCATATGAAGGGAAGCTCTTGGATTGTTGAATGTCATCAAGTGGGTGTTGGAGTTAAGTCGGGACAAAGTGATCTTTGAAATGTACACTAAAATGGTGGTGGACAACATTTGTTAGTAGGCGTATTGGAGTTATCATTCGAAAATGTAGAGACAAAAAGTGTGGTTGCTTACTCTTTAGCTAAAGTGGCTATATTTGGAGCTAGTAACCATATTTACCATGCTTTTGGATGTTACGCTTTTCTGCTTTAGAGATTCATAGCTAAAAAAGAAAAGAGTTCATCGGAATTGGAGTTGTCAAGTCTAATATCTACCAAAATTACTTTATTAGTTTCTTTTTTAATTACAAAATTAATAAAATTTACAAAAATACATTTTACACACGTCATTTTTTATGCTCCTGTTTTGTATATTTCTTTTATGAAAAAGGAAAAAAGAAAAGTAAATTCATCCATCATGATCTGTAAAAAAAAGGAGGTGCAAAATGAAAATGTATAAAATGAGAATCAAAGTTATTTATATCCTGTTGATGTATTATAAGTTTGAGGGGAAGAAGGGGGAACACAAGTACAGTTGCTATAATCTTTTTTTTTTTTCCTATTAAAGAAGCCAACATGTAATATCATTGAATCAAATGAAAACAAAACTACCTTGATCTTATAAGGTAAAATGTTATCAATTTAAACAGGAATTGAAAAAGTACATTATTCACCTAGTTAAAAAGAATACTTAATGTAATACCCCAAAAAAAAAAAGATACTTAATGTAAAACAAAATCCTCACATATCCTATACACATAAAATCAATAAACAAATAAATAAAGAATAAAATATATCTATATATATTATCCTTTCTCCAGTAATGATTCAAGTAATTCAAATCTCCTCCTCCTTTATTCAGTTGTTTGGAACTTAGCTCCATCATCACCTTCAACCAACTCTGGCTTAATCTCCTCCAGTTGCTGCAAAACTTGCTTAACTTCTGGCCTAGCAGCTGGAGAAGGATCAACACAATGCAAAGCCAATTTCAATGTATTAAGCAACTCATCCTCTATGGTTGGTGCATCCCTCAATGTATTAAGCAATTTCAATGTATTAACTTCATTTGTCCAGTCCTCTTTTACAATTGAAGCCACCCATTGAGGCAAGTCCATGCCATTGGTTGGTTTATATCCTGTTGGTTTATAAAATGAGAATCAAAGTTATTTATATCCTGTTGATGTATTATAAGTTTGAGGGGAAGTTGGGGGAACACAAGTACAGTTGCTACAATCTTTTTTTTTTCCTATTAAAGAAGCCAACATGTAATATCATTGAATCAAATGAAAACAAAACTACCTTGATCTTATAAGGTAAAATGCTATCAATTTAAACAGGAATTGAAAAAGTACATTATTCACCGAGTTAAAAAGAATACTTAATGTAATACCCAAAAAAAAAAAAAAGAATACTTAATGTAAAACAAAATCCTCACATCTCCTATACACATAAAATCAATAAACAAATAAATAAAGAATAAAATATATCTATATATATTATCCTTTCTCCAGTAATGATTCAAGTAATTCAAATCTCCTCCTCCTTTATTCAGTTGTTTGGACCTTAGCTCCATCATCACCTTCAACCAACTCTGGCTTAATCTCCTCCAGTTGCTGCAAAACTTGCTTAACTTCTGGCCTAGCAGCTGGAGAAGGATCAACACAATGCAAAGCCAATTTCAATGTATTAAGCAACTCATCCCCTATAGTTGGTGCATCCCTCATAAGCTCCAAATCAAACACTTCATTTGTCCACTCCTCTTTTACAATTGAAGCCACCCATTGAGGCAAGTCCATGCCATTGGTTGGTTCCCCAGGTGGTTTCCCAGTTAAGAGCTCCAAAATAATGACACCAAGGCTGTACACATCAGTCTTTGTGTTAGGCTTCTTTGTCTTTGAAAGCTCTGGTGCATTGTAACCAAGACTTCCTGCAGTGGCAATTATGTTGGTATTGGCAGAAGTTGTCATTAGCCTTGAAAGACCAAAATCTGTGATATGAGGGTTTGCTTGCTCATCTAATAGTATGTTGCTAGAGGTAAGATTCCCATGTACTATATTCTCTTGGTTATGGAGGTGACACAGACCATTAGTCACTCCAATTGCTATTTTCATCCTTGTTGGCCATTCAATCACAATTTCAGGCCCACGAGCTGCATACATATACATTGAAATATCAATATCAGAAGCAATGGCAGAACAAGTTAAGAGATAAAATATTGACTTATATAACATACTATTTTTTTTTGTTTTAGTCGTCATAAAAAAAAAATTGTTCGTTTTAATATATATATTTTTTTCATTTTGGTCATTGTTATTTTATTTTAGCCTCTATAATATACTTTTTTTTGTTTTAGTCCATGTAATATACTATTGTTTTCGTTTCAATCTCTATCATATAGGGACTAATTGACCATAAACTAAATATTACATGGACTAAAAAACAAAAAAGTTTATTACGGGTTAAAGCAAAATAACGAGGACTAAAACAAGAAAATGGATATATTAGAAGACCCAAAACATATTTTAATGCTCAGATGTTTATTAACTCATGAGATTAGCAATGCATTCTAAGTACTGGTTAGATGGTACTTACCATGAAGGAATGATGCTAGGCTTCCTCTGGTCATGTAATCAAAGACAAGGAGCTTCTCTCCTTTGGGTCCAAGATAGTAGGCTCTAAGTGCTAAGAGATTTGGGTGTCTGATTTTGCCAAGTGAAGCAACCTCAGCTTCAAACTCCTTCTGCCCTTTAGTAGTCTTTTCCCTCAACCTCTTCACAGCAACTTGGTTACCATCTTCCAGTGTTGCCTTGTATGCTGTTCCATATGCACTTTTTCCCATTATCTCAGCAGTGGCACACAAAAGATCATCAGCAGTGAACACAAAGGGACCATCAAAGTGTACTAGTTTCCCACCAGCTTCACCTCCTGATTCAACTTCACCACCACCTGAGGCACCTTTCTCAACACTTCTAGCTGAAGCTGCTGCAGCCTTAGCAGTGTTGCTACTCTTTCTGCTTGAAGCAGCTCTTTTCCTGATCAAACAACAAAGCAAAAAGCAGCACAGTAATAGCAAAATCAACAGAAGAACACCTGCTACTATGAGGATTATGTCCTTTGTGCTTAATTTATGGTGATGTGACTTAGAAGAAGGAGGCTTTTCTGGTGATTGAGCTGGAAGATTATGAGGTGAAGGTGAAGGACATGGTTTTGAACTTATGTAACCACATAGCTCAAGGTTCCCTACAAAGGAACTAGCATTGAATCTTTTGGAAAGTAGAGATGGGACAGGACCAGATAGATTGTTGTAAGAGACGTTAAATGAACTGAGATTTGCTAATTTGGTAAAAGAATCTGGAATTTCTCCCTTGAATTTATTGTGAGAGAAATCAATTTGGCTAATGCTTGAGATGTTCCCAATTGTTGAAGGGATTTGACCATCAAGCTTATTGTTCTTCAGGTTAAGCACAGAAAGGTTGTGTAACCTGTCCAAAGTATATGGAACATGGTTTCCAATTTGATTGTTCTCTAGATTCAATGAAACAAGAGAAGAGAGGTTAGAGAAACTAGCAGGAAAGCTACCATTGATTGAATTGTTTGAAAGATCAAGAATTCTAAGCCTTGAAAGTGCACCTAGTTCACTTGGAATAGGCCCTGCAATTTGGTTATGACTCAAAGAAACATTTTCAAGCAAAGCCAACTTTCCTAGAGAAACTGGAATAGTCCCAGAAAGAAGATTGTGATCAAGTGCCAAAACTTGAAGTTGGGATTGGAAAGCTTTCTTTATCTTTCCAATTCCATCAAAAGGGATAGGACCAGAGAGATTGTTGTGTTGGAGGGAAAGAATAGTAAGAGAAGGAGACATAATGAAACTACTAGGAATGGATCCAGAAAGTGAGTTGTGGCTCAAATTAATCCTGAAAATCCTAGTGGAGTTTGCTAAACCAGAAGGGATTTTACCAGATAGAAAATTATTGCTAACATCAAAAGACTGAAGCATTGGACAATTAGCAATAGAAGGAGGAATAGAACCTGAAAGTTTGTTATTGAAGAGATAAACACCTCTTAGATTAGGAAGAAAGCCAAGAGAGAAAGGGATAGAACCAGAAAGTGCATTGTCATGAAGACTTAGTTTCCTAAGAGATTGAAGCTGACCAATTTTCTCTGAGATTCTTCCACCTAACCCTCTCCAAGGAAGCTGAATTGCAATAACCTCCCCTTTCACACACTTGATTCCAACCCAACCACCTGAACAAGCACCTAAACCACTGTCATTCCAGCTTCTTAACACCCTTTTGAAGTCAATCAACTCATGCTTAATAGCCCTTAGAGATTGAAAATCTGATTGAGTCACAACCACCCCATCCCACAAATTCCCCAAAACAGGTTCAATGGTAGAAGCCAGAAACAGTAAAAAGGCTAAGCAAATGAAACCATAACCACCCTCTTGATGATTCCTCCATTTCTTTCTTGTATTATCACCATTTTTAGAAGAACAAGAGAGCATAAGCTGAAGTGGGTCTTTTTTCAAACATTTGGCATGCCAACTATTGTTTCCCATCAAAGTTGTGTATCTAAAGTTGTTAAAACTTTGAAGTGAGAACAACAATGGCTCAGATGGTGGTACAATGAAGAAGAAGAGAGTGAAGGAAGGAAGGAAGGAAGGAACAAGTGAGAGAGTGAAAAGGAAAAGGACTATGATTCTGATAAAAGCAAGTGAATGAGGAAAGTTTTTAAGTGGGGTTATGAGATAAATGAAATGAGGTAGGAGAATGGGTCAAAGGTTGAAATTTTATTAATCCTAACGGCTAGTTTTTTTTAGTTCTATAGTTGTCTACATTATCATATTTTTCTGATGAATGTAACGGGTTGGGTTGGGAACATAAGGGACATTACGTGAGCACCGATCAGAGAGATGGGGTTTGATACTCTCCAACGGCTACATTTCATTGGATTTGGTTTTGGACTTTTGTTTATCTTATGGGCCCCATTGCCACGTTTTGCACAATGCTACCATGATGAATATTAATATATAGTGCTTAGGAAAATATGTTACTTTGGGCAAAACTTGAATTACCGAAAATAGCCTTGGAATAGGAAGCTTAGTTATGCACTTAGTAGGGGCAAAACTGTCAATTTATGGTGTTTCATTTTTTTTTTCCCAATCAAAAAGGGTTTTCGAAAGCATCTTTTTGGTTTTTTTTTTGACGAGAAGCATCTTTTTGGTCAATACAAATAAAAAGGGTCTTTTTGGTGGTGATGGGCATTAACGTGACACGGATTGCTCACCTGAAGCATTCATAATTGATGAGTGTGTGAAATACATTATTGGAGTGGAATGAGTAAAAAAGTGATGACAATACAGAAGAGGGGTTGTGAATTGTTGTTTACTTTGGGGGCGAAAATGTTCAGTTGTCACGGTCACAACGAAACTAATTTGGTGAATTTCAATAATTTTTGGGTCGGATTTTGGACCAACATGGCGAAGAAGTGAACATAAAGAAATTGAAAATCAGAGGATTAAGAATGAAGGTTATTTTCATTAAACTTTTTGAACAACAAACAGAAAAAAAAAATTAAACGTAAAAATAGAAGACAGAAATAATGTTTATGGTAAAACTTGAGACTTACATAAAAGAGGTCTAATTTATTACTAGGCTTTTTTGGGAAAAAATAGAATAAGGGGAAACTATCTAATTTCAATATTATTTTTTAGTTTTAGCAAAAATTTATAATAATGTTTAGAATAAATGATCAATAAAAAATTTACTTTTAAAAATAGTCAATAAAAATTTTAGAAAAGAAATTTGATAGGCAGTTGCTTCCTCCACATGCTGCCAGCACCCCCCACCCCACTAAAATTTATGAAATCTCAAAAATACCCCTACACTTAAACCCTAAAAAAATCTGATTTTTTCCTCCATTTCTTCTTCTTCTTCTTCCTCCTCCAATCCCACCTCCACCATCCTCCACCACCCCACCACAGTCCTCCACCACCAACCAGAGACACAGCCTCCACCACCACTCTCCCCAAAAATACCTCCATTCCTTCTTCTTCTCCTCCCGTTTCCTCCTCCTAGAAAAACTGGCTTTGGAGCCACCACCCTCCACCCCAAACAGGAACACCTCCCGAGGGCCAGCGACCAACCCAAACCAGAGGAGATTCAGGCAAATTTCGCGTTTCTGCTCTTTTTTTCAAAAATTTACAGGCTTCCGGTAATTGTTTAAAATGTATTCCGGTAATTCAATTATGCTTCCGGTAATTCATGTAATTGAATTACCGGAAGCATATTTATGTTCCGGTAATTGAATTACCGGAATACATTTTAAACACAACTTCCGGTAATTGAATTACCGGAAGTCTGTAAATTTTCGGAAAAAAAGAGCAGAAACGCGAAATTTGCCGTAATCGCTCTCCTGGGTCGCTAGGTTGGTCGCGTGGCCCTCGGGTGGTGTTTCTGGGGTGGAGGGTGGTGGCTCCAACTAGTTTTCCTGGTGGAGGAGGATGAGAGGGAGAAGGAAGAAGGAATGGAGGTATTTGGGAGTGTGGTGGTGGAGGCGTTCTGGTTGGTGGTGGAAGAAGAAGAAGAAGAAGAAGAAGAAGAAGAAGAAATGGAGGGAAAAAGAAAATTAAATTTTGGGGGGGGTATTTACGGGATTTCAATGGGGTGGGGGGTGCTGGCAGCAACTTGGTGGGGTGCTGGAAGTAACTGCCTCTTGATATATGTCTCGGATATATGGGCTATTGAGTATTAGGCCCAATTGGGCTTTAAGCCTAATCCCGAGATCCATTAGCCTGTATGGGCCACATAAGGACACCAACAACGATTTAGCGACCTTATCCACTCAAAAAATGATCAATTAACTCGACCAAATTTTAACATTCCTATATAATTTGGTGCCAATGTGAAATCTGGGTATGCACACATTTCATACTTTCTAATCTCCTAGACCAAATTCTAACTTGAACGTCGAAGTTTTTGCATGTGGTCACCACCTTTTCACCCTAGTGACGTTCGTCAGACAGATATCGTGAATCTAGGGATGACAATGGGTACTCTCTGGATAGGGTACTATAGTACCTGTCCCCATAACCGTGTTTGTAAAAATTACTCGTACCCAAGACCGTACAAGCGTGGATAGCAATTTTAGTACCCTTAACTGTTGGAATCAAGTGGATTCAGAAACAATAACCCTTAATTGTTTTGATGATAACAAAAGATTAAGAGAACAATTTATTCTCTAACATGGTTATAAGTGTGCAGAAAGTATTTATACTCAGAAAAATTTGCTTCAGAAGACTTAGTGAAATCTTGAACTTCACTCATCAAAGTCCGGCTCTGGCTCTGATTTTTGGCACATAGAATCTGGTTGGTCAACGCTCTGGAGTTAGTCAACATTCTGATGTTAGTCAACACTCTGGTATATGGTGCAAGACATGATTTGACTCGGTCAAATCTGTTGGTGACCTGCTCTTTCGAAGACTCCGAATCTGTTTGGTCAACGCTCTTGTGATGGTCAACGCTCTGTTAGAGCATTGTCACAATCTGGTTGGTCAACTCTTTAGTGCAAGTCAACAATACAACAGATTCTACTAAGTGCACTCTATGAAGACTTATTGTGCTTCAACAAGAATCTGCTATGTGATAACCCTCTCAGCTCTGTATTGAAGAATACTTGATTCTGGTGAACAGTGAAGTCTTTGAACGAAGAGCTCTGATAGTGAAATTGAAGTACCCTGTTATACGAGGACAAGAAGAATGTCAAAGGATAAAATCATCAAGGAAACTTGTGCTTGAAGTATCTATATTTTGAAAAGCTCACTAAGGACAAAGTT
The DNA here is from genome assembly GCA_037113605.1 of Calophaca sinica. Lineage (NCBI taxonomy): Eukaryota > Viridiplantae > Streptophyta > Magnoliopsida > Fabales > Fabaceae > Calophaca > Calophaca sinica. Next base: position 12,914,734 of record CM073734.1, on the reverse strand, counting down.
ACTGACATTGCGTATAATACTCAGAATGCTTTTCGTCTTGAAAGCGACGTAACACCGCAAAGCCAAAGTTCCAGGATCTCAAGCTTTGACTTCGACAAAAAGAGACGCTTGTGTCACAACAAAGACTTACAACGGCACTTTTTCAACCCTAGCTATATATCCTACCTCATACAATCAAGTAAGACAAGAATTGAGATTTTACAAACGATTTTCAACACGGTTGTAATGCAAAGCTAGCAACTTGAATATTTTTCTTAGTAGTGAGAGCATCAACATCTATCTTCTCAAACACTACCCAATCAAGAGGCGGTGAGCAATCAAGAATTCATCCAAGTCTCGAGATCTTTGAACAAGGCACTTCTTGTTTTATTCTTTCTTTAAGAAAGTTATTTTTGTGCTAAAAGTATTTTCATTGTAAATCCTCTCGAAGAGAGTTATCTCTATATTGTTTCAAAACTCTTATTTGAATCAGTACTTAACTTGATAGTGGTGTATACCTTAGAGGCTCAATGCATCGAGTCATTCTAAGAAGTTGTGAGTATAGCCAGTTAGCGTAAATATACTCTCAAGTGTAATCAGTTGATTATAGTGGAGAAATCCTTCAAGTGAGTGAAGGGACTAGACGTAGCTATCGGTGATAGTGAACTAGTATAAATCTACGTGTCTCTTTCTTTCTCTACTCTTTATTCCTTGCACGCTTTATTCAATAGTTTTTTCATAAACATTTGTATTTGCGAAAAAGTTTTTAAAACCCAATTCAAACCCCCTTTCTTGTGTTTTTGCCACGCTCAATTGGTATCGAGCTCGGCCTCTTGGTTGAGCACTTAGCGATGTGAGAGGAAAAGATCCTATACTATCCTATGGCAAGCAACGAACCCGGTGGTCACGTTAACCGTCCCCCTTTGTTCACCGGATCTAACTATGACTACTGGAAAGATAAAGTGAAAAACTTTTTCGAATCTCAACAGTTTGAACTTTGGGATATGGTTCAAAACAAGATTACACAGAACGATTGACTCCAAAAGAAATCCTATTCCTAGGAGTCTTGGGTGATGATCATAAAAAGGAATATACCTTGCACCAAAAAGCAAGATACTTTCTTGTATGTGCTATCTTTGAAAAAGAGTTTGAGAAATGTAGTAATAACAAAGATCGCCAAAGAAATTTGGGACTCATGGCTTTAGCCTATGAGGTACTTCCCAGTACAGGAAACTAAGCTTAATATCTTGCTTAGACAATATGAACTCTTCAAGATGGAAGAGGATGAAAGCATCGAAACTATGTTTGGAAGATTTCAAACATTAGTTCATGGCTTGAAGGTTCTCAAGAAAAGCTATACTACTGCTAACCATGTTAAGAAAATCTTGAGAAGTCTGCCAAAGAGATGGAGACCCAAAGTCACGGCTATTCAAGAAGCCAAGGACTTGAATGAATTACGACTTGAAGATCTTTTGAGTTCACTAAGAGCTCACGAGCTTGAGCTAAATGAAGAAGAACCTCCCAAGAAAACTAAGACCATTGCTTTAAAATCCTCACACAAGGCATCTACTTCTAAAGCTCTCCAAGCTGAACTTGACACTGACAAAGATTCATCTGAAGAGAGTAGTGAAGATACTGACGATGAAATTTCCTTAATATCAAGGAAGATTCAACGCATGATGAAAAGCAAAGGAAGGTTTAGAAGAAAGTTCCCTAAGAAGGACTCAAGGGAAAAAGCACGACTCAAAAGAAAAGAAGGACTTGAGGACAAAAGCCAAGTCACTTGCTATGAATGCAAGAAACCTGGCCACTACAAGTCGAATGTCCACAACTTGAGAAATCAAGGAAATGTGGCTTTAAGGGTAAGAAGAAGAAGAGTCTCATGGCTACATGGGATGATTACGAGTCATCATCGGATGATGATGATGAAGAAACAGCCAATATGGCTCTTATGGCCAATATAGAGTCAGGCAGTGAAGAAGAAGAACAAGAAGAGGTAAATTCTAACATTTCTTCTAATATTCAATTAGCCTTTGATGAATCGTTAGACGAGTCTTCCAAACTCAACAATGAGTATAAATCCTTGAAAAAGAGATTTTCAAATCTTTAAAAACAATTTCAAATACTCACCGAGGAGAATGAAAAACTCAAATCGAAAACCACCGATTGGTGAGTAACAGCCCAAAGAAGAAGGAATCAAGAGAATGCAACTCTTCAAAATATGAAGAGGATTTCAAAAATTTCTTCTTGAATGTGTCACACGTAGTAAACAAGCATCTATGATTTGGGGCATAAGCCAAAATGGTAAAAAGGGTCTTGGTTACAAACCGTAAGAACCCACCTTTCAAAATATACATCCGGAAACCAAGGATACTAATAATCATAGTATTTGTTTGCTTTGTACTTTCTGCAATCAGAAGGGACACATTAGAAATGCATGTTATGAACTGAAAAATGAGAAGGACAAGTCTCCTTCTAGAACTAACAAAGAGGACCCAAAAAGATTTGGGTATCTAAGGACAAGATTGTCTATGTTGCGATTTGCTTAGCAACAGAGTTAAGACACAGATCCTGGTTCTTAGGCAGTGGGTGCTCACGACACATGACGGAGAAAGGCGTATGTTCCAAGATCTTCAACTTAAAGAAGGTGGAAATGTTGGTTTTGGAGGAAACCAAAAAGGTAAAATCATTGGTTGTGGAAGAATTGGTGAGAAATTTCTACCTCTATTGATAATGTTTTATTGGTTGTGGCTTTGAACCATAACTTACTAAGTATAAGTCAATTATGCGATAGTGGTTATGATGTTGCCTTTAACAATAATGAATGTGTAGCCAAAAGCAAAAAGGACGGATCCATTTTCTTTAGAGCAAAGAGAAAGAACAATATTTATAAAATCAAACTTTCTGAGTTGGCTGATCAAAATGTAAAATGCTTTTTGTCAATTGATGAAGAGCAATGGATCTGGCACAAGAGACTTGGTCATGCTAGCTTGAGGTTAATCTCAAAGCTTAACAAGAAAGGACTTGTTAAAGGCTTACCAAATCTCAAGTACAAATCTGATGCTCTTTGTGAAGCATGTCAAAAAGGGAAACAAACGAAATCTTCTTTTAATTCCAAAAATATTGTTTCCACCTCAAGGCCACTTGAGCTTTTACATTTAGATTTATTTGGACCAACCAGAACTGCCTCTCTGCGGAAAGAAATATGGTCTAGTCATTGTCGATGACTATACTAGATGGACATGGGTAAAATTCTTAACCCACAAGGATGAGTCTTTACGGTGTTTTACGTATTCGCAAACAAGTGCAAAATGAAAAAGGTTTTTGTATTACTACTATTAGAAGTGATCATGGTGGTGAATTTGAAAATGAATCCTTTCAAAACTTCGTGAAGAAAATGGTATTTTTCATAACTTTTCATCCCTAGAACACCACAACAAAATGGTGTTGTAGAAAGGAAAAATAGATCTTTGCAAGAAATGGCAGTAACCATGATTCACGAAACAAATATTGCTAAGCACTTTTGGGCGAAGCGGTAAACATCGTGCATGTTACATTCAAAATAGAATCTATATTAGACCTATCTTGAATAAGACTCCTTATGAATTGTGGAAAGGAAGAAAACCCAACATTTCATATTTTCATCAATTTGGGTGTGACTGCTTTGTTCTCAATACAAAGGACAGTCTAGGAAAATTTGACTCTAAATCACATAGAGCTATCTTTTTGGGATATTCAACGCTCTAAAGCATACTGAGAATATACAACAAAGAAACATTAGTTGTTGATGAATCTATGCATGTAAGATTTGATGATAAAAAGCCCGACAATGATACGTCGAGCTAGATGAAGTTTTTGCAGATTCTGAGATAAACAAGGAAACAAAAGTTGATATCACAAGTCTTTGACTCTGGTGATGTTTACGGTGTGATCTCTGGTGAAGTCTCAGTGCTGATTCGGTGATAAGGAAATAATCATATCGGTGGAAGTTCAAACCCCATCACCCAAAGGACCAAATCATTGGTGAACCTAGTGATAAAGTCGAACAAGATCCTGCGAGAGAACACTCGACTGGCCTTACTCTGCGAGATAGAGCCAAAAACAATTGATGAAGCCCTTCGATGATGGTTGGATCATTGCTATGCAAGAAGAGCTAAATCAATTTCAAAGGAATGATGTGTGGAAGCTTGTGCCTCCTCCAGAGGACAAGTTAGCCATTGGAACCAAGTGGGTTTTCGAAACAAACTTGATGAAGATGGCAAAGTGGTAAGGAACAAGGCTAGACTTGTTGCACAAGGTTACTCACAAGAGGAAGGTATTGATTATCCGAAACCTTTGCTCCTGTAGCTAGACTTGAAGCTATTAGAATATTACTATCTTATGCTGCACATCATGGCATTACTTTGTACCAAATGGATGTAAAAAGTGCATTTTTAAATGGTTTCATAAATGAGGAAGTGTTTGTGAAACAACCACCTGGTTTTGAAGATCTTGAAGTTTCCTGAACATGTTTTCAAACTTAAAAAGGCACTTTATGGTCTTAAACAAGCTCCAAGAGCCTGGTATGATAGATTGAGTTCCTTTTTAATGTCGAATGGTTTTGAAAGAGGACAGGTGGATACAACTCTCTTTAGAAAATCATCTAAAAAGCATTTCATTGTAGTTCAAATTTATGTAGATGATATTATCTTTGGTGCTACTAATGAGTCTCTTTGCAAAGAATTCTCTAAGCTTATGCAGAATGAATTTGAGATGAGTATGATGGGAGAACTAAAATTCTTCCTTGGCATTCAAATAAAACAATGTCAAGATGGAACTTATATCCATCAGACTAAGTATGTGAAAGAACTGCTGAAGAAGTTCAAGCTAGAGGAAACCAAACCTATGAGCACACCAATACATCCAACATGTGCTCTTGGCAAAGATGAATCAAGTAAAAAGGTAGACCAAAAGGTATATAGAGGTATGATTGGTTCACTCCTCTATCTTACTGCCTCAAGGCACGATATTATGTTTAGTGTGTGCTTATGTGCAAGATTTCAATCTGATCCTAGAGAATCTCACTTAACTGCGGTTAAAAGGATATTTAGGTATCTTAAAGGAACTACTAATCTTGCTTTGCTTTATAAGAACTCAGATGATTACAAGTTAGTAGGTTTCTGTGATGCTGACTTTCTTTGGAGGCAAATTGAAAGGAAAAGCACAAGTGGTGGCCGCCAATTTCTTGGAGCAAATCTTGTCTCTTGGTCCAAAGAAAAGACAAAGCACAATTGCACTATCAATGCCAGGTCGAGTACATATCTGCCGCAGTCGTAGCTCACAACTACTTTGGATGAAGTATCAACTTGAGGACTATCAGATTAAAGAGAGTAAAATCCCTATATACTGTGATAATACTTCTGCTATATGCTTGACTAAAAACCCTATTTTGCATTCTCGAGCCAAACATATTGAAATTAAACATCATTTTATTAGATTCTTGAAATTAAATTTATTGATACTGACCATCAATGGGCAGATATCTTTACAAAACCCCTCGCTGAAGATAGATTCAACTTTATAAGAAAGAACTTGAATTTCCTTCTTATAAAGGAATAGGTGTTTGATCTGAATATAGATGACTCTGTTTGACAAGTTGACTCTGTTTGAATATAGTTGACTCTGTTTGACTAAGTTGACTCTGTTTGAATATAGTTGACTCTGTTTGAATATAGTTGACTCTGTTTGACTATGTTGACTCTGTTTGAATAAAGTTGACTCTGTTTGACTAATTGACTCTGTTTGATTTGTTTGACTTGTTGACTCTGCTTGAGTGTGTTGGCTATGTCGTAGTTAAATCTGTTGATTATCTTATCTCGTTATATTCTTTTCATTAACTGTTTGTATGATCATTCATAGCTGTCTCTGGGAATCTTAAGTACACGTGTCTCTCTGAGACTGGTTGATGCGTTAGTGATTGACATTTGCTTTTACTGAGTCATAATTGCTTTTACTGGGAAATGACAATTTTACTGCGCCTCTTTAATTTTGTGATTACGTATTGAAAAAGACAAATTTTTCAAAAATTCATTTCAAATCAGTGCATAATGCTTAAACTTCTCGAACACGTTTATAACCCACTCACTCACTCACTCACATCACCCACTACCCACTCTATCTCTCAAAATAAGTCTACACTTTTTAACCCTAAACCCCTTTCATCTTCGCACTCTGTGTTTCTCCGATTTCAACAATGGTCGCTCTACAACAACCACGCAAGTTCAAGTTCCTGAAGAAGAGCGTAGGTAACGCTTGGAAAATCTTCAACCCTCGACCTCAAAGTGTTGGTGGAACACGAAGTAAGGTTTGAGGATATGGCAAATGAAGGATACGACTTGAGAGCAGCACTTCATTGACATGGGGATAATGGATTTCTTCTACATGACCAACTCGGTCTATGAGAATCTAGTGAAGGAGTTCTGGACTTATGCTTGGAGTAAAGATAAGACCATTCTGAGTCATGTTCAAGGCAGGCGTATTGTGGTCACTCAGGACCTAATTGCTGAAGTCACCCATTGCCCTAATGATGGAGCTGTTGAAACCGCTGGTTGGGAAAAGGATGCTGGTGGCTGGGATGGTGGAAATGAGACTATCTATGAGAAGCCTGGAGGGACCAAGGCCGTGGAAATGAAGAACAGATTTCAAGCACTTTTCAGAATCATCATGAATTGCTTGGTGCCAAAATCTGGCTCTGTGGATACTGTCAGCAGTACCCACAAGTTCATAATGTGGAATTATGAACTCAAAGCTAAGATCAACCTTCCACAGATAATTTTTGAACATCTGCGAAGAGACTTAATGTACTCCAGAAAAGGGAAATATATGAATATCCCTTATGGAAAGCTGTTGTCAGCAATCATGGAGAATCAAGGGCTTATAAATCTTCTTCAAAGTCTCAACACCTTGGAAGCAGGGCTTGCCCTGAAAACGATGGTGATTCCTATTCTCTCTTCAGACAATCTAAGGAGAATGGGACTCCTTTCCAAGAAGGCTATTGCTGCAATTCAGCAAGGTGAAGAAGGAGCAAGGAAGAAAGTTGTGAAGAAGGGGAAGAAGATTGTGGTGGACTCTGGTGTCTCTACTGGACCAACCAGAAGGGTCACTCGAAGCACAGGCATTCACATTGCCTCAGAACCCCCTCAGCTCACTCTCCCAGTAAGACCTGCATGCATGCCCTCTACGCTTACAGAGGAACAAGAAGAGAAGAAAATGGAGATTGATCAAATGATAAGGGAAAGGATAGAGGAAACACGACTGTATCATGAAGCAAGCTTGGCTGCAGGCCTTGTCCAGCGTGAGACCTTTGCACCCCCAGTTCGTGCTCCTACCTCTGACCCTCGAGTGGCTATTCCTGCTGAGCCCGCCTCTGTTGATCCTCGCGAAACCACCCTTGAAAAGAATACACAAGGTTGGAGATGCCCTGCTGCAAAAGGAAGAAGGTACTTGATAAGGTAGTTGATTTATATGATACTACTTATCAACTGCAGTTCTGTTCTGTTGCTTCTGTTGTTGAACTCCTCCATCTCGACCCATTAATCCAACACCCCAACTGCTTCTACACCTAAACCAACACCTACTCAAAAACCCACACCACTGTAAACAACCACATATACCTACCAAAAGCCCTTGCCCACTTTACCCTCAGACTCCTCTTCATCTGATGAAGATGATGTTGCTCCCTTGAGGACTAGACAAAGACCTCAACCACAGGTTCAAATTCCCTATATTGAACCTTTAGCCTCTTTACCCCCAAACTCCACTATACCTCAAACTGAAACTACACCTCCATCATCTCCTCTACAAACCCAAACACCTTCACCACCTAAATCACCACCCAAACCAGCTTCTCCACCTAGACCCGCTTCACCCCCTCACCAACGACCAGACCTCAACATACCCTGTGAGACTGAGCCCATTTCTGAGGAACCTGATCTGAGTCCAGGGTTCAAGAGTCTTCATCTCTTGAATCGGCAATATGGCGTGTGTGAAGCTCAACCTCTTCGCATTTTGCAACCTCTCCTGAATCCTCTTTCGGACTTCCCATAATGGTACCCTTCATGTCTCAACTGTTCTCTCCTCCAAATTCTCCTCTCCAAGGAGAACCAGAATCTGTTCGAACCATTCGTAATCTTTCTTCCGAATCGACCTTGAGGTAGAGATCATTGAGCCACCGCCACTTCTCCTCCTGCACCCCTGGACCCTCCGAGCCTGGTCTTGGGAACCAAGAATTGTGCCCAACGCGTTCTTCCAAATCTAATTGGTAGCATTGAATACTTCAAAGCCGCAAGATACTGAGGAATCTCGTTTCTAGGGTTTCCTTGGAGAAGACAATTGATGAAGTAGTCAATGATCTTCTTTGAAGAAGATCGGTATGAGGCGGGTGTCTGTGGAACACTTGGTTTGACAAGCACAGGCAAGATCAAGAAGAAAGAAATAGGAGATGGCATCTTTGCCGCTGAAATGGAGAGTTCCGCCAAGAGAAGAGGTCAATGTTGTTTGGGAACCTGAACCTCCTCCTCCTCCTCGTCCTCCTACTCCTCCAAGAGAACCTGTAACACCTCCTCCAGATCCTACTGCAATGGTTGTTCAGCCATCCTCATCTGGCTCTGCCTCTACAAGCCAATCAGTAGTGATACCGAAGGAAGTGTATGACAAACTTGTGGATGATAGCAACAAATTCAACAGGTTTATGGAAGCCTCTCAACAACACTCTGAAACTACTGATCGTAGGCTTGACTTGCTGACTACTTTACTACAGCAAGTTTTGGAGAAGATGGACAAGCCCTAGAAAACCTTAGGCTTTTTTTCGAGTTTGTTTTTGTTTATTTACTCACTCTGTGATCATTTCTAATGAAATTTATTTATGACACTTAAAAGTTTTCTCTTTATCTTTCTTTATACTGTTTTGACTGTGATGTTCTTTATTTCTGTCTTAACCTTTTTGTCTGATGACAAAAGGGGGAGAAGAATATAGAGAGTATAAAGCAATTGATGAACCTAGTGTATCAACCAAGTGTCATCATGCATACATTATGTGTTCTGATTAATATATTCCTGTATGCTCTGAAACTTATATGCTGTAATATCTTATGCTCTGTTACACTTAGAAATATTTATATGTGCTTAATTCAGGGGGAGCCTCTGAAATCATCTGAATAAATATTTTTTTAAAGAAAAATTGTTCATCAATATATGTATTTGTCATCATCAAAAAGGGGGAGATTGTTGGAATCAAGTGGATTCAGAAACAATAACCCTTAATTGTTTTGATGATAACAAAAGATTAAGAGAACAATTTATTCTCTAACATGGTTATAAGTGTGCAGAAAGTATTTATACTCAGAAAAATTTGTTTCAGAAGACTTAGTGAAATCTTGAACTTCACTCATCAAAGTCCGGCTCTGGCTCTGATTTTTCGCACATAGAATATGGTTGGTCAACGCTCTGGAGTTAGTCAACATTCTGATGTTAGTCAACACTCTGGTATATGGTGCAAGACATGATTTGACTCGGTCAAATCTGTTGGTGACCTGCTCTTTCGAAGACTTTGAATCTGTTTGGTCAACGCTCTTGTGATGGTCAACGCTCTGTTAGAGCATTGTCACAATCTGGTTGGTCAACTCTCTGGTGCAAGTCAACAATACAACAGATTCTACTAAGTGCACTCTATGAAGACTTATTGTGCTTCAACAAGAATCTGCTATGTGATAACCCTCTCAGCTCTGTATTGAAGAATACTTGATTCTGGTGAACAGTGAAGTCTTTGAACGAAGAGCTCTGATAGTGAAATTGAAGTACCCTGTTATACGAGGACAAGAAGAATGTCAAAGGATAAAATCATCAAGGAAACTTGTGCTTGAAGTATCTATATTTTGAAAAGCTCACTAAGGACAAAGTTACTGACATTGCGTATAATACTCAGAATGCTTTTCGTCTTGAAAGCGACGTAACCTGCAAAAGCCAAAGTTCCAGGATCTGAAGCTTTGACTTCGGACAAAAAGAGACGTTGTGTCACAACAGCACTTACAACGGCACTTTTTCAACCCTAGCTATATATCCTACCTCATACACTGAAGTAAGACAAGAATTGAGATTTTACAAACGATTTTCAACACAGTTGTAATGCAAGCTAGCAACTTGAATATTTTTACGAGTAGTGAGAGCATCAACATCTATCTTCTCAAACACTACCCAATCAAGAGGCGGTGAGCAATCAAGAATTCATCCAAGTCTCCGAGATCTTTGAACAAGGCACTTCTTGTTTTATTCTTTCTTTAAGAAAGTTATTTTTGTGCTAAAAGTATTTTCATTGTAAATCCTCTCAAGAGAGTTATCTCTATATTGTTTCAAAACTCTTATTTGAATCAGACTTAACCCAAAGAGTGGTGTATACCTTAGAGGCTCAACTGCATCGAGTCGTTCTAAGAAGTTGTGAGTATAGCCGCCAAGCGTAAATATACTCTCAAGTGTAATCAGTTGATTATAGTGGAGAAATCCTTCAAGTGAGTGAAGGGACTAGACGTAGCTATCAGGTGATAGTGAACTAGTATAAATCTCTGTGTCTCTTTCTTCTCTTTACTCTTTATTCCTTGCACAGTTTATTCAATAGTTTTTTTTCATAAACATTTGTATTTGCGAAAAAGTTTTTAAAAACCCAATTCAAACCCCCCCTTTCTTGTGTTTTTGCCACGTTCATTAACCGTACCATCTGAGTCCCAGGTATGTTGGCCTGTTGGCCAAAGGGACATTTGGAAGGAGTTTTATGCAGGAGTTTATGGGTTCGATCCCCATCCCCCCATCCCCTCTAACTACTAACACCTAACCCACTAACCACTGGACTAAGCTTATCAAAAAAAAAAAAAAACCGTACCATCTGAGTACCTAAGTACCTGTACCCACACCTGTTACCTGCACTTTAACTATGAAAAAGTAATAAATAATAAAAGAAACATTATAACAATTAAAAAATGATTCAAAGATATTTTATATCTACTCATAAAACATTACAAATCAAAGTACTATTTAACTAAATACAAACATTCAAAACATCAAAAACGAGTAAATATCACAAAGAAGAAAATATAGATGTTGCTAGGTTTAAAAAATTTTGAATCTTTAGATTAATTTTGTTTTAAAAAATTTGTCTCATAGTTAAAACCATCTAGTGTTCAAGGCAGGGTGAGTACCATTGTACCCGTACACGCACCCATATCAATTCAAATTTGCGGGTAAATACTCATACCCACACCCATGTGTGTGTGTGTGTTCAAGGCGGGATGAGTACTATAGTACTCGTACCCGCACCCATGTCCATTCAAATTTGCGGGTAATTATCCATACCCACACCCGTACCCATTATGTGGGTAATTACCCTACCTATCGTGGGTAATTTTTGCAGATACCCGATAGCTAAGGTACAAATTGTCATCCCTATGCGAATCATTGTCAAGCCAACCTCATCTTTGGGTTCAAAGTATCGTATCTCGTCCTTTTTTCCTAGCTGAACAATAAGTTTCTACAACAACTTACAATATTATTACAATTTGAATAAATTACACTATTATTTTGAGAAATAAATATATATTATATTTTAGTTCATTTTAGTAGAAATAAACTTTTAACGATGATGAATGACTATAAATAAGTCTTCCAATATAATTTTTTCCAACAGTAGTTAATATCACTGAGAACTAGTTTTAAATACTATTATTGATTTTACAATTTTAAAACAAACTTTTAGCTTTGGAATTTTGCCCAATGGTTTTTTTTACATGAATAAAACTATTTCATTTCATCATAGTTATAGATAAATAAATGATTCAATACATGTATGAATGTCTAAGAAAAAAAAATGAGAACTAGCTGTGGAAATGGTCACCCTTGCTAAAGTTTGAGTAACCCCGTTTACTTCCCTCCCAGTAAACTTAATATTAGATTTCTTACAAGATGGGTGGAGCAAATTTTTACACTCTCAAACTATGGCCCCATATTCTGTAATATCTACTCTAGAGGAATTCAAGCATGCTTTCACTAACTGTCTTGCCCAAAGGTTTAAAATCACGAGGTAATAATGTTGAAAATCACAAATAACTAAAAAAATCCTTAAGAAATAAGTTAATATTAAAATGAATTGAAGTATCATATACATTTATTTTTACAGAGAAAATTGGTGTAGATTTCAAAATTAAACACGAGAAAATTATAATTTAAATTTCTCTAAATGAAGAATTCAATTCACCTTTTCACTGTATTTTTGGCACAAAAGCAACGATATGCAGTGAGAAAAAAGCGTATTCAGGTTTTAATAAAATCAGCTAAATTTAATATAATCATTAAATATAATAAAATAATTAAACTATTTATCCATTGAAAAGCTACAATGATAATTCATTTGCTGTGTTTGTCATCACTTTAATAGTGAGATGATGGGGGATAAGGTTCGAGAGAAACAGCCCGGATCACCGGCTAAAGCCCCTAAATGACTGCTCAATGATAAAGGAGGTAAGAGTGCAGAGACAACCAGGAGGTTTGCCTAGAAGCAGCCATAATAGCTCACTGATCGAGCGCTCTTGTGCCGAAAATGAACGGGACTAAGCAATCTGCCGAAGCTGTGGGATGTAAAAAGAAATCGGTAGGAAAGTGTTCCGCCTCTTAGAGCGAAAGCCCTGCACGAGCAGTGGTGGACGAAGCAGAAGCAAGATTGTCGGCTTGAGTAACGCAAACATTGGTGAGAATCCAATGCCCTAAGGGTTCCTCCGCAAGGTTCGTCCACGGAGGGTAAGTCAGAGCCTAAGATCAAGCCGAAAGGCCTGGTCGATGGACAACTGGTGAATAAATAGAAATAACAACACATTACAATTGGGAATTACAATTGTGTTATGTCAGAAAAAACACATCACAACTGTGGCTTCCGCCATCTTTACGTGCTCTGTGTGGTGAAGCTCCGAGTTGAAGTATAAAATAGCATACAGTATTGCTTCAGTCTTCATTCTTTTTTCGTTTTGTCATGAGGGCAGTGGTTAATATTGAGTATTCATAAAATAACAGCTTCGGCCACAAGAATTTAAGGAAATGGCATGTCAAGCGATTGTCTCGTCACCAAAAATTCGCAAAAGTGAGATGTATTTTTTTTCTTACGGAAAAAGTGAGATGTATTCTGTAAGCATTTTCCCATAAGTAATACTTAAATTAACGCAACAACTAACTTTCATGATCAAAATTCAAAAGATCCTGGGCATAGCCAACAGACAGTATAACCGAAACGAACTCTCACCATCTTGCCAAGAGCATTCTCAAAATAAAAGCTTGAAGATACAAAATTAAACATAATTGAATTTGAACATCCTTTGCATCTTCATTTGGTAAAGCAACACAAGCATGAGGACTTAATTTTATTTCTCTAAATTGTTTAGACATCAAAATATCAGAATCGGGCATCACAAAAGCAACTATTTTACAATAGAGTAAACTAATCATTTCTTTATGCTCAAACTAATCATTTTTAACACTTCGATAGAATTTCTAAATTGAAAATACCAACCAAAAAAAAAATCTCAATTGAAACCTGAAAGACCGGAAGATATAGTAGGATTTCTCAATTTTCTCCATCAACCGGAAATTTTCCCAATTAAACCCATGTATGAATCAGTATGCCTCAATTTGACTCTTTCTTTTCCCTCTTTCTCTATTTTGAGTTTTTGACCCTAATCGATTCAGTCTTGAATAGAAAAGACCAAACAAGAACATAAATCATACAAAAAGTCAATTGAGAAAACTAAGAAACTATTCTTTAGTTTGGCAAATACAAATCATAAATGATGCAAACATCAGGCCACGTAATACATATCCAACATTGCCCGTGCAACTTTAGACAAAGGAGAAAAACAAAAGATTAAACCTTGTTTCTATTCTTTTTATCACACCACAAATAATGAGATCTAATGGACATACTGTCATAAACAACGCAGAACCATTATGTATTTCCACGGACTAAGAAAATAAAAATCCAAGTGATCTCGCTAATCGCTATTGATTCATAATAAACCTAGACTATGCAATTAAAAACGAAAAAGAAAAATACAAACACGAGAACCACTGAAATGTGAAATCAACTATATAATTCCGGGAGCTACAAATAATGGAGATGATGAACATGCAGCTATATTAGGTTAATGAGAAACTTCACAAAATGATACAAAACATGTTACAGACAGAATGAATAAATCGATTACAGAAAATTGATAGATCCATCAACAAGATCTGCAAATCCTGTATAAAACAAAATCAAAATAACAAAGATCCGTACATATATGATAACGATCCATGTTCATCCTACGTATATAATCCAATTTGTTAATACAGATCAAGAAAATTAAAAAAAAAGAGAGAGAGAGAGAGAATAATTTTTTTCTGCATCGGTTTCGCCACAGTACCAAAATTCAACGGATCAGACGAAAGAAACCGTTACCGTTACCAGATCGAAGGTATTCAAACGCGGCCGGTGGCGGAAGGAATGGCGGAGGAGGCAACGGCGGCAGGACCGCGGAGGAAGGAGAGGAAGCCGGTGGTCTGAGATGGTTCCTGTTCATCGAGGAAGAGATCCTCCGGAGCGCGGAACGCGCCGTGGAGGCACACGACGGCGACGCCAAGCATGAGGGCGGAGACGAGGACGGAACCAACGCTGGTGAGAAACACGATGAAGACGGTGAGTGCGGAGAGGAGAGCGAGGGTTTCGAAATCGGAGAAGGTGCGGCCGAGGAGAACGAGAGGGCGATCCGAGGGGCGGAAGAGGTAGAGGAAGGTCCACGAAGCGAGGAGGCCAATGAGGAGGATGAGAGAGAACGGGTTCGTGAGGAGCGACACACCGAGGATCACCGCAACGACGGCGTAGTAGTTGACGCGGAAGTAGGAGTAGTTCTTGCGGACACGGAGGGTGGCTTCGGAGAACGATTCAGGTTTTGAGAAGGCGGAGCGATCGGCGAGCTCCGACCAGGGGCGGCGCTGGGCGAGGCCATGGCGGAGCGACTCCGAGAGGTTGTTGATGAGGACGCGGATGGCAGGGGAGGCGGCAGGGGCGTCAGATCCAGCTACGGTACCGCCGGATGCGGCGGTCGTTGCGGGTGGTGAGGCATTGGAGACGGGAAGGACGGGTGGAGCGGAGGAGGCCATATTTTGTTGCAACGGTTTAGAGAGAGAAAGGGGTTTGAGGGTGTTGGGAGTTGAGAGAGAGAAAATGAGACGTGAGGGTTGCGATGTGAATTTTTTTGTGTTGCGATTTTGTGAATTGGAAGAAAAAGAAGAGGGGTTTTTGTTTTTGTTGTGAGAGGGGGAGGAAGGTGAAGGGAAAGGGACGGTCACGAGGAAATTATATATTTATTGCTTAATGGTTAAGGTGTCGAATCCACCACCGACGAAAAAATGCAGTGGCGTTTGCGGGTACGATTCCAATTGGTTCCTTCTCGTCACACGACGTTTATATCGCGCCCACGCGTTTGCTGAAGTGTCATGCAGGTCAATAAAAAAGAAAATTTAATATTTTATTTTTAATAAAATAATAAATTAATGGTCAATAAAGAGGATTACCGGTATGCATCTTTAGATTGAACCATGGATTTAGGGATTTAGATTCACTGCCTGCCTTCCTCAAAGATCAACATGTTAGGCTTTTGCACGAGAGAGGAAGGTAAGATATACATACCGTTAATAGTGATTTTCGTTCATGTAATATGAGAAATCCGGTTTTAGTCTTTACAGAAAACATTATTTGTTTTTGTTTTTATAATATAAATTTTTTTATTTTTAGTCCTTGTAGTTTTAATTTTAGTCTCTATAATATTTGTTTATTTTGAATTTAATTTTTATATGATCTATATTATATGGACTAAAATCAACATGGACTACGTGTTATAGGGACTAGAATTATCATGAAAAACCATTACAGGGATTAAAATCGAAACAATAAGGACCAAAAACAAAAATTTCTATATTGCAGGAACAAAAAACAAAAAAACAAAATTTACATGGACTAAAACTAAATTTTACTTATATTACGGGACGAAAAACGCTATTAAAAAAAAATGTAAGATTAAAGAGAGTACTAAAGTAGAGAGACAGAGATAAAGGCTTGGTGCTTTTGGTTCTCTTGGATTTAGTGGTGCTTTTGCTAATTCTATGTTTGGACTTTGAAACGTAAGGTTTAAAATGAGAATGAAATTTTTAGTGTACGCATGTTTCAACGAAGAATGTTTTTAAATAAAAAACTAATTTTATAAAACTTTTCAATTATATTTTACTTATTTTTATAATCATTTTTTTAAGTTTTCAATTCATAAAAAATTGTTTATTCGTTTTTTTCATTTCAAAACTCAACTTTGGATTGTAAAAAACAATTATATTTCAAAAAAATTAGTTAATAGAAATCTCACAAAAATGAAAATCTTTGTTAGCAGGTGTGGGATTTTTATGATCTCCCTTTATGTATTATTGTACATGCTATAAACAGGAAAATCTAATTGTGAAAAAAAAAGGAAAATCTAAGTCCAAAAGTTAATAAGCACTCAAATCTTTATAGTACTCATGTTTTGGGTAAAATAGTACAAACGCCTTAACAACATCAATCAAACCCCTTATATAGGCCTCTAAGGCTTCCCTTAACTGCTCCTACATGCCTTCTCCCCTTCTTTGGGTTGCGCCTTCATGACTTTGTGTGCTTCGCTCCCGTGGCTCTGTGCTCCCTGCACTTTTGCGTTGTGGATGGTTATACCTGGTTTGCAATTACCTAGGGGAGACGATCATGCTTCCCCAAACTTGCCTTGGATCTTCATCTATTGGGCCTTATACTGCTTTGGGCCCCCTAAGGGTCTCCTGGTGAATGCTTAGAATAACAAAATATGACCCCCCAAAAAAAAAAGAATAACAAAAGGGGTTCTGGGACTAATGGGCCATACCGAACATGAGCCCCCAAGATTAGAGTTTGATAGGCGAATAAGCTTAGGAGTTTGCTAAGGGCACCCTCCATTTTGCTTGGGACACCCTCCATTTAGGGGTTTTGACCAAAATACACCCAGATAAAAGTATCAACATATTTTTTTTTCATTCGCCTCACTCGCAAATATGCTATTTGCGAGTGTACAATTTGAACGTGGCAAAAACACAAGAAAGAGGGTTTGAATTGAGTTTTATAAATCTTTTCCCAAAACTTGTGTGTTTATGAAAACCGTTTCAAAACAGCTTATTAATAAAATAATGAAGTAAGTAAGTAAAGAAAAGAGAAGAGAATGACACAGTGATTTATACTGGTTCACTATAACCTGATAGCTACGTCTAGTCCCATCACACACTTGAAGGATTTCTCCACTATAATCAACCTGATTACACTTGAGAGTATAGTTCTGCCAAACTGGCTATACTCACAACTTCTTAGAACGACTTAGTGTAGTCAAGCCTCTAAGGAATACAACCACTACTGGGCTAAATATAATGTTCAAAAATGGTTTGAAACAATATCAAATAACTGTCAACAGAGAGGATATACAATGAAAACCTTAAGCACAAGAAATAACTTTCAACCAGAAAGAATAAAACGAATAAGTGCTTGTTCAATGTGATCTCAGATACTTGGAATGATTTTTAGTTGCTCACTTTGTATCACAGCTTTTTGTTAACCTACTTCAGTGGGAGAAGTAAGGTATATATAGCTAGGGTTGTGAATAGTGCCGTTGTGACCTAACAACTCTTTCACTAATGGACAAAACTTCAGATCCCCTTATTGTGGCTTTTAGCAAGTCACGTCACTTTCCATTCTGTGCTTGCATACAAACACATCAGACTTTTGCAGGATCTTGTCCCTTATGATCTTTTTGAAAATAAGACACTTTTTGAGCAAGTTTTCTGATGATTATATTTGTTGACATTCCTTTTGGCCTTTGATTCCTCGTACATTAAAATACTCATCAATGAGGCCTCTTAAATACATAAAGTAGCCTTTAATAAACATTCAGTCTGATTTCCAATCAGAGCATCTGTCAAACAGTCGATGCTTGTTACTGAGATACTCTGTTCACCAGAGTGAGCTTCAAATAGAGGCAAGTTTTTCAGTGCAAAAATTGTTGTCCTTTCATATAAGAGAGTCTTGTAGAAACAGACGAAGGCTTCCACTGTGTAGTCCATTCATAGTCTGTTGAGTATTGACCAATAATAGAGCGTTGACTAAATCAAAGCATGGTCTCACTAGAGCATGGTCTACCAGAGCGTTGACTACCAATAGAGCGCTGACCAAGACAGAGTGAGGCTATCAGATGATGACGCTGGCAACTTTCAGAGGATCAATGTCAGACTCAGATTCATGAAACTGAGAGTGAAATACACACTTTCACTTAGTCTTCTGAGATAATTTCTTCTGATAAATAGTGACTTCTGCACACTAACAAACACATCAGAGGATAAATTGTTCTAATAACTATTTGTTATCATCAAAATAATTAAGGGTCATTGTTTCTGAATTCACTTGATTCTAACAATCTTTCACTTTTTGATGATGACAAATACATAGATAGATGAACAATTTTCCATTAGAAAAATATTTAGTTAAGAGAATTTCAGAGGCTCCCCCTGAATTAAGCACATATAAATATTTTCTAAATGTAAAGTCACATCAGATGAATGTATCACATCAAAGCATTTCAAATAAAGTATCAGAGCTTTCATAAACAGAATGATCTTTCACATCATATATTTATTTATACAACATCAGATCACACATTCCAAGTTATGTATTAGAGTGAATAATATAAAAATGCAATGCATGATGACACTTGGTTGATACATCAGGTTTATCAATTACTCTATATTTCTATATTTTCTTCTCCCCCTTTTGTCATCAGACAAAAAAGGTTAAGAATAAATAAAGAACATCATAGTCAAAACAGAGTTTGAGAAAGATAAAGTTAAAACAGAATAAGTATCAAAAGATAATGATTTCATTGCTCAGGTAAAAATACCATAGTACAAAATAGTTTTCCAACTAAAAAGATAAAAACAAGTACAAGGCCAAAAACAAAAAGGGTGAAAAACCTAAAGGCTATCTAAGGTTTCTTCAAGTGATCCACTATAAACTGCAGCATAGAAGTGACATCCTCATGTCTTTTGTTTGAAACTTCCATGAATTCCTTGAAGCTTTTGTTGTCTTCAACAGGTTGGTCCAATACCTCTTTAGGAACAACAACAGAATGACTGGTGGATGCAGAAGTAGACCCAGAAGTAGAAGGTTGGGTCACCATTGTAGTTGAAGCAGGAGGAGGAAGAGTTACTGGTTCTGGTGCAGGTGGAGGTATAGGAGCAGGTTTAGGTTCCCAAACAGTAGGGGTTACAACCCTTTGAGGTACCTTCCAAGTAGAAGAAGTTAGGAGTCTTCTGTTTTTCTCAAGTTGATCCCTTTTGTGTTTCTCAAACTAGAAGTTCACAAAGTACCAATTATCCATGAAGTCTTCCAGAGCCAAAGCAGATCCAACACCATCCATTCTGTCTTCTTCAATGTATTTCTCTATATCCAGCTCAAAAGTTGTCTTAGCCTTAAATACCTCATATCTAGCAAAAAGGTGTGGATTAGGAGGCACAACTACTGCTTCACGATGGTTGAGAGATGGTTCACAACCAATTTGAACAACTAGAGTAGGAGGTGCAGGAAGGTGCAGGGTTGGTGGATCAATGATGGTTACATCATCATCTTCCAGTTCAAGTTCTTGAACTACTTCAGCAGCAATTGTAGCAGCAATGACCAGGTCATCATCTATAATTAGTTCTGTAGTAGATTCAGGCTCAGGTAGAATTGGTGAATGAGGTGGAGAAGGGATTTGTGGTGGTGAAGATAGTAGTATAGCAAGGGGTTGTAAGGTAGTGAGGGGTTGAACATCACAAATCGTATCAGAGCCAGGTGTAGGGGATCGGGGTTCCTGGATAATAGGCTTAGGTTCTGTTTCAGGATGTGATGGTAGGTTTAGGTTAGGTTGAATTAATGGAGGTGATTTAGGGCTAGGTGGAGGAGTGGTAGGTTTAGGTTGTGGTGAAGGTGTTTTAGTGGGTTCTGGTGGTGTTGATTGTGTAGTTTGTGGTGGTGGTGTGGTAGTTATTTGTGGTTGAGGTGAAGGAATTGGTGTGGGTTGTGGTGAAGGTATAAATGCAGCAGTAGTTGTTGTTGGGTGGACAACAGAGAGGGGTTCAATATAAGGAATTGAGACTTTGGGTAAAGGTCTTTATCTCTGTCTCAATGGGACATGATCTTCTTCATCATCATCGGATGAAGAGGAGTCAGAGGGTAATGGAGGCAAAAGCTTTTTAGGAGGTGAAGGTTTAGAAGGTTTGGGAGAAGGAACAGATTTAGAAGTTTGTGGAGGAGGAATAGGTTTTGATGGTTGGAGGGGAAGAATAGGGTTTGAGGGTAAAGGTTGAGAGGATTGTGGGGGTTGGATTGCAGAAACACCTGTAGCAGCAGTGCTAGTACCATAAACAGAGTCATACAAGTTAACAACTTGATCAAGTACCTTGGGTTTCTTAGCAGCAGGGAGATCAGCCAACTTAGTTAATCTCTTCAACTTTGTGGTGGGTGCAATAGCAGTAATGGTGGAGGCAACCACAGGAGGAGCAGTTGCAGCAGCAGAGGCTTCATCCTGAAGCCTTTTCCGTGTAAGATCCTCATGAAATAAATGACATTCCTCTTGAGATTTTTTAATCATCTCATCAACTTCAACCATCTTCTCCTCTATTTCTTCTGGCATTACTGAGGGCATGAAGACAAGTCTTACCAGTGGGACCAGTGGAGGTGCTTGGGAGCCAATCGAAATACCAATACTCCTTGTTACTCTTCTGGTAGGCTCAAGAGAGGCAACCTCAGTGATCTTCCGCTTTCCTTTCCTGGCAGGTTTGGCAGCAGTTTCCTCTTCCTTCTGAATAGCAGCAATGACTGCAGAAGACAAAAGCTTCATCTTCTTCAGGTTGTCACTGTTGAAGATTGGGGCACTGCATGTTTGGAGTGCAACTCCAGTTTCTTCAGTGTTTAACACTTGAAGGTGCCTGATTAATCCTTGATTGTCCAAAATCGCAGAGATTACCCTTCCATAGGGTATGTTCAGGTTCTTCCCTTCCCTGGAGAAAGCAATGTTTCTGCGCAAGTGATCAAAGATGATGCTTGGCAGGTTGATTTTGGATTTGAGTTCATAATGCCACATTACAAATGATCCGCTGTTGTACACGGGTCAAATAATTCAAAACAGTGAATGTAGTAACAAGGTAATTCAACCTTGGTCGTCTCACAATGATCTTTAATTCGAATAATAACCAATAACAAGAACACACGAGGAAATAAAATGGGGGGTTTCGATTATGGGAAACAGATTATGAAAAATAGAAATATCAATGTATAAAAACGACTAATCCATTGGTTCGGGATAGTTATTACTTAAACCTATCACGGATTTTCAAAGAATTATTCTCTTTCATGATTCTATTCTTGTTTGATCACAGAATTAACCAATCAAGCGTTGATTAAACCTATACGAATTCCTACTGGATTAAGCATGACAGAATTCAATTAATTATAAATAAGGAACAAGCATCGCAAAAACATAATTAATTTAATAACCGAATTCAATCAAACATATAACTAAGCGTTATAGATCCTATTGATCTCTATTCGAAATAAACCAAAACAAACGTTCAACTTATTTCAAATATCTCAAATCAGAGAGCAAAAACGAAGTTGATATGATTAAGCATCAACACCTAAAACGAATTCGCAAACAGAAATCAAAGAGATGAAAGATCAAAAGGAAAAGAAATAGAAACACAAAATCGAGTTTAACATTAATAACAAACCTCAAGATCCTTATAAAAAATCCCTAACCAGTGAATTAATCTAAAAAGTTTAGCCTTCCATGAAAGGTTTGGCCAAAAACGAGATTAAGAAGGAGAGAAGGAGAAAAGATTGCTAAAAGCTCAAAAAGGGCAAAAGATTCAAACGTAATCAAAAGGTACCTCTTAAGACTCTAAAGATCCTATTTATAATCTCTCCTAGGTTAACCTAGATAATCCAAAGTTTTTGACCAAAGAGAAAGGCCCAAAAGAGATTAATTAGCCCAATAACAACTAATCACATGAGAAAGTGATCCAAAATTCGCAATAAATCTCGCCAGCTGCAGTAATTGCCAATTTCGACCATCAAAACGTCCGAATTGGGCTTTGGTTCCAACATAAGAGTTGTAGCTCTGTTTCTTAGCTTTCCAACGCCACTAAGATCACTGCAATTGGATAAGTATAACTCAAGTTATCGCCTGCAGAAGGGGCAAGGGTCATGATGTAACAAAATCCGAAAATTAACAAAGAATTTCACTAAAGCCCAAATTAAGACCCAAAGATATAAAATATGTTAAAAAGTAATTATTGGGCATGACACACATTTGAAAACACAAAGTGCAAAGCTATAAAAGGTGCATTAAAATGCATTGATCAAATTCTCCCACCCTTAAGCTTTTGCACTCCGAGCAAAACTCATGGTCAAGACAAAAGAAAATAAACAAAGCAAAGATGCATTTTCAGTGAACCCCAAGGATGCAGAGTGGCAAGTGAAATGCTCAATCAAGGTTTCAAGGAACCATGGCAATCATGAATAACATCTTATTACCTTCCAAGCAAAAAAGAGGATAGAATAACCAAAGAATAAATCAAGAGTGATAGAATCCTCACAAGAAATAAAGATCTCTCAAACTCTCAAGTGTCTAGGCTAATGTTTACACTCGAAGCACATCATGAAGCTAGCACTACCATAGGCTTGACAAGCCTCTAACATCCACACTTGAAGCACATGCACACAAAGATCAAAAGGTCTTTATTAAGGTTAAAATGGGGCCAAGGTCAAGGTGGGATAATTGAAAGGGTAACTAAGCTATAAAATCAAAGAGGATCGAAGAGCAATGGAAAACAACTGCCAAATAATCATGGGGGCAACTCAACCAAATTTTAATCCATTTTTTCACTTTCACACTTTCCTTCTTTATTATCACCTTTCTTCTTTTTCTTTTTTCTTTTTTTCTTTTTTTAATTTTTTTGCACTTGCCAAATTTCCAATGAAGCACAACATTTAGATATTCTAAGATAACCACAACTTTGAGCACCCCCACACGTATGCAATATTTATTATCAATTTATTTTTCAAAGCAAAACTCCTTTATCCTCTAAGATTGGGTCATATCATTGTTTTTCACTTTTAGGCTTGTAATGAGCTATATAACAAAGAATGGGATAAATAGGCTCAAAGGGACTAAACAAAGGGATAATTACAAGGTAGGCTTATTTGGCTAGTAGTTAAAAAGAACAAAAATTGCCTAGATCATTTCATTGCATGCATGTGAACAAGAGTTTCAACAAGAGTCAAGTCAAGTTCTAGAGTAACCAACAAACATGAGTGAAATCACACAAGAAAGAAAGAGAATGGTAAAGTGTATTCCATCCATTATAAGGCCCAAATTTCACCAAGGACTAAGATCTATCACAAATGATGCATAATTTAGTATTCAAATCCAACTTATCATACTAAGAATGCAAGGAAGTCATCCATATCATGCCACAAGACCTATAGTCCTAGAATAGTGAAATCACTCCCAACTCATACAAACCAAGAAATTCAACGAAAAAGCATGCAAAAATAACAATTTTTGTTTTTTTCCCAAACAAAATTGCAAAACAAAAACAAAATAAAACTACTATGCTAAAAGATCTCTCCCCACACTTAAATCACACATTGTCCTCAATGTAAGCAACAAGTATAAAATAAGAGTAAGGAGTAAGAAAAGAAAACTCCCTCTTCAAGGTGGCTTTTTCAAGGAGAGCTCTTCTACAATCTTCTCTTCAAGTGCGGGGCTCTCATGGCAAAGCTTGAGGCAGTGTCCATTGACTTTGAAGACTTTATTGGTGGCTTCACTTTTTATTCCCATTGCACCATAAGGAACAGTGTTAGTAGCAACAAAAGGGCTAGTCCACTTGGATCGAAGTTTACCCGCCATGATTTTAAGGCGAGAGTTGAACACATGGAAGTTGACCGAAAACCGATTTTTCTACTAACTCAATGTCAAATCCAATGTTAAAACCTGAAACACAATCAAAACACAAAATCAAATGTTAGAACGTTAGTAGGGCTCTTGAATTGGCAACTATTGATCAGAGAACCCCGGCAACGGCGCCAATTTGATTCGCTATCACACACGGGTCAAATAATTCAAAACAGTGAATGTAGTAACATGGTAATTCAACCTTGGTCGTCTCACAAGGATCTCTAATTCGAATAATAACCAAGAACAAGAACACACGAGGAAATAAAATGGGGGGTTTCGATTATGGGAAATAGATTATAAAAAATAGAAATATCAATGTATAAAAACGACTAATCCACTAGTTCGGGATAGTTATTACTTGGACCTATCACGGGTTTTCAAAGAATTATTCTCTTTCGTGATTCTATTCTTGTTTGATCACAGAATTAACCAATCAAGCATTGATTAAACCTATACGAATTCCTAGTTGATTAAGCATCACATAATTCAATTAACTATGAATAAGGAACAAGCGTCACAAAAACATAATTAATTTAATAATCGAATTCAATCAAACCTATAACTAAGCGTTATAGATCCTATTGATCTCTATTCGAAATAAACCAAAACAAGCGTTCAACTTATTTCAAATAATCTCAAATCAGAGAGCAAAAACGAAGTTGATATGATTAAGCATCAACACCTAAAATGAATTCGCAAACAGAAATCAAAGAGATGAAAGATCAAAAGGAAAAGAAATAGAAACACAAAATCGAATTTAACATTAATAACAAACCTCAAGATCCTTATAAAAACTCCCTAACCAGTGAATTAATCTAAAAGGTTTAGCCTTCCATGAAAGGTTTGGCCAAAAACGAGATTAAGAAGGAGAGAAGGAGAAAAGATTGCTAAAAGCTCAAAAACGGCAAAAGATTCAAAAGTAATCCAAAGGTATCTCCTAAGACTCTAAAGATCCTATTTATAATCTTTTCTAGGTTAACCTAGATAATCCAAAGTTTTTGACCAAAGAGAAAGGCCCAAAAGAGATTAATTAGCCCAATAACAACTAATCACATGAGAAAGTGATCCAAAATTCGCAATAAATCTCATCATCTGCAGTAATTGGCAATTTCGACCATCAAAACGTCTGAACTGGCCTTCGGTACCAACATAAGAGTTGCAGCTCTATTTCTTAGCTTTCCAACGCCACCAAGATCTCTGCAATCGGATAAGTATAGCCCAAGCTATGGCCTGCAGAAGGAGCAAGGGTCAGGATGTAACAAAATCCAAAAATCAACAAAGAATTTCATTAAAGCCCAAATTAAGACCTAAAGATATAAAACATGTTAAAAAGTAATTATTGGGCATGACACACATTTAAAAAACATAGAGTGCAAAGCTATAAAAGGTGCATTAAAATGCATTGATTAACGAACTTGTGGTCTGAGCTTACGGTGTCCACTGATCCAGACTTAGGTAGAATGCAATTCTTGATGATTTTGAAAAGCACCCTGAATCTGTTCTTCATATCCATAACCTTTGAACTATCAAGCTTTTCTTAGATTCTAGAGTTGATGGTGTCCATTCCACCATGCCCGTCTTCCCAGTTATTCATGATTCTTCTTCCCAAGTTAGGGCACTTAATAACATCAGCAATCAAATCTTGAGTTATCACAATGTGTCTCTTTTGAACATAACTGTGGATGGTGTTGTCCTTGGTTCTAGAAAATCTCCAAAACTCCTTCACAAGCTCGTAGTAGATAGGGTAGTTCTCCATGTAGAAGAAATCTACAATGCCCATATCAGCAAAGTCAGCTCTAAAAGGATACCCATTATCTTCCAGATCTTTGAAGTTCACATTTGATTCACACATCACTTTCAGTTGATGTTGCTCTGCGTTCACTAGAGTAGGTTCAGGTTCAGGGTCAGGACCATACACAACCGGTAGTAGTGAAGCGGCCATTTGAGAGAGAGCAGTAGAAGCAGCGAGCGAAAAATGGGGTTTAGGGTTCAAGTGTAAGGGTTCTCAGAGAGAGATAGAGTGGGTAGTGGGTGAGTGAGTGGGTAATAAACGTGTTGAAGAAGGCAAACTGCCTTGTTCAGTTTTCAAAATAAAAGAAATAAAAACTCTGTCGTTTCAAATTAGAAACGTGTCACACACAGTTTTAAAGAGGCGCAGTAAAACTGTCCTCGGGTAGTAAAAACAATTATGACTCAGTGAGAGTAACTCTCATACACTAATGCATCGACCAGTCTTAGAGAGATACGTGTACATAAAGATTCCCAGAGGGACTATGTAACAGACTCACATGAATATGAACAGTTAACAACAACAGATGATGCAAATAATAATTAATAAATAATTAATAAATAATAAAATAATGAGTATATAAAAATAGAGGCAACTTAAAAAACAGAGACATATATGTATAACAGACGATCGCAAAAAACAGAGGCATGTTAGAAAAACAGACGTAATAACAAAAACAGAGGCACATGTCAAAAACAGACGCACACATAGAAACAGAGGCACATATGCAATTTGACGCAAGCAATTCAAAGGCACAAAAATCAGAGGCAAATATATTCAAATTAAACACTTATTCATTTATAAGATGAAAATTCAAGTTCTTTCTTATAAAGTTGAACCTATCTTCAGCAAGGGGTTTTGTAAAGATATATGCCCATTGATGGTCAGTATCAATAAATTTAATTTCAAGTATCCCTTTTTGAACATAGTCTCTAATGAAGTAATATTTAATTTCAATATGTTTAGCACATGAATGCAAAATAGGATTCTTGTCAAACATATTGCAGAGGTATTATCACAATATATATGAATATTACTCTCTTTTATCTAATAGTCCTCAAGCTAATACTTCATTCATAGAAGTTGTGAGCTACAACTTGCTGCAGATATATACTCAACTTCTGTTGTTGATAGTGCAATTGTGTTTTGCTTTTTGCTGGACCATGAGATAAGGTTTGCTCCAAGAAATTCACAGCCACTACTTGTGCTCTTTCTTTCAATCCTATCTCCAGCAAAGTTAGCATCACAGAACCCTACTAACTTGTAATTATTTGAATTCTTATAAAGCAAACCGAGGTTAGTAGTTCCTTTGAGATACCTAAAAATTCTCTTAACAGCAGTTAGGTGAGATTCTCTATGATCAGATTGGAATCTTGCACATAAGCACACACTAAACATAATATCAGGCCTTGAGGCAGTAAGATAAAGGAGTGAACCGATCATACCTCTATATACTTTTTGGTCTACCTTTTTACTAGATCCATCTTTGCCTATAGCACATGTTGGATGCATTGGTGTGCTCATTGATTTGGTTTCCTCAAGCTTGAACTTCTTGCATCGCAAGTATCCATCCATCGTCTGTTAGTGCTTCATCAATCATCTTAGGCTCAATTTCTGACAGGAACTCAAAGTCAGAGTGTTCCCTAAGAGATGATCTTGTTCTAACTCTATCACTCGGTTCACCAATGATCTGGTCCTTAGGGTGATGAGTTTTGAACTTCCAATCTGTTGTGGTCTTTTCTTGAGTCTTGTCACCGGACACAGAATCAGAGCCAACACCTGTGACACTATCATCTATTTCTTTGCTTATCTGCATATCTGCAATGATCTCATCTAGCTCTGACGTTTTAATGTCAGGCTTCTTATCATCAAATTTCACATGCATAGACTCATCAATAATTCATGTTTCTTTGTTGTATACTCTGTAAGCTTTAGAGCGTTCACAATATCCCAAAAAGATAGCTTTGTGTGATTTTGAGTCAAATTTTCCAAGACTGTCCTTTGTATTGAGAACAAAGTAGTCACACCCAAATTGGTAAAAATATGAAATATTGGGTTTTCTTCCTTTCCACAATTCATAAAGAGTCTTATTTAAGATAGGTCTAATATAGATTCTATTTTGAATATAACATGTAGTGTTTACTGCTTCTGCCCAAAAGTGCTTTGCGACATTAGTTTCGTGAATCATGGTTCTGGCCATTTCTTGAAGGGATCTATTTTTCCTTTCTACAACACCATTTTGTTGTGGTGTTCTAGGTGATGAAAAATTGTGAGAGATGCCATACTCTTTACAGAAGTTTTGAAATTGTTCATTTTCAAATTCTTCACCATGATCACTTCTAATTGTTGTAATACAGAAACCTTTTTCATTTTGCACTTGTTTGCAGAAAACAGAAAACATTCATCATTGTATGCAAGGAATTTTACCCATGTCCATCTAGTATAGTCATCAACAATTACAAGTCTATATTTCTTTCCAGACAAAGATGCGGTTCTGGTTGGACCAAATAAATCTAAATGCAAAAGCTCAAGTGGCCTTGAGGTGGAAACAATATTTTTGGATTCAAAAGAAGATCTTGTTTGTTTCCCTTTTTGGCATGCTTCACAAAAAGCATCAGATTGATACCTAAGATTTGGTAAACCTCTAACAAGTTCTTTTTTGGTAAGCTTTGAGATTAACATTAAGCTGGCATGACCCAATCTTTTGTGCCAAGTCCATTGCTTTTCATCAACTGACAAAATGCACTTGACATTTTGATTTGCCAACTCAAAAAGTTTTATTTTATAAATATTGTTCTTTCTCTTTGCTTTAAAGAAAATGGAGCCATCTTTCTTGCTTCTGACTATACCGGCATTATCACTAAAGCCAACATCATAACCACTATCGCATAATGACTTAAACTTTGTAGGTTATGTTTCATGCCATCAACAAGTAAAACATTATCAATAGAAGATAGAAATTTCTCACCAACTCTTCCACTTCCAATGATTTTACCTTTTTGGTTTCCTCCGAAACCCACTGTTCCACTTTCTTTAAGTTGGAGTTCTTGGAACATACGCCTTTCTCCCATCATGTGACGTAAGCAACCACTATCCAAGTACCAGGACTGGTGTTTCAACTCTGTTGCTAAGCAGATCTGTAACATATACAATCTTGTCCTTAGGTACCCAAATCTTTTTGGGTCCTCTTTTGTTAGTTCTAGAAGGAAACTTATCCTTCTTATTTTTCAATTCATAACAGATACTTCTTATGTGTCCTTTCTTTTTGTAGAAAGTACAAAGCAGACAATCACTATGATTGTTGATATCTTTGGATTTCAAATTCGTGTTTTGAAAGGTGGGTTCCTCTGGTTTATAACCAAGACCTTTTTTACCATTTTGGCTTACGCCCCAAATCATAGATGCTTATTTGCTTCGTGTAACACACTCAACAAGAAATCTTTGAAATCCCTCTTCATATTTTGAAGAGTTACATTCAATCTTTTCCTTAGTCTTAGAGCTGTCACTCACCAGATGGTAGTTTTCAGCTTTGATTTTCTCATTCTCTTCATTGAGTATTCGAAATTCTTTTGAAAGTTTTGAGAATTTCTTTTTCAAAGATTTATATCCAATGTTGAGCTTAGAAGACTCATCTAAGAGTTCATCAAAAGCTATTTGAATATCAGAAGATGAGTTAGAATCTACCTCTTCATCTTCTTCTTCACTGTCTGATCCTATGGTAGCCATCAGAGCCATGTTGGCTTGTTCCTCATCATCATCAGACGATGATGAATCAGAATCATCCCATGTTGCCATGAGACCCTTCTTTTTCTTGCCTTTGAAACCGCCTTTCCTTGGTTTCTCTTTCTCGAGTTGTGGACATTCAGACTTAAAATGTCCTGGCTTTTTGTACTAGTAGCAAGTAACTTGACTTTTGTCCTTGTAGTCCTTCTTATCCCTTGAATCTTTCTGTTCCCTTGAGTCCTTCTTGTGGAACTGCTTCCTGAACCTTCCTTTGTTTTTCCACATACGTTGAATTTTCCTTGATATTAAGGAAATTTCTTTGTCTGTGTCTCCACCACTCTCATCGGACGATCCTTCGTCTGCTTCTAGTTCAGCTTGAAGTGCTTTGGAAGAGGAAGCTTTGTTTGTAGATTTCAAAGCAATAGACTTTGATTTCTTAGGAGGTTCTTCTTCATCTAGCTCAAGCTCATGAGCTCTCAAGGAGCTCAGAAGATCTTCAAGACACAAGGCGTTCAGGTCCTTGGCTTCTTGAATAGCCGTGACCTTAGGTCTCAACTTCTTTGGCAGGCTTCTTAAGATTTTCTTTACGTGATCAGCTGTGGTATAGCTTTTCTTAGGAACCTTTAGACCATGAACTAATGTTTGGAATCTTCCAAACATAGTTTCAATGCTTTCACCCTCTTCCATTTTGAAGAGTTCATATTGTCTAATCAAGATATTAGCCTTGGTTTCTTGCACTTGGGAAATACCCTCATAAACCAAAGCCAATGAGTCCCAAATCTCTTTGGCAGTTTCATTCTTTCCGTATTTCTCGTATTCATTCTCAGAAATAGCACAAATAAGGTAATATCTTGCTTTCTGATGTAGTTGATAAGCTTTTTTTTTGCTCATCTTCCCATTTGTCCCTAGGAATAGGTTTATTCCTAGAATCAACCGGTTCATTGTATTGTTTTTGAACCATATCCTATAGTTCGAATTTTTGAGACTCGAAGAAGGATTTAACTTTATCTTTCCAGTTGTCGAAGTTTGTTCCAGTGAACAAAGGAGGACGATTAACGTGACCACCGACTTCGTTGCTTGCCACGTATAAAGAATAAGATCTTTTCCTCTTATACTGTTAAGTGCTCAACCAAGAGGCCAAGCTCTAGTACCAATTGAACGTGGCAAAAACACAAGAAAGAGGGTTTGAATTGGGTTTTAGAAATCTTTTCGCAACTTGTGTGTTTATGAAAACCGTTTCAAAACAGCTTGTTAATAAAATAATGAAGTAAGTAAGTAAGTAAAGAGAAGAGAAGAGAATGACACAGTGATTTATACTAGTTCACTATCACCTGATAGCTACGTCTAGTCCCTTCACACACTTAAAGGATTTCTCCACTATAATCAACCTGATTACACTTGAGAGTATAATTCTGCCAATCTGGCTATACTCACAACTTCTTAGAATGACTAAGTGCAGTCAAGCCTCTAAGGAATACAACCATTACTGGGCTAAATACAATGTTCAAAAATGGTTTGAAACAATATCAAATAACTCTCAACAGAGAGGATATACAATGAAAAACTTAAGCACAAGAAATAACTTTCAAACAAATAGAATAAAATGATTAAGTGCTTGTTCAATGTGATCTCAGATACTTGGAATGATTCTTGGTTGCTCACTTTGTATCACAATGTTTTTGTTAACCTCCTTCAGTGGGAGAAGTAAGGTATATATAGCTAGGGTTGTGAGCAGTGCCGTAATGACCTAACAAATCTTTCACCAATGGACAAAACTTCAGATCCCCTTATTGAGGCTTTTAGCAAGTCACATCGTTTTCCATTCTGTGCTTGCATACTGACACAACAGACTTTTGCAGGATCATGTCCCTTATGATCTTTTTGAAAATACGACACTTCTTGAGCAAGTTTTCTTATGATTATATCTGTTGACATTCTCTTTGGTCTTTGATTCCTCGTACATTAAAATACTCATCAATGAGGTCTCTTAAATACATGAAATAGCCTTTAATGAACACTCAGTCTGATTTCCAATCAGAGCATCTGTCAAACAGTCGATGCTTGTTACTGAGATACTCTGTTCACCAGAGTGAGCTTTAAACAGAGGCAGGTTCTTCACTGCAGAAATTGTTGGCCTTTCATATAAGAGAGTCTTGTAGAAACAGACAAAGGCTTCCACTGTGTAGTCCATTCATAGTCTGTTGAGTGTTGACCAATAACAGAGCATTGACTAAATCAGAGCATGGTCTCACTAGAGCATGGTCTACCAGAGCGTTGACTACCAACAGAGCGTTGACCATGACAAAGTGAGGCTATCACTTAGTCTTCTAGAATAATTTCTTCTGATAAATAGTGACTTTTGCACACTAACAAACACATCAGAGGATAAATTGTTCTAATAACTATTTGTTATCATCAAAACAATTAAGGGTCATTGTTTCTGAATCCACTTATTCCAACACAATTTTTTTGTACACTCGCAAATAGCATATTTGCAAGTGTACAAAAAAATTGTACACTTGCAAATAGCATATTTACGAATAAAAAAAAATATACACTTTCACTTAGTCTTCTAGAATAATTTCTTCTGATAAATAGTGACTTTTGCACACTAACAAACACATCAGAGGATAAATTGTTCTAATAACTATTTGTTATCATCAAAACAATTAAGGGTCATTGTTTCTGAATCCACTTATTCCAACACAATTTTTTTGTACACTCGCAAATAGCATATTTGCAAGTGTACAAAAAAATTGTACACTTGCAAATAGCATATTTACGAATAAAAAAAATACTCGCAAATATGCTATTTACGAATGTACAATTTTTTAAAAATTGCACACTCGCAAATATCATATTTGCGAGTAAAAAAAAATACTCGTAAATATGCTATTTGCGAGTGTACAAAAAAAATTGTACAATCGCAAATATCATATTTGCGAGTGGTTATCAAACATGCAAATAAGCTATTTACGCGTGTACTTTTTTCCTTTATGTTGAAAAATATCAACGGACGAGATGCGACGAACACACTTTTAACGGTTCAGATCGCATTAAGCGCTCTATAAATAGAACCGTTTTCACACACCCAATTTCACATAAACCCTAAATCAATTTCATCATCCCTTAGCCCGCTCAGGAGCCATGTCACTCACTCAGTCAACCCAGTTCTCGATGGATTCGAGCCTTGCTGTTGTCTATCACGGTGGCAGAATCACAACAAGTGCTGATGGCGTGGTTTTTGAATGTGATGTCCCAAAAATATTTAGGATCAAGACGAATCAGTTACGAAATCGTGTCAGAGTTAAAACAATTGTAAATTTAATTTTCTTGTTTAATAACACAATGGTACCTAAAAGAGTGTCATGTAGCCCACAATACTTGAGCTTGCTGGCGTCGCCAAGATAACCGTACAACTGGCATAGGGCTAAAGCTCCCTATGACCACTGTCTAACCTGACCCAAGTGACGCAACAACTCGATATATCTAGAGTCAATACGGGTGCTAGTCCTATCTGTCAGAAGAGTCATCTCGAGTAGCACTTGTATGAACGTCCTCGTTGCCTCGTCCACCTGACCCTCATCCCTCCGTCTATCATAAAGGTCTTGCAGCCAAGCTAAACTGACAGCAGTCCACCCATGGCTCGTAACCTATGCCTAGGCCTCCGCATAAGATACCCCCAATAATGACTGTAGAACAGATATAGCAATATCTATGTCCATCTCAGGGGGTATGAACAAGGCACCTCTAACCGGTATGCCCAAAATGCATGACACATCATCCAGTGTGATGGTCATCTCTCCGACTGGAAGGTGGAACAAGCTATTCTCTCGGTGCCACCTCTCAAAAAACGTAGTCAGCAACGAGTTGTCGACCATCTTGTAGCTGCAATACATCGAAATCGAGAGACCAGCTCGATCAACATGCTCCTGTACTGCAGGTGGTAAGTGGATGACGCTGTCCAAACCACGTCTGCCACTTTTTGCCGTGAGAAAAAACCCTAAGAGGTTCTTACCGGCCCTGCACACATAAAAATAAAATCCTTGTCATGAATTACACAATTAAAAGGAAAACCCTTAAATGTTTTAAAATAGTAAATAATAATTACTGCTCTGCTCCACAAGTGGTAAGCGATGTGGTCCCTGAATGAAGTAGCAGCGATGTATCGGAAGGTCCTCCAGGAAATGGTCCCTCCTCTTCCTGTGCATCAATATGCATCTTAACTGGTTCCTCGTGAGGAACCTCATGCCGATATCCCTCGTGCTGATATCCTTCGTCCTGATGTCCCTCATCCTGATGTTCCTCGTACTGAGGTTGTTGTCTACGTCGTCCCTGTCTGCTTGGGCCAGGTCTACCGTCGACAAGTCTACGACGGTGTGACACAGTCATGGCCTCCAGATGCTCTCGACGCTGTCGCTGAGCCTCTCTCGCATCCTCAACCGCCTGTCTATTAGCCTCAATCTCAGCCTCCATACTGCCAACCAAGCTGCTCCCTTGCTGTGTGGCATAACTGAAACAAAAAAAAATTAAAATCACAAATTAAAAAAAAATAAAACTCCCTCGCAAATATGGTATTTGCGAGTGAAGAAATTTCAGAGTGGAAGTGGGTTTCGCAATTACCTAAATTGCGAGTGTGGCTGATATTTGCAAAAATTTCCTCCAAGTTTGCGAGTAGGCAGAGAAAAAAATCAACTCTCTGAAATTAGAAAACTGCGAGGGAAAGAATGAAGGGGAAAAAAATTGACTTTTGATATTTTCACCTGGGGGTATTTTTGGTCAAAACGCCTAATTGGAGGGTGCCCCAAGCAATTTGGTGGGTGCCCTTAGAAAACCCCGCTTAAAAAACACTTCTTTTAGACCGCAACTTCTAAGGGCCATTATCTGTTGCCATCAAAGAATCACAAAGGGCTATAACGATCATCTTGGGTGTTGGCTATGCAGAGGATTAGTGGGCATGCGGTCTCGACCCTTTTGCATACAAACCCTTCAAAAGGTAACTAGCCTTAGGCTTTGTTTGGATTGGTGGTATAGGGTGGAATGGAATGGGATGGGAAGGTATGGAATGAGATTCCATTGTTTGGTTTTCTAAAAATTGGGTGGAATGGAATGGGAAGTGGTGGTATGGATTCCACCCAATTCCACCGTATTCTCTCATTTTGCTTCCCCCCCGATTCGGGGTGTATGAGATGGAATCGGCCACCATATTTATTAAATTACCTATTTGTCCCTCGTATTAACGCTACTTAATCAGTGGCGGGAAGAGTAGAATCAGTTCGCGCGAGAAGAATAGGCGTTTCTCTGGACCGGTGCCTTCTTCCTCATTGACAACATACGCAGCAGCTTGCTTGTGCCAAGGTTCGATCTGTTGCAACTTTTCTGTGATTGGAGTACCCCATCTTTTTCTTTTCCTGATATTCAACATTTTTTGCTTTGCTTTGTGACTTTTTGTTCTGCATTTTTCCCCCTTTCACACATGTGCTGAATCTGGATAAATAGCAGATTTCTACTCGTTCGCGCAAGCAGATTCGTTCCGTTACACATGCTTTTCGCTTTTCTCTTTTCTTTTTCACTCACCACTTTTTTTTTTGTTGATAAAAATCGCTCACCACTTTTTCTGCAAAGTTAATAGGAATGTGCATGTATCATTGTTTGTACTTGATTCTCCTTTTTCACTCACCGCCGCTTGTATCGTCGTTTGAAGGCACACCGCTTGTATCATCATTTTTTTTGAAGACACTGCTTGTATCATCGTTTGAAGGCAAGGTTTTATTATTATTTTTTCTTTTTGAAGCGGTTTTATTATTATTATTATTATTATTATTATTATTATTATTATTATTATTATTATTATTGTTATTGTTATTATTATGTGCTCTTATTATTATAATTGTTATTGTTATTATTATGTGCTCTTATTATTATTATTATTATTATTATTATTATTATTATTATTATTAAGTTGTTGTTGCTTATTCAAATTTTATTTATTTATTTATTATGTTGCTGTTCTTGGTTTTTAATTGCTTAAAAACTCTGTAAATTAGGCTTGGTTTTGTTTCCTAAGTTTTTCTTCTTCTTCTTGCTGATTGGATGTTTTTTGTCATCTTTGTGCTTTGTAGTTGGTGTTAATAATCACTTTTGATCTTAACATTTTTTTCCAGTGTTTTTCTCTTGAAATAGATATTAAAAAACGGATTGAAATAGGATCCTGCACATATATTAAATTAATTTTATTGTTTGATTTGTTATAGATGACCAATGAAGATATAAGATCCAAATATATACGCATGATAGAAATGATGGTTTTTCAAGTATCCTACATTATAGTCCTAATTTGTGCACTAAAAAACAAGTCTAGAAGATCCAAGATACCTTCCAGAATCACAGAGCATAGAGAGAGAGTTAGAAATGAACTAATGAAACGAATCGTGGGCAATGATCGATGTCATGATATAATTCGTATGGGTCCCCAAGCTTTCTTAAACTTGTGCACCTTATTACGAGATCAAGGTGGACTTACACATACACGGCAAGCAACTATTGAGGAACAAGTAGCAAAGTTCCTTCACATAGTTGGACACAATGTCAGAAATCGTGTGATGTCCTTTTTCTTTAGACGCTCTGGTGAAACTATTAGTCGTCATTTTCATAGAGTATTAGATGCTTTGATAGAGTTGGAGGAGATATTTTTGAAACAACCTGATGGGACACAAGTTCCTCCAGAGATACTTAACAGCCATAGGTTCTACCCATATTTTAAGGTAAACATAATTTTGTGTCTTAAACTAATATTAATAACTTGATGTTATACATGTTTAATGAGATAATTGAATGTCAGGACTGTGTTGGAGCAATTGATTGTACGCATGTGCGTGTCAAAGTTCCAATAGAGGATGCACCTAGATATCGTGGTAGAAAAGATTACCCTACACAAAATGTATTGGCTGCATGCTCTTTTGACTTGAAATTTACTTATGTCTTGGTTGGATGGGAAGGAACGGCATCAGACTCAAGAATAGTAAAGAGTGCTTTGACACGTGCATATCCTCTTGAAGTTCCACAAGGTAATAAAAAATATAAAAGCTTTCTATAGGTATCTAGCTTAGCCAAACTAATAAACCCATTATTTTTTTATAGGAAAATATTATCTTGCTGATGCGGGATTTCCTTTGAAGGCTTGTCTTATCACACCTTATAGGGGAGAACGATACCACTTACAAGAATATTCTAGAAATCCACCTCGAAACCCTTGTGAATTATTTAACAATCGTCATTCGTCGTTACGGATGTCTATTGAATGTGCATTTGGAGTGTTGAAGAAGAGATTTTCAGTTCTACAAACTACGATGGAACCCACATTTGGCATTGCAACGCAAAAAAAAAAAAAATCATCATGCCTTGTTGCATCTTACACAATTATTTGATGAGTGAAGACCCTAATCAGAGTCTGATAGATGAGGTCCAACACGAGCTTGCACACGAAAGGGGTTCGCAAGAGGGTCGTCAATCTCAAAGAGAAAACAATGATGATACAACTAGAGGAGAATTAATTAGAGACAATGTTGCTGCCTCTATGTGGTTAAATTACTAAAAATGTTTTCTCATTTTGTTGTTAAATTTGTTAATGATGTTTTAGGATGAACTTTATTTGGTTTTTATTAGTTGTACGCACTTTAATATCCTGTGTTTGGATTGAATTTGAGGTTATAACATGTACTTTAATTAAATGTTTGAATCTTTATTTTTGAATTGTTGTACATGTCATTTTTATTTTTATCCAAGATTAGATATGGAACCAAGTCAACCAACTCCAAAAAGGACAAGGAGATCTAAAGGAGTTGATACATGTAACTGGACAACGGCTATGGATGAGGTTTTGATTGATGCATATTTGCATCAACAAACTCTAGGAAATAAAAATGGTAACAGTATGACAACAACTGCTATGGACAACATTCTACAAGAGTTGAAGAACCACTTTCCAGACAAACCTGTTTCCAAAGACAAGATAAAAGATCACATGAAACATATTAAAACAAAGTTCAATGTTTGTTATGACATTTTCAAGAATGGTCTTAGTGGGTTTGCATGGGATGCAACAACTAATATGTGGATTGCTGAACCAGAAGTGTGGGACAAGCTAATTGAGGTACTACTAACTTTAATTACAGTAATACTTGGTTTTTTATGTGATGCCTGGTTTTATTTATTTTTTCTTAATGTAGGCCAAACCTAGAGCTGCTGAATGGAAAAACAAGCCTATAATGTTTTATGACAAACTTGTCAAACTTTTTGGGAAGGATCGAGCAACAGGAGGGCTTGAAGAAACAGCACGTGAAGTAAGAGCAAAAAGAACTACAAATGATAGGAACAACTATGCTGAGACCATAGAGGAAATTGACCATATGGTTGAAACCAATGAAGTTACATTAGAGGGATTTGAAGTTTTTGAGGAAGTTCCTCCTAACAATTCTCCAAATAGGGCTTCTATTGGTCATTCTCAAGATGCAACATCAGCTAGGACTAAGAAACGTGCAAAAAAAGTTGCTGAAGATGATACAATCATGGTTGAAATTGCTAAAACCTTCAAAGAAATGGTTGAGGTGTTTAAAATGAGCACAACAGAGATGATCAAACAAAGTAAGAATGCTAGTAGTGAGGATATTTGGGCTCAACTGGTGGATGTTGGTATTGAACAAGCTTCCTTGCCCTTGTATACATGCACCTTGTTGAACATCCTGAAGCATTGAAAGCCTTTAATGGAGTTCCGAAAGAAATGCGTAAGGAAATGTTGCCTTATATTGTGCCAAATTATCCTTTTTACTGGTAATATATATTATCCTTTTTAGTTTCTTTATGTATCATTTATAATTTGTCTTAATTTTCTTGTTTTATTGGTTTTGAGAATGTTCTATTATGTGCTTTTTGCAGATTTTGTGGAGATCTTAATGAAGAGTATTGACATATGCTATTGCCATGTTTGACTTCTTTTTGGTATGGTTGGAACGAACACTGGTGGATGTTGTTTGATGCTATATGCATGGTCTGTCTTATTTTGGTTTGGAGAGTATGTTAACATGGTGGAAATATATTCTGATGTGTAGGACCTACATATTTTGATGCATTAGGTGGCATATGTGCCCATGGGTGTTAGTTATATTGTAATATATGATCGTAGGACCTGTATATTTTGATGCATTAGGATGATCGCTTTGTAATTTCTTTTTGTAAGAAGTCTTGTGCTTGCTATCCTAATGCAAGTATAGAATTACATGCCATTAGAACTTTTGTTTCATTTGTTTTCTGGCCTTTTTATTTGGAATTGTAATCCAAACCTTCTCAGTTGATTTAGCATGCCATTAGTCTAAATGATTATCACTGTCTAACTAATAATGAATCCAAATAGCAATTAATGAAGTACTTCTTTGAGAAGAGAGGAGGATGCCACGGTGATGGAACATATGAGAAATTGAAAGAACCAGGGCGTTCAGTGCTTGGATTTATCATGCTTGATTTTAGTAGGTTTTTGCATTGTTGAGAGGCCAAAGTCATGAATCTCATAAGTTGAATGGTGGGATGTACATTGACTGAAATTGATTGAATTCTCTCCATATTTCATTATGTCTGAATAATCATTTTCCCCTTAATCATATGCCATGAAATTTGATGCTATAGGATTGTGTTAGAATGTAAACTATTGTCTTTTTTTTTTTAATTTTTTATCTTCTAGTTTACTTGCTAAGTTACTCTTCTTAATGTTCATATATTGTTTTGCAAATTGATGTTATTGAACTCTCATGGTTTGTGGTATTTATATTCTAGTCCTAGCATCCATCCAGTATTTAGCTTAAACAGGTGGTATTACGATATTTTACATCTAACTTGAGTAACTTCTGCATAATTATATGATTGATTATTTCATTATTGATGTCTGTAAATTTAAATGCAGCCAAAGATCGATGTGTAATTGAACATTTTGGACTAAGCCAATGTTATCCTCTGAACCTGTTATTACCACTTGCATATTTGATTCCCTCCCCCACAAAAAAAATAAAAAAAACTTTGTGCACACAAATGCATTAGGATGATCACTTTGTAATTTCTTTTTGCAGCAAGTGTTGTGCTTGCTATCGTAATGCAAGTATGGCATTACATTTTCACTTCAATTGATTTATTCTTTCATTTTATAATATTATGATTTAATTATAATTAACTAAATGGTATAAGTCTACATGATAGTGTGTTTTTTACATAAAAGAAAAAAAACTAGTGTGTTTTTTACATAAGAGTAAAAAGGGAATAAAAAAGTTATAACTCATTCCGCTCCGTTCGTTTTTCAAACAATGGAATAGTAAGTTTGTTCCGTTCCGTCATTTAATACCCAAACAATGGAATGAGAAAATGGTTCCGCTCCACTCCTTTACGTTCTGCTCTGTTCCCCTCCGCTTCACCCATTTTAAAATATCCAAACAAAGCCTAAGGAGCTTAGTGGGTTGAGGTTAAGAGATGTCAGGATTGTAAATGCTAGTTTCCATATTAAGGTTGCTTGGAATCCTAACATGGAAGAATATAAATTATGGGTTCAAGTCCTGCAGGCCAAATACAAATATGGTGTGCATTCATTTTCAGTTCTGAAGGTCAGACATGAAGCTTTTAATTTGTGGAGATGGGTATGCTCTATTTGGGTCTCCTTTAATAAACACCTAGTTTGGAGGGTGGGTAATGGTATTTTTGTTAAATTCTGGCTTGACAATTGGCTTCATGGGTTGGATCGCTAATAGACCATGTATTAAGGCCTAAATCAGATGGGGAGAAATCTATATGTCTTTGAAATGGTGAATCGTGCTGGGAGGTGGGACTTCAATGCCTTGACTCAAGTTTATGGCATTTGCCACAAGTTTATGGCCATTCCAACTCCATCTAATGCAAGTCAGGAAGATGCCTTAGCTTGGGGTGTATAAGGATGAGATGTTCTGTTAATTCAGCTTGTAGAGCTATTATGGGGCATAGCCAAGGGTTCCCACTTCCAATCTTCTCAACCATTTGGAAATGAGAAGGTATAGAAAGGGGAAGTCAACTGATGTGGAAATTGGCTAAGGGTGCACTACTCGAAAATCGAGAAACCGCTAATGACCAATGCTCTCTGTGTAGGCAGCAAGGGGAAACTTCAACCCATGCCTTTAGAGATTGGCTTCAACTTTTCCCTGAGAGCATAATGTAATATTTATTTGTTATGGACAGAACACAATGAATACTGGAGAATTTGACAAAGAAATTGTTATGGACCGGTCCCGAGCCGAGTCCTAGTACGCTCGCCGACCTGGTGCAGATTAGCTCGCCCCTTCCTTAGCTCGATGTCATCATCGGGAAAATTGTACCAGAAGTCGGGTCTGGCGGGTCTCAGGTCGGTGGCAATTCGTCGAGCTCGGGTAAGAAGGAACCGAGCTGATCTGCACTGTCGCGAAATATCGTGAAGAGATCGCCTAAATCCCGAATTGTCAGGGAGGGATTACCGGGCGCAGAAATCGGATCGGAGGTTTCCTTCCTTCCAAGCAACTCCACTATATAAAGGGGGCTAGACCCCCCAGGTTTGATACGCTCGACTTACTCTAAACCCTAATACATCCTGCGCCGCTTCTCCTCCAAATCCCTGTCTAACTTAGGCATCGGAGTGTTTTTGCAGGTACCACCCAAGGAGGAGGAGAACCCCACCAATTCCAGCATCAACAGAAATGAATTAAGTCATACACTTGGCCCTTTCTGTTTGGTACAACTATAGATCATATTTGGAGAAGGATAAATGATTGGATCTTTCGACAAAAATGAGTGTCTACTACTATAGATCATTTATAGATAAGGGAATGAAGTAGCAAACATCTTTGCCAAATATGGTCTGTCATTGCCTTTGGGACTCAAGCTATTTGAAGTTGCACCGACCTTTGCTTCCATGTCGTTAATAACCGACCTGGCTAAGACAATGTTTAGTAGACAATAGTTGTTCTTTGTTTTTGAACCTCGGCCTCTTTTGGACAACAATAAATAAATCAATATTGTTTAAGTTTCTTGCAAAGAGATGATTTGTCACGAGAATCATGATCTTGTTGCAAGCAGGCTATTATATTGTTTGTATAGATCCCTGCCAAAGCTCCTAATGTGAGAATCCTTTGTCACACATTCTCAGTTTGTCACTTTGTCTCACTACATACATATGATAAACCTCATTGGTTTTTATTTATAGATAAAGTCCCTCGTTGGAATGTGGTAAATTAAGGTAATGGATACGTTAATTTTTATTTTTATTGTTAAAATTTTCAGCCAATTGGTTGTCCCATCCCATCACGTGCTAGCCTGTGTAAGGCAATGATTTTTTGAGCTGTACTAGGTTGGACTAAAATAATTTTGGGTCCAGATATTATTAGCCTAGTCCATGTTTTATCTTAGGCTAATCAAGCTCAGATCATGTGGACAACTCTAGCTCTATCTAATCACAGGGTTAAATTGATGGAAAAGTCAAAAGATTTTCCACCTATGATTCTCTTCGTGCATTAAAGTGACTATCATTCCCCTTAGTAATAATAGCGATAAGGATAATAAGAGGGGACTCAAGGTTCAAAGATCTTCATCTTCACTCATCCATTTTGGAGTGTTAAGTGGGGCCGTAGTAAAACATTTCCTCAGTCACACACCTTTCCAACTCTCCAGTATCACTACCTTGAAGAACCATAACACTGACTTCCTTTCACTCCCTAGACTAACCAAATTGGCATTGCAGTTCCAAAAATCAGTCACTAGTGCCATGCCCATATTAACTAAATTGCCTCTACCATCAAACTATTCCATAGGAGGCGATTGGGAGTTACATGCTCTTTTGTTTTTATTCTTCTAGCAATGATATCTAATTATATCCAAAGGTGTAATGCTTTAATA
Source organism: Calophaca sinica (assembly GCA_037113605.1). Taxonomy (NCBI): domain Eukaryota; kingdom Viridiplantae; phylum Streptophyta; class Magnoliopsida; order Fabales; family Fabaceae; genus Calophaca; species Calophaca sinica. The sequence goes on along the minus strand of CM073734.1, from coordinate 12,872,176 downwards.
ACGGATAGTTTGGTGTTAACTTCAATTAATATCTACTTGATTACTTGATAACCAGAGCATGCACTGTGCATCGATAAAGCACTTTTGTGTATATAATTTTTTTTTACTATTTACCTATATAATATACAGTTAACAGATAAAAACTAAAAATAAGAACGATTAAATATTTTAACTACAGCTGAAATATAATACTTTATGAAACAATATTTGTATTACAACCATAATATATGTTTAATGGGTGCGTGCGTGCACACGTGTATGCATGCTCGTAGGAGCTTATTTTTAAGCTATATTACCAATTTTACCACTTTCACGTGCTTTTGTTATGTTTAATAATATTTTTGTTGAATTTTTTTCTTCTATAAAAAATAAAAAGAATGCATCTAAAATTTAGTAAGGGTATTTTGAAAGGTAAAAAAAAAATACGAATGGCAAAAGAAAGCCTTAACTAGGAAAAGTATCTCAATTCAAGGAACTGAATGAATTCCCTGAACAGATTTTCAATACCAGGTAATTTGGCCTTAAACTTTTGTCTACAACCACAAGATGAATGATAATGAAAAAGTATGCTAATTCTCAAAGCTTAAACCTCTGGCTATCTTTAATAATGAAACCTCTAACCAAATTCAAATTTATATGTTGCATAAAAAAAATCTAATCAATTTGTACCTCTTTTGTGAAGGTGTCAAAGGTCATAACACAAAACATTTCCTTCAGGAACACTATAGGGCTAGTAAATTACCAAGCAGTAGCACTAATATCAGACTCTGACCTCTCTATCTTTTACCAATGTGGGATTTTCGGTTACCAAGACAACTAATGGTTCAACTCCAATTGCCAATTTTATAGAGAATGCAAAATCAGTGGCACTATGGACTTTTTCTTTAGGTATGCCACTGCACTGTTTCAGAATTGCCAGATATTGGTCAAGAAAGGATTGCCAAAACAAAAGAACACCAACACAACTCAAGGAGGAAAATACAATGGAAGCTTATCAGGTTTCTCCATCAAATTCTACAGGATCTCTGTTGAACCTGACTTTCTTCCCTCGATTAACACCACACAGACACTCCTCGACATACTTTCGAAGCCGTACGCAATGAGACTTTTCATGCAATCTTGCATAAGAGACCTGTTGAGTCTAAAAGGGTGACAATAGTGGAATATGTCCATATAATTGGACACATTGTACAATGATGAGTATAAGAATTATGGACTCGGAGCTGGGCTACAAAACCGAGTGAAATGCCTAATTACCATGTCAAGAATGATTTTAACAACTTCACAGTGGCCCAATTCATTTTTGGGACCTATGGTTACCTTTAACAAGTGTACTGTTCATTCTTGGGTTTGGGCATCAAAACACTACCCAAGGGAAATGATAATTATAAAATAATTTCATAAAGGATAGTTTGGTGTTAACTTCAATTAATATCTACTTGACCGTGCATTGATAAAATACTTTTTGTGTATATTATTTTTTTATTATTTATATATACAATATACAGTTAAAAGATAAAAAATAAAAATAAAAACAATTAAAATTTTTAACTACAGCTGAAATATAATACTTTATGAAACAATATTTGTATTACAACCATAATACATGTTTGATGGGTGCTTGCGTGCATGCGTGTACCCATGCTCATAAGAGCTTATTTTTAAGCTATATTACCAAATTTACCACCTTTGCGTGCTTTTGTTATGTTAAATTATATTTCTATTGAAGTTTTTCCTTCTGTGAAAAAAATAAAAAGAATGCATCTAAAATTTAGAAGAAGTATTTTGAAAGGAAAAAAAACAAAAAATATGAATGGCGAAAGAAAGCTTTAACTAGGAAATGTATCCCAATTCAAGGAACAAAATGAAGTCCCCGAACATATTTTCAATACTAAGTAATTCGGCCTTAAAATTTTTGGGCACAACCACAAGATGAATGATAATGAAAATGTATGCTAATTCTCAAAGCTTAGACCTCTAGCTACCTTTAACACTGAAACCTCTAACCAAATTCTCATTAATATGTTGTATAAAAAAAATCTAATCAATTTGTACCTCTTTTGTGAATGGGTCAAAGGTAATAGCACAAGATATTTCCTTCAGGAAGACTGTAGGGCAAGTAAATTGCCAAGCAGTGGCACTAATATCGGACTCTTACCTCTCTTTTACCGATGTGAGATTTTCGGTTAACAAGATAACTAATGTGCCAACTCCAATCCCCAATTTTATAGAGAATAAAAAATCAGTGGCATTATGGACTACATCTTTAGGTATGCCACTGCAGTGTTTCAAAACTGCCAGATATTTGTCAAGAAAGGATTCCCAAAACAAAATAACACCATCACAACTCAAGGAGGAAAATACAATGGAAGCCTATCAGGTTTCTCCATCAAATTCTGCAAGATCTCTGCTGAACCTGACATTCTTCCCTCGGTTAACACCACACAGACATTCCTGTGCAGACCTTGGAAGCCGTACGCAAGGTGAGTTTTCATGCAATCCTGCATAAGTGACCCGTTGAGTCTAAAAGGATGACAATAATGGAATAGGTCCATATATTTGGACACATTGTTCTATGCTAAGTATAAGAATTTTGGACCTGAAGCTGGGCTACAAAACTGAGCGAAATGCCTAATTACTGTGTCATGATTGATTTTAGCAACTTCACAGTGGCCCAATTCATTTTGGGGACCTATGGTTACCTTCAACAAGTGTACTGTTCATTCTTGGGATTGGGCATCAAGACACTACCCAAGGGAAATGATAATTATAAAATAATTATATAAAGGATAGTTATGTGTTAACTCCAATTAATATCTACTTGATTATTTGATAACTAGAGTATGCATCGTGCATCGATAAAGTACTTTTTGTGTATATTATTTTATTATTATTTATATATACAGTTAGCAGATAAAAATAAAAATAAAAATATTAAATATTTTAACTACTGCTGAAATATAATTTATGAAACAATATTTGCATTACAAGCATAATACATGTTTCATGGGTGCATGCGTGCGTGCGAGTATGCCTGCTCGTAGAAGCTTATATTTGAGCTATAGTACCAAATTTACCACTTTCGCGTGCTTTTGTAATGTTTAATTATATTTTTATTGAAGTTTTTTCTTCAATAACAAAAAAATAATAATGCATCTAAAATTTAGTACGAGTATTTTGAAAGAAAAAACAAACAAAAAATATGAATGGCAAAAGAAAGCTTTAACTAGGAAAAGTATCCCAATTCAAGAACTGAATTAAGTCCTTGAACAGATTTTCAATACTAAGTAATTTGGCCTTAAAATTTATGTCTATAACCACAGGATGAATGATAATGAAAAATTTAGCTAATTCTCAGAGCTTAAACCTCTAGCTATCTTTTAACACCACATGGGACAATGACAATGAGCTCTGCTAGGGTTTGAAATTTTCGACACCTTGCATGTCTTCTATGTAGGGGAATGTAGTTTGCCCTTGGGGATTCTTGAATTTGATCTCACCCCCTCCATTGAACCCTTCTTTATCTTCTAAACTTCAAGAAAACTCTGCTGCACCTGGAACCACTCAGCGCAAGTCTTTTGCTAGCGCCCTGCGCAGCGCATGCAATATACCTTTGAGCCAACTCCCAAAGCCTTGCGTTAAAGGCGATGAAAGTGGAAATCACCATACCTGACGAGGAGTACTGTAACACCCGCACCTCAACATAAATTGAAAGTACGACAAATTACATTAAAGCACGGGAATTACAATTAATTTACAAACTTGATTATAGTAATCCAAGTCATAAATTAAAAACCTAAGTCATTAATCTAATAAATAGATTACAACCTCAAAAATAAAAATTAAATCAGAGTCCCCAGCCTAGAGCTTCGCCTCATCAGTCTTAGATGCCTGTTTATCTGAAAAACAATAAAAGGAATGGGGTGAGATTAAAAATCTCAGTGAGCCCTTCACGGACTCCTCACAATTCTCTTGTCGAGTCATACTAGCCTAAAACGACTAACTTAGGCATTCCATTCCTAAACATACTCTCCCTATGTACCATAAGGACTTGCTTAAAAATCTATTCAACATCCTAAACGAGAACGCCCTAAAATGTGCGAATCTAAACTTACAGCTTAGTATATTGCAGGGTAGGATAATCCTAAGTTCAATATACCCCTTAAAGGCTTGTGGATAAGCTAGACATAGAAATGTATAGCACACACACATCAATCTTATAAACATTCTTTCTTTAACCTATGTTTAGCACAGCTAAACTCAATGCAATGTAAATGCAATTTTCTTAACTAAGAACATAAGGTTCTTCTTTGCTTTATGCCTAACACATCTTTGCTTTTCTCTTATGCTATTGAATTTGGTCTTATGCTTATTCCATAGATACCAATCAACAGATCTTGCTTGCTTTCTTAAGTGATCTTATCACAACTCTTACTACTTCTATGCACTATTACTATTGAGTAATTTAGCAACTAAGGAATTTACAATCAATGCCATCATTAACTAGCTAAGCTAATTCCAATGACATTTACAAGAAATTCATCAACAATCATAAACTTAAACATCACTAAGCTCATAGTCAGCTTTTCTTTGCTATTAAGCATGTTCTAGCTATCCCCACAGGTCAAATCGTTATTCAACAGAGAATCTTCGTTACCGGGTTTTGTCAAGGCTTTAGTCCCTGGACCTCTATCAACGTCACTTACGATATGGTGGTTAGACGTCTTAACCGTCCAAGTGGCGTCCCACGAGGCTAACCATACCGATCTTCTCCTATAAATTGAGGAGACTTGCTTGGCCATTAAGTGATTTGTATCACTGCTTTCTTACTTTAATGCATGTTTAAAAATGCAACTTAGCTAACTAGGATTATCCACCCTCAACATCATTTAACTATTCAAGGAAATTTACAATAATTTCAATGAATTTAGCTTAACAATAACAACATACATCATTAACTAACTACTCACTTAGAGGTTGAAACATACCGTATCCATAATATGAACCATACCAAGTCAATACTAACTACTTCAAACATTCTTCCTATCACATAATTTCTTTGGGTCCTTTATTCGGCATCATTGCCATGAACTTAGGGCTCATTAACAAGCCTCAAAACTGACCAATATAATGGACACACATATATCAAACTCATCCCCTTGAAGCTCTATGGAGCTTACAAAGGAGTAAATATCAAACATACATATATTTGTGGGGGGTTAGGGGCAGCCATCCAACCTCTTTTTAACCAAACCCACTATAAAATCATAACAATAATAATATCTAACTCTACTTCATAAGGATATTCACAATCCCTAACTTGAACCTAGGGTTCACATATTACTTAAGAAAAAGAAATTCCTATATGTGGGACTACCTAAGGGATGAAGAACTCACCTCTATTCTTCAAGACCTTGAGCTAGAATGGTTGAACTTTACCCTCGTTGCTCTTCTTTAAGTTTTCCCTCTTTGCTCAACTTAGGGCTTCTTCAAATACTTCATCCAATTCTTGATCTACAACCTTGCATCTTCCTCTTCATGCAAGGAATTGAAGACATCACACTTTGAATCCAAGAACTTGAACCAATCTTTGAGGGAGCTTGATCTTCTTCTTCTTCTTCTTCTTCTTCTTCTTCTTCTTTCTCCTAGGGTTCCACCAAGGTTTCCATAAAAACCCAAATCTCAACTCTCAAACTCACCTTCAAACTAGAAACTAAGGAAGTCTAGTAAGAATCCCTCAACTCCCACTTAGAATCATAAAACCCTAGCTCTTTTCCCCTTTTCCCTTTTCCTTTCTCTTCTTTCCTTTCCCTTTTCTCTCTTTCTCGCATTCTGTTCGCTGCTGCTGCGTTTTAAAGCAAATTCAGGTCTGTGAATCGATTCACAGCTTATGTGTGACTCGATTCACATAGTCAAAAATGTGGCAGCTCAAATTTAAGTAAGTGAATCGATTCCCAGGCTCTCCAATTCGACACCCAGAGGCTTGTTCTTGCCTGAATTGATTCACAGAGTGAGTGAATCGATTCACACTATATAAAAATCAAGGGAACTTAATTCTAACACCCAATCTTGAGACTTTCTCCCCAAATCAACTTCAATTAACTCCTAATCAATACTTCCAATCATTTAAGGATCAAATCCAACTTATTTCTTAACTCAAAATCAATAACTTACAAATTAAAGCTTTGTGTAATCATATTTACTCAATTTGAATCCAAATTAAGCTTAAACACGACTACACAACTTCTCACAACTTATACTCAACTCAACTTAGGAAATTTGGGGCATTACATTATACTAGCTTAGTTGGTAGTAGCAAGGTGTTCCCGTGGTACATAAGCCCTCTGGTCCCGGGTTCAAGCCAAGCGAAAGGCAAAAACTGTTGGAACCTAAACGATTGAGAAGTTTAGAACCTCATTGATTTTGATGATAACAAAGTATTTTTCAAGAGAACAATTTATCTTCTAACATATCTTTGAGTGTACAGGTATCAAAACTTCATATATATGTACAAAACACTCAAGGAAGAAGAAGAAATTTACAAAAGAATTGAATACAATCCACCAGTGTCAGCATCCGAACTCACTTCAGCGTCTTGCTAACAACAAGCGTCTAGTAGTGTTACTCTTTGACACGTGGAATACTCAATTGCTGCGAGCGTCCGTCCTTTGTTCTAAGCGAGCGTCTGATCTCTTTAATGAAGCACGTGATGATCACATTGTTGCTCTTAACCTCAGACTGTTGTGGAACGGAATTCGAATTTGATTTTATGCGCTCATTTTGATGTACGAGGAAGCAAAGGTGACACCTTTAGTATAAGACAAAAATTGTACAAGGCAATTGCAAATTACAGATAGTACGAAAACGGTAATGTGTACTATTCTGATATTCTCTGGAAAGGAAGAAAAGGACTACATTTCAAATTACCTCACTCAATGGAAAGGAGCTATTTTTACTGCAACGGTAATACACTTGAAGACTCCTATAAATACCCCAAGGTATTCATTGAAGAGAAGTTGGAAAAACGGTGAAGAAACTTCATTCTGAAAGCAATATTACTCAAGTGAGCAATCAAGTTTCGTGCCAAGTTTCTGGTCTAAAAAGAACTGAACTCAGCATCTTATACTTTCTTTTAGAAAGCCATTCTGTTTTGAGCTTAATCTTTTCATCCTCTCTGTGAGAGATATTTTGATTGTATTCAAAAGTATAATCTATTTTGTAAACTGTATTTGGCCTAGTGAAGACTTTGTTCCTCAAAGGCTCGACTGCACTGAGTCGTTTTGAGAAGTTGAGAATATTGTCAAGGTTGTGACAGTAGAATACTCTTGAGGAAAATTGTAATCAGTTGATTATAGTGAAAAATCCTTCAGGAACGAAGGGACTAGACGTAGCTACCAGTTGGTGGTGAACTAGTATAAATCTCTGCGTCTCTTCCTTTACTGCTTTACATTTATCTTTACCTTGCTCAGTAAAACAAGTTTTCATAAGCGGTTTATTTTCTGCATCCGGTTAATTTCTTTGCATCCGATATACAAACAGTTTTGAAAAATCTGTGTTGTAGTGTTTATTACGTAAAGTTTACGAAAAGTTTTTTAACACAATTCAACCCCCCTTCTTGTGTTCACGTTCAGTTGGTACCAGAGCTCGGCCTCTTGGTTGAGCATTTAACAGTGTTAAGAGAAAAGATCCTATACTGTGAACATGTCTACTAAAGGTGGTCATATGAACCGTCCTCCTCTATTCGATGGAGAAAAATTTGATTACTGGAAAGATAAGATAAAAGCTTTCTTTGATTCACAACAACTTGGGTTGTGGGATATAGTTCAAAGTGGTTACATTCCTCCCACTAATCCTCGTGTTGTTGCTATAGCCAGAGAAGATTGGAATGATGAACAGAAAAAGAGATATCAAATCAATCAAAAAGCTAGATTCATTCTTATCTGTGCTATGACAGAAAAAGAATATGATAAATGTGGCAAATTTGATACTGATAAAGAAATCTGGGACTCACTCGTTTTATCTTATGAAGGCTCTGCCCAAGTAAGAGAAACCAAAGCTAGCATATTGGTTCGCCAATACGAGTTGTTCAAAATGGAAGATGGTGAAAGCATTGAAACTATGTTTGGAAGATTCCAAACACTTGTTCATGGGTTACAGGCCCTTGGAAAAAGTTACACTACACCTGACCATGTTAGAAAAATCTTAAGAAGCTTGACTAAGCAGTGGAGACCCAAGGTCACTGCTATTCAGGAAGCAAAAGATCTAAATGTCCTACGACTTGAAGATCTTATGAGTTCGTTGAAAGCTCATGAACTTAAGTTAAATGAAGAAGAACCTGTTAAAAAGGGCAAGTCTATTGCTTTGAAAGTCGCTCAACATAAAGCTAGTTCTTCCAAAGCTCTTCAGGATGAAGATGAAGCTTCAGAAGATGAAGCTTCAGAAGGAGATGTTGACACATCAGAAGATGAGCTCGCATTTATATCCAGGAAGATACAAAGAATGTGGAAGAAGAGAAACTTCAGGAGGAAGTTTCAGAAGAAAGATACTAAGGACAAGAAGGAAAACAAGGACAAGGACAAAGCTCAAGTCATTTGCTATGAATGTAAAAAGCCTGGACATTTCAAGTCCGAATGTCCTAATCTTAAGGAGAAGCCCACAAGAAGTTCTTTCAAGAAAAAAAAAGAAGAGTCTCATGGCTACATGGGAAGATCTAGACTTATCCTTATCTGAGGAGGATAATGAAGTAGAAGCAAATCTCGCACTCATGGCAAACACTGACCTTGATTCAGAAGAAGAAGTTGAAGAGGTAATAGTATATGATTCCTACTCTGAACTTCAACTTGCATTCAATGATCTTCTTAAGGACTCCGCTAGTCTCTCTGTTGAGTATAAGAATGTGAAAAAGAAATTTTCAAAATTATCACAAGACTTTCAAGCTTTAAACAAAGAAAATTCTGTACTCAATAAAGAGAACCAGAAGCTGAAAACTGAAAATCAACATCTGATGGATAACCAGCGTCTGACCGCTAACAAGCAACTGAGAGAGCTTTCGTGAAAGCTCTAAAGTTACAGGCAATCCTAAATGCAAATCAAATGATTATGAATATGCATTTCAAAAGTTTCTTGCAGAGAGTGTAACTCGAAGCAAGCAAGCTTCAATGATTTAGGGCATCAGTAAAACGACAACTCATGGTCCTGGTTATATATCAGATGAACCTCTTTTAGAAAATGATTCAGCATCTGATAAATCCAATAATCATAGTAAATGATTGCATTGTACTTACTGCAATAAACCTGGTCATTTGAAAAGTGCATGTACTGTTTTTAAAATTGTGAAGGATAAGCTTCCTTCAAGAACTAACAAGAAAGGACCCAAAAAGATATGGGTACCTATAGATAAAATAGTCTATGTTGCAGACATGCTTAGCAACAAAGTCAACACACCTATCTTGGTACTTAGACAGTGGATGCTCGCGTCACATGACGGGAGAAAAACATATGTTCCAAGAACTAAGGACAAAAGAAGCTGGATTCGTTGGTTTCGGAGGAAACCAGAAAGGTAAAATAGTTGGAATTGGTCGCATTGGTAAATGCTCTCTTCCCTCTATTGATAATGTACTATATGTTGAAGGACTTAAACATAACTTATTGAACATAAGTCAATTATGTGACAATGGTTATGAAGTCATCTTTACAGAAACTGGATGTCTAGTAAAAAGCAAGAAAGACGACTCTATTTTCTTTACTGCTAAGAGGAAACAAAATATTTACAAAATTGATCTCTCTGAACTTGCAAAACAAGATGTCAAGTGTCTCATGTCTGTTGACGAAGAACAATGGATTTGGCACAAGAGATTGGGTCATGCCAATTTGAGATTAATCTCAAAATTAAACAAGCACAGTCTTGTCAGAGGCTTACCAAATCTTAAGTATCAATCCGATGCTCTCTGTGAGGCATGTCAAAGAGGAAAACAAGTTAAAACTTCTTTTCATTCAAAAAATGTTGTTTCAACCTCTAGACCACTTGAGCTTTTGCATCTTGATCTTTTTGGTCCGACAAGGACAGCCTCTTTAAATGGAAAGAAATTTGGGTTAGTCATTGTTGATGATTTTACTAGATGGACATGGGTTAGATTCCTTGCTCACAAAGATGAGTCATACAAGATATTTACTGTATTCTGCAAAATAGTTCAAAATGAAAAAGGAATTTGTATTTCTTCTATTAGAAGTGATCATGGGGGAGAATTTGAAAATGAAAGCTTTCAAAAATTTTGTAATGATAACGGCATCTCCCACAATTTCTCCTCTCCTAGAACACCTCAACAAAATGGTGTTGTAGAAAGGAAGAATAGGTCCCTCCAAGAAATGGCCAAGACCATGATCAATGAGGCTAACATTGCAAAACATTTTTGGGCAGAAGCAGTAAACACAGCTTGTTACATTCAAAATAGAATTTCTATTAGACCTATTTTGAAGAAGACTCCATATGAATCGTGGAAAGGAAGGAAACCAAACATATCATATTTTCATTCATTTGGTTGTACGTGTTACATTTTAAATACTAAGGATCAGCTTGGTAAGTTTGATTCAAAAGCTGACAAAGGAATCTTTTTGGGATATTCTAAAAGATCTAAAGCTTTTAGAATATACAATAAAGAAACTATGACAGTGGAAGAATCCATTCATGTCAAATTTGATGACAAGAAGCCTGACACAGCCATGTCAGAGCTAGATGAATTATTTTCAGAATTAAATATAGGTAATACTACAAATAGTGAACCTACATCTTCATTGTCCGGCGGTGACCAGACACAAGAATCTTCAGAAGCTGAATTCATTAAGAGCTGGAAGTACAAAGCCAATCATCCTAAAGATCAAATCATAGGAAAACCTGGAGATAGAGTAAGAACCAGAGCCTCTTTTAAAGAGCATGCAGATATGACACTACTCTCAGAAATGGAACCTAAAACGATTGATCAAGCATTGGAAGATGAAGGTTGGATTCTGGCCATGCAAGAAGAGTTGAATCAGTTCCAAAGAAATTATGTATGGAAGCTAGTTACTCTACCAAAAGATAAGCAAGCTATTGGTACTAAATGGGTATTTAGAAACAAGCTTGATGAAGATGGAAAGGTTGTGAGAAACAAGGCAAGATTGGTTGCCCAAGGTTACTCACAAGAAGAAGGTATTGATTTTACTGAAACATTTGCACCTGTTGCAAGGTTAGAAGCTATACGCATTTTGCTTTCATTTGCTGCACATCATGATATAATTCTTTATCAAATGGATGTGAAAAGTACTTTCTTGAATGGTTTTATAACTGAGGAAGTCTTTGTAAAACAACCTCCTGGATTCGAAGACATTGAATTTCCAGAACATGTCTTCAAGCTTAAAAATGCCCTGTATGGTCTTAAGCAAGCTCCCAGAGCTTGGTATGAAAGACTGAGTACATTTTTGATGAAAAATGGCTTTACTAGAGGTCTAGTAGACACTACTCTTTTTAGAAAAACATCAAACAAGCACTTTATAATTGTTCAAATATATGTTGATGACATTATTTTTGGAGCTACTAATGAAAGCCTTTACAAAGAATTTTCTAAGCTAATGCAGGCTGAATTCGAGATGAGCATGATGGGTGAACTAAAGTTCTTCCTTGGAATTCAAATCAAACAATGCAATGATGGTATCTATATACATCAAAGCAAATATATCAAGGAATTGCTAAAGAAATTCAAATTGGTGGATTGCAAACCTATGTGTACTCCTATGACTTCCACATGCATTCTTGGTAAAGATGAAACTGGTAAAAAGGTAGATCAGAAGATGTACAGAGGTATGATTGGATCTCTACTTTATCTTACAGCTTCAAGACCTGATATTATGTTCAGCGTTTGTCTGTGTGCTAGATTTTTATCAGATCCTAGAGAATCACACTTGAGTGCTGTTAAAAGAATTTTTAGATATTTACAAGGATCTACTAATCTTGGTTTGCTTTATAAGAAATCAAAAGATTACAAGTTAGTAGGTTTCTGTGATGCCGACTTTGCTGGAGACCGAATTGAAAGAAAAAGCACAAGTGGAGGCTGCCAATTCCTTGGAGCAAATCTTGTGTCTTGGTCAAGCAAAAGGCAAAGCACGATTGCACTCTCAACACAGGTGAATATATTTCAGCAGCAAGTTGCAGCTCTCAACTTCTGTGGATGAAATATCAACTTGAAGACTATCTGATAAAATAGAGTAACATTCCTATCTTTTGTGATAATACTTCTGCAATCTGTCTTACTAAAAATCCCATATTGCATTCACGAGCCAAGCACATTGAGATTAAGCATCATTTTATAGGAGACTATGTTCAGAAGGGTATTCTCGAAATAAAATTTGTAGACACTGATCATCAGTGGGTTGACATATTTACAAAACCCCTTGCTGAAGATAGATTCAATTTTATAAGAAGAAATTTAAATTTTCATCTTATGGAAGAATGATTAATCTCAGCGTCAGATGATATGCATCATCTCAGCATCTGATATGACATAAGCATGTATACGTATAAGCATCTTATTTGTCATGTGCATCATAACTCAACGTCTGATGAATCGGTTGCGTGCGTCCGAGCGCGCACACACGTGTCACACGTGTAAAGGACTTAAGCGTCTCATCACATCTACTGAGTCGTAATTATTTATGTCTTTCGATAAAATCTTTTTACTTGATCTTACTTTTCTTTTGGCGTCTTCATTTAATGAAAAGGCGAATCTTCATTTTCTTTTCTTTTTTGATTTAATTTTTGAGTGGAAATACGAAGCGATTTTTTGAAAAAGGACTGTACCATTTTCTATCAACTTTCCCACTACTCCACATTTTTCGCTCCATCACTTCACTCTGCATTTCTTGCAAAACTGTTCTCTCTCTCTCTCTGTGTGATTTCAAACCCTAAAACCTCCATTACCCTCTCTACAACTGCTACCATGGCTGATAGAAAGGTTGGACAATACACTGCTGCCTTCGATGCCTTCTCAGAGGCAAAACTCATGAATGAGAATAGAATTGATTTTGAGAACTTCAAGCTATATGGTTTTGATTTTGAAGAAGGTTTGGAGAAACTAGGCTGGAAAAATTACTTCATCTGGGAACCAGTCGATGTACTGAGCTATGCTATAAAGGAGTTCTGGGGGAACACTTACCTACTTCCGGGAGAAATTATAGAAGGACACATCAGAGGCTTCAAGTTACGCACCATCAACTCTATCGCTCAGACCATCAAGTGCCCTTATGAAGGAATCAGTTACCATGCTAACTGGGTTGACGCTTACAAAGGAATGGAAAACGTCAACGAAGCCCTGTTCGAAAACTACCGTGAGTTGAAGAAGAAGAAGAACATAACTCCCACTGCCAAAGACTTGAAAAGCCACTATAGAGTACGACACAAAATCATCGCTAAGAGCGTGATTTTGAAGGCTGGTTCAAGCGACATAGTGAACTACGAGCAAAAGTTCATTATGAGAAACTACATGGATGGGAAGAAAATCAATCTGCCAAGGTTGATTATCAATAATCTGATAAATGCTCTTGTCTTCTCAAGGAAGAGTGTCGATAAAAAGAACATCATCAAGGTTATCCCTTATGGAGTTCTTCTCTCCATAATGATGATTAAAGATGGTGTTGTGAGAAAGCTGACCGAATCTACCAACACAGAAGAAAAAGAAAAATACTTTGGTATTGGCGCTGTTGTTTGTCCTGAAGTTTTTGGAGTCAACAGTCTAGTTAGAATGCAGCTGATAACTGGCTCTATGATAAAGAAGGTGAAATTAGAGCAACAGGAAGGAGAAGCTGAAAAGAAAACCACTAGAAGCTCAATGGCTGGTGTGAGGAGATCTGCTGAATCCCCTATACGGGAGACAAGAAGAATGAAACAGAAGGTGGCTCCTGCACCTACTGTTGAGGAACCAGAAGATGAGGATAGAATTCCTATCAGAAAGGTCTTGGAAAGAAAGAATAAGCCAACAGCTGAAAAGGATGCTTCAGCGTCCGGTCAAGGGAAGCAAGTCCCTCCTCCTCCTCCTGCCGATGTTGTCCCTAGAGGAACAAAAAGAAGGCTGGTTAAATCTTCTGAGCTTAACCCAAAGGTACTCGACTTTACTGCTGATGAGTCAGTATCTGTCTTTGATTCTCATGATATTATTCCTGCACCCCCATTGTCTGTTTCACAACCACAAACTCAAACACAAACCAAGAAAACCAGAATGAGCCTCCGACAAACCTCTATCCTCTCAAAACCTACCCAACCACCATCCAATACACTCAACCTTGACCTACCTCAAATTTCCTCAAATACCTCACTTACCACATACATTTCCAAACTTCACTCTCACCCCTTTAACCTATTATTCAAAGTACCTCCCATTAATCCTTTCAAACCCTACACACCTAAAACCTATACAATCACCAAAACCACTCCCACTTCACTCACCATTACCCATAAACCTACAGACTTCGGTGGAAGAAAGAATGTTTCGTGCATTAACAGACCTCGGTTTGTTAAGTATGAGTCATATCACAGTATCTACAATCGTCCCTCGACATAGCAATTGAAAACCTTCACCTCTGGAGTTGCCAGACTGGAGATTGCCTCTCCAATGACTGCTACCTTCAAGGATGGAGAAGACCATTTTCAGATGTCATTCAAAGGAAGATTGAGACCAGAACCTGGTAGCAGAGCAATCCCTTTCTCTGTTGACCTTCCTAAATCCCTACCACAAACTGAACCTCTCACACTGGAGGAGTGTGGAAGGTGGATCACGGATGAAGAAGCTGCCTTCATGGCACACTGTCTTGAGATGAAGAAAATTGAAGTTATCAGACAGTTCAGGGATCCTTCTTCTGTATCCATAAAGATTGTGCCAGATAGACAAAGGTGGCTACCTTGGTCTATCCCTGGGAAAAGGAAAGAACTTGCTCCTGGCAAGCAGCCATTCAGCAAGATCGGGCTCATAGAGTATGAGAAGGCTCCCAAGAAGTATAACCTTAAAGAATTCTCTAAGCTTCCTATTGCCAAGATCTCTGAGGATCATGCCAGAAGGTTTTACCTAAGTTCTCTGAAGGAAGATGAATGGAGAACTGGCTCCTCAAACTGCTGCAATGCCGAGAAAGCCACAATTCCAACAGTTGGCACTATCAGCAGAGTTACTGACACCAATCTGGGAACTACCTACTTTGATGATACGTTCAGGTGTTCAGTAATCAAGCCTCTTGACTGCGTGAAGATATATGTCCAATGGGCTGCTGTGACCAAGCACTTCGACATTGGATTTTCTTGGAGTCAACGGTCTGAATCTTAGAAAGACAAAGCCTTGTTACCATGCCTCGTCCCCCTAGTGCTTACAGAAGATGACAGGGAAAATCTGCGAAGAATATACCTGGCAGAGAATGAAGAACTCTCTTTTGCTTCTGAAGCATTGAGTGCCTTCATCAGAAGAATATGGGGAGAAGATGCTGGAAACAAGTTTGATGCTTTCACTGCTGATGTGCTTCTGCATAGGGAAACTATCTTCATGGATTTGCTGTATCCAGAAGAGGTTGAGAAAAGAAGGAGAATTCAGGCAGAATCTGAGCAGAGGAAACTTGGAAGTCACATCAAATGGTTTATACCAAACGATGCGTTCTTTCAAAAGGCTCAACAAAAAAAGGAACTGAGACTGAAGCTATCCAACTGGGTGCTAGCAGAGCATCAGAAGATGAAACCTGCACCAGAATCAGAAGCTGGACCTTCTACTTCTACTCCTGCAGTTGAAATGGTCACCATTCCTAAAGCAGAGTTTGAAGAAATGAAGGCCACTAACCTGAAAGTTACTCAGCTGGAGAATGCACTGAAGTTATTATATGAACGTCTCAACATCCCTCCACCACCTCCACCAAACCCTTAAATTTTTTCTGTGTGATATAAAATATTTTTTTGGTACTCTTATATATATATTCATTGTTTTTGCTCTGACTATTTGTCTATATATACCTATATCTGATTATCTGTTTATATATATTCAAATTTTTCTAAGTCTTATTTTGACTATGATGTGCTTTACACTCTTTTTGTCTGATGACAAAAGGGGGAGTAAAAGAAAGGTTTGATGAACACGTGAA
Source organism: Calophaca sinica (assembly GCA_037113605.1). NCBI lineage: Eukaryota > Viridiplantae > Streptophyta > Magnoliopsida > Fabales > Fabaceae > Calophaca > Calophaca sinica. The sequence continues at coordinate 12,856,039 of CM073734.1, read as the reverse complement.
AGTCTGATTGACAAATTCACTGTCCGAACACGTGAAAGTCTGATTGGATACACTAAAACAGAAGTATCATGCATATCATTTCATACATAGCATTTGTGTGGTTATTCATTGCTCTAATATCTATTAATGCGTTGATATTCATTGATCCAGTACTCTAATAATGATCAATAAAATTGGTACAATGAAAATCTTTTTGATACAATGAAAATCAGCATCCGATCTCACTTTGTTAAATATATGCTCTGATACATCTACGTATTTTTGCGATCACTTAAATGAATTTGTTTATCAACAATCGCTGTAATACCTTAATTGTTCTTATATATCTAAATTGTTAAATTCAGGGGGAGACCCTTGATATTATTTTGAAATTAAATTGTTCATCAACCTTGGATATTTTTCATCATCAAAAAGGGGGAGATTGTTGGAACCTAAACGATTGAGAAGTTTAGACCCTCATTGATTTTGATGATAACAAAGTATTTTTCAAGAGAACAATTTATCTTCTAATATATCTTTGAGTGTACAGGTATCAAAACTTCATATATATGTACAAAACACTCAAGGAAGAAGAAGAATACAAAAGAATTGAATACAATCCACCAGTGTCAGCATCCGAACTCACTGCAGCGTCTTGCTGACAGCAAGCGTCTAGTAGTGTTACTCTTTGACACGTGGAATACTCAATTGCTGCGAGCGTCCGTCCTCTATTCTGAGCGAGCGTCTGATCTCTTTAATGAAGCACGTGATGGTCACGTTGTTGCTCTTAACCTCAGACTGTTGTGGAATGGAATTCGAATTTGATTTTATGCGCTCATTTTGATGTACAAGGAAGCAAAGGTGACACCTTTAGCATAAGACAAAAATCGTACAAGGCAATTGCAAATTACAGATAGTACGAAAACGGTAATGTGTACTATTCTGATATTCTCTGGAAAGGAAGAAAAGGACTACATTTCAAATTACCTCACTCAATGGAAATGGGCTATTTTTACTGCAACGGTAATACCCTTGAAGACTCCTATAAATACCCCAAGGTATTCATTGAAGAGAAGTTGGAAAAACGGTGAAGAAACTTCATTCTGAAAGCAATATTACTCAAGTGAGCAATCAAGTTTCGTGCCAAGTTTCTAGTCTAAAAAGAACTGAACTCAGCGTCTTATACTTTCTTTTAGAAAGCCATTCTGTTTTGAGCTTAATCTTTTCATCCTCTCTGTGAGAGATATTTTGATTGTATTCAAAAGTATAATCTATTTTGTAAACTGTATTTGGCCTAGTGAAGGCTTTGTTCCTCAAAGGCTCGACTGCATTGAGTCGTTTTGAGAAGTTGAGAGTATTGTCAATATCGTGACAGTAGAATACTCTTGAGGAAAATTGTAATCAGTTGATTATAGTAAAAAATCCTTCAGGAACGAAGGGACTAGACGTAGCTACCAGTTGGTGGTGAACTAGTATAAATCTCTGCGTCTCTTCCTTTACTGCTTTACATTTACCTTTACCTTGCTCAGTAAAACAAGTTTTCATAAGCGATTTATTTTCTGCATCCGGTTAATTTCTTTGCATCCGATATACAAACAGTTTTGAAAAATCTGTGTTGTAGTGTTTATTACGTAAAGTTTGCGAAAAGTTTTTTAACACAATTCAACCCCCTTCTTGTGTTCACGTTCAAAAACTCCCTTAGAGGGAGGAGAAGTCCTATGAGTAGCACGCTTGGGAATTAAAACCCAGGGTGTTACAATAAAATGCGTCTTTTATTGTAATAGCCGGGATTTGGCCCTCGCTTAGCTCTTTGCCATCCCGCACCATTACTCATAGGACTTCTCCCCCAAGGAGTTTTTGCCTTTCGCGCGGCTCGAACCTGGTACCTTTTGGAGGGCTTAAGTACATGGGAAGCACCTTGCTACTACCAACCGAGCTAAAGGTACAAGGTTCGAGCCGCGCGAAAGGCAAAAACTCCTTGGGGGGAGAAGTCCTATGAGTAATGGTGCGGGATGACAAAGAGCTAAGCGAAGGCCAAATCCTGGCTGTTACAAGCACCAGGCTGGATTGCAAAGCTGCAAAAACCATCTTCATGGGCGCTTGTTTCCTTCCAAAGGTGATGTCCTGGCCAAACTTGATGACTTGTGCAAACAACTTTCGATTTTGTGGGGTCTTAGTGGCCGCTGGGGCATGATCTCCCTGGGAAAGGGTTATTACGAATTCATATTCTCTTCCATCGCTGATCTCAACAAGGTCAGATTGGTGCCTTCTTGGAAAGTCAAACCTGGCTTTCTGCGTTTATTTTCTTGGTCTCCAGATTTTAACCTAAATGATAAAAAACAATCCAATGTGCAATGCTGGATTCGGATCATAGGCCTGTCCCAGGAGTATTGGAGATCCAAGATTCTATTTGTGATTGCTAACAATGTAGGCACTCCTATATGTTTAGATGCGGCTACTTGTAAGAAAGCAGAAGACCGATCCTTTGGTCACTTTGCAAGAATTCTGGTTGATATTAATTTAAACAGCCTGCTGCGCAGCCAAGTTTTGGTGGAGAGGAAAGATTTTGCTTTTTTTTTTTTTTTGTAGGAGTTGAATATGAAAACTTAGCAGATTTTTGCAATTCTTGTATGTGTATTGGTCACTCAGCAGCCAGTTGTAAGAAGAGTTCAACAAGCTCAGAGGTTAATGACCAAGTAAACCAAAACAAGATTCATAAGGATCATCAAATTATGGTCCGCACGGTCCCTAAATATGTCTCCAAGAACAAGCCTTCTGCTCTTGATAAGGGAAAGGGTACTGCCACTGATGGCCTTCCTCTTAAGGATCCCATTAGCCATGACCAAGTGAAGGGTGATGCTGAGATAAAAAAAAAAGTGCCATCTAATCACAAAGCTGCCTTCAATCCAAAAGTTGTCTCTGTTGTTCATATACCTGCTGATAAATCTGCATTGGCAAATGTTAATAACGTAGCTTGGGCTGATTGTCATGATAATAATCCCTTGTTAGGAGTTGTTAATGCTCTGGATAATATGCAAGCCAGTACTTCTGGCACTGCTACGGTGCACCACCAGGATTTTCCTGAGCTGCAGAGCGCTTCTCAAATCTCTCAACAGTTGGATATTAATTCTGATCAGTTGAATGCAATTCATGATGTTTTTGGCAGCAATTCTCAATCCATGACTCCGTCTTTTGTAACAGATTCCATTCCAGCAGTGGATTCCCCTACTGATGAGGATATTTTGCAGGTTGATTCTTCTACTACAAGGCTTCATATTAGTGATAAGGAAGCTAACCCAAATTATGTGATCAGGGAAGATTTCTTATTGACACCTATCCATCTTTCTCAAACTCATAATGCTACTGTCTCCAAGGACTTGAACATGATTGGAAAAATTTGGAGTGACCATGTTGAAGTAGAAGCAGAATCTGATGATGATTCTATTGAGAACTCTATTGAGATAACTGCTTTTAAATCACCCGACAAGTATCTTGCTACTAATGCGGCTAAGGATCTCAACTCAGATTTTACTAAGGTTCTTTCCAAATCTAAAAAGAAGAAAATGAGGAAACGTGCTAAAGTCTCTGCCAAAAATGAATATAACACCTGAGCAAGGGCTGCTACTCATCATAAATCTCAATGAAGGTCCTATATTGGAATGAAAGGGGTGTGGCCAACCTTGACACACGCTTGGTCATCAAGAAGTTGTTAAGCTCTAACAAGCCTGACTTTTTCTTTCTCTTTGAGCCTTGGATTCGACTAGACGAATTTTCTAAAAGATTTTGGGCTAAGCTTCAATACAAGGTGTTCGATATGAACAATAGGGATCCTCTTATCCCTAATCTTTGGTGCATCTGTAAAAATTCTTGCTCTCTTGTTATGATTTCTAATTCCACTCAGCATGTTGCTTTTTCTTTAAATTGGCAAAATCAAGTTATTTTCCTGGCAGCCATTTATGCCTCAACCAGTTACATCACTCGTAGGAACTTGTGGAATGACCTTAGTCAGCTGCAACAATCTTATAAGGTCCTTGGTGTTACATTGGTGACTTCAACACTGTCCTAGGTGCTCATGAATATAGGAGAAAAGGTAATCCTTTTCAAATCTCTTGTGCAGATTTTAGGGACTGGACTGATTCTAATAATCTAGTTCATCTACCAACCAAAGGTGCCACTTATACTTGGTCTAATGGTAGAAGAGGTAATGCTTTTATTGAAAAAAGATTAGATAGAGCAATTTGTAATGACAATTGGATTTCTTTTTTGGAGTTACATTACTTGTTGCACTTTGACTAGATCCAAGTCTAATCATAATCCCATCTTGCTCTCTCTGAATAAGAGTGATTCTTCTTGCTTCAAATCTTCCTTCAAGTTTATGCGTATGTGGGCTGATCATAAGGATTGCTATAGTATTATTTTTGAAGACTGGAGCCATCAATTCGTGGGCTGTCCTATGCTCATTTTGTCTCAGAAGCTGAACCTAGTTAAAGAAAAATTCAAGACTTGGAATAACGAGCACTTTGGTGATGTCAATTTGAAGGTGGATGTTGCTATGCAGAATCTTACTCATATCCAAAACCAGATTGACCAACATGGCTATTCTGATGACTTGTTTGAACAAGAGAAAATTACCCAAACTAATTTGAATCAAGCCTTGCACTTCCAAGAGGAATTTTGGAAAGAAAAATCCAGATTGGATTAGCATGCTCATGGTGACAGATGCACTTCTTTTTCCCATAAGATTACTAGTGTTAGAAATGCTACAAAAAGAATGACTATGCTTAGAAAGGATGATGTCATCCTTGATAATCCTTCTGACATTGAGGCACATGTTCTGGGTTTTTATACCAATTATTTGCTTCTGATAATAATTGTCTTGATAACGGCTTGATTGATTCTGTGATTTCTCCTAAAGTTTCTGTTAAGGATAATTTGATGCTTACTAAGTTACCTTCTTTTGAAGAGGTTAAAAATGTTGTCTTCTCTATGAATTCCAATAGTGCTCCTGGTCCAGATAGCTTTGGTGGGTTCTTTTTCCAAAATTTCTGGGATCTTGTTGGTACTGGCGTTTTTAATGCAGTTTTACAATTCTTCAGAAGTGGTTCGTTGCTTCCTAATTTTAATTCTAGTCTGGTGGCTCTCATTCCTAAGACTCCAGAGGCAGATTCTATTGGTCAATATAGACCTATTGCTTTGGCTAATTTTAAATTCAAAATTATTTCTAAGATCCTTGCTAATAGACTTGCCAGAGTGGCTCCCAATATCATTTTTAAAGAGCAGAGATGTTTTATTCAAGGGAGACAGATCTTTGACTGTATTGGTGTTGCTTCTAAAGTAGTTAATTTGTTAACTAAAAAGTGTTTTGGTGGTAACATTGCCCTGAAGATTGATACCAAGAAAGCTTTTCACACCATTGATTGGGATTTCCTCCTGAAGACTCTTCTTCAATTTGGTTTTCATCCTACTTTCTGCAATTGGGTGAAAGTGATCTTACATTCAGCTAAGCTTTCTCTGTCTATTAACGGTAATGCTGTAGGTTATTTTGCTTGTAAGAGGGGTGTCAGACAAGGTGAAACTTTATCCCCTCTTTTATTTTGTCTAGCAGAAGAAGTTTTGAGTAGAGGGATTCTGAATCTGTTGAAGCATGGTAATCTTTTACCTATGTCTAGCCCAAGGGGTTATCAGGTACCTAGTCATGTTCTTTATGTGGATGATATCCTCATTTTTTGCAAAGGAACGGTACAAAATATTAAACATCTCAAGAGTTTGTTTACTCTGTATAGTCAGATATCTGGGCAGCAAATTAATCTGGATAAATCAAAATTCTATGCGGGTTGTATTCCTCAAGCCAGATTGCGTAATATTTCTGACATCCTGGGGTTTAATGCAGGGCAGTTACATATTATTTATCTTGGCATTCCTCTCTTAAGAGGTAAGCCTAGAAAAATTCGCCTTCAGCCCATTGCGGATAAAATTATAGCAAAGCTAGCGGCTTAGAAAGGCTCCCATCTTTCTATTATGGGTAGAGTCCAATTGGTTAAGTTTGTGATATTTGGTGTGCTCATTTATTCTTTTCAAGTCTATGCTTGACCTGTCTCTCTTGTGAACATGCTTGATCAGTCCATCTGTAATTTGGTCGGGGAATATTTCCACCAGGAAGATGGTGACCGTTGCTTGGCACAGATTGTGTGCTCCTTATAATGAAGGAGGGTTGGGGTTGCGATCCATTAAAAGTCTTAATAAAGCAGCTATTTTGAAAAGCTGTTGGGAGCTCACCACTTCGGATAATCAGTGGGCTCATCTTCTTCGTGCTAGAGTTTTAATCAATTCTAGTCCTGCTACATACCACATAAGTTCTTCTTTATGGATGGGATTAGAGCCTTATCTCTCTATTGTTCATTTGCATCCTACTTGGCAGGTTGGTAATGGTTAGAATATTAACTTTTGGTTAGGTAGATGGCTCTCTCAACCAATTGTTAACTTACTTCATATCCCAGCCTCACCGCATCCTTCTCTCTCAGCAACAATTAGTGACTTCATTGTTAATAATGAATGGCACCTTTCCAATGATCTTATTCAGAAATTTCCCTTTCTCTCAAAGGAAGTACGGAAGATTACCATCCCTACTGTCCCTTCTGCTGATACTCGTATTTGGGAGTACTCTGATTCTGGTGAGCTTTCTTTAAAAGCTACTTATGTTCACCTGGCCCCTCGTACCCAACAGTTGACTTGGTGCTCTATTATTTGGCATAAGGCTATCCCTCCCTCTAAATCTTTCCTGATTCGGAGGCCCGCACATGGGAAATTTCCCACTGATGATGCTTTGTGGTTACGTGGCTCTCATATGGTTTCTATGTGTAGTTTGTGTGGTTCTAGCTATGAAACCTCTGAGCATCTTTTCCTTCAGTGTTCATTTGCAATAGATCTTCAGAGTTGGCTTTCAGATGCCGCAGGTACTCTCATTGATACTTCCTCTATACTCACTATCTTGAAAATTTGTGAGCAAACTTGGAGCACCCAAGCAAGAGATGTTATTACGACAGTTACTAATGTTATTTGGGCTATTTGGTATACTCATAATCTCCTGCGTTTTGAGAATAAATCTATTTCTTTGGAGCACGTTGTTTCTTTTATCACCTCCAATGTTAGCTATCGGGGTTTCTTTCTGGTGGTTGCACAAATAATGCTATGCAAGATTTTATGCTTCTTAAAAAGTTTTTGATAGCTGGTAAGCCTGGAAAATCCCCTAAAATTATTGAAGTCAATTGGTGTCCGTCTAATTGCTCTTGGGTTAAAATTAATACCGATGGTGTTGCCCTTGGTTCTCTGGGCCCAGCTGCTTGTGGGGGTATCTTCAGAGACAGTAGTGCAGCAACTCTTGGTTGTTTTGCCTATCCTCTTGGTATTGCCAATGCCTTTCTTGCTGAATTATGGGGTGTTATTGTTGATATTAATTTAGCTAACTCTAAAGGTCGGCGCAAAATTTGGCTGGAATGTGATTCAAAATTGGTCATCCTTGCCTTTTCAAATCCTTCTGTAGTTCCTTGGTAGATTTGCAATCATTGGATGAACTATTTGCAGCTCACTAAGAAGATGTCATTTATTTGCTCTCACATTTATAGAGAAGGAAATTGTTGCGCTGATAAACTTGCCAACTTTGGGGTTACAGCTACTGATTTATGCTGGTGGAACATCATTCCTCCTTTTTTGACAGAAGACTTTTCCAAGAATAGGATAAGTTTATCATGTTATCGTTTTTCTTAACCCTTCTTGGGTTTGTTTGTTTTTCGGGATGAATTCGTTCTATCTTGTGTTTTTTGTTAGTTTGATGAGCTTTTCCAAGGATTTTGGCCTAGTTCCTCCTTGGTTTCTTTGAATTCCATTTTTTTTCCTTTTTTTGAATAAAAACAGGGGGAGTACTCTTTTTCCTTCTAGATGTTTTTTCCTTAAGGAGAGTTTTGCATCAGAAGGTTTTAATGATGCTCATTTCCTTTTTTTGATGAAAAAAATATGATCAATTTGTACCTCTTTTGTGAAGGTGTCAAAGGTCATAGCACAAGAAATTTCCTTCAGGAGCACTGTAAGGCTAGTAAGTTACCAAGCAGTGGCACTAATATCAGACTCTGACCGCTCTGTCTTTTACCGATGTGAGATTTTCGGTTACCAAAATAACTAATGGGCCAATTCCAACTGCCAATTTTATAGAGAATACAAAATCAACGGCACTATGGACTTCATCTTGTATACCACTGCAATGTTTCAGAACTGCCAGATATTGGTCAAGAAATGATTGCCAAAACAAAATAACAGCATCACAGCTCAAGGAGGAAAATACAATGGAAGCCTATTAGGTTTCCCCATCAAATTCTGCAAGATCTCTACTGAACCTGATCTTCTTCCCTCAGTTGACACCACAGAGACATTCCTGGGTAGACCATGGAAGCCGTACTCAGGGATTGTTTTCATGCAATGCTGCATAAGTGACATGTTGAGTCTAAATGGGTGACAAGAGTGGAATAGGTCCATATATTTGGACATATTGTACTATGCTGACTATAAGAATTATGGACCCGGAGCTGGACTACAAAACCGAGTGAAATGCCTAATTACCATGTAATGAATGATTTTAGCAACTTCACAGTGGCCCAATTCATTTTGGGGAGCGATGGTTACCTTCAACAAGTGTGCTACTCATTCATGGTCACGGGCAACAAAATGCTACCCAATGGAAATAATAAATATAAAATAATTACATAAAGGATAGTTTGGTGTTAACTCCAATTAATATCTACTTGATTATTTGATAACTAGAGCATGCATCGTGCATTGATAAAGTACTTTTTGTGTATATTTTATCATTATTATTTATATATACAATATACAGTTAACAGATAAAAATAAAAATAAAAAAATTAAATATTTTATTACAGCTGAAATACAAAACATTATGAAACAATATTTGCATTACAACCGTAATACATGTTTAATGGTTGCATGCGTGCGTGTTTGCATGCTCGTAGAAGCTTATTTTTTAGCTATATCAGAAAATTTACCACTTTCGCGTGCTTTCGTTATGTTTAATTATATTTTTATTAAAGTTTTTTTTTCTATAACAAAATAAAAAGAATGCAACTAAAATTTAGTACGAGTATTTTGAAAAAAAAATATGAATGGCGAATGAAAGCTTTAACTAGGAAAAGTATCCCAATTCAAGGAACTGAATGAAGTCCCTGAACAGATTTTTAATACAAAGTAATTCCGCTTAAAATTTCTGTCTACAACCACAGGATGAATGATAACGAAAAAGTATGCTAATTCTCAGAGCTTAAACCTCTAGCTTTCCTTTAACACTGGAATCAACAACCAAATTCTCATTAATTTGTTGTATAAAAAAATATAATCAATTTGTACCTCCTTTGTGAAGGGGTCGAAGGTCATAGCACAAGACATTTCCTTCATGGACACTGGAGGGCTAGTAAATTACCAAGCAGTGGCACTAATATCAGACTCTGGCCTTTCTTTCTTTTACCGATATGGGATTTTCGGCTACCAAGACAACTAATGTGCCAACTCCAATCGCCAATTTTATAGAGAATGCAAAATCAGTGGCACTATGGACTTCATCTTTAGGTATGCCACTGCAGTGTTTCAGAACTGCCAGATATTGGTCAGGAAAGGATTGCAAAACAAAAGAACACCATCACAGCTTAAGGAGGAAAATACAATGGAAGCCTATCATGTTTCTCCATCAAATTCTACAGGATCTCTGTTGAACCTGACATTCTTCCCTCGGTTAACACCACACAGACATTCCTGGGCAGACCATGGAAGTCGTACTCAGAGATAGCTTTCATGCAATGCTGCATAAGTGACGTGTTGAGTCTAAAAGGGTGACAATAGTGGAATAGGTCCATATATTTGGACACATTGTACAATACTGAGTATAAGAATTATGGACCCGGGGCTGGGCTACAAAACCGAGTGAAATGCCTAATTTTCCATCTTGAATAATTTTAGCAACTTCACAGTGGCCCAATTCATTTTGGGGACCTATGGTTACCATCAACAAGTGTACTATTCATTCGTGGTCTTGGGCATCAAAACACTACCCAATGGAAATAATAATTATAAAATAATTACATAAAGGATAGTTTGGTGTTAACTCCAATTAATATCTACCTGATTATTTGATAACTAGAGTATGCATTGTGCATCGATGAAGTACTTTTGTGTATATTATTTTTTTGTTATTTATATATACAATATATAGTTAACAGATAAAAATAAGAATAAAAAAAATTAAATATTTTAACTACAGCTGAAATATAATACATTATGAAACAATATTTGCATTACAACCATAATACATGTTTAATGGGTGCGTGCGTGTATGCATGCTCGTAGAAGCTTTTTTTTTAATCTATATTACAAAATTTATCACTTTGGCGTGCTTTTGTTATGTTTAATGATATTTATATTGAATTATTTTTTCTATAACAAAATAAATAGAATGCAACTAAAATTTGGTGCGAGTATTTTGAAATAAAAAAAAATATGAATGGCGAAAGAAAGCTTTAACTAGGAAAAGTATCCCAATTCAAGGAACTGAATGAAATCCCTGAACAGATTTTCAATACAAAGTAATTCGGCCTTAAGATCTACTTGATTATTTGATAAATAGAGCATGCACCGTGCATCGATAAAGTACTTTTTGTGTATATTATTTAAATATACAATATCCAGTTAACAGATAAAAAATAAAAATAAAAACAATTAAATTTTTTACCACAGCTGAAATATAATGCATTATGAAACAATATTTGCATTACAACCATAATACAAGTTTAATGGGTGCGTGCGTGCGTGCGTGTATGCATGCACGTAGAAGCTTATTTTTTAGCTATATTACCAAATTTACCACTTTCGTGTGCTTTTGTTATGTTTAATTATATTTTTGTTGAAGTTTTTTCTTCTATAAAAAAATAAAAAGAATGCATCTAAAATTTAGTACGAGTATTTTGAAATAAAAAAACAAAAAAATATGAATGGCGAAAGAAAACTTTAACTAGGAAAAGTATCCCAATTCAAGGAACTGAATGAAGTCTCTGAACAGATTTTCAGTACTAAGTAATTCGGCCTTAAAATTTATGTCTACAACCACAGGAGGAATGATAATCAAAAAGTATGCTAATTCTCAAAGCTTAAACCTCTAGCTATCTTTTAACACCAAAACCACTAACCAAATTCTTATTAATTTGTTGTATAAAAAACCTCTAATCAATTTGCACCTTTTTTTGAAGGTGTCAAAAGTCATAGCACAAGAGATTTCCTTCAGGAACACTATAGCACTAGTAAATTACCAAGCAGTGGCACTAATATCAGACTTTGACCTCCCTATCTTTTACCGATGAGAGATTTTCGGTTACCAAGACAACTAATGTGCCAACTCCAATCACCAATTTTATAGAGAATGCGAAATCAGTGATACTATGGACTTCATCTTTAGGTATGCCACAACAGTGTTTCAGAACAGCCAGATATTGGTCAAGAAAGGTTTGCCAAAACAAAAGAACACGTCACAACTCAAGGAGGAAAATACAATGGGAGCCTATCAGGTTTCTCCATCAAATTCTGCAAGATCTTTGCTGAACCTGATCGTCTTCCCTCAGTTATCACCACACAAACATTCCTTGGCAGACCATGGAAGCCGTACTCAAGGATAGTGTTCATGCAATCCTGCATAAGTGACATGTTGAGTCTAAAAGGGTGACAATAGTGGAATAGGTCCATATGTTTTTCGTGTAAAATATTGTGCTAAATGTAATTTTTCCTGTGTTTTCTTGTAAAAGGTTCATCCTTATGTCTTATGCTTTATATACTATACAAAAAAAAATTTGTAATATTCTTAGATGAAAAAGTATTTGATAATTTTTTAAAATATATTTGTAGGCGCGTGCTATGCATGATATATACTTAAAAGAATTATAATCATTCCCCTAGGATTTAGAGGCAACATTTTCTACACATTTAGATAAAAATTTATATATATATATAGAGAGAGAGAGAGAGAGAATGATATCTTAGTTTCATTCTTTTTAATAAATAGAAAGGTGATATATATCATAGTATGCTATCAAATGTTGATTTTTGAATATTTCTTTCTTTTTTTGGTACAAAAAGAGGGCCAAAGGCCCCAAAAAAAAAGCAACTAAGCTACCGATCTACGGAACCTGGGTATGGAAACCCCATTCTTATCATCAATAAGCAAAGGCCTCAGCTAGTCTGGACAATGATGCAACACCTGAATATCACAAGATGGTGAAGATAAGCTAAAGTTGGCAAGCCAATCAGCACTCTGATTTCCTTCTCTCAAAGTATGGACAAATTCCACTCTCCAATCCTTTTGAGCTAATTCCCTAATCCGGTTGATCAGAGAGTTAGCTGTCCGATGATCACTATCAGTAACCAAGTTAATGAGCACTCTGGAGTCACTCTCCACTTGAATATTTCTAATCCCCTCTTGCCAAGCCAAATCCATTCCTAGCCACATACCCCACATTTTAGCTTGGATAACAGTACAAGAACCAAGTGTAACACCTAATTTTTGAAGCGCTATAGACAAGAACTTAACTCTAAATGCAATGAGCTTTTTAAAATAATACTCTTTTGCACTTTAGAAAATGCGGTATATTTTTTTTTAAAACAAACGTCTTTCGCAAAGCACAAACAGAGTATCCATAGCGTTTTACAAACATGGTGGATTTTAACATACACAAGACAAACGAACTGAGATACATGCATATATAAACATTTCCAAAACCATACGACTAGTCTGTACAAAATGCAAGTAACTAGATATACACAAGTCAAGAGGAATACACCTAAGATATGAAAACTCTATCTAGAGGAATCATATCCCTGGGGTACTCTCGACAGTTACCCGCGCAGGGGGCTACTCCAAAAGTAAACTACCAGATCTACACAACCAAAAGTCTAGCAAGTCTAACGAACTGACTGGTCACCACCCAGAACTATCTACAACAAAACAGACCTCACAACTAACCAAAATTATGTACAAAGCAAACAGACAACGTTAGCTATACATCGCTACCTAAGTCCTCGGATGGGTCCTCCTCGTCCTCCTCCATAAGATCATCCTCATCCTTGCTGGTCAAATCTATGAAAGGTGCAGACACAGGTACACCCTCGGGTCTAACCTCCTCAACCACAACATCCTCAATTATGCAACCCGCCTCTCCACACTCCGCACAGACAGGAGGGGGATCCACAGGTGGGGTCAAGGTCCTGAAAATCAAAGGAGGGGTCGGCACTGCCTCTGGCTCTGCCACAGGGCTTGGTGTGTTTGCCATTGCACGAGAAGTCAAAGCTCCTACCGTCCAATGTCTAACTCCCACGCTCTTCCGAGCGGTCCTCCTAATCTTAGCACCTCTAGGCATGGGTGCATAGCGAGTCGTGGTCCGTCTAGGAACCTCAAAGGACTCCTCTGAAGAAGAAGTAGAATAAGCATGTAACACTCTATCCTGCTGAGTGCTATGCCATCCGTCAACAATTTACATCATCCTCACTAGGAAGCTCACGGTCCGTCTCGAGGTCTCTTGTCGCAGTGCCAGTCCGTCTGCTAGGAAAGTCTGAACTACGTCCCCGGTATACACAACTCGACTGGAGGTGGGGTCAAAATCCATAGCCGAGCGGGTCTCTATATCAGGAAAGTCAAACACCATCTCCAGCGATGTCGCCATTGTCGGGATCACTGCCATCTTCACCATCGTCTAGGTTACCATCATCAATTGAAGGAACCATGAGAAAGGGTAAACTTCTTAAAATAAAGTAGATAACACAAAATAGCAGATTCGACAGCCAATCATATTATACAGACACAATATATAATATAAAGCCACATTCTTCAACACATATAAACAATCATATCAATAGCAAAAGAACAATGAATAAGGATGCACCCGATATCCTATTGATGCAACTATATGCCAGTGCAGTTTTAATTCCGGAATCCATGCGCTACGGTCAGGCCGCTCTGTACGTACAGAGACAACACTTTTTCATGTGATGGTAAATTTTAACGACGTTCCTGAATTCCTTTGGCCATGGGCAATTACACTATCCAGGATAGACAGGTCGAAGTTACCACAAGACACGACAAATGCCTTCCACCACCCCAATGAACCTATCACCACATTTGATATTTCACTTATGGCATAATCAATTAAATATCAATTACCCAATACCAATTCCACAACATATATCTTAGCACAATTTAAGCATACATGCAACCACAGCATGTTATCACAATCAATGTCACAGCAATTCAGTTTCGACAACAATTCCACAATCCACAACAATTCACATAACAATAATCATCAACATAGATAGGCAACAATTCGTCCCTTTGAAGCTCCGTGGAACTAGCAAAGAGGTAACATAGCATACAAGTGTGGGAGGTTGGGGGCAGTCGCTAACCTCTTGCAATCAAACCCACTAATTAATCATATATAAAGCTTTAAAATCAAAGGGGTAACAAAACCCTCACTTTAAACCCAGAGGTTTTCAGACTTCTTTGATAGAAAAAAAAACGTAAGTGGGACTTATGGGCGCCCAACACCTAATCATCTCTAGAAGTAGCCCTTACCAAAGTCGCCAGGTTGCGTGTCAGAGCACGTCTTGATTGCACGCAACACGAACTCAGATTTCTCAAGTCCTAACACCACAACATAAACTTAGTACAATTCTATGCATAAATTGAATTCTAATTCCCTAGGCTCTCAACCCCAAAAATCTATTAGATAACAAAACACCTACTCTTGAAAAACTAACAAACAATTAAAAAAATAAGGTTTTAAATACTAAGAATCATTTTCTTTCAAACTTAAAACATGAAACAACACCACTATCAAATTCTTTTACTCAAAAACTTAATGAAGGCTCCACTTGGTCTTTAGGATCTCATGGAATCCAATTCACCCTATGTGTTTCATAGCCTTAAAGATTCAAAACAACTTTCAATTCAATCCAACCATTCCTAAAATTTTTCCAAAACTTAAACACACTTCAATACAACTAATATAAACCAAAGAACACAAAAATATTCTCCACTAAGCTCATGGGAGCTCGTGGCCATGTCCCATTTTTCCCAAAAAATTTTGCAAACTTTTACTAAATCAAGACAACACCATTCAATCATCTAGTTTTCTTTCACAAAACAACAATTATCTCCAAAACATAAGCATTAATCAAATCCAATCCCATATCATGCCTCTTGTGACAACCACCCTAAAAATTTGAAATGGAGCCGCCACCAATATTTAATTTTAGGAAAACATTGGAAAACCTATTTTTTGAAAAGAATTGAAAGAAATGGTCTTTGAACCAGATTTTGAGCCCGGGAGTTATTTACGCGCGGGGAAGGTATTAGCACCCCGTGATACCCGTAAAACGATACCTTTAATTGTTTGAAAATAATTGTTTGCCTTAAAAAAATTAATTCCCTTAATAAAAAAATTATTTATTTATTATCCTTTTATTTACAAAATTACTATTATTTGTTAATTATTAATGTAAATAAAAAATTCCTAAAAAAAACTCTAACAAAAAATCCTAGATAAAGTTATCTTCTTTTTATGTTTTTTCCATAAAATAAAAAAGTGTTTTAATTATCAGACACTTAATTTTGCAAATCTAGGAAAATAAATACTTTATTAACAAAAGAAAGAAAACAGATTAGGAAAATAAAAATTAAGTGAGTGCATACCCTTTGAAACCCTAATTTCCGTTAACCCAAAAATGAAAGATGACAGCGGCGGTGGCCATGACTTCAGTCTGGCCTATGTCCGAAAAGATCAAAAAAATGCAGAAGGAAAAAAACGAACAAAAACGGAAGAACGCAAAGGAAGAAAGAAACTGACATCACATTACATTCCCAGATCTCAATCCATATTACATGATCATATGAAATCAGAAAAATATAAGAAAAAAAGAAGAGGAGGAGGGAACCTGAGTTTTCTAGCTTCCCATGAAAAATACACATAAAGGAAAAATGGAGATAAAAAAAAACTAGAACTATATGCGTTTGTTTTTGGGCTTTTGGTATCCTCACAAGGTCCTTTAACCGCGACCTTGTTCTCCTTATTCTGCTTCTGTTTTGTCTTTTTCAGTCGTTTCCTTTTTCTTCTCTGGGTTCTCTCTTGTGTTCTCGATTTCCACTCGTGGGTTCCCTCTCTAAGGTTCAGCCCTATTCTTCTCGTTTGTGAGGCCTTTTATAGCCTCCAATCCTCTTTCAATCACCTATAAAAACAATCAGAACATCAATCAGTAATTAAAAATGTATTTAACAGAAAAATAGGTAAAAAGGAAGGAGTAGAAAGAGACTCCCTTTGATTCGAATCTGGACTTGATTTGCGCATGATTTGGAGGATTCGGTTCGGATTTGATGGATTTGGAGATGAGGGCACCGCGGTCATGAGGTTTAGGGTTAGGTTGGAAGAGATGGAAAGAAGAGTGAAGAGGGAGGTGGAGATGGAGGCGAGAATAGGGTTAGGGTTTGAGAAGACAAAAAAGAAGGAGAGGATTGAAGGGAAGAAAGTGTCGCGGCTAGGGTTTTAGGGTTGATAGGAGAAGGAGGAAGAAGGAAAAGATGGAGGAGAAGGCGAGAATGGTGGAGGAAATTTAGGGTTGGAGAAATGAAAGAGATAGAGGGAGAAGAATGTGGGGGTTGCGGCTGAATGAGGGTGAGGAAGTGAGGTTGTTAGGGTTATTGGAGATTGGATCGAGTTTTGGACTGGGAGGATCAAGTGGGCTACGCAGCGTTGATGGCTGGGCTAGGGGTGTAGGAATAAAAAGGTGGGGTGCACGTAGCAGGATGTAGGAGGAGTGTGCTGGGAGGTGCGTAAGGGAAAACAGGGGTGCGCGAAGTAGAAGGAAGTGGGGCGTGCAGGAGGAAGGGTAAAATGGGCTGGGCTATGGCCAATTTTGGCCTTTGTTATTTGCACCACGCTGATTGCAATATGCAAACCCTTTTCAATAAATTTTATTTTTTCTTTTTCACTTCTTTTCTTTTCTTTCCCTTTTTCTTTTTCTTTTTCTTTTTATTCATTTTTGCCTTCTTCTTCTTTTATTCCAAGACCAAAAATATTATTTTTATTTTTTATTACAAATTTAAAAAAGTTAAAATAAGTAATAAAATAAAATAAAAGGCCGGACAAAATTAGGGTACTACACCTCTTCAAGAACAAGGGTTTTCATAAAATTTATCAATCCTTTGATCCAAATCAAAATTAACAACTACAACAACAATAACCATTATTAAGGACCAAGAACCCCTAATCAATTAGATGATTCACATGGAAAATCACATAACCCCATACCCTTGTACCATTCGACCTAAGGTTCAAGAAATTTGGGGGAAAATATGTTCATCTCTTCCATGATCACAATCAAACAATAAACAAAGCATAAAACAAGAAATGAAGCAGAAAAATCATCTCCTACTCCTAAAAATGGGGCCATGGTTTTGGGGCTGAAATGAGGGGAGGAAAGTTTAGTTTTCAAGCTTACTTACAAGGCTTGGAAGATGGAATCAAGTAGAAGAAGAGACTAGGAACAAGTTTGGTTGAATATTGGAGATGAGAATGAGCCAAAATGATGAAGAATGGAGGGTGCCATGGAAGACAACTTGGAGCTTCTCTCTCAAGGCAAGTAACAATTGAAAATGAGAGTGAAATAGGGGTGGTGGGTCGCGGCCAGCTGCTCCTAAAAAGGGGAGGGATTAAAAAAAATTAATTAAAAGATAAAACACTTGGTTATTAGAGGTTTAGGAAAAGATAGCACTAATAAACCACCACATCAATGACACGTAGCACTTAAAGTAAGATGCTAACCCATCAACTAGTCTAAAATATCTAATCCCTCATCTTTCATGATTACCCTCTAATCCTAGAGTCTTAAGTGCACTAAAAAAAATACGGCGTCGAGTAACCGCGTTACCGATTAATTCTTTCGCCGATTAAATCGCGAAAATTAATTTACTTAGAAATTAATTCACCGCGTGATAATAATTTATCATAAATAATAAAAACAATTGAAAACACTCAATCATAGTCACAACAAGTTACAATTCGATTTTCATCGAAATCAGAATTCGTTTAAAATTTTATTCGCGGATAAAAACTATCCGGTGAGTCAAAACACGACGAAACATCGTTAGAACTTTTCGACGATATTTGAACCATGAATTAATATAAAATATTAATTCTCAAATTTAATTTAATCTTGATTTAATTCAATCACTTGTTTAACGAACAAGAAACTACTTATTATAGCATAAATACGATAATTTATACTAAAATAACGCTAAATATCAAATCGCAAAAATACGAGTATTACACTAAGCTTGCGAGTGTACGCCCTGATCCACGTACTCCCTTGTCACGAATCAAACCTCAACAGCCAGCAAAAAAAATAAAAAAAAAATATATATTTACAAATTTTCTTATAATCACACTTATAGTTGAACAGAAAGTAAAATTATATTCTAAAAATAAACAATAATATTTATAGTAATATTTTCTAATATGCTTCTATGTAAAATATTCATTCAAGTCTTAAAATATTTCACTTTTACATTATCTTGTTTTATTTTTTGATTTAGTTTTATGACTTTAATATTAATACTTACATGTATAAATTTTTTATTCCCGGGTGATGAATTTAACTATTTACTTACCTTTAAATTTTAATATGTCGTCAATAAATTGAAAATTGATAATGATTTCAATGAATTTAATTATTATCATCATTATTCTCATTATTACCGTGAGATTTTTATATCTTTACAAAATTTAGTTTTATGATATTCAACTTTCCTCTTTATTAAGCACATTGTTTTGATCTTTTTGGTTTATTTATAACTTCATCTTAAATGATCTTAAGATGGCATTTGACGGAATAGGTGAACTACTTCCAAATAGCGGTATAGGTGAAGTACTTCCAAATAGCAAAGTCAAAATTTATCCAAAAAAAAATTGTAAAGTCAAAAACTCAAAATCTATATCAATTGGTTGAGTGCAGTGGTACATATGTTGTTTGTTAAATTTATATAAGATATTTTTAGACATTTATAACGATGAAACATAATTCTAATAACACATTGTGAAATACAGGAAACCGATTTCCACATAATCAATAGATACAAATGTATCAAATTAAAATATTTATATGTTGAAATAATAAAATTCAGAAAACAAAAAAAGACAATATGTTAAATATAAATTATGAATCGAAATCAATAATTCGTAATACCAAAAAAAATATATATATATCTTATACTTACGTGTGAATCAATATGCCAAAATATAAAGGGAAAATCAAGTATATGTGTTGTGTTTGTCATATTGCTTTTGCCATTCAATTAGATTTATTTAATATTACATCCCCAACTGATATGATAGAATCATGTTCCATCATGTCGTCAATTGCGCATATAGTTGTTAACAATTAACAATATCAGGACCTGTAAGCTTCAGTAGTACGGCGGGATCTATGCGATTCTCCATGCCTCATTAGTTAAGGCTGACATATTTGAGCTCTTGAAGTTCCAAAACCAATCCCTCCTTTCTTTTTGCTTGCTTGAAGATTATACAAATTAATCCAGTACATTCCACAGTCCTCCTGAGACCTTGCAACAATGCCAACTTAATATCTAAGAAGTTTTGCGGACAATAATTATAATGGTTTTATTCAAGCTATTTAGGGTCAACTTCCTAATATAAAGAATATGTATGGTTTTACCTTCCATTTTGAATAAGCTCGTATCGAAATGACATAGAACCTTGTAATGAATTGTTGTGGATCTTACAACTCAAAAAGTCAAAATCTACATCAATTGGTTAAGTGCAGTAGGACGTATGTTATTTGTTAACTTTATATAAGATATTTTTAGACATTCATATAGATGGAACATAATTCTAAAAACACATTGTGAAATATAGGAAAATGCTTTCCACATAATCAATAGATACAATTGTATCAAATTAAAATTTTATATATTGGAATAATAAAATTCAGAGATTGAAAAATGACAATATGTTCAAGACAATTTATAAATCGAAATCAATAATTCATAATACCAAAAAATAATTATCTTATACTTAGGTGTGAATCAATATGTCAAAATATAAAGGGAGAATCAAGTATATGTGTTGTGTTTGTCAGATTGCATTTACCATTCAATTAGATTTATTTAATATTACCTCCCCACTTGATATGATTGAATCATGTTCCATCATGCAGTAAATTACGCATATAGTTGTCAACAATTAACAACGTCAAGACCCGTAAGCTTAGTAGTACGAAGGGACCTACGTGATACTCCATGCCTCATTAATTAAGGCTGACATATTAGAGCTCTTGAAGTTCCTAAACATATCCTTCCTTTCTTTTTGCTTGCTTGAAGATTATACAAATTAATCCAGTACATTCCTCAGTCCTCCCGAGACCTTGCAACATTGCCAACTTAATATCTAAGTTTTGCGGACAATAATTATAATGGTTTTATACCAGCTATTTAGGGTCAACTTTCTAATATAAAAAATCTGTATAGCTTTATCTTCCATTTAGAATAAGCTTGTATTGAAATGACATAGAACCCTGTAATGAATTGTAGTGATAAAAATAGCTTACATATAAGGAGGAAAAATGTACTTTTTGTGGATCTTACAACTCAAAAACTCAAAATCTATATCAATTGGTTGAGTACAGTAGTACATATGTTATTAGTTAACTTTATATGAGATATTTTTAGACATTCATATAGATGGAACATAATTCTAATAACACATTGTGATATACAGGAAACCGATTTCCACATAATCAATAGATATAAATGTATCAAATTAAAATATTTATATATTGGAACAATAAAATTCAGAGATTGAAAAAAGACAAAATGTTAAATACAATTTATGAATCGAAGTCAATAATTCATAATACAAAAAAAAACTTATCTTATACTTATGTTTGAATCAATATTTCAAAATATAAAGGGAGAATCGAGTATATATGTTGTGTTTGTCAGATTGCTTTTGCCATTCAATTAGATTTATTTAATATTACCTCCCCACGTGATATGATTGAACCATGTTCCATCCTGTCGTCAATTAAGCATATGGTTATCAACAACTAACAATGTCAAGACCCGACAACTTCAGTAGTACGGAGGGATCTATGCGATTCTCCATGCCTCACTAGTTAAGGCTGACATATTAGAGCTCTTGAAGTTCCTGAACCAATCTCTCCTTTCTTTTTGCTTGCCTGAGGATTATACAAATTAATCCAGTACATTCCTCAGTCCTCCCAAGTCCTTGCAACATTGCCAACTTAATGTCTAATAAGTTTTGCGGACAATAATTATAATGGTTTTATTTAAGCTATTTTTAGTCAACTTTCTAATATAAAGAATCTGTGTGGCTTTACCTTCCATTTTGAATAAGCTTGTTTTGAAATGGCATAGAACCTTGTAATGAATTTTAGTGATAAAAATAGCTTACATATAAAGAGGGATAACGTACTTTTTGTGGATCTTACAACTCAAAAACTCAAAATCTATATCAATTGTTTGAGTGCAGTAATACATATGTTATTTGTTAACTTTATTTAAGATATTTTTAGACATTCATATAAATGGAACATAATTATAATAACACATTGTGAAATACAGGAAACCGCTTTCCAGATAATCAATGGATACAATTGTATCAAATTAAAATATTTATATATTGGAATAATAAAATTCAGATATTTAAAAAGGACAATATATTACATACGATTTATGGATCGAAATCAATTCATAATACAAAAAAAAATTATCTTATACTTATGTGTGAATGAATACGCCAAAATATAAAGGGAAAATCAAGTATATGTGTTGTGTTTGTCATATTGCTTTTGCCATTCAATTAGATTTATTTAATATTACATCCCCAACTGATATGCTAGAATCATGTTCCATCATGTCGTCAATTGCGCATATAGTTGTTAACAATTAACAATATTAGGACCCGTAAGCTTCAGTAGTACGGCGGGATCGATGTGATTCTCCATGCCTCATTAGTTAAGGCTGACATATTTGAGCTCTTAAAGTTCCTAAACCAATCCCTTCTTTCTTTTTCCTTGCTTGATGATTTTACAAATTAATCCAGTACATTCCTCAGTCCTCCCGAGACCTTGCAACTTAGCCAACTTAATATCTAGGTTTTGCAAACAATAATTACAATGGTTTTCTACAGGCTATTTAGGGTCAACTTTCTTATATAAGGAATCTGTATGGTTTTACCTTCCATTTTGAATAAGCTTGTATTGAAATTGTACAGAACCTTGTAATGAATTGTATTGATAAAAATAACTTGAAATGTAGATTTTGTGGATCTTACAACTTAAAAACCCAAAATCTATATCAATTGGTTGAGTGCAGTAGTACATATCTTATCTGTTAACTTTATATAAGATATTTTTAGACATTCAAATATATGGAACTTAATCTTAATAACACATTGTGAAATACAGCAAACCGTTTTCCACATAATCAATGGATACAAATGTATCAAATTAAAATATTTAGGTATTGGAATAATAAAATTCAGAGATTGAAAAAAGACAATATTTTAAATACAATTTATGAATCAAAATCAATAATTCATAATACAAAAAAAATATATCTTATACTTATGTGTGAATCAATATGCCAAAATATAAAGGGAGAATCAAGCATATGTGTTTTTTTGTCAGCTTGCTCTTGCTATTCAATTAAATTTATTTAATATTACCTCCCCACTTGATATGATTGAACCAAGTTTCATTCATGCCATCAATTACGCATATAGTTGTCAACGATTAACAATGTCAGGACCCGTAAGCTTCAGTGGTATGGAGGCATCTATGTGATTCTCCATGCCTCGTTAGTTAAGACTGGCATATTAGAATTCTTGAAGTTCCTAAACCAATCTCTCCTTTCTTTTTGCTTGCCTGATGATTATACAAATTAATCCAGTACATTCCTCAGTCCTCCCAAGTCCTTGCAACATTGCCAACTTAATATCTAAGTTTTGCGAAGTATAGTTATAATGGATTTATACTAGCAATTTAGGGTCAACTTTCTAATATAAAGAATCTGTATGGCTTTACCTTCCATTTTGAATAAGCTTGTATTGAAATGGCAGACTGGCATATTAGAACTCTTGAAGTTCCTGAACCAATCTCTCCTTTCTTTTTGCTTGCCTGAGGATTATACAAATTAATCCAGTACATTCCTCAGTCCTCCCAAGTCCTTGCAACATTGCCAACTTAATATCTAAGTTTTGTGGAGTATAGTTATAATGGATTTATACTAGCAATTTAGGGTCAACTTTCTAAT
This sequence comes from Calophaca sinica, assembly GCA_037113605.1. Classification (NCBI taxonomy): domain Eukaryota; kingdom Viridiplantae; phylum Streptophyta; class Magnoliopsida; order Fabales; family Fabaceae; genus Calophaca; species Calophaca sinica. The sequence continues at coordinate 12,832,623 of CM073734.1, read as the reverse complement.
ATAAAGAATTTGTATGGCTTTACCTTCCGTTTTGAATAAGCTTGTATTGAAATGGCAGACTGGCATATTAGAACTCTTGAAGTTCCTAAACCAATCTCTCCTTTCTTTTTGCTTGCCTTAGGATTATACAAATTAATCCAGTACATTCCTCAGTCCCCCCGAGACCTTGCAACATTGCCAACTTAATATCTAAGTTTTACAGACAATAATTATAATGGTTTTATACCAGCTATTTAGGGTCAACTTTCTAATATAAAAAATCTGTATAGCTTTATCTTCCATTTAGAATAAGCTTGTATTGAAATGACATAGAACCCTGTAATGAATTGTAGTGATAAAAATAGCTTACATATAAGGAGGAAAAATGTACTTTTTGTGGATCTTACAACTCAAAAACTCAAAATCTATATCAATTGGTTGAGTACAGTAGTACATATGTTATTAGTTAAGTTACTATGAGATATTTTTAGACATTCATATAGATGGAACATAATTCTAATAACACATTGTGATATACAGGAAACCGATTTCCACATAATCAATAGATATAAATGTATCAAATTAAAATATTTATATATTGGAACAATAAAATTCAGAGATTGAAAAAAGACAAAATGTTAAATACAATTTATGAATCGAAGTCAATAATTCATAATACAAAAAAAAACTTATCTTATACTTATGTTTGAATCAATATTTCAAAATATAAAGGGAGAATCGAGTATATATGTTGTGTTTGTCAGATTGCTTTTGCCATTCAATTAGATTTATTTAATATTACCTCCCCACGTGATATGATTGAACCATGTTCCATCCTGTCGTCAATTAAGCATATGGTTATCAACAACTAACAATGTCAAGACCCGACAGCTTCAGTAGTACGGAGGGATCTATGCGATTCTCCATGCCTCACTAGTTAAGGCTGACATATTAGAGCTCTTGAAGTTCCTGAACCAATCTCTCCTTTCTTTTTGCTTGCCTGAGGATTATACAAATTAATCCAGTACATTCCTCAGTCCTCCCAAGTCCTTGCAACATTGCCAACTTAATATCTAAGTTTTGCGGAGTATAGTTATAATGGATTTATACTAGCAATTTAGGGTCAACTTTCTAATATAAAGAATCTGTATGGCTTTACCTTCCATTTTGAATAAGCTTGTATTGAAATGGCATATAACCTTGTAATGAATTGTGATGATAAAAATAGCTTACATATAAGGAGGAAAAATGTACTTTTTGTGGATCTTACAACTCAAAAACTCAAAATCTGTATCAATTGTTTGAGTGCAGTAGTTCGTATGTTATTTGTTAACTTTATATAAGATATTTTTATACATTCATATAGAACATAATTCTAATAACCCATTGTGAAATACAGGAAACCGCTTCCCATATAATCAATAGATACAAATGTATCAAATTAAAATATTTATATATTGGAATAATAAAATTCAGAAATTGAAAAAAGACAATAAGTTAAATACAATTTATGAATCGAAATCAATAATTCATAATAAAAAAAAATTATCTTATACTTACGTGTGAATCAATATGCCAAAATATAATGGGGGAATCAAGTATATGTGTGGTGCTTGTCAGATTACTTTTGTCAATCAATTAGATTTATTTAGAAATTGTAACACCTTGACTCCAATTAGGGCATTACTTACTAAATTAACAGAAAAGGGAAGTTAACTTAATAAAAATTTTCGCGACACATATAACAACAATAAATGAATCCTTTTTGAAAACTAAGACTTGACTAAACAATTTTCCTTGATCACGCCAAGTACTATAAGACAAGGCTCATAATAAAGGACATTAATCAAAGCTACAACCAAATCGAATACGATACGGAAAGCTTATAACAATTATGACTCCAAACATTTATTTAAACTTATGCGGAACTAAGACGGTATAAAACCAAATTTGACTCTTACATAAAACTTAAGGAAATAAAGGACGACTCGTGATCCGGTATGAACTCGATGGGTCTCGCCGCGAAGGCAAAACCGAGCATAACTTCATGCTCTAACTGCTTCATTACACTTGTACCTCAAAACAACGCCCCAAAACATAGTGAGTTATAAAAACTCAGTAACATAGACTTAACATAAAAATCATTTACCGTTGTTTCCAGCCATATGTGGCGTGCTACGTATGGAAAACTCCTCTCCTCATAACACACTATTTAAGTATAGACATACTTGAGGCAACTAAGCCAAAACATTTTTCCTTACACAAGCATAAACACATTTATGAGAGCGCATAACTTGCGACAGCCGATACAATGAATGTAGTTAAATGCAGTGCAAGGCAACTAAGCCAAAACATTTTTCCTTACACAAGCATAAACACATTTATGAGAACGCATAACTTGCGACAGCCAATACAATGAATGTACTTAAATGTAGTGCAACTTAACTAGGAACATAAAGTTCTTCTTTCTTTTGTGCTTAGTACATCTTTACTAGTCCCTTAATGGTGAACTTGGAGACTCACCGGGAAAACTATGTTGTTGGATTTGGTCATAGACCCCACTCAACATAACTAGCGGTATGGTGGTTAGACGTCTATAACCTTCAAGTGGCGTCCCACGAGACTAACCATACTGAACTCTCCTCTTATGAGGAATCTTGGTGTCTTTTAAGACTCTTAACTTATGCATTATAAATACATGTGCATAATGGAATGAATGTGCAATTCAATCATTTAACTAACAAACTTTCTCCAAAGATATTCAAAAGAAATCAAGAGGATTAATTTAGCATATATTTGGGCAATTAACATTCATATCATGCATCATTAAGGAATTGTAAGATCAAAACCCTATAGGTCATACGAAATCACCAATAATCATAACTTTAACATTTCTAGTTTCATCTATTTATCATGTTTTCTATTCAACATTCTAAGTATAAATCAAACAATCCAAATGGAATTCCGTGGAACTCACATTTGTAGCAAACATCACATTATTCTAGAACATACATCACTTGTTCAAAACATAACAACATCATCAAGGAATTACACTTAACATGCATGGGAACTCTAAGCTTTCAAAGCATACACACTCATTTGTACATATACGCAAGACAGTTATAACTTCATAGGCAACTTATCATCACCCTTGAGGTATAATCCCTCATGAGCCAGAAACTCATTCCCATTGGAGCTCTACGGAGCAACAAGGGTTTAAACATCGAACACACAAGTTGTGGGGGGTTGGGGGCAGTCACCAACCTCTTGCAGACAAATCCATTCAATAGAAATACATTCACATCATTATTCATTCAAGTCTAGGAATTGGAAATAAAACCCTAGCACATCCTAAAAGAGGTTTGAGTTGGGGAAACCTATGTTACCTTGTTCCCAAGTGCTTTGGGCTGAATACCCCAAAATCCTAGGGCTTAGCTTGTTTTCAACCATCCATGGAAGCTTGAATAAAGCTTCACCTTCATCTCATCATCTTTAATCTTCCATCAATAGGCCTTGATGTTCCTTCTCTTTCATTTCCTCCCCTTGGTCGAGCTCCCTCTTCTCTTCTTCTTCTTCTTCTTCTTCTTCTAGGGTTTTCCCAAAATCCTCCATTGAAGCTCAAACTCAACTTTTTAACTCTCATTCAAGCTAGGAATAGAGTAATATAGCATGAATCTCGCAAAACCCTCTCACTCTCATGAAACCCTAGCTCTCTATCTCTCTTTCTCCTCTCCAAAATCGCCCTTCCCTTTCCAATTTTCCTTTCTCTGCGTTCCGCACGATTCTGAGCTGTTTTTAAGCATTTTTACAGCTGTGATTCGATTCACCTAACCTGCGTGAATCGATTCACACAGACAGAAAGTGTCTATTGCGAATTTAAGTGAGTGAATCGATTCCTGCAGCTCCCCAATTCGACTCCCAGTGGCTAAGTTTTGTGTGAATCAATTCCTAAGGCTTGTGAATCGATTCACAACAGATCAAATTTGATTCCAAGAGGGATTTAAAGACTTGAATCGATTCATAGGGAGGGGAATTCGATTCACATAGTGCAAAACTCAAAGAAACTTAATAGTGCAAAACTCAAAGAAACTTAGTTCTAACACCCAAACCAACTTCAATTAACTCCAAATCTATACTTCCAATCATTCTAGGATTAAATCCGACTTATTCCTTAACTCTAATTCCACACTTACACCTTGAAACTTTATGTAATCATATTCACTCAATTTGAAATCAAATTAAGCGTAAATACAATCACACAACTTCCCCCAACTTATTCTCGAATCGAGCTTAGGGAAACTTGGGGTGTTACAAAAATTACCTCTCCACTTGATATGATTGAACCATGTTCCATCATGCCGTCAATTACACATATAATTGTCAACAATTAACAATGTCACGACCCATAAGCTTCAGTAGTACGGAGGGATCTAAGCGATTCTCCATGCCTCATTAGTTAAGGCTGACATATTAGAGCTCCTGAAGTTCCTAAACCAATCCCTCGTTTCTTTTTCTTGCTTGAAGATTATACAAATTAATCCACTACAGTCCTCAGTCCTCCCAAGACCTTTCGACATTGTCAACTTAACATCTAAGTTTTGCGGACAATAATTATAATGGTTTTATACTAGCTATTTAGGGTCAACTTTCTAATATAAAGAATCTGTACGGCTTTTTCTTCTATTTTGAATAAGCTTGTATTGAAATGGCATAGAACCTTGTAAAGAATTGTAGTAATAAAAATTGCTTACATATAAGGAGGAAAAATGTAGTTTTTATGGATCTTACAACTCAAAAACTTAAAATCTATATCAATTAGTTGAGTGCAGTAGTACATATGTTATTTTTTAACTTTATATAAGATATTTAAAGACATTCAAATAGATGGAACATAATTCTAATAACACATTGTGAAATACAGGAAATCGCTTTCTACATAATCAATAGATACAAATGTATCAAATTAAAATATTTATATATTGGAATAATAAAATTCAGAGATTGAAAAAAGACAATATGTTAAATACAATTTATGAATCAAAATCAATAATTCATAATACAAAAAAAAAATTATCTTATACTTATGTGTGATTCAATATGCCATAATATAAAGGGTGAATCAAGTATATGTGTTGTGTTTATCAGCTTGCTTTTGCTATTCAACTAAATTTATTTAATATTACCTCCCTACTTGATATGATTGAACCATGTTCTATCATGCTATCAATTACGCATATAGTTGTCAACAATTAACAATGTCTGACCCGTAAGCTTCAATGGTACGGAGGGATCTATGCGATTGTCCATGCCGTATTAGTCAAGGCTGACATATTAGAGCTCTTGAAGTTCCTAAACCAATCCCTCCTTTCTTTTTGCTTGCTTGAACATTTTACCAATTAATTCAGTACATTCCCCAGTCATCCCGAGGCATTGCAACATTGCCAACTTAATGTCCAATAGGTTTTGCGGACAATAATGATAATGGTTTTATTCAAGCTATTTATAGTCAAGTTTCTAATATAAAGGATCTGTATGACTTTACCTTCCATTTTGAATAAACTTATATTGAAATGCCATAGAACCTTGTAATGAATTGTAGTGATAAAAATTGCTTACATATAAGAAGAAAAAATGTAGTTTTTGTGGATCTTACAAGTCAAAAACTCAAAATCTATATCAATTGGCTGAGTGCAGTAGTACGCATGATAAATACAATATGTTAAATACAGAGATTGAAAAAAGACAATATGTTAAATACAATTTATGATTCAAAATCAATAATTCATAATAATAAAAAAAATTATCTTATACTTATGTGTGAATCAATATGCCAAAATATAATGGGAGAATCAAGTATATCTGTGGTGTTTGTCAGATTGCTTTTGCCATTCAATTAGATTTATTTAGAAATTACCTCCCCACTTAATATGATTGAACCATGTTCTATCATACCGTCAATTACGCATATAGTTGTCAACAACTAACAATGTCAGGACCCGAAAGCTTCAGTAGTACGGAGGGATCTATGCGATTCTCCATGCCTCATTAGTTAAGGCTGACATATTAGAGCTCTTAAAGTTCCTAAACCAATCCCTCCTTTCTTTTTGCTTGCTTGAAGATTATACAAATTAATCCAGTCCATTCCTCAGTCCTCCATAGACCTTGCAATATCGCCAACTTAATATCTAAGTTTTGCGGTCAATAATTATAATGGTTTTAAACCCGCTATTTAGGGTCAACTTTCTATTGTAAAAAATCTATATGGCTTTACCTTCCATTTTGAATAAGCTTGTATTGAAATCACATAGAACCTTGAAATGAATTGTAGTGATAAAAATAGCTTACATATAAAGACGAAAAATGTATTTTTTGTGGATCTTACAACTCAAAAACTCAAAATCTATATCACTTGGTTGAGTGCTGTAGTACGTATGTTATTTGTTAACTTTATATGAGATATTTTTAGATATTCATATAGATGGAACATAATTCAAATAGCACATTGTGAAATATAGGAAACCGCTTTCCACATAATCAATAGATACAACTGTATCAAATTAAAATATTTATATATTGGAATAATAAAATTCAGAGATTGAAAAAAGACAATATGTTAAATACAATTTATGAATCGAAATCAATAATTCATAATAAAAAAAATTATCTTATACTTATGTGTGATTCAATATGCCAAAATATAAAGGGAGAATCAAGTGTATGTGTTGTGTTTGTCAGCTTGCTTTGGCAATTCAATTTGATTTATTTAATATTACCTCCCCACTTTATATGATTGAACCAGGATCCATTATGCCATCAATTACGCATATAGTTGTCAGCATTTAATAATGTCTGGACCCGTTAGCTTCGGTAGTACGAAGGGATCTTCGTGATTCTCCATGCCTCATTAGTTAGGGCTGACATATTGTAGCTCTTAAAGTTCCTAAACCAATCCCTCCTTTCTTTTTGCTTGTTTGAATATTATACAAATTAGTCCAGTACATTCTTCAGTTCTCCCGAGACCTTGAAACAATGCCAACTTAATAACTAATAAGTTTTGCAGACAATAATTATAATAGATTTATTCAAGCTATTTAAGGTCAACTTTCTAATATAAAGAATATGTATGGCTTTTCCTTCCATTTTGAATAAGCTTATATTGAAATGGCATATAACCTTGTAATGAAGTGGATCGTACAACTCCAAAACTCAAAATCAATATCAATTAGTTGAGTGAAGTAGTACGTATGTTATTTGTTAACTTTAAATAAGATATGTTTAGACATTCATATAGTTGGAACATAATGTTAGAACCTAAACGATTGAGAAGTTTAGACCCTCATTGATTTTCATGATAACAAAGTATTTTTCAAGAGAACAATTTATCTTCTAACATATCTTTGAGTGTACAGGTATCAAAACTTCATATATATGTACGAAACACTCAAGGAAGAAGAAGAAATTTACACAAGAATTGAATACAATCCACTAGTGTCAGCATCCGAACTCACTCCAACGTCTTGCTAACAACAAGCGTCTAGTAGTGTAACTCTTTGACACATGGAATACTCAAATTGCTGCGAGCATCCGTCCTCTGTTCTGAGCGAGCGTCTGATCTCTTTAATGAAGCACGTGATGATCATGTTTTTGCTCTTAACCTCAGACTGTTGTGGAACGGAATTCGAATTTTATTTTATGCGCTCATTTTGATGTACGAGGAAGCAAAGGTGACACCTTTAGCATAAGACAAAAATCGTACAAGGCAATTGCAAATTACAGATAGTACGAAAACGGTAATGTGTACTATTCTGATATACTCTGGAAAGGAAGAAAAGGACTACATTTCAAATTACCTCACTCAACGGAAAGGAGATATTTTTTACTGCAACGGTAATACCCTTGAAGACTCCTATATATACCCCAAGGTATTCATTGAAGAGAAGTTGGAAAAACTGTGAAGAAACTTCATTCTAAAAGCAATATTACTCAAGTGAGCAATCAAGTTTCGTGCCAAGTTTCTGGTCTACAAAGAACTGAACTTAGCGTCTTATACTTTCTTTGAGAAAGCCATTCTGTTTTGAGCTTAATCTTTTCATCCTCTCTGTGATAGATATTTTGATTGTATTCAAAAGTATAATCTCTTTTGTAAACTGTATTTGGCCTAGTGAAGGCTTTGTTCCTCAAAGGCTCGACTGCACTGAATCGTTATGAGAATTTGAGAGTATTGTCAAGTTTGTGACAGTAGAATACTCTTGAGGAAAATTGTAATCAGTTGATTATAGTGAAAAATCCTTCAGGAATGAAGGGACTAGACGTAGCTACCAGTTGGTGGTGAACTAGTATAAATCTCTGCGTCTCTTCCTTTACTGCTTTACATTTATCTTTACCTTGCTCAGTAAAACAAGTTTTCGTAAGCGGTTTATTTTCTGCATCTGGTTAATTTTTTTGCATCCGATATACAAACAGTTTTGAAAAATCTGTGTTGTAGTGTTTATTACGAAAAGTTTGCGAAAAGTTTTTTTAACACAATTCAACCCCCCTTCTTGTGTTCACGTTCACATAATTCTAATAACACATTGTGAAATAAAGGAAACGGCTTTCCACATAATGAATAGATACAAATTAATCATATTGAAATATTTATATATTGGAATAATAAAATTCTGAGATTGAAAAAAGACAATATGTTACATACAATTTATGAATCGAAATAAATAATTCATAATAGAAAAAATAATAATTTATCTTATGCTTATGTGGGAATCAATATACCAAAATATAAAGGGAGAGTCAAGTAAATGTGTTATGCTCGTCAGCTCACTTTTGCTATTCAATTTGATTTATTTAATATTACCTCCACACTGGATATGATCGAACCATGTTCCATCATGCCACCAATTACGCATATAGTTGTCAACAATTAAAAATGTCTGGACCCATAAGCTTCAGTAGTACGAAGGGATCTATATGGTTCTCCTTGCCTCATTAGTTAAGGCTGGCATATTAGAGCTCTTGAAGTTAGTAAACCAATCCCTCCTTTCTTTTTGCTTGCATGAAGATTATACAAATTAATCCAGTACAATCCTCAGTCCTCCCGAGACCTTGCAACAATGCCAACTTAATATCTAAAAAGTTTTGCGGACAATAATTATAATGGTTTTATTCAAGCTATTTAGGGTCAACTTTCTAATATAAAGAATATGTATGGCTTTACCTTCCATTTCGAATAAGCCTGTATTGAAATGGCATATAACCTTGTAATGAAGTGGATCTTACAACTCAAAAACTCAAAATCTATATCAATTGGTTGAGTAAAGTAGTACGTATGTTATTTGTTAACTTTATATAAGATATTTTTAGACATTCATATAGATGGAACATAATTCTAATAACACTTTGTGAAATACAGGAAATCGCTTTCCACATAATCAATAGATACAAATATATCAAATTAAAATATTTATATATTGGAATAATAAAATTCAGAGATTGAAAAAAGACCGTATGTTAAATACAATTTATGAATCGAATCAACAATTCATAATACAAAAAAAATAAATTATCTTATACTTATGTGTGATTCAATATGCCAAAATATAAAAGGAGAATCAAGTATATGTGTTGTGTTTGTCAGCTTGCTTTTGCCATTCAATTAGATTTTTTTTATATTACCTCCTCACTTGATATGATTGAACTAGATTCCATCATGCCATCAATTACGCATATAGCTGTCAACATTTAAAAATGTCTGGACCCGTTAGCTTCAGTAGCACGAAGGAATCTACGTGATTCTCCATGCCTCATTTGTTAAGGCTGTCATATTATAGCTCTTGAAGTTCCTAAATCAATCTCTCCTTTCTTTTTTCTTGCTTGAAGATTATACAAATCAATCCAGTACATTCCTCAGTCCTCCCGAGACCTTAAACCAATGCCAACTTAATATCTAATAAGTTTTGCGGTTAATAATTATAATGGATTTATTCAAGCTATTTAAGGTCAGCTTTCTAATATAAAGAATATGTAGGGCTTTACCTTTCATTTTGAATAAGCTTATATTAAAATGACATATAACCTTGTAATGAAGTGGATCTTACAACTCCAAAACTCAAAATCTATATCAATTGGTTGAGTGACGTATTACGTATGTTATTTGTTATAATAAAAAGAAATATTTATCTTATACTTATGTGTGAATCAATATACCAAGATATAAAGAGGGAATCAAGTATATGTGTTATGCCTGTCAACTTGCTTTTGCCATTCAGTTAGATTTATTTAATATTACCTCCCCACTTGATATGATTGAACCAGGTTCCATCATGCCATCAATTACGCATATAGTTGTCAACATTTAACAATGTCAGGACCCGTTAGCTTCAGTAGTACGAAGGGATCTACGTGATTCTCCATGCCTCAATAGTTAAGGCTGACATATTAATTGGAAGGAAAAGCCATACAGGTCCTAACATTGTGAAATGTAGGAATCCGCTTTCCACATAATCAATAGATACAAATGTTTCAAATTAAAATATTTGTCTATTGGAATAATAAAATTTAGAGATTGAAAAAAGACAATATATTAAATACAATTTATGAATCGAATTCAATAATTCATAATACAAAAAAAAATTATCTTATACTTATGTTGAATCGATATGCCAAAATATAAAGGGAGAATCAAGCATATGTGTTTTTTTGTCAGCTTGCTCTTGCTATTCAATTAAATTTATTTAATATTACCTCCCCACTTGATACGATTGAACCAGGTTCCATCATGCCATAAATTACGCATATAGTTGTCAACAATTAACAATGTTAGGACCTGTAAGCTTCAGTGGTACGGAGGCTATGTGATTCTCCATGCCTCGTTAGTTAAGGCAGGCATATTAGAACTCTTGATATTCCTAAACCAATCCCTCCTTTCATTTTGTTTGCCTGAAGATTATACAAATTAATCCAGTACATTCCTCAGTCCTCCCGTGTCCTTGCAACATTGCCAACTTAACATCTAAGTTTTGCAGACAATAATTATAATAGATTTATACCAGCAATTTACGGTCAACTTTCGAACATAAAGAATCTGTATGGCTTTACCTTCCATTTTGAATAAGCTTCTATTGAAATGGCATAGAACCTTGTAATGAATTGTAGTGATAAAAATAGCATACTTATAAGAAGGAAAAATGTTGTTTTTGTGGATCTTACAACTCAAAAACTCAAAATCTATATCAATTGTTTGAGTGTTGTAGTTCTTTTGTTATTTGTTAACTTTATATAAGATATTTTTAGACATTCATATAGAACATAATTCTAATAACTCATTGTAAAATACAGGAAACTGCTTTTCACATAATCAATAGATACAAACGTATCAAATTAAAATATTTATATATTGGAATAACAAAATTTAGAGATTGAAAAAAGATAATATGTTAAATACAATTTATGAATCGAAATCAATGATTCATAATAAAAAAAAAAATTATCTTATACTTATGTGTGAATCAATATGCCAAAATATGATGGGAGAATCAAGTATATGTGTGGTGCTTGTCAGATTGCTTTTGCCAATCAATTAGATTTATTTAGAAATTACCTCTCCACTTGATATGATTGAACCATGTTCCATCATCCAGTCAATTACGCATATAGTTGTCAACAATTACCAATGTCAGGACCCGTAAGCTTCAGAAGTACGGAGGGATATATGTTATTTTCCTTGCCTCATTAGTTAAAGCTGACATATTAGAGCTCCTGAAGTTCCTAAACCAATCCCTCCTTTCTTTTTCTTGCTTGAAGATTATACAAATTAATCCAGTACATTCCTCAGTCATCCCGAGACCTTTCAACATTGCCAACTTAACATCTAAGTTTTGCGGACAATAATTATAATGGCTTTATACCAGCAATTTAGGGTCAACTTTCTAATATAAAGAATCTGTATGTCTTTTTCTTTCATTTTGAATAAGCTTGTATTGAAATGACATAGAACCTTGTGAAGAATTGCAGTAATAAAAATTGCTTACATATAAGGAGGAAAAATGTAGTTTTTGTGGATCTTACAACTCAAAAACTTAAAATCTATATCAATTGGTTGAGTGCAGCAGTACATATGTTATTTTTTAACTTTGTATAAGATATTTGAAGACATTCAAATAGATGGAACATAATTCTAATAACACATTGTGAAATACAGGAAACCGCTTTCCACATAATCAATAGATACAAATGTATCAAATTAATATATTTATATATTGGAATAATAAAATTCAGAGATTGAAAAAAAACAATATGTTAAATACAATTTATGAATCGAAATCAATAATACAAAATACAAAAAAAAATTATCTTATACTTATGTGTGATTCAATATGCCAAAATATAAAGGGTGAATCAAGTATATGTGTTGTGTTTATCAGCATGCTTTGGCTATTCAATTAAATTTCTTTAATATTACCTCCCCACTTGATATGAATGAACCATGTTCCATCGTGCCATCAATTACGCATATAGATTTTAACAAATTACAATGTCAACACCCGTAAGCTTTAGTGGTACGGAGGGAACTATGCGATTCTCCATGCCGCATTAGTCATATTAGAGCTCTTGAAGTTCCTAAACCAATCCGTCCTTTCTTTTCGCTTGCTTGAACAATTTACCAATTAATCCAGCACATTCCCCAGTCCTCCCGAGACATTGCAACATTGCCAACTTAATGTCCAATAGGTTTTGCGGACAATAATTATAACGGTTTTATTCAAGCTATTTAGGGTCAACTTTCGAACATAAAGAATCTGTATGACTTTACCTTCCATTTTGAATAAGCTTGTATTGAAATGGCATAGAACCTTGCAATGAATTGTAGTGACAAAAATTGCTTACATATAAGAAGGAAAAATGTAGTTTTTTTGGATCTTACAACTCAGAAACTCAAAATCTATATCAATTGGTTGAGTGCAGTAGTACGTATGTTATTTGTTAACTTTATAAAAGATATTTTTAGACATTCACATAGATGGAACATAATTCTACATACACATTGTGAAATACAGGAAACTGCTTTCCACATAATCAATAGATTCAAATGTATCAAATTAAAATATTTATATATTGGAACAATAAAATTCAGAGATTGAAAAAAACAATATGTTAAATACAATTTATGAATCGAAATCAATGATTCATTATAAAAAAAATTATCTTATACTTATGTGTGAATCAATATGCCAAAATATGATGGGAGAATCAAGTATATGTGTGGTGCTTGTCAGATTGCTTTTGCCAATCAATTAGATTTATTTAGAAATTTCCTCTCCACTTGATATGATTGAACCATGTTCCATCATCCAGTCAATTACGCACATAGTTGTCAACAATTACCAATGTCAGGACCCGTAAGCTTTAGAAGTACAGAGGGATATATGTTATTTTCCTTGCCTCATTAGTTAAAGCTGACATATTAGAGCTCCTGAAGTTCCTAAACCAATCCCTCCTTTTTTTTTCTTGCTTGAAGATTATACAAATTAATCCAGTACATTCCTCAGTCATCCCGAGACCTTTCAACATTGCCAACTTAACATCTAAGTTTTGCGGACAATAATAATAATGGCTTTATACCAGCTATTTAGGGTCAACTTTCTAATATAAAGAATCTGTATGTCTTTTTCTTTCATTTTGAATAAGCTTGTATTGAAATGACATAGAACCTTGTGAAGAATTGCAGTAATAAAAATTGCTTACATATAAGGAGGAAAAATGTAGTTTTTGTGGATCTTACAACTCAAAAACTTAAAATCTATATCAATTGGTTGAGTGCAGCAGTACATATGTTATTTTTTAACTTTGTATAAGATATTTGAAGACATTCAAATAGATGGAACATAATTCTAATAACACATTGTGAAATACAGGAAACCGCTTTCCACATAATCAATAGATACAAATGTATCAAATTGATATAATTATATATTGGAATAATAAAATTCAGAGATTGAAAAAAAACAATATGTTAAATACAATTTATGAATCGAAATCAATAATACAAAATACAAAAAAAAAATTATCTTATACTTATGTGTGATTCAATATGCCAAAATATAAAGGGTGAATCAAGTATATGTGTTGTGTTTATCAGCATGCTTTGGCTATTCAATTAAATTTCTTTAATATTACCTCCCCACTTGATATGAATGAACCATGTTCCATCGTGCCATCAATTACGCATATAGATTTTAACAAATTACAATGTCAACACCCGTAAGCTTTAGTGGTACAGAGGGAACTATGTGATTCTCCATGCCGCATTAGTTAAGGCTGACATATTAGAGCTCTTGAAGTTCCTAAACCAATTCCTCCTTTCTTTTCGCTTGCTTGAACAATTTACCAATTAATCCAGCACACTCCCCAGTCCTCCCGAGACATTGCAACATTGCCAACTTAATGTCCAATAGGTTTTGCGGACAATAATTATAACGGTTTTATTCAAGCTATTTAGGGTCAACTTTCGATCATAAAGAATCTGTATGACTTTACCTTCCATTTTGAATAAGCTTGTATTGAAATGGCATAGAACCTTGCAATGAATTGTAGTGATAAAAATTGCTTACATATAAGAAGGAAAAATGTAGTTTTTTTGTATCTTACAACTCAAAAACTCAAAATCTATATCAATTGGTTGAGTGCAGTAGTACGTATGTTATTTGTTAACTTTATAAAAGATATTTTTAGACATTCATATAGACGGAACATAATTCTACTTACACATTGTGAAATACAGGAAACTGCTTTCCACATAATCAATAGATTCAAATGTATCAAATTAAAATATTTATATATTGGAACAATAAAATTCAGAGATTGAAAAAAGACAATATGTTAAATACAATTTATGAATCGAAATCAATAATTCATAATAAAAAAAAATTATCTTACACATATGTGTGAATCCATATGCCAAAATATAATGGGAAAATCAAGTATATGTGTGGTGTTTGTCAAATTGCTTTTGCCATTCAATTAGATTTATTTAGAAATTACCTCCTCACTTAATATGATTAAATCACGTTCCATCATGTCGTAGATTACGCATATAGTTGTCAATAATTAACAATGGCAGGACCCGTAAGCTTCAGTAGTACGGAGGGATCTAAGCGATTCCCCATGCCTCATTAGTTAAGGCTGACATATTAGAGCTCTTGAAGTTCCTAAACCAATCCCTTCTTTCTTTTTGCTTGCTTGAAGATTATACAAATTAATCCACTACATTCCTCAGTCCCCCCTAGACCTTGCAAAATTGCCAACTTAATATCTAAGTTTTGCAATCAATAATTATAATGGTTTTAAACCAGCTATTTAGGGTCAGCTTTCTAATATAAAAAATCTATATGGCTTTACCTTCCATTTTGAATAAGCTTGTATTGAAATGGCAAAGAACCTTGTAATGAATTGTAGTGATAAAAATAGCTTACATATAAGGAGGAAAAATGTTCTTTTTGTGGATCTTACAACTCAAAAACTCAAAATCTATGTCAATTGGTTGAGTGCAGTAGTACGTATGTTATTTACTAACTTTATATGAGATATTTTTAGACATTCATATAGATGGGACATAATTCAAATAACACATTGTGAAATACAGGAAACCGCTTTCCACATAATCAACAGATACACGTGTATCAAATTAAAATATTTATATATTGGAATAATAAAATTTAGAGATTGAAAAAAGACAATATGTTAAATACAGTTTACGAATCGAAATCAATAATTCATAACACAAAATAAATAAATTATCTTATACTAATGTGTGATTCAATATGCCAAAATATAAAGGGAGAATCCAGTATATGTGTTGTGTTTGTCAACTTGCTTTTGCTATTCAATTAGATTTATTTAATATTACCTTCCCACCTGATATGGTTGAACCAGGTTCTATCATGCCATCAATTACGCATATAGTTGTCAACATTTAACAATGTCCGGACCCGTTAGCTTCAGTACTACGAAGGGATCTGTGTGATTCTCCATGCCTCAGTAGTTAAGGCTGACATATTATAGCTCTTGAAGTTCCTAAACCAATACCTCCTTTCTTTTTGCATGCCTGAAGATTATACAAACTAATCCAATACAATCTTCAGTCCTCCCGAGACCTTGCAACAATGCCAACTTAATATCTAATAAGTTTTGCGGACAATAATTATAATGGATTAATTTAAGCTATTTAAGGTCAACTTTCTAATATAAAGAATATGTATGGCTTTACCTTCCATTTTAAATAAGCTTATATTGAAATGGCATATAACCTTGTAATGAAGCGGATCTTACAACTCCAAAACTGAAAATCTATATCAATTGGTTGAGTGAAGTAGTACATATGTTATATGTTAACTTTATATAAGATATTTTTAGACATTCATATAGTTGGAAAATAATTCTAATAACACATTGTGAAATAAAGGAAACGGCTTTCCACATAATGAATAGATACAAATTTATCAAATTAAAATATTTATATATTGGAATAATAAAATTCTGAGATTGAAAAAAGACAATATGTTACATACAATTTATGAATCAAAATAAATAATTCATAATACAAAAAATAATAATTTATCTTATACTTATGTGTGAATCTATATACCAAAATATAAAAGGAGAATCAAGTATATGTGTCATGCTTGCCAGCTTGCTATTCCTATTCAATTTGATTTATTTAATATTACCTCCTCACTGGATATGATCGAACCATGTTCCATCATGCTATCAATTACACATATAGTTGTCAACAATTAAAAATGTCTGGACCCGTCAGCTTTAGCAGTACGGAGGGATCTATATGGTTCTCCATGCCTCATTAGTTAAGGCTGACATATTATAGCTCTTGAAGTTCCTAAACCAATACCTCCTTTCTTTTTGCTTGTTTGAAGATTATACAAATTAATCCAGTACAATCCTCAGTCCTCCCGAGACCTTGCAACAATACCAACCTAATATCTAAAAACTTTTGCGGACAATAATTATAATGGTTTTATTCAAGCTATTTTGGGTCAACTTTCTAATATCAAGAATATGTACGGCTTTACCTTCCATTTTGAATAAGCTTGTATTGAAATGGCATAGAACCTTGTAATGAAGTGGATCGTACAACTCAAGAACTCAAACTCTATATCAATCGGTTGAGTAAAGTAGTACGTATGTTATTTGTTAACTTTATATAAGATATTTTTAGACATTCATATAGATGGAACATAATTCTAATAACACTTTGTGAAATACAGGAAACTGCTTTCCACATAATCAATCGATAAAAATGTATCAAATAAAAATATTTATATATTGGAATAATAAAATTCAGAGTTTGAAAAAAGATAATATGTTAAATACAATTTATGAATCAAAATAAATAATTCATAACAAAAAAAAAAGATTTACCTTATACTTATGTGGGAATCAATATGCAAAAATAAAAAGGGAGAATCAAGTATATGTGTTGTGTTTGTCAGCTAGCTTTCGTCATTCAATAAGATTTACTTAATAGTTCCTCCCCACTAGATATGATTGAATCACGTTCCATCATGCCATCAATTACGCATATAGTTGTCAACAATTAACAATGTCAGGACCCGTAAGCTTCAGTAGTACGGCGGGATCTATGCGATTCTCCATGCCTCATTAGTTAAGGCTGACATATTAGAGCTCTTGAAGTTCCTAAACCAATTCCTCCTTTCTTTTTGCTTGCTTGAAGATTATACAAATTAATCCAATACATTCCTCAGTCCTCCCGAGACGTTGCAAAATTGCCAACTTAATATCGAAGTTTTTCGGACAATAATTATAATGGTTTTATACCAGCTATTTAGGGTCAACTTTCTAATATAAAAAATCTGTATGGCTTTACCTTCCATTTTGAATAAGCTTGTATTGAAATGGCATAGAACCTTGTAATGAATTGTAGTGATAAAAATAGCTTACATATAAGGAGGAAAAATGTAGTTTTTGTTGATCTTACAACTCAAAAACTCAAAATCTATATCATTTGGTCGAGTGTTGTAGTACATATGTTATTTGTTAACTTTATATAAGATATTTTTAGACATTCATATAGATGGAACGTAATTCTAAAAACACATTGTGGAATACTGAAAACCGCTTTCCATAAAATCAATAGATACAAATGTATCAAATTAATATATTTATATATTGGAATAATAAAATTCAGAGATTGAAAAAAGACAATATGTTAAATACAATTTATGAATCGAAATCAATAATTCATAATACAAAAAAAAATTATCTTATACTTATGTGTGAATCAATGTGCCTAAATATGAAGGGAGAATCAAGTATATGTGTTGTGTTTGTCAGCTTGCTTTTGCTATTCAATTAGATTTATTTAATATTAGCTCCCCAATTGATATGATTGAATGATGTTACATCATGCCATCAATTACGCATATAGTTGTAAACAATTAACAATGTCAGAACCCGTAAGCTTCGGTAGTACGGGGGGATCTATGCGGTTCTTCGTGCCTCATTAGTTAAGGCTGACATATTGGAGCTCTTGAAGTTCATAAATCAATCCCTTCTTTCTTTTTGCATGCTTGAAGATTATACAAATTAATCCAGTACATTCATCAGTCCTCCCGAGACCTTGCAACATTGCCAACTTAATATCTAAGCTTTGCGGACAATAATTATAATGGTATTTTACCAGCTATTTAGGGTCAACTTTCTAATATAATGAATCTGTATGGCTTTACCCTCCATTTTGAAGAAGCTTGTATTGAAATGGCATAGAACCTTGTAATGAAACGTAGTGATAAAAAATGCTTACCTATGAGAAGGCAAAATGTAGTTTTTGTGGATCTTACAACTCAGAAACTCAAAATCTTCATCAATTGGTTGAGTGCAGTAGTACGTATGTTATTTTTTAACTTTATATAAAATATTTTTAGACATTCATATAGATGGAACATAATTCTAACACAATGTACTATGCTGAGTCTAAGAATTATGGACCCGGAGCTGGGCTACAAAACCGAGTGAAATGCCAGATTAACATGTCATGAATAATTTTAGCAACTTCACGGTGGCCCAATTCATTTTGCTGATCTATGGTTACCTTCAACAAATGTGTTGTTCATTCTTGCTCTTGGGCATCAAGACGCTACCCAATGGAAATAATAATTATAAAATAATTACATAAAGCCTAATTTGGTGTTAACTCCAATTAATATGTACTTCATTATTTTATAACTAGAGCATGCATCGTGCATCGATAAAGTACTTTTTGCGTATATTATTCTTTTATTATTTATGTATACAATATACAGTTAACAGATAAAAATAAAAATAAAAAGACTACATATTTAACTACAACTGAAATATAATAGATTATGAAACAATATTTGCGTTAAAACCGTAATACATGTTTAATGGGTTCGTGTGTGCGTTCGTGCGTGCGTGTGTGCTCGTAGAAGCTTATTTTTTAGCTATATTACAAAATTTACCACTTTCATGTGCTTTTGTTATGTTTAATTATATTTTTATTGATTTTTTTCTTCTATAACAAAATAAAAAGAATGCAACTAAAATTTACTACGAGCATTTTAAAAGAAAAAAAACAAAAAATATGAATGGCGAAAGAAAGCTTTAACTAGGAAAACTATCCAAATTCAAGGAACTGAATGAAGTCCTTGAACTGATTTTCAATACAAAGCAATTCAGCCTTAAAATTTATGTCTACAACCATAAGATGAATGATAATGAAAAAGTATGCTAATTCTCAGAGCTTAAACCTCTAACTTATTCTCAGAGCTTAAACCTCTAACTTTCTTTTAACGCTCATTAATTTGTTGTACAAAAAAAATCTAATCAATTTGTACCTCTTTTGGGAAGGTGTCAAAGGTTATAGCACAAGACATTTCCTTCAGGAACACTGAACGGCTAGTAAATTACCAAGCAGTGGCCCTAATATCAGACTCTGACCTTTCTTTCTTTTTTTGATGTGGGATTTTTGGTTACGAAGACAACTAATTTGCCAACTCCAATCGCAAATTCTATAGAGAATGCAAAATCAGAGGCACAATGGACGTCATCTTTAAGTATGCCACTGCAGTGTTTTAAAACTGCCAGATATTGGTCAAGAAAGGATTGCCAAAATAAAAGAACACCATCACAACTCAAGAAGGAAAACACAATGGAAGCCTATCAGGTTTCTCCATCAAATTCTGCAAGATCTCTGCCGAACCTGATCTTCTTCCCCCAGTTAACACCCCACAGACATTCCTCGGCAGGCCATGGAGGCCGTACTCAAGGATAGTTTTCATGTAATCCTACATAAGTGACGTGCTAAGTCTAAAAGGGTGACAATAGTGGAATAGGTCAATATATTTGGACACATTGTACTATGCTGAGTATAAGAATTATGGACCTAGAGCGGGGCTACAAAACTGAGTGAAATGCCTAATTGACATGTCATGAATGATTTCAGCAACCTCACAGTGGCCCAATTCATTTTGGGGACCTATTGTTACCTTCAACAAGTGTACTGTTCATTCTTGGACTTGGGCATCGAAACACTACCCAAGGGAAATAATAATTATAAAATAATTTCAAAAAGGGTAGTTTGGTGTTAACTTCATTTAATATCTACTTGATTATTTGATAACTAGAGCATGCATCGTGCATCGATAAAGTACTTTTTGTGTATATTATTTTTTGTTATTTAAATATACAATATCCGGTTAATTGATAAAAAATAAAAATAAAAACAATTAAATATTTTAACTACAGCTGAACTATAATACATTATGAAACAATATTTGCATTACAACCATAATACGTTTTTAATTGGTTCATGCGTGCATGCTTGCATGCGTGTATACATGCTCGTTGAAGCTTATTTTTTAGCTATATTACCAAATTTACCACTTTCACGTGCTTTTGTTATGTTTAATTATATTTTTGTTGAAGTTTTTTCTTCTATAAAAAAATAAAATGATTCCATCTAAAATTTAGTACGAGTATTTTGAAAGAAAGAAAAATATCACTGGTAAAGGAAAGCTTTAACTAGGAAAAGTATCTCAATTCAAGGAACTGAATGAAGTACCTGAACAGATTTTCAATACAAAGTAATTCGGCCTTAAAATTTATGTCTACAACCACAGGATGAATGATAATGAAAAAGTATGCCAATTCTCAGAGCTTAAACCTCTAACTTCCTTTTAACTCTGGAACCACTAACCAAATTCTCATTAATTTGTTGTACAAAAAAATCTATTCAATTTGTACATCTTTTGTGATGGTGTCAAAGGACATAGCACAAAACATTTCCTTCAAAAACATTAAAGGGCTAGTAAATTACCAAGCAGTGGCACTAATATCAGGCTTTGACCTTTCTTTCTTTTACCGATGTGGGATTTTCGGTTACCAAGACATCTAATGTGATAACTCCAATCGCCAATTTTATAGAGAATACAAAATCAGTGGCATTATGGACTTCATCTTTAGGTATGCCACTGCAGTGTTTTAGAACTGCCAGATATTGGTAAAGAAAGGATTGCCAAAACAAAAGAACATCGCCGTAGCTCAAGGAGGAAAACACAATGGAAGACTTTTAGGTTTCTCCAACAAACTCTGCAAGATCTCTTCTGAACCTGATCTTCTTCCCAAAGTTAACACCACACATACATTCCTGGGCAGACCATGGAAGCCGTACTGAAGGATAGTTTCATACAATCCAGCATAAGTGACGTGTTGAGTCTAAAATGGTGACAATAGTGGAATAGGTATATATAGTTGGATACATTGTACTATGTTGAGTATAAGAATTATGGACCCAGAGCTGGGCTACAAAACTGAGTGAAATGCCTAATTACCATGTCATGAATGATTTCAATAACCTCACAGTGGCCCAATTCATTTTGGGGACCTATTGTTACCTTCAACAAGTGTACTGTTCACTCTTGGACTTGGTCATCAAAACACTACCCAAGGGAAATAATAATTATAAAATAATTTCATAAAGGATAGTTTGGTGTTAACTTCAATTAATATCTACTTGATTATTTGATAGCTAAAGCATGCATCGTGCATCGATAAAGTAGTTTTTGTGTATATTATTTTTATTATTATTTATATATACAATATACAGTTAACAGATAAAAAATAAAAATAAAAATAATTAAATATTTTAACTACAGCTGAAATATAATACATTATGAAACAATAACTGCATAAAATAATACATGTTTAATGGGTGTGTGGGTGCGTGTGTGTATGCATGCTCGTGGAAGCTTATTTTTTAGCTATATTACCAAATTTACCACTTTCGCGTGCTTTTGTTATGTTTAATTATATTTTTGTTGAAGTTTTTTCTTCCATAAAAATATAAAAAGAATGCAACTAACATTTAGTACGAGTATTTTGAAAGCAAAAAACAAAAAACAAAAAATATGAATGACGAAAAAAAGCTTTAACTAGGAAAAGTATCCCAATTAAAGGAACTGAATGTCCCTGTACAGATTTTCAGTGCTAAGTAATTCGGTCTTAAAATGTCTGTCTACAGCCACATGATGAATGATAATGAAAAAGTATGCTAATTCTCAAAGCTTAAACCTCTAGCTATCTTTTATCACTGAAAGCACTAACCAAATTCTCATTAACCATTCTTCTTGTAACACCCCGCCAAGATAGGGCGTCATTTTATTTATTTAAACAATGGTAGTTCACATTTAAGGCAAACCCACATTTTATTTATTATTATAATATACAAAGTTTATTACACATAAAAGTATAAGTATAATCCTATACCCAGCGACAAAAGACCCAATTGGTCGTGATACAAGTGTCTTATATAAAGGCGGTGGATAGCTACCACAGCTGGGGCGTGACCAACAAATATTCCGGTTATCCTGACTAGACATTGTTCGTACTCAAGAGTGATGGTGTTTCCTCACTTAGCCGAGCCCCAAAAAAGATTAAATATAAATGAATTGAAAAAAAAAATACTTTTTCAATATGATCTATCTGCTCGACTCAACCCAATATGTCAATATGTATAGTAAAATCAAAGTGATTCTTACGTCAAGCATTGGGTTTCATGTATCAATTAAGAGGAGTCATGAAAAGAACAGGTTCCAAATCTCGATCAATTTCTTTTTCAAATCTGCGGAATTCATGCGAGCTCTTCCGCGTGCCATAAATGACCTACGAATAGGAAGAATCCTAGAACAAAATGAGAAGTAGCTAACCAACTTCTAGGAGAGACATAATTGACTGCATTAATCTCTGTAGCTACGCCACCCACGGAATTTAAAGAACCTAAAGGAGCATGAGTCATATATTCCGCGGAACGACATTCTTGCCAAGGCTGTATGTCTTTTTTCAGTCTACTCAAGTCCAAACCATTGGGACCCCTTAGAGGTTCTAACCAAGGAGCACGCAGATCCCAAAAACGCATAGTTTCTCCCCCAAAAATAACTTCTCCGGTGGGAGAACGCATTAGATATTTACCTAAACTGGTAGGTCCTTGAGCGGATCCTACATTAGCGCCAAGACGTTGGTCTCTAACTGGAAAAGTAAATGCTTGAGCTTGAGAAGCTTCTGGTCCAGTGGGACTATAAAACTCACTAGGATAAGCAGTATTATTAAACCATACAAAGCAACAAGCTATAAAACCAAAAATGAACTTCAACAAGTCTACGCGTAAGATATCCAACATCGGATGTTCGTACAGCAGTATCGACAACCCCTTTGCGGGCTTCGTAGCAAGAAATGATATATTCTGTTAAAGACAATCCTTCACGTAAATTGCTTTGAATGGGTAAATCAATCATTTGTCCTTGTGGATCTGACATTATCCCCTCATTCCTACTAATTGGCGCACTTGAGATGCATTTCCTCTAGCTCCTGAAAAAGAAATTATATGGACGGGATTAAAAGGGCCAGTCATCCTAAAATTAGGATTCATTTCTTCTCGCAAATATTCGCTCGTAGCATACCATATTTCAATGGATTGGCGTTTTTCGGAGAGCTCCTTCAACTATTCATGTATGTCAAATAAATAATCCAATTTCTTTTGTTAAGTTGAAGGGAAATATCCAAATACATGTCTTAATAAAAAAAATAATCCATATTTGTAGCAATGAAATACTATTGCTCCTCCCCAAAATGATAAATGATTGATTACAAATATCTATGATCCATCTATTTGTTACTGCATATACTTATCATATATATATAAATAAGATTAGAATATATGTACATAGATCTATTTTTTGTACCAACTCATTAAGGAACAAGAAATTGGATTTACCTAGTGAATAGAGTATAGTTAAAAAATGATTTATATTAGATTTGATAAATATTGATAAATATAAATGGAATGAATTTTTTCAAAACCGATTCGAATTGAAAAAAAAAAAACAACTCTCAATAACTTATTGATCCCTATCATTTTTACCCAATTTCCAGATTTATTCTCGTTTTTTTTCCCGGTTCTAAAAAAATAATTCTTTATTTCATTCTTAATAAAAAAAGATCTTCAATGAGATTCCAAAATAGATCTTAACTTATACTTATATACGTTAATAACTTGGATTTGTGATAATTTAAAAAATACATATGCTTGTGACAAAGAAGATACGTCATAAGAATTCTGTGAATTCGTATTCGTAATATTACAAGATTTGTGTATAATCGACATAAATGGAATTATACTTTGATTTGTTTTATCAATTCTTTTTGCATTTGTTTTTTTATTGTAATTCTTTGTAGATTTATTTACAATTTTTAAATAAAGAAATAGAATGTTTCAATTTCAATACAAAGTTGTATTCTTGTTTTTTCATTTCCAGTGTTAGTTTTCAAATTGAACAACGGGGGATGGGTTTTTCGTAGTTTTTGTAACACGCGTATTTTTATGATACGTTAATTAGCGGTAATATTGTACTTTTGTCGTAATTATGCTTTAATAAAGCAGTTGCTTGTTCCCTAAGTAAGTGATTTAATTAAATCAAGAGCATATATAATTGAGAATTAATATTTTTATATTGATTCATGGTTTGAATATCATCGAAAAATTCTAACGAAGTTTCGTCGCGTTTCAAATCGCCGGGCAGTTTCTGCCGCAGATAAAAGTTAAAATGAGCCCGATTTCGATGAAAATCGAATCGTAACCTGTTTTAATTGTTTTTGAATGATTTATATTGTTTTTATTATTTATGAAATAATATTATCACGCGGAGAATTAATTCCTCGCGAATTAATTTTTCGAGATTTTTCCGGCGAGAAATTAATCGGTTTTGCGGTTTTTCGTCGCCGTGTTTTTAAACCTTAAGACTCTAGATTAGAGGGTAATCATGAGAGAAGTGAGATTAGATGGGTAGAGTGACTGATGTGATTAGCATCTCTAAAAGGTGATTAATGTCACTTGATGTGTGTAATTTTATTTTAAAAACTATTACTAAATTTATTTTAATTACTACTAATTATGTCTTCTTATTTTTTTTAAGCTTATAAAAGAAGGGAACCCCCCACCAGCTGACCCTCACGAGCTCTCTCTCCCCCAAACCCTCTTCTCCATCTTTCTTTTTTTCTTCTTCAAAGCTTCCATGGGTTTCCATGGCTAAGATCTCTTGATCCTTTGAGTTTTTGGGCACACTTTCTTCACCAAACTTGTTGCAAATCACCATACCAACTTAGTTCTACCTCTTCTACATCATTTGGGGTAAGAAAAATTGAAACTTTTCCCCCAAAAAAATTCTGTTTTGGGCGCTAAAACAGCCCCCATTTTCTACTTTGATTTTGCTTCCAAATCTTGCCATATTGCTAGGTTATGTCCTCTACTATATTACCTATGTTTCTAACCATTCAAATGAGCTTGAAATCAGAATTTTTCCAACCTCTTTTGAACCCTAAATTCAGCGCTAAACAGCCCCTATTCTCCATGTTTATTTAATTTATGTTTTAGTTGGATTTGTTGCTTGTTATGTGTTGTTTGGATGATTGATGATGATTGTTGAGAGATGAACATCTCCAACCCCTTCCTTAAGCCTCTAGGTCGAAAACCCTACGTGGTAAGAATGGGGAAAATGATGTGATCTCATGAGAATCAATCAATTGAATGTTATAAGGGTCATTTGAGATTGTTTTGATGTTAGTTCCATGTGTAGTTTAAATTAAATAGGCTTAACATGATAGTTTAAATTTATTTTCTATTCTTGAACTATGTAAGTTTGTGGCTAGGGCGTTTAATTGCATGTTAGTTGGTTTATTAAATGATTAGGAGTAATTTTAAGGTTTTTAGAACTTGTATGCATGAGTTAGTGTGATTCAAAGTTGTAGCTTATGAAAAAATGGGTTTATGGAGGACTAGAAGTGATTATTAACTTGGTGATTCTTTAAACTTTTGGAAAAGAATGTTGGAAAAGAAATTTTAGAAAATTTTGTTTTGATTTGCTTTTAGTTTATGCCTTAACTATGTATGGTTTTGGGTGATTGCCTAAATGACTTGAAAATGGCTTGGAAAACAAATTATGAAACTTAGTTGAGTTATGTTATGATTTGTGGGTGAAGTAGAAAATGCTATGTGTAAATATGCTTGTAATATGTTGGAAATGGTTGTGAAATGATCTAAATTATGGAAGAAAGATTTTGCAAACTATTTGGACAAAAAAAAAGGGTATGGCCACAAGGCCTAAGGGAATTTTTGGGGAAAATTAGCTATTGACTTATTGCCGTTTAAGGTATGATTATGTGAAGTTTTTTTGTCCAAATTTTTGTGTAGTGATTATTCAGGGTAGAAGATTTGTGGTCAATTTGGTCTGTTTACCTCTTAAGGGTTTAGATGTCATTCTCGGGATGGATTGGTTGTCACACCACCATGTCCTCTTGGACTGTGCCCGTAAAACCGTAATTTTTCCAGATATCGGAGTCTTTAACTACCTTTCTGCCGAGCGTATCGGAGTCTCTTTGCTAGAGGGAGCTAGGGAATACATGTACCTGGCTAGTTCAGAAGTTTCCCAGGAAATCGAAGTGAAGAATGTTCCTGTGGTATGTGACTTTGCGGACGTATTTCCAGAAGATGTATCGGGGTTACCACCGGTGCGAGAAATCGAATTTTCCATCGACTTGATTCCAGGGACAGGACCTATTTCAATAGCACCCTACAGGATGTCTCCAGCCGAGATGAAGGAGCTGAAATCTCAGATTGAGCAATTGGAGTCAAAACAGTTCATACGACCGAGCGTGTCACCATGGGGAGCACCAGTGTTATTGGTCAAGAAAAAGGATGGACGATCCAGACTGTGCGTGGACTATCGACAACTCAACAAGGCTACTGTGAAGAACCGGTATCCCTTACCGCGTATCGACGACTTGATGGATCAACTTCGTGGAGCTGCGATATTTTCAAAGATTGACTTGAAGTCAGGCTACCACCAGATATGAGTGAAGGAAGAGGATATTCCCAGACCGCTTTCAGGACCAGATACGGTCATTACGAGTACTTGGTGATGCCGTTTGGGGTGACGAATGCGCCAGCAGTGTTTATGGATTACATGAACAGGATTTTCCACTCGTTTTTGGACCAGTTTGTAGTAGTATTCATCGACGACATATTGATCTACTCAAAGAGCAAAGAAGAGCACGAAGGACACTTACGCCGAGTACTGCAGATATTGCGTGGGAAGCAGCTTTATGCGAACTTGTCCAAATGTGAATTCCGGCTTGAGGAGGTGAATTTTCTCGGACATGTCATTACTAAAAGCGGAATAGCAGTGGATCCAGCGAAGGTCAAGGCTGTTTTAGCGTGGGAACAACCGAAGACTGTCACTGATATCAGAAGTTTCATAGGCTTAGCAGGATATTACCGAAGATTTATCGAGGGATTCTCAAAGATTGTCGCGCCACTTACGCGATTTACGAGGAAGGACCAGCCTTTTGCTTGGACTGAAGAGTGTGAATCCAGCCGTGGTCAAGGAGCTCTTAACAACAAAGACTGTTGATTTTGCCCCAACCAGAAGAACCTTATGAGGTTTACTGCGATGCATCACACTAAGGATTGGGATGCGTGCTGATGCAACACCGAAAAGTCGTAGCGTATGCTTCAAGACAGCTCAAGATTCACGAGAAGAACTACCCTACTCACGATTTGGAGCTTGCCGCAGTGGTATTTGCGCTAAAGATTTGGAGGCACTACCTTTACTGGGAGCATCGCTCATCGCTTTCAATGACCACAAGAGCTTGAAGTATCTATTCGATCGAAGGAGCTCAACATGCGACAAATAAGATGGACGTAATTTTGAAAGATTACGACTTCACGCTGGAATACCATCCCGGTAAGGCTAACGTAGTAGCAGATGCATTGAGCAGAAAGAGCGTTTTAGCCTCAGCATTGATGATCAAGGAGTTAGAGATGCTCGAAAAGTTCCGAGATTTGAAGTTGAGCGTGGAAGTTTCACCGGGGAAGCTGAAATTCGGTATGCTCACCATTTCCAATGGATTGTTGGACGAGATTAGAGACCAGCAGGTTCATGATAACCTACTGCAAGAGAAGGTAGAGCTGATAGCGCAAGGGAGAGCAACGGAATTCAAGATCGAAACAGACAACATTTTGAGATGTAATGGACGGGTGTGTGTGCCCAACGTAGCGGAGCTAAGAAAGTTAATACTTGACGAAGCGCATAAGAGCAGATTCAGTATTCACCCGGGAGTTACGAAGATGTATCAAGACTTGAAGAAGCACTTTTGGTGGTCCGGAATGAAGAAACAAGTGGCAGAGTATGTAGCTTCGTGTTTGACGTGTCAAAAAGCGAAGGTGGAGCACCAGCGACCGGCAGGGATGCTACAACCACTCGATGTACCAGCATGGAAGTGGGACAGTATTTCCATGGATTTTGTTGTAGGATTTCCGAAGACGCAGAAGAAGAATGATTCGATTTGGGTGGTCATTGATCGATTGACCAAATCCGCTCATTTCTTGCCAGTAAGATCAACATACAACGTGGAGAGGCTAACGGAGATCTATATCGCAGAGATTGTACGACTTCATGGCGTGCCTTCTTCCATTGTTTCTGACCGAGACCCGAAGTTTACGTCTCACTTTTGGGGAGAACCACAAGAAGCGATGGGAACCAAACTCAAGCTTAGCTCAGCATATCACCCCCAAACCGACGGTCAGACTGAGAGAACGATTCAATCGCTTGAAGATTTGCTACGAGCATGTACGTTAGATCATCGAGGAAGTTGGGATGATGTCTTACCACTGGTGGAGTTCACTTACAACAACAGTTTTCATGCGAGCATTGGGATGGCACCTTACGAAGCACTGTATGGACGTAAGTGCCAAACGCCTCTTTGTTGGTACCAGGATGGCGAGAGTTCTGTTGTGGGACCAGACATGATCCAGCAGACTACTGAGAAGATCCGTTTGATCAGAGATAGGATGCAGGCGTCTCAGAACCGACAGAAGAGTTATGCAGATCGAGGTCGCCGACCGTTAGAGTTCGAAGAAGGAGAACATGTATTTCTTCGAGTTACCCCTACCACCGGAGTTGGTCGAGCGATCAAATCCAAGAAACTTACTCCCAAATTTATTGGACCTTACCAGATCCTTCGTCGTATTGGCCCCGGGGCATACCAGATTGCTTTACCACCCTTTCTGTCAAACATTCATGACGTCTTTCACGTCTCACAGCTGCGGAAGTACATTTTCGACCATTCGCATGTTATCGAACCGGATATGATTCAACTGAAGGACGATCTATCTTTTGAAGCATCACCAGCAAGAATCGTTGATCGAAAAGCTAAGCAGCTACGGAATAAAGAGATCCAGCTTGTCAAGGTCGTGTGGGATCAGAAGACTGGAGATGCAACGTGGGAGCTGGAAGAGAAGATGAAGAATCAGTATCCAGAAATTTTTCACGGTAAGTAACTTATCTGCAGTTTCGAGGACGAAACTTGTTTTCAGAGGGGGAGTATTGTAACACGCGTATTTTTACGATACGTTAATTAGCGGTAATATTGTACTTTTGTCGTAATTATGCTTTAATAAAGCAGTTGCGTGTTCCCTAAGTAAGTGATTTAATTAAATCAAGAGCATATATAATTGAGAATTAATATTTTTATATTGATTCATGGTTTGAATATCGTCGAAAAATTCTAACGAAGTTTCGTCGCGTTTCAAATCGCCGGGCAGTTTCTGTCGCAGATAAAAGTTAAAATGAGCCCGATTTCGATGAAAATCGAATCGTAACCTGTTTTAATTGTTTTTGAATGATTTATATTGTTTTTATTATTTATGAAATAATATTATCACGCGGAGAATTAATTCCTCGCGAATTAATTTTTCGAGATTTTTCCGGCGAGAAATTAATCGGTTTTGCGGTTTTTCGTCGCCGTGTTTTTAAACCTTAAGACTCTAGATTAGAGGGTAATCAGGAGAGAAGTGAGATTAGATGGGTAGAGTGACTGATGTGATTAGCATCTCTAAAAGGTGATTAATGTCACTTGATGTGTGTAATTTTATTTTAAAAACTATTACTAAATTTATTTTAATTACTACAAATTATGTCTTCTTATTTTTTTTAAGCTTATAAAAGAAGGGAACACCCCCCCCACCAGCTGACCCTCACGAGCTCTCTCTCCCCCAAACCCTCTTCTCCATCTTTCTTTTTTTTTCTTCAAAGCTTCCATGGGTTTCCATGGCCAAGATCTCTTGATCCTTTGAGTTTTTGGGCACACTTTCTTCACCAAACTTGTTGCAAATCACCATACCAACTTAGTTCTACCTCTTCTACATCATTTGGGGTAAGAAAAATTGAAACTTTTTCCCCCAAAAAAATTCTGTTTTGGGCGCTAAAACAGCCCCCATTTTCTATTTTGATTTTGCTTCCAAATCTTGCCATATTGCTAGGTTATGTCCTCTACTATATTACCTATGTTTCTAACCATTCAAATGAGCTTGAAATCAGAATTTTTCCAACCTCTTTTGAACCCTAAATTCAGCGCTAAACAGCCCCTATTCTCCATGTTTATTTAATTTATGTTTTAGTTGGATTTGTTGCTTGTTATGTGTTGTTTGGATGATTGATGATGATTGTTGAGAGATGAACATCTCCAATCCCTTCCTTAAGCCTCTAGGTCGAAAACCCTACGTGGTAAGAATGGGGAAAATGATGTGATCTCATGAGAATCAATCAATTGAATGTTATAAGGGTCATTAGAGATTGTTTTGATGTTAGTTCCATGTGTAGTTTAAATTAAATAGGCTTAACATGATAGTTTAAATTTGTTTTCTATTCTTGAACTATGTAAGTTTGTGGCTAGGGTGTTTAATTGCATGTTAGTTGGTTTATTAAATGATTAGGAGTAATTTTAAGGTTTTTAGAACTTGTATGCATGAGTTGGTGTGATTCAAAGTTGTAGCTTATGAAAAAATGGGTTTATGGAGGACTAGAAGTGATTATTAACTTGGTGATTCTTTAAACTTTTGGAAAAGAATGTTGGAAAAGAAATTTTAGAAACTTTTGTTTTGATTTGCTTTTAGTTTATGCCTTAACTATGTATGGTTTTGGGTGATTGCCTAAATGACTTGAAAATGGCTTGGAAAACAAATTATGAAACTTAGTTGAGTTATGTTATGATTTGTGGGTGAAGTAGAAAATGCTATGTGTAAATATGCTTGTAATATGTTGGAAATGGTTGTGAAATGATCTAAATTATGGAAGAAAGATTTTGCAAACTATTTGGACAAAAAAAAAGGGTATGGCCGCAAGGCCTAAGGGAATTTTTGGGGAAAATTAGCTATTGACTTATTGTCGTTTGAGGTATGATTATGTGAAGTTTTTTTTATATATATAGTTTAAAAAGATTTAGCGAGTATTTTTGGAAAAAAAACGGGTTGAGGCCATGAAGCCTAAGGAGCCTTTAGAAAAAAAAAATGTTTGGTTGATTAACTTGTTTAATTCTGTTGATGAGTATGTCCAGTGTTCTTAAAAATTTTTGGTTAGGATAATGGGTTAGTGAGTGTAGTTGTTCTAGAATTACTTAATTTACCGTGGTGATAGGAATCAAAGTACCGGAGACCGAGCGGAGCGGATTCGAAGACGTTGGAGCGACGTTAGTGACGACGAGCGGTAAGGGCACTTATAGACATTCTAGGATTTTATTTTATGTCCCTGTGTAAGGACAACTTTTAGAGATGCTTAAACTCTTGTTTCACTATTTAAATTGCTTTATTTAACTACGAAGAAGTCTGAGAACTCTACGAGTTCGAAGTTAGGGTTTTCGAACCCCTTCGTTTATTTTGTCGTGCAGTTGAACATATTCCGAGTCATTCGTGGGTGAGAACTTTGTGGTTGGTCTCCTGAACCCAACCCCCCACATTTGAGTACCTCTCTGTCAACTCCATCGAGTTGCAGAGGGATGGATTCCTTGATTTTCGTGTCAAGCATGTATTGTGACGATATGTTGAGTTATGCATTATTTGATATGAGATTGAATATATGCCACGAATTGCGTGTTGCTGTTTAATTGCGTTTCTTCATGCAGAGTGTTTTTATTGCTTAAAATGTCGAATTGCATTTTCTTCATGTTAAGCATGCTCCCTTTATTTGATATGCGGTCAAGTAATCTTATGTGTCACTCTTTGACTATCGTAAGCGGCGAGTTGTTCATCGAGTGAGAGAGCTAGGCGAGTCGTCGTGACGTTTTTGAGCCGTGACCCGGATAACTGAGGGTGCTAGGTCCCCTTTTGTTTACGGGAGATTGACTAGGCGTCGCAGCGTAGGGACCGGGGCTGCTTACCTAGGGAGAAGCGAAAGATCCCAAGGCTACGGCTGGTATGTCAGTTGATGGATCTGCGTCTGCTTTCCGGAATAATTGTCGAGTCGAGAGAAAATGAGTAGCGAGTTGAGTTGAGTCTAGAGTGAGAGAGTTGAGTCACGTTCTGTGAATGATATACATTGTTGTTTGCTTATTGCTTTATGCATTGATTATCTTGATTTGTTGAGAAGTTGACCCTTTCCCGTGGTGCTTTCAATTCATGACGGTTACCCAGGCGATGGCGAAGGGCGTTTGGATTCCGGCGATGAGGACGTCGCCGAAGATCTTCTTTGACTTCCCTGATATGGGACAACCTGCGGCGATGGAGTTCGACCCCATCTCCTTCCGTGTGGTATACACTGGGGACGTGGTGCAGACACTACGAGAGGATGGCGTAGCCGTGAGGCAGGATGTGACACGGCGTACGGTGAGTTCCGATCCGGATGGGACAGGTGGTGGAGGCGTGGCGTGCCAGTGAGCACGAGAGGGCTATGAGAGCTTCTTCCTCTTCACCAGAGGGACTTCATGACATTCCTAGGAGCGCTGCTACTAGATTTGCAGGACGAGGCAGAGGGCGTGGACCCCAAGTGAGATGGACCGCTCGCAAGAGCGTGATACGCCGGGGATCCGCAGAAGCTTCCACCGAGGGTTCTTTGTTCCTAGATCCTGTAGTACGGTTTCCCCTCATCGCTGCTAGGACCCCTACACCGCCTGTGGCTTCCCCTCCCGTTTGTGTTGTGTGCCACGAGGCGGACTGCCTTGGAGCGAGATCGACTGAGGAGTGGCCGACAGGTGAGTACACTCCGAGTGACGTGCCTGTGGACGTGCCAGCTGCGGCTCCCTTCATTGACCTGACCGGCGAGGACTTGATGGAGGAGGAGGAGGACCCGTCAGAGGATTTGGGTAGCGACCTGTGGCTGTGATGTTGGATGACTGCTGCGTTATGTTTTTTTCTGTTGATAGACTGTTGTATATATATTTGGGATGACTGTATTTATGACTTTTATGTTCCATGTGTCGTGACCAGTCGGGCCAGATGTTATTTTGGGTTACAGGGTAGACTGGCGGTCTCACTTTTGGAGCAACCCCCTTCGTGGGTGTCTGCCGGAAGTACCCCCGGGGTATGATTGCTCTCTTGAGGGTCGTCATACCATAGGTGTATTTCTTTGTACATTCACTACTCTGTATTTTGCGTACACTGTCAGTACGACTTGTATATATATTTATATATATTATGCATGTATGTCTTATTCGTATTTAAGTCTTGTGTCCTAGTTGCACCACGTTTCGAAAAGCTGTAATTACTCTGATGTGCGCTTGTGGGAATTATTGAAAAAAAAAAGTACCGCATTTTTCTAAAGGGCACAAGAGTACCGTTTTAAAACGCATCGCATACAGGTTTAGTTTAGCTCTGTAGCGGTCCGGAAACGGGTCGTTACAGTTTACACTTTTTCAAATTCAAAAACAACACTGTTGAAACTGGAACTAGATAGTTCTGACTTCAATCTAGGAATAAAAAAGAAGATTTTTTTGTAGTTGTTTATGACTCATTTTTTAGTTATTTCATTTTCTTACTCTAAAGAAATGCATTTCCATTTTGACAGTGAGTTTAATAGTTACATTTATGGTAAGGTCAGAAAGAGTGGTAAAAGCAAGAGTACTAGTATAATAACTAGCACAAATGAGACAAATGATAGTGATTTTACAAAAAGAGAGAATTCTAATGATCTCGATGAGGCTAAAAAATATAAGCATTTGTGGATTGAATGCGAAAATTGTTATGGATTAAATTATAAGAAAATTTTGAAATCAAAATGTTGTATAAAAAAATCTAATCAATTTGTACCTCTTTTGTGAAAGTCAAAGGTCATAGCACAAGACATTTCCTTCAGGAACACTCTAGGGCTAGTAAATTACCAAGCAGTGGCACTAATATCAGACTCTGACCCCTCTGTCTTTTACCGATGTGGGGTTTTCGATTACCAAGACAACTAATGTGCCAACTCAATCGCCAATTTTATAGAGAATGCAAAATCAATGGCACTATGGACTTCATCTTTAGGTATGCCACTGCAGTGTTTCAAAACTGCCAGATAGTGGTCAAGAAAGGATTGTCAAAACAAAAGAACACCATCACAACTCGATAATGAAAATACAATTGAAACCTATCAAGTATCTACGTCCAATTCTACAAGATCTTTGTTGTTTCTAATCTTCTTCCATCAGTCGACACCACAAAGACATTCCTGAGCAAACCCTGGAAGTCGTACTCCTATGGATATAATCAGATATCAGTGCTAGAAGAATAAAAACAAAAGAGCATGTAACTCCCAATCGCCTCCTATGGAATAGTTTGATGGTAGAGGCAATTTAGTTAATATGGGCATGGCACTAGTGACTGATTTTTGGAACTCAATGCCAACTTGGTTAGTTTAGGGAGTGAGAAGAAGTCAGTGTTATGGTTCTTCAAGATAGTGATACTGGAGAGGTGTAGTGTTATGGTTCTTCAAGGTAGTGTTGGAAAGGTGTGTGACTGAGGAAATGTTTTACTACAGCCCCACTTAACACTCCAGAGTGGATGAGTGAAAATGAAGATCTTTGAACCTTGAGTCCCTTCTTATTGTCTTCATCGCTATTGTTATTAAGGGGAACGATAGTCCCTTTAATGCTCGAAGAGAATCATAGGTGAAAATTTTTTAACTTTTCCAACAATTTAACCTTGTGATTAGATAGAGCTTGAGTTGCCCACATGATCTCAGCTCGATTAGCCTAAGATAAAACATGGGCTAGGCTAATAATATCTAGACCCAAAATTATTTTAGTCCAACCTAGTACGGCACAGAAAATTATTGGCCCGACACAGGCTAGCACGTAATGGGATGGGACAACTAACTGGTTGAAAATTTTAACAATAAAATAAATTATACCATATATGTATAAATGCTCAATAATTGAAAAAAAAATTACTCAAGATTCATGATGGATTCATAATTAACAATAAAAACTCATGTGATTGGATCTTTGGGAGACAGATGACCACCAAAAAAAAAAAAAATAAGACAAGATAAAATGACAAAATTTAGGCAAGATTCTTTAAATACTGTTGGTATAATTCATCCCACAAAATAGATAAAAAGTTTCTCTCAATCCACACCTAATATCTCTAAATCCACATATAATATCTCTAACATCTCATAACTACCACTGTTTTATCTATTTTGTGAAAAGCACCACACCAATAACACCTAAGGAACCTTACCTAAGTTTTAAATCAATACATAAGGTTAAAAGACACAACAAGGCGAGGCAAAAAGCACCACTCTAATGAGAACACCGGGTACCGGCAGGAAAACACCAGGTCAGAAAACAAAGCAACACTCCAATGAAAGCAACTGGTGCATTGCCAGAAAACAGATTAACATTCAAATGACGTTGACACACAACATCGCAACACCACAATTGCGGTGCTATAGTGCACTATTCACAACTATGACAAAAGCCAGACACAAATATATCATAGAACTATTATGGCATCATATTAATAAGCAATAACACCAGGATCTCATCCAGGTCGCATGTTTAACTCATAATGCATCATCAATACAAATGACCATTTTAAGTGGTGCCTGACAATATTTGTCCAAAAGAACATAAACAAATATAATCCCCATTTGTGCATACAGTTAATCAAATTGATTTGCATGACTTGCTTAGGCTACCAGAAATCCCAAGTACTTAACTTATAGCATCAAATATATAGACATAAAAGCAGAAGTAAAACATCATGAAGACTCCATCCAACATTCAAGGCACCATAACCAAAGTAACATGGAACTCAGAATGTAGACCCATTCCATCCAAAGTTGGAACCCTGCAGAACAAACAGAGCAGAATTGCCATTGTGTGTCAGAAAAGGAAGTGGAATCAACTATTTACTGGACATAAAAGTAGACATTGGAAAAGGAAAAAAAAAAAGAGTTAATGTCAAGAGGAAACATATAGAATTATTATTTAAAGCTTAAAAGGGGCAAATTAACAGTCTTCAACGGTAAGGATTAATTTACATGATCTAGTGCTGATGTAAAGCATGTAAACACTGTGCATATTCTTGACTCTGATGGGCCTAAACAAAAACAAAGAGTGCAATAAGAAAAGAGTGCAGGGCAACGACCCTTCTTTTCATGACAAATAAAAAATTTATAAACTTGCCTTAGTGTCATAGAATTTCAAGAAGAATCGTGACTTGAGCACAGACAACTTGGTTTCAAGAATCGAAGCAATTGCAGCACTAAGTTTCTTGTTCACATCAGGGCCAAGACCACCAATGGACACCAATTCTCCATAAGCTGCTGG
The DNA here is from genome assembly GCA_037113605.1 of Calophaca sinica. Lineage (NCBI taxonomy): Eukaryota > Viridiplantae > Streptophyta > Magnoliopsida > Fabales > Fabaceae > Calophaca > Calophaca sinica. The sequence continues at coordinate 12,795,468 of CM073734.1, read as the reverse complement.
CTGCTCATTCCCACCAAAAGATATGGGTACTGATCCTTTCAGTACAATCATGACATACTGCAAACCAACAAAGGCCGGAATATTAATGCTTTAAAACACACTGAACAAGTCACAACCAGAAAATATTATGGCATAGCAAAGAATATAAAAACACAGAAAAATAAACTACCAACCAAGAAAAGCAATTAAATGTATGTAAAAGACCATGAATCCAGCATCTATCTGAATCACCCTTGAAATTCACTCAAGAAAAATGTTTGTTCAGTCAAATCAAAGTAGTCAAAGATGAAATGAAACTTAAAAAGGTGCCCTTAAGGTGCCAAGATTTTTTTTTTATCGCCTTAAAGAGATAGGCACCAAGAGGCTCTCAGGATTTTCCAAATAAATTAAATAGTCAAAGATAACATTCGTTATAAAACACAGTCCCAAAGACTGAGAGTTGATGTGTATTAGCCTCAGCTGAAAAGAGTTAGTTGTTGGTTAAGTCTGTTATAAACTGTTATCATTCCAGTTAGTTAGTTAGATGAGCTATAGTGAAGCTATAGTATAAAAGCTTTGTACCGAGACTAATTCCAATCAATGAATTCATTTCACTCATTCCATATACTGCAATAATGTGTTTTTTAGTATTCTGATTATTTTTAGCCACCTATAGCATCCTTATTAGCATGTCAGAAGCCGGGATTTTTCAAATGTTTTAAATTCTTCAACAAAATGCTAAAGGCATGCTTTGTCTGAACCAGAAAGGAGCAACTACAGCACTGAGGGAGCGTCTTATGTGAGCCTTTATAAGCCTTTTACTACACTTGATCAAACGAGCAGTTCAGCAATGCAGATTTGAAACTTGTAACAGTTGCATGCATAGGAAAATGTAGAACAACTTAGGCCATAACCTATGAAGCTCAGATACATAATATGATACGGGTACAACAGGATGTGGATACCGGAACACGATAAACTTTTAAAAAACCAAGATATGACATGGCCTACACACGTTATAGTGTGTCTGTGTGTAACATACATCACAGAATTGCTATAAAGGACGAGAACCAACAGAGTTGTGAGACCCAGCAGCCAGCAACAATGGAAGATGATGAGAATAACAAGAACAGTGGTGAGACATGCAAGAACAGAGCAACAACAACAGCAAAAACAAAACAAATGCGCGAATCAGAGCAACTCAGCAGATGCGTTAGCAAGAAAGGAACTTGGGGCAGTGAAATAAGAAAACAGAAAGTCAGCACTCAAAGCAACTCAAGCAAAAGCATGAACCAGCAGATGCACACATGAAAGGAACTTAGGACTAGCAATGAGAGAACACAACAATTCAGCAAGAAAGGACGTGCAAACCAGAGCATTGTAAACCCTCTATAGTCAATAGCGGCCGCTATAGCGGTGTAGAGCCCCCCAGGCACTATGCAAAATGTCGCTGTATTGCGGTTTCAAGCAGCGGCTTTAGCGCCACAAGTAGCGACCGCTACAATGAAGTTTTTTGTGAAAACCCCAAAATATCCTCAACTTATGGCCATCCCTAGTGTTTTCTTCTTCTTCTTTTTTTTTTTTTAAGTCTTTGGTCATTTCCCCCTAAAATTCTGATTTCTTCTCATTTCTTCTGTACGAAACAGCCATGGTGCTTTTAGAGAACCCTTTGTGTCTTTGTGCAGCCAACAGGGGGCTCTTGTTGCCTCTACTTCATTCTAGAGTTTTGGCAACTTGAGCCCATTTTTTAATTCTTTACTTTTACCCCCTTTTTGCTGTTATTTGAATGGGCTTAGCCCACTTTTTTTATTGGTACTGTTTATTTTTCTGATGTTATATCTGGGCTTAGACCTATTTTTCATTTTGTGTTGTTAGCTAGTTCTAATTAATTTTGATTTATATTAGGTTTGAAATTTGAATATCGGTAACAATGAATTTTGATTATTAGTTATGAATATGTCTTTAATTTTGTGTATTCTTCTACTTTGAGCTTTTGTGTATGGTATAAATTTCTTGTATTGTCTCCCTAAAGTTCGATGTAGTGGCCGTACCGCTACCCACTACACCCCTGTAGCATTTTGGGGGTTGGCCATTACGCTACGCTATCCGCCATTGAACACATAGTGTAAACCCTAGTTTGCAATGTGATTTGGGAATGAGTGGTAAGTTTTTTTTTGGGAGGGGGGAGGGGATATATGAATCGTATCTGGGCCGTAGCTGTGTCCTCGTTTGGTAAGCCGTATCTGTGATGTATCGGGATTTTTTTTTCTAAAATATTAAACAGTTACTGGACATGTATCAGGACGTATGGAATGCATATCGGTGTTGGATACGTATTGGACATTGATACTTTTCCATTTTTGAAGTATCTAGACTTCATAGACCATAACACTGTATTTGCAGACAATTCATAAAGGAAAACAAAATGAGTATCTCAGAGGGAAATCATGTCCAACACCAACTATCAGAACCCAGCGTTGGTCTATTTGTGATTAGTCTGCATTTTGCAAGAGGCTGATTCCACAACTCAAATTTATGACTTCCTAATCACAAGGTAACAACTCGAACCGTAGCATCAAAGGCCCCCCTTCAACCTTGAACTGTTGAACACGTTTCAACTAAGATGCCAATGGTAGAATTAGAAATACCAACTAGGTCACACTCCAATAATCCATTTTGATGCACTCAAAGGACTAATTGCTTTCAAATAACACAGTTTTCCTCAAACCATTCTAATTAATTAGGCCACAGCCACAGCAGCCCCTTCAGTCACAGAAAACAAAAGCTCCTAATCTATCACTATTCACTAATTAATTCAATCCATAAGAAAAGTCAAACTTGTTGTTGCAGCAATTTTTCTCGTTCCAAACAAATTACACAGAAAATCATATATAATATACCTGAATCTCAGTTTCAGTATATCAGATAGCCGGATGCAAATTATGAAAAATCAGCACAAATTACAGAGAGAGAGGGAGAGAAAGAGAGAGAACGTACGGCCTCGGGTTTTCCGATGAGGTTGGCGACCGTGGAGGTGGCTTCGGAGAGGATGGAAGAGGTGTCGACGCCGTCGAGGTTGACGTTGGTGGAGAGGTTGAGGCACGGCATCGTTTCGCTATCTCTGCAACGCACAGCAACTGCTATTCAACCCACCACTGGTTGAATATCTAAACCCTTGCGCGAATCACGACATGTCACCGTTTTCTATGCTGTTTTCAAGGCGTGGATGGAAATATCGGCTTTAGCTAGTATGGACCACCATAATAGGTGGTCCATGATAGATCATTTTAGTTTTTTTTACACGGTTTGATTTTAAAAGTCCATCAGATCTTATCGTGTACTCTCTACATATTAACTTTTCCTCTTTCTCTCTTTGCCTACCGGCTCTTGCCTTGGGTGGCTGAGGATTTTTCTCCCACTAACAACCGCGCCTGGTACCGAACCAGAAAAAATTGATTTCGGTCACAGGGGTGTTTGTAGATCAGTTTTGGGCGACTTCTAGGGTGCACAAGTGTGGTGGGTAACACCACCATGAACAAGTGATGGTTATTGTTAGATTAATCTTATTCATAGAGTTTATCATGCACCCTCCCCACCAGATCAAAATCTCATTTCTCATTTCTTTCTATCTCATAAACAAATTATCAACGCCGCCGTCTTCGTCATCCTCATCGCCGCCGTCACATTCCTCCTCGTCTTCCTCTACTACTACAGTGGCAAAGGTAGGATAAGATCCATTTGCCAACTTCTTCCTCACAGTGGCAAAGCCCATGGGATGCTCAATCACATCGTGATAATCGGGAAGCTGCAAACATTCAAAAAAAAATTAGAATTTCCAACCCAGATTGCAACAAAAGCTGAACTAACAATTTACTGGAAGGAAAATCCACACACCTCTTCCGGATCAACTGGCTCTACATACACACCATACGTGTCCGTCCTTCCATCATTCAGACCCAAGACAACCCCAAGTCAAAAAAACAAGCACCATAAAACACGGCATCACCATGCCATACAAAATCATTCACCACAGCTGAAACCATAACAAAAAAGAATGTGTGAAGAAGAAAATGGGAAAGAAAATCCCTTACTTCTGAAGCTTGTCAAGGATCAATTCCACCTTTCTCGCCTTCTTGTCTTCAACCCGTGCTCCCAATTTCCAAGGTTATTTACTAAATTTCGTAAATGAACCAAATTTGGTACACTAGGGTTTTGGTCGTCGGCATTTCAGAGTCCGAATCGTCGTCGATTGAACTTCAAGTGGTCCCCACTCTGAATGAAAATGTGAATGAGAGTAATATTCATGGGGGTGACAGTGATTCTGCTGCTCTTATGAGGGTTGAGGATTTTCGAAACGAGGAAGAGGAAAGATGTAACACCTGAGGACGAGATCGACCTCGTATTAGGACGTCGTATCGAGATCTCGTGTCGAGACCTCGTACCAAGACCTCGTGACGAGATCCCGTGCCAAGATCGCGTGCCAAGGTCATATGTCGAGCTGATGAGGTCGCGTACCGAGCTGAGGAGGTCGCATGTCGAACTGAGGAGGTCGCATGCACGAACTCGTGTTAGAGCCTTGTGCGCTTGCACAAGCACCCTGGTCGACATCGTGTCGAGATGATAACACTCGTATTTTTTTTTACGAATATTATGTAGTGTTAATTAGTATATTTTGTTGTGATTATGAGAGAGGACAGATTAGATGAGTTAGACTTGTTGTTGGATTAATATCTTACTTTAGAATCCAGGTGTCGCTTAAATTGTGGTTTTATAAAAGATAAATTCAATAAAAAAATGGTTTTCTTGTAATTAACTTTTGTTTAAGGGAGATAAGACCAAACTTTTTCTTTTCCACCAGCTGTAGATAAGTATCATGATTAGTTTCCTCCACCTACATAAATATCACGATCAGCCGCCTCAAATCCTCACTTTCTATTTCCTTCTTTCTTCTTCTCCAAGTTTCCTCCTCTTCTCCAAACCTCCATTGAAGAACCTTGAGTTCATTGAGCTTCTGCATAAACTTTCATCATCAACCTTGTTCCTTATCATCTCCTCGACCTATATCACCATCTCGACCATCTGTAGAGGTATGAAAAATAGAATTTTAGTTCTCTTCATGTTACTGTTAGCGCCACTTCTTCTCTCTATTTTAGCTAGTTTTTATGCTTTCAACTCATATCATATTGATAGGTTTTCTTTTTCATGACATTACCTACCTTTCTAACCATTTATTTGAGCTTGAAAAACAAATTGTTTCCTCTGTTTTCTGCAAGTAAGTAGCGCCCAAAACCCTCCCTACTTGGCTTGTATTGATTTCTTTTTGAGTTTTAAATTTTAAACATAAGTGGTTATGGTCTTATTTTAATTGCTGGACCATGATGAAAATATTTTTAAGAAATATAAACTTAGATTTTGATTAAGTTGTGCTTAAGGTATTACTTGATTTTAAGCTTTAATTAGTACTTAGGAAAAATGGCTTTGTCTGGTGATGTATGAAAAAAAAAAAGTTTTAATAAATTTTAGAGAAAAGGAGTTATTTTGTAATGTTTGAATTCTGGTTGTATTTGTTTAAGTTTTTAAGTTTTAATGTTTACTGGGGTTGTGGTTAAGATTGGGATGATGAGAGATAAGTGATATTAGAACCCATAGATAGAACTAAGTTGTGCTCGTATTAGGCAGTGTGATTTCCGAGATCGTGCTGCAAGGAGATCAGGGTGTACGAGAACACGAAACCGAGGTCGACTAAGAGCCGTGCGTGTCGAGATCGAGTGAGAGAAGTCGTTGTCGAGCTCGTTTGAAGACAGCCGTGTTGAGGTCGTTGTCGAGCAGCGTTAGCTTGGAGTTCGGTAAGGGCAACTCTTAGACATTATTAAGGCTTTATTTTATATGCTTATGCGTAAGGGCAGTTCCAAACATTCTAGGACTCTGTTTTTATGTTATTGTGTAAGGATTGTTTTATTGCTTAAATGATTGAATTGCGTTTTCTTCATGTTAAGCATGCTCTCTTTATTTGATATGTGATCAAGTAATTTTATGTGCCACTCCTTGACTGCGGCGAGCTAATCATCGAGTGAGAGAGCTAGGCGAGTCGTATGACGTTTTTGAGCCGTGACCCGGATAACTAAGGGTGCTAGGTCCCCTTTTGTTTACGGGAGATTGACTAGGCGTCGCATTATCAGTTTGGGGTTGGACCTTTGATTAATGCATGGTATCGGTTTGGGGTTGGACCGCCGCTTACCTATTGCGTCGGTTGGGGATGGACTCTTTGGCGATATTAGGAATAAGAGTCGAGTCTAGAGTGAGATGGTCGAGTCACGTTTGGTGAATGATATACTGATGATATGCCTTATTTCTTTGTGCCTTGTTTATCTTGATTTGTGGAGAAGTTGACCACTTTCCGTGGTACCTTCAATCCATGATGGTTACCCAGCGATGTCGAGGGTGCGAGGAACTCGGCGGCCAGATGATGGCGAGGAGGAGCTCGACGAGGATCAGAGCGACGACCTCTATTTGTCGTGATTGGCTTTGTTTATGTTATGTTTGTTGGGGTAGCTGTTATATGACTTTTGTGTACAGTGGCTGTGACCAGTTTGGGATGGGTGATGTTTTGTTATTTTGAGCACAGGGTAGACTGGTGGTCTCACTTTTGGAGCAGCCCCCTGCGTGGGTGTCTGCCGGAAGTACCCCCAGGGTATGATTGCTCTTTTGAAGTCGTCATACCTTAGGTGTATTTTCTTTGTACATTATTACTGTCTTTTTGTATGCACTTTTTATATCTTGTATATATATGAGTATGTACTTGTTACCTGCGTGTTGTTATTTAGGACTTAAGTCTTGTGTCTTAGTTGCACCATGTTTCGAAAAGCTGTAATTACTCTGATGTGCACGAGATAGTTTTAAAAATATATATATATATATAGACCGTACTTTTCTAAAGAGCACAAGAATATCATTTTAAAACACATCGCATACAGGGTATCTTGAGCTCGGTGTGTTGAGCTCGGTAACTCGAGCTCGGTATGTTGAGCTCAGTAGCGGTCCGGAAATGGGTCGTTACAAAAGATCTCCCTTAGTTAGTAATAGAGATGATGAGAGGTCACCCCTTGTTGAAATGGCGAATAATGGGGGACAAATGGTGATGAGGAGGGATGGAGAGGAAAATGCTACTGAGAGTGGGATCAAGCTTGGATGGGGGACTTTGTTTTCTATAGTGAGAAGGAGGAAGGAGAATTGGAGAGGGAGGAAAAGAGAAAACATTTGGGGCAGAGAGTGCATGGTATTACTATGGACTAAAATTGATCAAATGGTGAAAAAAAACTTGTGCATGGTGGAGTTACCCACCACACTTGTTTACCATAGAACTAGCCTCAGTTTTGAGGCAAAACGTAGTTCGTTTCAAAGATTTAGCATATGCTTGGTTTCACTTTTGAGAGAGTTAAAAGTGATTCTAGATACTAAAAATTGATTTTATCATGTTTGGTTGCTCTCGAGTAGAATTGATTTTGCTTCTAGAATTAATTCTAACTTGAAGCTAGGATTCGTAGCTTTTGTCTGCAAAAGTGATTTTTACTCACAAATTTATTGTTCAACTAACTTTTACGTGAATGTATCCAAACATAAATTACTTTACATTCAACTCACTTTTACCTAAAATCAATTTTACAAAATCAATTCATTCAAAATCAATTTTCGTCACCGCAGAACCAAGCATTGTTTGAGATTCTAAAATCTCATTTGCGCTTTCTAATACACCAAAACCAGGTTTTAGAAAAGGAGCTGTGAGAGAGATTTTGCAAAACTGGGTTTGTAAACTAGATTTTGGTCTCAAAATCTTAACCAAACAGACCCTAAAATAGCATATGGTTCGATTTGGTTTGGATTGCTTTATTAAAAAATCTGATAAAGTCTGATTCAATCCGATTAAGCGTGGTTTGGATTTTCGATCAAATGATTCTGTTTTTATCGACACATCACTACATATTTATATTACGTCAACATATTACAAGCTAAATTGAACAAAATATTAAATCTTATTCACACTTTACTCATTTTTTTGGATAAACACATATCAAAAGCACATATGATTCTTATATCAAATTTAAACCAGTCCAATCCAATTAAAAGGCAGATTGAATTGGATTGGATGATTTAGATTTTGCAACACAATAACTAAAACATATATCTAAATAACATCAACATATATAACTTATAACTTGTCAAAAAAAACATATATAACATATAGTATACTAGAAATTAAAATATTATGAAGTAACAAGTACCAATTTTATGTTTGAAACATATGAATTAGTAAAAAAAAACTAGATCACATTAAACTAATAAGTTTCAAAAACCAACAAATAATAGATTAACACACATCTCATACTAATATGAAAAAGCACAAAGTGTGGTACAAGCTTTGCATCGTGTGGTACCCTGAAAGACACGGTATGTGTACTGTAAAATTTGCATACAAGCTTTGCATGACTCGGATGGTAAATGTTTCTCACCTATAGGAAAAAGGTGACTGGTGAAGAATCTAGTATCTAAAAATCTATTCTCGTGTAAAGGTCTTTCTATGGCAGGTAGTGCGAGATTGTTTATCCAGTAGAGATGCCTTACAAAGTCTAGGCGTGAATTTTCCCGTGTTATGTGTTCGATGTGATCGTTAGATCGAAAATAGTTGGCATTGCTTTATCTCTTGCAAAAGAAGTAGAGCTTGTTGGCAGCATATAGGTTCCATGTAGGAAGAGGATTATTGGGCTAAAAAAGATGATAGTTGTGATGCTTTTCTATTTGGAATCTCAGCTTTTTAGATGGTACAAGGAGAGATCTTTTGTATTTAATCCTTTGGAGCATCTGATGGAGTAGAAATCAACAGCTCTAGGAAAATAAAGTTGAGAGCACCTCGCAGGTTGTTACTAGAGCCGAAGTTATGTTGGATAATTACTATCGTGCAAAGAATTTTAGTGTTTCTTCTTCTCAACCAATTGCCAACATTCAACAGCGACTTCCCAATATTGGTATCATCAAGTGTGACATAGATGCAACTTTTAGAAGGGGCAGGATAAAACTGACATCGGCTTATGCATTTAGAATGATCAGGGACATTTTGTGAAAGCCAAAACCATTTGTGTTGGCTTGAGGTTCATGAAGGAAAGGCTTTGGGTCTCTTCTATGCTATCCAATGGGTGAGGGAGCTTGGTCTTACAGATGTTATTTTTTAGCTTGATGCCAAAATAGTGGTATATAGTTTTCATTCTACCAAGAAGGATGTTTCTAAGTTTGTAGCCATTCTTGCATATTGTAGACAAACTTTTTCTTCTTTTTCTAACTCGTTGGTAGAGTTCACTAGGAGAGAGGTCAATGTAGTTACTCAAACCTTGGTAGAGGTGGCTACATTTATGGCTAGCTCTCAGGTTCATGATGAGATATCACTTTGTATTGCAGATTTGATTAGTAGTGAAATGAAATGATTTTCTTTCCCTGAGAAAAATACACATCTCATACTAATAATAAAATAAATAAGTACTAAAATTTATATATTCTATTTGGTTTGGTTTCAAAAAAAAGAAATCGAAATCTGATCCGATCGGTTTTCACAAAAAGAGATCCAAAAACATCAAAATCATGTTTGTTCGATTTTCGATTTTTTTGGGTTGTTTTACAGTTTTTGTTTGGATTAGTTTAGATGTGAACACCCCAAGGGGCAAAATTTTAAAACATGACAAGTAAACTTTTTAATAATAATTTTTAAAAAAATGGAAAAAGAAATGGTATGTATTCCATGAGAATTGAAGAAAAATTGGTAATAAAAAGCACTACACATACATTGGATAAGAAAATCACACATACCCATACAGATGGAAAAAGCTTGCAGTTGTAGAGCGGTGGTGTGCGACAGAAGTATACGTGGGGCACGATTTTGTTTTTTGAGGAATCAATAAAGGTTATGCAAAAGAAGTAAAAGTCATCTATTAGTTAGCTATCCTAGGCTCCCATTCCTTCAATTGGTAGGTTGTCCCATAGGCAAAACACATAATTTACCTAGTTGAGATTCCATGTTGAGATTTCACTGATATAGAGGAGGCGGACATATATTTTAAAATTTACATGCTAGAACATTTTTGTCCTTGGAGGGGGTGACTGCCCTTAAAGGGATGTACCTAGTTCCATCCTTTACTACCTCAAAATTCATCTTTGTTTCTTCTCTGGCATGCCTCCTTTGTTGTCGCCACACCACCTCTTCCTCAATGTCGTTGCCTCAACAAACCCACGAAACGTACAACTGTCAATTTGGGTCAGCCCAGCCCATTAGGACAAACCCATTCAGGTTAAGACAATTTTCGGGCTGGGCCGAATTTGGCCAAAATTAATTTGGACCATCCCAGTCGTTTACGAGTTGTGGGCCAAATAGGCTGGCCCATGGGCCATTTTAAGAATATTGTTATTGTTTTCCTAATTGAAAATTTTCTTTCAAGCTATTTATCAATTAGACTGAATTACTCTTAGGAATGTCAACAGGGCAGGGCGGGGACGGGGAGTATTTCCCCGTCCCTGTCCCCGATCCCACGGAGGCCCCGAAAATTCACAAATACTTTTAAAAAATATAAACAAAATCCAATAAAATTGAAAAAAAATATAAAAACAACAAAGTCTTAAATTTAGAGTTGTGATAGCTTGACAACCACAATTCCGACAACGTAGTCAACACCGTATGGCACAAAAGAGAAAGCAGATTTCGGGAGCAGTGCCGTAGAGAGAAATTTTTTAAAAAAAAGCAGAAACTGTATTTAAATACGATGTCCGACAACTTTTTAGTTGTCGGAATATCTTTACTCTAAATTTAAAATTGTAACAAGTTGAAACTCAAATAGTACAAATATAATATTCAATAAATATTACAAAAGCTCTTCCAAACATAAAAAATACCAATTTGATTTTAGTAGAGACTAATAGTAGACTTAAGGTTGTTTCTCTTTTTTTTGTTCATAGTCACTGTGTTACACACAAGCACAAAGGGAAAGACCAATATGATTTTAGTTTTTTATTTATTTTAGTTTTTCTTAACAAAAGGAAAAGACCAAAATGTTATTAGTCTAATTACATAATAAATAGTTTTGTATTATTTTTTTAAACCATGAACTATGTTCATATGTTTAATGATATATATAATTTTGTTATGAAAAATCTGTTTTTAGTCTAATTACATAATAAATAATGTGTTTTAAGTTTTATAAAAATAAATTCTATTAGTATATTAAATTAAGAAAAACATGTTTTTATGTTAAATTATGATTGCTTTTTAATAGTTGTTATTAAATTAATAATCTATTTTATATATATATATATATATATATATATATACACACACAATGCCTTTAAATGTTATATAAGTATATTTTAAATATAGAATAATTTACCAGCTTACCCGCTAGTGGCTTCGTGAAGTGCAATGTAGATGTCTCTTTCTCTAGGGAGCATAGCCGAACTGGGATTGGCATTTGCTTTCGAGACGAGCAAGGCTTGCTAAGTCTCTTTGGTTACCCAATTGCTTTGAGGTCATTGAGGGTGAGGCCTCAGGGTTACTCATTGCTTTACAGTGGGCTGTTGACTTGGGGTTTAACATGGTTATTTTTTAATCTGATTGTCAGTCCCTGGTTGATCGTATTCAAGGTAGATTGGATGATATTTCTGAGCTTGGATCGCTGAAATAGTACTACAGCAATATCACGTAATAAAATGCAAGGAGTACTGTTCTATTGATGGTCAAAATATAACAGTACAATTTGATTGGGAAATAAGAAGAATACGGTCAGGTGAGAAAGGAACAGAAAGAGAGGTAGAGCAGAGAATATCAGAGGGAAAGAAGGAAATCAGAGAGAGGAATTGACATCACACTTTTCATGCCTCACTATAATGGTCACTCATTCCTTTTACTCTACTGCTGCACATAGTCAGCTAGTCTCTGATTGGCCACGCGAATTCCATTCCCTCTCCTCACATGTGCACCTCTAACTAACTCATCATTTGCCTTTTGTTGTGGGGACCCTTCCCTATGTCTTTGCGCAAAGATTTGTCTCTAGTGCCCTCTCGGCATTTGGCTCCATTACATTGCCATTCCCTTTAAAAGAAACCTTGTCCTCAAGGTTGAAAAGAGGGTAGTTGGCCTTGACTTCTTCATAATTTTCCCATGTTTCTTCAATAATTCCAGCATTATCCCACTGTATTAACACCTGTTGCATCTGTCTTCCCGCTTTCATGATTATCCTTGTTCCCATCACTGCCATAGGTATCACCATAGGGCCCAATTCTGATGTTGTTAAGGGCAGTGGAAGGTAAGGTTCAGCAGCCGCTCCCTTAAATGGCTTCAGTTGTGAAATGTGAAAAACTGGATGTATCTTTGCTGACTCAGGTAGCTTCAGCTTGTAAGCAACAGCTCCAATCTTTCCTATCACCGGAAAAGGGCCAAAGAAGCGCATAGATAATTTCTGGTTCTTCCTCAAGGCTGCTAAGTGTTGTGCTGTAAAGGTCAATTTAACCAACACTTCATCTCCAATTTCAAAAGACAAGTCCCTGCGCCTCTTATCTGCTTGGTGTTTCATTCTTTGTTGTGCCTTTGCCAAGTTGCTTTTCAGCTGCTCAAGTAAGCTATCTCTCTGCAGCAACTGTTCCCTCACTGCAGGCTGCTCATTTCCCTTACCATTATACTTTAGCAATGTAGGTGGATCTCTTCCATATAAAGCTTTGAATGGTGTCATACCCAAGCTGGTGTGAAAAGCAGAATTATACCAAAATTCTGCCCAAGGCAAACATTTAAACCATGCTCTTGGATTCTCAAAGGTCATACACCTAAGATACATTTCCAGGCATTTGTTCACTACTTCCGATTGTCCATCCGATTGAGGGTGGTATGCGAAACTCATTGATAAGGTAGTGCCTTGTAACTTAAGCAGATCTTTGCCAGAAGCGCTAGTAAACACTTTATCTCTATCTGAGACTATTGATTTAGGCATGCCATGTAATTTCACAATGTTCAACATAAATGCTTCAGCCACTGACTTGCTAGAATAATTGGATTTCATGGCTACAAAATGGCTATATTTCGACAATCTATCAACCACTACCATGATAACTGTAAAGCCAAAAGAGTTGGGCAAACCTGTTATAAAATCCATAGCCACATCCTCCCATACTTGCTGTGGTATTGGAAGCGGCTGCAGCAGCCCAGCAGGTAAGGTGTTATCGGTTTTTGCTTGTTGGCACACCACACAACCTTGCACATACTTCCTGACATCCTCCTTTAAATTAGGCCAATAAAATTGTGCTGCTATTCTGGCTACCGTTCGAATCACACCAGCATGACCTCCAATTGGAGAGCTATGGTACTCTTTCAACACTTGTTGCACTAAGGGACTTTTGCAAGGAATAACCAACCTTTCCTTCCAATACAACAGCTCATCTTTCATTGTGTAAGGCGAATCTCCTTGCAATTTCTGCTTGCATAGATCCAGTATCACTTTCAGTTCTGCATCTTGTTGAATTTCTTTCTTCAAATCCTACAAAAACAATGACTGTGGTTCTGACCATGCCATGAAGAAAACTCGGGACAGTGCATCTGCAGCCAAATTATCTTTCCCTGGTTTGTATTCAATTTTGAAGTCATATCCCATAAACTTGTGCAACCATTGCTGCTGCTCAGGGGTTTGCAACGATTGATCTAACAAGCTCTTCAAGCTCTTTTGGTCTGTGCGAATCACAAATTTGTGTCCAAACAAGTAGTCCCTGAATTTGGCTAACGCCTCAGTTATTGCAAACAACTCTCTTGTGTAAGCTGATTGCTTCTGCATTCTTGGCACCATCTTCTTTGAAAAGTATGCAATTGGATGTCCTTTTTGGCCTAGCATAGCACCTACTCCAATGCCTGAAGCATCGGTTTCCAAAGTAAATGGTTCTTTGAAATCTGGCAGAGACAGAACTGGTGCTGCTGTCATTGCTTGTTTCAGCCTAGAGAAAGCTTGGTCAGCCTCTTTACAGCAAGCAAAGGCTTCTTTCTTGAGTAGGTCAGTGAGTGGACCAGCAATTGTGGCATAAGATTTTATAAACCTCCTATAATAGCCAGTGAGGCCAAGGAATCCTCTCAATTGTTTGATGTTGGTAGGTGTAGGCCACTCTAATACAACTTTTACTTTCTCTTTATCCATAGCTACCCCTGCACCTGATACTCTATGGCCTAAGTATTCCACCTCAAGCAAACCAAAAGAGCATTTGGACAGCCTTGCAAATAATATGTGTTGCTGCAGAATCTGCAGAACCGATTCTAAGTGCTGTAAATGCTCAGACCACGATGAACTATACACCAATATATCATCAAAAAATACTAGCACATATCTTCTCAGCTGGTTTTGGAATATCTTATTCATCAAGCATTGAAATGTTGCTGGTGCATTGGTTAATCCAAAAGGTAAAACTAACCATTCAAAGTGTCCATGATGAGTTCTGAATGCTGTCTTGTAATGATCCTCAGGCTGTAGTAAGATCTGGTGATAACCAGAATGCAAATCAAGCTTGGAAAAGAATTTTGCTCCACACAATTCATCTAGCAACTCATCTACGGTTGGCATGGGAAAACTATCCTTAATAGTGATGGCATTCAAAGCCCTATAATCTGTACAGAATCTCCATTTTCCATCCTTTTTCTTTACCAAGACAATAGGTGAAGAAAAAGGGCTATTGCTTGGTTGTATGATTCCCTGTTCTAACATTTCCTGCACCATCTTTTCTATTTGCTCTTTTTGGCTATGAGGGTATCTATAGGGCCTCACCTTCACTGGTTTAGATCCCTCTTGCAACACAATTGCATGATCTTGCTCTCTTGGAGGAGGTAGCCCACTAGGAGTTTGAAACACATGTTTGTATGTGTGCAGTAAGGTTGCCAACTCTGGTTCCATGTCCCCTGGTAATTCCAGAAAAGTGTCATTAGGTCCCTCTGGTTTCACCATTTGGATTGCAAAACACTCCAAAATTGCATCCGTATCTTGCATTCTTTTTAACTGATGAAACTGAGCATGAGCTGGCCCTAGTGAGTTATCACCCTGCAATGTGATAAACTTCCCATTTTGGAAAAATTTCAGTACCTTAGAAGCATAATCTGCCACATGAGGGCCTAGTGTTGCCAACCAAGAGGACCCTAAAATCAAATCTGCACCCACTACAGGTAGCAAATACACTGGAAACATCAACTCCTGCTCCTGAATATTCACTTTCAGTTGCTGGATTTTCCCTTCTGTTTTCATAGTCTCTCCATTTCCAATTAATACCCTGAAACTAGGTACAGGCTCAATAGGTAGTTTGAGGAAGTGAGCTATCCTTGGTTGCAGAAAACTCTCAGAACTTCCTCCATCCAGTAGCACTTGAACCTGAATGTTGCCAATATGACCTGTAAACCGAATTGTACCAACACCATTGGCTCCTCTCATTGCATTTAGTGAGAGGTGATGTTCTTCTTGACTTGTGATCTCACTTACAGCATTATTATCTGGAGGGTCAGGGTCTACTTCATTGTCACTGTCATTCTCAAATTGTAAAAACATCAATTGCCTATTTGGGCACTTATGTGAATAAGAAAACTTCTCATCACAAAAGTAGCACAACCCCTTATCTCTCCTAATTTGCATCTCGGCTGCTGACATTTTTTTAACATTTGGAATCGGGTTAAAAGGCTTAGTGTTTGGGGTGGGTAATAGTGGGGGTAAGTGCTTGGGTGAAATTTGTTTGTGGTCTCTGGTTTTTGGCTATTGAATTTTGAGTATGTATGGTTGGTGTTTGGGTTTCTGGGTTGGAATATGTTTGTCTTCTGTTTTGTGGTATTGGTGTATTTTTCCTCATATAATTTGGCTAATGCTACTGCTTTAGAAATGGACTTTGGTTCGAGTGCTTTCACATCCCTTCGAATATCTTCTTGCAGACCACCAATGAAACAATCCAACAGTGCCTCTGAATTCACTCCTTCAGACCTGTTAGCTAAGGCCGTGAACTCTGTGTGATAAGTGCTAACCTGACCTGTTTGCTTCAATTTAAACAATGTCTCTCTAGGGGAATCATAAGCAGTAGGACCAAATTCTTGTTCTAAAGCACAAGTAAAATCATTCCAGGAGTAAAATGGGTCAAACTTTTGTATCAATTGAAACCATGGAATTACTTCTTGATCTAAATGCACCGAAGTAATTAATAATTGGTCATGATCAGGTGTAGCATAATAGTCAAAAAACTGTTCAGCTTTAAAGATCCAGTCCCTAACATTTTTGCCATCAAACCTAGGGAAGTCGAGCTTAACTGACCTTACCTGAAATGATTGTTTTGAATGATCCCTGCTTGAGTTCGGACCACCATTGGGAGACCCATGAACGGAAGAACTCCTATTCAACAGAGTAGCCAATGCATCTGTGATCTAGTCGAATTTTGCTTCAAACTTCTCTTCCTTCGCTTTGTTAATGGCTTACATCCTCTCAAATCTCGCATTGTTTGCTTCTTCTAGCTTCTGCATACGAGATTGTAGGTCTGCATTGTACTTTTCCAAAGATCTCAAAGATTATGCTTGGTGTCCATTTGGAGATCCTACATCCGCATATTGTCTGCCATGGTTGATGAAAGCACCAATGAAATAGTACTACAGCAATATCACGTAATAAAATGCAAGGAGTACTGTTCTATTGATGGTCAGAATATAACAGTACAATTTGATTGGGAAATAAGAAGAATACGGTCAGTTGAGAAGGGAACAGAAAGAGAGGTAGAGCAGAGAATATCAGAGGGAAAGAAGGAAATCAGAGAGAGGAATTGACATCACACTTTTCATGCCTCACTACAATGGTCACTCACTCCTTTTACTCTACTGCTGCACATAGTCAGCTAGTCTCTGATTGGCCACGCGAATTCGATTCCCTCTCCTCACATGTGCACCTCTAACTAACTCATCATTTGCCTTTTGTTGTGGGGACCCTTCCCTATGTGCTGGCGCAGCATTTGTCTCTAGTGCCCTCTCGGCATTTGGCTCCATTACAATCGCTTATCGATGATTGTGTGCTTGTTCTTAGCTCTCATAGTGACTATATGGTTAAGTCAATTAGGAGGCTAGCTAATAGAGTTATCCATGTTTTGTCTAGGGTATCTCTATGTTCATCTAGTTCCTGCATTTATGATTGTAATCCATATTGTATTACTTCTGTGATTATTAATGAAATGACTTGAGATTTCTTTTGTCAAAAAATTGATTAAATTATATTTTATTCATTAGTTGAATAAGGTTAGTTTAACTATTTGTTTGTATTTGGATTTTTATCCCGATTGATTAACTTTGTATCCATAACTGAACATGCACGCTTTTGCTTCAATGTGGCCCCGACTTTGATTTGGAACGAGAGCAGTTCGTGAACTACCAGATCAACCCAGTTTGTTCGTGAGTACCAGATTCCAAAGAACTCCACCTTGACCTAGCACGGAAATCCACCTTGATCTGGATTGTATTGTATGTATGCGTAGAAATCTGCATAACATATTAACCAAAACAAGTGTACAATATGTGTAATTAGGAATACCTGTAATATGTGTATGACATGTTTAGTTATCTGCGTTATTGCATGACGAGGTAGTTAAGGCTATATGACATATGATATGAACTATTTCAAATTCAGCAATTTATACCTTTGATAAATATCTGAACTGCATTGATTCCTCTGATTGTGGGTGTTGGGTCGATATAGACCCGAATTACTTTCCTAAGTAGGGTTTGATCAAAAGAACCTTACTTATGATTGAATATGTGACTTGTGTGATTTGTTTGAGGCATTTAATGTTTGTTTGAGTTATGTATAGATGTGCAGTATGAATAGCCTATAGGTTGCAATCATTTAAGTCATTAGGCTTTCATGTAACGTGCATTTGTTTCCAGGCTTCGACCCAAGAGGGTTGGAATTGTTTTGTATGCCAGTATAAATTTTTTCCCGGGAATTTCACGACTTTTAAATTTATGAATTCTTAACAGTATCTTAACAGCTATCCCGTTTAAAATTGATTACCAGTGGTCCTAAAGCTTATGGCCTATTGTATGTTTTCAAACGACAGGTCCAACCAAATCATAGTCTTTGTCGTTCCGAGATTATAGATACCTTTCTCAGCCTTTTGGTTAAGATCGAGCGATTAGAGGAACGTGGGGGCCACAAAGACCTTGTGGGATAGTAAGGCGTATGACCTGTTTAGATGATTAATGTATGCCGCTACTAGCAGAGAACTGGACAACCAAGTTATCTTGAAATTCCATCGAACTAAATCAAGTTCAATGTAGAATATTTTTAGTTCCCCTTCTTCTGAAAGTTTCCTGGAAGAATTTTTTAGTAGGGCTTATCACTAAGAATTACGTGAGTTAGATGGTTATCATGCATTGAAATCATTTTTATCGGAAAGTATATATTATTTTACTAATTTATTTAAGTCTATATTTATTGTTTGTCAGTGTTCCCCAACTCGACCTTAAAACCTAGTGCAAAATCTGACCTCCATATTTTTCTTTTGTCTTTTTCTTCTCTCGTGTATGCGAGTAGATGGCTTCAAAGGCTGCAACGGTAGTTTGACTAAGATGATACCTGAGAGGAAATAATAGGAGGACTCTGGTTTCTCAGCCTAAGTGGATGATCAAGAGACCAAGCATGGAAGACTTTTGATGTATATTTGGTATCAACCTATTGGGGTCTTTTCGTTGCAGCTATTTTACTTTGTTTTGTTAGTAGTTAGTTTTATTCCTGTATAGGGTGTTAGTGGGTGCATGCTATGCCCTAATTGACTTAGACACTGGTATACATGGTATATATAACCTCAACTCATTTTAATGATACTTCTACACTTTCATAAAGTTTTAATTTTCCATCTTTTTGCAATCTATAAGACTAACAAGCTTTTAAATTGTAGCTTTAAAGTTTTAAAAATAACAAATGTTATCAAGTATTGCTTTCAACGTCGTATGACATATGACTTTTAAAGAGATTATTCGCAAAAAGAAAATACGAAATTTTTACTTAATACTTAATTAATTTTAATAAAAATGAGGTGTTATATTAATGGTCTCAAAGCAGTAGAGTTTTGTAGGATCTGAGGTTATGACTCCACTATGTTTTTCGTATGTGTGATTTATGTATTTTGTTAATCGTTTGAATTGTGTTTTATAATAAGATAGCTAGATCTAAGATCTCTTGAGATTTATCTTATGATGTTAGTTTATTGGTTACTCTTGTAGTACCCAATATCTTGTAGAGGAATACTGGAAATATTTATTTTTTTATGGTTGCTTAGAATTTAAGTGATGATAATTTATATTAGTATTAGTATAAAATTTTTGGATCTGATATTGCTTTAAATGGTGTGTTTAGGACTTAAAATTGAAACCTCAATGGATGTTGTTAGAGACCAATGGTTTTGAGGACTATAGTTAGTGTAACCGACCACAAGAATATCATGGTAACCTTTTAGAGCAGGTAATATACAAGGACTCCAGCATTGTACCCTTTTGTGGGGTGCATGTTAGGTGTACCCATATTTTTAAAAGTCTGACATGAAATAAAACTTTTTAAAAGCACATTTTGCAATGAGTTTTTTTTAGTATTTGCAATAAGACTTTTAAATAGGCTACAAGTTTATCACTAAATAAACTTATGAGCTCAAATTTTTTTATGTAGGCTAATATGCCTAAATCTTTAGAAGAGTAAATAAGCATATGACTTTAAAACTATAAAAAAATGTTTATCATAAAAATAGTAACAAAAATATTATTATGTTATGTATATTTATTTAAATAGACCGGTCTGCACGACCCAATAGGCTTTTTAGATGACCTTAAGCATGACTTTTTTAGTTAAATAGATTTTTCAAACACTACAAGTAAACTAGTAATTACCCACAACAAGTTACTGACGATCCCATGGCCATCGGTAACTAGTCAGACACGAAGTGGATTCTTTTTAGGGTTATCGACGGCTTAGCCGCGGATAATTACTGATGAATTCAAGTTGTTGGTAATATATGGATAGATTACTGACGGCTTAATCGTCGGTACCCTAAATCTTTCACCAAAAAATTTAAATCATGAGGTAGAAGATAGCGCACACCAATGTCGGATAAGAAGATAGCAAGGTGGTCTTGAGGGGTTGTTCACGATTGTGTTCATGAAGGCTTCTGCTGTTTTTTTTATCTTTGTTTTTAGTGGGGATGAGGGTAGCTAATAGTTGCTCATAGGAGGAAAGGATGAATGAAAGGGAAGGGTATGTGTACGAAACCATCTGATCGTGAGACGACCTCGTCCCAATATATTTCAAATGAGACGAACCCGCCTCATTGTATATTTATTTATATTCTTATATGCATGATTTTCACGCATGAGCATCAATACAATTTGATAGAGTGCGCAGTGCGTAAGTGAGTGTGTAAATGACCACCGGCTAACTCCTGCCTCTGGGCTTGCTTTCCCTGTTTAAAATGACAGTGTGATTGTACAAAAATAAAACAGGAGATCAGAACACACTATTCACACCAGTAAACGGAAATAACAGTGATTAGAACTCATGTCAGAATAGGCTGAATTATTAATATATCTTATATTAGGTCATTCATGCAATACATCCTAGATCTTTATATGCCTACGTGGCCACACAACCAATAATCAGCAGCAGCGGCCCCACCTTAGCCTTTGTTTAACATCTTCCTCCCACCAGCCTGTAATAGGCAGGCTAAGTCAGTTGTCCATCCCTATATCCTGCTCATCGTACCCCTAAGAGTGTATTCCTGCTCCCCAACTTCAGCGATAGAAACAGGTGTCGGGGCAGCACTAGGGATCGACACTATGGACAGTGATACAACAGTACCCCGTCAGGATGACCAGGCTACCCGACGTCCCGACAGGATGGTCGCGAGTCATCCGTCACCTATGGACTTGTCGGACCCAGACTATCCCCAAGGACCAGCGTGTCCTGTACTGACTGCATCGTACCCGCACTATGGTACCTGACCTCGCACACAACCTATGTGCACGGCGGTAGATTACAACACAGCTATGCATATGCTTCTTTTATTTAATTTATTCATCTTAGCAACTATTGGCGTATGATCATCATCTTACACTTGCAACAACTTTGACAGGCTTTATCTTATTATCTCTCCTTTCTTTATCACTTAGGGTTTCGTTATATTGATTGTACCCACACACATAAACCAAAAGTACAGGCACAACATTAGAACACCCACTACACAGAAACATACTTATCAGCACAGTACCATTCATTAATATCTAGAACATCCACAACACACAAAAATATCAACTGAATACCATTTATCGATATTTAGGACATCCACAACATATCACAAACACACAGGCATACTATAAGATCATATCATTCCTTATTATATTTATCTAGTCTCGCTAAAGCGACCTACTACCAATTATCATCACGTGGCCTAATCTATATGACCTATGGGTTGACAGACTAGCGGTGATCCAATCAATCATCGCAGGTCACAACCCCTCTCCTGAGGTGTTGTTATTATCAGCCCTCTAGTAGGGCTAAGGGCACCCTACACCTATTCTAAACTTATTCTAATACTATTATTTCCTAGTGGATAAGGTTTTGTCTCCCTTACCTGACTAGAAGACCGCTTTTTCCTTCACGCTCTTCCTTGCTCCAAAGTCTAGCTACTGGCAATTGTAGAGGCTAGTACTATAGTAGGGGAAAGGATTCTGAAGGTTTTGATTGGTTAAAATGGGTGGTAGGAGGGGTGGGAATAGGCCAGGCCGCCCGACAGGGGCCTACGGCCTAGCCTACGTCAGGCGTAGGCCGGTCCAGACTTTTTTTTAAATAGACAAGGTCAAGGCTTTTTGAAAAGCCTATTTAGCTAAAAAGGCCAAGCTTTGGGCCACCCAAAAAGCCTTTAGGCCTAACAGGCCGGCTTATTTAAGTAAATATAAATAATAATTTTATATTGCTATTATTATTATATTTGATTTTGTACATTATGATGATATACTTGTTGACTTTTTCGATAATTTAAGCATATTGACTTACATAATTTTTGAAATATTTAAAGGCCTGATTGCAAAATAGAATTTAAATAGGCTATCACATAAGGTTATATTCTCTAAAATGATGTTACACATTAAAAAAGATTTATATCATATAATAAAGCAGAATCAAAACCTTATAAAACTCAGCTCGTATTCTCATTCTTATGTCTCATGTCTCTTAGTAGCAATATTTTAATTTTCTTTTTTTTATAGTTTATTATAAATAGAACTTAATATCATTGACCTATCAGTCCGTTGGTCTGTTTAAAGATCGGTCAGGTGACTTATTCAAAGATGTTAATATAAAATAGGCTTTTAAGTAGGCTAACATGTCATACCAAACTTTCAAAAAGGCCAGACCAGGCCTAAAAAAAGGCTATGACAGGTAACAGGCCAGGCTTGGGTCTTGAATTTTTTGATTAGCCCAGGCTTAGGCCTTGTAAAGCCCAGCTCGGCCCAGCCTATTTCCACCCCTAGGTAGGACCACCTATTTATAGTTAAGGAAAAAGGTCCATCGCATCGCGAGGCACTGTCTGCCTTTACACGTCTCATGTGGGAAGTTCTGTCAGGACATGCTCGCGTCGCGAGCTTCCCCAGCTAAATTTCATCGTGTCGCGATGCTATTAAAATTTTTATTTTATTTTATTTGGGTTCTAGATTTCTTCAAGAGATTCTAGACCCATATATTTTTTTATTATTTGTTGATAAAATCAGATTTATTTATTTATTTATTTTATACTTATTTTTATTTCATATAATACTTATTTATTTTGATTACTTATTACTTATTATTTTTATTTCTATTTCCTTTTCCTTATATATGTGTGTGTATATATATATATATATATCCCTTAATTGTACTTTATTCTATTTTCTCTCATATAGGTTTTCTTTATTTTATTTATTCTTATCAAAATTTCAAAATTTTAAAATTATTATTATCTATTTATTCGAAAATTTTAAAAAAAAACTCTTGGGATGTCATAGATCGGAGCCATGATCTAGCGGAATGCACAACAGTCCCCGGCGAAACCGCCATCGTTCACAGTGAATGGTGGCTAGTTGTATTTTTTTTTCGGATTATTGATGGCTAAGCCTTTGGTAATACTGACAATTTTTTTTTCCTGTTTCATCAGCTTTACTGATGATCGTTGACTTTTTTTACCGACGGTAAAGCCGTTGGTAATATCGACAGCTTTTTATTGGCCGTCGGTAATATTTTACCATCGAGGTATTTATCGACGGCCCCGCGATAAGTCATCGGTAATGTTTGATTACTAATGACTTTTTTCCATTATCAGCCTTCAGTAATGGCCAAATTTCTTGTAGTGGAAAAACTTTTCTTGTCTATTTAAAAATAAGTCTGGTCTGGCCCGAGTCTGATATAGGCTAAGCCATAGACACTATCGTATGACTTGATCTATTTCCACCCGTATGTAACACTGGAAAATTTTATTAGTTATATTTATTGGGTGGAAAAAAAAACTGTTTGCCTTAGCCAAATGAAATAGAAATTATTTATTGGGTGCAAAAATAAGAACATATGGAAATATTAGCAGCAATACACACCTTAAAACTTATTGATGAATGATTAGAGAACAATACTGTAGCGGATCAGAATTAGATTAAGCATTACATTTTGGATTTATTATGAAATACTGTTGTGTCAAAGACTTTGAGAAAAAATCGTGTTCTTGGTATAGATAGATTGGACTCCAATATTGTGCCAATGGTATAAATTAGCTTCCTCTTCACTTCTGGATTTATGCCACCCATTGAAATTAGCTCTGCATATGCAGCTGGTTCTTTGTTACATTCAAACGATATTGGCACTGACCCCTTCACCAGGACCATCACAAACTGCACACACACATATATTCACAGCACCACAAATTAATAAAAAAAGAAAAAAGAATACAGCCCACAAAATTGAAGAAAAAATTAATTTAGTTTGATAGTAATAGCTCTCATTTTGCACACAAAAAAAGACGGGAAAGTCAATTAAATTTTCTACCATAATCTCTTTTATATGTTGGTTGCTACGAGGTTAACTATGAGATTCCACTTAGAACAATAACAATAAGAACTTTTTTCAATAAGTAAAATTAACTACTAATTGAACGAGGTCTTTGTGTTCAGTCAAAAATTGTTTTTTCAATAAGTAAATTTTTTGACCTTGAGTCAAAAATTTAACTCAAGGCCATTTCCAATAACCTCACTTACAATTTTTCTTGATTTACCTCCCTATTTAATTATTGCAATCCTCTTCATCCAATCAATTCCTTTAAGTGAAGTTTTTGTTGGATTTTTTCTCGAATCTCCAAACCAAGTTCATGACATGAATAAATCATCAAATCTCACCATGATTTTTCAAACAAATAGTTAGAGGTGAGCATGAAACGGGATACGATAGAGTTATAACAATGATTCTCTTGTTGATTGGGTCAATTTTTTAGACTTGAACCCAATCCTAAATGCAAAAAAAAAAAAGACGATAATATGTGTGTCTAATTAAAACCGGGCTTAATAGAACGAGATTGGGTTAACTTGACATATAGGTTAAATAATACTATATGATGATTATATATTAATGTCGGAAAAAAATAGTTCACGTAATTACTAAATAAATCATATACCTTAGAATTTCTCTCATTAAAAGCTACGTATTTTTATTCTACTAATGAAATTACCCGTGCCTTGCACGGGTACTAATTAATTAAATTAAGTAATTATAATGTAAATAAAAAAATCATCTTCATACAATATATAATAAATATTAACTTTGTAAGACAAGTTAATAATTATGTCATTATTAGTTTTAAATATAATAAATGATTATTGATAAAAATGAATGATATATAATTTCAAATAAGTAAGTCATTTAAGAAAATATATTTCTGATTGTTAATGACAATTAATTGAGATAATATAATAATGGCTATCTTAAAATAATAATAATTAAAAATTAATTTTTGTTTTAGGCAAAAAAATAGATGAATATGGAGGTGATACGGGACACAATCCCACGTGACAAAACTCCACATTATAGTTTTATGATATTTCCAAAAAAAGAATAATAATATATTGCTTAACAATAGAATAAAAAAAGAATATCTTCTCAAATAAATAAAAATATAACAGTATTTTAAAATTAAAATTCAAACATGCAATGAATTAGATAACACTAAGATTAACCAAGCCCACCTCTAATCCAATTAACAAGTCATAAAATAAAACCTCATTTATTCGTGGCGTGTTGGTCGAGTGGAAGAAGCTAGCTTTCACAAGGATGAGAACATAGGGAACCCAAATTCAAATCCTTGTGGAGACACCTCCATTGAGAGGCTCATAACCTATGGGTGAAACCCTATTCAATCAGTCAAACCAAAAATTAGTCGTATAACGAGTTCGAAAGACCTAAGTTATGAGGATATCCCGATGGACCTACTCGGTCAAAGGGCTATATAAGTGGGTTTATAGTGGAACATGATTAAACCCGAATCAAAATGCCACCTCAGTAGCTCCTATTATGCTCACACCTACAAATACTAGTGGTGTTACTGCATGGGTCCCAAGAAAAAAAAAAAGATTGGTGACGTGTTTTTAGGATCGATTCTAGATAAAGACAAAGATAAGGTGCTTATGCTGCTCCTGAAGTGCAATCACTTGAGGTAGTACTCAACTTTCTTCCACTATCGCTCGTTTCCCTTCACACTTGATAAGGAGTAGGAAGATATAGAAGCTGGATAAATCCAAGGTATCTATTATCTTCCATTTAATTAACTAAACCCGATGGCGGATTCATCCAACTTCCTCTGTCTTAATTTAATCATGACAACATTGAATCGGATTGAATCTTCTCTTATTTTTTAATAATAACAAGATATGTTTTTAATAGAGAAAGACATTATATTTGTAATTTAAATTTCTCGTGATTGTGAGTCCAAAAAAAAAAATTTCTTGTGATTGATGGTAAGATTCACTACTTAAATATATTAAAAAAATATTAATATCAAACAGCACTAAAATATTGCACTCTGCCCTACAGTCAGTAAATTTTCCAACTTGCTTCAGTCTTCTTTTCACAACTTTTACAACTACCCATTTGGATTAGTTTATTACATTTTCAGTATAGTTTATATAATCCTAATATTTTGAAGAAAGCTCTTGACCGAAGTTTTTTCTAAGGAAAAACAAGCTAATACAAACAAATCAATTTTTTTTTTTTTTTTTTGACAAAGGACAAATCAATTTTATTATATATGCCAAATTGTATGTTAGTCCCCATCAATGATTACTGTCTGAGAAAAAAATTTCCACACACCATGATTCAACTGAAAAAAAGTTTAATTACAATTTTTGTCCCAACTCTTTTTTTCTTATTTTTTAATTACAATTTTGATCCGGATTTTTTATACTCTTGATCCCTAAAATCTTGAATTTTAGAAAAATATGAGACTAAAAGTACACAATCTATAATTTTTTAGACCAAAAGTACAATTAAAAAACATAGGGACTGAAATCGCCAAATTAAAAAAGTTAAGAGATCAAAATTGTAAGAAAATAAAATAAGAGGACTAAAATCGCCAAATTAAAAATACTGGGAGATAAAAGTGCAATTAAGAAGAAAAAAAAAGCGAAAGAAAAATATAGCTCAGCCACAGAGCAATCAGAAGCGTGCACTTCGGAACATTCACAGTGAAAAAAATCTAAAAGTTGAGTCCAATTTTACATGTAATTCAAAAATTCCTTAATCTTTGTCATTAAATGACTTACTCAGAGTAATCTAGTAGGATTAGATCAAACAATTGAACCATTAATTGAGTCATTAAGAGAGTAATCTAGTAGGATAAAGCTAAACAGTCAAACCATTAACTGATTTACATCCAAATTTAATTACCAGAAACCCATTGAACACTATGAATCACTTAACAGAGATAAACAACAAAACCCAGAATTCTTATTAATTTGTGTCAACCCCAAAAAGCATTTTGACACATCCTGAGACTCAATTTCACAAGCTTTATTTGAAAACCACTCATGAGAATGAGAGAGAGAGAGAGAGAGAGAGAGAGAATGGCATAACATACCTTCTCAGGTTTGCCGATGATTGAGGAGACAGCGGTGGTGGCCTCAGAAAAGATGGGATCGATGTTAACTCCATCTAAGTTAATGTTGGTGGAGATGTAAAGGCAAGGCATCTTTGATATTTTTTTTGGCCTTTTTCTGGGACTCGACTCTTCTCTCTTTTATTATTGGGAGTTAGCTTAGCTTAGCTTAGCGACAATTACAATAAGTTCCAATTTATTGCAGTCCCTATCATGTGGGTACATGTTTGTGTACTATATATAAGCAAGTTGGCCCTTACTGTTTCCACATGTTGCTAATGTATTGCTTGGGTTGGACTGCTTCGTCAATTCAATTCTACCTTACCTTTTAGTTTTTTTTTTTTATTAAATCGACTTTTGGTTCCTTAACTTATTTTTTTAGGTTCAATTTGTTCCCCTAACTTTATTTTCGGCTAAATAAATCCTTTAAGTTTTTAAGTGGCCAAATAGGTCCTTTAAGTTTAAAAATAGGCCAAATGAGTCATTGTCAAGTAGGTCCTATTTGGCCCAACTTTAAAACTTAAAAGACCTATTTAGCCCAACTTAAAAATTTAAAAGACTTATTTAGCCAAAAAAAACCTATTTAGCGTACTTTAAAAACTTAAAAATTTTATTTGACCGAAAATAAAGTTATAGAACCAAATTAAAAAAAAGTTAAGGGATAAAGTGGATTTAACACCTTTTTTTCCTTCATAAAATTAAATAAAAGAAAAATATTTTGTTGACCCTGTCTATGGCCTTGTTTGGACAGCTTCAGCCATCGTATGCTTGCTTTTCATTTTTAATTTAAAATTAAAAGAAAAGAAAAATGTATACTTGACTTTGTCTATGACATTGCCTCTGTTCAAATATTGGGATATACTACCTCCGATTCTAATTATAAGAAAATTTTTGGAGGATTTTTTGGTCCTAATAATAAGAAAAAAGAATTTATTTCTAGATGTATTAATTACTAAAATACCTTTTATACCCCTATTTTAATAGACTTATATAAATTAGGGGTATAAATGGGGAAAAGGTTTAATTTTATAATATTAAATATATCTCATTGGTCTTTATGTTTTTTATAATTTTTTCTTATAATTAGAACAAGAGGTATTATA
Source organism: Calophaca sinica (assembly GCA_037113605.1). Classification (NCBI taxonomy): domain Eukaryota; kingdom Viridiplantae; phylum Streptophyta; class Magnoliopsida; order Fabales; family Fabaceae; genus Calophaca; species Calophaca sinica. Next base: position 12,767,179 of record CM073734.1, on the reverse strand, counting down.
GTACAAGTTGTATTTTTAATCGGGTGGCTTTTATAGTACATGTTAACACACTAATTTGTCTATATTTATAGGACATTTTTTGTATCTAATTATACTATTTTGCACTAATTAATGCATAAAGGTACTCATTTATGTCTTATTATGTAGAATTATCATGAAGACACCCCTCGGAGCAAAAGAAGCGAAAAAAGACAAAAAACTGGCTAGTTTTGGAGAGTTTTAGCACTATCTTTGGACAAGCGATGCGGCTGACCTACCAGCGATGCGTAGTACCTAGAGCAGAACCTCAGTAGGGGCGTACCCTCTCAGTCTGTACCACCTGACGCCGATAAAATAGTCCAGTACAGCCGTGTCGAAGGCAATACGGCCATACACAAGTGATGTCAGGGCAACAACACGCATGGGTACGGTCCAACGTCATCAACGAAGCTCGGTAGGGCCGTGTATATATGCGGTACGGCCATACCCCGTCCCTGATCAGTGCAGATTTGAAGCCAGATAACCTAATTCGCAGCCTAGTCTATAAATAGGGGCTCGTAACATGTTACAAAGACCTTTTGATGAATTCCCAAGTTAAGAGCCCCTTTATTGAGAATCATTCACAAACACTATACGATTGGAGTAAGTTTTGGATCATTGGAGCTTCCCATCAATTCAGAATTGTTGTTGGAGTCCGTGGAGATATGAGAAACACACGAGAGGATGCTGTCATACCGAAAGGGTGTCCCGGTTCTTTAACTCATGTCTTTCAGGAGTTTGGATTTGTTTTACTTTCTTTTGTTGCATAACATTATGAGTAGCTAATTCCATCACTAGGGGTGATAGGGGATCTTTACGATATTTTTGATATCTATTTAATTGTTATTTTGAATTCCTTATTATTTTTATGAATGTGTTGATTCTAGTATGCTTAATCTCATAGGGAGTAGCTAACCTTTATAAAATTAGTTAATTGTGGTAACAGGATCATAATTAAATAGTGGAACTCTATGATCACAGAGCTCATGGTATACGCCAGATAGGTTATTGCTTGTTTCTAATCAGTTATTAAATTAACAAACTTGTCTACTCTTAATGCTCTTTCCCTTAGTTACCTTCCTAGATCAAACAGAGTAATTAGTTGGGAAGAAGACTATTGTACGCGAGGATAGCCCTTAGTAATTTAGAGTAAGTGGTTGGCATTCAATGAGGAAATACAATTCATAATAGCAAGGAAGTAGATTCAAGGGCTAGTATTAGTGAACCTGGTTCCCCTAAGTTTTTTCCTATTTGATCTTGCTCTAATCATCTTAATTTAAAGTCTTATTTTCATTCCGCTTAGTTTTCTATTCAATTCTAACCCAATTATTCTGTTCGTTTAAAGAATTAAGGATCTTTATTACGCTGGTACTTTCGCATTCCCTATGGGTTCGACATTCGGAGTCCTAATTATACTCCACTTTATTACGAGTTACGATCAGGTGCACTTGCCTGAGCCCCAACAAGTTTTTGGCGCCGTTGTTGGGGAATGATTGCGATATTAATCGAATTATAGATTTTATTCTCATTAGGCATAATTTTATTTAGTTATTTAATTTTCTGTTATTTTTATTTGGTTCTAAGACACTCTAATTTGGTTTTCTTTGATGTATGTAGACAAGATCTCAACATCTTGAATTGATTTTTGATCCTGAAATTGAAAGAACACTCAGATTATTAAGAAGACAACATCAAGCAATGGCTAAAGAATTAACGTTGAACGAGAGTACTTCACACCAACTACGGATTTAGCAGACAGTGTCAACTATCTAGCAATTGAGGCCAATAATTTTGAACTGAAGCCAGCACTGATTTCTATGGTATCTGCAGTGCAATTCTCTGGCTTATCTTCTGAAGACCCAAATGCTCATCTTAAGAGATTTCAGAAGGTTGCTAATACTGTCAAATGTGAAGGAGTGACACCGGAGGCCATCAAATTAAGACTGTTCTCTTTCTCACTGCAAGAGAAAGCACAACTATGGTTGGATTCATTCCCACCTAACTCTATTACTACCTGGGAGGACCTAAAAACTAAGTTCCTGAATAAGTACTTTCCTCCCGCAAAGCTGAGAGCTGACATGTCTGGATTTACCCAGAATGAAGGAGAATCAATGTATGAGGCTTGGGAAAGATTTTAAAATTTATTGAGAAGTTGTCCTCATCATGGTTTCACTAAGTGGTAGCAGCTTCAGATTTTATACAATGGTTTCAATATGCAAACTAGAGGAGCTATTGACGCTATTTGTGGAGGATCTTTCGGAAAGAAAACACCCACTGAGGCTTTTGATATTATAACTGAAATGGCTTAGAACAATGCTCAGTGGTCAGCTAATGATAAATAGCCCAGAAGAAAGAACCAGCAGGCAGGTATTTAGAAAGTAGAAGCTAACACAGCTTTGGAAGCAAAATTGGATTCAATGGCTAAGAAATTAGAGACTTTGATGGCAGCGCAAACCTAGTCCAATTCTAATAATGATTGGGGTTAGATGGCAATTGAAGGTCAATTAGAGGAAGTCAATGCTATAGTTCAGAAGGATTTTGACCCAAAATCGGGGATGCAAGAGGCTATGTTAAAGTATATGCAAAGACACAGACATCCGTGTATGGGAGTTCTAGCCGGTTTCATGGAGAAAACTGAAGAAAGATAAAAGAGTATAGAAAACAAGACAGTTAAGGCATCTTGCAACTTCTATGGAGTAACAACTCATGATTCAAAGGACTGCACTGAGGAGGTGAATTTTGTTGGGCATAAGCAACAAAATGACTCATACTCAAGCACCTACAACCCCGGATGGAGGAATCACCCAAATTTCTCATGGAGAGATCAACAGAAATCCCAGGGCCAAAATCAGAATACTTATAAGCCCCCACATTTGCAAAATCGTGCACAGAACGATAGAAGTCCCGGAGAAAATGACATTAACAACTTTATGGGACAGATGAATGAAAGGTGTAGCAACTTGGAAAAAATAGTCACTGAGAACGCAACAGGCCAAAAACATTGAGCGAGCAAATGGCACTTGTGTTGCAAGCAGTGACTCAAAGAAAAAGGAACACTCCCAAGTCAAGTGGAGCCAAATCCCAATGAAAAGTGCAATGCAATCTTGGAAAAAGAGGAACCAAAAGAGGAGAAGACTCAAACTGAGTCTCTGCAGGTAAGTAACTCTTCCCAAGGTTCTAAAAATTCTTGTCTGGATAGGCAAAATTAGAGGTTATTGGAAAAACTTAGAAAGCTGCTTGTCAATATCCCTTTGACTAAAATTGTCTCTGAAGTCCCTAAATATGTTAAATTTTTGAAAGAAATAATTTCTAATAAAAATAGGATAGAAATGAGACTGTTAAGTTGAATGAGGATTGCTTTGTTATTCTTTTAAAAAAATTACCACCTAAGCTTAAAGATCCAGGAACCTTTGTTGTTTCTTGTTCAATTGGTAATAATACATTTAAGGCACTATGTGATTTAGGCTCTAGTATAAATTTAATGCCTTTGTTTGTTTGGAAGAAACTGAATTTGCAAGAACCACAACCTACTTACATGTCTTTGCAGTTTGCTGATAGAACTCTTGTTTACCCAAGAGGAATAATAGAAGATATGCTAGTTAAGGTAGGAAAATTTATTTTCCTGGTGGATTTTGTAGTCTTAGATATGGAGAAAGACAAAGATGTTCCTATTATTTTAGGAAGACCATTCTTGGCAACAGGAGATGCTACCATTCAAGTGAAGAGAAAAACCATGACTCTAAGAATTGAGGATGAGGAAGAAGTAATTAATATATATAATTCTAACAAAATTTCTCCCTCTAGTGCTTCTTGTTGTTTCTTGTAGGATATAAAAGTTGAAAAAGGGAAAAAAGTGCAAGTTGAAGAACAAGATAGTGACTCTTTAGAGCAGGATAAGGACATAACACCTTCTTTGATTTTGGAGGCACTGTGTGTGCCTAAATTTAAAAGACTTGATAGTGATGAACCTTCTTGTCATTTATTACACTTTTATGGCTTGGAAAAATCTAATAATCTTGCAGAAGCCAAAGCAGGAAGGATAAAGCTCAATTTATTTCCCCTTTCTCTAGGAGGAATAGCAAAAGAATCGTTCTCAATATATCACAAGCCCCACTTTTCAATTTGGGAAGAATTAAAAGAGGAGTTTTTAAGAGTTTTCAAATCCACACCAGAAGAAAGAATGGATCTATTTCAATTTTTCGGAGGATTCAAGAAGGACACTCAAGAGGAATATACAGGTTTTAAATTAGACCCGTCCTTGATCTCAGAGGTATCAAAATTGCAATTCAAGGGGACAAAATCCTATTGAGCACATGAGACAGTTCTGTAAGAAGATGAGGAATGCAAAGTTTGAAGGCTTATTTCCAGATAAAGCAAAGCTAATTATTTTCCCATTCTCGTTAGATGAGGAAGTCAAGATTTGGCTTTATCTCCTGCCAGTTGAGGAAGTAAAAACATGAAACAACTTGGTGAAGAAATTCATTAGGACTTTTGCACCCAACTTTGAGAAGCCAATTTACATTTGTGAAGATTGTGGGTACAAAATGAACCCACCAAAAAAGTGCTCAGGTCCTGCATGGATGGACTACTCAGAAAAATGTGATTACTTTGCTGTGTTTCCCAATGGTGAGAAGACAAAAGGTAATGTTAAGGATGGGCCATTGCCCGCTGAGGAGTAATTCTTAAGTCCTCCGGCCCGTCAGGCTCGGGACGTTAAACAAGCGCTTACCAAGAGGCAACCTCGGTTACTAACATTTTTATCTCTTATCTGTTTATTTTATTTCTATTCTTGTTTTATTTTATTCTATTTTTATTCATTTTAGGAATATTTAAAAATACAAAAAAATACAAAATTGAGAAATCAATTTTTTTTCCATAAAACCAGTAGGTACGAGCGCACCTTGCACCATGTACAACCGTACCACACGGCTTCACTTTCAAAACACGGAGAAACAGAGAGGTACGACCGGACATAAACCAGGTACGGCCGTATTCCGTGTCCAGAGGCTGAATATAAGGTAAACAGTGAGAGGTAAGGGCGTACCTCACCCTCGTACGCCCAAAACCTCTTCATTCGAGCACCCTTTTCTCTCATTCTCTTCGCATTTTCACTCACAAGATTATCCAGGTACTGATTCTAAACTCAATTTGTGGATTGATTGGCTGTTTTACTGGATATTTTAAGTTTTTAGTTAGTTTAGGTTTTTGGTTTTGTTTAATTCTAGCTTTAGGTGATTAGGAGTAGTTTTTGCTTGGTTTTGCATGCTTAGAGACCCTAGGAATGATTAGAGACTTGAAATCTAGGCTTAAAATTGAGGAAATCTGATCATAGGGTAGATTTTTCACAAAACTGTGTCGTACCTATCAAGAACAGGTCGTACTGACGGCCGTATTGGCGGCCTTAGGGTTGAAGACTGACAATAGGTACGGGCATACCTATGGCAGAGTACGGCCTTACATTGACCATAAGGCAGGCCGTACTGACCTATTGAATCAGGGCGTATTTAGAGCATCAATACGGCCGTACCTAACACAGGTTTTACTTGAAATTTAAATTTTTCTATTTTATTTTTACAGGAAAATGCCTAAGCGCCAAAAGACTGACAGTTCTTCTTATTCTGCTACAGCAGCACGTGGCTCTAGAGCCGTGCCTCACTATATACCAGATGCAGTCTAGCTTTGTAGAGCATATGACCCATGTGGACCAGCAGCTGGCACTTATTTTGGAGCACCTACAACGCATCTAGCCTTTTCCTCCTACCGAGTGATGCAGGACCTTCCTTTATTTTTCTCTTTTAGTACTTAGGTTTTGCTTTTGTATTAAAAAGAGATGCACATATTTTGGGGCACACTCACATGATACATTTTATTTTATTGTTTTTCCTTTTATTTTTTTGTTATTATCTTTTACTATATTTCATTTTATTATGTTTCTAAACTTTTAGTTTTGTGTTGCACAGTTCTTCCGTGGCATACCAGCTCCATCGGTATTGCGACAAGGAAACAGAATATTTTACCAATATCCCTATCCAATTTGCTCGTGATATTTTTCAGAGGGGAGTCTCTTTCCACATTCTTTTATAGCACTTATTTTTATTGTATATTTTTGTGCTTGCTGTAACTTAGACGCAATGAGGACACTACTAGAAATAAGTGTGGGGAGGGAGTTTTACATTATGCTTATTACTTGGCTGTGCTTATAAATGCTTATAATTATAGAAGAACTTTAAGTTTTTACTGATTTAGGGGCTATACAAAAAAAATTTCTTTGTGACAACTTTTGATTGAATTAATTCGTTGCTAGTATTGGAATTGCTGAAAATTAGCATTGAAGTTCTGTGAGTTTGACTTTCTGTGTAAGCTATTAAATATGAGTTTTGAGCCTGAAATAAGATTCCACATCATGCTTTTACCTCTTTTCTTTGTTGAGTGATATTTTTCTTGGAATGTGCATTCTAGAACTTGTGCTGAGACCATTACGAAGTGAATATGAATTTATTTGCATGTGAATTTGGAAGCAATTTTTAGGAATTATTCAAGCCACTACCATTTTGAATGCATTATACCACTAGTTGCCCACTTTTATGTCCAAAAAGTATTATGCTTAATTTCGTTGGTACCCTTCCTGTTAGTTTTGATTATTTTCTGTGAAGATAACCTCGGAAAAGTTTATTTGAGAGCAATTAGTGGCAAAATCAAAAGAATAATGTTACAAAATTCGTTTTATATGTTTACAAAAGAGAAGGTTTAAAAATTTATTCCCCTCCTAGTTCTTACAAATGATTAAATGCTGCATAAATGCATGAAAGGAGGAAAGGAAAAAGAAAAAAAAGAGAAAGAGAAAGAGCGTTGAAAGAAAAAAAAATTGTGATCATACTCATGCCTTCATAATTTACAAAAAAATAATAATATTGATTGAAAAATTAGGATTCTTGCCTGCTCTTGAAAGTGAAAAAGAATTAGGTTGCTTGTTTTTGTTGATTTGTTTCTGACCCTTTGCATGGCCTTTTCTTTCTTTTATCATACCAAATATTATTACATTGGCCCCATTACAACCAATGAAAGACCCTCATTCCTCTTTTGTATGTCTTATAGATTCTAATAGTAGAGTTTTTGGTCAATGTACAAGCATATGGTAATGCCATTTCATTTGAAAAATCTGAGTGTTAATGACTATACCTACAAACACTTTGAGATTGGTGAGAGTGTGGCTTAAAAATCGCAGATTGTTAGCTTACTTGAACTTACACCTCTAATTGGGCATTCTATTTACTTACATGTTTGTGATATCATATTGTTGTCTCACTTATTTTTCTGCCCCTATTCAGTAGAAATAGTTTTTCTTACTATAGTTACCCAAGTAGTTTGCTTGAGGGCAAGCAAAGCTTAAGTGTGGGGATGTGTTAACACACCAATTTGTCTATATTTATAGGGCATTTTTAGTATCTAATTATACCATTTTACACTAATTAATGCACAAAGGTACTTATTTATGTCTTATTATGCAGAATTATCATGAAGACACCATTCGGAGCAAAAGATGCGAAAAAGGACCAGAAATTGGTTAGTTTTGGAGAGTTTTAGCACTACTGGACAAGCGATACAGCCATACCTAGAGCAGAACCCCAGTAAGGGCGTACCCCCTCAGTCTGTACCACCTAACGCCTATAAAATAGTCTAGTACGATCGCATACAAGTGATGTCAGGGCAACAACACGTATGGGTACGGTCCAGCGTCATCAACGGCTTCAGACGACTGTATATATGCGATGCTACTGCATTCTCATGCTTGATCAGTGCAGATTTAAAGCCAGATAACCTAATTCACAGCCTAGTCTATAAATAGGGGCTCTTCACATATTACAAAGACCTTTTGACGAATTCTCAAGTCAAGAGCCCCTTGTTGAGAATCATTCACAAACGCCATACGATTGGAGTAAGCTTTGGATCATTGGAGCTTCCCATCAATTCAGAATTGCTGCTGGAGTCCGTGGAGACGTGAGGAACACACGGGAGGATTGCTGTCATACCGAAAGGGTGTCCCGGTTCTTTAACTCATGTCTTTTAGGAGTTTGGATTTGTTTTACTTTCTTTTGTTGCATAAAATTATGAGTAGCTAATTCCATCACTAGGAGTGATGGGGGATCTTTTACGATGTTCATGATATCTATTTAATTGTTATTTTAAATTCCTTATTATCTTTATGAATGTGTTGATTCTAGTATGCTTAATCTCATAGGGAGTAGCTAACCCTTATAAAATTACTTAATTGTGGTAACAGGATCATAATTAATTAGTGGAACTCTATGATCACAAAGCTTGCGGTATACGCCGGATAGGTTATTGCTTGTTTTCAATCAGTTATTAAATTAACAAACTTGCCTGCTCTTAATGCTCTTTCCCTTAATTACCTTCCTGGACCAAACCGAGTAATTAGTTAGGAGGAAGGCTACTGTACGCGAGGATAGCCCTTAGTAATTTAGAGTAAGTGGCTCGCATTCAATAAGAAAATACAATTTATAATAGCAAAGAAGTAGATTCAAGAGCTAGTATTAGAGAATCCGGTTCCTCTAGGTTTCTCCTATTTGATCTTACTCTAATCATCTTAGTTTAAAGTCTTATTTTCAATCTGCTTAGTTTTCTATTCAGTTTCAACCCAATTATTCTATTCGTTTAAAGAATTAAGGATATTTATTATGCTGGTACTTGCGCATTCCCTGAGGGTTTGACATTCGGAGTCCTAATTATACTCCACTTTATTACGAGTTACGATCATGTGCCATTGCCTGAGCCGCAACAGTACACAAACACAATAGGTTGGACTTGGATTCACTATGGTCAGTGAATCGTGTTGCGGTCTCGACGGTTAAAAAAAGGTATGTGTCATTAGATTTGTTTAATTTTCAACTTCAACCTTTCGCTCCATTTGTCCAAAAAAATAGAAAAAAAGGGTACATAGAGACTCAACTTTTACCGTGTTTATGTACTATACCCGACCTTTAAATTTTTTTTAAAGCAAAATAGTATACAAAAGCATCACTCTAGAACATGTAATCTCAACTATGTTGGCACCACAGATTCAATCACCCAACCTTTAAATTAATTACACTTTAATCTTTCGCTTTTAGGCTGTTTCTACCGTGCACAAGCCATGTAGGTTGTGCATGACACAAAATCCTTGTTAAATAAATTTTAATTGTACATTCATTCTTTTTTTAGCTCCCTAAACACTCCTCCCCCTTGTAGCCACACCCATGCCACCCCTATTGCCTTCTTTTCCCAACCCCACCACTCCCCTCTTAGTGGAATACTATCATGCACGGTGGTCCAATAACGATACAGTCATGCACAAAAGGAAAAGAAGGTGAAAGGGTGACAAATATGCAGAGGGGGTGGCCTAAAAGGGGAGTAGCTGGAGGCCATCTACGGTGGTTGTGCATAAGGCCGTACGAGGTGGATGGTGGAATAATGATGAGTCGCTACATCTAGGAAGGTCACGTGTTTCACAGCGAACAACTGCACAAGAGCGATAGGGCTATTAGAAATTGCACGGTGGAGCACCTGTGATAGCGACAAGAAGGGTAGCATGTAGCGGTGTGCCGCCTTAGGGCCCTTTTTTGATTTTTACATCTCTTCTCTCATAGCTTCTGTTTCTGTAAGAATGGGAATTTGCGATAGAAAAGGACATTGGATGCTCAAAGACACTTTTAAGAATGATTTGTAAGATTGACTTTCAGTGAACACAAATTCCCCCCACAAAAACATGCATAACCTAGGAAAGAACGTGTTGTGGATCTAGTAACCCAATACACATGTTGTATTCTTGCATCCTCAATACTCCATGTCTACCATTTAAGTAAACATAAAGCCCGTTGTGAGATGGGTTGGCGGTGTGCTCACTGGTTTTGTGTGGAAGTGGTGATAATTGGCTATGGTAAAAGTCAAACAAGGTTGGGTGGAGGTGAGTTTTCATGGCACACAGGGTTGGTTTTTGGCTGCCAAGGAGCGTTTACGGCACTAGGTTGTTAATGGTGGCCAAAGGGGAGGTTAGGTGATTGTGGTTAGTGGATATGGTGGACGGGTGTTAGAACGAAGAAGAAAGATGAGGCCTCAAGAGGGAGATTCATTGTAGATCTCTCGGGGCTTCATGGATGAAGAAGGTTGAGGGGCAGTGAGTTCGCGGTGGCTATTTGGCAAGAAAGACACCGATCACAGGTGTGGATTTCACGTGGATGAGTGGGTGAGTTTTATGGTTATGTGGTTATCGCAAGAGGTTTCTTAGAGGTGTGGTCGTGAGCGGAGAACAATGATTTTTTGGTGATTGTGATGATCTCGCGGTAGCTAGCTATGGCAGGGGTTGTTGAAGGTGTATTTATGGTGATGGTTGTAATAGTCGAGGTTCTATCCACCCTCGTACTCTCGCACTGTACTCACAGTCTTCTCCACCCCCATGTGGAGTTTTTGCCTTCTGCAAGGTTCGAACCCGGGACCTGGGGCTTAAGTAACCCGGGAGCACCTTGCCATTACCACCTGCTCAGGTGGTAATGGCAAGGTGCTCCCAGGTTACTTAAGCCCCAGAGTCCCGGGTTCGAACCTTGCTGAAGGCAAAAACTTCACATGGGGGTGGAGAAGACCGTGAGTACAGCTAGAAGGTGGATAGAACCTCGGCTGTGACAATGGTACTCTGATTTTTGAGTTCACGAGTGAGTGTTTTCATGGCGCGAGGAGGTATTAGTTCTATTACCCCATTCTGGTGGTGGTTTTACGAGTTCATTGGTGAACGAGCTATCAAAATTAATTTAACAGGGATTTTGTACCGTGCACGACCTATATGGCTTGTACACGATATAATCAGCCTCACTTTTGTTCCTTTTCTAATTTTAAATCCAACTTTATAATTTTATTAAATTTTGACCCGCACGCCCTTCTCTCACCTCCCTATCCCAGTCTCACTCGCCATTGCCCCTCCCCCTCCAATGTTTCCCACTGCTCCCTCACCCTATCTTCCCAGCCATGTAGGATCACAAAAAAAGCCAACCATCATCCCACATAGAAGCTTGTGGAACTGTAAAGGTTCAAAGAACAAACACACCAAGCTCAAAATTGTGCCAAACAATGCGACTTGACCGTCAGGGTTGCACGAAGCTGGGGAAGCTAAAAATAATGATTGAAGGATGCAAATAACTCTAAGGATCTCAGGTCAGTGTTGGTGGGTTTGGTAGATAACAAAAAATGGTTTTGGCGAGGATAGGGGACACCAGCATGAGGATGTGGATGAGGTTTCATTCGTTAGGTAGTTAATGAGGTGGGTCTGGAGACGAGTCTGGGCTTTAGGGATGTAGTTTAGGCCAAAGTTAGGTCGGTTTGACGAAGTAGTGGGCGCATACGACATTGGCACGTGTGGGGACATCGAGGCTGGCGGTTTTGAGGAAGAAACACTTGATCTTGAGGAGATAGGGGTAGTGGTGCTTGCAGAATTGGAGGAATATGAGTGCTCAGAATCAATGTCGGTCTTAGGGAGAATAAAGGCAAGGGAAGAGAGTTCCCATAGCATTGTCGTTGGAGTGTACAACCTTAAATGAGACGAAGGAAGAGCAAAATTTGTTCTTGAATGATGTGTTGGCTTGCAACAACGAATGTCAGTTAAGTGGTTGAATGGTTGGGAGATAGTCATGTGATGACATCAGAAGGTGGTGTAATAGTTTTGGGGCATATGAGAATTGTGGGGCCAAGGATTACGAGAGAGACAAAATGCAAAATGCAAATCAGTAAATACATGGACTCATTTGTAATTAATCTAAAAGTTGTGTACCGTACACGACCTATTGTGGTTGTGTATGGTAGAAGCCACCTTTTAATTATCTAGACATTGTTGTTGTGAAATCTAAGGGTTCATATATTTTTAATGCGCAAATTTATTTTTAATTGGACATTGTTCTCGTGAAATCTAAGGGTTCATTATTTTGGCTTTCTCTTCAAGTTCTATCTTCTTCTCTTTACTAATATTTTTTCTTAAAAATTGACATCATCCTTTTAAGAGTAAAATCCATTTGTTAATCTCACGATCATGTTCATGTCTAATGTAACACCCTAAAAATCATGTCTGCGTGTTTATTATGTTAATGTATGACTTCTATGACTTCATGTGTGTTTAGATGTGTTTTCCTTGATGCCTAAGTGACTAGTTGGGAGGAAATACCATTAGAAAGGGTTACATAGTCTTGCTATGAGGGGAATCATATTTTTAGAGAAAAAGCCTTCTGTGAATCGAACCCACAACCTATACCTAATTAAGCACTCTCTAAACCTCTGAAAACACTCTTCCTTCTTGCCCTAAGGTGATCTCTTGAATCCTCTCAAGAATCACCCTAAAATCAATGTTGTCCCACCGTTTCTCCACCGTTTCTATCGAGAACTGCTACTGCTCCCAATTTATTTTATTGTTGCTGTTGGGAACTCGAATTTACTATCCCGATTCTCTTCTCTTCTCTGTTCTTAAGGATTAAAATCCTAAGGTAAGTTATACTCTTTTTCCCTTTTGTGATTCCTCATGGGCTATGTGAGTTTTGGTCCTCTTCATGAGTATTTCGGTTGTCGTTACGATAGGAACCGGTGAAGAATATTTGGAATTTCCATTCTCCATCCTTGGAACTCGCGAATTCTGATTAAGGTATGGGGAGTGGATGAATATATGAAAAGGGTATTAAGAATTGATTTAATGTGATTAGGGTGTCTCATGACCCCTATGTTTTGCGCAACCAATATGATTGTTAGAACCATTGTATGAGCAATGGGAAAAGTTTTTATTGATATGTGGATGCTATTTTGTGCCACTGTAAGAGCAGTGGATTTCGAATTGGAATGTTTCTATATGCGAATTAGACTGTTTCGTGTGTTTGACAATTTGCTTCGTTGAACTTGTTGTTATAAGGATAATTGGAGCTATGATTAGAATGGTTATATTGCTTTAATTCCTTGTTTAATATAAAATCATGTGATCATGTTTTCATTATTGATGTGTCGTTATAAAATCTAGTTGGAATGGTGATTGGATATGAGTTGATGAACTAAGAGTAGTTGAAAATGCCTGTATGCAGAATTTTCTACATAACAATGTATAAGTGAAGCCTAGAGTAGTCAGAATTGAAGTTTGGGTTAGAAAGTCTCAATGGAAAATGGTTTAATGTTTATGGATTAATATTTGGGGTTAGTTTGCCTAAAGTCTTGATTTTAATTGAAAAGAGTAAAGCGTTAATGGGTAGAAATATAGGAATAAGAGGAAGCATTGAGGAATGAGATGTTTAAATGTCAAAAATTAAGGTTAATGGATGGATTAGATGCTAAAGAATGTAAGTCATAATTTGGAACTCTTAGGAATGCTTAGATGAAGTTTATAATGTTGACTTAGAAGTGGGATCGCTTAGGAAAGGTCCATAATTCACAAAAGTGCAGAAAAACAGGATTTACTGATGACAGGCAACTTCGATTCACGAAATTGCGTTTTGAGCTTGGATCGATTCATACACCTGATTCTTGTTTTTAAACATTTGAAAGTGGCCTTTAAGGGTTTGAAGAGAGTAATGACCTAAGTAATTGATATATCCATTGGATACAATAGAGAATTAAAGTAGAAAGTTTAGATAACGTTTATGGTTGACAAAAGAATTATTAAGGTTGTATGAATGATAATGATTAAGAGGGTAAGGACGCGTTACCGTCAAAGCTAGTTAATTTGTCACAGAAATTTGATCAATATATGATTGCGGTTTAATCATGAAACGTAGTTGACACTAGGTTGGTTGCCTATAATTATAGTTTAATCGCGAGATGTTGTCGACACTTGGGCTGGTTGTCTATAATTACGAGTTATTCACAAGATGTAATTGACATTTAGATTGGTTTTTATACATCATAGATGTTATGTCGTTGGGGTGGTAAGCAAACAGCTTTGGAACAATACAGTGATAGCCACGAGGAGCTCTGCTCGGTCTGGAGGGTAGTTGCTAGTATGAGGTCTTACGTAAAGGCGGGGCACCACTGGGGTGTCTAACAAATACACTGGATCACCCTGACTAGACTCTGCTTGTATCCTTGGATATTGAGGGCACTCTCATTTGCTTACCCGAATTTAGTTAGATCCACACGCATTGACAGTAGGGGTGGGCACGAGTACGGGTCGACCCACGAACCTGAGCTACCAAATCCAACTCAGAAAAACCTGGTTGGTTTGGGTCGTTAGGTTGGGTCAGTTTTAAAAGAAGCAAATCCAAAGCCAATGGGTTAGGTGTCGGGTCTGAAGATTGCGAACTCGAGAAATCCAACTCAACTCAACCCACTGTAAATGAACACATAACCTTTTTTTACTTACTAAGTGAACGTGTCGCATATATTATACGAAGTGACTTTTTTTCTATAAGCCTAAGTGAATGTTGAGTCACGTATTTGAAATATGAAATATGTGTTTGCATTTAGAGTGATTTATATATAATATAAAATATGAAATATATTATGAAATGTGAAATATTGCGTTGCGTATTTGTTATTTTTTCAATCAAGCTAGGTGAATGTTGGATAAATTAATGTTTAAGGCCTTGAGGTCGGGTTGGGCTGGTTCAGGTTTCGTAAAAAATTTCAACTAAACCGACTCAACCCAACCCGTGTATATTTGATTGGATTAGGTCTTTATACACCCCAAAACGCACCCAACCCAACTCATGCCCACCCCTAATAGACGGAGTAGATGTTAGCTCGATTCTTGCATTTGCATTTGGTTATGCAGGATCATGATATGCATATAGTTACGTTGTGACTATAGATGATGTGGTAGGGTTATATGATTGAGAGCTTGTGCATCATGTTTTATCTATTCCCATGTCATTAATGATTTTCATATTGCATATGATTCCTCACCCCTTCTGTTATTGTGGCTACTTGTACACCTTGTGTGCGGGTAGATGATGAGACTGCAGGTGATGACATTGATGTGGACGCCGAAGAGTAATCTATATGATGCTGCGTAGCTTAGGATATTATATTCAGTTATTGGATTATTAGTTATTGATTATGGTTTATTTTCCGATGTAATGAACTAAGAGTATAAGCTCTAAGACATGTGACATCAGGGATTTTAGGATTTTATTTACATTGGTTTACTTTACTTGGGTTTTGTTAATTGTTGACGTGACATTATGCCTATTTGTTTAAGTTTTAATAAACTACGACTTTTATTGCTTTTCACATGATTTCAAAGTACTTTTCAAAGTTATGGGTTAGTGGGTGTCACATTTATGGCTTTGTCTAATATGGACAACCTTTATAGGTGGTTCATATGGTTCATATCTTCTTTAGATTTCAACCATTAGATCTTGCAGCTCTAATGGATCTAACAATAAACTCTCCACACAAGATACTTCTCCTTGTCCTGTTGCTAACTCTTCATTCTCTCTCACCCCCTCTCTCTCTCACTCACTTTCTCGAAGCTTCTCACCTTTTCCCAGAATATGAAAGCGTTTAACTATCGGTGCTGCCATAGTGTGACACTACGACGACGATAACAATGCGAGTTCTACTCCGTCAAGTTCCACCCTCGTTTGGGGTTTGAAGATGATAATGTGATGGTTCAAACAGCTTTCAGGATTGATGAATGTCCCCACAAACCAACACAGGTCTTTTTAGTATGCCTTGTCCCCACTCACACACTTTTTAGGAAAGTTTCCAGAAGGTCGCCTATCTCACAAGTGTTGAAAATCGAGCACACTTAACTATGGAGTTTTTTTGTCATAGGCTACCAAAAAGATGAGGTATCTAGTTGATATAGGTAATACTAATCGATTCTTTTAAGCTTTCATTCAATTGCACAGTCTCAAACCTATACAGCCTCAAGATCCCTCTCATTATGGTGTCAATTTGGTTTATTCATGTTTCTTTTTGCCTCGAAGCCTGTCAAAAGTTGTTCTTTTCCCCATGCCTCATGCACCGACGATCACTCCCAGCTCTCACCCACATCAGGCATCAAATGCCAACTAGCTTCCTCCTGGTTCATCCCCGACCCCGAATCACACCATTCTCGAAGAGGTCAAGTTTGATACCATTTGTAACGGCTTAGACTGCTATCAGGATTGATGATTGTCCCCATAAACTAAAACGAGTCTTTTCAGCATGTTTTATCCTCACTCACGTTTTTTGAGAAACTTCCCAGAAGGTCACCCATCCGACAACTGCTCTAAGTCAAACACTCTTAACTATGGAGTTCTTATTTCATAGGCCACCGAAAAGATGATGCATTTAGTTGGTATATGTAGTACCAATCAATTCTTTTAAGTCTTTCTCCAATTACACAGTCTCATATCTGCACAACCTCAGAATTCTTCTCATTCCAGAGTGAATTTGATTCTTTCATGTGTCCCTTTGCCTTGAAGCCTATAAGGAGACGTTCTTTGTCCATGCCTCGTGCACGAATCGACACAATCGAGGGCCTGACAGAGGGACATGGAGGAACAATTGACGAGCTCCGAGTGCAAGCGAAGCAGAGAGATATCATGGCAGAAAGAGGAGGAGACACGTGAGTTTCCCTCCACTGGAGATTTCACTATGAACCACTTTGTTTGATTTTTGTTTTCTGAAACGACTTCAATGGTTGGTCGAAAATTTCAGAAGAAGGAAGGCGAGCGTGTGAAGGGGGTGTCGCTGTGAGTCAGCGATGCAGGACTGGTCCAGTGAAGTAGTTGGCTGGTCAGAGGCCTACCAGTGACAGTTTTATGAAGAGGATGAAAAACATTTGATGCGGAACATGGACGGATCCACATTCAACACATTGGGGGAAAATGCCCCCACTTGAATTTCATTTTACTTTAGAAAAATATACCTGTGCCTTGGGAGATTTGCCCCCACCCCACATATTAATGGCCTTCAGTGAGCTATTATGCTCTCGTGAGAATTGAAAACCATGCCATCATGAGAATTCCTTTTTTCTTTTCTCTGTGTTTTGGTTAATTCTCCTTTCTTTTGTTTTTTCTTAAAGGTCCATGTAAAATGAATAGTAATTTATGGATTAAATTAAAAGATATATTATGAGTAAGTTAATATATTTCAGAATAAATAAGAAAACTTTTTATCAAAAAAGACTTTGTTTCTAATAGATTGGGTCTTTCCGGCTATAGGTTCAGATAATTCTTTTTTCTTCGTGAGTTTCGGCTTTAGTCCCCCATGTTTTTTGTATTTTTTTTTCCTATTTTTAATAATAATTGGTATGCTGCAGATTATTGACAGGATTTTTGGTGCCAACATAGATGAGATCACTTGCCTTATTGTGATGTTTTTGCATACCAATAATCCTTTATAAAAAGAAAAACTTTTTAAGTTTTTAGTTTTATCACTAATAAAGGCCCACTCAATATTTCATGACCATGACCCAAAACTGAAAAAGCTTGATTTGTGGTGGACAAAAGACCAACTTAGTATTTTATGAATTATTTATGGGTTACCAATTTATACACATGAGTATAGTATTGCCCCCACTACTCAAATTTTCTGGATCGTCACTCGGAAGATCTATCATTACATTGGGTGGAACTAAAAGGATAAGGATAGATGAATCAATTAGTTAAAAATAATGGTCCATTAATAATGGTCCATTGTGGTCCATGATTATAAGCCGCCCATGTTTAGACGAGTTCAAAAATCTGATGGAGATTTTGGTTGACATTTATTTTTTGAGTGTCAATTAATCAAAATAGAACATGGCCAGGTCTACTTGTTCAAGTCTAGATCTCACGAGTTTGTGATTTGTTCAATTTGTTTCTTCTAGACGCGATTTCCGATTTATCAGCTGACAGACTTTAGATATTGTTTTTGTTTACTTCAACAATTTGTATGGTCCTACGTTGGGTTCGAGTAGATATATAGTTATGTTTTTTTTTATTTTGGTGATGAGTAGATATATAGTTATTAAAATCTTTTTATTTATGTTCGGTAAATACAAAACAATATTGACAAGACTGGGTCACAATATCTCAAACATGGCCTCCAATTGAGCAGAGCATTATTATACCAACACAACAATATAAAATTTCAATGTCAAAAGTGAATCTGAAAACTATACAAGAAATAGCGGTGGGGTTGGCAATGGATTGAATATTTAAATAATTTTTCATTTTAAATATTTATAAATTTATCTTAATTTTTAGTTTATTTTAGAAATTTAGAAATTTCTAACAATAGTATGATCCTTTATTTTTTTTTCACAAGAATAGTAGGATTCTATTTAGAAATGATTGAAAGTATAGGGGATTGCAAATTTTTAATGACGGGAGTTTTATAACAATATATTAAAAAAATTATAATGACGAAAATTTTATATGATATCAAGTTTTTTTTTGGTAATCACATATCAAGTTTTGTTGTTGTTGTTGTTATAGATATCAAGTCGTTTAATAAGGAATTGCAATTTTTTTTACATCTTTATATAGCTTTTAAAAATCTTAGTGGGCTTCATAGATTTTGTTTAATTTGGGATAGACACTAATAAAAGCACTTTAAACGCAATGTTTTAAAAACTGGACCGGAGATCGAACCGGTGAGATCTCTGGGTCATAGTTTAATTGGTTCATTCGCTTCAACCACGGTTGAACCGGATGACTAGTAAGTAAATAAATAAATTAAAAAGTATTAAATTTAGAGGGAAAAATAAATAAAAAATTATTTAAAACGGTTCAACCTGGTTCAATTAACGGTTCAACTCGGTTCTGGGCGGTTCAACCAGATTACATTTCAAATGAGGTAGAACCAACCGTCGAACTAGCGTGTTCTGATTCAACCAGTTGAACTGGTCGATTTGGTCTAGTTTTTAAAACATTGCTTTAATGATAAAGCTTTACTTAAAAAAACTTAAGAAATGGTTTTTTTTCACAGAAAAACTTATGTAATGATTTTTTTTTTACAAGAAAACTTATCAAATGATAAAAATCTAATTATAAAATTTTCCGGACAAAAAGAATCGAATTGTAAATTTTTTAAATCTACTATATTAGGAAAATAAACCCTTATTGAGACAGGTAGCAGCTTTTCCTTTCATTTAATTCCCGCTCCCTCGTGCGCAACACCTACCTTTTTACTTTTTTTTTTCAAATTTCTTTTTCGTCTGTGGCTCCTCCTTGCTCCTTTTTTTTTCCTTCATCTTTTCCTGTTCACTCATGCAATCGCTCCCACTTTTCTCTTTTTTTTCTTAATACAATTTTGGTCCCTTAATTAATTTTTGAGGTTCAATATTGTACTTTAACTTTTTTTTGGCAAATAAGTCCTTTAAAGTTTTAAATTGGGCCAAATAAGTCTTTTAAGTTTTTAAGTTGGGTCAAATAATTCCTATAAGTTTTTAAGTTGGGCCAAATAAGTCCTTTAAGTTTTTAAATTGGGCCAAATAGGTCCTTTAAGATTTTAAGTTGGACCCAATAAGACCTCTTCGGCAAAATAAGTCGTTTAAGTTTTTAAGTTGGGCCAAATAGGTCCTATAAGTTTTTAAGTTGGGCCAAATAGGTCTTATAAGTTTTTAAGTTAGGCCAAATAAGTCCTTTTCGGCCAACTAATTCCTTTAAGTTTGTAAGTTGGGTTAAATAGGTCCTATAAGTTTTTAATTAGGCCAAATAGGTCCTATAAATTTTAAAGTTGGGTCAAATAAGTCCCTTTCGACTAAATAAGTCATTTAAGATTTTAAGTTGGGCCAAATAAGTCATTTTTGGTTAAATAAGTCCTTTAAGTTTTTAAGTTGGCCAAATATGTCCTATAAGTTGGGCTAAATAGCACCTATAAATCTTTAAGTTGGGCCAAATAAGTTTTTTTCGGCCAAATAAGTCCTTTAAGTTTTTAAGTTGGGTCAAATAAATCCTTTTAGTTTTTAAGAGGTTCTATAAGTTTTTAAGTTAGGCCAAATAAGTCCTATAAGTTTTTAAGTTGAGCCAAATAAGTCCTTTTCAGCCAAATAAGTCTTTTAAGTTTTTAAGTTGGGCCAAATATGTCCTTTAAGTTTTTTAGTTGGGCCAAATAAGTCATTTTCGGCTAAATAAGTCATTTAAGTTTTTAATTTGAGCCAAATAAGTCATTTTCGGCCAAATGAGTACTTTAAGTTTTTAAGTTAGGCCAAATAAATCTTTTAAGTTTTTAAGTTAGGCCAAATAGGTCCTATAAGTTTTTAAGTTAGCCCAAAAAAATAGTTAAAGGACCAAATTGAACATCAAAAATAAGTTAACGGACCAAAATGGTATTTAAGACTCTCGTTTCATTTTTACTTAATGTTTTTTTATTTCTTTAGTTATTAAATTTCTATTTTTTTTTAATTTTATCTTTACAAATGTCATTATTATTATTTATAAATTATAAATGATTATTTTTCTTTTAAATCTTAACGGAAAATATTACATGTTGTCGGTATACTTCATCGTCTTTGATTATATACTTTTATTATCTATAAATGATTATTTTACTTTTGATTTTCTACGGGAAAACATTACATGTCAGTATAAATGATTGCTTTTCTTTTGCATCCCGACGGGAAGCATTACATGTTGTCGGTATAATTTCGTCGTCTTTGATCACATATTAAAATCTGTAAATATTTCTATTATTTATAAATGATTATTTTACTTTATATTTATTATTTTCTTTTCTCTTTTTATTAATGTTTTTATTTCTTTACTTTTATATTTCATCTTTATAAATGTCTTTATTAATTATAAATAGTAAATGATTATTTTTCATTTAAATCCTAACGGGAAATTACATGTTTTCGTTACAATTTCATATTGTTTTATCACGTATCAAAATTTATAGATGTCTTTATTATTTATAAATGATTATTTTACTTCTCGACGGAAAAACTTTACATGTCAATATAAATGATTAGTTTTTTTTTCCCGACGGAGAAACATTACATAATATCGGTATAATTTCATCGTTTTTAAGCGCTTATAAAAATCAGATTTCATAAATATTTTATTATTTATAAATGATTCTTTTACTTTTGATTCCATAAGAGGATTTTCTTTATTTCTTAATTTTTTTTATTTTTTTAAATTTATATTTCTTATTTTCTTTTAGTTTTTTCTTACAGTTTTTATTTCTTGAGTTTTGTAATTTTATTTTATCTTTATAAATGTCTTTATTATTAAAATAAAATAATAAAATCACAAAACTCAAGAAATAAAAATTGTAAGAAAAAATTAAAAGAAAATAAGAAATATAAATTTAAAAAAATAACAAATATTGAGAAATATTACATCATCGATATAAATGATTACTTTTCTTTTGCGCTCTAACAGGGAAGTAATACATGATGTTGGTATAATATCATCATCTTTGAGCACATATCAAATTTCATAAGTATTTTATTATTTATAAATGATTATTTACTTTTGAGTCCCGAGAATTTTTTACTTTTTAATTTTTCTATTTTTCTTATATTTATATTTCTTTTATTCCTTCTTTTTCTTAATGTTTTTTATTTCTTTATTTTTAATTTTTAGTTTATATCTTTGTAAATATCTTTATTATTTATAAATAATAAATAATTATCTTACTTTTAACTCTCAGCGGAGAAATATTACATGTTATAATTTCATCGTCTTTGATCACGTATCAAAATTTTATAAATATCTTTAATATTTATAAATAATTATTTTAATTTTGAATCCCGATGGGGAAACATTACATATTAGCAATATAATTTCATTATTTTTTTATCACATAACAATTTTATAAATATCATTATTATTTGTAAATGATTATTTTACTCTTGAGTCCAGACGGAAAAATATTACATGTTGCTTACTCTCACTTTTTCAATTTTTTAGAACTAAAACAACTAATTATATTTGTCACAATGTATAACTTTAATTTTATAAACAAGTATATTTCAAAAATACGTAAAAACGAAGTGACCCGTACGTATGCACGGGTATTTGGCTAGTTGATAGGTATAGTACAATAGAAAAATCAAAATCATGTAATTCTCCTGAAAAATAAACGTGGGTTGATTGATTTTAATTTTTTTTATTTCTCATCATCTTATTTTAAGGATTCAAATCAAACAAAAATATTTATTATTTTAAAATTTTAAAATTTTAAAATTTTAATTTTTTATTTTAAGCTTATGATAAGAAAATTTTCCTAATATAAAAAATAAATATTAAATAGTACATAGAAATTAAAAAAGAAGAAAAAATGAGCATATTTAACAACAATTCTTGTTGGGCACAATGTGTTAGACCCTACATGTATGCCCCTCTAACTTGAAGCTTGAAAAGCAATTCAAGGTAGCCTATCTTAATATTTTTTAACTAAAAGGTAGTATACTTTGCATTAAGCCACTATGATGATCCATTTTCTGGATGTCTAAAACACCCGTGGTCTACACTTTGCATAGGAGAATGTAATATATTGAAAAATATGTTTTGTTCAACGTGAGACTTGCAAAATGAGTTAATGAGAGTGTGCTCTTTCTAACATGTAACTTCAAAGCTACCAATAAAAATTGAATAGTCTACTTCCAATAGCATTAAGACATTCAAAACAATGTTATTTGACTTTAAGATCAGTACTCTCAAATGGCTGACTTGATATCAAAATGACATTTATATCTTGAGATATGAATCAAGTATCGGACTCAGATCTTGCTTCCTATTCTGAGGTCAAATTCTGAGGCTCAAAGTATCACCACAAGAAGACAAAAAAAGCCAGATCCACTTACCATTAAGCACAGGGGAAAAATTGACATATCAAGAGTAGAGGTCACACCTTCTATACTAGGGATTCGAGAATTCTCCACATTATGATTTCCACTAAAAAACTACGGGGGAATAATCCCAACTTGACCAGGCTGTGACACAAACACAAGCACAAATATAAATATCATTCGACCACAAGAGGCCAAGTACACACTCTAGCTCCATAATAATATACTAAAAGCATGAATCACCTCCACCAAGTGCAGCATTAGAGTTTCATTGCATGTATCCCTTCTCCTTAACACTATAGCGAGGATCATGGTACTAGAGTACGAACGCAGAGGAGACTCAACGACACTGGAGAAACCCTCGACGCCTAGTGCTGGGAGGACGCTCAATCCTAGCACAAACATTTCACGTGTTTGAACTTTCTTTACTACTTTCGCGAGACTTTTAAGTCATCAAAATAACGGTTGTAGGTGTTGATGATATCTTCGATTAATAGTGGTACTACTATAGAAAGACAACTGTAGCTCTGTATATGATCATATGTTTTCACACCGTTCCAGGTAGGTGGCTCAGTAGTTGAGCCAAGGGACATGAAGAAGTTGCAAGCAGGAGGTGCATGGCTCAGATCCTTGTCACTAACAAAATCCCATTCCCCTCTAACAAAATTAACCACTAACATTTGCCTATAAAAAAATATGTTTTCACACCTTTTAGAATTTTAGGACACATATCACTTTTCTGACTTTCAAATGTCACATGACTTGGCAAACATATGATTCATCCCTAGAACTCGTGTCTACGTTGTAGAGCTATGCCTTGTCTTTTCAAGAAGATAAGGGTTACTTTAATACCACATTTAAAATATTGATAATGCTCAAAATACAAAGACTTTGATAAGAACCCAATATAATGAACATGTGTAATTTATTTCGAGCCGCTTAAGTCAAATTTCTCTCTTGCTTTTTTCTCTCTTCCTCTCTTCCTCCCTTTTTTGGATTTTCTTTTTGTTTTGGCTTCTAAAATGAAAAAGGAACCTGATCAAATATGGCTTTTGAAAGTTTCAACTGATTCTATTTCCCACACAAATCATACACAAATCATGTGACATCATACATATCAAATTTTAGATTATTTAGACATTATACCTAAATATCTAAATATATGTTTATTTTTATTTTAAGTAATATATTGAAGTAAATCAAGTAAAACATAAGAAGAGAGTTGAATTATGTTTTAGAAAATCTTTTCGAAAGCAAATAATTTTCATTTTTAAAACAAGTTTCAAAAACAGGTTTAATTTTGCCTACATAATACATAAGAGACGAAACCGAAATATAAAATAAGTGACGTAGGAGTAATTTTGCCTACATAATACATAAGAGATGAAACCAAAATCTAAAATA
The DNA here is from genome assembly GCA_037113605.1 of Calophaca sinica. Taxonomy (NCBI): domain Eukaryota; kingdom Viridiplantae; phylum Streptophyta; class Magnoliopsida; order Fabales; family Fabaceae; genus Calophaca; species Calophaca sinica. Next base: position 12,743,037 of record CM073734.1, on the reverse strand, counting down.
AACATAAGCGACTAAAAATATAATTAATTCTAGATATAAATATGTTTTTAGTCCCGTAAATATATAGAGTTTTGTTTTTAGTCTCTGTAAAAACATTTTTCTTTTATTGATCCCTAACATTTTCGAAGTGTTCTCTTTTAGTCCCTGCTTTTAATAACCATTAATTTAGTGCTGACATTGCTAACAGAAATATACATATCAATGCTACGTGGGATTAATAACATTGTGTGTATGATGACACAGACTAGGGTTGCTCCATCTTCCCCTCTCTGAGTCGCCCCACCCCTCTTCCTCGTCCCTCCTCTTTAGTTGCTTCTCACACAAAATCTACACTATATATTATGCTTATGTTCATTAATCTATGAATGCCCAGCGCAATTGCAATCTTTGAAAACCCTACTACTTTGGATTTTGTCAAGATGGAATACCCACAATATAATTGAATTTGCTTTGTGAGTAAGGGAGTTAGACTTCTATTATGAGTTTGGTACAACCACAACATGGTTTCTCTGTTCTGTGCTAACGTGCAACGTTTTTGTTTCCCCCTCGAGGCTTTGAACAAGAGCAATTTTTTATTTTTATTTTTAAGATCTCTTGGCATATTTATTTATTCCCTTGTGACAAAAGGAATGGAATGGTGTATAACAGAATGAAATTGGATGAATTGAAATAATATTTGTGTATCAATTGATTTGATATTCAACCACAGAAGTGAAGAAAATTTGCATTAATTTATTTGGAAATTATAGCTAAATTGAATCAAAATGTAAGGACAATTTGGTGGAGTGCAATGAAACTTCAAAATCCGTTTTTTTGTCCCGCCCACCACCAATGAAACTCTCCAAGGTAAACGCCAGATTGCCTTTCACACTTGACACGACCATCTTTCCTCGGAGAGAGGGGTGGGTGAAGAGGGGAGATGGAAGGAAGATGGAGTGAGTTGTACCATCACTTGGCATGTCACATCATACATGTTGCATTATTAACCACACGTGACAATATTGATGTGTATTCCCATTAGTCAAGTCAGCAACAACATAACAGATATTAACGATAAGGACTAAAAGATGACATTCTTAAAATGTTAGGGATAAATGAATTTTTTTAAGGACTAAAAGGAGAAACTCTTATATTTATCGGGACTAAAAATATATTTAAATATTTTATTCTACATATTACCATCTCAGTGTTAAAACTGACATGTCAATCTCTCACACTCTCCCATTTTTGTTTCTATGTTTTCTTCTTTGTTCAATTGTTTGCAAGCGATGCCTTAAGAGGTTGGAATAGGTCAGGCTGTCCGACAGGAGCCTATAGCCTAGCCTAAGTCAGGTCCAGGTCAGATCAGACTTTTTTTTTTTTTAAATAGATTAGGCTAAGACTTTTTTAGAAGCCTATTTATCTGAAAAGATCGGACTTTAGGCCATCCAAAAAGCATTTTAGGCCTATCAGACTGGCCTATTTTAGTAAAGATAAATAATAATTTTAATTATTATTATTATTATTATTATTATTATTATTATTATTATTATATTAGATTTTGTACATTGTGTTAAATCATATACCTGCTAACATTTTTAATAATTTAAGAATATTGGCTTACATAATTTTTTGACATATTTAAAGGCTTTATTGTAATATGGAATTTAAATAGGCTATTATATAATGTTTGATTCTTTAAAATGTCATGTTAGACTTTGAAAAAGTTTTATATCATACGAATAAATCAGAATCAGACCTTATAAAATTTATGTCTCTTAATAGCTGTGGTTTTAATTTTTTTTATAGCTTTTTATAAAAACTTAACCTCATTGACCTATTAGCCCGTTAATCTATTTAAAGATCGGTCAGATGACATCAAATAGGTTTTTAAGTAGACAAACATCCCATATTAGGTTTTCAAAAAGGTCAGGCCTAAAAAAAAGCTTATAACAAGTAATAGACCAGGGTTGGGTCTTGAATTATTTTATCAGGCCAAGTTTTAACATTGTAAAGCGTAGCTCGGCTCAGCCTATCCTATTATGAGACACCGGTTACACTTCTTCCTATTCTTGAACGTAAGGTAACCTTTGGTTACCTTCTTACCTTCACCTTCCTCTTTCTTATTCTGTTGTAGCATTTTGGATTCGATGATTTGAATCTACGAGGTAGGGATGAAGAAGAAAGCTGTGGTGCCGTGTGTGAAGAAGTGTCGCACGACACATTGGAAGCAGCGTCAATCGCGGTCAATATTAGCGGGGAAAGACGCATTCTCCTTGATTTTAGAAACTATATGTCTTTGATTGCGCATTCCTCTCCCTTGATTTTGGTTTTGATGTATTTAGTGTTGATAGTTGTTCTGTTGAATCGGGCTATACATAACATTATTATGCGAAGAAGCTCGAGAACGTTCTGGTGTGTGATGGCCATATTATAGAGCAATTCTCTAGCACTAGCAAAGAAGATGCAGCACATTCCTCTGTTCCAACAACCGAGTAGCATGGAGATAAGTAGGTATGCATTGATATATCCACATATTGTGTATTTCTTATCTCATTCAAGTAATTTTTTCACATTTAAGATATTGGACCTGTAGTATTTTCTAATTATAAGTAGTTTTTGAGCTTAACATCACGGCAAATTAATATCAACCTAAAAGGAGTTAATAAAGAGAAAAGCAATGAAAAACTCAAGTAACGACTTTAGAATAATTCTTGGTTTATTAATTTAAATTTGATTGTATTTTGTTTTTAGTTTCAATTCTAATAAGGATTAAATTCTTTAGTAGAATTGTATTAAGAATATGCTTTTTAATTAGGATTATGTTTTTACTTATGTTTGGCATTAGAGTATGTTTGTGTTTGTGTGTATGCAAATATGGCTTAGGTACCATGGTGTGTAGCATAGGCACAACCTTAGGTATTTAAGGAATTTTATGAGTTTCATTTTACAACTTTTGAATGAAATACACTTGGATGAACCAAATTAGAATCTTATCAAGAGCCTCTTACTCTTGTGATGATTCATTATGATCTTATCATTCCCCGTGGAATGTGGCGATTTCTTCCCATTTTCCATCTAATCCATCTTTTTTTTTTGTTGACAAACATCTTTATTTATTTTCCTTTTATTTTGCTATTTTTGATTCAGGAAATTACTTGGTTAGATCCTAGGTCTTACATGGATTCATCATGAACCATATCACAAAGTTATCAACAAATCTAGATAAAAAATAACATGTTGGGGTTGGAATGTAGAAGTTGAGCAATTTAAAGGGGAAATAAAAAATTATGATGAAACTGAAATCATTAGCATGAGAACACAGCTAATTAAAGAATGAAAAACGGAATGTTCCTCTGACTATTATTTAGCTTGCATGGAACTTACTATTCTTCCAAACTAATCTCATTATAAATTATGTAGATTTTGCTGTTGCTTATCTTCCTTCATAAATAATGTGTTTTGCAAGCAAACAGGGTACCAAAAAGAGACTTCCAAACAAGATTTGCTATGAAGAACAAAATAATCATTATACAGGACCAACACATTACCATGGACTGTGAATGCAAACCCATTATAAAGGGAAAAAATACATACCGGAGGATATCACTGATGCAAAATCCTAAACTGGGTTCTGCCTGTGTTGAATCAGTGGGAGAATGAAGGGAAGAACCTCACAAAATAAAGGAAGTACAATAGACATGAGAGAGCCCTTGAGGTAAATACGACATTATGATCAGAAAGGTATTAGGGTGCTATTTTTCTTGGTAATGTTGTGTAGTTTCACTAAATCAACATTGATACATGGTTATTATTGCATTGGAATTCTTCAACTTAGTGCTTCATTTTTGTAACATGGGAGCTAAAGGGTTTATTTTTTTTCATAGTGTTCAAAGGTATGAAAAATTGGTCTTAACTTGACATGTTAATAAAAAAATAAATAAAATTTGAGTACAGATCCCAAATATAAAAAGGTTGACAGAAATGAAAATCGTGGGTGGAATGGCATTTCCTTAGGTTTTTTTTTTCTGCTGAGAATCGAGTGTGTAAAGAAAAATGAAAGAGATTTCTGATTATGAGAAGAAAGAGAGAAATAATAGGAAATGAATAATAGGAGAGGAGTAGATATCAGTTTTAATTTTGGAAATGAAGGTTGGCCAGGAATCTTGAATTTTTCTTATCTTTTCTAATTGTGCCTTACTGGATGCAAGGGATACTTCCAATATCTTCGTTGCAAATTCAGCAATATTTTTCGTTTCTATGTTCAATCTTTATCCTTCTCTCTTTCCCTTCTAAGTTTTAAGGGTTGTAATAGAATAAACTTTGCTAAAACTACAGTTTTTATATTTATTCTCTTTGGATCCGAAGAAACAAAGATTGCTTGACCCATTTGGCAATATCAGAAAAGTATAGCATGATACAAAGTTGTTAAATAACCATATACAATTGCTTCTTGGTTAAAGATAATCCAAGGAAAGGTGTAGGTGCGAACTATATGAGACTATAATAAAACCTTATTGATTTAGTGGAAGTTCTACTCCTATGACTCTATTAGAAATGTACTTCCTTTATTTCACAATTTTTGAATTCAGTTATGTAATATGCGACACCATTCTTATACTTTCCTCGTGTGAATGTTTAGCAGATAAAGACATGCTTATAATGGCAACATAGGAAATGAGGGTGGCCACAAAGGAAGAAAGAAGACTGCAAAATAAGTTCCTAAAGTCTTTAGTTCCTAAGGACAATGTTGATGGAAGGGATTGCAGGAATGAATAGGCAAATTATATGTTGAAAATGGAGATCTATTATTCATCTTCATTAAACACATGTTTCAATGATTGTCATTACGCACGATTTCATCTCATGCTGACATCTTAAATTCTCCCACGCAATGCGCGGATCAACTTTAGTTTAGTATTATTATTCAGGTTCCTTACGAGTGGTTTCAATTCGTCACAGTTCAACTAGATTAGTACAAGCAACATAGGTTCAAATAATTATACACCATGCTTGATTATATGGAAGCAAGTATATCTGACTTACAATTAGCCTAATAGCTAATATTAGTGTCGGGATCATTACTGTTATCCCCATCATTATTACCATCGACCACCTCTGTTGCCTCAAAAAACTGTAAAAAAAGGTAACAATATTAGATTAAGTTGATTAAAAAACCAAATTAATAGATGTACTTACTGTGTCTACAATGTTTTCACCAACTTTGACTCCCCCAATCACGTAGATAGATTCCTTGACAAGAGCTGCGTCACAGAATTTCCCAAGATGATTCATTACTTCCCCAGTCACCTTGGCCCCAAGACAAGGATCAAATAGTTTGATACTTTGAACCATTGTGCATTCATCAAAGCCACCAAGAGCATACCTAAAAAGCGAATTGACAAGTTTTGAAGCATACACAAGTCAAGCACAAAAGGTTCAGAATAGGAAAAGTGTCTGGCTCTAGCATAGCTGTAACACTATTTATACAAGTTTACCCAGTTGGTGACAGAAATTTTATAACTCTCTTTGTGACCATATAATTTTTTTCCAAAATGATTTTCTGATATGTTGAAAGATCACCAACAAGTACTAAAAGATTATGGAGAACAGGTCTCTCTCTCTTAATATATATCTGTCTATCTTTCTACCTTTCTATTTATAGCAATTTGATCCCCATATGACAAGTACTAAAATTGGATACTTCACTTATATTTATATGTCAAGTACCCAAATAACTTTTCTGTATTAAAGAAGTTAACAAATTTTGATATGGGTAGGACACTTTAAGATACAGTTTAAGATGTTTCAATACTGCTTAAACATTTTATTTGAACAAACAAGCGATTCCTCAATTCTTTGCCATGATATGCCAATATCAACACAACATTATTTGTTTTTATGCCCAAGTCCATTTTAGCGCACAGTTCTTGGTCTGCCTAAGCTCATTTCAACACATGAAATTTTTTTCATCTTCAAGTTTCGCATATTTATGGTTACAATTATGTATCCTAATGTGTGTATCCTATAATTTTCAAGAATAGTTGTATCGCAGTACTCTAGGGTCTGTTTACTTCGTTTTCAAATTTTCATTTTCTGTTTTCAATAAGATACACATACCATGTCATGAAGATGACATCCAAAGCGGGATGATATACATAGGCAAGTAGTAGCATATTTGGAAATGGTGAAAATGCTACAAAGTTGTTTTCACCCTTTCCAAATATGCTATTGCTTCTTAGACCACAAATCCCCATTTTGTATATCATCTTCTTGGCAATATGTGTTATAATATGTGTATCTTATTGAAAACAGAATTGAAAACAAAGTAAACAGCCCTAGTTTTCCTTATTTTAAAATTGGTCACATAAAATGTCCAGGGAGGACAATTCAGAGTAGCATTACGTTAGCATAGTTGAGTCTTGAGTCCTACACATATAATTTATAAAAGCATGTGCAAGTCTTGATTACATCACTAGTAAAATTTAACTAAAAGACAGTCAAAGTAGTTGAAAGTTGATTTCACATTTTTCTGTATAGAAAAACCAATTAGTGGCCACCTCGATAAGTGAGGTAATTTTTTTCATTTTCAAATTAAAGTGAGGTAATTATTACTTTATTGATAAATTAAATATAAAAAATTATAATGGCGAAATAGAAAATAAAAATATACCCAGAAAGGGGGATATACCCTTTATTATTTAGTAGTATAGATGAAGGAGACAAGTAAAACTTAAGCCATAAAGTCTTACTTCAGATAGCCAAATCCACTATATCCACCAGCGGCATAAAGTGTACCACTGAGTTCCACAGCATCAAAATCAAATCTCTGGAAATATAGAAGACTACTCAAACAATAAGTTCACTTATTTTGTATGCTTTTCAAAGAAACAAAACAATCGGAGATTTTACTTATTCGTGAGAAAAGACTCAAACAATGAATATACTTTACCTTTTCTAGAATTGAACATATAGAGATCCACCTTCCATTGTCTAAATCAAGCATTCCAACATTTGAAAAGCAGTAAACACTATTGGCACTACCAACTGCAAATATTTTATTGTTAAAAGAAACTTCAGCCAAGCTTTCATTCTTCTTATACAAAGAGGGGCACAAGGTCCACTTTTCCATAATTGGACTGGAAGATTCAACTACATATATAGAAGATAAAAAGATTGACAAATTAAGATTTCAACCCAGATGAAAATAATAAAATAAGAGAAAATTTAGCAAGATCTCACACCTGTGTCATACAATACACAACCATTTCCACCACCAAAAACATAAAGTTGATCACCATTTAACTGTACTACTGAAGCATTTAAACGGACAGAGCTCACAGGTTTGAGAGATTTGATCACATTCTGGGAATGAAAATACAAATCTAAAGCCGATAACCATGATTCACCATCAAAATCTCCTTTTAAAGATAATGACTCTTTAGGGACTAAATGCAGCTCAGCAGATGATTGGATAGCTGTCTTCTCAACGTTTGTACATTTCAACATTGTACAACGATATTTTAGATGCTGAATTTCCAATACTGCCTTCATCTGGAATGACATTAATAAAAATAAACCTATAGTGATATGGAGAAAGACTTGTGATCTATAAAATAGAAACTGAGAACAATTGAAGGTATAAACTATTAAGGGTGCCTACAAAATGATGACTATGACTTCAATATCACTTAGATAAGAGTGTGTTTGTTTCAGCATTTGATAAATATGGTTTTGAATGACATTGATTTTGTAAAACTGATTTGGTTACAATGGAGTTTGATGTGAGGTTATTTATGTTCGGATGATATTACTCTAGTGGCAAGTTTGATGTAATTCTTAGTGTAAATTTTTCAATCAACTGTAAAAGCTACTTTTTATTACTTCCAGACAAAATGAGGATTGAAGGCAAAATCAATTTTGTCTGATAGTGATCAAACATCTATGTTTTTACTAAAATCATGTTTGATAAGGCCTGGACAAAACCAATTTTGATACTCTCTACCATGAAATCAAATAGTCACTAGAGTAACAAGAAGCAAACCAACATGTGGATCTATATATCTAAGGATTTCAAATAGTAGCACTTAGTATGGGTATAATCACTTAACATTAACAAGAATATATAATTGAGTTGAATTAAAAAGTTACACAGTTTCACATATTTGGTCAATGCGTATTAAGACCATATACATTTTTATGCATGCCAGCAATGTAATTGAACATGCAAGGATGAAGAAACACAATTAAAAGACATGATTAAGTTTAGTTGACATCTAAGAAATATAAAACACTACCAGCTTATGCTCTAGGTAACAATTTTTCTTTCTCTGTGTTTTCTTGAAAGTTCTCAGTTCTTCAACTTGTTGCATCAGCTACAAATGAGCTAAGGTTAATTACAGGGAAATAAAATTAATTTATATCATTCAACATATTTTCATTCATTTATCAACCTCAGGAACCTGGACTATGGTGTATAAATCCTCAAATGGAGGACCAGAACTCTCTTCCTTTTTCTCTAAACCTGTCGGTGTCTCTGGATAACCCTTTACCACATGACACGTCTTGTTCTCATTAGGAGTGTCGTTTACATTGTCTAACAATTCCCGGCCAAGAGCCAATTCCATTAGTTTCATATATATAACATTCTTCTCATCCTCGTTTACCTCCTTCTCTACTGGACGAGTATCCAATGGTTGGATATCTCCATCTAAAGAAGAAGCAATATCAGTGGAATCTATTTTCCTATTTGAAGGACAAAAATGTATTGTCTCTGATTCATGTTTTTTCAATGCTTCATCTCCCTTCAGTGTTTCATGTGATGGAAGAGATGGACATATAGTTCTCCACTTCATATTAGACCGTGGTACAGGTGTACCAGGAGCTATTGCCAAAGACGCTAGTAAATACATTAGCTTACTTGTTTGTCTATGGTCTAGCTCAAACCAGAAATGGTTATTGGTATAGTAATTGTCTGCAATTATTTCTCCAAATTTATCTTCAGACAGTGGATGACATTGAAGCCGAACACGGATTTGCACCTGAAACATTGATAACACAAGGGTATTAAAATTAATGTTAAGGGACTTTAACTTTACATGAATCATGGTCAACAAATTTTTAAACTACATGGATTATATACAGTTTAGCAGGTACATAGCAATTAGCATATGATACCTGTGCAGGATATTGTGTTCTCTCTAAACAATCACCACTAGTCCATGCATAAGGGTCTATATACATTTTCCCCTTGCTAGATGCTTCAAAAATTCCATGAAGCTTCCTGTCACTATAGTTGAACAGAAACAAAGGCAATCCAGGATCAATATTCTTCACATAGGAAAAGTGCCTAGCTGGCACTCCTGTTAAAACAAAACAATATCATAAATTAGTATGATATTATTCATATTAATTTCAAGCTTTAAGAAAAATATCATTGTTCAGTTCATGCTTGTAGACTTATACTAAGAGCAATTAGTCTATTAAATATGCTATAATAAATGCTGTTCAGTAAAAAACATAGGCTACAATAAATGCAGAAAGACTAACCAAAGAGTTGTTTAGATTGACATTCTTTCATTGTACTGTACTTGCAACCAAATATAACTCCACCAAGTTGAGACTTCCCCAAATTCCTGCCACATAGAGAGCTGTTCGCTGAACTTGAAGAGATAGGTAAAGTCCCATTGACATTAAAAGTTTGTGTTTTTCTCCCTGCCATCATCCTGGCACAAGAGAATTAATGAGATATGTATTGGATCAAAAATTAGAGCAAAAAATTAGAGCAAAAAGAAATGTATTGGATCAATATGCTGATAAATGTCAAATGATCAAAATGTTCGAGCCATTAAAAGTTAAAATAAACATTTTAATATTAATATTATTATTTAAAAAAGGTAGATTCATAAATAATAGAACAGTTGAACACTGTAAAGAAATGGAAGTACTGGGGCAAAGGATTGAATATTAGACAATAAATTTAATTGGGTATCAATTAATGTTGATATCACACTAATCTGAGGTTTAGCGTGACAGCAATTGAAAAAAGCAGAAAAGAAACTTGACACAAATAAGGCTTTAAAGTAATGATCCTATTCCTAATCATTCTTTTTTACAAACACTATCTATTATCAAGCACCATTTCAAACCATGCAACATTGTACCCAGTCCAACACATGATCGGATGAAACTAACAAATACAAGGGGGAAAAAAAGAACAAAGTAAATGAAGTCCCTGCATATTTCCCACCTACATTTCCTAGCATAACAAACAAAAAGAATTATAAGGGGAAAAAAAAAGCAAAAGAATTAATGAGATAGAAAGAAAGATACTTGAAGCAAGTTTGTGTTAGAGAAGGCTCACAAAGAAAACCAAACACAAAGCGCTAAATGTGAGGAAATACTTATATAAGAACAGTACAATATTGTAGTACAAAAATACCCTTGGGAAAGTTTAGCGTGAGTAGTAACCATTGAGTTTTATTTATTTTTCTAAATAAAGTATTCATTCAAATTTAATTGATAATATTATACCAAAAATAAATAAATTACTTGATAATAAAAAAAATTGTGCATTTTTACTGTTATTATTGAAGGTTTTTTTAGGTATTGTATCATTAATTACACTTAAGCATACGAGTTGCACCAAAAAAATGTAAAATCTATCAGAAAATAGAGTCACGAAAAGGGCATAAATTTTTAAATAAAATTATGTTGTAATTAATAACTAGGGTGCATTTATTTTATGCTTCGAAATTTTAGTAAAAATAGACAATTAGGCAGCAAAAAAAGTAGCATTAGCATTTACATATCTTTTCTAGTAATATGGGCTGCCTCATAATTTGTACACGTGATCACATTTTATGTATGACCACTACAAGAAAATTTAAAAATGCTTTTTTTTGGGTGCTTTTAAAAATGCCTTTTGATGGGTGCAGATAGAAATCATGGCATGACACATTACTTTTGCTCTTTGACTTGATTGTTAACATTTAATTTAACAATAAAAAATATAAAGTTTACATGCTATTAAAAATAAATAAATTACTTGATAATAAAAAAATTTGTGCATTTTTACTGTTATTATTGAAGGTTTTTTTAGGTATTGTATCATTAATTACACTTAAGCATACGAGTTGCACCAAAAAAATGCAAAATCTATCAGAAAATAGAGTCACGAAAAGGGCATAAATTTTTAAATAAAATTCTGTTGTAATTGATAACAAGGGTGCATTTATTTTATGCTTCAAATTTAGTAAAAATAGACAATTAGGCAGCAAAAAAAATTTACATATCTTTTCTAGTAATATGGGCTGCCTCATAATTTGTACACGTGATCACATTTTATGTATGACCACTACAAGAAAATTTAAAAATGCTTTTTTTTTGGGTGCTTTTAAAAATGCCTTTTGATGGATGCAGATAGAAATCATGGCATGACACATTTCTTTTGCTCTTTGACTTGATTATTGACATTTAATTTAACAATACAAAATATAAAGATTACATGCAATTTATGCTCGACATGGATTTGCATTTCCATGTGAAATGACATTGATATGATGATAAAGAACACAAATTATTTATCAGTTAATATAAGGTTCGCATGCATTTGTCAAATCGCCCCCCGATCTGGCTTAGTCTATCGGGCCAAATTGCAAAAACGGATTGGGTAAGCCCATGTTACTATCAGGTTGCATATTTTGTGGTTCCGCCGAGCCTAAGACACACCGGAACGGGTTGGGCCAAGCCCGGATCTCTACCAAATCACTTATCTTATATTTCTAAAATAATGCATAAAAGGAGGGTTCAGCCTAGCCCGACAGGCCAACCGGGATTGACCAAAATGGCCTAGTTTTTTTGGTCCTGTAGCCCAGCCTAAAACGTCGGGCTAAAATTGACGGCTCTAGACTTATACAGGGCCTTTTTATATGTTGAAAATACAAAATATCAGACATTAATTTGATCTAATTACAAGGAATCACGTGAAGGTCTTGATTTTGCCTACAGACAAAATTTCTATCTTTGCGTTCGATGTGTCTTTAACGTTACAAGAAAAATAATATCTTATGTAAACAAATTTTAGATAAATTAAATATTTATAAAAAATTAATCTTACAATTAACTTTTATTTATATCTGAAAAGTATATTATAAAATAAAATAAAATAAAATAAAATTGTGTATTGAAATATATCCTATTTTTGTATGAGACTTTATATGCTTGATATATGTAATAAAAAACTCGCAAAATTACTACAGAGGAACTTTATCTTAATTTAAAGTTTTATATTGGTTATTTATCTTTTTTTTTTTGCCTCTTGTCAGTCCTTTAAGTTTACAAGCATTAACGCCGTTGGACTTGTTTGTCGAAGGCAAAATTTCAAAAGTTTAGGACAACTGATATGAAAACTTCAAAGACAAAATTATTCTGGAGGTTCTTCTTAATTTAAAGTTTCACATTGGTCATTTATTTTTTTTCTCCCTCAAGTTAGTCCTTTAAGTTTACAAGCATTAACAATGGGGGTGGATGGAAATTCATGAATAAGTCTAGCGATGTTGACGTTTGTAAATGACTAACTTGGGAAAAAAAGAAGATAAAGAACTAATGTGAAACTTTAAATTAAGTAAATGAGCTTTAGAGTAATTTTGCTTAAAATTTTTTAATCTATCGACTGAATTGATGAAATATAACACTCATATAATTTTATTTTTTTTTACGAAAAATGTTCATAAAAGTTATTGAAGTAAATGACCATTGAGGTGTTGGTCAAGTGGAAGTAATTGCCCCCATAAAGAGGAGAACCTGTGAAACTCATATTTGAATCCTTGTGGAGTCACCCTCGTTGAGAGGTTGAGAACCAAGTGGTAAAACCATGCTCAACCCACCGAACCGGGGATTAGTTTCATAGCACGTCCGAAGGGCTTAAGTCGTGAGGATACCCTGGCAGACATACTCGGCCCAAAGGGCTAATTAGGGTGGGTCAAAAAAAGTTATTGAACTAAATAAGTACACAAGTCTTACTCTTAAAATACATAGATTTTCTTTGGTAGAAAGTTTTTTTTTTTTGAAATAAAGGAAAGGAGCCTCGTTAAAACCTTCTGATGCAAAACCCTCCTTAGGAAAAAATATCTAGAAGGAAAAAGAGCACTCCCCCTATGAATATTAATAAAATGAAAAAGTAGCAAACAAGGAAAACGTGGGGGGACTAAATCAAGACCCATGAGAACATAAAAACATAAGCAAAAAACAGGATAGTCATCAAAGACTTCAGACACAACAGGGATGAAGATCCATTAACCCAAGGGGCAATTATAAAAATCTATAGCTAGGCAACCCATTTCTATTTCTAAAGAAATCATCGGAAATAAATCTAGGAATGAGATTCCACCAAACTGTGCCAGTGACATGGGTTCCATGAGAAGCATGCTTATCAGCACAAGAATTTCCTTCCCTATAAATATGGGAAAAGATGAAAGACATCTGCTTAGTTAAGAAAATACAGTTATTCCATCTATTCCTGAGCTTCCAAGGAACAATGGAACTATTCAAGAAGGAGGCAATCACTAATTGAGAGTCACACTCCAACCACAAACGATGCCAACCTTTTTGGAAAGTAGTTTCAATAGTGATCATGGCCCCCAGAAGCTTAGCCTGCAAAGCATTGCGAACGCCCAGATTAGCAGAGAAGCAACCGAGCACAACAGTACTACAATCACGAAAAATACCCCCATAGGAAGCTGGGCCGGGGCAGCCTTTAGCTGCACCATCAGTATTACATTTACCATGTAAGAGCTAGGGGCTTTCCAAATGACTTCTTTGATTTTCGGAGCACTACTAGAGCGACCATCCACTTTAAAAGCCTTCAAGATAGAGAATTCTGCAATAGAGGACGACATTCTGCCGGAACTAGAGTAACCAGCTAAAGAAACATTGGTGGAAATAATGTTGATGGCTGAATGAAGAGGGATAGACTTGTTAGCAAATCTCAACTTATTTCTGCAATGCCAAATTACCCAAATCTTTGGTAGAAAGTAAATAGATCTTTAAACAAAAAGTAGATCTTTATTTACACACTAAATACAAGAGAAGCCATTCATTTACCCCAAGGAGATTGCCTAGTGCAGCAAAGCTTGTATCTAACATATTGGAGAGAGGTAAATGTAATTCCCTTTGTAAGTGTTCACTGAGCCTGAAGGTTTTTCCATGCCTTGGACTGGGACCCTATCCCCTCGCCCTAATTTTTTTATCAAAAAAAAAAAGGGAAAAAAAAAGAGGAGTCATCCATTAGAGAAGTCTTCTTGAAATAAATAGATATTCAAACCAAATAAAAATCTTTATTTACATACATAATAAAAGAGAAGCCATCCATTGGATAGTAAAAATGTGAGTATTTATTGCATTAGTGTAGCATTTTCAACCATTTCAACAATATAAAAAAGATACAATCTATGACAACTAGTTTGGTTAAAGATACAATGTAAAAACGATAAAATTTTACCCAGTGCTCAAAAGCAGACTCCAGGCACTCACGCACAAAGGAACAGGTGTGGGCGATTGAACTTTTATTTTTCTCTAGGTGTAGGGTGCAGGGCACCCCTGAGGCAGGGTCTAGGCGCCTTGCCTTATGTTGTAATCCTCTCATCTTTCTCCTTTCAAATCCTTGATCATGTATAGGTTGATTTGATTGTCAGTTGTATCATCCTCAATGGATTTCCATGCAATAATTTGTATTGGTGTTGCTTGAATCAATGGAATGAGTGCTTCATTGAACCTCTACGGGTAAACTTTTATGACGAATTAGATGACCCTGTCCCATTTATAGCAACAATCTATGTAGCTATGCCTAATCGCATAATTAAGCATTAATAGATACATGAAATTACAAACTAGTTATTAAAATAATGGGTAAGTAGTATGTTGTCCTTGTATACACATAAGGTATTTCCATTGGATCCACTATATACACAAGTATATGTGTGTAATGTCATATAAACACTTAATAATCACCAGCTAGGAAGTATGCCACTGACTCACTGGCCATATCTTATACTACAATTACTAGCCGAAGAAAAACAGGTTAGTCAACTAGAGTGTCCTCTGAACGGATGAAGTCCATCTCTAGCTGCTCTACCACGATCAGATACATAAAAAGAAAAGGAAAGAAAGAAAGGGAGATAAGAAATATACTAATTGCATGAAAGTTAGGAATAGAACATGGCTACACCAATCATCCCATGTATCTATGATCATGAGCGTAGATAACAAACTTATATACACAACACCCATCTCTAAAGTAATCAATGCTAGGATCAACACCTATGAATCTGTGATCAAGTCCTATGAATCCATCTAAACCATTAGTAATAAACCCTTTTTCCGTTCCCACATTCATGCAATCCCATGGGACTCTATATACCTAAAATGGCTACATTAATCATCCCATGTCGTCAATCATCAATCTGGCCCCCATCAAGCTAAATCGTGTCAATTTGTTCCCCAACTGGCACTAAAGGGAACAAGACAGTCGTCCCTCTGACATACTCAGCTCATCGTACCCCTAAGAGTGTATCCATGTTCTCTAACTATAGCGATAGGAACAGGTGTTGAGGTTGCACTCTGGGCCGTACATACTATGGACTATGAAATGACAGTACCCCATCAAGATGACCATGCACTCTGAAGACCATGCAATGATGGTTCCAAGCCACCATCCTCTTATGGCTCTATATCAGACTCGATCTATCTCCAAGGCAACAACATGTCCTATATTGAATGTTTCGTACCCACACTCAATTACCTGGCCTCGTGCGATAACCCAGCCACAAAATGGTGGCTTTTTGCGAATGAACCTCACCACTCACCCCAGATCATTCTTTGCTATGCAAAAGTTAGCATTTTTCGCCACGCTAACTGAATTCTTCGCTATGCAAATTTTATCGTTCTTTGTGACGCATAGATTGTTATTCACTATGCGAAACAGACTTCTGTGCGTCACGCTCTCGTGACGCCATTTGACACGTCACACACACGTGTCAAGAAAAAAAAAATTCCTACATGAATTAGGTATAATCGCACCACAAAACCAACTTTTACAAAACTATAAATTGCTCTCTCATTTTTTTAGTTTCAACACACCTTAAGCGATCCAGACCTTCTCTCTATAAAAATAGCCTTCTTTTTCCTATTTTCTCTTTATTCAGTCCAAAAACCCTAGTTTTAGTCCTACCGACATGATTCGGTTCATGGAGAACGAGATTCGAGGATCAAGAGTGTCTGTGAGTTCAAGAAAGGAGCATCCTAGTGATCGAAGTTCGAGCATCAAGGTTTTCTGTGAATTTGTGGAAGGAGCATACGGTTGGGAGTTGTTAGGTGAGGAGAATGAAATCTCATTTACTGTAAAGACATGTGTAGGATAAAACTTTTAACATGCTTGAGTTTCCACATCGGTTGAGCATACGGTTGGGAGTTGTTAGGTGAGGAGAATGAAATCTCATTTACTGTAAAGACATGTGTAGGATAAAACTTTTAACATGCAAACGTTTTTACATCGGTTGCCTGCTCAACCGATGTGGAAACTCAAGCAGTGGCATTTTGGGGAAAAAAAGACCCTTTAGATCGGTTTCTTTTTCAACCGATTTAAAAAGTCTAGCGTTCTATTGATCCATTTGAAAGTATGTAGATCGCTACAGATTAAGCGTGTACTTGAGGGGTAAACTTTTAATTTATTTGTCATATTTGTGATGTCATATATGTATTTATCTTATATCTATAACTTATATTATTTTATCAGAGCTATGGTGACATATAATAAAGAGAAAGGTCTGAGAGAAGGAAATAAGCCTAATTGGAACTTTCTCACGGTAAGTAGTTTGTCTTTATATGATATTTACATATTCAAATCCGTATTAGTTATGTGTATATATAATTTGTACTAATTTATATTGTCATTTATAGGGGCATTGCCAAGACAACTCATGGGCGTGTGGCTACTATGTCATGAAGACCATGTTGTCCATTGTCACGATGAGGATTACCTCTGGATGGGATTTGGTAATAAAATATTTTATAACTTGTTAACCGATCTTTTTTATACCTTACAATATTTTTAGTTAGTTAATTAGTTATGTTTTGAATTGAACTTGTAGTTATTCGATGACCGTAGCACAAACCCATACACTGATGAAGAAATTGTCGAGATTCGGAAAACTTGGGCACACTTTTTTGTGACTAAGATTGAGGAGCAAAATCTAAACCCAGAACCACCAAGACGACGAGCAAGAAAAGCAACACAACGAAAATGACATGGTTTCTTTTCATTGCATTGTTGAGTTTAATTGCCTTCAACTTTTCTTGGATGCCATGATTTTTTGTGGTTCTATCTGATTAATTATGTTATGTACAGAATGGGTAGGTTGTTGTGGGATTATTAGAGTGTTTGTTATGGTTTATATATTTTGTCTGGCAGTGGAGTTTGTGGAAAAGAACTTTTGTGATGGTTTATATATTCTGTTTGGCAGTGGTGGTGTGGTACGTTCTGCTGCTGTTTGTATGTGGGTAACAAAATTTTAAAAAAAATATTTAAAAAAAAAGACTTTTCACTAAAAACGGCGTTAAAACAGAATTTAAAAAAATAAATAAAAAAAGAATACATATAACGCCGGTTTTAGCGAAAACCGCGATTAAAAGTCATTTTTTCGTTTTTTTTAAAAAAATTATTCCTTTTGTCGTCAGATTTTAACGCCGGGTTTAAGGAAAACCGCGATTAAAAGCGACTTTTAACGTCGATTTTTAATCCGGCGTTAAATGTTCACACTTACAACGTCGATAGAATACACGCCGGAATAAAAACCGACGTAAAAAATCTTATAAAACTGCAATTATAGGTGTTTTTTGCACTAGTGGCAGAAGTCAGTCGCAGCCGTTGATAAGCTTCAATCAAACGTTTACCATCCATTCAATGCCCAATCCCTCTACCCTCCACCATTCACTTATTAAATCACCTCTTTATTTTCATCATGTTATAATTCAGCGGTTTGTATTAATCTAGAAGGAGATGTAAATTAACGACACTGCAGCTGCATTCAAATAAAGAATAGTCAAATATAAGGCACGACTAGTCATCAAATGACATCAGATAAACTGCTCTATATTGTTGAAATTTCCAACCAAGCGATCAGAGGATAAAAAAGTTTTAATAAAAAAAGGAAATAAAAAAGTGTATATTTATAATATCTCTCCGTGGATATTAAAAATGCAAATTTTGTATTTTATGCTAAAATTTAAGTCCTAGTTTTGAGGGATTTAAATAACATAATTAAGTTTAAATTTCATTTTATCATTGTATTATGCACAAAATTTACTCAATTTAATTAGGATTCAAACCTAGTCGATTAAATATAAAAAAATCAAGTATTCTTAATAAAAAGTAAATTAAAAAAATTTCACTCAACAACATCTAGAAACTTTAAAGCCACTTTCAAGGACCGATCAGCCTCATTAATAAAAAGGGGATTAAAAAACTTTGATATCTTTGTCATACTGTTTGCAATCAACTCGATAAGGTGTATAAGTTATATATACTTTAAGTCCTAGTGTTTAGAGACTTAAATAATTTAGATGACAAATAAGTTTAAATTTCATTTTTATAGTATAGTATTATGAACAAACTTTACTCTAAAAACAAATTCACTCAACAAACTCTAGATTGTCAAAGTTCAAAGTCAATTAGAAAGACCGAGCTTCTTTTAAAATGATAAAAATAAAAAATAAAAACTTTCATATATATATATATATATATATATATATATATATATCTTTGTCATAGTGTCTACAATCAACTCGATCAGGTGTTAGGTAAAAGCTTCATGTGGTTCTATATATATATATCTCATGCAAAAGATGCACACACCACAACTTGTAAACATTCTCTTTAGTTACTCTCATTCAAAAGGGAAACTAAACTTAATTTCCCTAATCCCCAACAATATATTGCTATGGCACCCCAACATCTCATGGTCTTCTTCTTCCTTCTCCTCTCCGGTTACACCCTCACCGCAGTCACCGCACAAGACTCAACCGGTTTCGTGCGCTCACTAGACCGCGAGTTACTCGAAAAGAACGAAAACGCGAGCCACTTCAAGTTCTACTGGCAGGACATAGTGGGAGGAGACAACGCCACCAACGCCACCTCAATTCCAATCATTCAACCACTCCCTCAGTTCAACTCAACCACAAGTGCCTTTGGTTTGGTGAGAATAATCGACAACGCTTTGACGTCGGGACCCGAACTCAGCTCGAAGCTGTTGGGAAAGGCTCAAGGGTTCTATGCATCGACCTCACAAACCGAGCTCGATTTTCTTATGGTTATGAATTTTGTGCTGTTTGAAGGGAGGTATAATGGGAGCAGCATCACTATCTTGGGGAGGAATGTTGCTAATAATAAGGTTAGAGAGATGCCTGTGATTGGTGGAAGTGGGGTTTTCAGGTTTTCTAAGGGATATGCTGAAGCTAGCACTATCTCTTTTGATCCTAAATCTGGGGATACTACAGTTGAGTATAACGTTTATGTTTCTCATAATTGATGCTTTTGTATTGTAGGACATATACTTTTTTGAATTTTCTGTGTGACACACTGTATTTCTTAGTTTCATATATGTTATGTAGCATCAATAATCACTTGTGATGATGCTCAGCTTTTTGCTTACTTTTCATGTGGGGTTTGATCGCATAAATTTATAGCCCCTATGTATCTGTGGTTGGTATTATGATTTGAATAATAATAATAATAATTTATAATACTTTCTCCACTCCCTTCAACTGAAAACAGGAAAAATATTTTATTTACAGCTAAAATAGTACTTTTTTTTTTGGCAAAGAGAGTGAAAGGGAAGACGGTGATGATGTGTGTGTTTATAAAATAGAAATTTAAGAAATATAATATCGTTAATTGAATTATACATGATATTATCATATTTATAATGATATATTGATATTTAAGAAATCTTAGTTGAAATTGAATACATATATATCTATATAATTTTATAGTTGATGTTTATTTATATTTTTTAAAAATATTCATCCAAGTATTAATTAAGTTTACATTACACGAGATTTTGTAATCATAGTTTACTCAACAAAATTTTTTAGTGTTAAATCGATAAAATGTAACCATATAAAAGTATTATTGTGCAATGACATGATAAGTCTTATAATTGCCCACTTTTTTCTTAGTTATTATTCATATTTTTATATTTAGTGAGAAGAGAGAGATTACATGAGATGAATCTATAAAATACATGGAAAAATGAGTACTAAATGAGGAAAAAAAAGTGAAAAATTAATTAAGCTTATATCAGTAACATTGTACACGTTATAAAAATCGTTAAACTAAATATAACAATATTTATTCCTTAGCCACCATGTGTGAGAGCGAAAAATGAATAAAGTTTAAGTGTAAAAATAATATTGCTATTGAAAATAACATCTACAGCTAAAAGAGCGAGGCAATCACTCATTCATATGTTCACTTTGTTGGATTATTGACCAAGTATATGCATCATGTACTCATCTATTTTCAATATAATCATAATGATATGATATGATTGTATATATAAAAAAAAATTAGTATGATATGATATGATACAACACGCAAGCAGTTTGACAAAAATCATCACTGAAATATGGATATTCTGGAGTCCTAACCAAGTTTGGGCATTATTTTAGTTCGGAGACTGCTAGGAAACTAATTTCTGGATAAGTTTGCGATATGCGTCATCATGTCAAATATGCTATGCTTTCCCTAAAGAGTAACTTGTTAATATGGTTTTGGTTTTACATATTGTAGTGCAGATTATTAGAATTCAAAGTATTTAACAACTATTTCTTCATGATATGCTATGGGACTCTCACTAAGACCCTCTTCAAACTAATGGGCTAAATGCCTCTCAATAGCCCATGGCCTCAACGCAATAGAAGACACCCAGTGTGGATGAAAGATTATCAGTGAAGCATAGTCGGGCTTTGTGATCACCACCTCACTCAATTAATTTTTCCGCCTCCCCTCACTCTTCAAAAGACAAATTTACCCCTAATTAATTTTCCTAGCCCATCTCCATCCCCTTCCTTCCCCTCTTTCTCTCACCTGACAATCTTCCTCCCCTCACTAGTGCAAAAACTACCTTTAATCGCGATTTTTTTGGACTTTTAACGCCGGTTTTCAATCCGGCGTCAATGCTTCCGACGTTGTAAGTGTAAACATGTAACGCCGGTTTTTAAACCGCGGTTATAAGTAAGTTTTAATCGCGGTTTTTAACAAAACCGGCGTTAAATCCTGACGTAAAAGGACCAAAAAAATTGAAAAAACGAAAAAAATACTTATAACCGTGGTTGTTTAGGAAAACCGGCGCCGTAGGTCACTTTTAACCGCGGTTTTTTAACAAAACCGGCGCCGTATGTCACTTTGAAAATATGAAATAAAAAAAAGTTATAACCGCGGTTTTTTAGTGAAAACCGACGCCGTAGGTCACTTTTGACCGCGGTTTTATAACAAAACCGGCGCCGTATGTCACTTTGAAAATTTGAAAAAACGAAAAAACAGTTTTAACTGCGGGTTTTCAGAAAATCGGCGCCGTAGGTCGCTTTTAACCGCGGTTTTTTAGGAAAACCGGCGCCGTAGGTATAAATTTTTTTTTTATACATTTTTTTAAATTTCCCGGTACCAGGATATAAACAATATCCACACAGAATTCACAAACATAACTGGTCAAAAGATTTATCCACACAGGATATATACAATATTCACAAACAGAATTCACAAAACATAACTTCCAAAACAAATAAAGGCATTGATCCGCAAAGGCATAATACATGATACATTTATCCACAAAGGCATTGAAGGATGTAAACTATGAAGAGCAATTAAAGGCAAAACAATTATCTAACATAAGCAATAGTACAAAAACAATTCATTCAAATTTTATCGCACCATGTCATTTTTTTTGTATTGCTTTTCTTGTTCGGCGTCTTGGTGGTTCTGGGTTTAGATTTTGCTCCTCAATCTTAGTCACAAAAAAGCGTGCCCAAGTTTTCCGAATCTCAACAATTTCTTCAGGACTGTATGGGTTACAACCATCGAATAACTACAAGTTCAATTAAAAAAAGATCTAATTAACTAACTTCAAATATTGTAAGGTATAAAAAAGATCAATTAACAAGTTAAGAAATGTTTTATTACCAAATCCCATCCAGATGTAATCCTCATTGTGACAATGGACAACATGGTCTTCATGACATAGTAGCCACACGCCCATGAGTTGTCTTGGTGAGGCCCCTACAAATGACAATATAAATTACTACAAATTATGTATACACATAACTAATACGCCTTTTAATACGTAAATATCATATAAAGACAACCTACTTACCATGAGTATGTTCCAATTAGGCTTCTTTTCTTGTCCCAGGCCTTTTTACTATTATAATCCACCATAGTTACGATAAAATAATATAAGTTATATATATAAGATAAATACATATATGACATCACAAGTATGACAACTAAATTAAAAGTTTACCCCTCAAGTACACGCTTAATCAGAGGCTTGGCCTTTGATGAAGTGAGCATATCCAGACAATGAGATTATGTTTAGGACAAATGACAATCAGCGCCAATGATTGCTAGGTAACAACAATAAATGTATATTAGAAACACATAAAGAAAAAGCGTTATGCTATGAATAAAAGTGTACTCACTTGTGCACGTGCGGTCCTAAGAAAACATCTTTGTCTCTTGAATTAGCTTATCCGGTATGTAAGCTTGAACAGAGTCATTAAAATTTGTTTTGGGTTGGGCTTGACAACCATCAACGTTGGATCCAAGAATCCATATACATCACTGATGTTGTTCTGAATACATATACGATGCAGATACCTAGGAGTTGAAACAAAATAATGTTAATTATATATAATTGATACAAAGGAGTTAAAAATATACAAATATGTTAATTAATACTTACGAGGACCATAATTGCAAGTGTTGATTGGCAAGCCAGAAGTCATCACCGAGCGACAGGTCCGTTAAGTCCTTCGCGAAAATGTAAAAAATTGGACACTCTTTGTAGCGTGGTGTATTACACTCGGGACACTCTTCTTTGTCTTCATGCTCTTTCCAGTACAATATGCAATCCTTCGGGCATGCGTGTATTTTCTTATACTCCACACCCATCGGACATAATATCTTCTTCGTTTCATAATTACTTTTCGGCAATGTGTTCTCTATCGGAAGCATGTCATTCAACAGTTTAAGCAATTCAGTAAAGCTCTTGTCAGTCCACCCATTTATCGCCTTTAGATTGAACAATTTCAAAGACGGTGACAACCGTGTGAAATTTTTGCGATCAGGATCTGAGGTTCTTCCTTGTCGCTACATAGAGTTTTATACACATGTGCCCGCTGAAAAGACTCTGGTCCAATATCACGAATCATGTCCTCTAGTCGATCGTCCATATCTACATCAACTTCCTCTCTTGTGGACACACTTGGCTTGTTTAACACTTCACCATGCCAGGTCCATGTCGTATATCTTTGCCAAATCCCAAAAGTACGAAGATGATTCCGTATCTCCTCAACATTTAGTTTTGGTCCATTCAAACACTTAACACAAGGACAATAGAAAGTTATTTGATTAGGAAAATTTGCTTGGGAATATTGTAAGAACTCTTCGACCCCGCTCTTATACTCATCACCTAAACGATGTTTTTGCATCCAACTACGATCCATAACTGTGTTCTGAAATAATATACACACACTTTTAAATGCTTAGATATTTAACTAATATTGACATGTTTGTATGCATGAGTTAGAACAATTAATAGAAAGTTGTATGCACGCCTCAAAATCAGGCAATTAAAAAGGGATCAAATTGAGATCTTATTTGGCAACACTATGTACATAGAAGCGGGAAGCACCAGATATATAAACGAGCAAAGAGTTACAAGAAGCATTTACGATTAAAATGAAAAAGGTCAAGAACAAAATTACTGGGAAAACCAGAATCGAAAGCGAAGCACACGTCACCACACGATTAGCAACCTGGCCAAGCAACACTCTCATTGTTCGATACATTAGGCGCACACAATCAAAAGCATCACTTACAAAGAACAAAAACCAATCCATCCCACAAACCCAACCCACATCACAAAAACAAAATTCCCAATTGAAATAATTTCTCATTGACCAGTTCATCAAAGCAAAAGCAAAACTTCCCACGTCATAATTCACAAACACAACAATGGTATTAAAAGCAGTCAAAACACACTCACTACCACCAACTAAGTTTAGAATAATAAAGAAGAACCTCTTTAATATCTATCACATAGTCCACATTGCTCATATCTAGCATCTCCAATTCCCTCATCTTCTTTTCCACCGTTCATCATTCATTATTATTCCCAAATCATAATTTATAAAACAGACCAATACACACTCATTCACTACCACTAAACCTTGGAACCGAAAAAAAAATGGTTTGCCAGTGAATCATACTTCCTGATACAGGGAGACACTCACAGGGAGACACACATCATATTTCCAGCGAGACACACACATTTATTCATATTTCCTGGTTTTTTTCCAACAAATATCAACAAATAAAACCAAACGTTTCACGAATAGCTAGCAATGTAACCCAAAGAGAGAGAAGAAGAAGAAACTTACGGAAGAGAGAAGAAACGTTTAGAGAGAAGAAGAAGAAGAGATGGCGTCCACAGAGGAGAGTGGAAAGGCGAGGAGAGTTGTTTGCTTGCTTGAGGAGAGTGGCGGCACAGAGGAGAGTGGGCGGTGCAGATGAAAGGGACTACAGAGGAGACGAGCGACGCGTGGGAGGCGAGCGGCGAGGGAGACGATGGTGCAGAGGAGAGGACGACGCAGAGGAGACGAGCAGCGAGGAGAGGATGGTGCGACGAGAATGGCGGACGGTTCGCGAGGGAGAGAGTTCGCAGGTGACGGCGCGAATGAACAGAGGGAGTGAGAGATTAATAGATATGGAGGGAAATTAATTTTTTAAGAAAGGATACGACCGCGGTTTTTAGCTAAAAACCGGCGCCATATGTAGAGATACAACTACGGTTTTTAGCGAAAAACCGGCGCCATAACATACGACCGCGGTTTTTACTTAAAACCGGTGCCATAGGTTTCACAATTTTTTAACATTGGGTTAAACATATGGCGCCGGTTTTAGGGTAAAACCGGCGCCATATGTCTCGCGTTACATACGACCGCGGTTTTAACTTAAAACCGGCGCCATAGGTGTTGGAGATACGACCGTGGTTTTACCCTAAAACCGGCGCCATATGTATCGCGTTACATATATACGACCGCGGTTTTACCCTAAAACCGGCGCCATAGATCTCACAATTTCATCATTTAATTTAAAAAATGCCACCGCGTTATATGTTACGCCGGTTATCCCCAAAATCGGCGTTATAAATATGTTTTTTAGGTGTATTTCGCACTAGTGCCTCTTTCTCCCAATACGCAGACCCGCTCCCATTCCCATCTTCCTCCCTCACCTCTTTCTCTCACTGACGCCTCCACCACTCCATTTCTCCCTCAAAACTCCTGAAAAGCTTCCTCACGCCTCCCTCTGTTGTTTTATTTCTCTGGTTGCAGAAAAACTCTCCCACCGTCAACCGTTTGCAGGTACGTCCCCCTCCACCATTTTTTTTCTACAAGTTAGACATGCGCATCAACTTGTTGACGCACGAAGGCGTTAACTAGTTGACACAAACGTTTAAAATTCAAGAAGTTAACACTCGCGTCAACAAGTTGACGCGTTCGTGCGTCAACAAGTTGATGCGCATCGCATCAACTTGTTGACGCGAGTATATAAATCTTTATGTTTTAAATTTAACACACGCGTCACCTTGTTGACGTGACTATGCATCTACTTGTTGACGTCTGTGTAAGAAAATTTTTATTTTCTTTTTAATACTTGCGTCAATTTGTTGATGCGATCGTGCGTCAACTTGTTGATGCACATTTGGAATTTTAAATCTGAAAAATTTAAGTCATGCATCACCTTAAATTTTTCAGATTTAAAATTAACACATGTTAATGCTGCTGCATCTTTTGCTTTATAAGTTTGTTTCATCGCTTGCGTCTGGTGACTTCATTTTATATAGATATGGCACGCACTAACGTTGAAGGTGACAAGATTTCGCCAAGACCGATCGTGACGCAGACGCCAAATTTCAAAGATCGACTGCGACTGATGAGTTAGATGATGAGGTGCCTGTGACTGAGGTTGAGGTGCCTGAGACTACCCCTCATGAGCAAGAGGCCAAGGATGCTGCTGATGAGCCTGATTTGTTCCCAGGAGGCCCAGAGGATACATCAGTCCTAATCTCGTATGGCGATCCCGTTGCCACAGACTTGTGGACCGACGAGATAAGTAACAGTTCAAGTTATTATTACGTTGGTTTCATTTGATATTTGAATGCAATTGACATGTGTGTTTTTTGATTCTAGGATCGCGGCGAGCTGAAGATCACAAAACGACGATAAAACCATGGTAAAGCTAATAGCTGCTATAGAGATTCAGCATGTTATGGAAGAGTCTTTACAAATGCCACTTACCGGCATTAGCTACAAGACTATAGACAAAGGGCTGCTCAGTGCATTTACAAAGAGATGGCAGCCAGACACCTCTAGCTTCCACCTGTCAGTCGGGGAGATGACGATCACCTTAGATGATGTCTCCCAGATTCTACATATTCTAGTGATGGGGACCTTTTTCACCATGTCGACCCTGGACAAGGCAGAAGCGGCGGTCTGGTTGCATTAACTGTTGGGTGTGCCCATGGATGAGGCACGGGAGTAGACAGATAGGGAACCGTTATGCAGCCTCATATGGCTTCGAGCTACTGTATACCCGAGGTGTTGCAAGGCACAACAGTGGGACATGGCAGCTACGAATTTCCTGCTACACCTACTTGGCAGCACCATTTTTGCCAACAAGAGCCAGTCCCTCACGCGGGTGGCCTACCTGGCCATGTTCAGGGATCTCAGTTCGGTCTGCAACCATGCATGGGGTGCCATGGCCCTTGTATATATGTATGACCAGCTCTGGGATTATAGCAGGGCAAAGATGATGCAGCTGGTAGGTTATGCGATGCTGTTACAGGTACAAATTTTTATGTTTTAAAAAACTTTAAAATTTAATATTTAATTCAAAATTACATGAATTAATATTTTTCTTAGAGGCATGGATATACTAGCACTTCCAGGGTGCCTGGAAGCCGCATTTGGATATAAGGAGCGAGATCCTATTTACGTCGAGCATGCGCCCCGAGCTAGCCGGTGGAAATTGATTTGGGGCGTCGATCTGGTAGAGCCATACTACCATGTGTTGGACAGATTGACAGATGAGGATGTTACATGGGACCCGTACGCAGAGCATAGACTTGTCAGAGTGTAGCAGTCGATATCATTGTATAGGGGATTCATCCGATTTGGTCCTACGATAGTTCCATACCTACCTGACAGGGTCTTGCGATAGTTTGACACATACAACGCATTTCGGGGACCCCACGTGATATCTGACAGCCGCCCATCAGTCCAGATGAGATGGACAACATATGGTTTGCATTTGATCAACACTTGGCCGAGCTTGATCCTTGGGTGGCACCTCACCTGCCAGCGGTGGAGCTGGGTACATGGAGTGGTTCTGTAGGATCTACCACCCTTTTATCTACTCAGCAAATGCACCAGTCCCAGCAAATGGTCTAACACCAGATCCAGCACCAGCTACTGATGTAAGTTTGTATGAAGTGTCTATTTGTTCCCTTTGTTAGAATAGTATTTTTAGTTACTAATGTTATTTGTTTTTATTGTTTGTAGGAAGCGAGATGGGCCAGGGTCCGAGAGATCGCGGACGTGATAATGCATGAGTGTTTGGTAGAGTCGCACACAACTGGTTGGTACCTGATGTAGGAGCTGACTAGATTAGCCCTTCCACATCCCCGCACTACGCGCACATATCAGCTGAAGAGAGGCAGGGGCTCGGCCTCTACATCGACACAATAATTTATTTTTAGGGTTTCCCTCGTCATCTATGGATGACACCTTATTTTTATTGTTAAATCGTTTTGTGACTTACATGTATGTCACTTTATAATATATTTTGTATCCGCAACTTAACTTATAATGTATATTTTTATATCTCACATTTAATGTTGTTGATTGCGGATAAGAAAGTTGGTTTCAAAGCGTATTAATGAATTTTACTTCTTCCGGATAAGAATGAAACAATTATGTTTTTTCGTTTTCGAGGAATATAACCAACGGTCGAGATCCGACCGACACTTTTAACGGTTGAGATTGCACCCAATGGCTTATAAGTAGAACATTGTGGCATCCGCAATTCACAACCAATCCTAACCCTAAATCCGCTCGCAACTCAGTCTCCTCATCAACAATAGCACTCACTCAGTCAACATAGTTCTCGATGGATACGACCATGGTCATTTGATGGAATGAAGTTTGAATGTTATGATCAAAAAACATTTAGGATCAAGGAAGACATAACTATCGATGAATTGAAGCAAAAGATTCACCAAAAGATTAGAGCTGGATCATGAAGGGTTGATGAGATCTATTATCTATGCCCTGTGACAGTTGCATACGGTCGTGTTCAATATAGGGAGATGAGACTTCGAAATGGTAGCGACATAAAAAGGATGTTTGCAGTCTTTGGTGAACATGCGTGCTATGGCCCTATAGAGCTATATGTTGTGTTGGTTAATTCAACTAACGAGATCCTTGACAACTTGCGTCAACCTAGAACCATTGACGAGATCCTACACAACTTGCTTCAACCAGACTCATCGAATTGATATGATGAAACATCACACCTAGTGTTTGTTTCTTGTCCCTCATGTGCTACTTTGTTGTGTTGCTGAATAACTATCTATTATGTTGCTGAATAACTATCTATTATGTTGCTGAATAATATTGTTGTCTCTCCAGTTTGTTGATCTAATTATTTTTAATTATAAAAAAACAAAAATAGCATAATACAATGTCGATTTTAATTTATAAACAAAAATAGACATATCGAAATATGTGATGTTTACATAAACAAAACAACTCTATAAATATCAATCCTTTGTAAGGTCTACCAAAGACTGCATTCTTGTCCCTACAAATAACGATCTCCATTGTTGCATGCGATTGAAATATAGAGTTTCCCATCCACTGGATTCAATGCTTCTACACAATTACCAAAGTCTATTCAATGGAGGTATTGGAGATCCATCCTTTAAATAGATCTATAAACATAAGGAGAATTAAATAAAGTCAATGGTATACAAGTGATTTAAATAAACTCCCTAAACTTAATTAAAGCTATATGGCATACCGGTACAAAGTGCTTCAGTCGTTCGATATACCCAATGCTAATGACACGATGACTCATCCTATCAGGCGGTGGTCCACGTTGGAGAGGGAAAATTTGCAAGACCCCGTCAAGGATATGCGTATGAGGACCATATTATACCTGGTAGCAATCACATACCCTGCATCAAGAATGGTCATCCAGTTTTCATAACTAATTTCTCCACATGGAAGAAATAGTGATTTCTTTAGTTTAGCAACCTCACCAATTCCACCAAGTACCTTTAGGTATAAATCATGGTTGTGTCTGAGCATTGTAATCAACTCATGGCGTATTATAGACCAAGATTCCTCACCCATACCAAGTAACGCAGCAATGCTCCGATACCCATAATTCCCATCAGCCCCCACATTTATGATATTCTCAATGTACTATCATGTTGGGATCCATACAACTCATCAACACATTCCCAGTATGATGGATCACGTTTTTGTTGAAATATCTACTTTGAACCCCTTGCCCTTTTTTGGTGCTTCCTTTGTGTTCACCTTATCAGGCGGTGCACACATGGAAGTTGTGTCTGGGAATGTCAACTGACGTAATTTTGCCTTCAACACTAATTTGCTGGCAACATATAGCTCTTTAAACCTGCGTGCCAATGCTTCTAGCTCAACCTGCACACTTAGTTCTGAATCAGGGTTGTCACCAGTGTCACATTCGTTATTGAAGCTTAACCTCCTCCAGTAAACATGAACTACATCCAATGGGATTGGGATGTAATTTGTAGTTTACCTAGCAAGCTCACATGCATAGGGTAAACCATGAGTGTATCTAAGCATGCAACCACATGCAACAAAATCAATACCAACAGTGTTAACTTGTAGAAGCTCCTGTGATATAAAGTCTAACGTACTCCTCAACACAAATCCATTTGACAGCTTGTAGACTGGAAGATTATAAGAATGTTGCTGTCAACTAATGCTATGCTCGAATGAAGACTTAATCTCAGTGTGTTATAACTTGATCATGTTGTTCATGGCATCCCAGCAATTATACAAGTCTCCTCTGCTATCTTGTAACAACCTCTTCAACCTCCAATGTGCAAACTCAACCCTAAAAAATTGGATACACCGATAAACGAAATACCATAAGCAATAAACTAAAAATAGTAGCAAATTTCTTTAGTTTTGAATGAAAGATTTCATACCTGTTAGTTGTTGTGTTTCCGAGGTGCATCACCTGGTCTATCCACGTAGAAACAAATTTTTCCTTATGAGGAATCAACCATGTGTTTTTAACATAGTCAATGAAATTAATAAATGGTGCTGATACATCCTCAAAATGTGCCAATCGCTTCTCATACTCATCGAGGGTAGAGGAACTCGTAATAGAATTAAATGCAGTCATAACGTCTTGAAGTTTGTCTTCCGGGTACACATGAGTCTTGCATCTGGCCCTCACATTCTTGCGACATATGAAATTACTATCACTTATGGCAATACATCCTGTCTCATAAACAAATGCTTTAGCTTCTGTAGCACCCATATGAAGTTATCAGCTTCCTCAGACTCCACATAAGCAAATACAACAAAGAATGTCATCTTAGTTGAGGTAACACCAACGACCTCAACTAATAGCATCATATACCTATTAGTCTTGTATGTGGAATCAATAAACAAAACAATATTGAAGGAATTTGCAAGCGTGATAGCTTCTGAAAGTGTCTAGAATATGTCTCTGATGACATCAGAATTATCAGCCCTTCTGTGCCAGTGCACATAATGATCATGATGCATCAAGTTCATCAGATATTGCAGCTCTATCCTTCCCTGTCTTAGACTAGGCCGAATCTTCTGACGTGCATTGCAAATCTGTCTGATTGTATGTGGCTCTCTAGGTTGTTCTATTGAATTAAAAGTAAGACACTTCGCGGCTTAATCAAGTTATGTGTCATATCACTAAGCATACACATCTCTTCCGGAGTTAGCTTACCAACATATGGATGTCCTTCAAAGTTTTTGGATAATGCATGATTGTGAGTTCCACACATAACCTTCAAAACCCATCCTCCAGAACCTTTCACTAATCTTCTTTTCAATTTGGACGGGCACTGACATTTTTTAGTACCGGTAGCCCTCAATCCCACAGACTTGTAAGGTTTACATTTAAAACCTCTTTCACAACCCAACATAAAAAATGTCTTCCTGCTTGATCGACTGATCTTGATATGACAATAGATTTCCCAATATTTCGTACCCATGACAATAGCTCATCTCGGGTAGGAAATACCTGAGAAAGCACAAAAAATTAAATTCCAACAAATGAAAAGTCATAGCTTTAAAAAAAAAAGGAAAAAAAGGTAAGTACCCTCGTAGTTGTAAATGCACTAATACAATCCACATCCAAAGCCTCCGTATTCGTCATTTGAGTGTCAGTATAGTTATCCTCCATGGTAATCAAATTGCACCACAAAATAAAAGATGGAAAATTCAAACCTGTCTAATTCGCGTCAACTAATTAACGGTTAATTACGTCAAGTTGTTGACGAGCTAACGCTTCAACATGTTGATGCATGTAATTTACCACGTACAGGTTTTCATGCCAGCGTCAACAAGTTAACGTGTTGGCTCGTCAACAAGTTGTCGCGTGTGCAAATACCTACAACTTCAAGTATTTACACACTCGTCAACTTGTTGACGAGACAACGCGTCAATTTGTTGACGCGTATAATAAAAATTAAAACAAGACATTATCATCAACTTGTTGACGTGCGAATTCATCAACAAGGTGACGTGCGATATAAAAACTCAGAAAAAATGGCGAATCACGACGTACCTAAACAGTGGCTGAAGGTGGTAGATAATGGTGGAAGAAAGTGTGAAAAGTTGTGGGGAGAGACCTTGAGAGAGAGACACCTTGAGAGGGGGAGAGGCCTAGAGAGAGAGAGCTTCAAAGAGAGAGAGAAAGAGAGTTTTACAAAGAGATAGGGGAGGCAAAAAAAAGAGGCAGGGGGAGAGAGAGAAGTGAGGATTAGGGATAATATTAATTTTAATAGGGGTAAATTTATCAATTAAATGGGGAGGGGAGGTGGGAAAATTAAAGGGGAAGGTTCTAATAACAAAGGCCATCATAGTCACATTTTACTACCCAATTAGATTCCTTTGGATTTTCGGTTTGGGTCCCAAGCTAGCGTACAAGCCCAATAGCATTGGGTTAGGACAAATAGGAGAAAGTAGGTGCTACACAACTTAAAAGTGGCGCCTCCCCCCTTTGTGTTTAAGACTGAAAATGGCATCCTCCATCACCCAAGCGTTAGCTAGCACGTGAGACGCTTCGAAGGAGTTCTGTTCGCCTATGCTGGTATTGCGGATCTCTTGTGATTCACAAGCTCTATATGCTTCAACAGGTAAACACTATTAACATGAATCATGCTCATTTGTTGAGATCTTATCACAGGGAATTTTTCCACTACAAGTTATACGTTATATATATCTAAAAAATTCCTAACAATTTTGTTGGGGTAACAATAAATTAAATTAGTCAAGTATTATATTGGGGCAACAAGATTCCTGGGGCAACAAGATTCTTTTTTTTTTTTGACTGGAATAGGATCGTTGCATTTATAAATTAATAACTTCACCAATACAAATAGAAACCGAATCACAAACGTGGAAACAAGGCCATAATGTAGCCTCCCTAGCCAGAGTATGGGCCACTACATTTGCTTGTCTCCTAATAAACTCTACCTTAAAGTGTGGAAAAGAAGCTAAAATGTCCCAACATTACTGAATTAAACAACCAAATTCAAAGACATCCACAGACTGTGACTTAACTGAGTTCACCACTGTTTGAGAATCAAGTTGGAACATGACATGCGAGAGTTCCAAGCTCCGAGCCCAAAGCAAAGCTTCCAGAAGACCCCAAGCTTCTCCCTCTTTAACACAAAGATTTTGATCCTGCCAAGTAATTTTTGCCAGAACAAAATCACCCGCCTCACCACGAATACAAATCCCCACACCTGTAGCTAGCACATTATTAGGAAAAGAGGCATCTATATTGCAAGCAAGAAAACCAACTGGTGATTTTTTCCATACCATGCATTGCTCAGTGTTTTGCCTCACGCCAACATCTTGCCCACAAGAATTTGTAAGTTGCCACTCCTCCCAAGTTAGTCTTACTCGAGCACTAATCGTGCCAAAGCACTCCTCTATCTCATCCCAAATAAATTTGTTCCTGCAAGACCAAAGGCTCCAAACCATCATCACAAAATTCACAACTTTAGGCATGGGAAGGGAGGAGCATATGTCAAAGAAGAACTCCCTGAAGTTTGCAGACCTGTTACTACAAGACTCCATAGTGCTCCATAAGCCTTCCTTCTCCAAGCATGACTTGCTGAAAGGACATGAGGTGAATAGGTGCATGGCTGTTTTTTCTGCGCTGTTACATCACGGGCAAAGAAGCGGACACTGCACTCCTTTCGCCACCAACCTCCCATGACTTGGCAAGCTGTTCCTATAGCACCTCCACATCAGATTTTTGACCTTGGGGGGCACATCAATCTTCCACAACAGGTTCCAATTACCAGGCTCTGCTACATGCGCTGGCATTGGAAACAAAGCACGGTAAACATGGTATGTGCTCTTCACCATCAGCTCACCATTACTCCTATGCTTCCAAATTAATCTATCATGCTGTACAGAAGCCACGAGAGGAACCTGCAGGATTTCACTAGTAGTAGCTTCATTAAACAAGCTCTGGATCAGTTGTGTGTTCCAGCATTTCTGACCAAGAATCAAGAGTTGCTGCACCGTGAGACAAGTCTGGTTAGCTGTCAAGTTCTGGTTCACGGTCATAGGATGCTGGATGCATTGCACGTCACGGTCGCGAAGCCAAGGCGAATTATAAACAGGAATCGAACTTCCATCTCCAATGCGCTATCTACAACCAGCTTCTAAGATTGGTCTAGTATACCATAAGCTCTTCCACACAAAGCTTGGATTGCTTCCTTCCTTGGCATCTAGGAAATGATTCTTGGGGTAGTATTTTGCTTTGAGCAACTTGGCAACTAAAGAATTCGGCTTAACTACTAACTTCCACGCCTGTTTACTGAGCATGGCTATATTAAAAGCTTCAAGCTGTCTAAATCCCATCCCGCCCTGAGCTTTACTAACTGTTAGCCAGTCCCAAGACATCCACTGGATACCCCTGTTATCACCATTGTTTGCACTCCACCAATAAGAGTTCATCATCTTTTCTAGCTCATCGCATAGAATGGAAGGTAATAGATAGACACTTATGATGTACGATGGAATAGCCTGAAGCAATATTTGATGAGAACCTCCTTACTGACCCGAGATAACGCTTTGCCACCCCAGGAAGATATGCGTTTCCAAACCGTGTCTTTGATGTATGCAAATGTGCTCTTCTTGTTCCTGCTCACTAGAGATAAGAGACCAAGATACTTGCCAAGACCCAGGGTAAGACAGAATTTAAGAAGGTTTGTTATTCACTCTTGGTCCTCATGATTCACATTCCTGCTGAAGAAAGCTTCTTACTTGGTAAGGTTAATTGCTTGGCCTGACACAGCCCCATAGGTCTCCAGGATTGCCTTCAGGTTGACTGCTTCAGTGTCTGTTGCCCTGAAAAAAAAGAAAACAATCATCTGTAATAAGCAGATAGGTTAGAATGGGGGCTCCTCTACAAATTTTCACACCATGAATAGCTCCTGTCACATCTGCTCTTCTTATCAAAATTGAGAGCCCCTCAGCCACCAAGATGAATAAATACGGTGAAAGAGGATCCCCTTGGCGGAGACCCCTACCCGGCTGGATAGTTCCAACATGATCCTGATTAACATGGACCAAAAAATTAATTGAGCTGATACACATATAGATCCAATTAATCCACCTGGCTTCAAAGCCCAAGCGCTCCATCATTTGGGTGAGAAAACCCCAATCCACCCGGTCATAAGCTTTGCTAATATCGATTTTCAACGCAACATCACCGTTCTTGCCTCTTGTTTTACATTTCATAGCATGCATCACCTCCATGGCCATAATGGCATTATCTATGATGGACCTTCCTTCCACAAAGGTTGATTGCACTTCAGAGACACATTTGCTAAGCACTCTCTTCAACCTGTTTGCCAGAACCTTTGAAACTAACTTATAGAGGACATTACAAAGGGATATGGGTTGAAGTTCAAGCATAGAAGTTGGATTATCACATTTGGGGATAAGAGCAATGTTAGTATCATTAAGAGATAAAGGGAAAAAACCTCTCTCGAGCCAAAGACAACAATCAGTGAAAATAATGTCTCCATGAGCCTCCCAATATCTCCGGAAGAAACTCGCATTAAGACCATCCGGTCCTGGAGCTTTGTCCGGGTGCATCTGGCTCAGAGCTTCATTGAATTCCTCCTTCTGAAAAGGCCGGGTCAACTCCTCATTATCAGTGTGATCAAGGCGAGCCTCCACCAGGCTAGTAACTGGTTCATAAACACCTAGCTTTGCTGCAAACAA
This sequence comes from Calophaca sinica, assembly GCA_037113605.1. NCBI lineage: Eukaryota > Viridiplantae > Streptophyta > Magnoliopsida > Fabales > Fabaceae > Calophaca > Calophaca sinica. The sequence goes on along the minus strand of CM073734.1, from coordinate 12,707,145 downwards.
GTCATCAAAATAATTTCTCGCAACCTCACGTAGATCCTCCTGTCTATCCACAAACATCCCAGTACCATCCTTCAGCTTGATAATTTTATTTTTTTTCCCGACGGACTGTCACTGAAGCATGAAAATACTTGGTGTTTAGGTCTCCCTCTTTGAGCCAATGAGACTTGGCCCTTTGGCGCCAAAATTGGTCTTCTTTCATGAGAAGGTTTGCCCATCTACGCATTTCAGTATTGAAGAGCATGCCTGAAGCCTAGTCACGGCACTCATGGAGCTGCAAGAGACGTTGATTGCATTTGGAAATGTCTTTGAATTTTAATTTAATCTTGCGACTCCATTGACTGAGCTCATCCACACAATTCCCCAATCTGGTCATCACATCTCCTTGCTCATCCTTATACCACCCTCGGTGAACAACTTCGTCAACATCAGGTTCCAAAAGCCAAGCATTTTCGAATTTGAACCTTCGAAGCACATGCGACCTATGATCTTCTCTAGTGGTTAGCATGATGGGGCTGTGGTTTGACTCCAGGGCTAGTAGATTTTTAAGCCTATCTCCCACAAACATCTGCAGCCATGTTGCAGAATCCATGGCCCTGTCCAATCGCTCTTCCACCTCTCTCTCAGTCCCTCTACTCCGGCACCATGTATAAGGGTACCCCTCCATAGTAAGATCAATTAGATTGCACACATTCACGGCTTCTCGAAACCCACGCATCAACCAAGCAGGATGATCTAAATTCCCCCTCTTATCATCGGGGGACAACAAATCATTAAAGTCACATTCACTGCCTTTTGCTATGGCTTGCAATCCCATAGAAACCCGTTAGTCTCCAATCACCTCCTTCAATATCAGAAACTAGCAGGTTAATAAAGTTTGTAGAATAATTAATCACGCTACAATCAGCCGAATTTCTCCATAGTATGGCAAGCCCACCACTCCTCCCTACACAGTCAACTGCTAAACAACCATCAAACCCCAGTCGTCTCCTAATATCCTCCATCTTCCTAGCATGAGTTAACGTTTCAGATAAGAACAGAATATCCAGATGGTGCTCCCAGACTAGGTCTCTTAACGTAGGAACTGCACTCAGAGACCCCAAACCTCGGCAGTTCCAGCTTAGGATAATCATTAGTCCTGGTTGTCCTGGCTGCCAGGACCTACCAATAAAAAATGACCATTGATGATGGTGAGCTCTTCATCCTCCATAGACACCTCATTACCTTCCTCCAACACATGTTGCCTTTTTTTGTGACCACCAGAATTTTTGCCTTGCACCACCCTAGCTCCCACGTGGATCAATTGCAAATCTCCGTGGGGATTCTCCTTCAAATTTGAATTCAAATCTGAGCCATATATTGCAATCTGATTTGGAATATTGCTTACGATTGGGTTGTAATTTGTTATGGCAATTATTTCTCCTTGATTTACTTCTTTCCTCACGTGTACTATTCCCCGAGGATCATTCACACTTGCATTAAACTTTCCTTTAATACGTTCGCTATCAAGCACGACACCTGCCTTATTTGTTGCCTACACATTTGGGAAAGTAGCCTTAAAAACGAAATTGGGAGCATTAAACGCAAGATTTGAATCAGATTCTTGCTGTGGATTTGGATTTGGATTTGATTCCCGCGCTGTCTCCATGCTAGGGTTAGGGTTAGCTTGCTCCTTGCCATCATGCCCCAGCGTTCCATCATTATTTTTGCCCATCGCGAACTGGACCTCACAGCGCTGCTTTGTGTGGCCAAGGAGATCGCACACAAAGCAGAAATTAGTGATCCTCTCATACTTGAAACTCACCATGCGCCACTGATCCGCTGTCGCGCACGGGTCAAAATAAATAAAATAAGAATGTAGTAACAAGGCAGTTAACCTTGGTCGTCTCACAAGGATCTCTAATTAACAATAACCAATAACAAGAACACGCAAAGAAATAAAATTGGGGGGATTTTGATTCAAGAAACAGGTTATAAAAGATGTAAATATCAATATATAAAAACGACTAATCCACTGGTTCAAGGTAATTAATATTTGGATCTATCACGGGTTTCAAATGATTATTCTATTTCATGATTCTATTCTTGTTTGAACATAAAATTAACCAATCAAGCGTCAATTAATTCTATAAGAATTCCTACTGGATTAAGCATCACAGAATTCGACTAATTATGAACAAGAAACAAGCGTCACAAGAACACAATTAATCTAATAACCGAATTTAATCAAACCTATAACTAAGCGTTGTAGATTCTTCTTAATCCCTACTCGCAGCAGATTAAAACAAGCGTTTAACATGCTTTGAATAGATCAAATCGAATTGTATAATAAGAATAGAAGGCAAAAACGAGATTTGGGTGATTAAGCATCAACACAAATAAAGCGTAATTGCTAACAATGATCAAAGGAGACAATGGATTAAAAAGAAAAAGAATTAGAATCAGAAATCGAAATTAATAATAAAATCCAAACCTCAAGATCCTTATAAAAACTCCCTAACCAGTGAATTAATCTATGGTCTTAGCCTTCCATGGAAGGATTAACAGAAACGAAATTAAGAAGGGGAGAAGGAGAAAAGATTGCTAAAATGGCAAAAGATTTAAAGTAATCAAAGGGTCCATCCTAAGACTCTAAAAATCCTATTTATAATGTCTCATTAGGTTAACCTAGGTAACCTGAAGTTTATGACCAAAGAGAATGGCCCAGAAGAGATTAATTAGCCCAATAACAACTAATCACATGAGTAATTGATCCAAAACTCGCAGTGAACCTTGCTTGCATCAGTAAAGTGGATTTTCGACCTTCAAAACGGCAAAACTGGGCTTCGGTGCCAACATAAGAATTGTATCTCTGCTTCTTAGCTTTCCAACACCACAAAGAGCATTGAAATCGGACAAGTATAGCCCAAGTTATGGCCTGTAGAAGCGACATGGGTCAGGATGTAATAAAATCTGAAAATTAGCAAATAATTCCACTAAAGCCCAATCAAGACCCAAATATATAAAACCATGTTAAAAAGTAGTTGTTGGGAAAAACACACAATTAAGAACACCAAGTGCAAAGCTATAAAAGATGCATTAAAATGCATTGATCAAATTCCCCCACACTTAAGCTTTTGCACTCCGAGCAAAACTCATGGTCAAAACAAAGCAAAGATGCATTTCCAATGAATCCCAAGGATGCATAGTGACAAGCAAAATGCTCATTCAAGGTTTCAAGGACTCATGGCAATCATGAATAACATTTTATTACCTTCAAAGCAAACAAGAGGATAGAATAACCAAAGAGTGCATCAAAAGTGATAGAATCCTCACAAGAAATAAATTTCTCTCAAACTCTCAAGTGTCTAAGCTAGTGTTTACACTCAAATCACATCATGAAAGCTAGCACTACCATAGGCTTGACAAGACTCTAACATCCACACTTGAAACACATGCACACAAAGATCAAAATGTCTTTATTAAGGTTATAATGGGGCTAAGGTCAATGGGGGATAATTGAAAAGGTAACTAGGCTATAAAATCAAAGAGGATAGAGGAGCAATGGAAAGCAATTGCCAAATAATCATGGGGGCAATTCAACCAATTTTCAATCCATTTTTCCATTTTCACACTTTTTTTTTTAACCAAATGTTGTGCCCCACTATTTTATTTTATTTTATTTTATTTTTTTATTTTTTATTTTTTATTTTTTTTGCACTTGCCAAATTTCCAATAGAGCACAACATTAGATATTCTAACACAACCACATTTTTGAGCACCCCCACACTTATGCAATATTTATTATCATATTTTTTTAAAGCAAAGCTCATTTATCCCCTAAGATTGGGTCATATCATAGTTTTTCACTTTTAGGCTTGTAATGAGCTATACAACAAAGAATGGGATAAATAGGCTCAAAGGGGCTAAACAAAGTGATAATTACAAGATAGGCTTATTTGGCTAGTGGCTAAAAAGAACAAAAATTGCCTAGATCATTTCAATGCATGCATGTGAACAAGAGTTTCAACAAGAGTCAAGTCAAGTTCTAGAGTAACCAACAATCATGAGTAACATCACACAAGAAAGAAAGAGAATGGGAAAATGTATTCCATCCATTATAAGGCCCAAACCTCACCAAGGAAAATGATCTATCACAAAAGATGCACAATTTAATATTCCAATCCAACTTATCACACTAAGAATGCAAGGAAGTCATCCATATCATGCCACAAGACCTATAGTCCTAGAATAGTGAAATCACTCCCCACTCATATAAACCAAGAAATCCAATGAAAATGCATGCAATTTTTTTTTTATAATAACAAAAAACTCAAAACAAAAAACAAAAACAAAACTACGTTAAAAGATCCCCCCCACGCTTAAATCACACATTGTCCTCAATGTAAGCAACAAGTATAAAATAAGAGTAAGGAGTAAGGAAAGAAAACTCCCTCTTCAAGGTGGCTTTTTCAAGTGGAGCTCTTCTACAGTCTCCTCTTCAAGTGCGGGGCTCTCATGGAAAAGCTTGAGGCGGTGTCCATTGTCTTTGAAGACTTTACTGGTGGCTTCACTTTTTATTCCCTTTGCATCATAAGGAAAAGTGCTAGTTGCAACAAAAGGGCCAATCCACTTGGATCGAAGCTTACCCGCCATGATTTTAAGGCGAGAATGGAACACATGGAAATGTTTGATTTTCTTCTTCTTCACAACATCCTTCTTCTGCTCAATGGTGGGAAGTATCTTGGTAGATGGAGTTACATCAGAAGCTTGCAGTGTAGCAACATCATTTATAACATTAACAGGCACAACCATGCAATTTGCAACATCAGAATGAGTATCTTCAACTAAGTCAGCAAGTACTTCTATTTGAAAAAGAGAAGACTCTTCCATGGGATGCTTCATAGTAGCATTAAAGATGTTAAATTTAACTATGCTATCCCCAAATTCCATGGAGAGTGTTCCAGCATGGACATCAATCTTGGTTCTTGTTGTTCTTAGGAATGGTCTGCCTAGGACGATAGGTGCCCTGCTGGATTGTGTCACTCCCTCCATGTCCAGAATGTAAAAATCTACAGGGAAAATCAAGTCATTAACCTTAACAAGTACGTCCTCCACAAGTCCAGTAGGGTGAGCATTGCTCCTGTTTGCCAACTGAATAACAACACCTGTATTCTGCAAAAGTCCAAGAGCCAGAGAGTTAAAAATAGATGTAGGCATCACATTAACGGAAGCACCTAAATCCAGCATGGCATTTTCAAATTTACTCTCGCCTATGGTACATGGAATAGTAAAAATTCCTGGATCCTTGCACTTTTGTGGCATCATGGGTTGTATGAGTGTAGAAACATTGCGACTCATGTTGACCTTTTCATTTCCCTTCAGCCTCCTCCTCCTTTTGTGTGTGCACAGCTCTTTGAGGAACTTAGCATATCTTGGAATCTGCTTAATCGCTTCAAGAAGAGGAATATTCACTTCAACCTTCCTAAATGTGTCCAAGATTTCCCTGTCCTTATCTGCCTCATCCATCTTCTTAGTTATCACAGCCCTTTGAGGAAAGGGAAGTGGTATAGGTTGTGCACCATCATCTTCATCAAGAGGAGAAGTAGGTGCAGAAATTGGCTTATCATTTTTTCTGCTGCTGCCACTTGCATTTTCTGCTGGAGGAGGTTCTGGAGTGTTAACAGCTTTTCCAGATCTAAGAGTGATTGCACTGACATTTGCACTGACATTTGGATTCACTACTAGTTGAGCAGGAAAATTGCCGGACCCCTGAGACTGCATCTGATTAATGGAAGTTGCTAGCTGTCCAATTTTTGTCTCTAAATTCTGAATGGTTGAATCTGTTCTCTGCTGAAATTGGAGATTTTGGAGTGCCATTTGCTTAACAAGGTCTTCCAATGAAGGTTCAGATTTTTCTTTGAAATTTGGCGATTAGAGCGAGTTGCGGCTTTGAAATTTGTAGTGTAGAGGCATCTCCCCATCTCAGGTTTGGATGGTTTCTCCAATTGGGGTTGTACCTGTTGGAAGACAGATCATAGTTGGGTTGGGGCCTGTCATTGAATATATTTGCTGCATAGGCCTGAGGAGTATTAGCATTGTCACTCTCCTGCAATGTAGGACATGCATCTGTAGGGTGCTCTGCAGAGGTGCAAATACCACAAACTCTCATTGCTCGAAGTTTTAGTTACACTAACTTTTCCACCAATGAAACAAGTTTATCAAGCCTGGTCTCTAAGTTCTTGTGTTCAGACTGTATCTCATTGACTCCTTTTTGTCGACCACCGAATTGTTTCGGTAGTGAATCACGAGAATTAATGGACATGTTCTCAATCAGGCTTCTTGCATCTCCTGGGGTTTTATCCACAAGTGCTCCTCCGCTAGCAGCATCCATGATGTTTCGGTCCATAAGCAGCAAGCCTTCATAAAAATACTGGATGAGCAGCTGTTCAGAAATCTGATGGTGAGGGCAGCTTGCACACAAATTTTTGAATCTCTCCCAGTATTCATGCAAAGATTCATTCGCAATCTGCCTGATGCCACATATTTCCTTTCTGATTGAAGCAGCTCTAGAGGCAGGGAAGAATTTCTCCAGAAACAACTTCTTCAATTCATTCCAGCTTGTCATAGAACCTGGTTGAAGGTAGTACAACCAGTCCTTGGCAGTATCTTGCAATGAGAATGGGAAAGCCCTCAGCTTGATGTGGTCTTCTGGGACACCTTGAGGTTTCATGGTGAAGCATACAATATGGAACTCCTTAAGATGTTTGTGAGGATCTTCACCTGCAAGACCATGAAACTTAGGAAGCAAATGTATTAAGCCAGATTTAAGCTCAAAAGGCACCTCAATATCAGGGTATTCAATGCATAAATCATTATAAGTGACATCAGTGTGACAAGTTCCCTTAATGTTCTAGCAAATTATCAGACGTAATCAAAATCGTAATCAAAATCGTAATCAAAGAGAGTATGACTAAATAAGCTATAACTATCACTATCACTATCACCTATATGATCACTACCTATGTTATTACTAGTCATGCATCATAAACTAACAAATCAGAAAATACCAACAATGTCCTAATTGCTAAAACACTAAAGAAATCGAGAAACCCTATCAAATAAAATCTAAAAAATCTAACAACAGCACCAAAAATCTCTAAAAATCAAATAAAGATTACGCTAATTTGTTTGGATTTTTTTGAAAAAACGAAAAAATAAAAAAAATAAAAAAGTGGTCTAAACGATGAAATTTCTGATTTTTAGCCTCTACTCCCTATATCAGTCTCTGATATGGGACTTTGGATCCTTGATTTTTTCCGGATTTTCTGGCCAAATTTCAGAGCAATCCGAGCAAGTTGATGGAAAACCGATTTTTTTTACTAATCAATGTCAAATCCGATGTTAAGACCTGAAACACAACCAAAAACACAAAACCAATTGTTAGAGACGTTAGTAGAGTCCTTGAATTGGCAACTATTGATCAGAGATCCCCTAAGAATCGGCGCTTAATTTGATCATTGTCGCCGCACGGTCAAAATAAATAAAATAAGAATGTAGTAACAAGGCAGTTAACCTTGGTCGTCTCACAAGGATCTCTAATTAACAATAACCAATAACAAGAACACGCAAAGAAATAAAATTGGGGGGATTTTGATTCAAGAAACAGGTTATAAAAGATGTAAATATCAATATATAAAAACGACTAATCCACTGGTTCAAGGTAATTAATATTTGGATCTATCACGGGTTTCAAATGATTATTCTATTTCATGATTCTATTCTTGTTTGAACATAAAATTAACCAATCAAGCGTCAATTAATTCTATAAGAATTCCTACTGGATTAAGCATCACAGAATTCGACTAATTATGAACAAGAAACAAGCGTCACAAGAACACAATTAATCTAATAACCGAATTTAATCAAACCTATAACTAAGCGTTGTAGATTCTTCTTAATCCCTACTCGCAGCAGATTAAAACAAGCGTTTAACATGCTTTGAATAGATCAAATCGAATTGTATAATAAGAATAGAAGGCAAAAACGAGATTTGGGTGATTAAGCATCAACACAAATAAAGCGTAATTGCTAACAATGATCAAAGGAGACAATGGATTAAAAAGAAAAAGAATTAGAATCAGAAATCGAAATTAATAATAAAATCCAAACCTCAAGATCCTTATAAAAACTCCCTAACCAGTGAATTAATCTATGGTCTTAGCCTTCCATGGAAGGATTAACAGAAACGAAATTAAGAAGGGGAGAAGGAGAAAAGATTGCTAAAACGGCAAAAGATTTAAAGTAATCAAAAGGTCCATCCTAAGACTCTAAAAATCCTATTTATAATGTCTCATTAGGTTAACCTAGGTAACCTGAAGTTTATGACCAAAGAGAAGGGCCCAAAAGAGATTAATTAGCCCAATAACAACTAATCACATGAGTAATTGATCCAAAACTCGCAGTGAACCTTGCTTGCAATAGTAAAGTGGATTTTCGACCTTCAAAACGGCAGAACTGGGCTTCGGTGCCAACATAAGAATTGTAGCTCTGCTTCTTAGCTTTCCAACGCCACAAAGAGCATTGAAATCGGACAAGTATAGCCCAAGTTATGGCCTGTAGAAACGACATGGGTCAGGATGTAACAAAATCTGAAAATTAGCAAATAATTCCACTAAAGCCCAATCAAGACCCAAAGATATAAAACCATGTTAAAAAGTAGTTGTTGGGAAAAACACACAATTAAGAACACCAAGTGCAAAGCTATAAAAGATGCATTAAAATGCATTGATCAGCCACTCACCACCAGTCATTCGAACCCGCCTTTCCTTCTTTAGTGGCAGTCGCACGTCAACCTTTACACGCAGGAGCATATAGCTCCACTATATGCTCGTGTTGTTTGACCTATCATACTCCAAGAACTCGCCCACAAAGTTTCCCAGGTGCCTGCCTACTGTTTCATTCATCAACCCGGTTGGGATGTTATGTGCTTGCACCCAAAAGACAATATGGTAGAGAGGGATCTCTTGGATGGGAATGCCAAGTTGCATCTTTTCCATCACCTGTATGTGATTATCGAAACTCCATGGCCGACCCTTTAACACTTGTTCCGTTTCAAGTTCATGAAAGAATTGGTAGAGGAAGATCCCACTGGATGCTTCCTTGATATTGACTCCCTTGATCGGGCACCAGATGCTTGCCATTCTCCCTTTCATGATGTATGATCTTACTGGTCTATCCGCCAGAAAATGCCCGACTAGGCACAGTTTCAGATCCTCCACCACCTCATTCGATTCATCTACCTGGAAGGATAGCCCCTCTTCCTCATCATCTACCAGATTCAGCCCTGCCATGTTCAAAGAAACTGCACCAGCCATGGCACTTGGTGTAACTCGCTGCTCCACGTAAAGGAAAAAACCCTGCCGTCGTCTCACAAAGAGAAAGAACCTTCACGTCTCACACAGAGAGAAAAGGATAATATTCAAAATGACTATTCTATAATGCTGAATGCTATTCACTATGTTACTATTTTGTGGGGCAACAAGATTCTGTACACTAAATAACAATATTATATTAGTCAAGTAAAACTAAAATATATCAGTAAAGGCAATTTAAGTGACCCCAAATTCCTTAATCGCCAAAGATTATCAAAATTAATTTGATAACTTTCAATTTCTCTACGAGGGTTCTTGGAACACCATATGTTTGGCATTCTTTAAGAATCTAAGTTCGCATTTGACTGTATATATCCAGATGTTTATACTATCTTCAGTAAACTCCATACTTCAACTCATATTTTAGCTTTCATTTAAGCACTATTTGATAAAGGGAAACAAAATGCAAAGTTTATAGAAGTGACAAGTATAAATTGTTTCTACACTTCCATCATGGAAAGTCAGCTAAATGGGTCCAAATGGGTCCTCAATACCCATACCAATACTCATTACCCACCCAAGAGAAGAGCAACATCAATCAACAAAATATGTTTCGTACAACTAACCAATTATGTCATTATCAACTTCCCTATGCATCTATGATAATCAAGATGTGTATGCCACTGAACCTACAACTTATAAGTAAAAAGCACGAAAGGTGGAAAGCGAGAAAATGAACTGACTTAGTTAGGGTTCAAATGTGTGTCTTCAATACTGACAACACTGTATGGTTGTGTTGTGTGTCTTTGACGATGACCACAACAGAGAGAGAGAGAGTATTAGTGTGGCTATGACATTAAGGTTAATTGTGAGAAAAGAGAAAAGGACAGACATAGTGGCTGTGTGTCTGTGACAGCGATAGTGCCAATAGTGGTGATCAATTCGCGGGTGATGGGTTTGCAGGTGAGTATAAAGTACCCGGGTGTTCTAAGTTACGAGGGAGAGAGTACTCAAACGGATATGTGCTTTTGTGTTTAAATTTTATTTTAAACAACAAATAACGCTTGCTATGTCAAGCGTTATCTAAAGAACTATTGGATAATGCGTCCTCAGACACGTGTTATATGAATATTAGTCCAATTAACACATGTCTAAGCACACAATATTTGAGGTATTACACTTGACAATGTGTAACACCCCGCCTAATTTAATTATTTGATTAAATTGATTTAGGCGTTACTATGCTCTAAATTGATAGTTAGGTAATTATATTGGGGGAACGATTATAAATAATGGGGGTGTAAATAGTAGGTTAGAGTGTAAATAAGGTATTGAAGGAAGGGTAATTTGGTAAAGTCACCTCCCTATTCTCTCTTTTCTCCTCACTCTCGACCCTCATCTCACACTCTCTCACTCTCCCTCTCGATTTTCAGAAGGAAGAAAAGAAGAGGAAGGAGATGGTGAGCTAGGGTTCATAATTTGGAGAAGAAAGAAGAGGAAAGTTGGTGTTCTTTCAATCCTACCTTGAGTTTTTAGCATTTGGAGCTGAAGATTTGGTTTCATAGTGAAGCTTTGAAGCTACCCTAGATCATTGGGCGTGGACCTCGAACTTGAAGAAGAAGAGAAGGAGAAGGTCACAAGCTTTCAAGCTTCCTAGCCCATTTTTTTGAGCTTATTGTGAGTTCTTCTCACTTAGAGGTTGGGCAACCATAAGACCCACCACTTAGGGTTTTTCCTTTTGGTCTTATTTATGTATCCTTGTTATTTCTGAGTTAGGAATGGGTGGAATGCATGAATGTGATGGGGTAAAAAGGACTATACTTAAGTTAATACATTGATGTTTTGGTGATATGTTGAAGCATGATGGGTTGTGTTTTTATGTGTCATATGTTGCTCTTAATCTTGTATATCAGTCATATGCTTGATTTTGAGTTCTAATCTTGCCTAAAATTGGTTTGAATTGAGATAAAAATGTGTTTGGTGTTTAGAGAAGTGCAGAAAACTATTTCTGTACAATTCTACAGGTTTGCGCATGGCGCGCCTTACAGGTGCGCGCAACGCGCAGCAAAACAGAGCCAAAATGCAGCAATGCGCGTGACGCGCGTACGGATGCGCGCAGTGCACACAAAACCAGAATCTGCAACGCAGAAATGCGCGTGATAAGCACTGGGCGCGAGCGATGCGCGAGAAGCAAATTTCTGTTTTGCCTGGGCCGTACTTAGTGCAATTGTGGGGTTTTTAATCCTATGTTTTGATATGTTGTCTTAGGCTTATATTCTATTATTTGAGTACTCTAAGTCCTAATAAAAACTTTGTCTACAGACATGATGGATTGTGATTCATTGTGTATTATTTACTGAAGAATTCCATGGAAAGTCACTGCTATACTTTCTTGGATTCATTGTGTACAGTTTACTGAAGAATTCCATGGAAAGTCACTGCTATACTTTCTTGGATTCGTTGTATATTGTTAAGCGAAGAATTCCTTTGAAAGTTGATTATATACTTTCTTGGATTCATTGTGCATTATTGAATGCTTATTGGATTGTGATGACATTATGAATTTCCTTTATAATGAGAGTATAATGTTGTATTGGGAACTGAATTGGTGAGGGGTCCGTGGAGGACTCACTGAGATTTTTATCTCACTCATTTCTATTTGTTTTTCAGATAAGTAGGATCCGAAAGGTGATCAAGCGAGTCAAAAAGCTTGAATTCTTTTAGTTTAGTGTTATAATCTGGAAGTGTAGAATCTCATTTATCTTTTGGATATTTGAAAACTTCTTAATTGTATTTTGTAGTCTAAGTATTTATATTTGGAATATTGTAACCCAGTTACTAGAATACTGACTGCAGTCAACGTTGAACTTGTTATTAATCTATCAAGTTTTAATTTAGTGGTAACTTCTGTACTATGTATGTAAATTGTCGTTATTTCAATTAACTTTGGAGTATGGGCGTTACAATATGGTAGCAAAGCAGTTTAGTCCATTAGGGACTGTGGTCTAGCATTGTGGATTTTCTTTTGCTTGATAATTCCTCTTTATATTCTTGTACTTAGTATGTGTGACAACCACCCTAAAATTTAAATGGAGCCGCCACCAATATTTTATTTTTATAGGAAACATTGGAAAACCTATTTTTGAATATTTTTGAATTTAACAAAAAAAGAAGGTCCTTGGAACCAGATTCGGGTTCGGGAGTTGGTTACGCGCAAGGAAGGATAAGCGCCCTTACGACGCCCGTTGAGAAACGGTACCCTTTAATTGTTTATAAAAAAATTGTTTGCCTTTTAAGAAAAAAATAATTCCCTTTATCAAACCCTTTTTTTTTTAATGATAAGAAAAAGAACCAAAAAAGAGAAAGCATATTTTTTATTGCATTTATTATTATTTAATCTCTTTTAAATAAGATAGATGTATAAACTAAAGATAAAAAATTTAATTCCCCAAATTATTAACTTATTTATTTGAAAAAAAAAATACTTAAATGAGGAAACTCAATTCAGAAATTTCTATTTTTGCTTTTAAGTCCCTCATTAATATAATAATTGCAAATTGATCCCTATTCAAAGTTTGGCCCCGTTGGAAGGCCAAACCCTAAAACGCGCATGAACAGAAAATTAAATAAAGGAAGATTTTTTAATTTATTTGCTTTCGGATCCTTTTTATAACATATTTGCAGTTTAGTCCTTTTTATAACATATTTACAATTTAATCCCTATTAATTATATATTTGAAAATTGACCCCTATTTAGGGTTTGGCCCCATTGGAAGGCCAAACCCTAATCCTAATCTTGTTCCAGGCTCCAACAACAACCGCAACAACAACAACAACAACAACAAGAATAATAACAAAGAATAATACAAAGAGCTAACAATGGAAGAAATACGAATAAAGGCCACACCGTATGTAATTTGATCCAGACAACAACATCCAATCCAGAATATCAGTTACATAGCAATGGCAAAAAAGAACGAGAAACAAAACAGAGAAATAGAAAGATGAAGAAGATGATGAACCTGGGTTTACAGCTTCCCAGGAAATTTACAACCAAGAGATGGAGAAGAAAAAAAAGCTAAAGCTAGAAAGTGTTTAGGTTTTTTTTTTCTGATTTTTGAGGGGAGCTCACGGTTTTCCTTTTTTTTGCTTGCCCTGCTCCTTACGTTCTCACTGGACCCGGGTTCCTCTCTTTAGGGTTCGCCCTTTTTCCACTTTGCTTGCTTCCCTTTTTATAGGCACCACATCTGCGAAGCAAATAAATCAGATTAGTTCAAAAAAAAAATAAAAGAGAAATAAAGAGATAACCTCCCTTATCCACCGGTTTTCTTCTTCTTCTCGGCTTCTCACGCGAAAACCGGGTCTTGGGCGGCTTGCAGGAGAGTGACGCGACGTTGGCAGGGAGATGGGCCAGATGGAGGAGATAACCGTTGAGTAAGGCAGAGAAACGTGGTCTGAGGAGGGAGAGAGAGAGATGGTTGGCGGCTAGGGTAGGAGGAGAAGGGCTACGGTTGAGTGAGGAAGAAGAGAAAGAGAGAGAGAGAGAGAGAGAGGAATTGAAGATTAGGTTTAGGGTTGAAGAGAAAGAGAAGGAGAGAAGACGATGGTGATGGCCGCGACGTGGGAGGAAAGTGAATGAAGGGGGAAGATTTTAGGGTTAGGTTAAATGAATTAGGTTTGGGTTGATGGGTGATGGGCTGTAGCGTGCGTGAAGCAGACTGGATTTTTAGGTTTAATGTTTTTGGGTTGTGCGTATTATTGGGCCGCGGCGTGAAGCAAGAAGGTCATGGGCTGGGGGTGCGAGAAGAAAGGGGGGGTGTCTTGTGACAAAATGCAGAAACAAGTGGGGTGCGCTGCTATTCGCCCCTCCCAGACTTACATTTTGCACACCCTTTCTCAAAATAAAGAAAAACTTCTTTTTTTCTTTTATTTATTCTTTTCTTTTTCTTTCTTTCTTCTCTTTTATAAATCTCCAAAAATATTATTTATTATTACTACTTCTACTAAAAAAAATAAAAAAAAAGTTAAAATAAATAATAAAATAAAATAAAAGGCCGGACAAAATTAGGGTACTACAGCTGCCCCTCCTTAATTACATTTTACTCGAAGGTCTTCGTGCATTCGTTGTAAAAGGTAATTAAGGATAAAGGACTCTGATTTTGTCCGCAATAAGTGGTTTGAAATTGCAAGATTGGCTCCCGACTTTGTTTTGGGATTCTAGGTCTGATTCCTAGTGAGTTCCCGATACGGCATAGGTTTAGCTCCTAACTCTTAAAATTGGTGAGAGATTCTAGGTTTGATTCCTAGTGAACTTCCTGTAAGGCATAGGTCTGGTTCCTAACTCTTACAAGATAGGTGAGAGATTCTAGGTTCGATTCCTAGTGAATTCTCGGTAAGGCATAGGTCTGGTTCCTAACTCTTACAAAATAGGTGAGAGATTCTAGGTTCGATTCCTAGTGAATTCTCGGTAAGGCATAGGTCTGGTTCCTAATCCTCACATCTTTTGTGTTGATTACTTCCCTATTTAGGGTAAGCCTGGGGTGCGAGCTTCTTCGTCACTCGACACATATTTGGGTCAGATTCCCAACAAGGGTAAGTCAGATTCTTAACGCTTGTTAAAAGGTACGGATTGATTACCTTACTTTAAGGAATGTCCGTGGTATGAGCTTCTCTATCACTCAATATGGATTCGGGTCAGATTCCCGGCAAGGTATAGGTCAGACTCCTAACTCTTATTAAAGTACGGACTGGTTTTCCCATTACAGGTGAACGTCCAGTGCACGAGCTTCTCTGTCACTCGGAACAGTTCGGGTCAGATTCCCGACAAGGTGTAGGTCAGATTCCTAACTCTTGTTTAAAAAGGTACGGATCGATTTTCATGATTGAGGAAGATCCGAGACGCGGGTCAGGTTCCCGACTAAAGGCTTGGGTCAGATTCCCAAGGTGGTGGGTCAGATTCCCAGCAAGGTATAGGACAGGTTCCTAACTCATGCTAATAGATTGAATAGGCTGAGTACTAGTTCTTACCGAGTAACAACAGACCAACTGTATGTAATATTTTGAGTGGGTGGGTCAACGGACCCAAAAATTTTGATGATCATTCAGGATGCAATGAATGGTATGTCATGCATGAAATTTTTATTTTTTAGAGAAATGATTTTGAAAGTGGGTCTGAGGCCCAGAAGTAATGATGATCATGCCAAATGCCATGAATTGTATGCTTTGCAAAAAAAATTTTGATTTCCCTGAATTCCTTTGAGGATTCTACCCCTAGACTCATGGGTGTTGGCTTTCTGTCCAGTTGCTTATGCGAATGGTCGACTTAATCTTTGCATCAGGTTTGCATACTTGCCCCTTGACAAATCATTTTGTGGTTCTTCAAATTTTCATCTTCATGTTTTGAATGCCTTTGGAAGGGTTAAATTTGACAATTTTGATCCATAGAGACTTTTCAGTGTCTCTTTGGCCTTCGTTCAGCCATGATGGGAAAGATCTATGTTGAGAGACAGATCATCTTGTGTAGTTCTGAAATTGGAATGAAATCTTGAATGCGAAGCTTGTGGATGATGGGCATAGCTTTTGCCCCTAGCTTCTCGGTTTATATCTGTGAGGTCCAATCTGGGTGGACATGTTTGTAAATTTGACCCTAGCTTTTGCCTAGGCCGCTCTTTGCGATTTTTCAACCTAGCGAGTCGCTCTAACTTTTGCCTAGACCGCCCTTTCGGGTTTTCAGCCTAGCGAGCATTTTATTTTATATTCTTTTTAGGTAAAGCAACTGCACTGAGGAGTTTATATGGATCTCCTCCTTCAAAAATCAAGTTTTTTTTTAGAAAATATGAGCAATTGACTTTGATCAGAATGGTCTTTGTTAGGGTTATAACGTGGCCAGGGGTTAAGGGTTATGGAAGAAAAGATATTTCAGGCCCAAAAAGTATTTAAGGGTTTATGAGAATAAGGATCTTTAGTCTAAAGATGCACTTCATTTTTGCTAGCACATTTGTTTCACCTTTGCGGTTTCCTTTTTGATCTTCGCAAGTGTCTTTGACACGTTTTTGATATTTCTTTGAATTACCTTTGATACTTTATTGCTTACTTTACTCTTCTTCTTTTTGAGAGGACAAAGTTGACTGAAGACTTGTGCTATTCTTCATTGTGTGAACGATCCTTATTCAGGGTATTTGAAAGAAAATTTCGTTTTAGGCTAATAAGGGTAGCAATGGATAAGTACTTTTTATATTTGTGGATAGAAAAAAAGGCCAAACCTCATCTCAAAATCTCATTGCTCACATCTTCACAAAACTTAACTTTTGATAACTTGTGCATTTGCTTTACCATAAAAAAAAAAAAATTCAAATTGCAGTTTTATTGATGAACTGAAAGATGAGAACATAATGAGCCCTTTACAAGATATGCCCCAGGGCTTTGGGCAAAACATAAAATAAATGAAGGTTGCTTAAACAGGGCTATTCCTTGAAGTTTTATCCCTTGGCGTTGATCAAAGCCCAACAATTCTTAACGGGGTGGCCCACTGCCTCAGTACATGTCGTAATGAGCATCACTTGTTTCTTCTTCCATCTCTTGGCTCATACTACGCGATGGTTGTTGAATGTTGTGGTTGCCAATCCTTCCGCTTATTATCCCTGCTTCCACTCTTTCTCCAACAATGACTAAGTCTGAGAAGCTTGAAGAGACATTTCTCATCATCAGATCATAGAAGGGTTGTTGAAGTGTGTCAATGAACATGGTAACCATCTCTTTCTCAGATAGCGGAGGTTCCACTTGGGCTGCAATCCCTCTCCATCTTTGGGCATACTCTTTGAAGCTTTCATTGCCCCCTTTTATCATGGTTTGCAACTGGGAGCGGCCAGGAGCCATGTCCATATTGTACTTATACTGATTGATGAAAGCTTTGGCCAAATCATTCCAGGAGTTGATTTTGCCCTGCTCTAACTGCATATACCAGCATAGGGGTGCCCCTGTAAGACTCTCTTGGAAGAAGTGGATTAAGAGCTTATTATTGCTGGAGTAGGGTGCCATCTTCCGGCAGTACATGATGAGGTGACTTTTTGGACAAGTTAAGCCTACATACTTGACAAACTCAGGAACTTTGAATTTTGGAGGAATCACCATGTCCGGGACCAAACATACTTCTGAAGCTTTGAACCCAATATGATTTGCCCCTTCAATGGCTTTCAGCCTGTCTTCCATAATTTGGAGTCTCTTCTGATCTAGGGAGTCTCCTGATGGGCCATTGGAAGCCTCTTGATACTCATTAGTGCTAATGGAATGATTCTCATCAATGGTCAATTTTGGATCCAAGTTCTGCAGGAGGTCAAATAACTTGTCCATCTTACCATTGATTCGGTCGAACTCTTCTTTCATCGCTTGCTGATTCTGTTCCAACAAGTCCATGAGTCTAGATTGGGCTCGAGTCCGGTAGGGATGCAGGGAAAGCTTATTCGTATCTATTTTCTGTTGGGGAGAAAAAAATGAGTTATGTTATGTAGGTGCCATGTGTATGCATGCCATGAATATTTTTCTTTTTATATTTTATGCAAAATGATATGATGGATAATGGAGAAATATTTTTCTATTTTTTGTTTTTTTTGCTTTTTTTTTTTTACAAAAAATAAAATGAATGCAATGATGTTGCTAAAAAAGAGAAAATGTTTTTTTTTTGAAAATTTATTTTATATTGAGAAGGCAAAGTATCTTTTGAAAATATGTTTTTTTTTTTGCAAAGAAATAACAAATAATATTTTTTAGAGAAAAATATCATTTATTATTTTTCACAATTTTAAAATGTGAATGAAAAATAAATAGATGATGGAAAAACAGGCAGAGTGTGCCCCTTGCTATGTAGGCCGGTATTTCCTAAGATCTTAGGTCATACGACTTTTGTCACGTGGAAAATGGGATAAGGTATGCTCCATTCGTGATATGAGCCGGTAACTCCTTAAAAGGATCTAGGGTTTGTATTGTGTACCTTTCCATTGGGTGGATTTAAGATACTAATCTAAAAGGTCCCTAGAGCCAAGGGTCCCATTTGAAAACGTTACCACCAATAATAAGTATATTATTAAAGGATGATTTTTTCTCAAATGAGCCAAACTCTAGGTGAGACCTTCATAGGAACCTACTGGCCGTACGTCCAGCAGAGCACCCATTACACAGCCTCTCCTAACTTAAGGTTCACTCGGGCCCGGGTACAGGGCACCCACTCAAAGTGTGTGTAAACAAAGTGTATAAAGTGTAGTGTGTGAAGGAGCAAACTTAAAACTACCCGCTAAAAAATACAATATATATACATGTCTTCTACCCTAAGGTTTCAAATACATAAACATACACAATATTTACAAGAAAAACAAATGAAAGAGAATAAATCACAAGCAAAAATAGATTTTTTTTTTATGCAAGTTTTCTAAGCATATATACAAATGGACAAATAGGACTAAAAACAAAAAGGGAATAATTCATTTAGTAAGGCAAACAAATCTCACAAACAACCATAGGGCCTAACTCTCTAAAGTCCCCAATGGAGTCGCCAGCTGTGACAACCCCCCTAAAATTTAAATGGAGCCGCCACCAATATTTTATTTTTATAGGAAACATTGGAAAACCTATTTTTGAATATTTTTGAATTTAACAAAAAAAAGAAGGTCCTTGGAACCAGATTCGGGTTCGGGAGTTGGTTCTGCATGAGGAAGGATAAAGCGCCCTTACCGGCCTTGGATTGAGAAAGCGGTACCCTTTAATTGTTTATAAAAAATTGTTTGCCTTTTAAGAAAAAATAATTCTCTTTATCAAACCCTTTTTTTTTTAATGATAAGAAAAAGAACCAAAAAAGAGAAAGCATATTTTTTATTGCATTTATTATTATTTAATCTCTTTTAAATAAGATAGATGTATAAACTAAAGATAAAAAATTTAATTCCCCAAATTATTAACTTATTTATTTGAAAAAAAAATACTTAAATGAGGAAACTCAATTCAGAAATTTCTATTTTTGCTTTTAAGTCCCTCATTAATATAATAATTGCAAATTGATCCCTATTCAAAGTTTGGCCCCGTTGGAAGGCCTAACCCTAAAACGCGCATGAACAGAAAATTAAAGAAAGGAAGATTTTTTAATTTATTTGCTTTCGGATCCTTTTTATAACATATTTGCAGTTTAGTCCTTTTTATAACATATTTACAATTTAATCCCTATTAATTATATATTTGCAAATTGACCCCTATTTAGGGTTTGGCCCCATTGGAAGGCCAAACCCTAATCCTAATCTTGTTCCAGGCTCCAACAACAACCGCAACAACAACAACAACAACAGCAACAATAACAGCAACAATACAGTAGCTAACAATGGAAGAAATACGAATAAAGGCCACACCGTATGTAATTTGATCCAGACAACAACATCCAATCCAGAATATCAGTTACATAGCAATGGCAAAAAAGAAAGAGAAACAAAACAGAGAAATAGAAAGATGAAGAAGATGATGAACCTGGGTTTACAGCTTCCCAGGAAATTTACAACCAAGAGATGGAGAAGAAAAAAAAGCTAAAGCTAGAAAGTGTTTTGGTTTTTTTTTTTTCTGATTTTTGAGGGGAGCTCACGGTTTTCCTTTTTTCTGCTTGCCCTGCTCCTTACGTTCTCTCTGGACCCGGGTTCCTCTCTTTAGGGTTCGCCCTTTTTCCACTTTGCTTGCTTCCCTTTTTATAGGCACCACATCTGCGAAGCAAATAAATCAGATTAGTTCAAAAAAAATAAAAAAAAATAAAAGAGAAATAAAGAGATAACCTCCCTTATCCACCGGTTTTCTTCTTCCTTCTCGGCTTCTCACGCGAAAACCGGGTCTTGGGCGGCTTGCAGGAGAGTGACGCGACGTTGGCAGGGAGATGGGCCAGATGGAGGAGATAACCGTTGAGTAAGGCAGAGAAACGTGGTCTGAGGAGGGAGAGAGAGAGATGGTTGGCGGCTAGAGTAGGAGGAGAAGGGCTACGGTTGAGTGAGGAAGAAGAGAAAGAGAGAGAGAGGAATTGAAGATTAGGTTTAGGGTTGAAGAGAAAGAAAAGGAGAGAAGATGATGGTGATGGCCGCGGCGTGGGAGGAAAGTGAATGAAGGGGGAAGATTTTAGGGTTAGGTTAAATGAATTAGGTTTGGGTTGATGGGTGATGTGCTGCAGCGTGCGTGAAGCAGACTGGATTTTTAGGTTTAATGTTTTTGGGTTGTGCGTATGATTGGGCCGCGGCGTGAAGCAAGAAGGTCATGGGCTGGGGGTGCGAGAAGAAAGGTGGGGTGTGCGCAGCAAAATATAGGAAACAAGCTGGGGTGGGCTGCTATTTGCACCACCCAGACTTATATTTTGCACACCCTTTCTCAAAATAAAGAAAAACTTCTTTTTTTCTTTTATTTATTCTTTTCTTTTTCTTTTTTTCTTCTCTTTTATAAATCTCCAAAAATATTATTTATTATTACTACTACTACTAAAAAATAAAAAAATAAAAAAAGTTAAAATAAATAATAAAATAAAATAAAATAAAATAAAATAAAAGGCCGGACAAAATTAGGATACTACAGTATGGAATATTAAGTCTGATCAACTTAATACTTTATACCGTGTATGCAGAATATGGCAGATGGACATAGAAGGCATAGAGAAGACACCACAGGCGAGATGCAGAGGAGGCTCGTTGGACGGATATGATGCAAATGACGAGGGATCAAAATGATCTCCTGAGGGCCCAAAATGAAGCCACCAACAATATGATGCAGCAATTTCTCCAGCAGCAACAACATATTCCGCAACCACTGCCACCTCCACCTGTGTAACCAGCAGACCCACAATCAGCTTTTCTCAGGTTTCCTTAATCCTCCAAGTTTCCCCGGAAGCGATGATGCTATGGAGGCTCAGCATTGGCTGGAGGCTATGGGACAAATTTTCAAAGTGGTACCGTGTACAGAGGAACAAAAGGTAACTTTCGTTACACATTATCTTACTAAAGGAGCTGCCAATTGGTGGGAGGGGGCGTAGGCATATCTGGAAGAACAAGAGGAACAATTAGAATGGGAGCCATTCAAGGATATCTTTCTGGAGAAATAATTTCCCCAAACTATCAAGGAGCAGAAGGAACGAGAGTTCACTCAATTCAAGCAAGGGGGCTTGTGTATTGCTGAGTATGTCAAGAAATTTGAGGAGTTAGCTAGATATTCCCCTCATGTCTGGTACGCACCAAATGAGAAATGGAAGATAAACCAGTTTATGTGGGGATTTAGAGCTGACATTCAGAATAATTTAGCTCAAACTGAATTTCACTCTTTTACTTCATTGGTTCGCAAAAGCTTTACGGCCGAAAAAAGTTTGAAGAAAACGTATGATGAACGCCAACTCCTATGGCAAAAGAGGAGGGATGAATGCAAGTCATCTCAACCCTCCAAGGGCAAAGGAAGCAAGGATAAAGGAAAATAGGTTCAACATTCTGAGGCTCCCAAGTCGAAGGAGTGCTCCAAGTGTAGCAAGATCCATAGGGGGAGTGCAATTCTGGAAAACTTGTCTGTTTTTACTACAACAACCGGGACATTTCATTAGGAATTGTCACAAAATCAAAGAAAGGGAGGCGTCCCAACCTAATGAGCAATTACAAGGGCGTGTTCACACCTTGAGTGGCAAAAAGGCGAATGATGTGGAAAATCTGATGAAAGGTAC